>CM034154.1:712520292-714920292 GCA_019776745.2 Taxus chinensis
AAAAATAATGGCTACCTGAAGGCTCTAGCAATAGCAAGCTCTGCGGAGGATCCTATCTACTGGTTGTGGTATTCATGGAAAGCCAATAGGGGCCTCGTAAATATGGCCAGAAAGGTTCATGGAACAAGTGAGAGAGGATTTAGTTCTGTGGTTGATTTTCTGGAGCAGTCTAAAATGTGAGGGTTGGGGTGAGCTTACTCGTTCAAAACACTCAATATCTAATGATGTCTAGTGGGAGTGTGGATGAATTGAATACTAATGAGTTTAATCTTGTGTATATGTCTAATTTATATTCAGATCCTTGTGGGTTAAGGAACCTACTGGTCACAATCGTAAACTCTTGGTGGCTGCGGCCCTTTTATGGTCATGTGCATTCTAAACTTTATTGCCAGGATTGTCCAAAAGTCGTAGGCTTTATCCTCCGCGATGTTTAGGCGTTTAGTTATTGAATCTTCTCTGAGTATTGAGCTGGTGTTCTAAGGACAAGAAGATGGAGCCCTGTATCTATATCCATAAGTAACTTGGAACCATTCAGTTGTGGTACCCATGGATCACTTCCATATGTATGTTCTTTTTCGGGACCATTGATGGTCATGTATTGAAAAGATCTAATCTAATTAAACAAATAACAAGTAATCTAATTAAATTGAAACTATTCTATGTTTTTTGTATTTTTTAAGATATAAATGCAGTAAAATAATACAAATTCAACTACTCTAATAAAATAAATGTTTTTTTTTCTTTTGTGGAATTAAAGGAAATAAAGCTTCTACTCTATTTAATAATTCTTAAAACAAACAAACAACCGGATGTAGTTTTTTTTTCTGTGGAGAATAAATCTATTCTATTTTAAAAATTAAAGCTTCACTTTAAAATATGAATGTAAATCTAACCTTCTACCTTGCCTCAAAAGCAGGGGGAAGAAATCAGAGCCTCTCAAAAAATTTCTTCCCTGGAACTTCCCCGACAAGTAAAGAAGACTTCTATGGATGATTTTCTATCTGAATTTATTTACTGTAACTATTGAATGATTGCTATAATGAAGATGATTTATTTTCTGCTCTATTTGTATGAAAATGTATGGTATGATTCAGAAATAAAAAATGTGAAGAAATGAGAAAATCAATATCAATTCTAACCTGAAAGCATAGAGTAATGGAAAATCCAGTTGTATTGTTCTTTGCCCCCTTAGCTTGTCTTTTCTTTATCCTATGTTCATGTGAGTCCAAGGTATTGGGAATGTAGTAAAGAAATATTTGGAAGGAGTTGGAGCGATGGTAGCTTGATGGCAGTGTGGCACAAATGTGGGTGGAAGAGAGATAACAGAAGTGAACAGAGCTTGGCTATGTAATTTCTAGAAAGAATGTGGCAACAGAATAATGCAAGAATACACAAAATGATCTCCATCCATTTTCTTGAGAACAAATGATCAATTTATAGAAGGTTGGATGGGTTGTGCCGAACAACACTTGGTAGCCAAGAGGTTCCAAATCAAAAATGAAGAAGTAGTTTGAACAATCAATCACGATTAATTACAAATTAGAAGTGAAGAAGATATTTCCACAAGGAAACAAGGCTTGAAATAAGCTAAAATGGTTCACAAAACGTGCTTTAAAAAGTGAATTTAAATGGGGCAATACATGTCTTAATTGACTTTGGAAAAATTATGGAAATTTCACACAGGATCACCTGCCCTGCGTAGGGCGATGGTAACAAAACCACCACCCAAGAAGGGTAGCGGTTTTGTAACTGAAGGCCAAAACAATGCAAAAATGATGCGGAAGCTAAGGAAAAGCATACAAAGGCTAAGTAAGGCATACTAGGCTACAAATATAAGTTGTAAGGAGGTTTTTAGGAGCTTGAACACCTTTGGTAAACACATGAATCATCATTGGGGAACTTTTGTAACCGTTTTCTGATATTACGTGTAATTTTAAGCCATGAAGAGGCATAAAACGTAGAATCCAAATATGGTGTTCCCAAAATGGGGTGTTAGAAGCTATACCTCACATGCATGTGTGTCAAAATGTCATCATCTAAGATCCTGTTACAATGAAAGACAAAAGTAAGACTCACGTGTAGATAGATATGGTATCAAAATATAAGCATTAAATCAAAACAAGAAGAGGACTTACCATTTGTGTAGGGATAGGAATATACCTGCACCAATGCTCCAACCCTTTGGAAACATACACTCAAAACGAGGTTAAAACAAAAAATATATATATCAGAACTCATTTTTCAATTCATTTTCACATATCCTTTTGGTGATTTTTGAGCTCTGGGCCCATGGTGACAATTTCGAGTGAGAGTGTAGTTAAAAAGACCAGTGTGACGAGGGTGATAATGGCTTTGAGACTGAGAAATCTAGTGGCGCGCTCAAAGGTTAGTTTTTAATAGTTGTTTGTTTGAAACCTTAACATTTTAAATTTTTAAAATATTCACCTAGGGGGGTATTTTTAAAATTTCTTGTTTTAAAATGGTCCCTAGGGTGTTACACATGTGGGTTAGTCTTTTATTTTGTCAAAAATGATTTATTTTTGTTTTTTTTTCAAGTTTTTGGGTCAAAAGAGGCGAGCCTTACATTCCGAACAGGACCACTTGCCCTACATAGGGTGGCGGTTGTAGGACTGCTACCCTATTTAGGGTGGTAGTTACAAGACCACCCGCCCTGGGAAGGCAGTGGTCACAAAACTACCGTTCTATACAAGGCGATGGTCTTGTAATTATTAAGACAATGACCTAGTTTGACCAAGTTAAACTATGTTTTTTGGATTTTAGATTGTTTTGTAATGTTTTTTGATGAGCTTTTCCTATTGAAATATGTTACTGAATTGCTCTTTTTACTATTTTGGTGGATGTAGAAGGAGGAATACATCCATTGGAGTTGAGAGAGAGAGTGTGTGTGACTGGCTCCCAAATATCCTTGATCAGTTAACTCAGTACGAGACAAACTTGTTGCACCGGGAAGGGATATGGAGGATCACATGGGTGTCACACATTCCACCTACTAGTCATATGTTTGTGCGACCTTTTTTCTTATTGGGATGTGGACTAGAATAATTTCCAACTTCCACGTGTTAGGGGAGAGTGGACCATCACTCTTGAGGACGTGTAGAAGATACTTGGTCTTCCTATACTTGGGAGAGGTTTGAATCTTTAGACTACAGGGTCGACAACTAGAGTTAGGCAGTGGGCCACTTATATGGGAGATGATGGGGTACCACCAGACACCAAGGTGGGTATGTGGATCCATTGTATTTCCTTTTCTCCTATCCCTACTCTCCTCAAGGCCATCATGGGTATTTTGGCTTCGCAGTTGATAAGAGATAAGGGTAGGGACAAGTTATTGTATTGTTGGGACCCAATTATTATACAAATTGAGCAGCATGGACAGATGTTTTCCTGGGGAACATATATCCTGGGGACCACATACCATGATTTTTACAGGGTGGTGAGGTTATAGGGACAGTCTTTGAGTCATCCCACACTAGTGATGAGTTGGATATACAAGAGGATAATCCCCCTATCAAAGGGGGGTTGGGATATAAGATCCACAAGCGATCAGGGCCACAAGATGGACTGGTATGTCAGTTCTTAGAATGCCACACCAATTAGTGGCCACTTTTACTACAATTGATCTCATTTCTATACTCTACTAGGATATGGCTAGAGTGTGGGATTAGGATGGAACTAATGTTACTACACGTGCCACTACTGGACAGTTAGTGGATAGATCAGGGAGGGTAGATATTCACCCATTTGAAAGAGTACTGTAGCAGTTTGGGTTGGCCTAAATTTATGCTTTACCTCCCACGAAAGTTGTATATAGGAGTATCAAGGAGGCTCGAGGTGGCCCCAGGGGTGACCAAGGTTGGACCATTGTGACTCTAGGGGTCCCTATTCCAGTTAGATAGAATGTATGTGCTTGACGAGCACCTTCTTCTATGTCCCTCATTTATATTGAGGCCACACCCCCTCACAGTGGGGAGTAGCAAGTACCTATTGATATAGACTCTGAGACCAAGGTGGAAACCAAGGGAGGAGACTGACGAGGAGACAGAGGAGGAGGCAAGTGAGGATATTGGAGAGGAGTTAGGTGAGGGTGACTATGGCAAAGGAGGAGGAGAGCAACCCAGAGTAGAAGATCATCGAGGAGACCTCCATGGCACAGACAGAGGATGTGACCCTAGTTTATGAGGAGCCACTTCCTCGAGAGGGAGGCGATGATGAGGATTCACTCATGGGGCATCACATTGCTTCAGGAGTGGGGGAGGCACAACAGGTGCCTAGAAGAGCACCCACCACCACCAACTACACCAGTTGATCCCACATGGATGTCTGGATATCTGAGTAAGTAAATCCTCTTTTCTCAACCTTGTTAGCTAGAAATGTTATTGACTATGCATTGTGGTTATCTTTTTTTTATGGTTTTCTAACTCACCATTGTTGTCTTTGTTTTGTAGCAACTGCTGACAACTGGTGAGATCTTATTTTCTGGATCTATGTTGATACCTTACTGCTCCCCTATGGGGTAGACTAGAGAAGATATTTTGGAGGATTTGAGACAATCCTTGCAGGCTGGTTGCCACACCAATGTTTTTGCACCTCTTTGGAAGGCAGAGGAGATCCTACTCGCTCATAACATAAGGATTTTTGGGTATGAGGTGGCTGAGAGATTGGCGAGGCAGAGGCATTCACGTATCAAGACCATGGCTAGTGGTTGTTCTCACAGTCACTCTCACCACTTGGTGCACTCACAACTTCGGCGCCGCAACAGGAGTCTTGATCACAGCCGTGCACCATCTCAAGGATCCCATAGGGATTGATAGGCCATTGAGCCTTTATTACTTCGTCTCCATTTTGTGAGGTGTATATATGATTTTTTGTATTTTCATGCTTGTTTCTAGCATTTTGACCATACCTAGTGTGTGATGACATTCTACACAAACTTGATTTACCATGATATATACAAATGTCTTTTTTTGGTTTGGCTATCCTTTGTACTAGAGTTGAATTTTTCATGGTTTACTTCGCACATGTACTTTAGAATTTCCAATTTTATATGATTTTTAGAATGTATGCAATGGTTGATGATGCTAAACCAAAATGATTTTATTTTTTTCTTTTTACTTTTATACGATGTTGATGCAAAACACAATGTAATGTTGAAACTTTTATTTTTCAAGAAATATTTAATACTCTTGTTTGATTCAAAAAATGTGATGAATGGCTTGATAATAAAATGGATCCACTCTACTTATAACTCCACGCAACTAGTAAGATGTGAGGGCTTGTTCACCTAGAGCTAGGATAGACAAGAGTCGTATGATTTTGATAATGAAATGGTGAGATAAAGACAAGGTTTTGACAAAAAATCAATTGGGAACCCACAACCTAACTCTACACATAGTTTACTAATCAATCTAGAGTGTGATTTTCCTTGAAATTTTATCTAGACTAAGATCTGTAGATGGCCTTTGATTGACAAAATATGGTTTAAATGTTTTAAATATTTTGGAAACATACACATCTAACTCACTTTCTTGGGATTTTAATATTTTGGAGCATATTTTATTGAATGAAATTACTTTTACTTATTAATTTATTTGCAAAGATCCCCTGCACCTTGCCACATACTACTAGTAGGAAGCATGGGCTTATCACCAAGGACAACGACATAAGAAATTAAGGGGCACTTCCCTCTTTTCCCAACCTCACGCCACTAGTAAGAGGCATGGGCTCTTCACCAAAGGTTGGTGGGGCAAGAAAGTGTTGTAAATGAAATTTTTGTTAATTTTGACTTTACATATATACTTTTTTTTTTAATTTTTGAATTTAAATTGTTCTTTTGGGAGGGGAGAGCTTTGCCCTAGCCTCAACCCCACGCAACCAGTATAATGAAAGGTCTCATCACCGAAGGCTGAGATATGCAAGAAAGAAATCTGGGTAAATATGTTTAGAATGTTTTTTACCAACGAGGTTCTCTGAGAAAGATGTGACATCAAAAAGCTTCTAGAAAATACTATGGGAAAAACACCTACGCTAGTAAAAAAGCTACAAGTAGAACCAAGTATGTAGGCCTTTGTAGGATTTGTCTCGAAACTTTGTCATATCTTGTTGAATTGATCAAATGATTAGAAGTATTGATGATAGTATTGTAAATATTTGAAGAAATGTGATTGGATGTTTTGCCAATGTTTTTGGAAGTTTTTGAAAGTTTCCTGAAAGATGAATTTCTCAACTACAAATTTTACAAATGATCTATCAAATGAAATGCAATGCAAATGCAATAGTGTACACATGGAGATGCAGATGAACTATGCATAGTAGCATTTTAGGTGAATTGAATGGACAAATTCACCAAATTATTCACCCTTTAGAGTACACAAGCGATATGCCCCATTTTTGTAGTCCTCCATGACTCAATATGGGCCCAACCACTTGGGCTTGAATTTCCTTCCTTCACCAGTTTTCTTTTATATCTTGTTATCCTGTCTTAATACTAAATATCCTTCACATATGTCACGTTTAAAAAACTTTATTATTATACAGTCAACACATCCGGTCAACGTAAAATCTATTTTGGTGCTTAGCATTAAGTCAAGCTTCATCGAGGCTCTATAACCAGGAGAGTCATGCCGCACGATAACCTTTTTCTCTTAAAATTCCTTGTTGTGAAATTTAAAGACTGGGTATTTCAACCTCTAGCAGTAGAACCGCTTCGGAACCAAATACCAAAGAGTAGGTGGTTTCCTTCGTTGGTATTCTTATTGATGTTCTATAGACCCACAAGGCTAGAAATAACTTTAAGTTCCAATCAAACTTGTTCTCCTTAATAGTTTTTCAAGAAGATGGATTTCAGCATTTTGGTTAGTTTCCTAAGCCTGTCTATTGGCCTTGAGGACAGTACAGAGAGGGCTGTGTGATGATTTATCTTGAATTTATCACAAAATTATCACACTTATTCATTCTTAAATGATGTTTCATTATCAGTGATGATGACCTACGAGACCTTATACATGAAGATGGTCTGGTTCAAGATGAATTTTACAATCACAGATCCCAGAACAATGGTAAGAGGTATGTCCTCAACCCACTTAGTGAAATACTATGTGGCCATAATTATAAAATTGTAGCCCTCGATAGATGAGGGATATAATTTACCTATTAAATTGAAACCCCACGTGGAAAAGGTCCATGGTGTTGCGATGGGTTATAGATCTTGGGTAGGAATGTGAATCTCATGAGAGAAATCTGGGCAATTGTGACATATTCTACTGTGTCATGTTATAATGTAGGCCAAAAATATCCCATTCGATGTATCTTTTTGGTAGTGGCGTGACCTCCAAAGTGATCCCCATAGACCCCACTATGGGCTCCGTCGAGGATTTTTTCAGATTCTGTTGAGTTGTGGAGCTCAATTACTTCATTTTAGCATGTAATTGGAACATGCTGGAAAATACAATAACCAGAATTGGTTAAGGGCAGACTCGCATCGGTCAGGGATGACCGGAATCGGTCAAGGGCAAGTAGGAACTGGTGATAGTTAGATAGAACCGGTGTCGATTACCTATGCGATGAAGTTTTAAGTAACTCTCAGGAATTATATCTATTTTTAGCATTAAAATAGATTTATTAATTGTAATTGCATGGCTAAGTGCCCTAAGGATAAAAACGACTATATGAAGTTAAAATTAGGGTTTAGAAGTAGGTGTGTGGATTATAATTACAAGATAATTATGTGAGAGAGAATTCTTGATAAAGAAGAAGAAAATCTTGAAGGAAGAAAGTACAGAACATCTGATAGGTGTGGAAGATTGTAAATCTTCATTATATATCTTGTTAAAGCTTTGGATAATAGACTGTCTTGTTTATTGGTGGATGTAGCCCACATTGGGTGAACCACGTTAAATATGGTATTGATTTATGTCTCTTGTTTTATCTATTTCTTCTAGTATAATATCAACTTTTATTTGCATGTATGCTTAGATCTAATATATTGTTTGTACAACCAGTGTGCTAACCCCAACAACTGGTATCAGGGCTTTGTTTAAGGGTTTTTTGTGTTGACATTTTACTCACAGAGAGTTTTTTGATTGAGTGGGAGTTACAACAATGACAGAAGATAATAAATACAAGGTAAAGAAATTTGACGGACGAAATTATCAATTATGGAAGATGTAAATTGAGGATTATCTATATCAAAGAGATTTGTACTTACCGTTGGATGAGAAGTCTAGACCTATAAAGACGACTGATGAAGAATAGAAGATTCTTGATAGAAAGAATTTGGGATCTATTAGATTGAGCCTGGTAGCATCCGTGGCTTCCAATATTACAGAAGTGGCTTCTAAGGTAGACTTAATGAAATCTCTTGCTAATTTATATGAAAAACCTAGTGCTTCAAATAAAGTTTATTTGATGAAGAAACTATTTAGTTCTAAGATGCATGAAGGTGAATCTGCCTCTAGTCATTTGAATGATTTCCAATCTATTGTAAATCAGTTAAAATCAGTTGCTATACCATTTGATGATGAAGTAAAAATACTTTTATTCTTATGTTCTTTTCTTGATAGTTGGGACAACTTGGTAATGGTTGTTTGTAATACAACATCTGCTAATAATATTTTGAAGTTTGATTATGTGGTTAGTATAATCTTGAATGAAGAAATTTGTAGGAAGAGTATAGAGGAATCATCATCTAGAAATGCTTTGAATGTAGAAAGTAGGGGCAGGTAGAAGGAGAGATCCAAGAGTAAGAGTAATGGGAAATCAAAGTCAAGGGATAGTAGATCTAAATCTAGAAGTAAGGGTATTACTTGTTGGAAATGTGGAAAGAAAGGACATGCAAAGAAAGATTGTTGGTCAAAGGATAAAGAGAATCAATAACCAGACAAAGGTAAAGAGGTGAATCTTGCTTCATCAGAGGTAATGCAAGATGCTCTTATTCTTTCTTTGGACAATAGAATTGAATCATGGGTTTTATGTTTAGGAGCTTCTTTCCATGCAATCCCAATAAGGGTTATTTCAAAAATTATGTCCAGGGAAATGTTGGGCATGTTTATTTGGGTGATGATGAACCTTGCAGTATTACTGGTAAAGGGGAAGTTCATCTAAAATTGTAGAATGGAAATACATAGGTATTGAAAGATGTGAGGCATGTGTCAAGCCTCAGGAGGAATCTTATTTCTACAGGGTAACTAGGTGAATCTAGTTGAATGGTTACTTTTACAGGAGACTCTTGGAAAGTCACCAAGGGTGCTTTTGTTTTGGCAAGAGGTAAGAAGGTAGGAACATTATATTTATCTACCCATATTATTTATTCCTTTTTTGTAATATCTACTTCAAATTCAAATGCATGCATGTGGCATAACCGGTTGGGTCATATGAGTAAAAAAGGAATGTAGATCTTAAAGGCTAAGGGTAAGTTATCATATTTGAAATATTTAGATCTTGATTACTGTGAGCATTGTATCTTTGGAAAGAAAAAGAGAGTGAGATTTCTCAAAGTTGGGGCAACTAAGAAGGAGTAGAAATTGGATCTTGTACACTCAGATGTGTGGGGACCAGCTCAGGTAGCTTCTCATGGAGGATCCTAGTATTATGTTACTTTCATTGATGATGCTACAAGAAAGGTATGGGTTTATTGTATTAAATGTAAATATGATGTTTTTGAGACTTTTACAAGATGGAAAGCCCTTGTTGAGAATGAATCAAATTATAAGTTAAAGTCCTTTAGATCTGACAATGGTGGTGAATACTATAGCAAGGATTTCAATGATTATTGTTTAATGAATGGGATACATAGAGAAAGAATAGCTCCAAGAACACCAAAAGAGAATGGTGTTACAGAAAGAATGAATAGGATAATCATGGAATGTGCTAGAATTATGAGGATACATTTTGGATTACCCTTGCCGTTTTGGGTAGAAGCAATTGATACATCGGTTTATTTGATTAACCATGGGCCTTCAAGTTCATGAGATGGAGGAATGCCAGAGGAAGATTGGACCAGAAAAGAGGTATATCTTTATTTTCTTAAAGTTTTTGGTTCAAAAGCTTTTGTGCATGTTGATAAGGAAAATAGAAAAAAGTTAGGTGCAAAATCCAAGAGGTGCACTTTCATTGGTTATGGATATGGTGATTTTGGTTTCCGTTTTTGGGATTTAGAGAATTCTAAAATTATTAGGAGTCATGATGTTGAATGGAATGAAAAGAGAATGTACAGGGATCACATTTTGGTACCCAAGGATGAGAAAATTGAGAAGTTTATTGATTAAATTAAACTCTCAGGTTTTAAAGAAACACCTACAGAAATACACAGTAACCATGGTCGGTTAGTCCCTGACCATTATCGGTCAGATGAACCACTAAGGGTTACAGAGGATCAGAACCAGCTTCAATTAGTAGAACCGGTGTCAGTTAGAGGTGACCAGCGTTGGTTAGTGTCAGAAGTGGATGCTAATGTTCAAGAGGCCCAGATTGAGCATCCGGTACCCTAAACTCTTATGAGAAGGTCACAAAGGGTAAGTAAACTTCCAGAAATATTTACCACTTCTATATTTTATTCATTGTTGACTAATAGTGGTGAACTAGAGAGTTTTGAAGAAGTAATGTAGGATAAGACTCGCGTTTAGTGGGAGCATGGCATGGATGAGGAGATGGAATATTTCGAACATAACCAAACTTGGGATTTGGTTAAGTTGCCAGTAGGTAAGAGGACATTGCAGAACAAGTGGGTTTATAGAATTAAGGAAGAAGAGGGTGGATAGAAAAATTTACAAGGAAAGGCTTGCAGTAAAGGGATTTGCACAAAAAGTAGGCATTGATTGAGGTGAAATATTTTCTCTTGTTGTTAAGATGACTTCTATTCGTACTGTATTGAGTTTAGTTGCAATAGAATATTTGCATTTAGAGAAACTAGATGTGAAGACGACTTTCCTTCATGGTGATTTGGATGAAGAGATTTACATGCAACAGTTGCTTGGGTATGAAGTCAAGGGTAAGGAGAAACTAGTGTGTAGTTTGAAAAAGAGACTATATGGGCTCAAGTAAGCTCCAAGGCAATGGTACATGAGGTTTGATAGTTTTATGCATGAGCATGTTTACTTGAGATGTGCATCTGACCATTATGTTTATTTCAAGAAGCTTGAAAATGGGAGCTATATTATTTTTTATTACATGTGGTTGATATGCTTATTGCAGGATCTAGAATGTAGGACATTGGTGAGCTCAAGAGAAAGCTTGCTCACACATTTTCTATGAAGGATTTAGGAGTTGCGAAAAGAATCCTTGGCATACAAATACATAGAAATAGGAAAAACAAGAAATTGTATTTGTCTCGGGAGGATTATATCTATAAGGTGTTAGAAAGGTTAAACATGTAGAATACAAAAATTATTAGCACACCTATGGTTGGACACTTCAAATTGAGAAAAGATTAGTTTCCTTCTTTTTCACCTGATTCTAGAGCATTTCTTCAAATGTTGACAAAACAAATAAGGGTAATGGGTTAGGAGGAATACCTATTGAAATGTTGGTTATAGGTTGTTGCACGCGTATGACTTCTAAATCCATAGCTGATTGTGAGAGCTTCCTTTTTTCTTGGAGGAACTACCTGAAATGGAACACAAGACCACCAAATAAAAGTTAAACAATATATGTAGTGGAATACCTAGCGTGTGCTAGATTCGGGAAGTGTGATACTTCCTAGACGACTGTGAATCCACTGTTTAAAGAAAATTAATGCGAGAAATAAAGGAAATCCTACTGTAGTTAAAATGATTTAGGCATCTCATTCGTCTCCAATAAGAAAATTCATTCACAACAGGCTAAGCTATGATTGAATCTGAAGGTCGAGGTCATTGTCAAGGTATTGATGCTAGTCAGGGTGAGATTCTGGGTGGTTTTGGGTATTTTGTGGAAGTTTAGGAGCTTTGTTCTTGGTTTCTGGTAAAACACACAGAGACTGACCTCGATCTGGTATGACCGGTATCAGTTTAGGCTTACTGGCGATGGTTGTGGGTAACCAGCATCGGTATGGTTGGGGTACAGGAAACTCAATAAAACTTGGTTGGGTGATAGTTCTGAGATTAGATGAAGATGCGAGGGTAATGGAAAGATTCTTATGGATCTGAGGTATGCACAGGAATGATTAATTTCCAGGTATGGGCAATGTAAGGGTTTGGATAAATAGATGGTCAAGTTTTTATGGAGGTAGATGATAGGGGAATGGAAATGAGAGAAAAATTTAATAACATATGTAAAAGGATCTATCAAATGATGAATAGATGAGTGTTGGTTAACAAAACTTACTGTTTGTACGAGCTTGATGCCTGGTTGGTAATGGTCGGTGATCAAATGGAATGAACTTGGTGTAGTTCTGGTGCTTCCCTAGATGCTCCCGTGAAGGTAGATGGTTGTGTGATTGCTTCAGATACGGGATATGGATGCTCTGATATGTATACTAATGTTGGTTCTGCTTACATGCAGCTCTAGTTTCGTCACTTATTCTCAAAAGATGTGATTATCTCTCAGAAAATGTGCCAACCCCAAAATAAGGTTAGTTTTGGCATAAATGGTAACTAACGGTGGTTCTGGCTTAACCAGTGGTGGTTAAGGGTAGCCAGCGTTGGTTAAGGCAGGATTTTATAGGTTTACTAAACTAGGCAGATCCCCTTGATTTTCTGGGCTCTTGTTCATTTTCCCCGTGGATTAGAATGGAAGCTTCCTTCTCACATGCAGGAATATGGTTAGAGGGAATGTAGGCTTTGATTTTTAGGGTTTGGGTAGGTCTTAGTTAGTTATGGCAACATACTAAGAATAGGTCTTAGGGTGAGGTGGCTAGATGAGGTGTATATGTGGGCATTATCCCAATTAGGATATTTAAATAATAAATATTATGAGGCTAATAAATTAATTTAATTAAATTAATATTAGTGTGGGATGAAAGGGGCCATGGTTAGGTGAATGTGTTCAAGGTGTTTTATTTGACGAGGGGCCAAGGGGCATGTGACCTAATTTTAGTGTCTATATTTTGCCCCTTTTTGTTGAGTAGCTTGTATTGGTAAGCGACACTAACAAAAATAAGATGTGGTTGTCCCATGTGTGGGTGAAGGTGATCCCCCTCAAACTAGGAACTGATGAGGCAGAAGGTAGAAGTGGTGAGTGGTTTGATTAAAAGGTGAATGTGATGAAGAGGAAGGTGGGTAATGGGGGAAAAGGGGAAAAAGGTCTACTCAGGTAATCTAGGTAATGGGTCAGGGTCAAAGGTAGTAATAGTTAAATGCACGCACACATATAAACTACAGCATAGTACCAGGTTGAAGAGCAAGAAAACTCTACATTGTCTAAGGTTGATAGGTTTATCTAAACAAGGTTGAGGTGATTCTGGTATCCAAGGTATAGGATATGGTTAGGAAAACATGACACAGATTAGGTGCAGGAACGTTTAGGTATGTTTTGGTACACCGAGGGTTGGGTCAGGATAAACGGTCATGGCAAGAGCCAAGGTAAGGTCATTAGGTCAATCAATCACAAGTAATAGTGTTGCAAGGTATAGCGAACACATGAGGTCAAATGTCACTAGCGATGTTCGAAGTAAAAAAATCTAGGTCACGGTATGGGTAGGGCCGAGTTATGGGTAAAATAATTGAGTCCCCAAATGAGGAATAGGTTAGGTAGTAAATGATGAGGTCAGGAGGGTGAGGTGAATGGTCAAGTGTAAGTGATGGGTGAGGGAAAAAAAAGTGACGGGCATGGTAATAGGGAAAAATTGTGGGCAATGTGGAAGAGTGGGTGACCAATGCCGGTCAAGGGTAACCGATGCCGGTATAGGGTAACCTACCACGGTAAGGTAGGGCACGTGACTAATACTGGTGAAGTTAAAACTGGTGTTGGTTAGGTCGGGGATGTTATAAAATAGAAAAATTCCTTGTTTTTTGGAATCATTTGTCCCATGCAAAATAGAGGAAAATGACACGAGAGAGAGAGAGAGAGAGAGAGAGAGAGAGTTAGAAAGTGTTTGGACGGAATGGAAAGCTAAGTTGGTGAGCCGAACGATGGGTGATTGGCAGTTGAGAGGTAGGTCCATGAGATCATATTGTTGGATTTTATGGGTTGGAGGTGAGGTGACAGATTGGTGATGGCAGAGGCCGGAGAAGGATTGGGCCAGCCACCAATGTAATGGCTAGACATGCCACCACGGGTGATGGCAGCATGATGAGGTAAGCATCAAACCTTTTCTATGTTTTGTGAGATATATTAGGTGAGAGGTTGGGTGGTGAAAAATTGGGTTTTTAGGGGGGGAAATGAAATTTTAAATGTGGGAGGGTGAATTGGGTAGAATAGGAGTGGGGAAAGAGGTAAGTGGGTGAATAGGGGGTGGGATGTGGTTAAGGGGAAGTGTAGGTGAGAATGGGTGGGTAGAAGGGTCATAAGAGGTAGTTTTTTTTAGAGGGGAGGGTTTGGGGGTCACGGTTTTCACCGCAATAGTGACTGGTGTTGGTCTGAGTTAGCCGACGTCGGTAGTGTCAAATTGGTATCGGTCATAAAACAGGTGACCAATGTTGGTTCAGGGGTGACCAGGGTCAGTTGGAGATAACTGGCACCAGTCACATTTTAGAGAAAAAGGGGTCAAAAGGGCCCTAGGTCAAGTGGGTGAGATAGGGAAGGGTAGAATAGGGTGTGTTGGTGAAAAACCTAGTGTAGACGGGGGTGTAAAATGGGTATGAGGAAATGATAGTGGTTGAGGGTGGGGGGCAGGGAGAGAAAATGTGATAGGAAGGTAGGTTGGGAAGAAATAAAGAGGTGAGACAGTGGGTATAGGTGAGGTGTCATGGGTGAGTATGGGTATAATGAAGGTAGATTAATTTGATGTTTGTATTGGATGCAGGGGAGAGATCAACTGCGGATGAGATACAAGGTGCCACCCCTACTCTTGAGAGTGCGAGACATGGTGACAATTAAGGAGTGGTGGCACGTGGAGGAGGTGGGCCTAATTAGGGTTCGGAATTATCGGCATGTAGTCTGGTAACAAAGTCTGATGGTCACTCTCATCAATAGATGGGATTCAGCGACCAATACATTCCACCTACTGACGGGTGAGATGACAGTCACCCTGGAGGACATGTTTAGGATCCTACGGTTACCAATACTAGGGACACAGGTGTACTCGATCTCCTCCAAGGACTTAAAGGAGTTGATACTAACAATGTCTGGGGAGGGACTGGCAGACATGACATTCCATAGTGTCATTCTGAGTTATAGAGGGATGTACCTAGCCCGTCCAGAGGAGACGAGGCTAGTAGTGCTACTGATGGAGGCAATGTGTTGCTTCGCACTACTAGATGTAGAGGGTGGGAGATTTCGCCACTCTCTGATGGGGGTTTTACATGATATGGTGATGGATCGGACCTAATTTTCCTAGGTGCCAGCATTCCTGGTGCAGTTATACAGAGAGATGTGGGCGTATGGGCGTTTGCACAGGTTCAGCTTATGTTGCATATTTTTACTACACTGTTGGGCCTATGAGCACATAGTTTGTGTGTGCTCAGTGGGTATGCTCCAAGAAGATGCATTTCCATCGATATTTGTGTGGTTGGGTTATAGGTGATGGGTACTTGTGATTGGAGAGTATCGATCCGACAAGGCTACACATGATGTAGCATATTACAGGTTTTTATTGAGGGGTTGTCTGGGGTGGACATCATATGGAGACCGTATGTGAGTTATCCCTCATACAAGCAGATGCATGATGAGATAGATGGCCTTCAACTGCTGAGATGGATAGAGGGGCGTTGTGCTGGAGAGAATGAGATGATCCCAGTTGACATGGTTAGATGGAAGTTTGGACTACTACAGGACATACCTCCACCCTTCCCGCAGTATAAGAGAGATGATGTGGAGAGGCCATTGCCTCTACCACAGCCGACAGTGCCCACAGGGTAGGAGGAGTAGGTGGTAGACCAATAGATCGATGATGCCAGAGTGACAAATAGATATAGACAGTGGTGGGTGGCTCATTTATGAGCAGTACCACCTAGGTCGGGGCAGCTGGATTTAGCCACTATCATGGTGTAGAGAGACGTCCTGACAGGGGAAGGTGGCAAACCCAAATTACCCAATTGGGTATGGTGTAGGGATAATTAGCTATTTCAGAGGTGGAGGTGGCTGAGTTACATGCACAGGTGGTTAGTCCTCAGGCCTAGATGGCCTAGGGTGGGGTTGGAGATGGAGATGGTGATGATGGTCAAGTGGCCACCCTACAGGCACAAGTTATAGGGTTGCAGTGCCATTTATCCACGACATAGGCACATATTGGGGCCTTATAAGCCTAGATACAGGCACAAGAGTCAGAGGTCGATGAGCACCACCACAGGCACTCGGGATAGGGTCCCAGTTCATAGGTAGGGGTGGGACAGGTTCCCACAGGGACAGGTATAGGGTCAGAAGCCGATGGGGCCACCATAGACAGTACCTATATCTAGGTTACGGGAGGTGAGAGATGAAGGCCAGGTATTACCAGGACCAGTTGACAGTGGTAGGGATAGATTTTCTATCATATGCCGAGTACAGGGCATAGCAGGCCTTTAGCGAGAGGACCAGATCATGCACCCATAGCGTGGAGAGCACAGGGGGCCATCGAGCCCTGAGACATGGTCAGGGTGAGGCCACCATTTCATAGAGGCCAGTTTTAGTTGATGTACCAGCAGGGACCTGGCCACCACCTATGATGGGTGGGGAGATGTTAGCAGGTTGTCAGATAGGGACTGAGGAGGCAAAGGGGACAGGTGAGACAGATATGGAGGATGTCTGCTGAGATGATGCTTGATATATGGCCCTTGATTTTGATGTAGTTTTGATTTTTTGATATATATTGGCATGCGTGTCAAGATTTTTTATATTTTTTGATCATATACTGGCCTACGTGCCAAAGATGGTGAGGATGTATATGAGAGTTTTGAGAGACTGGATTATATACACCAGCCTGCGTGTCGAAGACATTTGATAGTTATGAATATGGATATTGTATTTATATAGATGATGATGATTCTGGGCATTATGTGTTTGTGTTGAGAACATTTTATTATTATGCATAGATGCACTTATGGTAGGTGTGTTAGGCATGGTTGAGTTAGGTTTTGTAGGCATGATTGAGTCAGGTTGGTTGAGGTTGAGGTTGATTCATTAATTTTTGCAATGAATGATTATATGGGTCATGTTTAAGATTTTTTATAATACATGCATGATGTTGGTAAAGAAATGGTAGTCATAATAAATGTATGTTGTGATGATGATAAAAATGTCAAGCAACTTGTTGTTTGTTTGGTTTAATTTCCAATTTTTGATATAAAAAGGAAACTAAGTAGGGTAGAATGTGATTTAGGAAGATGAAAGATGAATGGGTTAGGGTAGAGAGTGGTTGAGCTAACCTCCAAGGGCCCCATGCCCTCGGAGTGCTACCTACATAGTCCTGGAAAAAAGGAACCTCAGGCCGATGTAGTTCTCCCATAAGCTAGGGAAGAATATGAGGAGATATGAGAATGAGATGGTAGGTCATAGGCATGATTTGGGTTTAGGTCTGTTAGGTGTGGGTGAGTTGTGGGTAAATTGGTATAGGTGATTTTGATTGTGGTAGAAAAATAATATTACCCCAAAGGTAAGCGTTGAGGACCAAGTCCTACATAAGGTAATCAATATGTAATAAAGAAGGTTAAAAGATAAGAGGGGGAAAGAAATCCACCTGATTGGTTAGGATCATACCATGAGTAGGTCATACCTTGGAGGAGGTGATGGACGTAAGACCCTAAAAGACATTGCATGATTGATTGTTCTAAGGGTGAAAAGTAGTCACATGATCACCAAATGTCATGGTTTCCAAGAGGTCCCTTAAGATGGTAGGAAATGGGAGTGCGAATGGTGAGAGGGGTGAAAGGTGGTTAATTTTTATATGGTATGAGGTAGCATGCTCTTTGGGAAAGAGATCCAAGGTCACAATGGGAAAGTCCATGACTAAAAGGCTTTCTGTGTTGACTGATATTTGAGATAGACTGATCGATGTGGGAAGTCTATATGGGATGAGGAAATTAACTCCTTGAGGTCTTCGTGAAGTTGATTGATGCGGGAAGCTTCAAATTCTCTCACTTCTTCTCTTTTTTTTGAAAGAGCTTTACATAGCTGTCCTTCGAGGGAGCAGTCTATTTATAGCAATGATTACAGAGAGGAAGATGTCCTTTTGAGGGAGTCATCTTTTTATTGGAAGTTTGACTCAAGGAGTTGGATCCCATGTGAGGGCTTTAAAGTCATGGACAAGACCAAGGTGAAGAATAGGATTCTTGTTCAGAAAGTAGGGTGAAATGACCATGGGATCTCATCTAAAGGTAGATGAAAAGTATCCATGAGAATCATGCTATGTGCAGCGCCGTGGTACACATATTTAAGAGAAGACAAAAGGTGATGGGTACGCACATGATTCTTATTTAATCATTGGTGATGGTGCATAGGAAGTGGATAGTGCTCAAGGGACGAGCATGGAAAGAGACAAAAGGTGAGGTAGGACTAAAATTCAATAGTAGAATGGTCAAAGATGTAAGGCATTAAGGGGCTCAGGTTCGGGTTTACCATCAAGTGAAGATAAATGATAAGCACCTGATCCGTAAGTATGGGTCATGATGTATGGTCCAAGCCAATTAGGAGAAAATTTTCCCTGTTTACTTTTTTTGCTTTAGTTACATGTTGATTTTCTTTCAGGACGAGATCACCAATATGAAAGGTTTGTTCATGGACACATTTATCATAGGCATGTTTGATACGTTTTTGGTAAACTTGAAGATGGTCAAGAGCGTTAAGATGAACGTTCATCTAATAACTCAAGTTGTGCTAAATGGTCCTGACAAAATTTGTCATCATTGAGCATGTCATGGAGAGAAATGTGGAGTGAGGGGATTTGGACTTCGAGAGGTAGAACAGCCTCTGTACTGTAGACTAGAGAAAAAGGTGTAGTGGTAGTGGAAGTGTGAATACTAGTGCGGTATGCCCACAAGGCAAAAGGAATGTGTGTATGCCAGTCCTTCCCAGTATTGTTAACCACTTTCATGAGAATTTTGTTCAAGGTTTTGTTAGTGGATTCAGCTTGGCCATTGGTCTGTGGGTAATAAGGTGACGAGAAACTTAGCTGAATGCCGAAGGCGTCGCAAAGTTTTCGCAATGTTTTATTTTTGAATTTTTTTCCATTATCAGTGATGAGGCGATGAGGAACACCAAAAAGAAAAATGATGTGATGATTGATGAACTCACATATTTTCTCAGCTTTCGTGGAGATGAGTGGTATGGCTTCAACCCATTTTGTGTAGTATTCGGTAGCGGTGATGATCCATTGATGTCGTTGGGAAGAATGGGGATTGATCTCTCTGATAAGATCCAAACCCCATTGAGAGAAGGGCCAAAGGTCACGGGTGACCTGTAAGGCATGACTGGGTGTATGATGAAGGTTGGCATGTTGTTGGAATTTTACACAATGCTTGACATAGTCGCAACAATCATGGTTAAGGGTCAACCAGTAATAGCCTAGGCTAAGAATACGCTTAGTAACAGCAAGGCCACTGAAGTGACCTCCACATATGCCATCATGAACTTCCTTAATGGTATAAGGAATTTCAGAACTCGTGAGGCATCGTAAGAGAATACCATCAAATCCATGCTTATAGAGGAGGCCCCCCATGATGACATAACGAGAGACCTTTTTAAGGAAGGCACGTTGTCCATTATGGGTGAGATCAGGAGGTAAGATGGAGAGAGAAAGATAGTCAGAGTATTGTTTATACCAAAGGTCGCTCGGGTCCGAGGTGACGGTTTTGATGGAGTAAATGTCACGAGGTAAATAAGAGGGTGATTGGAGTCATTGTATGGTGACAAATATTTTAGAATTGGTAGGTGAAGCAGGTATTTGAGAAGCCAAGTAGGCCATGGTATCTACAAATTTGTTGGTTGAACGGGGGACGGTTTGAAGGGCGTAACAGTCAAAGGTGGTCAAAAGTATGTCTACATGATGTTTATACTTTTGAAGTATCTCATTATGACATTGGTATATACCATTGACCTGGTTTATGACCAATTGAGAATCACCAAAGATGTTGATTGATTTGACATCTAGGGCGTAGGTAGCTTGGAGACCTAGTACGAGCGCTTCGTATTTAGCAATATTGTTGGTACAATCAAAATCAAGTTTGAAAGACAAAGGCATGGGTTCACCATCAATGGGAATGAGGATAACTCCTACCCCACCCCCATGCTGACACTTGGAACCATTGAAGAAGAGTGTCATTTGGTAAGCGGGTTTGTCCAGGGAAAGGGTAGCAATTGACTCATCTGGAAAGTCAAAATTAGAGGGTTGATCCCCAGAAATAGGTGCATCGGTCCAATTGGTCAGTGATAGCTTGGCCCTTGATGGAATTTTGATGGATGAATTCGAGGTTGAGGTCAGCCAAAAGCATAAGCCAGTGTGTGGCACACTAATTTTGATAAGGTTTGGCATACATGAAGTGTAAGGGGTTAGTGTTGGTCACAACATAGGTTTTGTGGTTGAGTAGGTAATGGCGGAGTTTTGTGGCAATGAAAACTAAGGCTAAGAAAAGTTTTTCGGGATGGGTGTATCAGGTTTCATAGTCCAAAAGAGTATGGCTTATGTAATAAACCACCTACTCCCTATGTTGTTCATCGTGATGAGCGAGCATGGCCCCCAAAGAGTGATCGGTAGCTGAGATGTATAGGTAGAAAGGTTGATCGTCTTTAGGTGGAATGAGTATGGGGGGTTGAAGAAGGTATTATTTTAAGGCCTCAAAAGATTTGTGGCAATCATCATCCCACTTAAAGGAGACATCCTTCTTGAGAAGGTGATGAAATGGTTGACACCGATCAGACAATTGTGAAATGAAACGGTGAATAGACTGTAACTTACCTTGCAGGCTACGGAGTTGCCTAAGGTTAGTGGGTGGAGGCATTTCTAGAATGGCCTTGACTTTAGCAGGGTCAACTTCTATACCACGTAGGGAAATGATAAATCCCAAGAGTTTTCCTGAGAGGACCGCAAAGACACACTTCTTGGGTTGAAGGTGGATGTAATATTTAATAAGGCGGTCAAAGATGGTTTTGAGGATGGTGAGGTGCTCAGAGCGGCGTTTAGATTTGGCAAGGAGGTCATCGACGTAATCTTCCAATATATGATGCATGATGTCATGGAAGATGTAAGTCATAGCCCGCTGATATGTGGCACCAGCATTTTTAAGGCCAAAAGGCATGACTCGATAACAGAAGGTCCCCCAAGGGGTGATGAATGTAGTTTTGTGTTGATCCTCTGGGGCAAGTAAGATTTGGTTATAACCTGAGAAGCCATCCATGAGTGATAGCATCTCATGACCAGCGGTAAGGTCAACCAGCTGGTCAATACCAGGTAGAGGAAAGTCATCTTTTGGGCAAGCTAGATTGAGGTCACAGAAATTTGTGCAAATGCGGAGTCCCCCTGTCACCTTAGTGATAGGGACAATGTTAGAAATCCAATGAGGATAATCAATGGGTAATATGAAGGAAACTGAAAGAAGGCGTTGAAGTTCTTCTTTGACAAGAAGGGCAATGTGAGGGTGCATTTTCCTCAGCTTTTGTTTGACGGCTTGGCATCGGGAATGGTTACGATATTGTGGACCACTATGGTGGGGTCAATACTGGGCATGTCTACGTAAGACCAAGCGAAAGCATGGTTATGGTTTTTGAGAAAAGAGGTGATGGCTTCCTGTTCAGCAACATCTAAAGATTGACTGATCTTTAGGATGTGCGGGTCATCCTGAGTATGAATGTTGATCTCGATAGTTGATTCATTCAACATGGTTTGCATCTCAGAGGGTAATGACCGATGAATATATGAGTCTTCTGCACCAAGGTAGGTGAGTATAGATTCATCATCCTGACATTGAACGATGTTAATCAAAGGTGTATCATCATTGATCATTTCAAGGATACAGGAAGGGAAGAGAGGAAGGAGCCTCGCCCTCACGTTGATAAGTCAGAGGCCCCAAGGAGATGGTGTTTATGAAAAAAAAAAGTTAGGAGGAATGGATTCTGGGTCCATCAACTCCATCAGTGAAGGTGGTGATGGTGGTGAAGAAGGTGGAGAAGGGCTGATGTCCTCGATGAGTTCAATGCGAGCCTTCTTGGTAGGTGGTTCAGCAAAGCCGATACCACTACGGTCGTTATGTTTTTGCGGGTAGTACATGGAATAATAGTATGGTGGCCTTGCTCGTAAAATCCAAAACCAAAACCCTTCCACACACATCGGTGCAGGAAGGTGTGGGAAAAATGGTGATTGGTGAGTGACTGGAGGTCGGCAGAAAATGGGTGGGTTTGTGACGGTGGTTCCGGTGTGTAAGTTGTAGTATCAAGTCCCCCATAGGTGAGACTGGTACGAAGGTGGGGAGGACCATAAAGGAGGTGCTCTCCTATATGGTGATCATAATGAGGGTGTTGGTGAAGACTTCCATACTCTTGTGGAGTAAGGAATGTGTTGACACTATATAGGTGATACTCCCCCAGAGTGAGGCATTGAAAAATTCCTTCCAAGGGATCAGTGGTTGGTATGTGGGTAGCTGGAATAGATGATGTGTCAGAGGTCGACATGCAGAGGTGGAGCTAATGGATTGGGAGGCTGATGGTTCGGCCGTGGAGGTTGTGGCAGTGGTAGGAATGGAGGAGGCATGTGCGGTTGAGGTAGTTGTTGTACTGGTAAGTGGAGGTGTAGGTGAAGTGGTAGTGGTCATGGAGGTAGATGCCTTAATGGGTATAAGCACATCATTGGGTCGGTAAAGCATGTTGCATGTTTTAAAAGGTGAAGGATCAGCTGGAATAGTATAGGTGTGTCCTTCATGCTCAAACTTTACACAACGATGCAAAGTGGAAGGAACACAACCCATGACATGAATCCAGGGTCTGCCAAGCAATAGGTTATATTGGAATTCCCCCTCCAAGATGTAAAATAACTCTGGAATAGTGTGGGGGCCCACGCAAATGTGGAGGATGACAGTGCCTAGTGTAGAGGTGATAGCGTCATTGAATGAAATGCAACATGACAGGATGTTTATGCATGTAATTGTCAGGTATGCGCATTTGAGTGAATGCATGGGATGAAATGATATTAATGCTAGCACCCCCATCAATCATGACATGTCATACACGTATATCATTGATGTGGACAGAGATGAAGAGAGTTGGGTCTGGATCATCTTGTTTGGTGTGGTGCGATCTCTTCCTCTGAGAAGCTAAGGGAGGCTACTTGGTGAGTAGGTTGAGGCATGGATAAAGGTGGCAATTTGGTGAGAGAGGCTACATGATGGGGTGTGATAATGGAGGCTACGGGTGTAGGGTCATTGGGTAAAACCTCAATAGATTATAGGACCTCCATGAGAGCTTGACGATGGGATTCTGAGGTTTGGATGAGGTCATATAAGGACATTTTGAGGGGGGATTGGTGTAGTTGTTTGAGCATCGCGTGGTGTGTGACCCCATTAGAAATAGGATATGTGGGGCCGTGGATAGTGATTTTAGGTGTGGGTGTAGATGATATGTTGGGTATAGGATTGGTTGGTGAGTCAGTTTGCCTTTTCCTTGCCTTTTTCCTTCTGAGCATGGGTAGCAACGTGGATCATGTTGATCTGAGGTGGGGAGGTAGGTGAGGTAGGTGAGCCATGAAAGGTATGGCGACATGAAGGGAAAAATCCCAATGGCAGGAAGGAGCCTTGTGAGATGAGCTGGGCACATCGACATTTGGGTGGAGGTTTGGTGAGGTCATTGATGCAAACCATGTTAATTTCAAATCTCAGAGGTGGTTCTAGGAGCTGTGGGGGTAAAGGTCTGGGTCATTGAGTAGGCAGTGAGGGAAGAGTTGTGGGAATGGGTGTTGGTGAAATGGGGTCCTCATCAAGAAGGTCATCATCGTCAAAGTTTTCTTCGGGAGGGCACAACTAGATAAGAACATTTTTCAAAGCCTTACAGTTCTCTACATCATGTCCTGGCACACGATGGTAGGCAAAAATTTTGGTGTCATCAAACCCCTTTGGTTTGGGCTTGAGAGGGTCATAAGGTCTGAGGGGTGGCAATGTGATGACAAAAGTTTCAAGGAGGTTGGTTAAAATTTTGGTGTAGGACCCTGCTAGTGGATCGCAATGGGAAGTGAAGGTGGGTTTGGGTGTAGGCATGGAGGACTGTAGAGGAATGGTCTTTACACGAGGGGGAGTAGGTCGAGCTATGGTTTTAGGTGTTGGTGTGATCTTAGGCATTGGTCGTGTTTGTTTGGGTAGGGGTATGGTAGATGAACTGGCAGGAGAGTGTATGGTTGTTTTGACTACCTTATTGGAGGGTAGCAGATTTTTGTCCTTAGGTTGTACCTTCTTGGGTAAAGGTGATACGGGCACATGAGATCTAGAGGGAAAGGCAGATGGTGGAAGAGGGTGTGTTACCCATGGGGATAATGGAGGTGCTGTGAAGGTAGATGGTGTAGGTCGTGCCGGAGGTGTGAGGGAAAGAGACTGAAGTGTCATGGGTAGTGAAGGGGTGATCGATGGTATTAGAGGTATGGGTGGTAAAGATGTTGCAGATGTGGGTGGAAGTTGTGGTGGGTGCTTGGGTATGTTTGAGGTTTGCAATGGTGGAATGGGCTGTTGCATTTTTAGTTTACCGGTGGGTGGAGGTTTCTTACCCATGTTAGAAGGATGAGGTCCTAAGATAGACGAAGAGGGTGAAGGTGAAGAAGGTGTGATCGGTGAGGTTGGAGTATGAGATTTATGGAGTTGGCTCTTCTGTTTGGGTGTCAGAGTAGGTTTGGTATTGACTTTGGAGGATGTAGCTAAATCTAGTTTGATAGGTGGATGAATAAGGCTGGTGGTTGGGGTGACCCCTAAGGTAGTAATAGGTTTAGTCGAGGAAGATGATGTAGGTGTGGGTTTGGATTTAGGTGTATGTTGGGTTATGGGTAAGGGTGTGTGTTGAGCTATGATGGGTGTCATGGAAGAAGTTGTGATAGAGGAGGTTGTGTTTGGTTCAATTGGCCAAAATATCTTTGGGTAGATAGTGGAAGTGTCAGCAAGTTGCATCTGCATTTGTGTTGAGACAGGAAGTAGAAGACGCCCCCAAAGTAAGGCTCTATCCACATAATCTAAGTGATCGGCTAAGCATGAGAATGACATGTCTGTAGGTGAGGCTGATGAGGACCTAATGGAAATTCCCATGAAATTTGTCTTAGAGATGGGGAATTTGCTAGCTTCGGCTTCTGTGGGTAAGAGAGCCGAAAGTAAGTCTGCAGGATCTTGGGTAGCTGATGGAGAATGATCACCTAGAGGAAAAGGTATCTCTACTGGGTCTTTGATAGGTGGAGGAGATGATGGGTGCTCCTCTATGGGTGGAGGAGATGATGGGTGCTCCTCTGTGGGTGGAGGAGATGGTGGGTACTCTTCTGCGGGCTGGAGAGGTACTGCGGGTGATGGCTCTCTAGGTGGAGAAGCCAAAGGTGAAATAGTCTTGATATTAATGGAAGGCTCCTCCACGGGTGATGAAGGAGGTGAAAGGTGTTCCTCTATGGGTGGAGGAATAGGTGAGGTGGGTTCCAATGTAGAAGGAGGACTTCGGGCTAGAATTTCCTCTATGGAAGGAATATGAGGTAATTGGGCAGCATCAGGTGTATCGCTGAAAATAGCATGGACCTCGCGGGTATGGCTATCATGAGTTGAAGTCTCTCCAGTTTGATCAGAAGAAGGGGCATGATTAGGAAAGGGTTTCTTGAAGATATGTAGGTTCTGATTGGCAGGTGCATTAGGATTATCCAAGGTTAGCTTGCCTTTCTCGAGCATTTCTTGGACAATGTTTTTGAAGGTGATGCAATTGCCATCACTATGACCCTTTACTCGATGGTAGTTGCAGAAGTCATGCTCTTTATACCACATGTGGGTGTGGGGTGAGCAGGGTCAAAACCAGTGTGTGGTTTCATGGGAGGAAGGGTGATGGCCCCAACTTTGATGAGCTTCTCCAAGACAGAAGAATAAGGTTCCCCAATTGGGGTATATTTCCATTGTTCCTGTCTGAATTGAAAAGTCTGAATGGGTGAGAGATTAGATGAGGGGCTAGCCTGATTTGATGGATGAGCTGGGCCAGCTTTGAGTACCACTGCGTTAGCGGTCCCCTTGGCCTTTGAATAATTGTTCTGTGGTTTTGAAGAAGAAGAGGTATCATTCGACTTGAATGCTGAGTTCTTATTGCGTAATTGGATTTTCTTCTCTTCAATAGCCTGAATCTCTAGCTTTCGTGCCATGGTGAATGCTTTGTCGAAGGTTCAGAAAGGTTTGAACCTACAGGGTCGGTGAGATATGCCTAGCACAAGCCCGTGTGAAGAGTTTGATGAGTTTGGTTTGCGGTAGTTGGAATGTGAGTTGATTGATCAGGCTATGCCAACGAGCAACAAAATCTGTGATAGATTCATCGTCATACTGATGCGTAGAGTATAGGTCAGTCATGGTAACCTTCTTAATGATATTAATGGAGAAGTGATCCAAGAAGGCTTGGGCTACCTGATTAAATGAGAATATAGAGTGTCTAGGCAACCCACTATACCAATCTAACGTGGGTCCAGTCAGAGACATGGGAAAGGTCCTCAAGAGCAAAGCATCATCATGGGTGATCAGATAACACCCATGTTTGAAAGACCACAAATGTTGTTGCGGGTCTTCTTTGCTATTGAAATGGTTGAATTTAGGCATTTCCCAATGCATGGGATATGGATGGATAGGAATGGATGGATGTATAGGCTCATTACAAATCTCATCGTAGGTGAGAGTGTTTGGGAGCCAGAAACTGATGCCTCCAATGTCTGCATCTTGTCCATCATTAACTTAATTAGGTTGTTGGTAGGTTGTGATGGATGGGTGACTCCTGTAGCGTAAGAGGGTTGGTGTTGGGCATATAATGGGGTGGCATTCTAGTATATGGTGCTACCGTATAGGTAGATTGAGAAGAAGGTAGTGAAATAGGGGGTATGTACCCAGAGTGAATAATAGATGAAACAGGAGGCTGCTGATAGTACGTATATGGAGGTGGAAGGGTCGTGGTGACCCTAGTGGCAATGGGGGCTAAAGATTGTGGAATAGAAAGGATGAAATTTTGAAAAGGGGTAGGGGTCACCGACACCGGGGGTGGTTGTGTAGCTACGGGTATATGCGAGACAATAGGTGTGGATGAGGTTGTGTTCTGGGTGGTTAGCAAAGGTATAGTGGATGTGGCGGGTGCAATGGATGTAGCAGATGCAACAGTCATAGTGGGTATAGGGCCTAGCTATGAAAAACTGGGGGTAAGGTAGATGTGGGCAGCACGGAGCCAGATGGGGCTGATGTAGGAGTGGGAATGAGAGTCGGGGGGATAGATACGGGCATGCCGTATATCAACTGACCTGAGGCATCTCGAGTGGATGAGTGGGAAAGGTAAAACTGCAAGGCGACAGGATTTTGGTCAAGGAGTCGTGTGAACTCCTCGTCTCTGGTAGCGATAGAGATAGGTTGGATAGGTTCCATGGCTGGTGATAAAATGGAAGGTGGTGAAGGGCTAGGTGGGAGTGGTTGACAACTGGTGTGGAATATGAGGGCACTTGCTTGTCGACGTGTCAGTACCATGTGAACAGGTACTAACATGGTAAGACTGTTTTCTGTAAATGACACAAAAATACAACACAGGTAGGATAAATAGGTGGTGGTAGGTGAATTGGGGTTAAAATGTCAGCTGGAAAATGACACAGGCTAACCGATGCCAGTTAGGTTAAACTGACGCTGGTCACAGGTAACCACTGCTGGTCACTGTGGAAAGTGGACAGTTGGTCAAAAACAAGGTATAAGGCCAAATTTTCAGGTATGCCAAATACTGATGAGACTTACCAGGTCAATGGATATGATAAGAGTGACAGAGACTCTAAACAGCTAACGAAGGGGAATAGGTGTCCTTTTTGGGTTGGTTAACAAAAAGAATAGTGAACTGATGTTGGTTGGGTAAAACTGATGATGGTCAAAGGGTAACTGATGACGGTCACTGGACCGACACTGGTTACTGTGAAATTGAAATAGTGATGAAGAAAAATGTGGTTGTGAGTTAAAATTAATGTGGAATCAAACCCAGAATCCTGAGAATGATGAGAATATGGTCCAGGCACACTCAGATGAAGCTGGAATACACCAACTGTGATGAGGAGTGTGTAAGGAGAAATAAGAAAAATGAAGAGCGTGACCTCTCACCTCAAAACGCAAGCCAAGCAGAAACACTAAGAAAAATACGATCCTAAGAGTGCCTTTTCTATTATGTTTGTTTAGCTTATGCTATTTTAAGGACTGACTCATGAACTGTAGAATAGAGTTTTTTGGTGAGGATGGCTTCCTACAAAGAAGGAGATCTACAAGGAGAGGTTTCAGGTATGTTATGGTGGGGGTGGGCCGTCCTCTGATGGGGTACTGGATAGAGATAACCAGCGGGGTGCCCACTGTGTCATGATCGTGTGATCACCTACAACTTCTTCTGGGTGAGATGTTGTTTAAGAATGTGTATATATTTTGAATTTGTGATGTTTGGGTAAGACTCAGAGAGAGAAAAAGAAAGAAAGTGATTTTCTATGATTCATTTGTCAACCATCAGCTGGGAATGACTTCCAGCATATAGGTTGCCCTCAATTAATGTGAGCTAATGCAGAAAAGTAGAATGAAATGCAATGATTTTTAAACCCAAATCGAAATGTAGAATTTGATGCCACAAATAGATGAACAGGAGAAGGGATGCTCTTTCACTAATGTGATACTAATGAAAGGGAAGAAATGTTTGTTTTAAGCACCAAAATATGATTGCTTTTAGACAATAGAAGAGAAGAAGATTCCAGGGGAGAAAGTTTAATGTAAGAAATTTTTAGAAAAGAAACAAACATACAACGTTTTCACCTAGAAATGAAAGAATGCAAAGAACCCCGAATGGGTCCCACCGGGTGTGCCAAAATGTTTCACCTGATTCTAGAGCATTTCTTCAAATGTTGATGAAACAAATAAGGGTAATGGGTTAGGAGGAATACCTGTTGAAATGTTGGTTGTAGGTTGTTGCACGCGTATGACTTCTGAATCCACAGCTGATTGTGAGAGCTTCCTTTTTTCTTGGAGGAACTACCTGAAATGGAACACAAGACCACCAAATAAAAGTTAAACAATATATGTAGTGGACTACCTAGCGTGTGCTAGATCCGGGAAGTGTGATACTTCCTAGACGGTTGTCAATCCACTATTTAAAACAAATTAATGTGAGAAATAAAGGAAATCCTACTGTAGTTAAAATGATTTAGGTATCTCATTCATCTACAATAAGAAAATTCATTCACAACAGGCTAAGCTATGATTGAATCTAAAGGTCAATGTCTTGGTCAAGGTACTGATACTGGTCAGGGTGAGATTCTGGGTGGTTTTGGGTATTTGGTGGAAGTTTAGGAGCTCTGTTCTTGGTTTCTGGTAAAAGACACAGAGACTGACGTCGGTCTGGTATGACCGGTATCAGTTTAGGCTAACCGGTGATGGTTGTGGGTAACTAGCGTCGGTATGGTCGGGGTACAGGAAACTCAATAAAACTTGGTTGGGTGATAGATCTGAGATTAGATGAAGATGGAAGGGAAATGGCAAGATTCGTATGGATCTGAGGTATGCACAGGAATGATTAAGGTCCAGGTATGGGCAATGTAAGGGTGTGGATAAAAATATGGTCAAGTTTTGCATGGAGGTAGATGATGGGGGAATGGAAATGAGAGAAAAACTAATAATAGATGTAAAAGGATCTACCAAATGATGAATAGATGAGTGTTGGTTAACAAAACTTACTATTTGTATGAGCTTGATGCCTGGTTGGTAATGGTGGGTGATCAAATAGAATGAACTTGATGTAGTGTTGGTGCTTCCCCAGATGCTCCCGTGAAGGAAGATGGTTGTGTGATTGCTTTAGGTACTGGCTATGGATGCTCTGATGTGTATACTAACACTAGTTCTACTTGCATGCAGCTCTGGTTTCAGTCACTTGTTCTCAAAAGATGTGATTATCTCTCAGAAAATGTGCCAACCCCAAAATAAGGTTGTTTTTGGGATTAAATGGTAACTGACGGTGGTTCTAGCTTAACCAGTGACGGTTAAGGGTAACCGGCGTCAGTTAGGGTGAGATTTCCTAGGTTTACTAAACTAGGCAGATCCCCTTGATTTTCTGGGCTCTTGTTTCATTTTACCCCATGGATTAGCATGGAAGCTTCCTTCTAATGGGTGGGAATGTGGTTAGAGGGAATGTAGGCATTGATTTTTAGGGTTTGGGTAGGTCTTAGTTAGTTATGGCAACTTACTAAGAATAGGTCTTAGGGTGAGGTGGCTAGATGAGGTGGATATGTGGGCATTATCCCAATTAGGATATTTAAATAATAAATATTGTGAGGATAATGAATTAATTTAATTAAATTAATATTAGTGTGGGATGAAAGGGGCCATGGTTAGGTGAATGTGTTCAAGGTGTTTTATTTAACGAGGGACCAAGGGGCCAGACCAGACATTACACAGACAGTGGGAGTTGTGAGTAGATATATGGCTAATCTAGGTAAGGAGCATTGGAAAGTAGTACAATGGATACTCAGGTATTTGAAAGGGACATCTAGCATACAGTTATGCTATGGAGGTTCAGATATTTCATTACGTGGCTATGTTGATTCAGATATGGCTGGAGATATGGATGGTAGGAGGAGCACTACTGGATATATTTTCACATTAGGTGGAATGACAGTTAGCTAGATTTCGAGATTGCAGAAGGTTGTGGCTTTTTCTACTATAGAGGCAAAGTATGTTACAGCTACAGAGGCTAGCAAGGAGATGATATGGATGAGTAGGTTCATGGAAGAGTTGGGAAAGGAGCAAAGTGAGTGCAAACTATTTAGTGACACTCAGAGTTCAATTCATTTAGTAAAGAACTCAATGTTTCATTCAATAATGAAACACATTCAGTTGAGGTATCACTTCATACAGCAAGTATTGGAGGATGGACAATTGAATCTGGAAAAGATTCATACGAGAAAGAACCTTACAGATATGCTAATAAATCTATTAGAAAAGGAGAATTTTGAGCTACACTCCACTTCTGTTGGTCTTTGAGTTTGACACTTGAAGAGGAAGAAACAAAGATAAGGAAGAATCTAAGAATAACATTGTACATGTATGGTGTAGTAATTAAAATCCAAGTGGGAGATTTTTGAGTTATGGATCTCAATTACTTCATTTTAGCATACAATTGGAACTTACTGGAAAACACAGTAACCAACATCGGTTAAGGGCAGACCGACATCGATCAAGGAAGACTAGTATCGGTCAAGGGAAAGTAGGAACTAGCAACAGTTAGGCAAAACCGGCGTCGATTACCTGTGTGATGAAGTTTTAATTAACTCTTAGGAATTATATCTATTTTAGCATTAAAATAGATTTATTAATTGTAATTGCATGGCTAAGTTCCCTAAGTCTAAAAATGACTATAAGAAGTTAAAATTAGGGTTTAGAAGTGGGTGTGTGGATCATAATTACAAGATAATTATGTGAGAGAGAATTTTTGGTAAAGAAGAAGAAAATGTTGAAGGAAGAAAGTACTGAACATCTGAGAGGTGTGGAATATTGTAAATCGTCATTGTATATCTTGTCAAAGCTTTAGATAATAGACTAGCTTATTTCTTGGTGGACGTAGGCCACACTGGGTGAACCACGTTAAATTTGGTGTTGATTTATGTCTCTTGTTGTGTATATTTCTTCTGGTAGAATATCCACTTTTATTTACATGTATGCTTAGATCTAATATATTGTCTGTAAAACCAGTGTGTTAACCCAAACAGATTCTTCGTCATCGACACACCTTAGTAACATACCATCAAAGGCTCTGTAATAGAGCATTTGTTCTATGATGATATACTTAGTGGCTATGACACATAGCCATACTTTTTTTGTGAGTTCACTTCCTTAGGGTATGTGTGGTCCATAATGAAATTGATAATATCTTCATACCATGGACATGTGGTAATGAGAGGCCTAGTTTCTATGTAATATACGCACTCATCAGGGAAATCCAAGTTTACAAGTTCCCCACCATCTAATGAATTATCTTCCAACCAATTTGTGATGATTTTTCCTTTGATAGACTTCTGATTAACAAAATTTAAACCAAACTCACCATTAAGGTAATGAAACGTCCAACTTTCTTAGACAAGGAACCCTACGTTAGAAACGTACTAAGCTGATCCATTTTGACAATTACCCATGTTTTTTAGTTAAGCATATAATTCCTTAACCACTTTGTTGTAAAAATTATAACAAGGCACTCTTTTTCTACCTGTGTATAGTGTATCTCGTAGTCTAGCAGTGTAAGAATGATGAAATAGACTACACGTTCATGCTTGTCATCGTCTTCTTGTGCTAATATATAGGCTAACGAGATATCTATTTCCCATGAATATAATATGAGAGGGTAATCTAATTTATGAGGCATGAGTGTGGGAGGTGACAATTGGAACCGTTTGACTGACTCAAATGCCTCATGACACTCATCCTTTCAAATATTGCAGCAATCTTTTTTTTAAAATTTGTTTATTAGATGTATAACAAAGGTTAAATTAGGAATAAACCTATGGATTGCATCAAGCTTTCCAAGGAAGTACCTAATGCCTTATTCATCTAATGGTGGAGTCATTTCTAGTACCACTCATATTTTTATTGGATCCACATCAATCCCTTGTGAAGAGATGATGTACCCCAGTATTTCCCCCCCATCACACCAAACACACATTTTTATGGATTCATTGTAACACCGTATTTGATAAGGTGAGAGAGGATCATGCGAAGCACCTCAGGGTGATCGCAACATTTTCTACCCTTATACAGAAGGTCATCAATGTAGGATTCCAAAATCTTGTGAATAATACCATGGAATATGTAAGTCATTGCACGTTGGTAAGTTGCACCAGCATTCTTGAGCCCAAATGGCATGACTACGTAACCATAAGTTCCCCAAGGAGTAATAAAGGTCATCTTTGCTTGATCTTCCTTGAAGGTCCTTATTTGATTATACCTAGAAAAGCCATCCATAAGCAATAAAAACTCATAACCAGTTGTTGCGTCTACAATAACATCGATGGATGGTAGTGGGAAATCATCTTTGGGACATGCTTTATTAATATCCCAAAAGTCAATGCATATTCAATTTTTTTTGTTCTTTTTAAGAATGGGGACGATGTTAGATACCCACATTGAGTAATCAATGGGCTTAATGAATCCCACATGTAGGAGTTTCTTGACTTACTCTTTGACCATTCGTGCCACATTTGGTTTCATAGGTCTAGATTTTTGCTTGATGGGCTTAGCATCAAGTTTGGTCACAAGGTTGTGTACTGTAACATAAGGAGAAATTCCTATCATTTCTTTAAAACTAAATGTGAATGCTTTGGAATTTTCTTTGAGAACCTTCATGTGTATTTCTACATTCTCAGGGGTTAGCAAAGAACCTAACTTCAAGATGTTTGGGTCTTCCTCCATCCTAATGAAGATATCATCCCCTTGATCAAATAGGTGTTACCCTCTTCAAAATCAGGTGCGGTTGGAGATAATTTGAGCTTGCCTTCCTCTTCTATCTCACAAACCTCAAGACCCTCTAAGGAGGAAGGATCCATCATGTGATCTCCAAAATATGAGGAAGAGCGAGGAATGAGAGAAAATCCTCTCTTATGATGTGGAGGGTGTAAATCTATATAATCATTAAAGTATCCTAAGATAGCCTCATTGTTTTCCACATATTTTAAGGTGGTAGGATCATTCTCAACTTCAACATATGCCAAGATTGGATTTTTTGGCATTTTGTGAACTAAGGGCTCGACACAAACTGAAACTGTGAAATTGGTATCTTCTAACTCCCCACTCAAACAAAAATGAGAAGAAGAAGTAGCTATTGAATTAGCGAGAAGGATTTTCTCATGTGGGATTGCTTCGATTGAAATGAAATCAAAGCCTTTTCTTAAGTCGAGCACCGTAGTTTTATAGAGTTGTAAGTGTTCAACCCTAGTCTCGTATACCTCTGAAACCTGGTTAGCGACTAGTTGTGAATCACCCAATACTCTAATGTTATAAGCACCCATCCTCTTGGCTACTATAAGACTAAGTAAGAGAGTCTCGTATTCTGCACCATTTTTTGTACACTCAAAATTTAGCTTGAAAGAAAAATACGTGACCTTCCCCTAAAGAGAGGTAAGGATCACACCTACCCCAACGCCAAAACGACACTTTGTTCCATCAAATTTTAAATTCCAGAAATCGCTTGAGAATATTAACACTTGATCATTCTTTGTATCTTCTTCCCTTGCTTCTGATACCTCAACCATGCAAATTCCATCAGTGGGTAGAGAGCCGAGTCCCAGAGCATGTCTTATGCCCATGGAATCAAATGGCAAGAGAATGGGTAAATCATTAGCCATTAGCTATAAAATCCTTTATGTGGTCTTTGTTGACACCATATCAACTACAATGGTTTCATATTTAACTACGGTAATTCCTTCCATCAACGCAATCTACTCATTATAACAACGTTCATCTTTAATCTCCTTTATTGGAAGGTATCATACATTTGAAACTTGTTACAAATTCATACATATACATTTGCAAATCTCATATCATGAGGGGTAGCATTTTGCTAACTATTTTATTTGAACTAAACACGTTACATGAAGACTTTCATACATGTGCAAATTTTATATCATGAGATGTAGTCTTTTGTGGCCAATTGTTTTTCTCACTAAACATGAATATATTTGATACCATTTTGGATAGTTAATTAATTTTGTAGTTATGGTTTTTAATTATTTTGGGGAAATTGTGTTAGTGTTGCATCAGTTATTTGGTAGGTATTTTGTTGAAAAACCCTTTTTTGTACAATCGATGAGGGGTGGGATTGATAGTGGTAGTGTAGGAATATAGGTGATACATTACATTGATTTGTTCTATGTGTACATTTAAATTTGTTACAAATTCATATATATACAGTTATAAATATTATATCACAACATCTAAATTAAACATGTATACATGAAGACATTTGTACATTTGAAGATTTTATATCGTGAATAGTAGCCTTTTGTGGGAAATTTTATTTTCACTAGACATGAATACATTTGATACCCCTTGAACGACATCACCGCTTTGGACATAAGAAGTGTTGAGTAAAGTAGTAGTGGAGGTGTTATCGAAGTAGGGGGTAGTATTTATGATGGGTTGAGTGATAGTAGTCTTGACTCCTCCTTTCTTATTACTCCAAGTGTAGTTACATGCACCATTTTTGAGTACCTATTGAATGAAAAAGGAGGTGAAATGCATAGATTTGTGAGTGAGGGAACTCTGGAGAAAGATGTGAATGTCAAACCCTACCTTTCAATGGTTCTAATGTCGACAGTTTCTCTATGCAAATTAATTCCCTAGGACTTGTGGATAGTTAATCCCCAAGCCATTTTAATCACTAAAAAATAATTGGAAATGTTACTCTTGAGCAGCAAGAAATAATTACATGTTAAGATTGCAGTTATTTGAAAGCTAAAAAATAGACTTGGAACCACAAATCCCAAAGTGCGGTGATAGCCCAAGAGACAATACAAACATTGTAACAATTAAGCAAGCAAAAAGAATGAAAAATAAGTTAGATAATACTAAATTGAATATAATCTAACTTTCATAAACTATAAGTACCGAGTTGTGCACTCATTTAATTGAATAAAGTAGAGTATGTTCTATAGCAAAAATCCCAGTCATCTTTAGCATTTTACAAATGGCTCTAACCTGAATCAAAGATGTCAATTCTACTTATTTCATCTGTAAGCAAGTGCATTTTAATTTTTAAAGTTATCTTGTATCATTAATGACATGTTTACATATACTCAGTGGCACTATCATGGTATTAATATTTACTCCAAGGGATTAAGGAAAAAAATTGTTACTGAAGATGACTAACTTCAAAACACATAATAACTAGAAAAATGTTCCTTCTGCAAATGATTAAAGAGAGTTACAAATTCACATAGCTTAAACTCCATGAAATGTATTAAAAATATATGCATTATGGTATAAATATAGTCCAAAGGGTTAAGAATAAAATGCACTTCCTAAGATAATTGACTTCAAAGGGTACACTAACAGCAAAACTGTTACATGTACAATGCTTAAATAAGGTAACATAAGTAATCACATGGCTTACATTCCATAGAATACATGAAAAGGATACAGATGCATGTGTGTTAGCACCACAGGAAATCCTAGCAGCATCATGCAATGTGTTCAAACTATGTGAACCCGCATGACATGTCCAGCCAACGGTACCATGAAAATAGGAAATGCAAATTTCCAATATTGTTAATTTCTTAGCTTTTGTGAAATAGTGCAAGGGAATAATTTTATTCCACAAGTATGAGAATCTACAATTAACATGTCCTATTCTTGAGCAATTTAACCTTGAAACTCAACACGAAATTCATATTCAGCTTGTCACTGAAAAATTGTGTGAAAAATGAAACAATCATGGCTAAAATTTAAGACATCTGACTTCCATGCATATTGCTTAGAAAACGAACACACTTAAGAATCTAATTTTAAAAAAATTATTTGTATTTAGTATCGCACATCATGAAGCACAAATAATATCTTGTAGTTACAACCAGGTAATTATTTCAATTAAAATGGAATATATTACAATGCTTTACAATTCAATATGTACAGGTGAAAATCCACATTTGTGATAGAGATTGGACATCTCCAAACTAACAAAGATTATGAATCCGTCACAAATTTCTAGATAATGTAATAAGGTTCTGCATGTTGCATCTATATTTGATTAATCATCATGAAATTAATGTGCAAAATAATGCACTCAATCAAATAGTCTAGTATTAATGGATCTACATGACCGGCCACTTCCTCATCGGTAGATGCATATTAATCTTCACTAAATTCTTCATCGTCATTGATTTCCTCTTGTTGTCTTGCTCCTATATCCTACACATATCCTACACAGTATTCTATAAAATCGACAAGAAGAAGATCAGTAAGTACAGTTGCATTTGGAGAGACCACATAATCTACATTCAAAAATATGACTATTTGTGCCCGGTCGTGCGAACACAAAAATTTGGTTACAAGTACTTAATTGAATTGATGTTACAAATACCAAAAAAAATTACACATAAATAGCTACTAATCCATGAGCAATAAAAGTGCACTTAATAAAAATTTATGTTAAAATATACCTTTTACTTTCTATTCATAGACATTCCTATCATGCATCATTAAAGTTGCAACCTCTCCATTTAAAGGATCGGTAGGATTTGGATACAGTAGAAGTTGAGGAATAAAGACTTCAAATAAATTTATAATATCTACAACAAAAATCACTTGTATTGTAAGTATATAAAGATCCTGCTTGATAAATTTATAACTAAAAGTCAAAAAATGCAAAATAAGTATTTGGGAAGAAATGAAAAACCCCATGTAATGAGATGTAAAATTCTCATACACTATGAAATTACTTACCAAACATTGGACTCCAAGTCTGATTGATTACATCTAGGAAAATTGAACCTGACTTGAATGAAAAGTTCAAAAAAAATATCAAGCTTCCAAAATAATAAGCTTGCTTATAACAATCATTAAAAGCCTACTTATGTATATTATTTATAAGATAGTCACTCATTAGCATATCGTATGGAAGTGAAATTTTATTGAATTCTACACTCTTAGAGTCTTAAGGAACAAGAAAGTATACATATTTTTTGTCAACATTGGGATGAAATTTTTTATTAACAAATCCTATTGATGGAGATTTTTATGGATAGGCATTTGGTAAATCCATGTGAATCTTCCAAACTCCCCCCTCATAAGGACCTGCAAATAATGGACCAAGACTTACGATAGTTAATTAGATACCAATTAGTCAAGATTCAAAAAATCTAAAGGCGAAAAATTCGCATCTACGCCCAAAAAAACCTAAAATGCACACAAATTCTAAAATTTTGTAGAAACAAACATACATCTTTACTTCCGGAATGCCAAAACTAACACTAGACAATAAGTATTGTAATGCAACAAAAATCACCTATATTGTAAGTATATAAATATCCCCTGGGACAATCCCCCTTGGTGTTTGGCTGAGCTCTCTTTTGTTAAAGACTGGCACCAGATCCACTACTAGCCTTGGATTGACATCGACCCCAGCTTCGAGCGTTATCTTGGACCTATAAGCACCCTACTTGGCCCTTGCAAACATCTCTGCAACATAAATGCAAGCATCTCTATAATTAATAATAACTACTTGGTTGAAAAACATATTCATAAAAATGGGAAACAAAAGCCACTTAGTTCCTACTATTTTTCTCCTCAGATAACAAATACTATAAAATGAAGAGAAGACAGAAACACATTGATAAAATTCCCTTGTAGGATAGACTAAAATGTAAGGGTGATTTTTTTATATGGTGATGTTGTAGAGAGGTAAAAGTGATCTAATACAAATAATGAATTGCTACCTATGAAGAATTAAATGCAGCATCATGTTATTTTGGAATTAAAATCAAAGAATAATATTGACCCCATGCAAGCACACCAAGCAACTGAAGAAAATGTGACTTTCTTGCATTATTCTCTTACAAGTGTTTCCATTCACAAACAGCCCCACACTTTAATGTCAAAATTTAGTCATTATTTGAAACCCCATAAAATTTCTTTTTTGTCCATAAAATATTACCAGCATGTGATGTATATTGAATACAAAAGAGAAACCAAAACATCATAGCACAATTGTTAAGGACAAGTAATTAGCATAATAGGCTTGAGGCTTTCTTATGAATTTTTAATCCCAAGTTGATTCTAATGTAGGAGACATGCATTTTCACAAAATATATTTACTCACAATGATGCTAGCGACTCCCAAGGATCAAATACTCACATCAAAGATTTGGAAATTTAATGATAGCTACTAGTTCGGGTCAAAACACTTTTCTACTTGCAATATTGTACCTAAGCTCATCAAGGATTGTTTCGATTTGCTTAAATTGAGTATTTCTACTTCTGCCGTAAAAACTGAATAAATTGGTCGATGGTTGGAGAAATTTGATTCCCCATGAACATAAGAGATCTGATTTAGACCTTTACCATGCCATAATATGCAACAACATGCTGGCATTTATTTATACCTTAATTAAAACTACTAACATCTTACTTTTACTTATTATAAACATGAAATCTATTTTACCTTTTTCCTAAAAACCAAAAACTTGATTTATATATATTAGTTGTGGCTAGGTATTGATCGAGTTTTCTTCATCCCTGTCTAGATTAGTGAGCTAGATAACAAAGAAATCAAACAACCTCAAATATGCAAGTGTTTAAGGTACATTGAGAGAAGATGGTGACAGATGGACAAGCGTAAAGTGAATGTCTTCGCTGCGAGATGAATAAACCTACGAAACAAAGGAAACTAAGAGAAAATGGATTACATGGTATATGCAGGGGCTACATGATGAAGTCATTTATAGGAAGTGTTACCTTACTTTCATGGATGTCAACCCCTGTTAGATAAGAGAAAAGGATATAAATGAAATATAGATAGATAACATGCAGAAACTTATCAATAAAAGAACATGAAAATGTTGATATATAAAGGAGCTATTAATCTGATCAAAATATATGTAAAGCAAACCAAACCTACATGATCAATGGAAAATTAGGTTGGATGTGAGGAATTTGCAAAATGAGCCTGCAAACTTTCTTGTTGTAGATTTAAGGATATCAAGAAATGGGCTTACTAAGAGAACCACAAGGGCATGAGGATGATATGATGGAAAATGAGGATCTATAATGTCATAGGTTTATTGTGACTTCTTACTTGCCTGAAAGAGGGGGGGAGGCTTGTATTTATAGCCAATAGATGGGGTTAATTTAGGGGTTATCAGGTAATCCTATTTTGAAAAAGCAACCCTGATTAAGTGAGCGGGGGGGACATGATTTGAATGATTAGTTGCAATAGTAGATTTCATGTGGATTATTTTGCATTAATTAATTCATGAGTTGGGTGCATGATTTGAATGATTTTGGAATATTTAATTATTAGGTAGGGTGATATGAATTAGTTTAGAATATTTAATTATCAAGTGGATTTATATGGAGCACAATAACATATAATGAGAATTAGGGATTTAAAGGGGATCAACTAACCAATTAAGATTGATTAATTGAATATGTATATTTTGGTGGGAAATATGAGTTATTCAAATTTAAGGGGGAAAGGGATTTGAATGGGTAAGCCTAATAAAGGAGAGAAAACACCGGGTGAAGGGGAGGAATGGTACCAAAAACCGGTGTCTACATTTGCCCCTTTTTAATGAGTGATTTGCATTAGGCAAGCGGCCAGACAAAAATGATGAAGTATTAAAAATATGATTAATTGATTGTTCCCCCACAAACTTGGGATTGACGACATAAAGGAATTTAATCATGAGTTTGAAAGAGATAGATGTTAAAGGTAGGGTGGGTGATGAAAAGATGGGTAAACACATAACTAAGGAAAGATTCCCCAAGGAAAAAATATCACAATGATAATGAAAAATATGGCGGTGACTCCAATATCACATCGGTAGAGGAAAATTGTGATCTCAACAGAGACAGACTATAATGTTCTATGGACTAGTGAGTGGGTGAAGACCAACGCATCATGTATGCAAGTTGGGGTGACCAACGAGTCATAGGAAAGCATCAAAGTATGCACAATAAAATGTAAAAAAATATGTTAAATATTTTGTAGACAAGGAATTGAGTGAAAACTATGCATCCACAAGGACAAGGATGAAAACAAAGGTGTCCTAGCATAGGACATGAAGAGCGGCTGAAAAGGTGAGTTGGAATACGAATGGTGAGGTAAGATGCCCCAGGTGATGGGGTGAATAGTATTGAAGAGATATTTCCTAAGGAAGATGTTTTGTTGACAAGAAAATACTGGAAGAAGAAAGTAGAACAATCGTTGATTCATGGAAATGATGGAATATTTTGATCAATCTTTCCCAAGAAAAAAGTAAAGTAGGAACTTGCAAGGGAAAATTTGATAAGTTATGGTCGTTATGGTATCATCGAAGAAAAAATACCATAGGAAGGTGGAAATGATGGGGGAAGAAGAGATGATTGAATGGATATATGGAGAAGGTTAAAGGGCCTCGATTACTGTGAGGAAACCCAAGGTAAATAATATGGATCAAACCGCATGAAAATGCATGTGGAGGATGAGATTATAAAAAATATGGGACAACGCTGAAGATCCAGGTTATCAATGGGGAAGTAAGAAGGAAACATGAATTAAAAAGGGGAAGAATATGATACAGAGGAAGTGAAATAAGACGAGTATAAAGGAGGGAAGGATAATAGAGGATGATGAGAATATGTTTGTTACTTCTTCTTGTCCATTTGATTATGGTTGATAGGGAGATGACTTCCTATGATTGATCTGATAGTACATTGTGAAGGCCTGGATCATATTAAATATGAAACGTGGCACCTGATCTGAAACTATACTCCTTGGCACACCAAACTTCATCATAATTATGTGCTAAAGGAAATCAGCAACAGCTTCTTCAGTGGCATTTGTTAAAGCCTGCACCTCTGCCCACTTTTTCACATAATCAGTACACATAAGAATGTACTCCTTTCCTTGTGAAGGAGGACTAAAGGGACCAAAAAAATCCATACCCCACCTTTCAAATGGTTCAATCACTACTTCAGGTTGCAGAGGCATTTCACTGGTAAAGGTTGGTTGTCACATCCTTTGAAGGGGATCACACCACTTGATATATCTCTTCACATCTTTATATAGAGATGGCCAATAATAGCCAGTGTCAAGTATATTGTGTGTTGTTCTTTTTACTGAAAAGTTTCCTCCACTCGGTTCATCATGACATGCCCTGAGTATGTCAAATATTTCATCTTCTCTCACACACTTGCGTAAAACCAAATCAGGACTAAATTTAAACAACATTCCATTTAACCATTTAAATTTTCCATTGGTTTTGATCAACTTCTTCATTTGTTTCTTAGTGAAAGAAGGAGGAAACTTCCTTGTTGCAAGATAATTTTCCATATCAGCAAACCATGGTGTATCAGCTAAAATAACAAACAATTGTTCATCTGGAAAGTTTTCCTTAACTGGATCTTGCTCCCCTATAGTGGTCAGTCTTGACAAGAAATCAGCTACCACATTAGATTTTCCTGGATTATCTACTATGGCAATATCAAATTCTTGTAAAAGTAATAAACATCTAATTATCCTACCTCCAACCACTGGTTTGTTCATTAAGTATCTAATTTTTTAGTGATCTGTATGTACAAATATTTTGTACCATGTAATATAATGTCTAAATTTATTAATTGCATAGATCACAACAAGAAATTCTTTTTCATTCGTAGTGTAATTTATTTCAGTGGAAGTAAGATTTTTAGTAAGATAGTAAATAGCATACATTTTCCCTTCTTCATCTTTTTGTCCCAAAACTGCACCTATTGAGTTATTTGAGGCATCTGTTTGGATGTGAAAAGGTTTCTCCCAATTAGGTCCTCTCAATATTGGGGAAGTGATTAATTTTTCTTTAATTTCCTCAAAAGCATGTTGATACTTTTCATCCCAACAAAATTCACAATATTTGGTAAGTAAACTAAACATGGGGGAAGCAATTTTACTAAAATCCTTAATAAAATGCCTATAGTATCCAGCATGCCCTAAAATCACTTTATATCTGTGGGGGTTTGGTGAAAAGGAAAATCTAAAATAATCCTGATTTTGTCTTGGTCAACCTGAATTCCTCTTTTTGAAATGTAGTGTCCTAATACGATCCCTTCATCAACCATCATTAAACATTTCTCATGACTAAGAGACAAATGGTGTTCCTCACATATTGTTAGTACTCTGTCTAAATTCTTCAAAGCATCATCAAATGTGTTTCCATGTACAATAAAGTCATCCATGTATAACTCTACACAATCATTTGTTAGGTCTGCAAAAATCAATAATACAACTCTTTGGAAGGTTGCTGGAGCATTACATAGTCCAAATGGAAATAACCTATAGAAAAAGGTACCCCGTGGACAAGTAAAGGTAGTTTTATCCTGATCCTCAACAGTAACTCTGATTTGATTATATCCACTAAAACCATCCAGGAAGGAAAAATATTGTTTACCTACAAGGTTGTCCAAAACTTGATCTATGATTGGAAAAGGGTTCCATTAAGGTGTTTAGTGGACATGGATGTGGTAATAATATATGATATGTACTAACGTCTCCAAAATTCCCTTGAGAGAAAATACTGGACAAAGGACAGTAGGAAGAGTTATGATACTTATCTTATTGTTGGTCAAACTCCTCATCACTACTATTTTCCATAAATTCCTCACCATTTTCCGATATCTTTGAAACTAAAACTACTAATTACGTAGCTATTTCTTCTCCTACCCAAGAGAAATCTCATTCCTCCAGAGTGAAATTATTTGCATTTGCATGGGATCATTCTTGCTATGGTTCCAGAGGTAAGTCCGAAGGTTCCAGAACTAAATGTGATGGTTCTGGAACTAAATCCATAGGTTTCGGAACTAAGTGCGTAGGTTCCAGAACTAACCCAGATTGTTCTAAGGATAGTTGGTGTTCATTCAATGGTTGATTAATCATATCTTCCATCTCCCGTACATGATCTTGAAACATTATCATAGCCAAAGAAGACAAATTTTATTTATCAGTGTTAGGATCATCAACGCACAATTGATCTTGATTATCAATAAAAGGTCGTGCAAAGGGGTATAAAGAAATTTTCATATAACTCTTACCATTTGAGATAGTCATATCACCTGATCTACAATCGATTAAGGCAACAATTATAGCTATGGTCTACCCAAAATAATAGGATAACCAACTATTTTACCTTTTGGCTATAATATAAGGAAGTCCACTAGATATTCCCATGACTCCACCATAACCGCCACATCTTCAATAACTCCTACTTTTGCTACAGTCTGGTCTGCCACCTGCAATATGGTGTTAGAGGGTTGATACATATTAATGGTAATGTTTTGAAAGTGTCCATTGTCATCACATTTATAGATGCTCCCAAATCAACCAAAACATTATGTATATCTTTATTCCCTATAGAGACAAAAGTAACAGGGCTACTAGGATCTCCATATTTGGGAAGTACGAGTTTTTGTACTAATAAATCAACAAGTTTCCCATCTACTTTAATAGTCTTGGGGTACTGCTTCTTCCTTCTAGGTCTTCTTAAACATAACATCTTGATTAACTTATTCAACTCCGGAATGTCCTTGATTGCTTGTAATAATGGTATTTCAATATTTAATTTCCTCAACTCCTACACCAACTCAAATTCCTTGGTCCCTATAACTTCTTGAAATCTCTCTGAGAATGGAGTTTCAACAGATTTGCTACCTGACTCCTTATCTTTTTCTTTTTCATCTTTCTTGGGAACAACCACACTAGGGGTTTCAGTTTCTTCTATCATTTTAGTAATTATAACAGGAGGGTTGCTAATTTATTTTCCAGATTTGGTTTGAATATCTTTACAATCAATGGCTTTTAGATCCACTGGGTTTTTCTTTTTCAGCCCCATAGACAGGAGTTGTTTGTTTGTTTCTAGGATTAGCAACTAGTTGTGCTGGCATATGTGTTAGAACCACATTTTTACTTTATGAATTTTGTGCTGGGGAACCCATTATGGCTTGTTGATTCTGATTGGGATATGTCCTCCCTTGTGCATAATTATTAGGGCTCCACCTAGGTTGTGACCAAGCATTCGGGTTACCTTGACCAAACCATTATTGTTGGTGTCCTTGGGCATACCAAGATTTTCCTAACCAATCCTGAGGATTCCATGTTGGTTGAAGGACCCAAGGTGGTTTTCCCCAACTTTTTGGTACTTTCTAAGCTGCCCATGGCATCATCTAGGGGTTAGGAACTAACCTGGGCATGAACTTCCCTTGGCTAGGTTGTCTCTGGAAAAAATTTACTTCTTCTAATGTGGATTGAGTGTTAGTTTGTTTAAGTTGATTTTTAATAAATGGAAAAAGAGAATAGGCATTACTCTCATGTTCCCTAGATTCACAAATAAGACACATTTTTTGTGTAATATCTTATTACATGTTTCTTCCTACATCTAGGATAATACATAGCTAATGCTTCAATTTTAGCATTTTCTTTAGCTTGCAATCCATCCATGGTGGAGGTTAATTGAACTAAAATGTCTGTTTTAAAGTTTTCCAATTCATCCATCAATTTGTTCATATCTAGGTTCATACTTTTAACTATTTTTCCTTTTCTAGGTCCACCCCTTGTTCTTGAATAGCTTCTACAAATGTCCTTAATATTATTCATTCTTAATTGATCAATGTTTCCACCTCCCATCAAATCAAGGGATTCCCTAGATTCGTCATCCCAATATTTAAGAAAAATGGTTTTACTTAACTCCTCTTGTAGTACAAATCCACATACTTTACTCACAAAGAGGAATCTGTCTAAATAATCTTCCATATTCTCCTCCTCTTGCTTGATTTTGAAAAATTCTTCCTTCCTATTCCTCCCTCTATATTAGTCTTGATACTTGTCTAGGAATGCAACTTCAATTTGTGCCCAAGTGGTAATAGAATTAGATGTTAATCCCATAAACCACCTCATTGTTGCATCCTTCAGAGTAGATGGAAACAACTTAAGCTTCGGATTATTTATTTTGTAATCATAAGCTTGACATAGTACTTTAAATTCAAATATAAATTGGTTAGGATCTTCAGATGAAATTCCTCTAAATGTGGGTAAATGTGCAGGTTAAATATTCTTCATGGGTGTATCATCATCATCCAAATGAATTGGATAATTAAATGTCCTATTAGGTTCTCTTTCAGCTTCTCATGCCATTTCTGCAGTACGTTCTATACTTTTCTCCCAATCAATATGGTATGTGATCTATTTTAAGGAAGGTGAAAATTAAAGAGTAGGAGGTTGACTACTCAATTGTGAATCAAAAATTTCTCTAAAGGGGTATTGGGATATAATCCTCTTTCTAAATGTTCCACTTCCTTCTGGTGACTGATCCAAGAATTCCAAAGGTGGCAATTCTACTTCTTGTCTAACAGGGGACAATGGTGCTTCTAATTCTTGGTCAAATTCATTATTTGATCGAGAATATGTTGATGATACTTGTTCAGCTATTTTTGTGAGGAATTGACCCTTGGAGTCTCTTGGTCTACTAATAAATTTTATGATGACGTAGGGAAGATTCTTCAATTACTAGATATATGAGTGTTGCTCTTGTTGACACCTAATAGACAATTCTAACTATTGGGTTCCCAAAAATGCCGCCAAAAATGATGGGTGTCATTATTCCCTTCATTTAATCAAATATTTGTTGATGTCATATTCAAACCAGGGGGTGTCCGAAGATATATACAACAAGAAAATCTTAGGGATCTAGTAATTGACTAAACGAAGTGGCTATTTTATTGCTGAAATATTTTGTCTTACAAAAATGTATTGAATCTTTATATATCTCTATCTCCATGTATCTGGATGTATATGTTCTCCTTTTTAATCTATATATATATATATATATATTTCTTTTCTTTTCTTTTAAAGATGCATTTACAGCCACAGTTGTTCTACTAATTCAGATGGAACCAAATTATGCCCAAAATAGATGTTGAGTTTGGAACCTTGTTGGACGTATAGTTGTCTAATAAGTTATCCCTAGATCTTCAAGTATGAAGAATCATAAATCTTTTGATCTGCTTCTGATTGAAAGGCTTCATTGATTGCTCTATCATTGAATTTCATCAAAATAATAGATTCCCATTGGTTCCAGAACTTTAGAGAAGTTCCGGAACTAAAGGGGATCATTCTTGATCTAGCCGTGAAAGTTCCGAAGCTAAACGCAGGAGTTCCAGAACTAAGTGTTGGAGTTCTAGAACTAAGCGATAGAGCTCATAAAATGTGTGATAGAGTTCTGGAACTTAGTCTGGAAGTTCCAGAACTAAGCCATATTGAAGCCAAGGCTCCCAAAAACATGTTGATCACTTCATACTTCATTCTCTGACTGATTATGACTTGTTTTATTACAAAAACTAAATTTCCACACACTTTGTTAGGAATTATAGAGATTTTAAACTTTAGAACTAAATTCAACAAAATATGGACAATTACATCCTAACTTACATTAGATCAAACAAAAGTCACAAAATGCAGTCAAACTTGATAAAAAAAAGGAGAGTACAATAAGATCATTTATTATGCATTAACGAGACATATTTTAGCCTTATCATAAGAAGCTAGGATACTCAAAGGGTCCACGTAAAATGGAAATTTACAAGCTAAGTACCATGTTGTGTAGGTGGTCGCGCACTTACTCACAAATTTGAATGATTATGAATGGTGGTCACAAGTGAACACCATGTGGCTACACATTACCAACGAGATATCACAGGGAGAAATTTACAACTTGGCAGGATACTTAGCAGATACCATCATTAAAGAAGCGCACAAAGGTGAGAAGATAATCTTTGGCACCATTTTGCTATCTCTTGTTTATGTTGAAATTGGTGTGCCCGATGGGCCAAAGAACAAGATTTGGGAGTATCCTGTAGAGAATAAGTCTCTAGCAAAGAGGTTTGAGAAGTGATTATGTGAGGGATCTATGAGTGGATCATTCAAGAAAAGGGCAGAGAGGTGGTATGACAAACTTCATGCGGCCTTCAAAGAGGAATGGAGAATTCCTAAAGAGTTGTCATCAATAGTTGGGAAGTCAATACAATTTTCTATGTACCAATAATTTTACGTTGCGTGCTTTACAATGAAGGATGGGACATGGAGTCCCTTGTGTAAACTCCCTTATGCCTTTACAGTGTGATTCTTCTAGGCAGTAGTTCACAGGTTTTCTGATTCACGAAGGTTAATCTACAATATAGACAAGGTAGATTGTGACTATCATACCTTGAGAAAGACTTACATATACTCAGGTAGGTCTTATTATATTGAGAGGTTCATATTAGATGATATAACCATGAGGCTTATCAGTTTTTCATTGGCGATAGTGGGGCCACGTTGATTTCTATCCATATTGAGCCTATGTTGGAAAATGGTAAGTATGTTGAAAATGAATTTATGCCACCAAGCCCACCAAAGGGGAAACATACTGGGAGCCTGGCGGCTGAAAATCCCACTTCACCATTAGAGGAAGAAGAATATGAATAGGAGGATAGTGGTGTTTTAGTGTTCAAGGGACGAAGGAATCCCTCGAACACTAAGGAAAGTGAGCACGATATTACTTCTCCTCAATAGCAAGAAGAGGAGGTAGACTTAGAAATAGATGCATCAGACTTAGATGCAGACCTAATAAATGAGGAACATAAATTTAAAAGGGTGTTCAAAAGGAAAAGGACTCAGAGTGTGGGGCCATCACAACCTCCACATATATCATCTCAGATATCCCCATAGAAAGAAGTACACGAGAAGAAGAGGAGGCAAAAGTTAAAGCTCGGGGAGGATGAAGAGGATGAGTCTGGTGAAAGCATGTCAAGGACCCCTGTGCAACCCAAAAATATAAAGGAGCCTCGTGATGAGGAAATTAAATATGATAAATAGGGGGTCAAGGAGACCGGAGAGGAAATGGGCAAGCTATCTGGCACACCTCACTCCACACAGGAAGGTGAAGGACCCACTACAGATTCTAGCGCCTGAGTTCCCAAGGGAAAGAAAACAAAGAAAGGAAAGGTAGGTTAGAACTATGTGACTCTGGCTATGGGGTACATAGAGGACTCCAACAAGATCATTCACACCAGGTTCTAGAGAATAGTATGGCCAAAGGATTTATATGGCTGGGATTTAATGGACCCAGAAATGGCCAATGCGTGGACTAGAAAGTAGTTATCTTGGTCTATGAAAATACACGTGGATAAACCAAATTTTGATGTGTGTGAGAATTCATGTGTCTCGTATCAGATAAAGAAGTAACCACATATTAGCCACATGATTATCAAACCTCTTATAATGTCTGATGAGCAAAAAAGAAATGCCTTAGTCAAGGTATCTGCAGAAGTGGCGTGGAGGAACATTGATAAGGCATCCACCATTCAAGCGCTACTTGAAGATAACAAGGATAATAATGTAGAGATAAAGCACTTGAAAGTAGAGAAGGAATGAGAAGAGGCAAAGAATGAGGCCTTTATTAGCATGGCTGAGGAACTTGGTGATCATATCATTAAGGTAAGGCCTCATTTGGAGTCTAAATTTCCTCATAAGTTTCCCTCTGAAGTGCATTATTTATGCACTCTGGTGGATCTGGTTTTGAATAAAGAGCTCGTTATTATGGCCACACTAAAAGATTCTACAGAAGAAACAACAAGAACAAGGGAAAACATTGTTAGGAAAATTTCAAGTTTTGAGGCCTTACTCCAAGCATTGAAAAATGAACTGAAGAAAGCGGATCAAGATTTGAACATGTGTGCAGCATCAGACACCATAATAAGAGTCAGAACTATATTAGAGGATAATGAAGTGTTGAAGGAAATGAAGGATGAAAAAATTTGGCACGCAGAGATGTTAGCCCTAGTAAAACAAAAGTGTGAGGCCCTTACAACAGCGCAAGATCCATAAAAAGATAGGATCAATGAACTTGGGAAACTTATAGCACAAAAAATGGAATTCATTGAAGGAATGGTGTCAAGTATGGAAAATGTTGTCCAAATGCTGCAAAATGAAAAGGAATCACTCAGGATGAAATGGATGCCATAGTGACAAAAATTCCAAAAAAGATACGGAGCACGCTAAGTGACTGGCAAACCTTGGAGGTTGAACTCAAAAATGAATATTCAGAGTTAGTCTTGTCTGAGGAAGAGGGTACTACAAAGTAAAATTCATTATTTTGTACAGTTCTTCATTCATTCTTTCATTAATTATTCTTTATTGTTGGAGACATAAGAAGAAATTACCCATTGTCAAGGTAGTAATGTACTTTAGTGTGGGGTAACATTGAGCAGATAACATATTGCTCTAAGGTGAAGTCACATAAAGGATGTGCACACTGGAGCAAGGTGTATTTGAGGGCATGGAAGAATAATAGAATAAGCATGTGCCAGAGCACTTTGAATTCAGGACTTAGCCATTTTTTGGATAAGGGATATTCTTGGAGATAGCGTGCTAAACACACAAAGACATGAAGACTTGTGGTCCACTCAATGATATTTAAGAACAAGAAACAACTAATTGCCATGCATAGTTTAGGATAATAATAGGATTTCTACTCAGATTTAACTATAGGAAGTCTATTCTTAAGAGCACTTGCATGTTATGCAACATTTTGTAAAGGCGCATGGCTATTATTAGCATGTGACCTATTTTGAGAAGTCCCCACCCCTATATATATATGTATTGATTTGCACAGTTTAGAGAGAGTGAATTATTGTAGAGTTATGTTGTTGGTTTTGTTGCATGCACGACTCATGGAGATATTTTATAACGCATGTAGCTTCTATGTTTTATAGTATTTAATACAATGGTTCATATTGGCTAGATAATGGTGTTGAACATGACTAAATCTGGTTCTTGCAAGGTACATATTGTTATAGTCATCGTTTAGTTCATCTTACATATACTATAGGATCTAGATTTGGTTTATGCACTGTGTGTTGTTTACTATTAGTAATGAATTTGAATGCCTATATGCACCATCATGCTAACATTATGTACAACCAACTCTAAAGAGGGACCTCATGCCTTTACGTGTTTCAGGTGAGTGCTCAGCTTAGGCTAAATGATGTGCCAACATGCCTGGGTTATTCACAGTGGATTCTAGGTTGCATCAGATATCAAAAGTGAAGTCCCCCAGCATTAAGAAATTTGTATGGAAGGATAAGAGATGAATTGATGCAGAAGGGATGCTAAGGATGAGGGGATGATGTCCTATTAGTGAGGGATATTATATTAGATGCGGATGAGTTAGTGGATATTGAAAGAGTTTAGATAGGATTGTTTTGAATTTGGATTAGATAAATGATTGGAGACCATAAGGTTTATTAGAAAGATAAATACTATCAATTAATAATGAAGGACCTTCTGTAGGAGGAATTTTGTGTGCAAGAGAGATGTTAAGGGATGACATGGATGGAGGAATCGTGGGAAACACTATGGATAGGATACAAATTGGATTAGATGTATATGGAGAAGGATGTTCCCCCTGAATGAGGAAATTTTCCTTCTCAATAAGGTTATGGATGATTGTTAGAAATGCCTTAAAATGTTCAATGTCATCACTTGGGGTATGATGATAAGCGCATATGCAATTGGGATTGAACCACGATGGCTTTGGACTATGGGTATTAAAATATTTAATGGGGGGAAGCATGATGGCAGATATTCAAATTAAATGTCAAAGAATTTATGCGTAGGATCCAATCAAAGTGTCATGGGTAATGTAACTCTTTTGGATTTTGATAGAATATTTTGGCTTCGAGTTAGGGGAAGAAGTGGACATAGATCGGATGGGTGAATTAGATGTCTTAAACTATGAATCAATTTTGAGATGAGGTTTAGATTGTTTGGATTGGTATTTATCATTACGTGGTGTATTAGATAAAGGGACTGACCTTAAAATAGATGTTGTAACATTGGATTGCTAAAAAGAGGGAAGACCCAACTTCTTACGAGGATGTGTAAGAGACTTTTAGGGATGCTTACATAGAGTCATAGATTTTGATTGAGACAGTTTACTCTTGGAAAGGATGACAATAATTTCTACTAGAGGATCCTAAAGATGGTGGTGTAGGGGTGGATTTCAATGGAGAGAGAGATGTTTGTATGGGGTCTGTGGATTGTATAGGTTTTTGGTTGATTAATGTAAAAGTAGTTCATTTTTTAACCCCCTGCGTGTTTTCCTCAAGTGGAGGTGTTTGTTCTATAAATTTGACAAGGGGTATCGTTGATAGAGTTGTAAATCGAGAGGATTTGGTCAATGTGATTGAAGGATTAAATAAATAATATTGGGATAAAAAGGGTGATTTGGCCATGGGTAAGGATATAGGTATGGGTGACGAAGATGTCAAGGTAGGGGTAAGTGGATTTCTTGATATGATAGATATAGGGGTAGTTGGGATGGATAGGGAAGTGGTCATAATTGGGATATTTGGAGATGTAAGTGATGTGGTGATGGGTATGTTTGATATACATGTGGTTAAGGGGTTTAATATGATAGGTTTGGGCACTATAGATGTGGATGAAGTGGTATGTATATTCAAATTCGATGTGGATTTCGTAAAGGCAATTGGTGTGGTTGGTACGGAAAAAGTGCGGAAGGAGGAACTGGGATTTACTCTATGGATGGTATAATGGGTAAATGTGGAATAGATGTACGCAATATAGTCAAATCTAATGAAGGGCATATGGTAACTGATGGAGTAGATATGATAGGTAATGTAGTAAATGCAGGAGTAATATCGGGTGTAGAAGTAGGTGAGAACGGTTGTTTCATAAATGTTTCGAGGGGTAAGAATGATATGTTTATGAATGGGATTGATGTTGAAGGTGTGGATGTATGGATATGTTTGTTTGATGTAAATGTGGGTGAAGGAACATATGTGAGAGATGTAAGGATAGGTGTGTATACCAATGGGGCCGAAATAGGTGCTAAGGATGAATCTAATGTGATAGATTGGGGCATGATCGAAGTCGATAAGGTGGATGGTATAGTCAAAGTTGATGTGGATGTGGTAAGGGTAGGAGTAGGTGTAGGTATAGGAAAGTAGTAAAAGTTGATATAGGTGTGATAGTTTTGGATACGATAGGTTCTGAATAAGGAGTGGGAATAATGTCTACGATAAGAACATGCGGTGTCAAAGATGAGATGAGATCTTGATTGACGGTGTAAGCATTTTATAGTTGACATGCAAAAGGGGTGGCTTGATTTTTTGGTGGTTTATTAGGAAAGGGTTGTGTAATTCTGTCAAGGGGTTGGCTAGGTGAAGTGGTGGGGCTGTCCATTTGGATATCCCCTTGATTTATAAGTTGTTGGATATGATCTTTGAAAGAATGAAATTTCTTAATGTAATGAAATTTGACTTGATGATATTTACAATATTGGGCTTCTTGATACCAAATAGGCTTGGGTCATGAGTCATCCATGGGTCATATGGGAGGATGTTGGATGGATTTCACTATCATCAACTTGTCAAATACATAACTATAGGATTTCCCCAAGGGGGTATAGTTAGGAGATGGTCTAGGGGCTTACTGTTGAGGCCACGTGCTAGACATAGATTTGAATGAGGACTTAACAACTAAAACATTGGTCGTACCCTTAAATGTTTCATTATGTGTGGATGGTTTAGTAAATTCAATTTTAGGTTTGGTCGATCTGAGTTTAAGATGACCTTTCTCAATGGAAAGGGTTTTGATTTTGTGAGTCATGGTGAAGGGTTCGTTAAAGGTTCAGAACTATTGGATATGCAAGGTAGATGATATATGCTTTGCACATGAAAGTGAGAAGATCTCATTGAGTTTGGTTTGTGGAAGATAGAAGGATAGTTGGTTTATAACATTGTGCCATCGTACAACAAAGTCCATGATGGACTTTTCTTCAAACTATCAGATGGTGTATAGGTCTGTGATAGTGATTTTTCATGCAATGTTGATCGAAAAAGTGTTCTAATAACAACTGTGCAAGTTGGGTGAATGAAAATATCAAGTATTGAGGTATATTATTATACCAGTCTAACCCTAGACCGGCCAAGGACATGGAGAAAGTGTGAAGCATTAGGTCTTGATCATGTGCAATAAGATAACATGAATTTTTGAATGCATAAAGATGTTGTTGGGGATCTTCCTTATTTTTGAACTTAATGAACTTGGGAAACTCCCAATGAGGAGGGTAAGGTTTGATAGAAACTGATGGATGAATCGGTTCGTTACAGATTTGTTCGTAAGATAAAGTAACCTTGGGTGCCAAGTGATATCTTCTAGACTAGCCAATCTATTCATAAAGGCGTGAATAGGATATTTTGATGTGATGATAGGTTGGGATTGGATTGGTTGTGTGGCATGGAACATAGCTTGATAAGGCAGTTGATAAGCTTTTGGGTGGGATGTTTGTGGAATCCTTTGATAAGATGGTTGATTAACTTATATATGTGTGGGTGTTTGGGTAATTGTTTGATAAGGATTAATATGTGTCATGTGTTGAGATTGGGTAATTTGTTGGATAGGTTGATGTTGAGAAATAGGGACGTGATGTGATTATTAAGATTGGGTAGGTTGTTGTGGTAAATGAAAAGTGGGGATATGAGTGTTAAGAGATTGAGATGGTTGGAGACATATGGTGGGTAGGAATGTAAGTGCTAAGAGGTTGAGATGGGTGGATAGGACATACTAGTAGCAGATGGAATAGAGTTGACATAAACTAACATGTGGGGAATAGGATCCACCAATTGAGTATATTGATAGGATTGAAATATCATGGAGGATTTATGAAATAAGAAATCATATATGGGGTTAGAATGAGGTCCAAGAGTTTCTAAAGGAGCTGGGGATGGGTGTGTAGTTGGCCTAGAAAGGTTCAAATGATGAAAGATACGAGGATTACTTTCAAGATAGGGACAATTTTGGATGACATGGTCCTCATGAAGAAAGACCATGGAGACAAGGGGTTGGGTAACTGAAGGTGTGGTCTCAAGTGTAGAATCTTTTTGGGAGAGAGGGGAAGGGATGTCATTAGATGGAGTGGATTTTTATTTTTCGAACTGAGAAAGAGTGACAATAGGCATGAAATAGACAAACATTTGTTTATGTAATTTATTAACAAACAAATCAAGCAACAAGTTTCTTATCATCATGATTAATTAGAAGATGTGAAAAGAAAATAAAATTGGATAACGAAGACACCTAAGGAACGACAAGCTAAGGCTAGTTTCCGGTAGTTTTGGCTAGGGAGAGTCTCAGGCGGCTTCCTGTTGGGTGATGAAATCCCAAACGGTGAACCAGGTAAGGAGATGTTTTGATGTGTTGATTTTGTTCGTGAGTTTAGGTTGTGTGTGGTAATGTGAGATGCAGAAGGTTAAACCCCTATTTAAACTATCTGATCAAGAAGGATGCACAAGGTCCTTTTTAGACCAAAACAAAGTGTGATATTTTGATGAGGATACACACATGAAAGAGAAATTACAATGCAGAAAGGAGGAAATAGGGAAAAATGAGGAATACCCAGAAAGCTTTTTCCTTTTTATCTAGTTGCACGGTGTTTGAAAGCGTTAATCAGTGACAGGAACATCCAAGGACCCTAAATTTACCATCATTCACGATTATGGAAGGGGTCGGTGAAAGGGATTTGCGGCATGTTTATGTTTCAATAATTGTCTTTGACGGCGTAATTTGGTGGTTCACAAGTTTGTAGAGTTCACCTGACATTATGAAAGATAAATGCAATTAGTTTGTATGTTGTGTAAGAAATATGATGTAGAGCCTGCAAGATTGTTGCTATAAGGATAATTTATCTTGCACAAAGATACCAAAAAATTGATCGTGAGAAAATAAAATTGTTGTGAATCAAAATTCGTTAATGACGGCATACAGATCTACCTAAAGCAACGACAATGTTTAACCGACCAAAGAAATGATGTAGATTTAATGTATTTTTGATGAAATTAAATGTATCAATAAACTGTGAGATAAACTATGTAAAGAACATAATTAAATAAGAAGTGAACTAAATGTCTAACAAAAACAAATAAATAACTACAAATAAGAAACCTCGAATCTGATATGTAAAAATATGGAATACATAATTGGGTCGATGTATGAGTAGGATAGTAGTGTTTGACTAATAGATGATCTCAAACTAAAAAGTGGGTAGGGAGAGTAGAATTTTAGGATGGAAATGTTTGACTTTAATAGGATAAGCCTAAAAGTGGGTGGGCAAGTAACTTTAATGAATAATACACCCTGGACTTTAAAGAAGATAAACATCAATTTGATTAATAAATATTAGGAAATGTGAGGGGGATATCAATGAGATGAGATGTAAAGGATGACAAACATGATTAAAAATGGAGTAGGGTAGTATATTGAGTGGTGACTAAAGTGGTGAGGGTAGTGTTTGTAGTAGGTATTTACCTTAGCTCATTTGTGGACACCAAGGAGTTTATTGACCTTTATATGTACATGTATTTATCCACAGACGTCTTGTTTTCGAAAGTCAATATTTAACTATATTAATTCTAGTAATAACTGCTATTTCTAGACGTATGTCAAAAAGTGAATAGCCCTACCCAAAATAGAAGTCTTCTAAAATTTTCCTGTATCGTATAGTAACTCATGCAAAGTAGTCCGTGGGCCCCTGCCAAAAAAGGTAATAATTTGAAGCTTTAGGTCACGTAACCCAAAAACTCAACTACCACATAGGAAAAAGGTAACCACAATAGAATCTCGATAAACTCAACATCGGATGTGGAGGGGAAGTTCAAGCCATAGTAGCTGGTCAACATGATGAGATCCCTCTCCACCACTAGTTCGAGCTTTTGGTGTGACGTAAAATCGTAACATGGTATCAGAGTTAGGTAGTTAAGTGCATTAAATCTGGAGTGTACTGGGATGGGTGACCTCTTGAAATTCCCAGTGAGAAATTGCCTTCTAATGTCATTGGGCCTTTTGGTGAATACATGGTGAGCTCAAGGCTCATGTGGTTGCATCTGGATGTCCATCGTTGGGGGTGTATTGGTGTGTAGCTGGTTAATACGATGAGATCCCTCGCCACCAATAGTTTGATATTTTAGAAGAGGTGTGACGACATAATCGTAACCGATAGATATTTAAGGAGATATTTGTTAGTGTTGTAGGTTATGGGATAAAATAAAGAATACAATGTGAACTCAAAAATATAACATATAGAGGTTGACCGAATATGGTACACAAGTGGTGAGGAGGAAAAATCCAAGGATGAAATTTGAATGACGTGAGAAGTAGATTCAAATATGGCTATGTAGAGAATATGACTTAATGATACTTGCCATCTACCATGTATGGCATCATGGAAATGAATTAAATTAATGAACAGTAATGGAGAGTTAGCTAACAAATGTAACTAAGAACATGCAAGGTCTAAATTGGAAAAGTGATCCGCCTATAATTGAGAAGACGTTGATCCAATTTAGACTATGAACACATGAAATACGGTTCGAGAAGGTGAAGGGAGACCTCATGTGGAAAGGTGGAATACTAACCACCGTGAATATGAAGGAATTTTAAAGACAAATGGATGCGGAGAAAATAAAAAAAAAATGTTTGAGGATACCAGAGATTGAATGGATCTCAAAGGCGAAGCAGAGATTCAGATTAAGGCACAACTATCAAATATGGAGAACTGAGGAGGTTTTACTAGTCCAATGAAGGGTGAATATGCACAAATTAGCATAGGAAATAACACCAGTGGAAAGTGGAATCAACTAAAGTGATGGGAAGATCCAAATAACATCGATGGGAACTGTCGAATCGGCTAAAAAATCTGACCCTACAAGTAACACATGAGGGAAAATATTGCTCGGCCAGGAGAAACAAAGATTGAGGGAGCTCGATAAGAAAAAAATATAGGTCGTGACCTTAAGAGAGGACTGTTGAGGTTTTCATCGGTGCTGATTTTTCTCATGTTGGTGGAAACTTACAGATTCATTAGTTAATGGGAAAAAGTGGTATGGTCATTGATGGGAGGGGGAGCTTGTAAGGGAGAGTTGGGTCAAAATGGGAGTCGACGTGTATGAGGGTATGGGATTCGAGAGTGATGGTGGATTAAGAAGGATGGCTGGAATTATGGGAGTGTGGATTGGATGGGGAAATGAGGGTCATGTTAAGGTCGAGCGGGTAGGTAATGAATGGGAAGCTAGGGATCAGAGAGAGAGGATACGACGTAGTGGATGTGAGTAAGTGGCCGGGAGCACCAGGGATGGGTAGCTAGGATTCGAGGCAGGGAGTGAATTTTTGTTTATTTTTTATTTAAATAAATAAATATCCACTTTTATATTTTGAAAAGGAAGATCTATATACAATTGGAAATTAAGATCTAAATAAAGATATATACATATTTTGTTGGGTTTAAACAAAGGTCATTGAAAAGCAAGATATATATCTATTGTAAAACTAAAATAAGAAAATAGAAGCCAAGTAATAATATTATTTTCCGGGTTTGTTTCCCATGACCATAGAAAATATGATTTTTTTTCTCTGATATTGTCACAATCAAAAGTTAGATGTATAACACAAATTATGACAAACTAACTCCTTATAACCTACAACCAAGTTAGAAATTGAAAGCTAAAAATGCCGAAAAGTATCACAGTAAATGAAAACTATAAATCAAGATGTGTTGGTATTTTTTAGATTATGGAAATTTGAGATGGTTAACAAGATGGAGAACAAAAATTTATTTGATTCTTGTTTTCAGGTACCTGATGCCTGCACAAAGCATAATGGCACAACGAGAAACAAAATGACAAGAAACAAACCAACAAGCAAATACTAATGGATCCTAAAATAGCTGCACAAAAGAGGTTGTTAAGAAATGTGATAGAAAATAAATTCCATACAAATGACATCCCTCAAATAATTTCATGACGTGGCAAACAGAACATCCATTGCTATAAGAACCAACAGGAAAACTGTGGACAAAGTAACGAGTTACGAGATTAAAAATAAGAAGTCGTGGGTAAGTCCCACTGGGCATGCCAGAATGTTGATCTAGTTTTATTCCTCCATGTCCATATTAGTGAGCTAGATAATAAAGAAATCAAACAACCTCAAATATGCAAGGGTTTAAGGTACCTTAAGAGAATATGGTGACAGATGGGTGAGCTCAAAGTGATTGTCTTCATTGTGAGTTGGATAGACTTGTGAAACAGAGGAAACTAAGAGAAAAATGGATTAAATGGTATATGCGGGGGCTATCCGCCAAACTTGGTTCGAGGAATTTTTACCTTCCTTTCACGGATGTCAACGCCCATTAGATAAGAGAAAATAATATAAATGAAATATAGGTAGATAACATGCAGAAACTGATAAATAATAGAAACTGGAAATGTTGATGTATAAAGGTGCTACTGATCTGATATAAATATATGTAAAGCAAACCAAACCTGCATGAATCAAAGGAAAATTGGGTCGGATGCGAGGAACTTACAAAAGGAACTTGTAAACTTTCTTGTTGTAGATGAAAGGATACCAAGAAATGGGCCTACTAAGAGAACCACAAGGGCATGAGGATGATATGATGAAAAATGAGGAGCTATAATGTCATAGGTTTACTATGACTTCTTACTTGTCTGAAAGAGGGGGGAAGGCTTGTATTTATAGCCAGAAGATGGGGTTAATTTAGGGGTTATCAGGTAATCCTAGTTTGAAAAAGTAACCCTGATTAAGTGAGTGGGGGTATGATTTGAATGATTAGGTGCAATAATAAATTTCATGGGGATTATTTTGCATTATTTAATTCATGAGTGGGGTGCATCATTTGAATGATTTTGGAGTATTTAATTATTAGGTGGGGTGATATGAATTAGTTTAAAATATTTAATTATCAAATGGATTTATATAAAGGACATTAGCTTATAATGAGGATTAGGGAATTAAAGGGGATCAATTAACCAATTAAGATTGATTAATTGAATTTTTTTTGTGGTGGGAAATGTGAGTTATTCAAATTTAAGGGGGAAAGGGATTTGAATGGGTAAGCCTAATGAAGGAGATAAAATGTGGGGTGAAGGGGAGGAGTGGGTACCAAAAAATGGTGTCTACTTTACGATTTGGTTGTACAATTTTCCTTCCTTGTAAGTGGGTTTTCTGATTTTCTTTGTGTCAAAACTCCAGAAGAAATTTTAAGAAAGTATCATTAAATCTTAGACATTGTCCATGGTTTGGCCACTGGTTGCTAGGTGAATGGTTAAACATTTTTTCAAATATATTGTTTATGGTTTTAGGTATTTATTTTGCTTGTTTTCAGTAAAATACTGAGAATTACTTAGTCTCTCTGAATGTATTATGATGTTTTTTAATCTATCCATTCACCTTCTTAATTCCTGAACAATGGGCCTCCATTTTAGGTCTACTTCTGATTGGAAAGAGAGATCTTGGAAGATACCATATCTTGGTTTTGAACTATGGATGTTTGTACGTAAATTGTAAGCACTTTTACGCCCCCCAAAAGTTAAAACCCATAAAATATAGTAAATAATATCTATGCAACTATATTCATATTTCTAAATGTATGAAACAGGGGGATTTTGTATGTACCCCAAAACATAGATATCTGTTAGAGGTGATGCATGTATCCATTCATCCAACGTGAGGCCATTGTAAGGTGATAAATGAAACCTACAAACGGAGATAAGTCTGTAACCCTAATATATCCTCATTTGACTATATACAAATTGATTGATTTGGCTCTATATCTATACCTAGATCGGGTTCAATGGTATTTGAGAGGAAACTACTACATGCATTGTTTTCTTTTTTGTATACAAAAAAAGAAGAAGATCATCTCAATACAGAAGAAATGGATGAGCCGCCGGAAACACTGTCAAGCCTCAAGATCCTGTATGTATCATGCATGGAGTGGACGATGTTGAGGGTGTTTTCAAAGAAAGGGAGGTGTTGGGTAAATCTACACCATTCCTCTAGAGGTGATGAAGTTTTTAAATGGATCGTTGAAGGTGAATGTGTCGGTTCCTCTTTCGTATGCCTGTCAGGTTTCAAATTGTAGCCTTCCAATTCGTGTCTATGAAGTGATCATAAAACTGTAGACACTGAAATCATCCCATCAATGAAAATGACTCGTCAAATGTAATAGGCAACTACAAAAACATCAAAATGACCGTCAAAATTAGGCCAGTGGCATGAACGACTGAAAAGGCCTTTCCCATAGGGGAACGCCTTTGGCATAAATACATTTTTAATAAATTAAAACAAAATACATCATTTAAGTAAATGAAAACTATTAACTTAACATAATTGTAATCTTATACATGGAGATTTGTTATGCACTATTATACCAAAAGATTTTCCAATGGGAAAAGAAATTAGAGTGTGAGAATCCTAAATTGGTGAATTATATTAATATTCCTACATAACAAAAATATAATAAAAATGATGACTATTTAATTAAATAGCTAATGCAATTTTATTAAATAGCTCATGAAAGCCACCTAATGTAATTTAATTACATAGTTCATAAAATCCGCCAAGTTAACATAAAATACATGATTTGATTGTAATTGGGTTGATCCTATATTAGTAATAATTATGATGTTGATAATGGTGATATATTATGGGATATCAATCTTAATAATCTTACTTTGGATTTTACGCTATCACATTTATCAATAATTTTATTACCTTCTCTTCATACTTCCCGTTTTATAGTGATAAAAGAATTGTCCTTAGAAAAGGTTCCTTAACTCTACCATGTAATCAATATAGTACAACCCCTTGCTCCTATTATAAAATTCCTATTAACATAATTATTTTTTTATTAACGTTTCAAAGATTAAATAAAATAATATAAGTCATAGTCAAATAGACATCAAATTTAATGTAGAAAATAAAAAATTTACACAATCACACTATTATATGTGATCCTTGTTGGTGTGTATGACTTGCCTCGTCATCATTCGACATCTTGTCCACCTCACATGGTGAGTTTTCTCACTTAGGTGAGATCATAGGTCATAGGAGTTATATGACACATGGCAGATTTTGTCATAGAATCGGTCATTGTCATATGTGTTAGTGGCTTCATAGGAGTTATATTCTATTGTGGAATCATAACTCCTCTTTCCCTCTTGGAGGGAACGATTATCCGGACATGGGAGTTACACAACACTCCCATACATACCCTCTTATTTCGATATTTGAGAATGAGTAACCTATTATTTCATGCATGATTTTCCTTGTTATTCGATTACACTTAGTGATTACTTGGAACATTCATCAAATTTTTGGAGTGCAACCTCTTCGATGTGCATAGGGTTCTGTCTTGATCCTTGCAAAAAAATCTCATATGGTATCAGAATGGTTTTTTTGGTAAATATGAACTCATTTTCATCTTGTTTCTAATTACTTCCGGTTTCATTATTTGCACTTCTCGTGCAAGTTTTTGATCACTTTGGAATCTTGCAACTTGGATGGAGTTTTGTCATGTTCTATTACTAAGCCAAGGTGGTAACTCATACAATTTTTTTTCTATGTTTGATTTTTGATGAAGAATATGCAACACAACTTGGAAAAAGTTTCACCTTGTGCTTAAACAATGTTTTAACTTAGAAAACATTTTTCTTTTTATGAAGGTTTGATACACACAAATAAGATAAGATAAGGTTGGCCCCGATGCTAAATAACTTCCTAAGAATTTTAGACCTTTTACATATCAATATTTTTCTGAACAAGTATGTGTACTAGAATAAATCCTAAATATGGAATATACCCCACAATCTATATGAATGGGGTTGTCACTACAGAAAATATTTGGCATTCCTCATGGGTTTTACTAGTCAAGTGGGAAAATGGGGCACTACCCATTTCAGTTCCCTCATTTTTCCAAATAGTTTAGGTTGAATATGACACTAAGGAGAGGGCACACATAGAAGATTCATGTGCGGGAGAAAGGCACATTTGAAGGCGCAAAAGGATAGGGAAGGAAACACGTGCAAAAGATAGATTGATTCAGGACTTAGCCATTTTCATGGTTACAGGCTATTTTTGGAGATAGCGTACGGAGCACACAACGGGATGGAGACTTGTGCGACATACAAATGCTATTTTGGGAAGAGATTCTACTAATGTCATGCATGATTTCGAGTTAATAATAGGATTACTACTGCCAGTTAACTGTAAGAGATCTATTATTAACGCACTTGCATGTGTGCATGTTATTGTAAAGGTGCATGACTATTTTCAGCATGCGACCTATTTTGGGAAGTGCATAAGTGGTGAAGGGAAAGTCCCCACCCTTATAAATATGTATTAATTTGTGTAGTTAGAGAGACACTGTGTATGAGCTATTGTGGAGTTATGCTACAGATCTAATGCGCGCATAAACTTATGATACTATTTATTGTAAGAAGCTTTTGTATTTACTATGTTTAATATAATGGAGTGTATTGGGTGAATAATGGTGTTAAACATGACTGTAACTAGTTCTTACATGGTTGATTTCATTATGTTTATCGCTTAATTTCATGATTCTTTTAGATCTAGATATGGAATATGCTCTGTGGAATATTTATGCTATTTATGGATCTGAATACATTATATCTTCATCATGTTCACATCCTACACAAGCAAATCTAAGGAGTGGCCTAGTACCTTTACACACTTTGGGTGAGCGCTCAGCTCAGGCTGGGTGATGTGCCAGTGTGCCTGGGTTATTCATGGTAAATTCTAGGCTGTATCATTGGTTCTGTTGTTGGGACCTCTTTTTTCAGTTGTTTTCAGGATGGTTCATGATGAAGATGTGTCAGTTGACCCTAGCAAGTGTTGAGGAGTGGATAAAAGATCTAGAAGAAGAGTACGCATGGAGGTTCAACACTTGGATCTGAGTTTGATGCACGCACATGGGTGGAAAAGAATCTGTATGACTGTTTGTATGAGAGTTTCTTTACTATTTTCCTGGTAGAACTGTATGAGTGGTTGGTTGCTTATGTGTCTAAATGGAATTGGAGGTATCGCACACTTGTTTGGACATAGGAAGAATTTCAGGCCTTGTATGATGCTGATTTGATTTGGACACGCGCTGTGGATACTTGGTTCCATGGTGTTTTGAACAAGATATATTTTGGAGTACTCAATTTCCACTTATTCTTTCCCAGAGGTAGCTGAGTTCCAATTTTTATGGTATCCTAGGGGAACTTACTTGTAAGGCATTCCACTGGCGATCAAGATCTTGATGGTAACCCTGAACTTAGAGGAAAATTTGATGGCTAGCTAAACCCCACCACATGCATGGGGGTAGGAGCAGGTTTGGTGAAAGATGGCGGACCTAGCGGTAGAGAGGCAGAGAGAAGAAAGGTGGATTAAGTACAATGAGGTGTGTGAGAGGGAGATAGAGAAGCATTGTGACATTGCAGAGCAGATGGCATTGAGGAGAGAGATGGCTCGTGAAGGATTTGGAGCTCATGTAGAAGGCATGGAGCCAGAGCATCAAGAACTCCCCCATTTGGGAAAGCATGACAGGGAACCCTCCTCAGCCTCACATAAGAGCACGCTAGTAGAGATGACCTGGGCCACAGGTGCGCATCTGAATCTACCTAGAAACCTAGCCCTTGTGCTTGGTTTTCTAGTATCTAGTACATCTAATAGTCAGCAAGCTAATTTGGGTAGTAGGGAAGAAGGAGTAAGTCACATAGCAAGTACATCTATGGTAGGAAAATGTCTTTGTTGTTTTTTGGAGGTACCTTTTCAGGTGCATCATCTACACAAAATTTGAGTGCACAGAATTTGGGGCTCACTTCTGGGAGTAGTACCACCACACAGACTATAGGAGTTCAGTACAGTACTACTATTGGGACATAGGGAAGTACATCTTCTGGTCCACTTCTGGCTACAGGTGGAGGATCAAGGGGTATAGGTGGCTCTAGTTCTGGTGGATCTGGTGGTTCTAGAGGTAGAGGTAACACAGGAGGTTCTAGATCAGGTGGGTAGGGTCGCACCAACCCCAGAATATTTACATGGAGATGTCTCTTTGTCTTCTAGAGTATAGGGGCATAGAAGATGTTGTTGAACATGTGCACATGTGTGAGATACTGTGGCACACAAAAGGAATCATGGCTTCTGAGTGCAAGGCAAGTCAATTTGCAACTACATTACAGGGATGCACACATAGTTGGTACAAGAAGTTTGACCCTGATCAAACTTGCATAGATTATGCAAGCATTCAAAGATGCATTCCTTAAAGAGTTCTATATCCCTAAATTTGAGCAGAAGAGTATAAGCACGCTCAAGGATATTAAACAAGGCACTACTGAGAGTGTCCTGGGAGTATGATGCCCATTTCAAAACACTTTTATCTAAGATTTCTTATGATATTCATGCAAGCCAACATGCATAATGGTTCGTTGGAGTCTGATCACACCTTTTAGAAGGGCATTGTCACATAAGACATACACTGATCCACGTGAAGCACTTGAAGTAGCTTTGCACACTGAGGTAGTCGGGAGTATAGACACTGGAGTCAGCCCATTCTTGGAAGCACAGATTATAGCTATGGCAAAGCAGTTGGAGAAACTATCGGCAAATTCGGCACATGAGACGTGCACTAGGATTTGGTGTACAGACTGTGAAGTGGAAGGGCACACCAAAGATAGTTGTCCCCACAGAACAGTACATTCATTATTGCTAGACTGTGAGATATGTCACCTGAACCATGATGTCAACCACTTCCCATTATTACAATGTGTGATAAGGAAGAATGTATCCTACTATTGTAATATTTTCTGGTCCATGACTCATGATACAGAAGACTACAGGTTGATTGGTCAGATCCATGATGTTATAGATATTGGTGTGTGATAGACAGGAGTATCAGATAACTCTAAGGGTAAAGGTGAGCACTAGGATCAAAATCACAATCAAGCACACTATGATCGGAATGAGGGGCACTATGAAGGAGGATGTGGCAGAGGTCGAGGATACCATGGTGGATTTGGAGGTTGAGGCCATGGTGGTGGATGAAGTGAATTCCTCACGGAACATGCTTTACATGTGGATCACCTGACCACTACAGGCGTGAATGTCCTCAGAATATTACATGTTCTTTCTGTGGGAAGAATCATAGCTATGAGGAATTCCCAGATCTATATGAGCATCTTAGCAAGCAACATAAACAGGAGAACAAAGGTGCAGGGATGGTTAGGATACAACGCACTGTGGAAAATCAGTGGATGCCAAAGTTGGCACCGGAACCTGAGGTATTTCCTGTGAAGATCACTACACGTGCTGAATTTGTACGCACTAGAGAAGATGTTATAGCAGAATCCTACCATCACTAAGGAGGATGTTTTGCATGCAAGGTATCCAGATCCTATGCACCAGAAGGAGGTTTATCAGGAGACCATGGAAGTACTCAGAGACCTTCAAGGGGAAATACAATGTTTAAAGGAGAAATCATGGAAGATGGAACAAAAGAAGGCAATAGAGACGGTCCAGTCAGATATTGATGACTTGAAGGAGGTATGCAAAATGTTGCACCAGGAGAATATCATTCCATTACTAGGGAGTTGGCTAAAGGGAAACACTCACATGTGAATATTGAGAATGGGCATCAGATCCTACATGTAAATCTTCCCCCCCATAGCTTAGATTATGACAAGGAGATCACTCTGAATGTTTGTTGTCGATGGATGGCTCTTGAGTAATATATTGATTGACACAGGCGCGGAAGTAAATGTGCTTACTTTAGATGCATGGGTACAGATGGGGAGACCTTCATTGCAGTCATCTTCTAATGTATTATTTATGGCTAATCAAACTAAGGCCACTCCTATTGGAGTTTTAAAAGATGCATCCATTACTATACAAGGGGCCAAGTTCACTGGGGATTTTGAGGTTTTAGCGCTTGCAGAAGAAGACAGTTTCCCAGCTCTGCTTGGGCACCCTTGGTGTTACGCAAATAATGTTGATCTTTGGTTCAACAAGGGATATATCAGTTTTGAGAACAAGGAGGAAATATTTATTATCCCTTTAACATATGGGAAATATGTGCCCTATGTTGAGCCTTTGAGTGAGGAAGATCTGAATAGGATTTATGTATGTGTCATTCGGGACCCAGAAGTACTCAAGCCATCTAAGGAAGGAATCCTTCAGTGGGAAGATGTGCAGTCTATTAGTGATACTACAAGTATTTCTTGTGATAATTGGGCTCATGGTACTTATGATATGGTTGGGCACAAAGTAAGGAGTGCACATTTGTCATGGAAAATCAAACCTCATTGCATCAGGAGGATAGGTAACAGCTCTGTACCTCGGTACACTGGAGAAGGAGACCCTATGGTATTCCTGCGCACCATGGAGGAACAGTGGATAGACCAATTTGAAAGAAGAAATATGTTAGCATATACCCTACGTGGGACAGCAATGTGCTGGTGGGTGGTTCATAGGGATAATCTTGTAGAATGGAATGAAGTCAGGATTGCTCTAACAACTCGGTTTTCCAGGAGCAATGCACCTACTCAAATATGCACTTATCATGGTAATCAACCTGTTCAGCACCATGTTCAGTAGTGTGAGAGGCTCTAGATAGAGGGGCAGGAAGCTTTACCACCTTCACTATGGGTGCACAAAACTTTATTCCACTTTACAAGGTTGTGCACGTGTTTGGTATGTATATGCGGAGCTACATAGAGAAACTAGAAATTGGTAGGATTTGATTATAGGAATGGTCCAGAATTTTGACTACTTCTCTACTAAACCTCCAGTAGAAGAGGCATTAAGGGTTATAAAGCATTTAACTATGGGAGATAGTGCAAAGGTAGAAGAACTCATTCAGGATTTATTTGATGAGAATGACTCAGGAGCACACTTTGATGAAGAAGCAGAGACAGATGCCACACTACTTAAGTGTGCTTGCTTTGAGAAAGAAAAAGGAAAGATGGTCTACATAGTGGATGATGAAGAAGTAGAAAATATGGATATAGATCATTCAACAGGTATGCATGAGGTTTTGGATAGTGTGGATAACAACGTGCACCTATCATGAACCTATGAGGACAAAGAAAGTGAATATTGGTACGGATGTTGAACCTAAGGAAGTAATAATTGGAGATTATTGGTCTGAATCTGAAGTGGCAAAGATAGTGGAGTTGCTCCATGATTTTCAGGACTTATTTCCTAGGGGCTACCATGAATTAAAAGGAGTGCATGAGTCATTAGGAGAAATGAAGATCAAGCTTAAGGAAGGTGTATGCCCAGTCAGGAAGAGACCCTACAGGATGAACCCTAACCTGCGTGTAAAAGTTAAAGAAGAAATTGACAAGATGTTGAAGTCTGGCATCATCAATCCCCTAGAAGAATCAGAGTGGGTTAGCCCCATGGTTATCAGTATAAAGAAAGATGGTTCGGATTAGGATTTGTGTGGATTACAGAGAACTGAATGTTGCATGTGTGATTGATCCCTTTCCTACACCTTTCACAGAGGAGATATTAGAAGGCGTTGCAGGGCACAAAATCTATTCTTTTATAGATGGATTCTCTGGGTATCATCAGGTCTGGATTACACAGGAGGATCAAGAAAAAACAACTTTCACCACTGAATGGGGAATTTTTGCATATACTGTGATGCCCTTTGGTCTGAAAAATGTGCCTGTTGTATTTTCATGAATAGTTGTTCAAGCATTCCAGGATTTTATTCACATTTTCTTGCAAGTTTACTTGGATGATTGGATGGTGTATGGACTTGTTAAGGATCATTGTGACAATTTGTGCTTAATGTTTGAAATATGTAGATAGTTAAGCATCTCTTTGAATATCAAGAAGTGTGTGTTTGCTACACCTTTTGGCACTCTGTTAGGGCACATCATCTGCAAGGAAGGTTTGTTAGTAGATCCAGCTAAGGTTGCAGTTATTATAGGCCTGGAAGAGCCTACCAGTCAGAGTGAGGTGTGTGGATTCTTGGGTCACACTGGGTATTATAGAAAATTTATCAAAGGATATGCTAAGGTTGCCACACCCTTGGAAGAGTTACTAAAAGGAAAAGGGACATTTTATTGGGGAGAACCACAACAACGCACATTTGAGACATTGAAGGAGAGACTTACTACAACACCTATTCTATGTTTTCCCTCATGGGACCAACCATTTCATGTACATGTGGATGCCTCTGGCATGACCATTGGCGTGGTGTTAGCTCAGCCTGGAGAAGGTATTATAGATCATCCTATCTATTTTTCTAGTAGAAAGTTGACTCCTGTAGAGCATAATTATACAACTACTGAGCATGAAGCCTTGTCAATGATCTATGCACTGCATAAATTCAGACAATACCTTCTAGCAACACCATTTGTATTTTACACCGATCACATGGCATTGAAATACTTGGTAAACAAGCCCATTTTATAGGGGTGCATATGTCGATGGGTGCTCTTATTCCAAGAATTTGATTTCACAGTTGTGGTAAAACCAAGGAAAAGTAATTCTGGCCCAGACCACTTATCAAGAATTCAGTCAAGGGAGGATGCATAGACAATTGAAGATACAATGTCAGATGCACAGTTGTATAGGTTACAATGCATGCCTTCAGAATTGGAGGATATTGCTATCTTTTTACGTACATGTATGGCACCAGAAGGAATGAAATCCTTAGAGAAGAAACAACTTGCAATTCACGTGACACATTTTATGTTGATTAGTGGTGACCTATACAAGTTAGGCTGAGATGAAGTATTGTGCTTGGTGTGTACTAGAGCATGAGCGCACAGACATCATGGAAGAGGCTCATGGTGGTATTGCAGGTGGGCACTATGCAGGTGATGCCATTGCACGCAAGATTCTACTCACTGGATTATGGTGGGAGACCCTCTACAAATATTGTAAAGCATATTGTAAGGCATGTGATCACTGTCAATGCATTGGTAAACCTAGGAAAAGAGATGAAATGCCTTTAAGACCTATTCCTAGTGCAGAGCCATTTGAGAAATGGGCTATAGACTTTGTGGGTCCTATTTTCCACCATGCGTAGAACTGGATCATGCTACATCATCACTTACATAAATTATCTTACAAGGTGGGTAGAAGCAACACCTACCAAGGATTGTACAATAGCTACAACAGCCAGGTTCTTATGGGAAAATGTTCTTACAAGGTATGGATGCCCACTGAGCTTGACAAGTGATAGGGGTACACACTTTCTGAATGAGACAATCAGGATACTATTGGATGAATTTATGATTGTGCACCATAAGACTACACCCTATCATCCTCAGGAAAATGGGACTGCTGAGGCCTTCAACAAGATTTTGAGCTAGACATTGACAAAAAATTGTGATGTTGGAAGGAAAGATTGGGATGATAAAGTTTTTGTCATGCTTTGGGTGTATAGAACAACATATAAGAGGTTGAACAAGGCCACACCCTTTCAGTTGGTGTTTGGTGCAGAAGTAGTTCTTCCTATGGAATTCATGTTACCTTCTTTGCATATTGTGTGCACTGGAGGTCTAGCTGATGAGAAAGCTTTGGAAGAAAGAATTGATAAATTGATATAGTTGGATGAGAGGCGCACCATAGCATGTTGGAGTCAGAAGCAAGGAAAAGGCCAGGAAGAAGGCATGGCATGATAGGCACATCAGGGACAAAAATCTTGAGATGGGACAGATGGTGCTTCTTTATGACTCTAAGTTTCTACCATCTAGGCAAGCTTAAAGTGCATTGGTTGGGACCATATATTATCACTCATATACTTGAATCAGGAACTTGTCAGTTAGAGACACTTGATGGAATACGGTTACCAGGTTACTTCAATGGGAGTAGGCTGAAGCCCTACTATAAATAAGTCTTCTTGGTGTTTGTAATAAGCTAGTGTTGCCATTTAGACTAGGTTTTCATTTCTATATTTCCTTATTTCCTTTTCATCGCTATGTTTTGTCAATTTAGTTGGTGTTTTGTGTAATAAGCACATTTGCACACTGGAAGCTAATTACCATTTGAATAATTTTTATGCACAGAGGACTACACATACCATTGGTGTGGGGTGGCTATTTACAACTGGGTACACATAAAGGAACAAACTGCTACATGTGTTATTCAAGTTTGGAGAGGAGTTGTTAGAAAGGAGATTGCTTTAAAAAGATGACTGTAGATGGAGATAAATGAGGGAACAATATAACATGAGGTAAGCAGAGGCCATGGAGACTACCAGGGGAAGGCACAGTAGTGAGGTACTCGGGTGCATGGAAGTGCACTGAAGAGAATTCTGTAGCCAGAAGGTAGGAAGGCACGCTAGAAGGTTATAGCTGGGGTGTGAAGATGTACCATGCAGAGATTGTGAAAATGGTCAATTAATGAGAGGATTGTTGGTTGGTGAAGGAGCAATAAATGCACTAAATTTTTGAAAATCTATATAAGGATGTGATGTGGGTTCATTTTTACCTTTGTGATCACAAGTATTTGAGTGAGCTAAGTGCGATCAAGCCGAGCGAGTCATATTGAGGTGTGGAGAGTGTGAAACCAGACGTGGAGAGTGGATTATTACATGGAAGAGGCTTGTGTCCCCATTGGTGAAGGGTTTGAGAAAAGTAGAGGCATTGAAAAGAAGCTAGGGCACGTGGTTTCAAGCTAGGGCATGCATATTCGAGCTAGGGTTTGAGTTTTCTCATTACAGACATAGAAAAGGTGGATTTTTATGATGGCACCAAAGAAAGCACCTGCAGCAGGCACGAAAGGAAAGAAGAAGGTAGAAGATGAAGTTGAAATGGCTCCCGAGAGTAATTTTTCAGAGATGCAGTACCCAGAAGGTGTGATAGTCAGAAAAGAGTGGGATTCCCACATCTGCAGGTGAAAAATAAGTGACTACAACCACCATACATCTGACAACAAGAAATAGTTGGATGCATTGTTGAATACAAAGACCAACAAGTGCACGGTGGAGGATATGCCAGTATATGACGACGTTGGGGAGAAATTGTTAAAGTAGGTAGGAGTCTATCAGTTGTATGAGCTCCCGTATTTTGGAAAGTATGAACCATTATACCAATGGCTGATGATCAGGGTCCATGAGGACTTCTTCTATTTCACTCAGGATGAAGGGTTAGAATCATAGCAGCCCTGATTTTGACACTGATAGGATTGAAGGGCACAAGGGTAGACCTTGCTAGTGATCTGACTGATAAAGCAACAATCATAGAGACAAGAAAGGAGTTTGGGGTATACTAAGGGTCCATGGAATGGACATTGATAAATTGAAGAAGTACTTAGTGGTGCAGGTAAGCCAACGCATCTGGTAACCAAGTTGAATGATCAAGAGAGATGGTCACAGGTGAATACCATGTGGCTACATGTTGTGAAGAAAATGTCTCAGGGAGTAGTCTACAACCTAGCAGGCTACATTGCAGACACCATTTTTGAGGAAGTGCACATAGGAGAGAAGATAAGTTTTGGCACTATCCTCCTTTCCCTTGTGTTTGTAGAAATTGGAGTGCCCGATGGGCCAAAGAACAAGATCTGGGAGTATCCCATGGAAAATAAGTCCCTCGTGGAGAGGTTTGACAAATATTTATGTGAAGGATCAATGAGTGGGTCATTTAAGTAGAGGATAGAGATGTGGTATGACCAAATTCACATAGCATTTGAGGAGGAGTGGCACATTCCCAAGGAGCTACCTTTGGTGGTGGGCAAGGTGGTATAGTTTGTGGTGTACCAACACTTCTACATCATGTGATTCACTATGAGGGATGGGGCATGGAGCCCATGGTGTAAATTTTCATATGCCTTCACAGTGCGCTACTTCAGGCATCAGTCCACCGATTTACTGATGCGCGCCACCTAAAATTTAATGTAGACAAGGTAGATTGTGACTACCACACTCTGAGGAAGGCATATGTGTATCCAGGTCGGGAATGCCTACATTGAGAGGCTCATCTCATATGTCATAAGTATGAAGCCAGTAAGCTTGGCTATTGGGGACAGTGGAGTCATGCTCGTATACCTTCAGCTTAAGCCTAAGCTAGAGAATAAAAAGTATGTAGAAAATGAGTTTCGTGCTCCTAGGGCCACCTAAAGGAAAACATACAGTGGAGAACGTGCCATCCCCATAGCCTACAGAAACTATAGTGGTAGATGAGGAGGATGAAGAACATGAAGATAGTGGTGGCTTAGATCATAGAGGCTGAAGGTAGCCCACATACAGAGTAGAGACTGAGTGTGTGGGTACTCCACCTCAGGTACAAGAAGAAGATGAAGACTTGGACATAGAAGTAGTCCATGGAGAGTGCTACTTTAAAAGGGTATTCAGAAGAACAAGGACCCAAGGCACGGGAACCCCACAGCCTGTGAGGAGATCACCATGACTCTCTCCTCAGAAAGAGACAACTGAGAGGAAGAAGAGAAAACTAAAGTTGAATGAGGAGGCAGAGGAGTCTACAGAGAGCATGCCTGGAACCCCTGTACAACTAGAAGATGTGGAAGAACCCAGGGATGAGGATATGAAGGATGAAGAGGAAGGTGTGAAGGAGGCAAGAAGAAATAGAGCATGATATTGCTCAAAACATCGAAGATCCAACTCCAAACCTTGGCACTCAAGTTCCTAAGGGGCCAAGAATGAGGAGAACTAGTGGCGAGTATGTTGGGCCAAGTATGGGCTATGCTGAGGACACAAGTAAAATTGTCTGTGCCCATTTCCAGAGCACAATGGGCCTTAAGGGGTTGTATGGATGGGAGTTGATGGACCTAGACATGGCCACTACATGCACGAGGAAACAATTGTCCTGGTCCATGCAAACTCACATAGACAAGCCTAATTTTGATGTATGTGAGGAGTCATGTGTGTCCAAGAAGAATGAAGAAGGCACCGTAGAGTAGGCACATGACTATAAATCCCACTCTCATGTCTGATGAGTAGGTGAGAAATGCCTTGGTTAAGGTATCTACAGAAGTGGTGTGGAGGAACATAGATAAGGCTGCCACTATTAGAGCACTATGAGAAGATAACAAGGAAAAATGTCTAGAAAATAAAAGCTGCAGAAATAACATGTCTAAAAGGGGAGAAGGACTTATAATAGAAAAATAATGAAGCCTTCATCAGCATGGCAAGAATAAATTGGTGATTATGTCCTGAAAGCAAGACCACACTTAGAGTCTAAGGTACCTAAAAAGTTTCCTTTAGCTATGCATTATGTGTGTACATTAGTTGATTTGGTGCTTGAGGATGGACCAATTCACATGCTAGCTGCCAAAGGACCCTAAATAGGAAGCAGAGAGAGAAAGGGCCTCTGTGGTTAGAAATATTTCATCATACGAGGCATTGCTCCAAATTTACAAGATGAGCTGAAGAAAGAAGACCAAGCTTTGAACATATGTGCAGCTCCAGAAGCAGTGATCAGGATCAGAACTATATTAGAAGATAATGAAGTTCTGAAGGAAATGAAGGATGAGAATTTAGGGTGCACAGAGAGATTGGCATTAGTAAAGAAAAAGTGTGAAGCCCTTGCAGTAGCACAACATCCACATAAGGAGAGGTTGGATGAGCTTGGAAAGCTCATAGCACAAAAGATGGATCTTCTAGAGGGAAGGATGTCTTCTATGGCTAACGTTGTCATAGTATTGTAGAATGAAAAGGGAGAGATGACCCAAGATGAGTTGGAATCCATCATTGTAGACATTCCAGAGAAGACCAGAAACATGCACTAGATGATTGGCAAGCCTTGGAGGCTGAGATTAAAGAAGAATATCTAGAGTTGATCCTCCCAGTTGACAGCAGAGGGTGTTGCAGAATAGAATTCCATTCTTTGTAAAGTAATTCTTTACATTCTTTCCATTCTTATTCTTTATTCTTTGGGAACATCAAGAGGAACCCCATTTCAGGATGAAAATGTAGTTTAGTGTGGGGTAATGTTGAGAAGACAGAATATGAACACTAAGGAGAGGGAACATAGAAGATTCATACATGGGAGCAAGGCATATTTGAAGGCATGAAAGGATAGGGAAGGAAACGCGCGTGAAAGATAGATTGATTCGGGACTTAGCCATTTTCATGGTTACGGGCTATTTTTGGAGATAGCGTATGAAGCACACAATGGGATGGAGACTTGTGTGACACACAAATGCTATTTTGGGAAGAGCATCTACTAAGTGCCATGCATGAGTTTGAGTTAATAATAGGATTACTACTGCAAGTTAACTGTAAGAGATCTATTATTATCACACTTGCATGTGTGCATGTTATTGTAAAGGCGCATGACTATTTTCAGCATGTGACCTATTTTGGGAAGTGTGTAAGCGGTGAAGGGAAAGTCCCCACCCTTATAAATATGTATTAATTGGTGTAGTTAGAGAGACACTTGTGTATGAGCTATTGTGGAGTTATGCTGCCAGATCTGATGCGTGCATAAACTTATGATACTACTTATTGTAAGAAGCTTCTATATTTACTGTGTTTTAATATAATGGAGTGTATTGGGTGAATAATGGTGTTAAACATGACTGTAACTGGTTCTTACATGGTTGACTTCATTATGTTTATCGCTTAATTCATGATTCTTTTAGATCTAGATCTGGAATATGCTTCTGTGGAATATTTATGCTATTTATGGATCTGAATACATTATATCTTCATCATGTTCACATCCTACACAAGCATCTCTAAGGAGGTGCCTAATACCTTTGCGCGCTTTGGGTGAGCGCTCAGCTTAGGCTGGGTGATGTGTCAGTGCACCTGTGTTATTCGTGTTAAATTCTAGGCTGCATCAACGTAAACTTTGTTAGTAGTTTTGTTTGTTTGACTTTGTGTAATAGATGTTTCCAATTCTGCAATGGTCCTACACATAAACGATTAGTAACTTTCCATGTACTCACAATGTTATAAAAATACGAAGGATCGAAGCCATTTCTGATTCTCAAGGTCACTTGAGAGGGCAAGAAAATAGTATACATGGTGTCGATCAAATCAAACAAATGGAATTTTTAAGAAAAATATCAAGTGTTATCACTACTTTTAAACAAATAACATGTAGATTAGAATAAGAATTACAGATAAAACAAGAGAAAATTGAAGATCAAAAATTGAAACTTTCGAGAAATTTGAGAAAAATTGAGTGAAAGGTAGTGAAATTTTACATAGTACACTAGCACGTATACCAGTACACTAGTACATGAAGGCCAAAATGCATGCTAACTTGTGAAGATGAATGTAGTCATGTGAACTAGGACATTAACACATGCATCCATAAAGTAGTGCAACGTAGGCACCTACAAATGTATGCTAGTGCGTGCAATGAAAAATAGAGCAACACAAGCTTGTGCAACAGAAAATAGAGCAACACAAGCACATAGATTAGTACACTATCACATGCAACCGAAGAATAGAGTATTACAAGTACTCAAAGTGGGAAAACAATGCAATTTAGGGGCATGAAGAGTTGCTCTAGTGCGTGCAACAGGGAAACAGAGAAACATAGGTGCATGAAGAGCTACACTAGCAGGTGTAGTAGAAAAGTATTATAACATTAGTGCATCGACTACTACGTAAGCATATGTAACCAAAAAAACATTGCAACATAGGCATGTGAAGAGCTATGCTAGCACATGAAGACCTGTACTTGTACAAAAGAATGTCAAAAAATGACAAAAAAATAGCAAAAATCTTGAATTTTTCCCATCAAGATTCAATTTTCACAGCACTTTTCCTCCTTTATACTTGCAAAGAAGACTCAACTCTACTAAAGACTAACATACATGCTCAAAAATAAAGAAATTTCAAAAAATTGAAATAATTTGCATGTAAAATGGAAAATGAAGCTTTAAACTAACAAAAATAAATGAACTCACATGAGACAAAGGAGGGTCCTACCGAGCATTCCATATGTATACATGCTAAACTTGAACTAAGCTATTTAATTGAACCTAACACCGAATAGATCCTAACTTAGTTAAATTTAAGAAAATGTACATCATGATAAAACATGAAAGGAAAATTAATTAACTTACATAAAACATGAATTTATTATTAAGCGTAAACCTCCATTTGATATTTGGATGTGTTTTAGATTGTGGGAACTTCCTTAAATGAGACGAACATAGACAACGAACAATCAAGGATTCCTCAAGAAAGAGGAATATATCTCATTAAGTATGGCTTAATTTAGGGTAAATTTTAAGATCCCTCTAAAAAACTCATAGATATTATTAGGCAAATTTGTGAAAATGACCTTCATAATGGTGGCAAATTTGAAGAAAATGGGTTTCGAATGGTTTGGCGAATCATTCAATAATGGTGTTGACTGGTAGCATTTTTTGGTTGATAGTATATGTTGTTGGGTGATAATATATGTTGTCGGCCAACAACATATGTAATTTTTCAAAAATCATTTGTTTGACAATAACAGTTAAAATAACCATCTTAATGAGAAATATGTCCTCACAAAATATGGCGCAAACAAAAAAATCAAAAAAAGTGATTTTTTGTGGAAAAATATAGATTTCCTCAGTTTTATATGGGAAATTTTATTGAATTTTTTTTATATTAGTAGTTAAAATGATCATCTTAATGAGAAATATGTCCACAAAAAATTTGGCGTAAGTACAAAAACAATTCCCATACTCTTTTTTTCCCCTCTAATAACATCACCGAAAAAATGTTATCAACTGGTAACATACATTTATGCTACTAGCCAGTAGTAGTTTTTCATGCTACCGGTCGATAACAATTTTCCATACTATCGTTTGGCAGCTTTTTTTATGCTATCGGTCGGTAGCAATTTTTACTACTACTACCGGTCGGTAGCATATTGTATGCTTCCAGCCGGGTAGCATATTTTATGCTACCGACCGATAGCATAATTTATGCTGCCAGTTGGGTAGCATTGTTTTATGCTACCGTCTGATAGCATATTGTGGCCGATAGCATATTGTATGCTATCGAGCGATGGCATAAATGTATACTAGTGACCGATAGCAAAGTATATGCAGCTTCAATAGAATAAAATATTAACTGTTAAAAAAACCTTTAATGTTGGAGGGTTGTGATATGCATCCAATCTCAATCGTCAATGCCCACAAGACTACGAACATGAGTAAAGAAACTGTGAAGAAAAATTGATGTGTACTTGATAATCAAAAATATAAATTTTTAATCACTATATATATGAAGGCAAATTTTACAAATTTCAATTTCGTGCTAATGGCGGTTTAAATTTAAAAAATTGGCTATTGGTGTAAACGCTTGGCGAATAGACCCCTAAAATTAAGTTGTACTTAAGAAGTTTAGCTGAAATAGCAAGTTGCTGACCCCTATAAAATTGCCAAAACTAAATTTTAAATCGGGAATATTCATGAATTAACGAAGATTTTCCACTAAAATTTTCCCTGGCTTAATTTACATATTTTATTCTTCTTTTGCTACTCTTTGGTAAGTAGAAAAGGGGGGGATTTTGCAAGCCTTCCAATAACATGAAATGTCTTCATCAAGTATAATGTATGTCGAGGACATGGTGTAAGTTTGGACAAGGTGTACTAGGCTTCTTATATAACTTTCTATTTTGAGAGAAACTTACAACCTAGTGAATGTGGGATAAAGTGAATGTAATATTAGAAAGGGGTAAATAGGATTAGAAGAGATTAATTATAGATTAGGAACTCATGGGAGTTATGGGAGGTTTAATTAATCAACTAGGATTAATTAATAGACCAAGTTAAGCTTATAGAATCCATTTGGAGATGATTTGGGGGGAAATTAGTATATTTTAAAGGGTTTGAGAGGGAGATTTAATCAATAAGAGATTTTATTGATTAAATATGAGATTGTAAAGGTTAATTAACTAATAATGGTTAATTGATTAATTAAATGAGGATTTTAATTAACAAAGCAACATTAATCGGCATCCCGAATGAGGTATGAGGCTAGTTAATTGACTGAAATGAAGGGGAATGTTATCTTATTAGCAAAAAATCACTAATTATAATGAAATGACGGTAAAAAATACAATTAACTTACAATTTTAGTATCCAAATTGTGTGATTGAAATTAGGTGTCTACAATTACCATTATTGTGCCTCTTGCATTTGAGTTACCTCCTTCTACACAATCGAGGCCTAATCCTTTGTCACCTTCCCCGGTCTCTTCATATGCTCTAGAGGTTCTCATTGGGTATCTTAATGCTACCCCTCCTTGTACATAGCTAAGCACTTCAAAAATATAAAATAATTAATATAGTTTCAAAATACAAAATCATTAATATAAAATCATTAACATTTATCACCTCTTTCTTTGTTATAGTCAGCTTATACTTCAGAGGTTCACGGGTGCGTGCAACCTCATCATGTGTGGTAACTAACACAGGTTGTAATTCATAATTCAATCTAACTTTTGGCATGAATTTATCTCCATCCACGCACTATATCTTAATCATAGCTTCTCCCTTATCTTGTTTATACTTCTTGATCATATGCTCATACAAGTCAGGGCATTCTTCAAATTTATGTTGTTTTCTACACCATGAGGAAACCACATTCTGAGGGCACTCGTGGTGATAATGATCAGGAGATCCACAAGTATAACAAATTCCTCTAGGAAATCATCCTCTTCCACCGTTGTGACCTCGACCTCCATATCCACCACGTAAGCCTCTATTCCTATTATCCCCATTATTGTGCCCTTCATTATGGTGTTCTCCTTGTTCCTTAGATCCACCTGCTACACTAGTTTGGAACACACTAGTTTCAATGGCTTCCTAAATATGATCAATCACTTTGTAGTTAACAATATCATGAGTATGAGTTTTGCAATATATACAATACATAGATACATTCTTTTGGATCATGCACTACAAAAGAGGACATCTACTCGCATCATGGTCTAGATAAAACATATTGCAATCTAACAGCATAGTGCACACTAACTTGTAAGGGAAAATATCCTTAGTGCGCACCTCGTAATATGTACATCCTATTCCAGTACGCATCTCATGAGCTGAATTAACAGAGATCTTTTCCAACTATTTTTCCATAGCTACAATCTATGCTTCTAAGAATTGGCTAACACTAGTGCCCACACTCCCAACTGCCTCAACATGCAGAGCTACTTCTAAAGCATCACATGGATCCACAAAATTCTTATGAGATAGCACCCTTCTGAAAGGAGTCAACAACCCGCCAACAAACCACTGTGCATACTGACTAGGGTGAATGTCATAAGACAAATTTGATAACAAATTTTTAAAACGTGTGTCATACTCCCGAACACTTTCTGATAAGCTCTGCTTAATTTCCTTAAGCACCCTGATACTTTTCTTTTCAAACTCAAGGATATGAAACTCGTTTAAAAACGCAGAGTGCAAAGCATCATAATCCACTACAGTCTGGTGCGGGTCGTACTTTCTATACCAGTTATGTGCACACCCTTGAAGAGTAGTACCAAACTGATTCGCCTTCCTATCTGGAGCAGTGATTCCTTTAGTGTGCCATAACAGCTCACACTTGTGCACATGCTTTGCAACATCTTCAATACCTTTATATTCCTGCAAGTGGAGGGACATCTCATAATAAACTTGTTGAGGTTTATGTGGTGGTTGTTGGGGATGTGAGCCTTGTCCTCTAGATCTAGAACTAGAACCGCCACTAGTATTTCCTCCACCACTAGAACCACCTGATCCACTTGATCCTGAGCCTCCTAATATTCCTGAACCACCTCCTATAGGGGGTACCAGACCTATGGATGTACTTTCTTGTGTCCCAAATTATTACTAAACTGAACTCCCACATTCTATGAATTTGTAGTACTTCCAGACATGGTTCTAATTTTCTTCTTGCCCACACTCTATCTTGATGATGCACCAGAAAATATTCCTCCAATCAATCCTCCAAACAGCAAAGATGTTGTAACCTATGATGTCATAGATATTTTCTGATGCAATTTTGTATTCAAAGGAAAATGAAATCTACCTGAAGTCACTAGATTACTTTCACTCACCTGTTTATCAATAATTACTTCTATAAATAGAACACCAAATGCAATGGCTAGGTCTCTAGGTGGGATTAGATGCACACCCGGAGTTCTTAGTCTTTCCTCAGCAGACGTGCTCTTATCAGAAGTCGAAGGGGATTCTCTAATGTGCTTTCCTAATTGGGGGAGAGCCTGATGTTCCGGCTCCACGTCTTCCACGTGAGCTTCAAATCCTTCACAAGACATCATCCTCCACAGCTCTATAGACTCCTCAATATTGCACTTCTTCACCAATTCCCTCTCCCGCACTTCATTATACTTAAGCCACATTTCTTATATTTTCCTTTCTACCGCAAAGTTCACCATCTTTCTCCACACCTGCTCCTACCCCTGCACGCGGTGGGATGTTTAGCTATCCATAGGGAGGTGCTCTAAATTCAGCACTACCATCAAGATATTAATGGACAAAGGAATAACGTGAAGGTAATATCCTCTGGGCTCGCGCAAGAATTCAAACTCAGCAACTTCAAGACAAGAATACATAGATATAGTGTATTCCAAAGTATAGCCGCACACAACACTAGCCCACTAATGATATACAACATGCGTCCAAGGTTCATCTACATCACACAAATCCTAATACTCTTCATGCATCCAAGTCCTTGGTCTGTAAAACTAACTTTTCTTTGATGCATACGCAAACAACCACTCATACAACTCTATTGGAAAATAACAAAAGAACAACTCATAAAGTTCATGATAAAGATGTTCTTCAACCCACACATGTGCATTGAAATTAAGTCCAGAACCATATCTTCGCATAAATTGATCTTTTCCATCAATCACCCAATCTTCAATAGCCGCAAAAGTCAACCGATATGCTATTATCATACAACATCTTGGTAAACAATTTTTTAAAAGAGGTATCGACAACGATGTTGGCGTAGCAGCTATTTAACACAATGAGATCCCTCTCCACCATCAATTTGAGCTTTTGGTGTGATGGCAAGTCATTTGGTATCAGAGCCAGGCAGTTAAGTGCACCACCCCCAGAGTAGTTCTGGGATGGGTGACCTCCTAGGAAATTCCTGGTGTCACTACCTCCTAATACTGTTGGGCCTGATTGGGTGTATACCCAGCTCCATCGTGTGGGAGGGTGTTGGTGTAGCAGTTGTTTAACATGATGAGATCCCTCTCCACAATCAGTTCGAGTTTTTGGTGTGATGGCAAGTCATGTAGCTCTGATACCAAACGACTTGCCGTCACGCCAAAAGTTCAAACTTATGGTGGAGAGGGATCTCATCATGTTAATCAGTTGCTACGCCAATACCCTCCCGCACAATGGAGTAGAGTATACACCTAATCAGACCCAACAACATTAGGAGGAAGTGACAACGGGAATTTCCCGGGAGGTCACCCATCCCAGCACTACTCTAGGGATGGCGCGCTTAACTACCTGACTCTAATACCAAATGACTTGCTGTCACACCAAAAGCTCAAACTTATAGTGGAGAGGGATCTCATTGTGTTAAACAGTTGCTACACCAACAAACGAAACCAAAATGTAGTCTTATTTTCCCACTCAACAACCCTAGACGCATTGGCACATCACTCAGATAGACCTGAATGCTCACCCAACGAGCGCAAAGGTACCAGATCCCCCTTTATTACTGTCTTACTAGGGTGTTAGCATGTATGTTCATAATAACCATACTCAAAGTGCATATTCCATTCTAACAATCAGATCCATGATCTCAATTTGGAAATACACATAATAAGTAAACATACAGATCACATAAGGATTAATACCATATTCACCATACAATAACCATAAGTAGAGGCATCAACAATCAATATCCATCCATAGGGATCCAAAAAAACACACCATTCCATCAGATCCATCAGCACCAAGAATGAAAAGTGAAGAAAAATGAGGAAAATGAGGTTATGCCAGCTTTTTAATAGAACCGTTGCTCTGAATAGAGTGGTGGTTGCGGAACCGCCGCCCAACCTGGGTGGCAGTCTTGTGACGGTCGGTCTACACCGAGCGGGGGGCCTGTCACTTTTGGCAGAAAAATAAAATGGATCCTGAACAGTTCAAATTTGAACCAATTATCTTTGTCTCTTCCTTTCCTACGTCCCTTTGCATCCTCCAGTGCACGAGAGAACATGGGAAGGCTATAAATGCATGAAGGAGCAAGGGATTTGGGCATCCAAAGATCCAAAGAGATCAAGAACAAAGTTTAATTATATGAGAGCGAGTAGAGATTCTTCAGTGCTAGAGTGGAATTGTAGGAGCAAGCTATAAGAAAACAAAGCAAGTAGGTAATTGGAGAGAAGTTTTACATTGTTGCTTCTTTTCATACTTATTGTAATTTGTAAAATTTGATTGTTGGCCAATACAAGTGGGAAGAAAGAGCAGTTACCCTTCCCAACTAGTTTTTCCTCAAATTGGGGGTTTCCAGGATAAAATTCTTGTGTTGTGTGTTTGACCTTTGTTGGCTACTCACCATGAGATTAAACGCCAAGCATTAGATACGAAATAACCAATAAAATTGGTAATCTTCATATATCACCTCTGAGATTCCAAATACAAAACTAGATACCAAACAACCATTTGGATTTTGTGAATATCCATTTATGTTTTTTTGTTATACAGATCACCCTTTTGGTATCACCATGAGACTAGATATTAAACAACCAGGATTTTTTTGGTATCCGTATATCTTTCTGTTATATAGCAACATTTTTTCATCACCTTGAGATTAAATACCAAATTAGATGCCAAACAACTGTTAAATTGCGACACCACTATATTTTTATGAAGAAGTGGTGTCAAAGAATTTGAGCTCAAAAGGAGAAAGAGAAATTAGTTCATAGATTCAAGATGCTTTATACCATGTTGGATAAGTTTAAAAGATTAAACATATGAGATGAATCTCTAGATATGTAAAAAATGGCTCTAATTAAGCATGTAGATTCCATGGACTCAGTGGTCCTAGCAATGATCATAATAATTTATTACTTTTATAAAAGATAGCCACGATTAGGATATATGTAATGGATATAGGGCATGGGGAAGAGAATACATTTGATCTAATGTGACAAGGACAACCATATGCTTATAGCTCAGATGTGCAGTCGAGCGTGAATTTCCCCAGTCTCAAAAGCAAGAAGGGCTTAGAGATAACTATAATTTATGCAGATATTTTACTTCCATAAATTTTATTAATAACAATATGGACTTTATATAACTATTAATGTTTATAATGTCACTAAGGCACAAATGATTACCTTTGCATATCTCAAAATGGTAGGTAAAGAATCTTCATTTTAATGTGGAGGGAAGAAAACATTCTAATTTGTTTTACTTGTGGAGGGAAGAAACATCCTATTGGAAATTACTGAGGGAAATTTTTTCTTAGAAATTAGTGGGGAGGGAAGTAACTTCTAGGAATTTTGGCCATGAATTTCAATTGACTGAAAATGGATTAATGTGGCCTTCACTATCAGAGAATGGCAGCGGTCATAAGTGTGTAGGATTATACTACGAAAGAAATTTGGTTAGCATAAGCACAAGAAAAAAAAACACGGTACTTCAAAGCTGAGGAAATTCTATTTAAATATTTGTGAGGACTTCACACTCACCTTATAAGGAAGGTAATCTCCACGAATCCCATTTGGATCTCAAATATAGATAAATCTAGTGGCCAAATATTTCACAAGGTATATTCAATGTTTTTATGAGAAGAAGCAAGGATAAGCGGAACCTATGCTTTCTGAGAAGCAGTATCTTCAAATCTACAAAGGTTTATGGAAAACTAAAATTTAGGTTGTCAACATATGAGATTATTTGTAACATTTTTAAATCTATATCCTGCTAAGTTTCTATGATTTCTCAATTGTAACATTATGTTTGTTAAAATGAATATTATTTCCAATTATAGCACGACTTGTAGTATTTTAGGTGGATTTTATAAAAGAGGTGGAGATTGAGGATGATTTGGATGCAGACGAGAGGTTGGGATGCACAACCACTAACATGTATGAGGGAAGAGAATAAGAAGAAGAGATGAGTAAGTTATTTCAAATCAGAATCCAAGTCAAGAAGACTAAGGTAAACGCTTTAGTAGATTTTGGTTCCTAGTCAAATTTGATTTCTAATGTAGTTGTAGAACAACTTGGTCTAGAGACTTACGCACATCCACATCCATAGCCATTGTGATGGGTGAAGAAGGGTGTAGAAATACAGGTTACAAGAAAGTGTAAGTTTCAGTTTGGGATAAATACCCAATATATTGATATATTAGAGGTTGATATCATTCCACTTTATGCATTTAATGTTGTCTTCAGAAGTACTTACTTGTATGTCAGGGATGTTGTGTTCACAAGGAGGGAGAACCGGTACAAATGGGTCAAGGATGGAGTTAGTTTCAACATTCAGGCACCCGAGATCAAATCAAAGAAGGCTATGGTAAGTGTCAACCAAGCACAAAGATTTATTCAGGAAATTCATCAGTTTGGTTTACTTTCATTGGAAGAAAATCAAAAAATTCCCCTGCTCTTAAGAAAGTGAAAATTTAAAATTTTGAGTTTAAGTGTCTTCTCTGTTGTCCTGATAATGTAAAAGCCAAAGAAATTGAGAAAATCTACATTTTTTTGGGTCATTTTGTGTGTTTTTCGGGCCTGTCGGACATTTTTGTCCCGCGTGTCCCAAGTTCAATTGGGCCCTCTGTTCCCCGATCGGCCGGTTTACCCGAAGTCTGTTCTTTTCGGGCCCGTCGGAACTTTTTGTCCCAAATGTCCCAAGTTCACCGGACCAGTTGTTCCATTTTCGTCCGATTCGGCCGAGTCGCGTACTTCGCAAAAGCATTTGTGCATCTTTTTTTCACCCGAATCGGCCCCGCGTACTTCACACTTTTGCGTCCCGCATGTCCCAGGTTCATTTGTGCATCTTTTCCCCGCTTCGCCCGAATCGGCCGAGCCGCGTACTTCACGCTTTCGCGTCCCACATGTCCCAAATGAACCAAGTGCCATTCGTGCTAATTTTTCCCGCTCTACCCGAATATCTTGCTTATTCAATTTGGTAGGTATGTATTAAATGCGCATTTATTACCTTTCTCTCTCCTAAACGGCTATATAACGAGCGAGACCCCCTATGCGTTTTGCACACTGCTTTCCTGCTATCTTTTGCTCGAACCTTTGCAATCTAAATTCCTGTGCACGTATCCATTTTCCTCTGCAATTCCTTCCCAAGTCTAGCTTGCAGCTCTGCCCTCTGAATTACTACCAACATGAAGATTAAATTTCAGGGGCAAGAACAAATCTCACCACTAGAGTCTGCCGTTCCCGATATCGGGGACAGTGAAGTTTGCCATCTTAACTTTAGTGATTTTTGGTCGAGGATGACAGACGCAAACCCTACACCAATGGCACAGATGATTCATGACAGCGGTCTGGCTTTCGTTGGTGGTTTCCCAATCTCGGTGTAATGTGCAGACACAGTGCTCTCATGCGGAGCTCATTTCAACCCTGATTCGAGTGAATTGACCAACATACATGGGGAGCTCATTGCCAAACTTGACGTTGCCACCATTGGCACTACACTGAGGATTCCAGAAATGGATAATGCCATAGTTGTCTCTCAGAATCAAGCACAGGCCCTGTTCAATCAAGACAGTGACAACTATAAGGCGCGGGTGGCGAAGTCTTGGCTTAAAAACCCTAAGAAGGGAGCATCTCACCTATCCAAGACCCTTTTCTGAGCAGATTTCAATGAAGAATTGTCAGATTTCATAATCTTACTGGCTCGGGTTATGGGCTTACCCTCCACTAACGAGTTCCATTTCTGGATGTGCCCGCTCATCAACATGGTGTGCGAAGGAACTCAAAATATCAACTGGGTAGAAATCATCAGCATGAACCTAGCGGAGCAGCTGTCTAATGTGCAGCAAATGAAGAAATTCTACATGACTTCGTACCTGATGTATACTCTGGCGGCATCAAGGCAATGGTTTGGTTTTTCTTACATTGATGCCCACAAGGATGATCCTGTATATGCCTACTACCCACAGTTCACCCTAGAGACCAGCAATCGCAACTTCCGAAGGGTGAATGACGCCTTCACCATGTACATGGTCAGACTTCTTGAGGGTGACACTGCTAGAAGATTTTCTGATGAAGCCATGAGCCTGATATCGCACTACGGTGCCTATTTTATCCAGTTCAGAAAATTCTCCTATATCAGGCTTGCTGGCTACGAGAGCACCCCTCTGAGGCTTCCTATGTTCTGCAGTGACAAGATGGCTCTGATAGAAGTATGCAGGAAATTAGACAAATTGCATAGAACCTGCAGGGACAAGAAGATTACTGGTTTGCATTTCCCCATCTCTTTGGGAAACTACTCCTGTAAAACAGCCCTGGATGCACAGAACATAGAAAGAGCCCTGGCTCCCATTACTGTTCATTTCTTCAAGCCCAGAACTTGCTTCGACTTGAAGAAGTTCATTGAGCAGAACATTAAGATAACATATCATCATAGGGCAGATACAGAAGACTATTGGGCTGACTGTGCCGATGATTTTGAGGCTAGAAGGAGGCATTATGGCAGGTTCTCTCTACAATTGATCCAAGAACTTGGCTTGTACCCAGTTCCTGAAGGACTCAAGGATGACAACTCTGATCTATACTCATATGAGTATGAAAATGTGGTTAAGCACACTCCCTTGGAGGACTTGGATTGGTTCAAGAAAGAGAAAGATGATTTGGCCGAGATCCTGGCTCCAGTCTTAGTCAGGACTAAGATCTGGTTTGATAAGAAAGTTTGAGAGCTTAGGAGGCACTCAGGAGAATCCTCCTCCAAGGATGTTTCAACACCAAGGAGGGAAACATCGACTCCAAGATCAGACACACCTGTGCAAACCCCTCCTGCCTCATCAACTCAAGGACCTGCAGCTTCTACTCCTCCTTCATCCACCCAAGTATACCAGAAGAAACTCAAAGAGGTTAAGAAGGAGCCTGTGGAAGAAGATCCTCAGAGAAAGCAGGTAGAATTACCTTTGGGATCAGAGAACATTATTGTTCTCAGTGAAAGTGAAGAGAGTGAAGTGCCAGCTCCTTCAAGCGCTCCTGAAGCTCCAACGGATAAAGACAAGGAAGTCCAGAGCACCGAACTTCCAAGTGCTATTGATTCCTCTGCACCAGTTGTCTCAAGCAAGTGCCCCACTCATGTCTCAACTCGAGACAACAGCGGTGCAGACCTTGGGCGCTATGAGTTCTCTTTCTCTTGGTCCTCTTGCCCCACCTGCTGCTTCCTCCTCCTCTTTTGCATGGGTGCAACCTTTTGTCGACAGTAGGAAGAGGAAATCTTCCTCTCGGAGCTCAGGGCCAAATTTTGATGCTGTGGCAGCCTTGTTAGGCACTACTCCTCCTTCTCGTGCCAAAAAAGCCAGAATCACCTCCAGGATAGTGTCTGATGCTCAGGGTCAGCAATTCCTGGAGATAGCTAAGCCTACAGTAGATAAATCAGAGCAGGACTTGCAGGCATCTGACCTAGAACTCTCAAGGATTCCAATGGGAGAGTCTACCCCTGAAGGTGAGATCCACAACCTCCAGGAAACGGTCACAAGAGTCATTGGGAGGGTAGAAAAAGGGCAGCAAACTATTGAACAGTTGGAGGAACAAGCCCAGATTCTCACAGGTTTTATCAAATCTCTTTTGTCTAAGGACAAAGTTTTGGACCCTACCCCATTGACTACCCTTCCGCCACCTGTAATTTTGAGCCAAGATGAAGTACAGAGTATCAAAGACATGCACAAGTATTCCATCTATGGCAGAGCTATGGAGGCCATGGTGGAAGATATGCTTGTTGCAGGATTGAACTTCATCGATGAAGCTTTCAAACTCCATGGAAAGGTGAACAACTTGCAACAGAAGCTCTCCTCCACTATCGGGATCATAGATAAAGAGCTCAAACTTTGGAGCAGTTGCATAGTAGACCTCCGCCTCATGGGACAGACAGATGAGAACATTTTATTGGCGAGTAAGGTTTTTGATGATGCAAAGGATAATCTGTCAAAGTCCTGGGTTTACAGCGTGGAGTGGAAGATCAAAGTCTTGGAGGAGGCTTTGGGAGAACTGAAGAATAGCTGGCAGAAGGGTGAGGCTTTCAAGACACTGGTTGTATCTGCTTTCAAAGATATACATTGTCATCTTCAGGATGAAACTTCTGGTGTGCCTCTTTCCTTGCAAGAAATCAAAGCTCAATTCAGAGCTTTTGTTAAAGATAATCTATTCAAGGAAAGCTCCATTTCCAAAGAGAAAATGAAGGAGATCTACTCTCTTCAATCTGCTATTGAAGAAGCAAATAAAGACTATCATACTCATGTCGAGTTTGATAAGGAAATGGAGAAGTGCCTCGGATTTTGGACCCAGTCTACAGCCAACACGTCAGTCCCACGTGGCAGAGACATAGCCGAGGCATTGAAGAGATTCAGGCAGCGGATTTTGAAGTCAGTGGGTCCCTCCCAGTCATAAGCACCTGTCTTCTTCTCCTTATTCCTCTCTTCTCTTCCAATTCTTTCTCTCGGATTTATTGTAATAAGTTGAGGTATTGCGATTGGCAATCCTTAACTAATCTTTAGTTAAAAGAAGTAGTTACCAAGAGTAACTGATTTGTAAACTATATAATGGCCTCTCCTCGCCATTTTGCAAGGAGGAAGAACTTGGCTTATTTTCTGAAAGTGTAAATAAATCATAAAGAAATCAATACAGAAGGGCTTTTCATTCTTCATCTATCTGATCTCTTTTATCCCTAAGCTTTTCATTTAATCTTGTTAAGATCATTTGTCTGTGTTATGATAAGAAGCTTTGTATTCTTGCAGATGTTATTTATAGAACTTTGTGTCTTTCAAATTTCATCTTACTAAGTATGATACAAATGATCTTGTTTCAATTCACTGTACCTTCACATGCATAAAGAATTACTCTGTCATCTATAATTCTAAATGGTGCCTTTCTGCTCATTCTCGTATTCTCATTCCTCAGTCCTTTTGTAATTGATGATCCTTATAGAAAACACTTTCATAATATCCAAGTTCAACAAGAAAATCATGTTTTGTATATGTGTAAATAGGTTCGTTTCTGAATAAGGGAACCTCTCCCATTAAAGAGGAGGGACTTCTTGTCCCCTGACTGTTGCTCTTCGTAAAGTCCTATTTGACGACCAACAGTTTTTGGTGACTCCGCTGGGGAAATCATATTCCAGTTCTATAATTTTTGATCATCCTTTGATCTGGTGACTCCGCATTTTACTCGAGGGAGAAGGGCCCTTGGTATTGAAGATTCTCAGTTCCAGCTTTTGGAGCAGCAGGGTTTTCCTTTCCCTTCAACAAGAAATAGAAAGACTCGTTCGACAAGCACTCCACCTGTTCAAGATAGAATCCCTACGGGTGGTATTCCTTCAGAGTCAATCAGTCCTAATCTTCGAGCTTTGATTCTTGCTGGTGTTGCAGTTCCTCTTCAAGCCATTTTTCCAAGAATGGCGGTACCATTGCCCTGGGGTCATCATGTCGGGCCCCTTGCCCTTCCTCAGCCTTTGCATGAGTTACCCAGAGGTAACCGTAAGAACTTCCCTAAATTCAAAGGCGATGGTAAAGCGCATCCTGATGAACACATCGCAGCCTTCATAGTTGCATGTGGAGTTCTGGGAGTTGAACACGAAGATGTCTCTGTAAGACTTTTCGTTGAGACTTTACAAGATAATGCTGCTGATTGGTTCTATCACCTTCCGGCTGGTGCTATCACTAGCTGGGACACAATGAGAACTAGGTTTGAAAACCGTTTCAAACCAGCAGAAGATGTGCATGCCTTGCTAGCCCAAATCTCTCAAATAAAGAAGGATTCACCAGAGCCCATGAGAGAATTTGTGGCCCGATTCAACAGGTTGATTAACAAAATTCCGCCAAATACTCGACCTGTAGATCAAATTCAAAAATGTTTTTTCCTAAATGCCCAATCACCTGAAGTTAGTTATGCACTGAGAAGGGCTAATCTCGCAACATTGGCTGAGGATCAAACTCTTACTGTTAGTGTTGAAGATGATTTAATCATGTCAGGGAAGTTGAGGAGAGACCCTTCTAAATCTAAATCTGCTTCTTCCTCCTCTTCCACTCCTGGACCTAATACTGATCCATTGGTACAAAAACTTGCAAATGATCTCATTGCCATTAAGAAACAATTGGCTCAGCATGCTCCCTATGCAGACGTTCCAAGGAGGAATTTTCAGCCCAGAAATCGTTTGCCTGCTTCTCAAACAAGGCTAGCGCTTGAAGGACCTCCTATTAAAGTTCCTGTCAATGCAACCTGTGAAGTTGAGGAACCAGAGGATGAGGAGGTTAATGAAGATTGCGAGGAATTTGTTGAAGAGGTTGATGATGAAGCAGATGAATTTGAGGGATCTCGAGTTAATTTCTTCACCACTGAAGGCATTGATGATGGAGATGATTATGATGAAGTAGTAGCAGACATGAATAGTGAATCATATGCTGTCATGACTCGAGAGCAGACAAATCAGAGGGAGAAAGTGATGCAGCCCACCAAGAAATCTAAGGAGCAGCCGACAACTATCCCCGTAATTGCAAAAAGAGGATCTCCTATTCCCATTTCATCTGCACCAAAGGTGAGTCCTGTCAATTCTGCTACTAAAGTTACTTCTTTTTCCCCTAAAATTGATAAACCTAAGATTTCAAATGATGATAGCCCGTCCACTTCTGGGTCTTTTGATATTATTGATCACCTGAAAAAGACTAAGGTTCAAATCTCAGAAGCTGAATATTATCAAACCCATCCTAAGGCTTTTGCTAAAATGATTCACTTTGTCAATTCCCATTCTAAAACTACCTCTAAAGGCCTTTTACCCACTCCTTCTTCTGCACCACAACCTAATCTGATAGCCGCTGTCACCTCACCCAGTGACAAAATCAAACCATTCTATGTGACACTTCTTATAGCTGGTCATAGGCTCAGCAATTGCGTCATAGACTCAGGAGCATCAGACAATGTGATGCCTGCTAAAGTAGCTCATGCCTTAGGTTTGACTCTCACACGCACTTATGGATCTTGTTATTCTATGGAGAGTAAGGAAGTGCCCTTGGTCGGAAGGATTAAAGATGCACAAGTGGCTTTTGCTGCTTTGCCTGAGAAGAAAGTTTTGGCTACTATCTTAGTAGCAGATATTCCTCCTTCATACGGGATGTTGCTAAGTAGGAACTTCTGTAAGGATGTGGGTGGAGAAATTCAAATGGATTGGTCACATGCACTCGTACCTGTTAATGGGCAAATGAAGAAGCTGCTGCCTGAGAAGCAGTCTGAGTATATTGTACAAAAAATGGATGATCCTAAAGCACAAATACTCTATGAGGATATGGGGCATGGTAACTACATGATTATGTCTCCTGAAGAAATCCAACTTCCCAAAGTCTCACCTAAAGATCCTAATGGTGTTTGGATATTAGAGTTTGATGGAAGTTGTTCCTCAGCTGGTTCTGGAGCTGGTGTCATATTGGTGTCGCCCGAAGGAAGCCTTCATCCTTTCTCATTCAAGTTGCAATTTGAAAATACCAATAATACAGCAGAGTATGAGGCTCTCATTCTTGGACTACAGGTGGCAAAAGAACAAGGTGTGAAGAATCTTCTAGCTCGTGGAGATGCAGAATTGATTGTAAAGCAAGTTAGAAACCTCTTCCAGGTGAAAAATGGAAGGTTGAAACATTACAGGAATCAGGTTTGGGATTCCATTGAATTTCTTGATGCTTTCTCCATCGAAGCAATACCTAGGGAGAAGAATACCAGGGCTGATTCACTAGCAGTCTCAGGGTCACTGCTCATACCTCATCCTGACTTCTCTCAAGATAAGTTCACCATTGAGATGATCCATCGACCTAGTGTACCTGATAATACAAGTAACTGGCAAGTTTTTAATGATGATCAGCACTTGCTTTCTTTCTTAGAACTCAAGGATAATTTTGAACAGCTGTACTTTGAAGGAAGTGATAACTTGCCTCGTGAAAGTGTGTCCTTTGACAAAGCAGCCACCCAAGGAGAAGAAACGGATCAGGATGGATGCATCAAACTCAAGGGAAACAAGATTCCTAAAGGATTGGTGAGTTTAGAGGAACTATTTGATAAACACGACAGGTATGTAAAGTCTAGAGCTTCTACTGGACCTCAACAATCAGCTGAGTATGACAAAATTAATATTGGGAGTTCTACTGACCCTAAGCTCGTGAACATTGGAAAATGTTGCACAGCAGATGAGAGGAAGAAAGCAATTGATCTTTTAAAGAGGTATAAGGATGTTCTTGCCTACTCTTATGAAGATTTAAAAGCTTTCCAACCAAAAGAAATGCAGCATTTTATTCCTCTCAAACCTAGAATTAAGCCTTTTAAACAGAAGCAGAGGCAATACAATCCTAAAATAGCTGACACCATTTTTCAAGAAATACAGAAGTTGTTGAAAGCCAAAATCATTTTTCCTATCCATCATTCAACATGGATTGCCAATATTGTACCTGTTAGAAAGAAAAATGGTGAGATTCGTATCTGTGTTGACTTCAGGAATCTGAATCAGGCTTCCTTGAAAGATAATTACCCTTTACCTATGATGGATCAGGTCTTGCAAGCAGTAACAGGATCTGAAATGTTGTCTATGCTTGATGGATTCTCAGGATATAACCAGGTAGAAGTTAATACTGCAGATCAACACAAAACGGCTTTCACTACCCCTTGGGGTACCTTTGCTTACAGAAGAATGCCTTTTGGGCTCATTAATGCTGGTGCCACTTTTCAGAGGGCTATGGATCTGGCCTTTGGAAGTTTGAAAGGGAAGTGTATTGTTGTATACCTTGATGACTTGACTGTGTATTCTAAAACAAGGGCAGATCATTTTCAGCACCTGGAGACAGTTCTGCTAAGATGTAGAGAACATGGGATCTCTTTGAATCCTAAAAAATATGTCTTTTGTGTCACAGAGGGGAAATTATTAGGGCACATCATCTCCAAAGATGGTATTAAGATTGATCCTGAGCGAGTTCAAGCTATTCAGCAAATTCCTCTCCCAACCAGCAAAAAGGGCGTGCACTCTTTCTTTGGTAAGATCAATTTTTTGAGAAGATTCATCCCTGATTTTGCAGAACTAACTCTGAACATCTCCCAAATGATGAAAGGCAAACAAACGTTTGGTTGGTCTTCTGAAGGGAAAGAAGCCTTTGAAGATATTAAAAGAGCCATTGCTAAAACTCCTGTTTTAGCATGTCCAGATTTTAGCAAAGATTTTATTATCTATTGCTACGCCACAGATAACACCTTGGCTGCTGTTTTAACTCAGGAAGATTCTAATGAGCACGAACTCCCAATTGCATTTATGAGCTATATTCTGAAAGATCATGAGTTAAAATACACCATGATGGAAAAACATGCTTTTGCAGTGGTTAAAGCTGTTAAGCAGTTTCGTTTTTACATTCTTAACTCTCACTCCATGGTGTTGGTACCAGATACAACTGTTAAGTCAATTCTCACACAGCAGGAATTTGGATCCAAGAGAGGGAACTGGGTGGCCAAGGTCCAAGAATATGATATTGACATCAAACCAACCAAGCTCGTCCGTGGAAAAGGCCTTTGTGAACTCATCGCTGAAGGAGCTAGACATGAGTTACTGGAGGATAAAGTTGGTCTTCCTACTGTTCTGTTTCTTAGCTCAGTTGATGAATGGTATGCTGATATCGCCCATTTTCTCACCTATGGAGAATGCCCCTCTCATTTGACTGCCAAAGAAAAGAGGACTGTTAAACTAAGGTCAGTGCAATATGTGTTGTGGGAAAACGCCTTGTTTAAACGTGGGTTAGATGGAAGGTTTTTGAAATGTGTGGACAAGGAACAACAGAAAAAGCTACTCTCAGCTTTTCATGATCAGGCATGTGGAGGGCACTACTCATCAATGGTCACTGCTCATAAGATACTTCGTGGAGGATATTACTGGCCTACCTTGTTCAGAGATGCATCAAAGTGGGTTGATAAATGTGAGGCTTGTCAGACTTTCGTGGGTAGACCCAAATTGGCCTCTTTGCCTCTTAAGCCAGTTGTAATTGAAGAACCTTTTCAACAGTGGGGTTTGGACTTCATTGGAACACTTAATCCCTCTTCTAGTGCTGGTCATACTCATGTATTAACTGCTACAGATTATTTCACCAAATGGGTAGAAGCCATTCCAGTAAAGAGTACTACTTCTGAAGTGGTGTGCAGTTTCATCAAAGAAAACATCTTGGTAAGGTATGGTGTACCAAACAAGATTGTGACAGATAATGCTTCGAATTTTTCTTCAACTGAGATGATGGATTTTTGTTATGGATATGGCATCTCTCTGGCTCACTCCTCAGATTACTATCCTCAGGGAAATGGACAAGCAGAATCCACTAATAAAAATCTGGTGACCATAATAAGGAAATTAGTCAACGAGTCTCAACGAAACTGGCACAAGAAACTCTATGATGCTCTTTGGGCAGACAGGATCACACCTAAGAGAGCCATTGGAATGTCTCCTTTTCAAGTGGTATATGGAGTAGAAGCTCAATTGCCAGTAACAGTGGAGCTGCCAGCCTTGCATCTAATGAAGGCCATTGAAGATACCAGTTTCAATGATGCTTTGGATAAGAGAATAATGTACCTTCACAAATTGAATGAGGATAGATTGGAAGTTGCTGATAAGATATCTGCTCATCAACAGAAAGTTAAGGTCCTGTTTGATAAGAAAGCCAGGTTCAAAGATTTCCAAGTTGGAGACACTGTTTTGTTATGGGATAAAAGGCATGAACCTCGTGGCAGCCATGGCAAGTTTGATTCCCTTTGGCTCGGACCTTTCAAGATCAGGCACTTTGCTGGTAAGAATTCTTTTTACCTTGATTATATGGATGGTTCTTCTCTCCCACTTCCTTATAGTGGGCAGTACCTGAAATTGTTCAAGTCATAGGTGATTAGGGAGTCCTTTGTATATTCTGTACAGCGTTTTGTTTTTCTTTCCCTTTGTTTTGGTGTGTTGTCCTCTGTATTGGTTTGCTTTTTGACTCCGTTGCCCAATGGATAAGGTACTGGTCTACTTCCCCGAGTTTGTCTAAGTTCTTACCTTGTCTCATTCCTTGAATTTATGCCAAGTCATCCCCAGAAGGAGCCAGCTGTTGTCCACTCAAAATTCCCCTGCTCTTAAGAAAGTGAAAATTTAAAATTTTGAGTTTAAGTGTCTTCTCTGTTGTACTGATAATGTGAAAAGCCAAAGAAATTGAGAAAATCTACGTTTTTGGGTCATTTTGTGTGTTTTTCGGGCCTGTCGGACATTTTTGTCCCGCGTGTCCCAAGTTCAATTGGGCCCTCTGTTCCCCGATTGGCCGGTTTACCCGAAGTCTGTTCTTTTCGGGCCCGTCAGAACTTTTTGTCCCAAATGTCCCAAGTTCACCCGGACCAGTTGTTCCATTTTCGTCCAATTCGGCCGAGTCGCGTACTCCACGTACTTTTTTGTCCCGCATGTCCCAAAGCATTTGTGCATCTTTTCCCCACTTCGCCTGAATCGGCCGAGCCGCGTACTTCACGCTTTTGCGTCCCGCATGTCCCAGGTTCATTTGTGCATCTTTTCCCCGCTTCGCCCGAATCGGCCGAGCCGCGTGCTTCGCGCTTTCGCGTCCCACATGTCCCAAATGAACCAAGTGCCATTCGTGCTAATTTTTCCCGCTCTACCCGAATATCTTGCTTATTCAATTTGGTAGGTATGTATTAAATGCGCATTTATTACCTTTCTCTCTCCTAAATGGCTATATAACGAGCGAACCCCCTATGCGTTTTGCACACTGCTTTCATGCTATCTTTTGCTCAAACCCTTGCAATCTAAATTCCTGTGCGCGTATCCATTCCCTCTGCAATTCCATCCCAAGTCTAGCTTGCAGCTCTGCTCTCTGAATTACTACCAACATGAAGATTAAATTTCAGGGGCAAGAACAAATCTCACCACTAGAGTCTGTCGTTCCCGATATCGGGGACAGTGAAGTTCGCCATCTTGACTTTAGTGATTTTTGGTCGAGGATGACAGATGCAAACCCTACACCAATGGCACAGATGATTCATGACAGCGGTCTGGCTTTCGCTGGTGGTTTCCCAATCTCGGTGCAATGCGCAGACACAGTGCTCTCATGCGGAGCTCATTTCAACCCTGATTCGAGTGAATTAACAAACATACACGGGGAGCTCATTGCCAAACTTGACGCTGCCGCCATTGGCACTACACTGAGGATTCCAGAAATGGATAATGCCATAGTTGTCTCCCAAAATCAAGCACAGGCCCTGTTCAATCAAGACAGTGACAACTACAAGGTGCGGGTGGCGAAGTCTTGGCTTAAAAACCCTAAGAAGGGAGCATCTCGCCTATCCAAGACCTTTTCTGAGCAGATTTCAATGAAGAATTGTCAGATTTCATAATCTTACTGGCTCGGGTTATGGGCTTACCCTCCACTAACGAGTTCCATTTCTGGATGTGCCCGCTCATCAACATGGTATGCGAAGGAACTCAAAATATCAACTGGGCAGAAATCATCAGCATGAACCTAGCGGAGCAGCTGTCCAATGTGCAGCAAATGAAGAAATTCTACATGACTTCGTACCTGATGTATACTCTGGCGGCATCAAGGCAATGGTTTGGTTTTTCTTACATTGATGCCCACAAGGATGATCCTGTATATGCCTACTGCCCGCAGTTCACCCTAGAGACCAGCAATCACAATTTCTGAAGGGTGAATGATGCCTTTCACCATGTACATGGTCAGACTTCTTGAGGGTGACACTGCTAGAAGATTTTCTGATGAAGCCATGAGCCTGATATCACACTACGGTGCCTATTTTATCTAGTTCAGAAAATTCTCCTATATCAGGCTTGCTGGCTACGAGAGCACCCCTCTGAGGCTTCCGATGTTCTACAGTGACAAGATGGCTCTGATAGAAGTATGCAGGCAATTAGACAAATTGCATAGAACCTGCAGGGACAAGAAGATTACTGGTTTGCATTTCCCCATCTCTTTGGGAAACTACTCCTGTAAAACAGCCCTGGATGCACAGAACATAGAAAGAGCCCTGGCTCCCATTACTGTTCATTTCTTCAAGCCCAGAACTTGCTTCGACTTGAAGAAGTTCATTGAGCAGAACATTAAGATAACATATCATCATAGGGCAGATACAGAAGACTATTGGGCTGACTGTGCCGATGATTTTGAGGCTAGAAGGAGGCATTATGGCAGGTTCTCTCTACAATTGATCCAAGAACTCGGCTTGTACCCAGTTCCTGAAGGACTCAAGGATGACAACTCTGATCTATACTCATATGAGTATGACAATGTGGTTAAGCACACTCCCTTGGAGGACTTGGATTGGTTCAAGAAAGAGAAAGATGATTTGGCCGAGATCCTGGCTCCAGTCTTAGTCAGGACTAAGATCTGGTTTGATAAGAAAGTTCGAGAGCTTAGGAGGCACTCAGGAGAATCCTCCTCTAAGGATGTTTCAACACCAAGGAGGGAAGCATCGAATCCAAGATCAGACACACCTGTGCAAACCCCTCCTGCCTCATCAACACAAGGACCTACAGTTTCTACTCCTTCTTCATCCACCCAAGTATACCAGAAGAAATTCAAAGAGGTTAAGAAGGAGCCTGTGGAAGAAGATCCTCAGAGAAAGTAGGTAGAATTACCTTTGGGATCAGAGAACATTATTGTTCTCAGTGAAAGTGAAGAGAGTGAAGTGCCAGCTCCTTCAAGCACTCCTGAAGCTCCAACAGATAAAGATAAGGAAGTCCAGAGCACCAAAATTCCAAGTGCTATTGACTCCTCTGCACCACTCAAGGTTTCCAGTTGTCTCAAGTGCCCCACTCATGTCTCAACTCGAGACAACAGCGGTGCAGACCTTGGGTGCTATGAGTTCTCTATCTCTTGGTCCTCTTGCCCCACCTGCTGCTTCCTCCTCCTCTTTTGCATGGGTGCAACCTTTTGTCGACAGTAGGAAGAGGAAATCTTCCTCTCGGAGCTCAGGGCCAAATTTTGATGTTGTGGCAGCCTTGTTAGGCACTACTCCTCCTTCTCGTGCCAAAAAAGACAGAATAACCTCCAGGATAGTGTCTGATGCTCAGGGTCAGCAATTCCTGGAGATTGCTAAGCCTACAATAGATAAATCAGAGCAGGACTTGCAGGCATCTGACCTAGAACTCTCAAGGATTCCTATGGGAGAGTCTACCCCTGAAGGTGAGATCCACAACCTCCAGGAAATAGTCACAAGAGTCATTGGGAGGGTAGAAAAAGGGCAGCAAACTATTGAACAGTTGGAGGAACAAGCCCAGATTCTCACAGGTTTTATCAAATCTCTTTTGTCTAAGGACAAAGTTTTGGACCCTACCCCATTGACTACCCTTCCACCACCTGTAATTTTGAGCCAAGATGAAGTACAAAGTATCAAAAACATGCACAAGTATTCCGTCTATGGCAGAGCTATGGAGGCCATGGTGGAAGATATGCTTGTTGCTGGATTAAAATTCATCGATGAAGCTTTCAAACTCCATGGAAAGGTGAACAACTTACAACAGAAGCTCTCCTCCACTATCGGGATCATAGATAAAGAGCTCAAACTTTGGAGCAGTTGCATAGTAGACCTCCGCCTCATGGGACAGACAGATGAGAACATTTTATTGGCGAGTAAGGTTTTTGATGATGCAAAGGATAATCTGTCAAAGTCCTGGGTTTACAGCGTGGAGTGGAAGATCAAAGTCTTGGAGGAGGCTTTGGGAGAACTGAAGAATAGCTGGCAGAAGGGTGAGGCTTTCAAGACACTGGTTGTATCTGCTTTCAAAGATATACATTGTCATCTTCAGGATGAAACTTCTGGTGTGCCTCTTTCCTTGCAAGAAATCAAAGCTCAATTCAGAGCTTTTGTTAAAGATAATCTATTCAAGGAAAGCTCCATTTCCAAAGAGAAAATGAAGGAGATCTGCTCTCTTCAATCTGCTATTGAAGAAGCAAATAAAGACTATCATACTCATGTCGAGTTTGATAAGGAAATGGAGAAGTGCCTCGGATTTTGGACCCAGTCTACAGCCAACACGTCAGTCCCACGTGGCAGAGACATAGCCGAGGCATTGAAGAGATTTAGGCAGCGGATTTTGAAGTCAGTGGGTCCCTCCCAGTCATAAGCACCTGTCTTCTTCTCCTTATTCCTCTCTTCTCTTCCAATTCTTTCTCTCGGATTTATTGTAATAAGTTGAGGTATTGCGATTGGCAATCCTTAACTAATCTTTAGTTAAAAGAAGTAGTTACCAAGAGTAACTGATTTGTAAACTATATAATGGCCTCTCCTCGCCATTTTAAAAGGAGGAAGAACTTGGCTTATTTTCTGAAAGTGTAAATAAATCATAAAGAAATCAATACAGAAGGGCTTTTCATTCTTCGTCTATCTGATCTCTTTTATCCCTAAGCTTTTCATTTAATCTTGTTAAGGTCATTTGTCTGTGTTATGATAAGAAGCTTTGTATTCTTGCAGATGTTATTTATAGAACTTTGTGTCTTTCAAATTTCATCTTACTAAGTATGATACAAATGATCTTGTTTCAATTCAATGTAACTTCGCATACATAAAGAATTACTCTGTCATCTATAATTCTAAGTGTTGCCTTTCTGCTCATTCTCGTATTCTCATTCCTCAGTCCTTTTGTAATTGATGATCCTTATAGAAAACACTTTCATAATATCCAAGTTCAACAAAGAAAATCATGTTTTGTATATTTGTAAATAGGTTCGTTTCTGAATAAGGGAACCTCTCCCATTAAAGAGGAGGGACTTCTTGTCCCCTGACTGTTTCTCTTCGTAAAGTCCTAATCTAGAAAAACACACCATTCCGTCAGATCCATCAGAACCAAGAAGGAAAAGTGAAGAAAAATGAGGAAAAGGAGGTTCTATCAACTTTTTAACATAAACTCCACTCTGCGTAGAGCAGTGGTTGTAGAACCACTGCCCAACCTGGGAAGAGGTCCTATAACCGCTGCTTAGACAAGGAAGCGGTCCTGTGACTATCGGTCTGCACCAGACGACGGTCCTGTCACTTTTGGTAGAAAAATAAAATGGAGCTCGAACAGTTCGAATTTAAACAGATTATCTTTGTCTCTTCCTTTCTTGCTTCCCTTCACATCTTCCAGTGCACGAGAGGACATGGGAAGGCTATAAATACATGAAGGAGAAAGGAATTAGGGTATTCGAAGATCCAAAGAGATCAAGAACAAAGTCTAATTATACGAGAGCAAGTGAGTAGAGATTCTTCAGTGCTAGAGTGGAATTGTATGAGTAAGGTGTAAGAAAACAGAGCAAACAAATAATTGGAGAGAAGGTTTACATTGTTGCTTCTTTTCATACTTATTGTAATCTATAAACTTTGATTATTGGCCAATAGAAGTGGGAAGAAAGAGCAATTTCCCTTCCTGATTGTTTTTCCCTCAAATAGGGGGTTTCAAGGATAAAATCTTTGTGTTGTGTGTTTGAGTTTTGTTGACACTCTCTTTAATTCAATTCTAAGCACTAGATAATCAGTCACTAAAGCTCTAATCTTCAATCAAATATGTCATTTTCCAAAGAGAAAGTAGAACGGAAAATTATTGTGATTTTGTGAATTTCCAAAGTAGAAGTTTACAAATTAATGATCCATTATATTAATTCATGATAAAACACAGATTCTAAATACATCATAAGTACCATCACAAAGTCATGCGCACAAACATACTAGTAAAATAACTCTGTTACAATCTAGTGATACTAAAACCATGCAAATCAATACATATATATAGGGGTGGAGACTTCCCCTTTACCACCCATGCACTCTCAAAATAGGTTGCATGCTCAAAAATAACCATGCGCTGCTACAAAGATAACGAATGAATCATGTAAGATTCACCTAATAATAGATTATCTATAATTAACTCTAGATCTAATCTTATTATTAGCTTGAACTCTGCATGACTCTCGATCTTCCACATGTTCCAAAATTATCTTTGTGTAGCCTCCAAGTCTTCTACATTGATCCAAAGCGTGATTAGCACTCTATACTATTTTCAGCCTGATCCATGCAAAAATGGCTAATTCCAAATTTTGTCTTTCCTAGGCACAAATCTATCAACCTTTCACGCCTATCCATGCGCCGCCTTCTTCTGTGTCATTGTCATATGTGCATCTGATACTTATGCAATACTTCACCAAACCAACATTGCGTGTGTACAATGCAATGTGAACGCCAAACGGTATAAGTTATTTGATTTAGAGGGATCTGTAAATTGTAGTATTTACGATGGGTTGTTTTGGTTAAGTGAAATTAGTCTCGACTCCTCCTTTCTTCTTGCTCAGAGTACAATTTAAAAGACAACTACTACAATTTTACCTTTTGGTGGCTCAGAGAACATTCCACAAAGTGATCCAATCCATTGCCATATAGGCTGGGATTTCCTAGGAAGCTTATGGAATATTATTACTTGCATTGGTTAATTGTTGATATCCAAAAACCATAAGAAACAAAATTGAATTGGTCAGCAGAGAAAAGTTTTGGTTATATCTACACTTGTCTTGAGGAAACCTTGAAAAAAATTAATGACAAGAATGTCCCCAGACAAATTGTTGTAGGAGAGGTTTCTGTAAAAGAAATAGAGCCATTTACAATATCATCTATTATTCAGGCAAGAGAATTAAATTTACAAATCATATCTTTCAAAACTTCACAAAGAAACAGGTGGAAAAAAGGATCCTCACAATGTAGAAAGGATGAAACAGTTGGGTAACTACAATGACACTTCTCATGATAAACTCCTATTTTTCAGTATCCTACATATGATCCATTTCCAATATTATCTGAACATCAACACAAGCCTGCCAAAAATTCACATTTAAGGTATAGTTGAAAGGAACATACAATGAGACTAAGTTCTCTAACTGCCCAAGCTCTTGAGGAATAAGACCTGTTAATCCATTGCCACAAAGATCTCTACATTGAAAAAAAGTACACTAAGTTACAGTTTCCCTTGAAATGAAAATACATAGCATATAGATCCAAATACATGACCTTGTGAGTTAAATAATCAGATTTTCAATATAAAGAACTTACATATCCACTATACTCCTTAGATTTCCAAACTCCTATAACAGAAACCCATTCAATCTATTTCTGCTCTTATAAAACTGAAACATCCCAAAAGGGCGACTATATTTGCATTTCAAGAATTTAAATGATAAACCACAATACAATGAAGATATCAATTATGCTTGTATATATAGCAAAATCCCTTAAAATCTCTTGATGGGTTGCCTCAAATTTTATCGAACAAACCCATGGTCATAAATCTTCTAGCATAGTAGATGCCAACCTATAATGCTCAAAACCCCTTCCATAATCAAAATATCTATCAAGCCCTTGCCCCCCTCCTTCATATTACTCCAGAGAATACATGTTTTAACATTAAGATTACAATGCCAATACTGTCGTATCTTGTGAGATGGTAGGAAAATTCTTAATAACACAGAGCCGGGATCTTTGAAGTCTGGGATGCATGAGAGCAAGACATTGTAAGTGACAATACTGCAGGCATAATAGTCATTTTTTCTCCTTCCAACAGGGTGTACATTAACAGATGTAATTACATATAAGGGTCTTTTTCTTCTAGATTCAACTAGTCTCCATCTATATAAGGAGCTCTATTCCGCTTTCCTAATACATGGACAATGGATCGTGAACTAAAAAATAGATTTCTAAAATATGTCTCACATTTTTTCCAGGAGAATGTTTTTGAAAATTATGGACCAAAAACAAATCCACTTGTCTGATAAGATTCGATAAAACCGAAAACAAATTTCCCGGCAGCCACTAATCTATTAAGAAACGGTATTCAAGCTCCTGGTAAGCCCATTCATGGCTATATACCCTTTAGAAGAAAAATCCAAACACCCAAGCAACCCCTACCTATAGGGTAAAAACGTTCTCTTCTTGAGCTCCTCAGACTATGCCCTGTTAGCAGTGTAATAAAGCTCGTGAGGCGATATGAGCACCCTCCTCCCACTCTTTGTAAAACATAAACACAATTTTCCAAACCACATATACATTTTACTCAAAATCTCTTTTTAAACCACAATTTTGGCTTCCATCTACATACACTTCCCTAAGTTTTCTTTTTTAACTTTACTTCATTTTTACTGTAATAGTTACTCATTATTATTCAATATAAAAATTAAACCGTTCTATCTTAATCTATCACCTTTTTTTTTTTAAGTTCTATTTTTCCCTTTTTTATCCCTAGATTTTTCCAATTCAACACTTAAATAAAAGACACCGACATACTTTACACTATAAAACATTATAAAACATCCCATGTTCTCCTCTAATTTACATGACAATAAAATTAGTCATCTTTAGAACATTAAAATATGTTCTAACAATTGTTTGACATAGTAGTGAATGGCTAATTAAATGCTTTTGGAATTTTCATGGAACTTTACCATCCCCATTGTGTATGGTTTGTGGTTTTCCTTAGCTTTACAGCTACGTTTGCTCTTTTTCTTTAAAGTTTTGTTATTATTTTAATTCTTTAACATGTTGACATATTATAACGCTACCTTGTTAGGTTTGTTTAGTTTAATATAATATAATATATTAACTATCTTAAATATAACAATATTTAATTAAAACTATATTATAATAGTAAGGCAAATAAACATATTTATTGTATGGGGGAGATGACCTATAACTATGCACCTTAATTTCAGGGTGCGTGGATTTATGTAGAGGTCTTATTAACACACACACAAAAAATATTATGTAGCATATGATCATGTTATATCATTATTTTCGTTTAGTATGTTTATTCGAAGGGAAAAGTGGATTTTGAATTGATTTAGTACACATATAATTGTTATAAAACATTTAGAAAGTGTACCACTAATCGAATGCCCTATGTGTCACATTGTGGTTGGCTATTTAAAAATACCATTAATGAAAAAGTGAAAAACTATTGATACTTTTTCCACCAAATTATGGTGAAATAAAATTTACATGTTTTGGTACATGCACAACTATAACATCATCTCCCCTAACAATTTTAACATTTCTACAACTTTAAATGTGATTATTGTGAGCATCTTGAAACAAACCAAAGAAACATCTTTATATTTCAATTTTTAATATGACTTTTGTGGATATTTTTGAAGAATTTAATGAAAAAAATTCTATATCAAGGTATATCAAGGTCTTCATTTTAGATAAAATGATTAAGCATTATTCGCCGGAGGCGTTTACTTTGAAGAAGGCATTGCTGGAAAGTGTCAAATTCCGGTGGCTTAACTTTACAGGTTGCCTGATTTTTGATATTTTTGTAAGTCATAGATATTTACTATTCTTTGACTCCACATCCATTAAATGACATTTTAGACTTGGCAATAACCATTCTTTGGTGCCCTTGCTTTTGGGAGTGGTCGGCCTAAGAACATCATGAGTGACCGCGGTGTTAACTCATGGTTCTGTTTTTTATTTTACTTTACTGGCAGCTATAGCTGGCCGACAGAAGAACTGACTCTCTATACTCTCTACACCTTTCCCTTCTTTATCTTTACACTGGAATTGTTCTTTGAGTAAAATTATACACATAAAATTGAAGCCCTCTCTGGGGTAACTTGCAACTCATTTGCAATTGGTAGTTATATAATTGGATATTTATTATGTGAGATACATTCTTATCATGGTAATTAAGTATTGTAATTGATTATCTACTGAAAATTCATACTTTTAAAAAAAAAATCTCTTTGAGAAATCAATGGTAAAATAGTATTATCTTTTGCACATAATAGTGTTTAGGTCTATTTTTTTCTTGATTAATTTTTTTTTTTTTCAAAATTAATACAAAAGTTTACTAAAATTAATGTCTCTTATCGCAAATCAATAAGAAATTGACAAGAACAAAATAAAGTTAGTAACCAATATAATATATGAAAAAAACCTTGAAATTAACATCCATTGTTATATTTCATATACATATATATATATATATATATTTTATTTTTTATTATAAAAACATACTATCATATGTATCTAAAATATATGGAGAGATCTCAATTTTGAAACAGCTATATAAGATTTTTCACATAGATTAAATAGACATGTAGATTGATATCTCTCGCGTATATATTACATAAACTAATTTTTAAGTTCAGTCCAAAATATTATTCCGAATTTGTGAAATTGTAAATTCAAATCTTATAAAAAACAAGGCCACGTGTTATTGGAAAGATATTTACCGATTCCACTTAACAAATAAAAAAATAACTCGATCAAATCACTTGTTGCCATGAATGGAACCGACAGACCCTCCAATTTTATTTTTTTATTCCAAAAGGAAACTCCTGCGCAAGCCGTACGAAAAGAGACATATTTTAAGAAGAGAACAGGTCATTGACATAGACAGAAGGATATGCCCGTTAAAAGTATTTGCTCCACATTCAAAAACCCTGCAAACCGTTTAACACGCAATTATCATGAAAATATTAGGAAGATGGTGGCCATTACTTTCCTCCACAGTACATATTCTTAAACAGTTTGTTGTGAGCGATAGGATTGCAGACACTAATTTTTGGGGGTTCTTTTATTTGGTTTAGTTGGTGAATATGGCAGAACTGTATTTCTACCCACAATCTAGTGGATAAGGTGGTGGCAGAGGGGAGTGATAAGGAGCCTGACTGTGAGGAAAAGGAAAATAATCTGGGCGTGCCTTTCACAGAAATCGTTTATCCTACCCAAAGTGCATTTCTCCAAGCAGCACTCAATTTGAAGGCCGAGGTTAGTTATTCTCAACATGGTTTTGGAAAAAAAAAAAATTGCGATGTTTTGTTTTTAAATTCTTGTTCTTGTTTTATCATGGAGCTCTCCCATGGTTGTTTTTTTAAATGTTTATGGAGTTTTGAAGAATTTGTTGGTAGTTTAATGCGAATTTGTTTCAATTCAATTTGTGCTGTCGTTTATGTGTATGAGGTTTTTCTATGGTTCGGTCATGTTTCATCCTGTCATAGTTGTGTTCCGACCAGGGTTTGCATTAATAAGGTTTTTATGTGGTTTTATTATAATTATAGTTATGTTCCAACCTAGGTCTGTGTTTCTAACTTTTCTGTGTTATTCGAATTTGCTTCAATTCAGATTGTGCTGGCATTTATGTTTATGGGGGTCTTCTATGCTTTGGTCATGTTTCATCCTGCCGTAGTTGTTTCCAACCAAGCTTTGTGTTTATGAGGTTTTTCTGTGGTTTTATCATGTTTCATCCTGTTATAGTTATGTTCTGACGCAGGTTTGTGTTTCTACCTTTTCTGTGTTATGCAAATTTGTTTCAGTTTAGATTGTGCTGTCATTTCTGTTTCTGAGGTTTTTCTATGGTTTGGTCATGTTTCGTCCTGCCATGGTTGTAACGAGGTTTTTCTGTGGTTTTATCATGTTTCGTCCTGTTACAGTTATGCTCCCAGTTCCAACCTAGGTTTGTGTTTCTATCTTTTCTGTTTCCCTTGCCCATCAAATGTTGACAATATGGAGTGTGGTAGCTGAAATTTCAGTTTTTCATCTTTCCTTATATTGTAAGAATGTAGGCTAAGGGTGCAGAGAAGGATGTAATGATTTATGGTTTCAGATATTATCTACTTTATGGTCATGTTTCTTTTTCACTAAAGTGTACAAACCAAGCAGGAGACTCTGAGTTTTGGTGGATTTTTAGTTTAAGTTATGTCATTTCTACCCAAGGGATATTGATACAAAGCGTACATGTTGATGTTGCTATCCTTATAAGGCAACACTTTGATTATAGAAACAAACCAAAGTAGAAAACAGGCCTGGGTTTTGGCCCTTTGGGTAGGTTTTGGGCATGTATTTATGATTGGAAAACACAGTTCTTGAGTTCAGTGCATCAGGCCCAATAAAGATTCAAAGATTCTTTCATTTTTGTATTCATTTCCTTTGTTACAACTTCAACCCATAAAGCCTACCTTCCCTTTAGTGCTCACTGTTACATTGGTGTTTTCTGTACCCAATCGGATCAATTCCCTTCTGGATCTTGCTGTTATTATTCTGTTTCAGGTATTATCTAGTTGCTGCAAAACAGTGGCTTGCACCTTCTCACATTATAGCATATACAAAAACATCTAATTTCACTTTTTCTCTCCATGCTTGTTGGATCATAGGCTTAGGTCGAAATTTGCACCAATTTGGATCTTACCTTAAATAAATGGAGGGAAAGATCTTCCTTGCTGGTATATGCTGAAATGTCTCATGTCTCTGAACCATTTTCATTAAGGATTTTCTTGATCACATGGTCTCTGCATGGTCGATTGACCCCTAAGCGATATCAACCCATAGACAGAAGCTATTTGATTGGGAACATTCTTGAATTTCCATTTGGTTTCAAAGCTGTCAAATTGCAGGCTTTCTGTCGGGTACTCATAATTTGGTTTGAAATGATGCATCATGGACACTTGTTCATACTTCTTTTCCCCTGTCTGTGTTTGCAAGTAAATCATTAGAAGCATTTTACTTATTAGTAACTAGTCTTTGGTTGATTGATGTACACTTTTAAACTACAAAAGTTCATCATTCAAAGGTTATAGCTTTCAGTCATTCTCCAGCCTAACTAGTTAACAAATAATGAATGCTTACAACAAGTTAAACAGTTGTCTACAAGCAAAAGGGACCATCTACATGAGTCCTCAAGAAGGAAGGTTAGTAAAACCTTTCTCAATTCGGTGCTCCCAAACATTCTTACAAGCTCTGGGCCATGGTTTTAATTTTTTTTATCAACAGTAGTGATGAAGTTTCAAGCCACATGCAAGCATACGAGGTTTGGTAACATTAGTTTGATGTGTCAAGCCCAATTCAAGCACATGAGGTTGAATAGCTATACGGCTCCATCATATTGCCTTCATTTGACAAGATGGCAAAATATTAGAGTCTAGTACTGCTTTGATATGCACAGAGAACCTATATTAGTATATGAAATACATAAATTGAAGTCTCTACATCTGGTGCAGCTTCAGCTGCAGAAACAAGTCACGTGACCATATGCTAGTACCATTTATGGTTCATCATGGTTCTGCATCCTCATGCATAGGGAAATTTTGTGATTTTACCGAATTATGATATCTATGAATTGTGAGAGAGGTTGTATCTTGTGCTAATACATTAGGAGTGTCTTGTACTTTTCATCATATGTTGCACTTTACTACTCCAAAGAAGCTAGGTGTACACTTATGTTTTGTTGTCTTATATAATGTTTATTTTTTTATTTAGGTTACCTAGGGAGAGGGCTCTAGCCCATTGTGGCATCACCAGCCCACACCGGATGTGGAACCATATAAGGATGAAAGGTTTAAGCTCTCGACTAGTCCACAGATTAAACCACATTATCGTAGTGTCCTATCACAAGGGTATCCAAACCGTTGGTAGTAGGCCGCCTTAACACGGAGCCAAGATTTGAACCTTGGACCTCCCAATTACAAGGAGACCCATGAACCGTTACACCACTACCCGTTGGATATATTGTCTTATATAATGTTATGGGAAGGTTGAAGCATTTAAATTATAATGTACAGCATCTTCCAAGAAATTAATTACTTGTTTTCTCTATGGAAGGACCTGATCCATATATGCTAGAGGAACGGATTCTGTAGAATTAACTGGATAAAGAATCAAACCTATGAAAAATCCCTGTGAGGAAACTATTCAGTTGCCAATACAATAACTAAATAAAGACTCAAACCTATGAAAAATCCCTGTGAGCAAACTATTCAGTTGCCAATGCAATAACCAATGCTTCTACCTAATAAAACAGATGAATAATATGTGTTCATGATACAAAATGGATGAGTTACAAATGTTGTGGAAAGTATAAATATAGATTGTATTTTAAAGGTTTCCAAAAGTGAAACTAGGTATCATTTTTACTTTAGAAGAACAAAAGATTGAGTCTATAATATCATATTTGTGTTTGGTTTGTGTTCTCTTCTAGATGACACAAGTATAGTTCATAAGAACCTCGAGAAATTAGTGGCTTGGGAAAGTCGCTTCCACGTGTGATGACTTTTTATTCTCTTTCCTAGATTTGTTCTAATTCTGAGAACTGTGGTTTACCCGTATTACAGTTGATGACTTCCACTTCAATTAGCATAGTAGCTTATTAAATTACTTTTTTATTTTCTTGTTAAGGTGGTGCAAGAAACATGGACACAGTGGGGATTCCAGTGCAGAGATCCAACAATGTATACAGGGTTATCAGGAACTGCATTTGTGTGTTTCAAATCATATAAGATGACCGGTAATATGGAGGATCTAGCATTATGCAGTGAATTAATTGACGCTTGTGCTGCAGTGGCAAGGAATTTAAGACAGTGAGTAATGATAACAGCTTACCTGAATTGTTGCTAGTTTAGGAAATACTTCATTTTGGGCCTTGAATTATTGTATTTTTCAGGGGTACTGATTTTGGGACTGTTATACTGCAGACATGTGACGTTTTTGTGTGGCAAGGCTGGTGTTTATGCACTTGGAGCAGTTGTTGCAAAATACAAGAGTGATAAGCAAAGAAGCGACTTCTTCTTGAATCTTTTCTGGGAGGTACAAAAAAATCTGGGAAACATTAATCATTGTACTAGTGATATTTTCTAAAACAATCATTACTTCTAATACCCTGTTTTCTTCAATCTGCTTTGAAGAACATAAAAATAATTGATTAATGATTGTAATTATTTTTCTTGCTAATATGTTATTCTACAGATAGCACAAGAGAAGGCTCTTTCAGTGGGTCCCGAGGAGGGAGGTCTTGGAATGCCATATGAATTGCTTTATGGACGCGCAGGATTCCTGTGGTCTGCTTTATTCATTAACAAGCATCTTGGTGAAGAAACAATTCCCTGGAGTGTGTTGGTTAGTATTTTGTTCCTCCAGTTTTTAAGTATGGGCTAATCAGATAAAAGTGCTTAGAGATGGCGAGGCACTTCACTTTCACACACCACTTGGTCCCTGATGTCAAGAGTAATTGTATATGACAACTGAATGCACCTTCCCCTCTCCTCTTACATTTTGGGAGCTATGATTGTTTCCATCTGTTCTGATATAATACTTTGGAAACAAATTAACTGGTTGCAGGGGCAAATTGTGGATGCTGTGATAGCTGGGGGACGAGCAGGTTCATCTCATACTCTTTGTCCATTAATGTACCAGTGGCATGGGACAAGGTACTGGGGAGCTGCCCATGGGCTTGCAGGAATAATGCATGTTCTTCTTCACTTTAAACTGAATAAAGAAGATGCAGCAGATGTCAAGGGAACATTGCGCTACATGATTAAAAACCGTTGTTTGCCATCTGGAAATTACCCATCAAGTGAAGGAAATTCAAGAGACAAGCTTGTGCAATGGTGTCATGGTGCCCCTGGTGTCGCAATGACTCTCTGCAAAGCAGCACAGGTATGCCTGGAAAGTATAGGTTGTCAATATGTCTATGTGGGATGTGGATGTATGGGTATGAGACTTGTTTCAAATTTGAATAAGCACTGTTGCTATTTGCATGTGATTTTTCAAAGAGGTGGATATTACACTGTTCAATTTTAATAGGCTTTTATCATTATGTGTATCAGGTATTTCCAAGTGACCCCGATTTTCATCAAGCTGCTGTTGAAGCTGGTGAGTTGGTATGGAAAAAGGGTCTAGTCCGAAAAGTTGGACTCTGCCATGGCATTAGTGGAAACACCTACACATTTCTTGCTCTTTACCGTTTGACAAAAGATAAACTTTATCTTCATCGAGCAAAGGCATTTGCTGGATTCCTGTACGGTAATGGGAGAAGTCTCATTTCATCTGGTCAGATGCATGGGGGAGATCATCCATATTCTTTATTTGAGGGCTTGGGGGGCACTGCATGCTTGTGGTTTGATATGGCGAACCCTGATGATGCAAGGTTTCCCGGTTTTGAGCTGTAGAAACTAAGGTTGTATGTATATCTGCCAAATGAGTTGCATAAGCTGCATAGCCCTGTACATTTATCATCAAGATATTATGTTTCAGGTGGCTGTGCTATGGATCATACATCCACGATCACTTTTCTTCTTAGCAGCCTTTTTGAAGTGCACGAAGATTTGTTTCTTTTGTTACCATACTGGAAATATGATGGCTTGTTTGAAGATTCTCAGAATGATATTTCCCTTCATCCTTCTGTTTAAGCTTGCAGCTTTCTTGAAGGTCCGAAGAATATAGTAGTAATCAATTATAGCTTCAATTGAATCAAATGTGTGCGAAGATTTGTTTCTTTTGTTACCATACTGGAAATATGATGGCTTGTTTGAAGATTCTCCGAATGATATTTCCCCTCATCCTTATGTTTAAGCTTGCAGCTTTCTTGAAGGTCCAAAGAATACAGTAGGAATCAGTTATAGCTTCAATTGAATCAAATGTGCAATGTAATAGTGTCTTTAAGTTTTCTTAATTTGCTTTTATCTTTTTCAATATATATATAATATATATATATATATATATATAACTAGATTATTGCATATTTTATTATTTGAAACGTTGTTCTCAATATGCATTCTACTGTTATCCTTTTCCTTGTACATTGCTCTACTTTGTATAAGACCTGGGGCATTGTTCAAAAGGTAAATTGGTGGATGAGGGAGTGTCCCAGATGGAACTTGTTTTTCCAGAGTGCCTGAATATAAGATACATTGCCAGATAGAATTATTATCTATTTTCTTACAATTTCGAATTGATGGCAATCTATTTGACTATTGTTTGCTGGTTCGACCAAATCCCCGAGAACATCAAAGATTCGAGCTGAAAGTATGTAGTAAAAAGGAACTATTCTATTTAAGTTTAAGAGTTCGAACAGAGTAATTGATCTCCAACTTCTTGTGGAAATGTATTTATCGGCTTTCGAGTGATCTATGGTCAATGGGGTCTTGGCTGATTGGTAAAGTCCGGGCGTTTACTAAGAGGAGGGTCAAGGTTCAACCCCCATTGGCATGTCCACTCACAAGAGGAATAGTCCGACCGATGTCCCTGGATGCTGCCGGAGTAGTCTGACCAATGTCCCTGAGTGTGCGACAGCTGTACAAAAGTGCTGCTGGAGTAGTCCGACCATGAAGTGTGCACCAGATGTACAGAGGCAGGTATGAAACCAAGGCTTCAGCTGAATAGAGGCGGTATGAAACTTGAGCACCTGGTGGTCCCCTCCTCATGCCAGGGTAAAGTTAACCGAGGCTGGTAGAGACTCTGCTAAATTGTAATATGTAATGATTCCTCTAATATAAAAAAAAAAAAGATCTCTGGTTTTTATCCTCAGATAAACCAGCATTTATGGCTCTCATGTATTAGACGTGGTTCTCAATAGTAAAGGCCAAGTTAAGATTGTAAGGAAGCTAGCCGCTTTAAACGCACCCATGACACAAGACACTACCAAGTGTGGCACACCTAGCAGGGAGAAAAAACTTGTCACCAAGCAAAGGCGTGTAGTTGTGAATTTTTTGATGCATTTATACTTAAAAATGGGGCAGTTAAGCTATTTCTGTTATATTGTAAGAAGAATGGTTTCAAGCCTCAAGTCACAAATACATGGTAATGGAATAAATATATGTTTTAATTGCAAAATTGAGTTTAATTACTACATTAAAATCATTCTTTCATGCTAACAAACATGGTTCTTACTCTAGTAGTTTGATTTACTATTACTTTCAAAAAATGATGAAAATACATACACCCAAAGAAAATCAAGACTCGAAATCAAGCTCACCAGAGTAACATAATCTAATCATATAGTTAACTAATTTCATCCAGAAACCTCAAATAAACTTTACTTACATAACTTACTCTAATCTCCAGGATACTGAATTCGGAAAATATGCCTTTTTTTAAGAACCTGAATTTCGAATCACCCTCACACCACTGGGTTTTCGTAATTTACTTAACACTATAGGTGAATAAATCAAAACCATAGTTTTGTTTAACCCAATGGCCTCATCTCTTGGTTTCGTATTTATCATTAAGTATAGTTGAAATCTCATACTTTATAAGTCTATAATATCAAAGCCCCATTTCTCAATATATTTACCTGTTACTGGATCTCCATATGTCATGACAATGTTCAATGTTTCACTAAATAATAATCTATCTTTTATGGTTATATATAGTTGAATCTATTCTTTCTAAACCCTTATGCGCATCACAGTTGTTAGAGCTGTGTCTCGAGTGTTATAATATTCAATCTTATTCGGTTTATAACTCTTAATACAAAAGCATAAGGGTTTTGAACACAACTTTTAAATCACAAAATTTTGATGTTTATCCATTAAACCACCCACTTAGACATGGTAGAGCACAAAGGCATAAACCATATAAAGAGATATATAAAAAAACCTGGAAGTGAATTCAATTACCTTCCTCTGTCTCCTCTATGTGTCATTTTCACTCTCTCTACTCGAATCTCTGTTTATTCTCTTCATGTAGTTTTCAATTTAAACTAAAGCTTTCATATTCTAAAACTCTCTGGTTTATCCACCGCTTATCTATTTCTGATTTACTTTTCCTATCTCTTGTTTTTAAGTCGGGTTTCAACTCATACATCTCTTGTTTAAATTTCCATGCAACTATTTAATCCTCAGTCATTTATTATCCATCGTTAGCGAAGTTTAACTTTTCTGCCTCCAAGTCTATTTTCTTGTAACTAAATTTATCATCATTACCTCTATTCTATTTCACCATAGCCAATTTTAGCTTACCGCCTCCAAATTTTCTATCTTTATGGTGGAGTTTAGCCTATTTGACTTCATGCTAGACTTGGCAGCAATTTTAGCTTGGTGGGAAGTCATCTGATTGGTGTCATAAAGAGACCATCAACGTCCCCGTGTAACATGCTTACTTTGTCTCAACGGTCAAAAGGGGCTCCCGATTGGTGCCACGTCACACCAATTGATGTGCCCACACTATGGCTTCGATGCTATTAAAAGCTTTCCCAAAATTGAGGGGCTCTCGATTGGTGCCATGTGTCACCGATTGGTGTCATGTGCTCCCGCATCCCAGGTTCCATTCAACCTCTCCTTGTGCTCAAGATTACCCAATGCCAATCTTTGCTGATATGTGCCACGTGACACACATTAGGGCTTCCACACTATGGACCCTTCATTAAGGTTTATCTCACATGCATAATGGGTTAGAAGCTATAATGGTTTATAAGTCATTTTGATTTTTGTTTAATTTTCTCCCAAGGCTTTTCTTCCTTGCGCAAGCTAGGATCTCTAGTTCAATGATTTAGTTAGCTATCTCATTGAGATTTATGCGAAGTGACTTGGTTTCATAGTTCGAGCTTGGCGAGTTATTTGCGAGTTGGCTTAGTTATTGACTTGTCTCAGCTACGAGCTCAACCAGTAATATAATATAATGTAGTTGGTTAGCTCTATCTCGGTTTGACAATGCAAGACAAATTAGTAGTCAAGAATACGAGCATGATGCCATACAAGTCATCCAATGAGTTGGTTTCAGTCCAATGCAATGTAACTCAGTTCCAATGCAACTTGGCTATAACAATGTATTGTGAGTTAGTTATAAGAGCTCAATAAGAAACTTTAGGGATTTAATCCCACACCCATTATTAATTAAATTATCAATTAATTTCTTTTTTATTAATAGAATACTCAGGTAACACTTAAGACAACAATCTAAATGCAAGTGTGCCATTGTCATAAAGAAAAAATGTGTCACTCGACTTAACCCACGATGTACTGTTGCACTCCTCACTACAACGAGAGTATGCAACACTATTTCATTGTCACAATGCGATCAAATCAATTCTGTCACACAAAGAAAAACATACAAGAATAAGGTTGAATCACAAAAAGGAATATATGACCTGAACTTACAATTTTGACACCATTTCTCATGTACTAAAACACACATGGAAAATTTCTATGTATGTACCCATTTATTGCATCTTTTCGTCTCTCCTTGATGATACCCTTTCTCAAATCCCGAGAAAACCTACACAGATGCAAATTAAAGAGTACCCAATGCAATATCCATTTCATAAAATAAAATCAACTAAAATGAATTGAAAGAAACATATATAAAGAGTAATCCCAAAACTATAATGTAAATTCACAATAACAGATACTGAATTAAATAAATTGATGATAAATGCTTTTCTCCCAAAACATGTTATAATGCTAACTAAAAAAAATTAGAGCAATATACAGTGTTGTATAAGATGTGGAAGCAACATGTTTCACCAGATTCTTAGCAAATGAATGAAACAGATAAGGGGTGATAGGCCAATGAGGAATACATGTTGTGATGTCGGTTGAAGGTTGTGCACGCAGTCTAATTTCCTGATCCAAGTTGACTACAAGAACTCCCTTTTGTCTAGGAGGAACTACCTGAAATGCAAAGCAAGACCACAAAACGAAGTTAATAGTAAAAAGCTAGTGGATCACCTAGTGCGAGCTAGATCCGAGAAGTACAATACTTCCTCGATGGTTGTCAATCCACTAATATATATATATATATATATATATATATATATATATATATATATATATAAACATAAAACAAATGAACATGCATATAAATGAATCTAGTGCCAATAGTCTGATTTAGGTATCTCAGATTACTTATCAACTTTAATCCACTTAAATGATGTGATATTAAATTGTCAAAGGTCACAGGTTAGGTCACAGGATGGGTAGGTGATTTGGAAGTCACAGACAAGGTCTGGGTAAGGCTTGGTACAATTTGGGGCTGATTTGGGTGACTGGGTGTTTGCTGGTCTGAAGCAGTTTGCTAGACACAAAGACCGATGCCGGTCAAGATGTGACCAACGACGGTTTAGAAATTACCAATACCGGTTAGGGATAACCAATCTCAGTTTTTGTGAAAACAGTAAAATATCATAAACAGGTGTCCAAATTCTCTTTGTGCCTGCACAAAAAGATGGGGAGGTTTGTGGAGAGGTTACATGTAGGGTATTTGGCTTGGGCAAGACTTTTGTGAGGGTTTTGGGGTGTTAGTGTCAATTTAGTAAAAGTCTAACAAGGGATATAGTAATCGATGTCAGTCTGGTGACCGATGCCGGTGAAGGGGAAATTGACGTCGATAGGGGCAATTTGGTGAAAGTTGATTAACAGGTGGTTTTGGGCTTCTCTGTGATTGCACAGATAATAAAAGGGGACTAGTTGGGTTTGTGATAAGGTGATAAAAATTCAGAAGTGTGTAAGAGGTTAGGAATAAGGATCCGGAAAGTTGTGGTGGTTGGATAAGGATACAGGCTAGAAAATGGAGGTGACTGAACACATGGAATAACAAGTTCTAATAACAGAGAGATAAAGAACTTAATGAATATGTACAGGAATGATACAAAATCAAACGCACTTACTTGTTCCTGTAAGATTGGTGGGTGAAGAAAGGTGGTGGTCGATAAGTAAACCTGGTGGTCAGTGTCACGGTAGTGCTTCCTAGAATGTTATCGTGAATGCTTATGCCTTTAGATTAGTCCTGGTACTTGCTTGGGTCTCTGGCTAGATGTATTTTTCCATCTTGATACTTGAGAAAACTCTGGTCCGTGCCTGAATGCAGATATCTCTCTCCCAAAACTCGAAGTGGCCAACCTGGGAAAAAGGTTGCCAAATTGTATATATGGTGACCAATGACTATAGAGATAGACAAGGAGGAAGAAGAAAATAAAGATAGTGGAGGCTTGGATCATAGAGGCCGTAGGAAGCCCACAGACACATTAGGCGGATACTCCACCTCAGGTGCAAGAATGAGACGAGGACTTGGACATGGAAGCAACCAATAAAGAGCACTGCTTTAAGAGGGTATTCAGAAGAACAAGGACCCAAGGTGCGGGAACTCCACAACCTGTAAGAATATCACCCTGACTCTCCCCTTAGAAAGAGGCAACTGAGAAGAAGATGAGAAAGCTAAAGTTGAATGAGGAGGTGGAGGAGTCTGCAAAGAGCACACCTATGACCCCAGTACATCCAGAAGATGTGAAGGAGCCCAGAGATGAGGACATGAAGGATGAAGAGGAATGGGTGAAGGAGGCAGAAGAAACAGAGCATGAGCAACCTCTCGCACATGATACTACTCAGGATGTCAAAGGGCCAACTCCAAACCTTGGCGCTCAGGTTCCTAAGGGGCCAAGGATGAGGAGAAGTGAAGAATATGTGGTCCCAACTATGGGCTCGGCTGAGGACACAAGAAAAATTGTCTGCGCCTGTTTTCAAAGCACAATGGACCTAAAGGAGTTATATAGGTGGGAGCTGATGGAGCCAGACATGGCCACTACATGCGCAAGGAAACAACTATCCTAGTTCATGCAGAATCACATGGACGAGCTAGACTTTGATGTATGCGGGGAGTCTTGTGTATCAAGAAGAGTGAATAAGGCACCTCAGAGTAGGCACATGACTATAAATCCCACTCTCATGTCTGATGAGCAAGTGAGCAATGCTTTGGTTAAGGTATCTACAGAGGTGGCACAGAGGAATATCGATAAGGCTGCCACTATTAGAGCGCTACTTGAAGATAACAAGGCAAAAAATGCAAAAATAACGTGTCTAAAAGGAGAGAAGGATCTAGAGCAGAAAAATAATGAGGCCTTCATCAACATGGTTGAAGAAATTGGTAACTATGTCCTGAAAGCAAGACCGCATCTGGAGTCTAAGGTACCTAAGAAGTTTCCTTCAGCTATGCATTATGTGCACACATTTATTGATTTAGTGCTTGATGATGGACCGATTCGAATGCCAATGCCAAAGGATCCTGAACAGGAGGCAGAGAGAGCAAGGGCCTCCGTGGTTAGGAAAATTTCATCTTACGAGGCATTACTCCATACTTTACAAAATGAGTTGAAGAAAGCAGATCAAGATCTGAACATATGTGCAACACCAAAAGCGGTGATCAAGATCAGGACTATGAAAGAAGATAATGAAGTTCTGAAGGCAGTGAAGGATGAGACTTTAGGGTGCGCAAAAATATTGGCATTAGTAAAACAAAAGCGCAAAGCCCTTGCAGCAGCACAAAACCCACATAAGGAGAGGCTAGATGAGGTTGGAAAGCTCATAGCACAAAATATGGATCTTCTGGAGGGAAGGATGTCAACTATGGCGAATGTTATCCTAGTACTGTAGAATGAAAAGGAAGAGATAACCCAGGACGAGTTGGAAGCCATCGTCACAGACATTCCAGAGAAGACAATAACTGCGTTGGATGATTGACAAACATTGGAGGCTGAGATTAAAACAGAATATCCATAGTTGATCCTTGAAATATCCCTTGTGGGATACCCCTTAAAAATGCACAAAAGATTGAAAAATTGCAGCCAAATAAAATATTGATTTTTGCATATTTTTACAGTTAGGGCAGCGAACACTAGAAAATTAATATCTCCCAAAATATCCACCCAAATTACTTGAAAATTTAAAGAGATCTTGCTAATAATATAAAGAACATAAGAAAATTGTTTTTGGAATTTTTTAGATAATAAAATATTTCCAGAAAATTACAACGTGCCCTAGACAGTTGGAAAACTTCTAAAATTCATAACTCTCCGAATACAAGTGCAAAAACAATGAGAATTTGGAAATAACATTTACAAATATAGGAGATGATATTTCAACCTTCAGATCTGAAAATGGCCAACCCTCCAAATAAAGGCTGCAGTATCCCAAACAAGTCGCCTAGCTTGGAAAAGGGTTAGAAATTGATGAAAAGGCCTTCTAAGTGATGCTAAACCTTGCTCAAATGGCTGCCATAAATCTGATCTAAAAACCCTCTTATTATCTTCCCCAAATGTCTCTAAAACCCTCAAAACCCTTCCTCTGAAACCTCTGAAAATATCTCTATAAATCAGCCCTGAAAACAGCTCCAAAATGACAAGCTAGGGTAGATCTCTCACTACCGAAGAATGCCCTACTAAATATGGATGGATCTCTCACCACCGAAGCTATGGTTCTTATGGGATTTCACTCCACAAGATGTAGATTTGGAAACAACAGTTGCACATGAAAGAAGATAATTAGGTATGTAAAAGATGAATCCCTTTTCTTTTTCCCCTAACTCCTTATATAACTTCTCCAAGGCAAAAGAGCCCCAATAAACCCTAGTCACATTTTTCCCTTAGAAGGGTTAATAAAATAAAATTAACTTAAGTTAATTTTCCCCTTTTAAGTCGCCATGGTCCAAAAGTGACCCCCAACGCAAAATTAGAATATCAAGTGTCATGTGGCCCCTTCCTAACAACAAAACATAATATCTAGTCCCTCCAAAACACTTTATGCTTATGTCAATGAAGAAAAATATCAAAATGGACTAGATATTCACACCCAATAGCTCCCCGCATCCATAGCCCCTTGGCTATGACCAAGGCTTGGACTCGAATTGGACCTTAGGCCTTAGGCGTAGGAAAAGGGGACATTACAATCCTCCCTTTCTGAGAAATGCTTGACCCCAAGCATTATCATGTCATGTTGTAGAAGTTGAATACCACACAGTAAGTTTCTTCACCTCACCTTGTCGTCAACCAAAGATCGGTGTAATATGAAGTAACCAAGAAACCCCATGTAGTCATCATGACCTCCATATTGTATCGAGATCAATGTTGTCCGTGAAGTAGAATAATACCCAAACCGACTCTCCATTGGTACCCACATCGGGATTACCAATCTATCCAATCCCTGCCACTCTGATGCCATCATCCTGGGACTCGTCACTATCTCTCCGATCAACTCCTGGGTACGAAAGTCCACTCTGAATCCTATAGAATTCCCTGGATCAACCTGTGAAATAACTAATACACACAAAAAGTGTGCCAACTCTCCCACATGACCCACATTGGTGTGAGAGTACAACTCCTCATAATGTATCTCAATATGTCCCGTGGGGGAAAAATCTCAAGATTCTAGTACATGGTCAACCAAAAATGTCAACTCCACATAGTTCACCTCCTGTGATGAGTGATAACCTACTAAATAACCAGGTAATTGAGTCAACTCCATCCCTCCACTGACTATCACATGGGTGAAATGCCCACCGTGCCTAGAAGTAGTAAAATACATAGGAGTGCTATCCCATGTTGACTCAGAACATGATGAACCTGTAAGCTCTGATTTGTTATAACAAAAAACCGTACATCCCTGTATGAAGTTGAGGATATCCTCCCACAACCCATGTCATCTGAACCTCTCTAATATGATCCTGTAGGTCTCATCGAAGCTCAAGTGTTCAGTCACAAAAGAACAATGCACATGTCGCAATATCTCCATCCTCAACCATGAGTCTGACATAAGGTATAATCTGCCCTAATAAAATATCATCTCATCCTCCAATATGTAGGTGTCATCATGTATGTGACCATCCAAAATCTCACAAGTATGTCGGTTCTTGGAGTAATCAACAAGCAAATGAGATATCCAGTCTATTGACCCCTTAGATAACCAATATAATGATAAACTCAAATGATTTGAACCTGTAACCCCAATCTTTGTAATTGTCTCATGTGCAACATTACTGGTCACATCCATCATACTCCACATCGATCCGCAATAATAAAAATCCTCATCATGCTGAAACATCTTCCCCATCCCCTCAGTTGTAACCACCCTAGGTGCTCCTATAAATAATCCCCTCAAAATCACATTCCTGCCCTTAGACTTAAAATTCAACTCCATCGTTTGAAATTTAGTCTGAAACTCACCAAGAGAGTGAAGCCACTGCACTCCCAACACTATGTTGGTCACTCCCATACAACATGGAAATCATCGGTAACTGTATAGTTACCCATCGTGATGCTCACTTTGGGAACTGTACGTACCCAAAATTGTAGGGTGCTGCACCGCTAGAACAACATTACACGTGCCCCAATGATGATACATGTCTCCTCGCAAGGTGTTAGAGATCTAGAAAATATCTCCAAGTATGTGTTAACATTCCACATGCCCCGCTTAGACCCTGCATGCTTTACTTTTTCTCTTCTCCTTTTCTTTTCCTTTACGTTTTCGGTCTTCAGTGATGAAACCGCCATCCCTGTCTAGGCGGCGGTCTCGTGACCGCCACCCAGGCAGTGCGGTGGTCCTGTAACCACCACCCTGCTCAGGGCGGCGGTCCTTCACATGTTTTCTAGAATGTTCTTTTTAATGTGACTCACGTAAATTTCAACGTTTACCAACTTTTTTCACTGCCTTTGCTTGTATTTATGATGTCTGGTTCCCTGGAATAGTGTTTTTGCATTGTTTATGGTTAAAGAGTTCAATTTGGTTTTCACCTTTAGGTAAATGGAAATTCTATAAATAGCTGGCTTGTGCTCAAGCAAATGGCCCCTAAAATTTTCCTCTCAATTTCTCATTTCAATAGCTTAGTATTTCAGTTTTTCTTAGAAATTCATAGTTTAATTTGTTGCATGCATGGTCAGTGTTGTTTAGCTGTTAGGAAGCCACATAATCTTCTTGTTCTAGTGTTGTTACTGTTTCATGCAATTCATTGGAATAGGATAGTTTGATTTTTAGTAGGAAGCCTTTAAAGTTGTAGGTTTTTTTCATCAAACAGGATAGTTTCAAGTTCTGGATGTTTTATGTTGTATGACTCGCAATAAATCCCACTAGGAATTACATAAGCCAAGCTTTGTTCTCTTGCACTATCCCTCTCCTACTTGCATTGTATTCAGACTGTATCCTAAGATTCCATTGTCCTAATACCTACTTCTCTTGACGCTAACATCACACGCTTTTCTAGATCCACGTGAGCATGAAGGAACGGGGAGATCACATTGAGGGGACAAAGCCATACACAACTGAATTCACCACTATTCTACAAAATCCAGGTTCAAGCTTTCAAAGTTCTAGTTAAAACATATCAAATAGAGTAGTCAATCATTTCATTTTAGTTAATCTCATTTTTGATATTACCGGGGAAGTTGTGGGGATTGATAGTTTCTGAGAAACTATGATTCACTTCTCACTTCTGAGGTAGGATCGAGAGTCTTTCAAATAGATTATATTAGTTATCTGGTTATTTAGAATAGATTTACAACTGCACAGGCAAATAGCTATACTTAGCTACTTTGTTTGTTTTAATTTCATTATTAGTTTAGTTGTCAATTTCTAGATATATTTGAAATAGTTGCTCTTTCAAGTTTGTTCAAATAGTTCATCATAAAAACACAAAAAATAGAAGAATATACATAGATGTATCTTGCATAGGTAGTTTATTCTATCATTAGTTAGATTTATATCATTTCCTTTTATATGAAAATCATGGGACCTCGGGAGCCCAGAGAATACGTGTTCGAGCCAATAGTGCCTCAGCCCAATCTTGTTATAGCAATAGCTAATATAGATCAGAATCTTAGAATCCAAGTCTTCTGAATAAAAACAGACTTGCAACAGATCAACTCACAGTTAAGAGGGTTAAATATAGAAGACGACCAAGCACACACGCTTTGGTCAAACTAGCCAAACTACAGATTACCCTAGGTAAATATCCACATGACCTTAGAAGGGCTTGAAAGAGAGAAAACATTCAGCTGTGACCCTTTGGTCCCACAGCCAGACGTAGGAGATATATTCACTGATATAGATACTAGCTTAAGAATTCATGTTGTCAGAATGCCTGTAAGGTACTCTGAGAAGATTGCACAAGTGTTATCTCTTAATATAGAGGCTGAAAAGGCATACAACTATTGGATACTAGGGATTAGGGACTGATTCCACACATGACCATTGGAGGTCCACAACAACCATGAATCTACGGTTGTGATTCATAGATCCCACAACCCAATAGACCCATAGGTCAATCAGACGTTGACGTTGTCTTATGCACATTAGTATTTAGATCCACTCCACTTTTACCAGCGATTATTGCATAGTTATCCTTGTTAGAAATAGCAGCTAACGAAGCTAAATAGTTCTAGAATAGACTAGATAATCACCCGTAGGATCCACCATATCCACCATCCATCTTATGACCCTGTCTGGAGATATACACGAAACGATTCCAGGTCATTTTCCCTGTATCCCACAACCCATAGATCGGATCATGCCAGAGCTCGATATTGATTGGAGCCTTCGAGTAGTCATCCTCACTGACCGATCTATCATGCCAGTTCAAGTTAGGAAGGCCTACTTTGCCTTATATTCACAGATTCCATTAGTGCACGTTGAAGACATAAGATTACCTAACTAGCTTGTCTACATCCCACGTATATTCCATCCCCACTGGCTATCTCAGCATGACCTTGGGAGGTCAGGAGCGAGGAAGAGTTACTTGTAGATTCCCATGCTCGCTCGCCACTTTTCCATCATACAAAATTGGTTAACTCGATGTGAAATGAACTTGCAACCTTCTGATTCAGAGTCTTATTTCTACCTGTTCTTCTAATTAGTATACTTTTCATCTTTCCCACCTCGTTAGCCTTCACATTGGCTTCACCAACAAAATTGGTGAACCTGATGTGAAAGGAATAGTTGCTTCCCTTTCACCTTTCCCATTTTAGTGTTTCATATTTCTTTCATCCACCTTCACTCTTTCCCATTATTCTGTGGGTATTCATATACCCCCTTAAATATGTCAGGATTCGATGCATATGGCAGACCTCTCCTAGGTCTCGAATCATATTACGATCAACTGAATAGACAACCATCGCCCTTGCTCTCAGCATGGGGTGACAACTATTCAACTAACCGATTTTCAACACAAACTCTTCCTCAAAGGACTAGATATAGTTCATCTTTTCAAATAAAGGAGTTGGATCAGCTTGCTCAAACACAACAACCAGAGCCTTCGGGCTCAAACAACATGACATTTATGGGAGAATCTAGTTCATCTCCTTAGGTTTTACTTAGACCACAAATTAGTAGACAATTGGATCCATATCCATTTTTAGATGATGAACATTCCGTGTGTTATGCCAGGAATGAAAAATTCTCTCGGAATATGTACCCACCTATAGGAAGTCTACAAACACAACCCAAGGTCTCTTTTCAAGAAAACACCTCCATGCCACTCCCTATAGGAAACATCCTTGGTAAAACTTGGCAAGGCAACGATCAGTTCATAGCAGGGTACCACTTCCCTATACAACCTTAGGATATACAACAAATGCCACTAAGGTAGAATACTATGACCTCACCAAATGAAGTCATCTCAACTTTAGTAGAAAAAGTTAGAGGGTTAGAACTTACTCAAGTGAGTCAAAATTCTCGATTCATGCAGGTAGGAATTTCCAATCCTCCACATCATCCTAGCCAAGTCGACCTCCTCACAGGAATAGGCACATTGGGCATGCCTCCTCAGTATTCACAAAAAATGCCAACTAGAACCACCATTTCTAACACCGTTCTAGTGGAAAATATGATACCTCTTGGTCTAATACAAAATAATCCATTCCTAGGAAACACTCCTCCATACTTGAACATGTTTTCCAAATCACCACAAGGAGATATGTTCTCTTCTCCCAACATGTTCGCTCAACCATAGGGATTTCCTTATGCCCCTACAAATGCATATGCCACGCCATACCAACAACCCATCCCACCTCCACCCCCTCAGCAGACACCATCGATGGTCGAAACCTATGCGATAGGGACTTATTCAGAATATTTGATATAACCCTTAGACTTCACTATACAAAGCATCATGCTTCCAAGACCTCTTCCTGATTTTCCCAAATACAAAGGGTAAGGAGACCTGAATGCACATATCAAGGCCTACGCCACAGCCATTCAAGAATTGCTCCCTTGGGATGGGGTTGTTGCTGAAATATTTCCCAAAACTTTAGAGTGCATTTCCCTCGATTGGTATTACAGAATACCTGAAGCTTCCATCCATTCATTTAAACAACTTGTTTCAAAGTTCATTAAGGCATTTGACATGAACAAACTATTGAGAATAGGAATCAAGGAATTCTTACACATTAAACAAGAACACAATGAATCTATTGCTCACTTCATCCAAAGATGGTGTATAATCCTTTATTCTTCGACAAGTGCTCCAAACATGGGCTAAATGGAACTATGTGATTTATTCCTTCATTATCTCAGTAGAGAAGTAAAGGAAGAAGTCCAAAAGTTCCCACTAAGGACTTATGATGAATTACTTGAGAGCACCCTCCGAATAGATCAAGTAGTAATAGATAGTGGTCACAAGACGTATAGAACAAATGGAAGGCTAATCACCCCCAGCCAGAATACTATGACTTATCCTACTACTGCAAATGTCAATGGAGGACCCTAAATCCTTAATGAAAATCATGGCATAACCACAGATGGAGTAACTGACCAAGCTAAAAAGGACAATGTTGTAAATACTCCACCGCCGATTGATAATCAACGAAATAACAACTTTACCCTGACAATCAATTTGGTGGATTTTAATCATCCACAACAACAACAACAAAAAAGGAAGACCTAGACACAGGGTCCAAGTCAAAATTCAACTAGATATCCGAACCAAAATGAAAACTGAAGACAAAAAACATAAAAATTTAAATGTCAACGGTTTAATAAGAGTTTTGGACCATAATATGTGCCAAACCAACAACCAAGGAATTACAATCCCAACTCATATTGTGGTTTCCAAAAAATTTGAGGCCATGACACTAGGACTTTCCGTGATTACAATAAATTCATGCAATGTTTTCCAGAGGAACAAATACAACTTTTCATAGATATGTTTTTGGTAGATCTTGCAACACCTGCACCAAATACTTTCATGGGAGTAGTCTCCCCTCAAAATGTTCCCCTCAAGATCTTCAACGATCTACTCCCAAATCAAAATAACAACAAATTAAATCCAAATGGGACGAAAAAGAGTGTAATGACAGGAAACAATGATCATCAAGCCTCGACTTTGCTAAATCCACCTGTAGCACCACAATTGGGAAATCAGCTACGACCCAAGATAGTCAGTTTGGTTGAGTTGGACACTAAGCTACCCATGGAAACCATAACAAGGACACGAGAGTATTCCTCTCAGCCAAGTCCAAGTTACCCTCTAGAAACAGATAACATTCAACAGCCATTAGTAAAACCCGTAGGTGTCTATGATTTAACTCATGACTTTATGAAGACCTTTTCTCACATCTCATTTTTGGACTTATTAAAGAACTCCCCTGCCCATAGGGCTGCTCTTTTAGAAGCATTAGGTTTAGGTCATTTAATTAACATCACTCCACCTACCGAAACACAGGTAAACCATATAGACTTTGATATCTACCCTCCGGGGCAGCCAGATAGGGATACTAAGTTTATATTCGACATAAAAAAAATGCCAACAGATGCTGAGATTGGACGTAGAGGTGATCCAGCCTTACATTTGCAAGTGTGGGTTTGTAAAAATTATGTTAAACATGCAATGGTTGACAATGGGGCAGTAGTTAACATAGTCCCCTTCTCTTTCCTTCAAAAGCTAGGGTATGGAGAAACAAATTGTTCCACGACTCAGAAAACACTAAGAGGCTATGATAGCCTTAAAGCCACATCAATTAGGACTATAAAACTACTAGTCACCTTAGGACCCAAAACAATCCTCACCGAGTTTTATATTATAGATCGGGAAACCAACTATAATATGATCCTCGGCCGACCATGGATACACCGTATGAAGGCAATCCCTTCTACGTTATTTCAGGAAATAAGATTCCTACACTTGGGAAAGGTATTCGTAGCAAAGGGAGATCCGAAACCATTCGACATACACCTAACAGACCTGAAGAAAAGGCCAGGAATTCACTCTGAGTTTGAACTCCCAGTAAACCAACTTAATAAACCAACCGACGCAAAACCGGAATAAAAGTTGATACCTACAACCGAGTTAGAATTTACGAACCTAATTAAGACTATCCTAGCCCTCAAGGATGAGGCTAACATCGTCAAAATAGTATCATTAGGAACTACTACAAATATTTTTGAATTTCTAGAACAAGATCTACCAATCTTCCTGCCATTTGATTATGTAGGTATGGGATATACCCTAGGAGTTGGTTCTCTTCCAGCAGAAGAACTCTGCATGGTAGAAGTAACCAAAGTAGAAGAAGTAGACGTAGTAAATGTCCCAACATCCATCTTCCCAAGTAAATATTGGACTCTCCATTTCGATGGAGATATATTTCGTTATAGGGTTGGGGCAGGTGTGATCTTTATTTCACCCGAAGGAAAAATCCTACCATTCACCTTTAAATTAAATTTTGAATGTACAAACAATGGTGCTGAATACGAAGCCCTCATCCTTGGTCTCATCATAGCTAAGAGTCTCAGGGTTGATAACATCAGGGTGTTATGAGGCTCACAATTAGTAGCAAATGAAGTCTCTGAGGTGTATGAGACTAGAGCTGAACACTTACAGCTCTACAAAATAGTAGTATTAGACTTAAGCAAAGAGTTTGACTTCTTATCAATTAAAGAAATCCCGCGAGAAAAAAATCTTCTCACATATTTGATAGCAACCTTAGCTTCACATTTCACTCCAAGAAGTGAGTTGGAGGATACCCGTTTCATGGTGTCCCTCCGTACGGAACCATTAGTAAAGAAAGTATCAAATCCTCTTTCTACAAACATAGCTGAGAACAAATCTACTATCTTAGATCATGTTGATAGTGATAGAGCCACTCTTGATTACTTAAACACCTATGCAGCGTTACATCTCACCCATTGAATGGTAGATTTGTCTTTAATCCCACATTCGTCTTCTTACTTCGGAAATCCCATAATAGAACTTCCCCCGTAAGAGGAACTTGAAATACACGCGGTAGAGAATGGAGAAGATCTAGAACTACCTCCATCCCCACCTGAGGATTTGAAGAAGGTAACACTTCTTTAATCGAGGAAATGATCAAAATTAACATTGGAATAGAGGAAGAACCAAAGATCTTGAAACTAGGATCTTCATTAACTCCAGAAGAAATAGAAATACACACCTGAATCCTCAAAGAACATCAGAAGGCTTTTGCATTTAATTATAAAGAAATGAAAGGGGTTGCACCACACATCACGGTACATAATCTCATCACCAAATAAGATGTGAAGCCAGTTAAACAAAAATTGAGGCCAATGAAACCCAAGGTAGCTCTCATGGTGAAAGAAGAGGTAATGAAACTCCTCTACGTAGGATTCATCAAGCCAGTTGATTATTCTCAGTGGGTATCTAATATCGTTCCAGTTCTAAAAAAGAATGGGAAGATACACATCTGCATAGAATTTTGAGACATCAACAAAGTGTGCCCAAAGGATGAATTCCCATTACCATTTATTGACATCATCATTGACACAATAACTGGGTTTGAGCTTTTGTCTTTCATGGATGGATTCTCAGGATATAATCAAATCAGAATATCCAAACAATACCAAGCCAAAACCACATTTATAACTCCTTGGGGAACCTATTGCTATGTTGTTATGCCATTCAGTCTCAAGAACGTTGGCGCTACATACCAGCGGGCAATGACATACATATTTCACGATCTTATACACAAAATCATGGAATCCTATGTATATGACTTATTGGACAAGGCCAAGAAGTGTTGTGATCACCCAGAAGTTCTCCACATCATTCTTTCATGTTTGATAGAATACAGAGTCACACTAAACCCATAAAAATGCATATTTAGTGTGACAGGAGGGAAGCTCCTAGGTTACATTATATCATCATGAGGGATTGATGTGGACCCAGCCAAAATCTAGGTTATTTTTGAAATGATCCCACCATCGGATGAATCTGGAATAAGGTTGTTTCTTGGGAAACTTAGTGCAATCTAAAGATTCATCCCAGATTTAAGCTTTTCCATCCATCCAATCAACAATCTACTCAAGAAAGATTATAGTATTGATTGGACCAAAGACTGCAATGAAGCTTTTGAAGTAGTTAACCATTTCTTGTTTTCACCACCTACGCTAATTTCTTCTAAGCTAGACTTCCCTTTAATCTTCTAGTGTCATATTTGGTGGCCACTTCAGTGGTCATGCCACCACTTGCAAAATACATCGGATGGGCTATTTCTGGCCCACTCTAGAGCACGACGCAGTAGAGTTTGTATGCAAGTGTCATAAATGCCAAGAATTTTCCCACGAGATTCACATGCCGGCACAAGCTCTACAACCAATCACTACTCCATGGCCCTTTTCTACATGGGGCCTAGATTTGATAGGGAAATTCTCTCCCTCATCAATAGATGGCCATAACTTCATAATCACAGCCACTAAGTATTTTACCAAATGGGTAGAGGCTATGCCTCTTACCACTATACCAGGTGTCATGATCGCCAAGTTCATTTCGAACCAGATCATTTACAGGTACGGTGTCCCAAAAATCATCATCTCAGATAATGGTACTTCCTTTAAGAATGACGAAGTCCGTGAGATATGCAATAAGTTTAAACTAAACCATCATACATCTTCCTTGTATTACCCTCAAGCCAACAGGTAGGCTGAAGCAAAAAACAAAACGTTGAAAGCTATTCTCCTTAAAATGGTAAAATAAAATAAACGAGATTGGAATTTAAAGTTATACCTAGCCTTGTGGGCCAACTGAACCTCAATAAGAACACCAACAGGAGTAACTCCTTTCTCATTGGTATTCGGTGCAGAAGTAGTTCTCCCACTTGAGGTTGAAATACCCCGTCTCCGCATCTCATTATAAGGGATTTTGGATGAAGATTCTTATAGAGAAGCACGTCTCTCCCAACTAGAAAGCCTAGATGAGGCCAGGATAGATGCTAAACAATGGCATAGAGTCTATGCTGACCGGATGTGCCGGTAGTATAACAAAAAATTCTATGAACGAGATATATATGAAGGAGATCTAGTTCTAAGACTAGATAGCTAGATCGATAAAAAGACCGGTGAAGGAAGGAAATTTCGGCCCAAATGGTTGGGCCCATATCGAGTCATGAAATACTATGGAAATGGTGCATATCTCTTATGTACACTAGAAGGTGAGGAATTCAATGAAACACTCAATTCCTTGCATCTTAAACGATTCTATGCATAAGCAACTGGTACTATTTGTATAATTATACCTACATTGCATCTTCATGTAGTTAGGTTCATTTTGTCCACTTGTTTCGTACAATTTTGTGATCAAGGAACTTATCCTCAAAGCAATTCATTACAAACTTCTGATGGTATTGGCATAATCATTCCAATCATACTTCTTCATTTTCATAACATCATCAACCATTTCAGAATCATTTCATCAAATAAAGATAGATATGACAAAGTCTTAACAGTAACCATACCAAGGTCTGCATGTTTGTTCTCACATTTGGTTTCTTCCTAGGATAGGTTTCTTGCCTATGGTCTGTTCTAGAAGCTTCATAATGTCACATCTATCCCATATGTATATATCTTTGGAAGTAAGAACATACTGACATTTTTCTCAAATAAACAAGTCAAATATAGATCAAACATAAAAATTTATTTTTACACATTTCCTTTCACTACCAACCTTCGGTGATGAGCTTTCATCTCTTACTAGTGATGTAGGGTTGGGAAAGGATGATAATTCCCTTACTCACTTGTACCTTTTCCATGGTGATAATCCCACACTTCTTACTAGTAGCATGGGGCAAGGTGTAGGGGGTCCTCTTGACAAAATGTCAAAGGTCATAAGGAAATGGTTCAAATAAACCTTTGCAATCTTAAGTCAAAAACAAATGAATCAGATGTCCGAAATTCCAAGAGAGCTCAAAACCCCGAAAACTAGATTTTGTCTACCATGTGGCCATCTACGGATCTAAGTCTAGATAAACCGCAAAGCAAGTAACATTCTAAACTATGGAGTCACTTGAGTAGAGTAGGTTTGTAGCATCCTAATTTGGTTCCACCAAATCTTTGTCTATCTCTCATCACTATCATTCAACAAATTTCATAGCTTTTTCCCTTTCTAGCTCTCGGTGGTGAGCCCTCACATCTTACTAGTTACATGGAGTTAGGAGTGGGGCGAGTTCATCTACTCATCATACCAGTTTATCATCTCATTTCACCAAAACAAATATGAAGTACCAAAAAATTGCTTATAGAAACTAAAGTTCAAAGATCACATTGTGTCTACATTATCATATATCAACATCACAAAATACAAAAAGAAAGAAAGCATTCGTATCATTTGTTCTCCATTGCATACATTCTGAAAAGAAAATAAAATCACCATTATAATTTACATGTGGAAACGAGTCACAAAGAACTAAATACCAAGAGTCTGATCCAAAAAGAATATATATATATATATAATCAAGTTTCCTGTACAATGTCATCATGTGCTAAGCATGGTGAAAATGCTCAAAGAGCCCAGGAAATACAAAATACATCATATAAAAAATCTAAGAGAGCCATGTGGCCTCTCAACCCCTATGAGATCCCTCTGAAGGTGCACAACCATGTCTAGGACTCTGGCTACGCCGGTGCTCTGAGTGCATGGAGGGCTCATGGTCCTGAGGAGCAGCTACGACCTCGCCATGAGAGTGAATTCTCATCAGGCACTCTACTGTCTTGTATCCTACCAACTTGGTATGGAGGGTAGTCACCATCTTGGCCAAATGCCAGATATGGGAAAAAATGTCGGTATGCCTACTGGCTGTTGAAGGCTCCCCTGCATCCATGGATAGCTCCGTGCGAGTCCTCTCCATGGGGATCATCAGGGTATCAGTGCATACCTAGCAAATCAGGTCTCGCCACTCGTCAGAAGTCTCTGCAAGAAAAGGAGAAAGCAAATTAGAAATACTCAAAAGATAGAAACAAAGTAAACAAAAGGAGAGATAACAACTAAGACAATCATAGCTAAAAATAAACATAAAAGAGAAGGATGATAACTCACTCAGATCTCTGGGTCTCCAAGATGGATCCCTAGGGTCAGCACCTACCACAGATGCCTTCATTGACTGATGTGCTCCTCCTGTGCCTAGAGCCACATAATGTCCTACCATGGACTCATCCTCTCCACCCAAACCCTAAGAAAGTGGCTCCTCTGAAGCTAGGGTCACCCTCTCTACACTCTGCTCCACCCTCTCCACCTGTAAGATATCCTAAGTGTCATGCCACTCAAGATTGTTGTCCTCCTCTCTACCCAACTCACTAACCTCAGCCTCAGTCTCCTCCTCCATCTCTCCCCCTGTGAACTCCTTAGACTTAGAGTCTATATCAATAGGTTTGTCGCTGATGTGGGTGGGACTGGCAGAAATCTAAAGTAAGGATACTTGAGGAGCATTGGCTCTCCCTTGAGCATGTACCACTCACCCGGATGCAATGGGGACATCAGGAGTAACAATAGTCCAACCCCAACCTCTAGGACCTCCTCTAGCCTCCTGGACCAATCTAAAAACAGGCACCACTGGGGGGGATCATATCGACATAAGGAAGGACAAACTGTTGAGGCACTCGACCAAAAGGGTGTGTCTCCACCTTCCCCGTCCTATCCACAAGCTGCCCTATGGTAGAGCAAGAGATCAAAGTAAGAGCCTCCTCACCCCACAACCCTGCCATGCCCTGATAGGGTGTGGCCTCCATATCATCAGTAGTCAGGGAGGTGACTGGCTGGTGGGGTGCTCTAAGCACCGACATATCTGTCCATCTGGCTACCCTCACGGCTCCGGGATCTACCACCTTTACACCTCTTCCATAAGGGATGAAACACTCGTAGACCCAGCTCATAACTAGGTCAGATGGCTTAAGGACTACCCCTGTAAATGAACCATCTAGTACAAATCATGATAAGTGGTCCCAAGAATGTCGGCTCCATAGGCATAAATCCAACCATGTCCCTCAATTTGTGTAATAATAGGGGACCAACAATAAAGTAGAGTGTCTCCTCCCTTGTCCCCGATCAATATCGAGGCAACAATCCCCATAATGGCCTGACTAATCAAGGGGATAGGCAAGCTAGGAATAGATCATACCCTCACCCCCTTCTTCAAACCAGTGGAGATAACTGTGTCTCCCATATATGAAGCCCACTGTGCTATCTGAGCCAGTGAACCTGCTGTCTCAAGTGTGACTCATCTCCCAATGATTGGGACCCCCAAGATGTGGTAAACATCCTCCAAAGTAATGGTCCACTCACCCCTGACTCCTGGAAATCAGAAAGTGTTCTGATCAACATCCAAATATGAAAACAAGTCACAAACTATGTGACTAGAAGGTGTAACATGTGGGACCCGTGATATACGCAATATGTTGGCCCTCTGAAGAGTGTCTTGCTCATCTTAAGGAAGGGAATCCAATATTGATGGAAGCTAGTCACACACTCTCTCTCTCGGCTCCATCTGATATGCTCCTCCTTCTCTTGCATACACCAAAAAACACACAAAAAGGAGTAAGTTAGTAATCAAAATGACATTGGAAAAATCATTAAAACATATAAGAATGCTAGAAATGCAAAAATGAATTCAAATAAGTATTATTTAGGCATTCTATGAAGGACCACCTCCCTGAGTAGGGCGGCAGTTCCGTAATCTCTGCCTTAAAGGCAGTGGTCTTGTAACCACTGCCCTGATCAAGGCGGCGGTCGTGTAACCACCGCCATGCTTAGGGTGGTGGTCATGTCCCAAATTTCCACACGGGTCACATGCCTTAAATGACGCCTAAAAACACAAACAAAGACCATTTTGACTAAATTAAATCCTACCCATTAGGTGCCCCCCCTAAGTGACCCTATTAAAAATGACATTTTCAAAAATAATCCCCCCATGACAAAGATTTCACCATTTTAACATTTTGGGGATAAAAATGGTAAATCAATAAACACTAACGTGTGATCTTACGCAGGTCAGTGTTCCACTTGCGGAGGCATGATCACAATCTCGTCTTGAACGTTTTGACTATACTCTCACCAGAAACCATCACCGTCGGTCCTAGAGCTCAAAATCAATCAAATCAACACGCGTAAATGAATAGGAAAATGGGCCCACTTTTATATATATAGCATCTTGACTTGTTTTGAATGCCCCTTTTCATAGGTTTGGAGCGCCGATGGAGGTAAGTTCTTATCCCCGCACAAATGGTACGTCCTCATTTCATATTATTTTAGTATTTATTTTTCGATTTATTTTATCTATCTGCACTTGAGTCCTCTTTTCATTTTACAGGTAGCAGGAATCTTGGAGGGTGTCATTTCGACACACGGATTTGTCAGGTATAAATTCTAACTTCCCATTTTGGGACCGCCATACTCGGACCCACCATTTTACGCCTCTTCATGGCTAAAATGCTTCTCCAAGGGGGCAATATGTACGTACCCAAAATTATAGGGTACTGCACCACTGGAACAATGTTACACGTGCCCCAATGATGATACAGGTCTCCTCGCAAGGTGTTTCAAGATTCGAAAAAGCTCTCCAAGTATGTGTTAACATCCCGCATGCCCCGCTTAGCCCTTGCGTGCTTTGATTTTTCCTTCCCTCTTTTCTTTTCCTTTGCTTCAGTTACGAAACCGCCACCTCTTGGGCGAGTGACAAACTGCCTCCCTGCTCAGGGCGGCGGTCCTTCACACATTTTCCAGAATGTTCTTTTTAATGTGACTCGTGTAAATTTTCAACGTTTACCAGCTTTTTTCACTGCCTTTGCTTGTATTTATGATTCTGGTTCCCTGGAATAGTGTTTTTGCATTGTTTATGGTTTAAGAGTTCAATTTGGTTTTCACCTTTGGGTAAATGGGAATTCTATAAATAGTTGGCTTGTGCTCAAGCAAATGGCCCCTCAAATTTGCCTCTCAATTTCTCATTTCAATAGCTTAGTCTTTCAATTTTTCTTAGGATTCATAGTTTTATTTGTTGTATGCATGGTTAGTGTTGTTTAGCTATTAGGAAGCCACATAATCTTCTTGTGCAAGTGTTGTTATTATTTCATCCAATCAATTGAAGGTAGGATAGTTTGATTTTCAGTAGGAAGCCATTAAAGTTGCAGGTTTTGTTCATCAAATAGGATAGTTTCAGGTTCTGGACATTTTATGTTGTATGACTCGCAATAAATCCCGCTAGGAATTGCATAAGCCAAGCTCTGTTCTCTTGCGCTATCCCTCTCCTACTTGCATTGTATTCAGTCTGCATCCTAAGCTGCCATTGTCCCAATACCTACTTCTGTTGATGCTAACATCACACGCTTTTCTGGATCCACGTGAGCACGAAGGAATGAAGAGATCACACTGAGGGGACAAAGCCACACACAACCGGATTCGCCACTATTCTGCAAAATCTAGGTTCAAGCTTTCAAAGTTCTAGTTAAAACATATCAAATAGAGTAGTCAATCATTTCATTTCAGTTAATCTCACTTTCGATATTGCCAGGGAAGCTGTGGGGATTGATAGTTTCTGAGAAACTATGATTCACTCCTCACTTCTGAGGTAGGATCGAGAGTCTTTCAAATAGATTAGATCAGTTATCTGGTTATTTAGAATAGATTTACAACTGCACAGACAAGTAGCTATACTCGGCTGCTTTGTTTGTTTTAATTTCATTATTAGTTTAGTTGTCAATTTCTAGATATATTAAATAGTTGCTCTTTCAAGTTTGTTCAAATAGTTTATCAAAAAACACAAAAAATAGAAGAATATACATAGATGTATCTTGCATAGTTAGTTTATTCTGTCATTAGTTAGATTTATATCATTTCCTTTTGCATGACAATCACGGGACCTAGGGAGCCCAGAGAATACGTATTCGAGCCAATCGTGCCTCAACCCAATCTTGTTACAGCAATAGCTGATATAGATCAGAATCTTAGAATCCAAGTCTTCCAAACAACAACAGACTTACAACAGATCAGCTCACAGTTAAGAGGGTTAAATATTGAAGACGACCAAGCACACACGTTTTGGTCAAACCAGCCAAACTACAGATTACCCTAGGTAAATATCCACATGACTGTAGAAGGGCTTGAAAGAGAGAAAACATTCGGTTGTGATCCTTTGGTCCCATAGCCAGACGTAGGAGACAATTCTCACTGACATAGACACTAGCTTAAGAATTCAGGTTACCAGAACGCCTGTAAGGTACTCTGAGAAGATTGCACAACTGTTAGTTCTCAACATAGAGGCCGAAAAGGCATACGACTATTGGATACTAGGGATTAGGGACTGATTCCGCACATGACCATTAGAGGTCCACAACAACCACGAATCTATGGTTGTGATTCACAGATCCCACAACCCAACGAGACCCATAGGTCAATCAGACGTTGACGCTGGCTTACGCACATTAGTATTTAGATCCACTCCACTTCCGCCAACCATTATCACATAGTTATCCTTGTTAGATATAGCAGCTAACGAAGCTAAAGATTTCTGGACTAGACCAGATAATCACCGTAGAATCCACCATATCCATCATCCATCTTATGACCCTGTCTGGAGATATACACGAAACAATCCCAGGTCATTTTCCCTGTATCCCACAACCCATAGATCGGATCATGCCAGAGCTCGATATTGATTGGAGCCTTCGAGTCAGTCATCCTCGCTGACCGATCTATCATGCCAGTTCAGGTTAGGAGGGCCTTCTTTGCCTTAGATTCACAGATTCCATTAGTGCGCATCGAAGACATAAGATTTCCTAACTAGCTTGTCTGCATCCCACGCATAGTCCATCCCCACCGGCTGTCTCGGCACGACCTCGGGAGGTCGGTGTGAGGAAGAGTTACTTATAGATTCCCATGCTCGCTTGTCACTTTTCCATTGTATAGGAACCCACCATGTTCTTTACCTCATAGACTCTTCATTGGGTATAACCACATTGATGCCCTCAAAATCTACTATTGTCATAAGCGGATCCTTGCCTCTCAACCAATGAGGCATCAATAAAGTTGTGGGTTTCCCCACTATCAATGAGAACCAAAACTCATTGAACCTTAGGATAACTCCTCTAATCCTAAATGCCTTGTACATCATATTTGTAGACAATGTGGCTATGATATCCCTAGGAAATTGTCTCCTCCTCTTGCCCCACATCAACACTAGGGAAACAACCCCATCTCCATCATCCATGTCACGAATCTCTAACTCCACCTCTATCACCCTTACTATTCTAGAGACATCAGGTACCATGACTGATAATCTCTAAAAATCTGGATATATTGATCTAGGGGACCGGTTTGTCTCAAATGAGCTTCAACTCCCTAAAATTCCTACCTCCTTTCAGGGTCCCTCCTTTCAAATCTACTAACAACCCAGCCTCTGCGCGAACTTCTGCATAAGTAGTAATGTGTATGTGTTCTGTGTAATCACCCATGATGCCACCACTCATGAGTGTCTAGCCTGAACAAGAAGTAAGGTTAACAAACTAAAAATTGCATCTTCCTCATGCATAGGATTCAGTCAGAGTATGTCTTCAACTTCATGAACCCATCAGACTGTGTAGTACACTTCTTAGCACAAACCAGGCTTGAAGTGTCTGAGTGGAAATCTATCCCAAGCTCCTCTGTAAGATCGAAACGGGTACCTGTATCTGATCATCTTTCTTGGGCATACTGCCAGAGGGAGATTCATTTTTTAATATTCCTGGAATGGCATGCACCTGTTACAAAAGAATATTTGCACTCAAGGTCTTGGTACCTCTCCTCAACATAGGACTCCTCATCCAAAATATCTATTGGCTGCTGTAACTATGAAAATTTCAGATCCTTTAAGAAAGAACAGATTACTTCAATCGTGAAGCCCCAGTAGGCCTGACAGAAAACGGCACCTTGGCATCATGATTCCCAGCCCTGATTGACCACTCTCACCTCTTCAAGCCCGAGTTGTCCCATATTGCTATTTTCTCCTCTCATTATGACTGTTGTTATACACCGTCTAGAAGGCTGAAGATGATTAAAAAATATTCTCTTACCCTTTTTAGCAATCAGAAATCCAACGCTAGTACCTTGAGAGATACTCTCCCTTCTTGCACCGGAGTATCTGCAACTGTGTTTGAATAAATCATGCTTGCCAATGTCACTTGTAATCCCAAAAGACACATTTGAATTCCATTCATTTTACCTTATGAAATCAGTCACTGGTGGGCATTTATTCTAAAATCAGATCCATTGATAGTTTTGGATAATTGCAACAAATTACCAGGATCCCATACTTTATAATGCCCATGAACCCTTATATAATGTAAGGTCTTCCATCTTTGCTTCTCTTGTAGACTCTTCATAAAGAAGATCTTCACTCTTTGTCGTCATGATGTGGAATTGAATTTGATGTACCAAATTCTTAGCATTCTTATCGACAATAGGCTTAGATAAGATCATAATAAAACTACTTGTAATGATATAGGATCATAGATTGATGAACATAAATCTGTGCTACAAATAACCTCCTTATAAAGAATATCATCAATAGGTTCACCTTCTATTGTTGATTTCCACCTACAACCTCCAAACACCATCCCTATTGTGATCCATGATTTTAGATGGAGATTCAGCTGGAACAAGAATCCAATCACCTTTCACAAATTTATGCTCATTAATGTTTGGTATGTTCCACCCCATAATAATGACTGAATTCTTTAGAGGATTGACTACAAGGTACCTTTTGCTTTGTAATATATTTTTCACTAGAAGCTTCAACTTCTTTCACTTGGATCATTCAATCATCTTTAGATTTGCATTATCTCCATCATCTGAAATGCTACCTCATGAAGGTGTTGTTATTTAATGTTCAGATGAGTTCTTTTGTAATTCAGGAACCGAATATGATGACCTCGCTTGGGCTTGTTAAATCTTCGAATCATGCTTGCATATAATATGGAAATGACATATTATCTTTGAAACCCTTACTCATAAGATTGGTCCATTTTCTCCATATACAAAAATCCTCATCAATCACCTCTATTGGCACTGTGAACACCCTTTATCACTATTCTCACCAGTTTTCCTTATTGTCATACCTAGGTTTGATTTAATTCAAATTATATGAGTATAGCTGGCTCAAGGATAAAGGTTAAAAGGACTTCCTATTGTTTCACCTGTTGGTGTAACATTTCCTTACATAAAACCCACATTGAGATCTTTCCAAACTACCATATTTAACCCACATAGTGCTATAGGAACAACAAATCCTTGCATACCACTAAAATATCCCTTGTGGGATACCACTTAAAAATGCACAAAATATTGAAAAATTGCAGCCAAATAAAATACTGATTTTTGCAGATTTTTACAGTTAGGGCAACAAACACTAGAAAATTAATATCTCCAAAAATATCCACCCAAAATACTTGAAAATTTTGGATATCTTGCTAATAATATAAATAACATAAGAAAATTCATTTTTGGAATTTTTCAGATAATAAAATGCTGCCAGAAAATTACAGCGTGCCCTAGACAGCTTGAAAACTTAGAGAAAATGAATAACTCTCCAAATACAAGTGCAAAAACTATGATACTTTGGAATTAACATTTACAAATATAGGAGATGACTATTTCAACCTTCAGATCTAAAAATGGCCAATTGGAAACCCTCCAATTAAAGGCTGCAATATCCCAAACAAGTTGCCTAGCTTGGAAAAGGGTTGCTATTATTTCAAGATTGATCCCAAAAGGCCTACCTCTAAGTGATGTTAAACCCTGCTCAAATGGCTTTCGTAAATTTGATCTGAAAAACCTCTGATTATCTTCCCCAAATGTCTACAAAACCCTCAAAACTCTTCCTTTGAAACCTCTGAAAATATCTCTATAAATCAGCCCTTAAAACAACTCCAAAATGACAAGCTAGGGTAGATCTCTCACTACCGAAGAATGCCTTGCTAACTAGGGTTAGATCTCTCACCACTGAAGCTAGGGTTCCTGTAAGATTTCACTCCAAAAGTTGTAGATTTGCAAACAACATGTTGCACATGAAAGAAGATAATTAGGCATGCAAAAGATGAATCCCTTTTCTTTTTCCCCAAACTTCTTATATAACTTCTCTAAGGCAAAAGAGCCCCAATAAACCCTAGTCACATTTTTCCCTTGGAAGGGTCAATAAAATAAAATTAACTTACGTTACTTTTCCCCTTTTAAGTCGCCATGGTCCAAAAGTGACCCCCAACGCAAAATTAGAATATTAAGTGTCATGTGGCCCCTTCTTAACAACAAAACATAATATCTAGTCCCTCCAAAACACTTTATGCTTATGTCAATGAAGAAATATAACAAAATGGACTAGATATTCACACCCAATAGCTCCATGTGTCCATAGCCCCTTAGGTATGATCAAGGCTTGGACTCGAATCGGCCCTTAGGCCTTAGGCATAGGAAAAGGGGACATTACAATCCTCTCAGTTGAAGCGAAGGGTGTTACAGAATAGAATTTTATTCTTTGTACAGTGATTCTTTACATTCTTTCCATTCTTATTCTTTATTGTTTGGGACAATCATGAAAAACCCCATTGTCGGGACGAAAATGTACATTAGTGTGGGGTAATGTTGAGTAGACATAGTATGACACTAAGGAGAGGGCACACAGAAGATTTACGCACGGGAACAAGGTGAATTTGAAGGCGCGGAAGGATAACAAATGAAACTCGCGCCAAGAAAAAATAATTTGGGACTTAGCCATTTTCATGGCTACAGACTATTTTTAGAGATAGCGTGCGGAGCATACATCAGGATGGAGACTTATGCGACATGCAAATGCTATTTTAGGGATGAGTGTCTACTAAGCACCATGCATGAGTTTAGGATAATAATATGATTACTACTACCAATTAATTATAGGAGATCTATTATTATCACACTTGCATGTGTGCATATTATTGTAAAGGCACATGGCTATTTTCAGCATGCGACCTATTTTGGGAAGTGCGTAAGTGGTGAAGGGCAAGTCCCCACTCTTATAAGTATGTATTAGTCTATGTAGTTAGAGAGAGACACCGAGACACTGTGTATGAGTTATTGTAGAGATATGATGTCAGATCTGATGCGCGTATAAACTTATGGTAATGTTATATGATGTAAGAAGCTTGTATGTCTTACAATGTTTAATATAATGGAGTATATTGGATGGATAAGGTGTTAACATGATTGTAATTGGTTCTTGTATGATCAATCTTGTCATAGTTATTATTTAATTCATGATTCCTTAAGATCTAGATCTGGTTAAGCACTATTGAATGGTTATGCTCTGTGGAATGTTTGTGCTTATTATGGTTCTAAATATGCTTTATCTTCAACATGTTAACATCCTGCACAAACAACTATAAAAAGGGACCTGGTACCTTTGCACGCTTCGGGGATGCTCAGCTCAGGCTGGGTAATGTTCTAATGTGGCTGGGTGATGTTCCGACGTGCCTGGGTTGTTCGTGGTAGATTTTAGGCTGCATCATACACTACACACTGCAGCAGCTACACACGTGTTCCGCCCTAGGTTCACTCTCATCACTTTTTATTTGCATATTTTTCATCTTTAAATTCCATGCTCCTCCATCTTCTTTTTGTCATTCCACACTTGAATCTAGTCCTTCGGCGCATTTCTACTACACTCTTCATGGATATCAGGTACACACTTCTATCTACTTTATGTTACTGAGCTTTTAGCTCACCAACATAAAGTGAGGGTAAAATGTAGTCACAAAATCATGCATTTTAGGCATTATTTAGCCTGGTCTTATACTACTATTTAGAAGGTTATTGAGTGAAGAAAGTACTAATTAATCCCATCTTTTGGCCATCTTATTTTACCTTTTATTTCATCATTCCCACACGTTTTTATATACATGCCCAGTCTGTTTCGAAACTCTCCCATAACTTTATCCTAAACTGGGGCACCTAGGCCTATACTGGGGCACTTGGGATGCCTCGGTCCTACCCGAGGTGCCCCAATTCTTTTTCTACTTTCCCGCCACTTCTTGGGCCCTTTCTAGCCATTTTTCATCCTTATATTTTACCTAGTCAGCTATGTCAGGGTTAATTATAAAATTAGATCAAGAGAACCCTATAAATATAAAGCTACGAGACCATAATGAGGGTCCTAACGTCACTTACTACTATCACTCCATCTAGAGTTACATCCATTGCATCATTTGCATCCACATAGTTTTATGCATCAATGCTAGGATATCTACATCAACACACACTTCATAGGGGGGATTCTATTCTATTCCATGCACAGATGCTAGTACATTTTCTACATTTAGTTATTGCTTGTTATTTCACATAGTGCGACTAGCACAAGAGCACCTAGGGCACGATATGCACACACACACACACACCAAAACCACATTTGGTTATGAAATGTAGTGCAATGCTCAATTTAGTAAGCCCACTATTGTGGAAACTGAGGTCAGTCTGACCCATTTATTTGTATCTTTTATTTTTTTAGGGTTTTGATACTTCCTTTTGGGTCTCTTACAGGTCATTCTTTCTCTTGAAATATTTGATACATTCGGCACAGTCCAGGAAATCTAGTGCGACAAAGAGCAAAGGTTCTAGAGTACCTTATGACTATGAAAGAATCAAGTTACAACCCTTTTCAAATACTAGGACACCTATTTATGCATACCAGGGCACCCCGGGGTGCCCAACTATCCTCCTGAGTGCTCTAGTCTGCTCAGATCTTCTAGATCCACTCTTTTCAAGACCTTTGTACACCCGTTCCTACTTCTGGAATCTCTTGCCAGACCTACGACACTTTGCGACAATCATCTGCAATCATGCAAGTTCCTTCCTCACTTTAGTCTTGCACATTAGGATTTCATTTCCATTAGTTTAATTATTTAATTACTTTATACTGTTTTAGTGCATTTATTTATAGCGTTTATTTCCTCCTATATTAGATTAACTATTACTACACTTCCCCTACTTTGGTTAATTTTAGTTAATTAACATCTAACATTCAAAAACTCCAAAATCTAAAAATCAAAACATCTAAAATTCTAAACATCCAAAATCCAAAATCCAAAAATCTAAACATCCAAAATCCAAAATCTAAAAATCAAAACAATTACAAAATCAATACACAAATGCAATGCGTGTGTTTTTTTTTTTGTGTTTTTGTTTGCTTGTCTACATTTACATTTTGGATGATGATATGAGGCCCTTTTGATTCTTTTTCTTTTGCACGACCGATGATATGAGGCCACTTTTTATGGTCCAATGATATGAGAACCATAATAATATTAATCTATCCAATGATACGAGGACAAGGGAATTTGGCAATCCAATCATCATGGTCTTTATACCTTGATGGTTTTTTCTCTATTCCACATTAGTAACACTGATAATGATGATAAAAGTGGGCACTTTATGGTAGCACACCCCCTTTTATCATCATCATTTAACCTTATAATCATCCATACTTGATCCTTATCATCATCCAACTAACTATATAACCTCCTCATCCTCCTATCCAATCCATCATTTACCAATCAATAAATATCCACATCCAAATCTTATCATCTCGCATCCAACATCCAAAATCATCACCCCTAACTACGACATATTCTAACATCTTCTCATCAGTCCAACCCGATCATCAAATCAAATCCTTATTCTTTCATCTACACATCCCCAATAATCTAATCCTTTAAAATCCTCAAATGTCACATCATCAAAACCAACATCCTCAAATATTCAAATCCTACCCCCTTGACTGGGGCATCTCGAAATCTAACATATTCAAAAAATCCTCAACACATAACCCCTTGACTAGGGCATCCTCTAATCTAACATCCTAAATCTTCACCCTTGTCATACATCGTTGACTAGGAAATCCTCTACTATGAAATCCTCAAATCTTCTAATCCTCAAATATTCTCATCCTCTAATCCTCATCCTCTAAATCCTCAAATATTCTAATCTTCTACCTAATCCTCTAATCTTCATCTTCTAATCCTCTAACCTCCTATCTTATAATCCTAATCATCTAAATCATCTAATCCTCATCCTCTAAATCCTCACATTCTCTCATCCTCTACTCCTCTCTTGTCTACTAATTTGGGCCTCTCTTCTTTTCGATTGGTTACCCTACTTATTCCTCCCTGCCTAACCCCTTGAGGGGGCATCATATCACCATCATAACATATTATCTTTTTTTTCTTTAAATTGTTATTGCTACGAAATAACCATTCAAAAAGGGAAAAAATGTAGACATCTAAAATGTCGACATGATTAACTACGATTAATATGTCCCACAAATATTCTGACATCATACATATAATAATTAATCCCAAGATTAATTATTATTATTTAATCCATTTTATCGTATTTCCCCTTTTATCAGTTTATCGCCATATATCATTTTATTATTAATTCTTTTAATTAATTATTATATCCTATCATTTAATCACTAATGACTTAATTAATATTATAATCCTTCATTAATATTTTCTAGGAATTTTATATTCATATATCTACCTACCCACCTGCCCTACACATCCCTACACCTAGCCATTCCATGTAACCTCACTCCTACTCACATTTATCTAAACTTATCCAATTCTAATCTTAATCACATCCTCACACCTCTAAATCTAAAGGCTTCTATTTCTAGAATCCTCTCTGAATTTCTCCTTCTAATTCAATAGAATCTTCTTCCCTCCATGAATTTTGAATTCAAATTCTAAATTCTTCTACTCTAGAATCCTCTAATCCTCACATGCATTCTCCTCCCTTGATCCAAATTCAACATGACTTCATCTTAACCATTAAATCCTCCACTTCTCATCTGTAAATCTAGCTCTCCTCCTCCATGAGAGCCATATTGGAAATCCTTAGTAAATCTCTACTCTTTTTATTCATCCAATCAATCCATTTTATCATCAATATATCATCATCTTAATCAAATAAAAACTTCATCAAATCAAGGGGAGGTTCTTCCCAAGTGTCTCCAAAATTTGAAGCAAACAAGTTCATTTCACCATCTTGTGCACATCAAAACATCAAGGGATCTCTTCATTTGGTAAGTGAAGGTATTTCATTTCTTTCTCCTTTCCATCTAGCTCAATCTAAGGTATTGTTGAATAGGTTATATTTAGGAATCAATTGCTTTGTTTTTGGTTTCTGACTTTTATCTAATATTTTTAACATATACATTTTTCTACTAACTTCCTCTCTCATCACTTCATCAATTATCATCCCAATCCTATCATCTAAATTGATCCCTCTCATCCAAACATCCAAAATCTTATAATCCCCCAAATCTAAAATCCTCAAAATATAACATCTTCCAATCTAACATACTCAAAATCTAACATCTTCCAATCCAACATCCTCAAAAAATAAATCCCAAATCTTTAATACTAGCCCCCTAGTTAGGGCATCTCAACATCTAACATCCCCAAATCCAATATCCTAAATCATCACCCTTGCCATACATCGTTGACAGGGGCATCCTCTAATCCAATATCTCCTCCATCCTAATCCTTTACTCTCATATTCCTCTAATCCTCTCTCTTATTCCCCCAATCTTCTCTCCTAATATTTTAATCTTCTACTCTCATATTCCTCTAATCCTCTCTCCTAATCTCACATTCCTCTAATCCTCTCTCTTAATCTTCTAATCCTAATCCTAAAATCCTCAAATCATATAATCCTGATCCTCATAATCCTCAAATATTCTCATCCTCTAATCCTCTCTCATCCACTTGGGCCTCTCCTCTTTTTGAGTGGTTACCTGACTCATTCCTTCCCTGCCTAACCCCTTGAGGGGGCATCATATCATCATCCTAACATATTATCTTCTTTTTCTTTGAACTTTCATTGCTCTGCAATAACCCTTCAAAGAGAGGGAAAATGTAGACATGGGTAAGTGCACGAAGTTGGGGGGCCAAAAAGCGGACAAGAATAAAAAAAAAGCAAAACGCGTATGAGTTCTATTATAACACGATTGCATTTTCAATTGTAAGGTTTGGGATTTACTAAAGCATAATGTGTACACGTTACATAACTTGTACGCGTTATGCCTACTATAAACAAAAAAAGAGGCCCGAGCCTCTATCATTTTATCTCCCTCAAACTGTGAGTTTCAGAGCTTAACAGTGCCCTCACGTTTTTTCATTCAGCTAGATCTCAAGCTCAAAGGATCATTTCTGGATCTCGGGAAGATCTGAATTGACGATGGTGCCATGGAGAAGAGGTAAGCACAATTCTTTTCTCAAAATTGACATTGAAATATGATAATTATAGATTAAAATTTGAATTGAATACATATTTTTTATTGTTATAGTTAGAGGTCGAGGGAATCAACCACAACCAAACCCTGTTATTCCTGTCATCCCTCCCTGACACTCCCACAATTGCTCAACATCCCCCAAGTAGTCAAGAAGATTTAGCAACCCACATAGTTGAAAACAAAATTGAAATTGAGGATTTAATCAAAACAATGAGGGATTCACAATCTACAAACCCCCACTGCGCCTCTCTTGCAAACACATTGGAGGCATTACTTGTTCAAATTGACGTGGTAACGGGGCAAATTGATCGTTGGAAAACTTACAGAGAGGGTTGTAGGGTTTATTATTCCAACAAATTGTCATATGTGGATGTAAAGAAAAAATAAATTTCAAAAGACCTCATATGTGCCTTATTCATGGACCCCCGCACTAATTTTCCTATTCTGTTGTCATGTAAATCGTTTCCCATCCATTGGTGCAATAATAATTTGATTAAAAATAATTTTTGGGACCAATGGTGGATGGTGTTTGATTTTCCACCTTGTAATAACAACGAGGTGCCACTATACTTTCTGAGGAAACTCTATTGCGAGTTTATCCTCAACGAGATCCCAAATTATTTTGATTTCTGAGATTTCCAGGGCCGAGGAAAAGGATCTACACAGGATCAACCAGGTGCACAATGTGCACCTATTTAGCAGGGTAGATTCCCCACACAGAAGCCCCCTCACCCTAAGATTTTCCCTCAAGCAGTGAAGGAGACAGTAGAGATTGATACACTCCATGCGCTTCAGGAGCTATCTATGACCCTTGTTCGACATACGAGGGATATTTCTGAGCCAGATGCTTAGGGAGGTACACAGAGTATTCCCTCAGGGAGTACTAGCATGAGGCCACATCTTTTCTCGTCATGTGGTAGCATATGTTTGGGGCCCGAGGAGGACGATACTTTAATGCGTACTGATTTTGGTGCACCTGGTACTAGGGGTGCACACGATAATGTCACTATGTCAGATGTCCTTTTGAGTGAGACATTTGGATTACATTCATTAGCATCACCTTCGTAGGTAAATTTATTATGTTTTGTTATGTGTGTTACAAAAAGTTTGGAGTACTTGATTTACTTATATATGTTAAATTTTTGAAATAATTGTATTTGTACATGTATATGCATTGATATTACAGCGCGGGAGGTGCATCTTCATCTCGACCACAGGTGACGAGCACCATGCATACACATACATTCAGAGAGGTAATTTAGAATGTTAATTTTGTAATTTTTTCACATACATGTGTGTGTGTGTGTGTGTGTGTGTGTGTGTATTAGTTTTGAAGTCAAATATATGTATGTTCTTGTATGTCCATCTAACTCACGTGATATACATGTTTGATAAAGATGTTGACTTCACTAGACACCCCACCATCTCTGTGACAAGTAGATAAAGGTGTTGCTGCTGCGATTTCATTTGCACAACAACTCACTGAGGTATTCAAACAACGCGTAAATTTTGTTAAATTTATCATGTAATTCATATTATGTTAAATTACATGTTAGTAATGTCTTTCATTGTAGAATTATTAAATTATGTTAATAATGTCCTTCATTGTGTATATGTAGGAGTTACCTGCGACAGGTAGCAGCCCTGTTCATTTGATTCACAGGCGTGGCGGGGTAAAAACAATAGTTCTATATTGATAAAATTAGTTAAAATATTGTCATTATGTACATACATGTACTTAGTTCTATTTTTACTAATTCTGATGTTAGATTTTATGATCTTATGTGTATGTAGGGAACTTCAACCCCCTCCATTTTGACTTCGAGGGCACGGAATTCCTCCATCTCGTCATCTTCGTACCCATGTTCGTACTGCAGGAGCTCTTGATGACTCATCTGAGCGTGAGATGCAAATTCGTCATGATCGAAAACTTGCGGTAAGTTTTTGTATTTATGTAAATACTTTCATTCTAGCATGGTCTTAAATACATGTTGAAAACATATATAAATTAAGTTTTGACAAAAAAACATTGTTTGCATTTACAGGCTCATCTACAGGTGAGTATTCAGCGGAAGAGGACTCGAAGCATGGGCTGAGATGATCCAAAGTCATCTCATGGATCTCCATCTTGTCTAAGGGAGGGCCTTCTTCGAGAAAGGCCAAGAGAGGGATATATTTTGATGAGTAGGAAATATATATGTCTTACATGACATTGTTTTTGTATGCCTATGTGCATGGCATTGTATGTACGCCTATATGGCATTTGAACTTGATGGTATATGACCTATTTGGGAATTTTTGTATTTATTATGCACATTAAAATACTATTTGGAACTTGATAATTTTGTATGAGACCTTACATTTCTGAGATTATTTTCGCATGAAACTAATATGATGTGCACTTGACAATATTTAAGACATTATGGATTATTTTTTCATTTATTGGTGATGTACATGTACTAGCATTTTCAATGTATAATATGCATCAAACTTTGGAAATCAATATTTATATAATGTATGTATATAAAGAGTTACCTAATCTGAGTAATTATTCATTCAATTTATCAATGTGTATATGTGTATTTACCTTACTTGTGCTTCTTCTTGCTCATGGTCTCTTTGTACTGGTTCCTATCTTATCATGCACTTACTACATTCTTCTATGCTTCGTAGTCTTCTCCCCTATTAAAACACTTGAGAGTCATCACAATTTGATGCCTTTCATCTGTTGATATTTTGAGAATGTCTCTCCATATACATTACTCCAATGCTTGAGAATGTCTCTAGATGCAATGACATTCTGATTCAGACACTCAATGATTCTTGATTGTCTAATCTTGTCCAATTCATGTTATTACCTTTAAATCTATAGGCATTTCAAGTTATTTGGAAATCACATCACACCCTTCACTAGGCTTGATGACTACCCCTATCCTTTTGAAGGCACTTTTGAAAGCATCCATGGGTTTATCATAGCATAAATTATCAATGAATGGAAGGTCACTAAGCCATAGGCCAGCTGACTCCCATCCAGAACTAAACAAGAAAGATTTACTAGGTGATTGATAACTCCCATGTGTTCTTAGACATACCCCTATCAAATTCATTCTTAAGCCAATCTAGTCATTCACGGCTCTTAAGGGACTACGCCCGGATGAGGTAGCATGAAAGCATGGGGAGCATAGGGAACCAAAATTAAGAACCTCCAATAGCATTCACCTGGCCACCCTGACGTGTTGGCGTAGTTGGTTTTGTCCCATGAGCTTCAATTTGCAAACTACAACGTCTGGCAGCCCTACACTGACTCAAACTTGCAGTATTTTTGAACCTTTGCAAACAATAGGACAACGAGAGAACCAAATGGAGATGGATAAAATTGCGAGAGGATTTCCTAGAGGGCCTCAACATGGAGGTCTTGGATCTGACGAGATGTCTCTAGGTGCCACGGAGTTGAGAAATCACCTGTCAAAGATATGGTGTTTGGGCCTCAGGGCTCTTAATGGACTACGCCCGAACGAGGTAGCCTGAAAGCACGGGGAGCATAGGGAACCAAAACAAATCCTCCACTAGCATTCACCTAGCCACCCCAATGTGTTGGCATAGTTGGTTTGGTCCCATGAGCTACCGTTTGTAAAATACAGCATCTAGCAACCGTACACTGACTCAGACTGCACTATTTCATGCATTTGCAAACAATAGGACAACGAGAGAACCAGATAGAGATGGATAAAACCACGAGAGGATTTTGTAGAGGGATTTAACATGGAGGTATCTCGGATCTAACGAGATGTCTCTAGGTGCCACGGAGTCTGATAAATCACCCGTTGAAGATATGGCGTGTTTTGGCCTCAGGGCTCTTAAGGGACTATGCCCAGATGAGGTAGCTCCGAAAGCATGGGGAGCATAGGGAACCAAAATGAAGCCTCCACTAGCATTCACTTGGCCACCCTGACATGTTGGCATAGTTGGTTTGGTCCCACGAGCTTCTGTTTTCAAACTACAACTTCTGACAGCCCTATACTGACTCAGACTGCACTATTTTACGTGCCTTTGCAAACAATAGGACAGTGAGAGAACCAAATGGAGATGGAGAAAACATGATAGGATTTCATAGAGGGACCTCAACATGGAGGTCTTGGATCTGATGAAGATGTCTCTAGGTGCCACGGAGTCTGAGAAATCACCCGTTGAAGATATGGCGTGTTTTGGCCTCAGGGCTCTTAAGGGACTACGCCCGGATGAGGTAGCCCGAAAGCATGGGGAGCATAGGGAACAAAAAAAGCCTTAATAACATTCACCTGGCCACCCCAACATGTTGGCATAGTTGGTTTCGGTCCCACAAGCTTCCATTTGCAAACTACAGCCTCTGACAGCCCTACACTGACTCAGACTGCACTATTTCATGTGTTTGCAAACAATAAGACAGTGAGAGAACCAAATGGAGATGGATAAAACCGTGAGAGATTTCATAGAGGGCCCAACATGGAGGTCTCGGATTTGACGAGACATCTCTAGGTGCCACGGAGTATGTAAGAAATCACCTGTCGAAGATATGGCGTGTTTGGGCCTCAGGGCTCTTAAGGGACTACGCCTCGGACGAGGTATTTGAAAGCACGGGGAGCATAGGGAACAAAAAAAATCCTCCAATAGCATTCACTTGGCCACCGTGATGTTTTGGCGTAGTTGGTTCAGTCCCACGAGCTTCCATTTGCAAACTACAACGTCTGACAGCCGTACACTGACTCAGACTCCACTATTTCGCGACCTTTGCAAACAATAGGACAACGAGAGAACCAAATGGAGATGGAGAAAACCGTGAGAGAATTTTGTAGAGGGCCCCAACATGGAGGTCTCAGATCTGACGAGACGTCTCTAGGTGCCACGGAGTCTGAGAAATCACCCGTCGAAGATATAGTGTGTTTTGGCCTCTAGGGCTCTTAAGGGACTACGCCCGGACGAGGTAGCTTGAAAGCACGGGGAGCATAGGGAACCAAAAAAAATCCTCCACTAGCATTCAGCAAGCCACCCCGATGTGTTGGCTGTAGTTGGTTCGGTCCCATGAGCTTTCGTTTGCAAACTACAGCCTCTAGCAACCCTACACTGACTCAGACTCCAGTATTTCAAGCCTTTGTAAACAATAGGACAAGCGAGAGAACCAAATGGAGATGGAGAAAACCACTGAGATGATTTTGTAGAGGGCCCCAACATGGAGGTCTCAGATCTAACGAGATGTCTCTAGGTGCCACAGAGTCCTGAGAAATCACCCGTCAAAGATATAGCATGTTTTGGCCTCAGGGATCTTAAGGGACTATGCCCGGACGAGGTAGCTTGAAAGCATGGGGAGTGTTCCTTTGTCTAAAAGGGAACCAAAAAAAATCCTCCACTAGCATTCACCTCAAAGGCCACCCTGATGTGTTGGCATAGTTGGTTTGGTCCCACGAGCTTCCGTTTGCAAACTACAACATTTGCAACTCTACACTAACTCAGACTATAATATTTCATGTACCTTTACAAACAATAGGACAACGAGATAACCAAATGGAGATGGAGAAAACCATGAGATGATTTTTGAAAAATAGAGGGCCTTAACTTAGAGTTATCAGATCTGACATGGAGGTCTCTACGAGGACACATCTGGGTGCCACGGAGTCTGAGAAATCACCCGTCGAAGATATAGCGTGTTTTGGCCTCAGGGCTCTTAAGGGACTACACCTGGATGAGGTAGCCTGAAAGCATGGGGAGTGTAGGGAACCAAAAAAATCCTCTAACTAGCATTCACCAGGCCACCTCGATGTGTTGGCGTAGTTGGTTTGGTCCCACGAGCTTCCGTTTGCAAACTACAGCCTATGACAGCCCTACACTGTTACTCAAACTCGACTATTTCGTGTTTGCAAACAATAGGACAACGAGAGAACCAAATGGAGATGGAAAAATCGCGAGATAATTTCATGTAGAGGGCCCCAACATGGAGGTCTCAGATTTGATGAGATATCTCTAGGTGCCATAAGTCCGAGAAATCACCCGTCGAAGATATAGCGTGTTTTGGCCTCAGGGCTCTTAAGGGACTATGCCTGGATGAGGTAGCCTGAAAGCATGGGGAGCATAGGGAACCAAAAATGAAGCCTCCACTAGCATTCACCTAGCCACCTTGATGTGTTGGTGTAGTTGGTTTGGTCCACACGAGCTTCCTGTTTGCAAACTACAGCCTGTTTGGCAGCCCTACACTGACTCAGACTACACTATTTCATGCCTTTGCAAACAATAGGAACACTGCGAGAGAATCAGAAATGGAGATGGAGAAAACCATGTGAGAGGATTTTGTAGAGGGCCCCAAATGTGGAGGTCTTAGATTTGATGAGATGTCTTAGGTGCCATGGAGTCTGAGAAATCACCCTTCGAAGATATGGCGTGTTTTGGCCTCAGGGCTCTTAAGGGACTACGCCCAGACGAGGTAGCCCAAAAGCATGGGGAGCATAGGGAACCAAAAAAAGCCTCCACTAGCATTCAATCAGAACCCTGACATGTTGGCGTAGTTGGTTTGGTCCCACAAGCTTCTGTTTTCAAACTACAATTCTGGAAGCCCTACACTGACTCAGACTACACTATTTTGCGCCTTTGCACAACAATAGAACAACGAGAGAACCCAATGGAGATGGATAAAACCATGAGAGGATTTTTTAGAGGCCCCATTCATGGAGGTCTCGGATCTGATGAGATGTCTCTAGGTGCCATGAAGTCTGAGAAATCACCATCAAAGATATGGCATTTTTAGGGCCTCAGGGCTCTTAAGGGACTACGCTCGGACGAGGTAGCCCAAAAGCATAGGGAGTATAGGGAACCAAAAAATGAATCCTCCACTAGTGTTCACCTTGCTTCACCTAGACATGTGTTAGCGTAGTTGGTTTGGTCCCACGAGCTTCTGTTTGCAAACTAAGCGTCTAGCATCCCTACACTGACTCAAGACTCCAATATTTCATGCCTTTGCAAACAATAGGACAGCGAGAGAATCAAATGATATGGATAAAACCACATGAGGACTTCCTTAGAGGGCCACCATGTGGAGGTCTCAGTTTCTTGATCTGACGAGATGTCTCTAGGTAGCCATGGAGTCTGAGAAATCACCCGTCGAAGATATAGCGCTGTTTTGGCCTCAGGGCTCTTAAGGAACTATGCCCAGACAAGGTAGCCCGAAAGCATAAGGAGAATAGGGAAGCAAAACAAAGCCTCCACTAGTGTTCACCTAACCACCTTGATATGTTGGTGTAGTTGGTTTGGTCCCACGAGCTTCCGTTTGCAAACTACAGCGTCTGACAGCCCTACACTGACTCAGACTCCAGTATTTTGTGCCTTTGCAAACAATAGGACAGCGAGAGAACTAGAATGGAGATGGAGAAAATGTGAAAGGATTTCGTAGAGGGCCCTGACATGGAGGTATTAGATTTTATGAGATGTCTCTAGGTGCCACGGGAGTCTGAGAAATAACCCGTCGAAGATATGGCGTGTTTTGGCCTTAGGGCTCTTAAGGGACTACGCCTAGACAAGGTAGCCTGAAAGCACGAGGAGTGTAGGGAACCAAAAAAAAGCCTCCACTAGCATTCACCAGAACCACCCCAACATGTTGGCATAGTTGGTTCGGTCCCACGAGCTTCTGTTTGCAAACTACAGCCTCTGGCAGCCCTACACTGACTCAAGACTACACTATTTCATGCCTTTGCAAACAATAGGACAGTGAGAGAACCAAATGTAGATGGAGAAAACCAAAAGAGGATTTCATAGAGGGCCATAACATGGAGGTCTCAGATCTGACGAGACATCTCTAGGTTCCACAGAGTCTGAGAAATCACCCGTCCAAGATATAGCGTGTTTTGGCCTCAGGGCCTCTTAAGGGACTACGCCTGGATGAGGTAGCCCTGAAAGCACAAGGAGTATAGGGAAAAAATTTAAAATCCTCCACTAGTGTTCACCTAGCCACCCCAATGTGTTGGCGTAGTTGGTTTGGTCCCACGAGCTTTCGTTTGCAAACTATAGCCTCTGGCAGCCCTACACTGACTCAGACTGCAGTATTTCACGCCTTTGCAAACAATAGGACAACGAGAGAACCAAATGGAGATGGATAAAACCACGAGAGAATTTCATAGAGGGCCCCAACATGGAGGTCTCAAATGACGAGACGTCTCTAGGTGCCACGGAGTCTGAAAATCACCCGTCAAAGATATAGTGTGTTTTGGCCTAAGGGCTCTTAAGGGACTACGCCAGGACGAGGTAGCCCAAAAGCACGGGGAGCATAGGGAACCAAAAAAAATCCTCCACTAGCATTCACCAAGGCCACCTTGATGTGTTGGCATAGTTGGTTTGTCCCATGAGCTTCCGTTTGCAAAACTACAACATCTGACAACCCTACACTGACTCAGACTCCAGTATTTCGCACCTTTGCAAACAATAGGACAACGAGAGAACCGAATGGAGATGGAGAAAACTGCAAGAGGATTTCATAGAGGGCTTCAACATGGAGGTCTTGGATCTGATGAGACATCTCTATGTGCCATAGAGTCTGAGAAATCACCCGTCAAAGATATAGCGTGTTTTGGCCTCAGGGCTCTTAAGGGACTATGCCCGGACGAGGTAGCCCAAAAGCATAGGGAGGGTAGAGCGTAGGGAACCAAAAAAAAGCCTCCACTAGCATTCACTAGGCCACCCCAATGTGTTGGCGTAGTTGGTTTCAGTCCCACGAGTTACCGTTTGCAAAATACAGTGTCTGAGCAGCCCTACACTGACTCAGACTGCACTATTTCATGTGTTTGCAAACAATAGGACAACGAGAGAACCAAAATGGAGATGGATAAAACCATGAGAGGATTTCATAGAGGGGCCCAACATGGAGGTCTCAGATCTAATGAGACATCTCTAGGTGCCACGGAGTCTGAGAAATCACCCGTCGAAGATATGGCATGTTTTGGCCTCAGGGCTCTTAAGGGACTACGCCCAGACGAGGTAGCCCGAAAGCACGAGGAGCATAGGGAACCAAAACAAAGCCTCCACTAGCATTCACCTGGCCACCTTGATGTGTTGGCGTAGTTGGTTTGGTCCCATGAGCTTCCGTTTGCAAACTATAGCGTCTGGCAGCCCTACACTGACTCAAACTGCACTATTTTGTGCCTTTGCAAACAATAGGACAACGAGAGAACCAAATGGAGATGGATAAAACCATGAGAGATACTTTTCGTAGAGGGCCCTGACATGGAGGTCTCGGATTTGACGAGACATCTCTAGGTGCCACGGAGTCTGAGAAATCACCCATCGAAGATATACGTGTTTTGGCCTCAGGGCTCTTAAGGGACTATGCCCAGACGAGGTAGCCCAAAAGCACGGGGAGCATAGGGAACCAAAAATCAATCCTCCACTAGCATTCACCTGGCCACCCCGAATGTTGGCATAGTTGGTTCGGTCCCATGAGCTTTTGTTTGCAAACTACAGCATCTGGCAGCCCTACACTGACTCAGACTACACTATTTCGCGTGTTTAGCAAACAATAGGACAACGAGAGAACCAAATGGAGATGGAGAAAACCTTGAGAGGATTTCGTAGAGGGCCTTCAACGTGGAGGTTTTGGATCTGACGAGACATCTCTAGGTGCCATGGAGTCTGAGAAATCACCCGTCAAAGATATAGCGTGTTTTGGTCTCAAGGCTCTTAAGGGACTACGCCTGGACGAGGTAGCCCGAAAGCACAGGGAGCGTAGGGAACCAAAACAAAAGCCTCCACTAGCGTTCACCTATTCACCCCAACATGTTGGCGTAGTTGGTTTGGTCCCACAAGCTTATGTTTGCAAACTACAGCATCTGATAGCCCTACACTGACTCAGACTGCACTATTTCACGTGTTTGCAAACAATAGGATGACGAGAGAACCGAATGGAGATGGAGAAAAACCACGAGAGAATTTCATAGAGGGCCCTACATGTGGAGGTCTTGGATCTGACGAGACATCTAGGTGCAATGGAGTCTCAAGAAATCACCCGTCAAAGATATGGCATGTTTTGGCCTTGGGGCTCTTAAGGGACTACGCTCGGACGAGGTAGCCTGAAAGCACGGGTGGAGGAAACCACCAATGTTCAATGGTTTTCCACATGATGCAACTATGTAGACTATGAACTTAGTTTTGTTGGGGAGACCACCAATGTTCCAACTGTTCATTTTGAAAGAATGAATATCTTCAATCAAACAGAGAATGAAGAGCCTGAATTTTTTTGGACATTACAAAATGTTGTTAGTGCCCAAAAAGAAGCTGAAGGCCATATAAATTTTTCAGTCTTCAACTTTAGATGACAATGAACATCGTGAAGAATAACAATTAGGTGAAGATGTCACTATGTTCCTTAAGAGCCCTGAGGCCAAAACACGCCATATCTAGACGGGTGATTTCTCAGAATCCATGGCACCTAGAGATGTCTTTTAGATCTGAGACCTCCACATTGAAGCCCTCTACGAAATCTTCTCGTGGTTTTCTCCATCTCCATTTGGTTCTCTCACTGTCCTATTGTTTGCAAAGGCACAAAATATTGGAGTCTGAGTCAGTGTAGGGCTGCCAGACATTGTAGTTTGCAAACGGAAGCTCGTGGGACCAAAAAAATATGCCAACACATTGGGGTGGACAAGTGAATGCTAGTGGAGGCTTCATTTTGGTTCCCTACACTCCATGTGCTTTCAGGCTACCTCATCCAGGCGTAGTCCCTTAAGAGCCCTAAGGCCAGAAACACGCTATATCTTTGACGGGTGATTTCTTAAAGTCTGTGGCACCTAGAGACATCTTGTCAGATCTGAGACCTCCATGTTAAAAGCCCTCTATGAAATATTCTACTGTGTTTATCCATATCCATTGGTTCTCTCATTGTCCTATTGTTTGCAAATGCAAAATAGTGTAGTTTGAGTCAGTGTACGACTACTAGAGGTTGTATTTTAAAACGGTAGCTCATGGGACCGAACCAACTACAGCCACACATCGGAGTGGCCTAATTGAATGCTAGTGGAGGTTTCATTTTGGTTCACTATGCTCCCCTTACTTTCGGGTTACCTCGTCGGGCATAGTCCCTTAAGAGCCCTGAGGCCAAAACACGCCATATCTTTGATGGGTGATTTCTTGGACTCCGTGGCACCTAGAGACGTCTCGTTAGATCCAAGACCTCCATGTTGGGGCCCTCTACAAAATACTCTTGTGGTTTTCTCCATCTCCATTCGGTTCTCTCGTTGTCATATTAGTTTGTAAAGCACGTAAAATAGTGGAGTCTAAATCAATGTAGGGCTGCCAGACGTTGTAGTTTGCAAACGGAAGCTCATAGGACCGAAAACCAACTACTGCCAACATGTCGAGGTGGACTTGGTAAACACTATTGGATGCTTCATTTTGGTTCCCTACGCTCCTCGTGCTTTCAGGCTACCTCGTCTGGGTGTAGTCCCTTAAGAGCCCTGAGGCCAAAACACGCCATATCATTGACGGGTGATTTCCATGGATTTCGTGGCACCTAGAGACATCTCGCAGATCCAAGATCTCCATGTTGGGGCCCTCTACAAAATTCTCTCAGATTTTCTCCATCTCCATTCGGTTCTCTCGTTGTCCTATTGTTTGCAAACATGCGGAATAGTGCAGTCTGAGTCAGTGTAGGGCTGTCAGATGCTGTAGTTTGCAAACGGAAGCTCGTGGGACCAAACCAACTATGCCAAAATGTCGGGGTGGCCTAGGTGAACACTAGTGGAGGATTCATTTTGGTTCCCTATGCTCCCCGTGCTTTCAGGCTACCTCGTCCGAGCATAGTCCCTTAAGAGCCCTGAGGCCCAAACATGCCATATTTTTGACGGGTGATTTCTCAGATTGCGTGGTACCTAGAGACATCTCATCAGATCCAAGAACTCAATGTTGAATCCCTTTATGAAAGCCTCTGGTGTAGTTTTATCCATATCGATCCGGTTCTCTCGTTGTCCTATTGTTTGCAAACGCGTGAAATAGTGCAGTCTGAGTCAGTGTACGACTGCTAGAGGTTGTATTTTGCAAACGATAGCTCGTGGGACCAAACCAACTATGCCAACACATCGGGGTGGCCTTGTGAATAATAGTGGAGTATTTTTTTTTTGGTTTTCTACACTCCAATGTGCTTTCGGGCTACCTCATCCGAGTGTAGTCCCTTAAGAGCCCTGAGGCCCAAACACACCATATCTTCGACGTGTGATTTTTCAGACTCCGTGGCACCTAGAGATTTCTCGTCAGATCTGAGATCTCCATGTTGGGGCCCTCTACGAAATCCTATCGTGGTTTTCTCCATCTCCATTTGATTCTCTCGTTTTCCTATTGTTTGCAAATATGCGAAATAGTGTAGTCTGAGTCAGTGTAGGGCTGCCAGATGCTGTAGTTTTGCAAACGGAAGCTCGTGGGACCGAACCAACTACGCCAACACATCGGGGTGGCCAGGTGAATGCTAGTGGAGGCTTTGTTTTGGTTCCCTACTGCTCCTCATGCTTTCGGGCTACCTCATCCGGGTGTAGTCCCTTAAGAGCCCTGAGGCCCAAACATGCCATATCTTTGACTCCGGGTGATTTCTCAGATTCGAGACCTCCGTGGCATGGGTGATTTCTTGGACTCTATGGCACCTAGAGACGTCTCGTCAGATCCGAGACCTCCATGTTGGGGCCCTCTACAAAATCCTATCATGGTTTTCTCCATCTCCATTTAGATTGATCCAGTGTAAGGTTGTACATTGCTAATCACCTGAATAATATAGGTGGCTCATACAATATAGGTGGTGAAATGAGAATTTTAATAAGATATTTTTACAATATAGGTGGTGAAATGAGAATTTATGTTTGTTGTTCCTTTCTAATATTTAATTTCTCTTAGCTTCACTTGGCTTCGAGAATAATAAATTCTCTACTGACAGTGCCAACCACGTGAAGGTGGAATATTTTTTGGCACCACTAACCTACATAAACATGTTAGTAAGCAATTAAATAGAATTTTAAATCATACAAAATTTAAACAAAATCATTTAAGTAAATATTCAAATTAAATTCATGAAGAACATACCTTTGCAAATTCAATCCAATGAACCACAAGGATCAACTCTATTCTTGACAGTAGCAAGAATTGCTTCATGATCTGATTCACGAACCTTCCACAAATTCTTGTTTGATGGCCGACCTCGATATTTGATCAATTTAATATTTGTTGCAAGGACCAAATGTGAATAGTGAAGTATCTTCCTATGTACTTCATAGTCTTCAAACAACCAAATGTTTGATTTTTTGATAGGATATCATCGAAGCCAAGTTCCAGTGACTACCACTGACCCAGTGGGATACTCAAGGTCTTCACCATCAATGACTGTGGAAGTCAATTTTTTTTCCCCTCTACACAACGAGACAAGAAGTAGTTTGTTCCCTCTTCGTTAAATTCCATCGCAATAACTACAAAAATGTGCCCTATGTATCACAAAGTAAAATTGTTCAGTCAATTTAAAAATACATTAAGAGTTGACCATTTAATAATTTATAAATCTAAAACATGGCATGTACATATATGTATGTACCTTGTTGCACTAAATCAGAGACTTGGTCAAAGTCAGGTGATGTTGTCATTTGATCTAAAGACCCTGCAAGTTGTAATGCTTGTGGAACTTGATGTGTGTCGAGTGGAATTAGAGGTCTATAAGTCCATTCATCCACCCACTGTTGTGACTCACATTCATTCCACACAAAATCAATGCATGATATACAAAAACATGTCATGCATCTAGTATAAATAGTCCAAGCATTTGCATCTGAACTATGGAATGAGTGCATATCACTTGATCCTATAACTGTCATACAATCTTCAAATTTTGTCAGATGTTGTTCCTCTATCAACCAAAAATATCTACGAACCGTTGATCTCTCTTGAGATTCATGGCCCATATTCTTAATACACCAATCAGCAATGTTTTTTACATCTATAAATTTAGCACCATCCTTGAACTTTAACTCTTCTCTTGCAAGCACCAATGGGATTTGAGTGGATCGGTTAAGATAGATCGGTTGTGTCCGGATCCACCCAGGTTTCCCATTGGGTGTGATCCCTTTGGGGTGGTTATCGGTAGTGGTGGTTGTTGCATCACTGGTGGTTATTCTCGGTGATGGTGGACTTTTCATCACATTAGCGTTCGTGGCAGCTGGTAGCTCTAAAAACAACGGTGGCAGAAATTGCAATCGGTGCGGGCTCATTGGTCACGTTCTAGGTTGGATTAATTGTAACATCTTGTCTCTAGACATTGGCTGTATTGGGTGGGGTCCCATCCTTCTGGTCAAAAGTGTTTATCAATAACTCTTCTCTTGCAAGTGCTCTTTTCACACATGCTCCTGCACCACATGCTCTCCTTTTCCATGCCCTACCTTATTAAAACTCCAGATATGTTGTACATTTGTTTCTTTGTGCATCCTGCTTAGCCAATAAAACATCTGTGCATTCTTGAATTGTGATGTGCAGTTGTCTGACCAAATATAATGTTGATCGAAACTAACATTCCTCTCATTCAAGTTTGCATAAAACACCATGGAAACACCCTTGTACATATTTTGTAGAATGTGTCTGATCATCACTGATGTAGAAATGATACTCTCTTAATATTTTTGATCTTGCTCAGTGCTTTCAGGAGAGTGCATGAATGTTATATGCACGAAAATAGAAACTTGCACTGAGTTATAATATTGAGATTGAACCTCCATTTGTGGCTGCAATGTGTAATTATCTACGAAGTCAACTACTGAAACAATAGTACCAAGTGGGAATGTGTCCTTTCTTAACTTGAATTATTCATCTAACCATCGAGCTCTATGTGTGTGCCTTGCATACTCATAAAAAATTTCCTCTCTGAATTTGACCATATATTTTGATACAGGTAATTGTTTTCTAACAAGCTCACACCTCTTAGATTCTTTTCCATCTTTTAATTGATATGCCACCGATTTATATTTGGTGAAATCAACCAATTCTTTTCCTATTGAATATGTACTCTCCTCATGGATACAACTTTTCAGATTTGGCAAGCCACCGCATACATTGCACGTTCCATCCAAACATGCTTTGTTATAAAAAATTGTCTTGTTGATTTTTCACAAAATATTGTCGGAATAAATTCCCTTGAAGATTTTTGTGGGACATTTATTCCACACTCCTGCAACATGATGTTAGTATGCAAAACATGACGTATTTGACAAAAAATATCATAATGCATTGAAAATTCAACATGATGCCTGCAACAACAAGTGGTACGTGAGTGATTGATTTTCACATAAAAGGGTTTTCTCATTTCAAATAATCTTTGGCTAATGTTAATTTGTGGATTTTCATTCTTAAACTTAGAGAACAATTCTGTTTGAGTCATATCTAAGAAATGTTTTATACACGATTCACGATTACGAGAACCTATTCTTCTTTTTACTATATCTCTTCTATTCGGTGACACCCTTGTGTTCTCATTCCAAAATTTTACAATTAATTTTTTTAGAATATCAGATGTATTCTTGTCTTTTCGTGGAAGTCTACTAGAGAAATCCCAATAGCCAGTGTTATTGACTAACTCAAGACGTTTACGTCTCTCTATTGCTTTCATTAGTATTTTTCTGTTTAGCTTCAAAGCACTGCTTGTTTTTCTAATCAAGCATTTATTAACTGTTTTATCACTTACTATACAATTAGTAAGTGCACACCGTGTAGCATTACTATCTTTGGTGCGTCTTTTGCCACCTACAGTTTGGTATGCTTTATGTATGTTTTCAACAATTGACGCATTTTGATCAACAACATTAGATGTTCTTAACCCCAGAGTCTTCATTATAGGTCTCATCTTAATTAATTTCATCAATGAAACAAATAATTGACATCTTTGTGTGTCATTTAAATTCTCAAAGTAATTATCCCAAATTCCACTAGCTTTTCTTCTCACATTTCTTTCAGACATTTTGTTAGGCATTGGTTTTATAATGTTTTCATCAATTTCAATTAAGTGAATTGGTTTTCTTCGCAAAATGGAAAGAGGTGTTCTTAGAGGTGAAGATTCATTTAAAAGGTTACTTTCTTCATTCAGTGTTTTCATACAAATTTTGGGGTTAACATTTGGATTCTCAGGTAAGGGTTCAACAATTGGATTCATATCAATTTCTCATCCATACCATTATCATTCAACAATATCATTATTCATTCAAAATCATTATTCATTGCAAAATCATTATTCTCTATATTTTCATTATGTATTTCATCCTTATTTTCTAATACATTAGCTACATTTGATATAGCGGATGTACCTTACCCTGCTCGAAGTTTTTGCATTCTCTTCAATTTCTTTATTCTCTTCTCTTCCAATTGCTCAGGTGTCTTGTTCTTGAATTTCCTCTTGTCCTTAGCTTGACATTTATCACCCATGATTAGAAACAATCAACTAGTGGGCTAGGGGACAAAATGAACTACTAAAAAATCGTGCAAGAATGTAGAGAAAATTGCAGACAAAACAAAATGTTTGTAGAATTCCCATGAAAGAGATGAAAGGGACGTTGAGGGGCCACAATATATAAAACAAAGAAAAATGCGTACTTACGTTATAACGCGTACGCATTTTGTATTTTCTCTTTTTCTAAGCCATGCCTCAAGGCTTGGGGTCCGGTTTGGATCCCCAAGCCTGAGGCATGGACCTGTACAAACACAACAAACAACGTGTTTTTGCAAGAAAATGTAAAAATGCCACTTCCTCTATGATAAATCAAAATGAAACAATCGATCCATTTTAAAAAAATTATACCACGACTAAGAGCAGATTTTTCTTCTTTCTAAAATTATAATTTTTCAAATTTTCTGACTAATATAAGGTTTCCATATTATTTATTTTCTGACTATGCCTTTTTATAGCTATTTTTTGAAGTGTAAATATGTCTATCTTTCATGGTGTATCTTTTTTTTGGGTGATTGAAATTTAAAAAAAATTATACTAGCCCACACTAGGCATAATTCTATACATATTAAAAAAAAACAAACTAATTTTTGATATTTTTTGAGGTAGTTAAGGGGGGGGCACGGTCGGAGCTCCGTTATTTTTCAAAACATAAAATTTATGTACTAGAAAATTTATAAATAAAAAAATATTCACTAAAAAAAATCTAAAAAAAAATGGAGCCCAAACTAGATGCTCCTAGCTAGCTTTCTACCAAAGGGTTTTCAAAAATACTAAATGGTGCTAAAAAAATGGTGGGGGGCACAAAAGTCACTCTATTATGTTTTTTAACAAAAACATGAGCATCTGTTGGTATTTTAGTTGTTTGACCCACTTGAACTTATCCGTTTTCAATAAACTTTAGTAGCTTAGAAACTAGACTCAAAATGCTACGATTCATATTTCTACAACATCTTCCAATTTTTAGTGTAACTATTTCGAAAAAACTCATACAAGTTGAAGTTTTTTTTTCCAGAAAAAATGCATCCACTTAAGACCCCCTTTTGGCCCCCCAACTTGGTGCACTTACCCACATCTAAAATGTTGACATGATCAATAACGATTAATCTATCCCGCAAACAACATCATCACTATCCACATAATAATTACTCACGAGATTAACTATTATTTAATCCTAATATCATCGTTAATCCCTTTATCCTTCATCTTAATTTTGTCATTTAGCTAATCATATCATTAATCCCTTTATCATTTATCTAAATATCTCATTTCATCATTTATCTCTTTAATCTTTTATTTTATCCATTTCCAACTATATAATAATTAATCACAAGATTAATTATTATTATCCCAATAATCGCTATTAATAATTTATAGGAGTTTAATATTCTTATATCTACCTACCCTACACATCCCTACTCCTAGCCTTTCCATGTAACCTCACCCATAAACATCATTTATTAACCTAATCTAATTCTAATCCTAATCACATCCTTACCTGTAAATCTAGAGGCTTCTAAATCTAGAAGTCTCTCTAACCTTCTCCTTCTATTGAATTTTTAATTCAGTAGAAGCTTCTTCCCCTCCATGAATTTTGAATTCAAATTATAAAATTCTCCATTATAGAGAATTCTAATCCTCACATGCATCCTCCACCCTTGATCCAAATCTAGCATGGCTTCATCTTAGCCATTGAATCCTCCACTCCTCAGTTATAAATTTAGCTCTCATCCTCTATAGAAGCTTGGGAACAATCTTAAGAATCCATAGCCAAACTTTTCCATTTTTATCATCCAATCAATCCATCCACTCTATCAATCCATCTTTAATCAACTCTAATCAATTCATCCTTCATCAAGGATCTAGCAATCTAAGAAAGATCAAGGGGAGGTGTTTCTCGTGTGTCTCCACATCAAATCTGATGCAATCCAACTTCCATCCAAGAGTAAATCCAACACATCAAAGGAGGAGTTTTGCAATCTTGTAGGTAAGTGTAGGTAAAATCTCTCTCCCCCTTTCAATCCATTTCTCTATCTGAGGTATTTGCTAGGAATATTAGAGTAGGAAGACAAATTTGTTTGTTTTCTTGCATTTTCATTCTAATCTTTTTAACATCTACACCAACTAACCCTGTGTACCATCTAGTTGTCATTCCATCCATGTCTCATGTTTCCCTTATTTTTGAGCCCCCATATTTGGAATGTGGAGTGCAACATCATAACGGATTTTCGGCATGCCCTTCCCTTCTTCACATTGTCTGACTCTTATCCCATATGTTTTTATGATTTTTTTGAATGTTATAGGACAACTTGCATGCCAATAGGGACCTAATTTGAATTTCAATTGTTTATAAGTCTATAAATACACAAGCACTTTAGTTCACTTAGTCATGGAAGGGAAATATAGAGAAAACATTCATTATTGATCAAGGGATTCGAGAAGTTTTCAAGTGAAAGTTAGAGAAGGTAATTATTGAGCATTTATAAGAGTCATAAAGAATCTAACATTCATTGTACCATTGAAATTCATGATTAGAGACACATTGGATTGCATTGGTTTATTTGGCTAAAGAATTATTGAAAATTTATTGATGTGTTCTTTTCAATATTGTACAAGATTGAGAGGTTTTATAAAATATCAAGATAACTCCACTATCACTTGTTGTAACACAGACCCCAAAATCTATTTTGTTTTTCTTACAGTTTTATGTTTGACATCCCAATTAGGATTAGAAGGAAGAAGACTACGTTCACAACAATTGAATTGAAGTTTTAGGGAGCTAAGAAAGGTTTTAAAAATACAAAAACAAGTTGAATCCAATTTTTTTTTTTTAAATGAATTCTTAGCATGATGTTTGAAATAGAACTTCATGGTCACATGATTGGAACCTGACAATTTAGACAAGTTGCTTTCCATCACAGGGGGTTCACTTAGTAAAAGTATTGTATAGCATGTGTGTTCAAAAGGTATTAAAGAATACCCTTAATGCTAGTTTTTACTTCTAATTATTTAATTTATAATACCCCCTCATGTTATATTATTAGAATGAAAATACCTGCTATTTTTTTCTTTCTACCGTAATATATGAAACATAAAATATATCATGTTTCCCACTCAATGATTATTTTCTTAATACACATTTTCTATAGAAAGAGAGTTTGAAGCCATTTGAGACCTATTACCAATAACCTTAGTGTTAAACTTTAATCACTTATAAATAGTTCTTCAAATAATTAAGATTCTAAAGTAATATCATTTGTGTTGAAAAACATCCTCAATCTTAGTTTCCTACCATCTTATTATTTCTTGGTTAAGATTCTCGTAATTTAGATTTCCTTATTCAAAAAAGATAGTAAATTTTTTCTTTATAACCAAACTCCTTTTTTAATTTTAGGGTACTTAGTTTTTAAAACTAGGGTTCAAAAAAAAGACATGTGAACACTCCAACCGCCCCTTACTATGTATTATTTTTGTCTATAATTTAATATAAAGGTGGTTCCAATAGTAAAACTAGGGTTGAACCCCTAATGTATACCAGTATATTGACTTTGATTTTATCAATTTTAATTAGATCAATATGAATGCACGTGCTAGGATGTTGCCTAGATAATGAATCCCTCATGCCTCCATCCACATCCTATGTTTCCCTTATTTTTGAACCCCCCCGTATTTGAAATGTGGAGTGCACCATCATGATGGGTTTTCACCACGTCCTTTGCTTCTTCATATCATCTTACTCTTGATAGTTTTTTTTTGATATTTTTGAATGTTATAGGACAACTTCACCTAATTTGAACTTCAATTGCCTATAAGTCCATAAATACACAAGCACCTTAGTTCACCTAGTCATGTGAGAGAAATCTAGAGAAAGCATTCATTATTGATCAAGGGATTTGAGAAGTTTTCAAGTGAAAGTTAGAGATGGTAATTATTGAGCATTTATAAGTGTCATACAAAATCTAGCATTCACTATACTATTGAAATTCATGATTAGAGACACATTGCATTGTGTTGGTTTATTTGGCTAAAGAATTATTGCATTTATTGACGTGTTGTTTTCAATATTGTACATTGAGGGGTTTTACAAATATCAAGATAATTCAACTATCACTTGTAACACAAACCCCAAAATCTATTTTTGTTTTCTTATGGTTTTATGTTTAACATCCCAATCAGGATTACAAGGAAGAAGACTAAGTTCTCAATGATTGAAGTGAAGTTTCAGGGAGATGAGCGAGGTTTTCATAACATAGAAACAAGGTGAATCCAATTTTGTTAAAAAAAAATGAGTTCTTAGCACGATGTTCGAAATAGAACTTCACAGTCACATGAATGGAACTTAACAATTTAGACAAGTCTTTTTATTTGATGCATGTTTTTTTGGTTCTCTTTGTTTGCCCAAAATAATCTTAAGCCGACATTTTTAAAAATTAACGACTATATTTCATTTCCTCCGAAATTAAAATAAACCTAAATCTTGATCTTTTCATTGTTACTTCAGTTTTATAATAATCAATTGAATAATTTATCGATTAATATATATCTAATTGTAATTAATATATTATAGGTATTTGTTTGGATATTTAATGTAAATCCATTTATATATATGGGCATTATTTGTTTGCATATTTTGGGTAAATCCATTTATGTCCGTTTTGGAGAGCCGACATGTTTTTAAGAAATTACCAATCATATGACTACTTTTATCGAGATGTGGATAGTTTTTTCAAGTTTCCCTCTCTAACGCTTTAAATTTAATCGGTATATTCCACGGACTAACGGACAGGTGAGGGAGCACATTTGAAAATATATCCGTTGTAAGTTGATTTAAATCAAATTCTGCTCATCCAAATGTATAATCCCTTGTCATCCATCTGGATATTTGGCTGCAGTTCAGCATTTGGGTGGTGGAATTTATAACTTTTTTGGCAAGCTGAATGGCGGGGAATCCAGAGGCTACTGTCTATATTGGTAAATCCTGCAAAACCCCATTCGCCTTCTAATGCATTTATACATTGATGTGTGTGGTGATTTTATTAATGTCTGTGTGCGTTTTATGGGATAATAGGGAATCTGGATGAAAGAGTGGATGAGAATGTGATGTATGAAATAATGATTCAGGCAGGGGCCCTTGGTAGATCTGCATATGCCCAGAGACAGAGACAGCAAAAAACACAAGGGCTATGCTTTTTTGCAGAGTACCCTTCACAGTCAGATGCTCAGTATGCCACCAAATTGTTTTCTGGATTCGTTTGTCTTCATAACAGGCCTCTTAGGTTTAGGGTGAGTAAATACATTTTGGGTCATTTGAATCCCATGTTTCCCCCCTGTTTTAAGGAGTTCGCTAAAGATTTCATTGAATATGCAGATCTCTGGCCAAAGTGCAGCTGTATCGGAGCAGTCATCTCCAAATATAATGCAGGTTACGCAGAAATGCCCTAGCCCACAAATCCCAAATCCCAGGAGATCCACTTCCAGGTCTCCATCTACTACTGCTTGTGGATCTGATTATCTTAATCCATATGGTAACGAATTAGAACCCTATCTTTATCATCTATGGTGGTTATTTATGTATTTATCGCTTATTTTGCACTGCACTTACGGACATTTTTTGTGCTTAGATGCTAGAGTTTGAGGAGTATTTATTCTACCAAAGTGAACTGGGATTTACACTCTGTTTTCTCTCTTTTATTCACATGTTGGGTGTTATGGTTTCAATTTTGTTTTTCTTTTTTTTTTGGCCAGCCAAGCTAAAGGCTGAAACCCTACCGCGCTAGAGTTTGAGGAGTATTTATTCTACCAAAGTGAACTGGGACTCACGCTCTGTTTTTATCTCTTTTATTCACATGTTGGGTGTTATGGTTTCAATTTTGTTTTTTCCCTTTTTTTCGCGGGTAGTAACATGGTAGGCTAAAACCCTACCATACTTATGAGGATGGTTGAGTACCATAGTAAAACAAGGTTGACCTGAAACTTCTAGAATTTTTGCTCAACCTTGAATTTTTTATATAGAACCAGACCTTTAGACTCAATCTGTCATTTTTATGCCACTACATTGACAACACTTCTGGAACCTAGTAATTTTTGCTTTTGTTTTAATATTATTTTATTTAAAAGTTGGTTTTTGGGAACCTGGTTACTGTGCTGAGTCTCAGCTGTTTGCCCTTATTCATAGAAGGAATCACCCCAACCCCACCTAATCTGAAATCCTGAAAGGTCTATTCACCTCGAAAAATCTCTCAAACTCACCAACCAACTCCTCCTTGGCACCATTAAATCTACCTTTATTATCAGAGCTATTTGGGTAATTGCTGCTCCCCCTGCCTTTTTTCACAGGCAATGGCACTTTTGGAACTTCGGTTTCTGTGCTTAGTGCTCAGCTATTACACCTAAAACAAAAGGAAATCATCCACTCCTACTAACCCTAAAAACCCCATAATGTCTCCCCCACAGAATGCCTTGGCTATTGGGGATTGATGCTCACTGTACTTTTCACAGGCAATGGTACTTTTGAAACCTATTTATTAGACTGAGTACTCAACTGTTAACATCTAATCATAGAAGGAATCATCCCAGCCCTACCAATCCTAAAATCCCAAAGTCTCCCCACTGAATGCCTTGAAAATCTCTTCCAAACTCACCATTGAGTTGGCACCATTAATCTAAATTTTATAATCAGAGCTATTTGGGTACTGATGCTGCCCCTTTTTTTTTTGCCAGACAATGGCAGCCCTGGAGGCAGAAGAATTGGATCCCACATGAAGTCTTCTACATACACAAAGTCTCCCCTGTCACACAACCCAATGATTTCAGAGGCCCATAAATGGAATGCTCGTATGACAGCAGTGGGTCACATGCGTGTTGGATCCTCTGCTTCTCCTTGTGCATTTACTTAGTACCAGCTTCAACAAACTGGCAAGAACCATGCAATCTTTGTATCATATAATTGTAAAAAGAGTTACATATTTTATGACTAGTTTGTTATGTATTGAGCAAGGCATTATCACCTTCCGCAAATCGTACAAGCCATCTGATCTTGTGACGGTTGAAGCTCAAAATCCCCATTTGTCAATTACAACCCAAACATGCAGCCTGATGTTGTGAGGCAGCATAGATGCAAGTGAAAAATCATTTCAATCGAATGGGTTATAGTCCAAAGGTGCAGATGATATTAAAAGTGGTTGCACACCATCCACTAAGGTACAAATCTCAGTAGATACCAAAAAAAGATGAGGCTGAGTTCAAGTCCCAAGCAAAGTTGGCTGAATGGATACCCCTCAGTCCAATCACAATGCATTATAAATGATTAGTGGGCATGAGGGCTGAAATGTGCATATCTCTGGCCAAAGTGTAATGATATCAGAGCAATCATCTCCAAATATTATGCAGGTTACACTGAAATGCCCTAGCCCACAAATCTTGAATCCCAGGAGATCCACTTTCCATATGCTACTGGTAACAAGCTATTACCCTATCTCCATCATCTATTGGTTATTGATGTACAGTACACATGGACATTTTGTGTGCTTAGATGCTAGTTTTGGGGAGCATTTATTCTACTGTAACAAGCTATTACCGTGTCTTAATTATTTATAATAGTGGCATTAACACAGGATTTGTAAGAATCGATCCCAACTAACCATAGGCTTCGCCATTTCATTACTTTTTTTCCAATTACCCACAATAAAAACAATAACAGTTACCACTGCATACTTTAAAATAAATCACACAATTGCCATCTACAAGCCTTACATATGTGAAATAAATGCACATATTTAAAATTGAACTACTGGAAATATATTGATTTTATTGAAACATAAAAATCTTTAATGGATAGTGGGAAAATAAGGTAATACATAGTTTCAACTTGAAAAAGTAGAATTATTCTAAAATACGAACATAGATTCAGAATAAAACTAGGGGCAAACGCAACATGCGTAATTATTGTCAAATTGATATACACATGTGATGCAATTTTTGGAACAGACTTTAACAAGCGTGCAATGAGGGTGACCGCCACAAGTCTCCATAGAACCTACAACTGAAAAAATGACATTAAGTAACAAGAATATTGCTGCCTCATCAAAGATTAACCCAAACAAAAATTTAAATAATTACAGTAATTAAATGGTTGACTGCTTCACCTAATGTTGTTGCTGCAGACATAGTGATGAATGCTGCGAAGAGTGCAGCAATAACAAACACAACATATAGTAAGGAAGTGTGAGTAATCATCTCTCCTGCCATCTTCATTGATTTTCTAAATAATAATTTAACAATTTCACAAGATCCTACATTTATATAGGAGTGATGTCTTGTGTAAAGCAAGAGAAATAGCCACCGAGTTTTTACACCCAAATTTAGCTAGAGATCTGAATATAGTGTATTCTTATGTATTTAGTATCTCACTAGATTGCTTACCACTAGCATTTGCTGAAATCTGAATAAAATCTGTTCTTTATATTCTAAATATCTTAACAGAGATTTCATACCTCCAATTATAGCATGAAATCTGAATTCATTCTGTTCATTGTACTCTAAATATCTCAATAGAAAATTTTTCACTCATAAATATAACTACACCAATCATCCTCACAAATCAACTACAACTCCCTTTGATTTCTTTTAAGATTTTAACAAGTTTGCTTTCTTAATAACTTATTTATTTTTTACTGCTTGTTTTGTGCTGCATTAACTTTTTTTTTTGTCTTCCTATATATTTAATTTTGTCCATACAAGGTACCTCATTGACAGGTATAAATTGAAAAATTTATAGTCTCCATGCAAAAAAAAGGGTGCTTATTGAGGGGTTTAGGGGAGAGGAGCCAGTCATGGTGCATTACCCAGTAGTGGTGAGCATAGTTGACATATTTGACTCCAGTTTTTGCACGGTAAAATATTAATAATTGAATGAATACTATCCAATAAATGTACAAACACTCTTCAAAACTGATGTGTCCGTCACTTTTCATGTACAACCATGAATCTATCAACAATAGAATAGTCAATATCATTTTTAAACATACAATAACATATATTATACTTCCATGTTTGCCAAATTTAAAGTCAACATGTATTTAATACAAGGATATATAATTGTATTTCATCCCTATACAAAATTGATACCACATCATCATATCAATTTGATGTCACTTTCCATATAATTTAAGTTCCCATTTTACTGTGTAAAAGGTCTTGTCATTCACACACTTTGGGGCAGGTTCTCACAAGGAGAAGTCCAATGTGCACCATTTTCAAATACAAGTTGTCTTTTAAGCATTAACTTTATCACCATTTTCTATACCAACTACTCCCATAAATGATGTACCTGCATATTTTCAAGAAATGTGAGGCTCAAGAAACAAAGATTGAATTAAAATGAGAAATCAAATCAAATTGAACTTTAAATATGAAAATTGAACTTTAAATATGAGTATTGAAATAAAATATCATAAATCTTGATCCACCCCTATCAGTTTCACCCAATCAAAAACAAGCACAAGGATCAACCAATTTTACCCAATAAAAAAAAAAGCACAAGGATCACTCAACTACAACATTTTTCATATCTCCTATAAATCCAGTTCCTCAACTGCTCTGAAATTTTATTCAGTTAGAGTTATTTTGCTAGTGCATGACAATTACAGTTCCAAGCTGTTGTAATCAACTGTTATTCCACATCATAGTGCCACATAGTAAGTTCTTAACTCTGTTCTTATATTGATGCACATTCATAGATTTTTTTTTTTTTTAATCAATCTATATATGGGAGGGGAGCCTGTAAAAAACTTGGTAATCCCAAAAATCTGTCAAAAGAAGTGCTTGAGAATTCTCTACAGCCCAATCTACTTTGCAAACAAATTTGACATGTTACCCATCGTGCACACTTGTTGGTGCATACTTTATGTTGCCTTTTCATGTAGATGCATATTAACAAGTAATTTCAGACTAAATTAATGAAATCTATATTTCACATTTACAAGTAGATGAATGTTATACTATCTGGTGCATACTTTATGCTGCCTTTTCATGTAGATGTATATTAACAAGTAATTACAGACTAAATTAATGAAATCTGTATTTCATATTTATAAGTAGATGTATGTTCCCCTTGGTGGTGCATACTTCATGCTGCCTTTTCATGTAGATGTATATTAACAAGTAATTCCAAACTAAATTAATGAAATCTGTATTTCATATTTACAAGTAGCTGTATGTTCTGTAGACGTATATTTACAAGAAATTCCAGGCTAAATTAAGGAAAGACTCTATATTTGCAAATAGATAAATACGAAATATACATCTACTTGTAAAAAATACTTCTACAGAATACACATCTGAATCTAAATATACATCTACAGAATATACAACGACAAGAAAAGGCAGCATAAAATATACAGTTACATGAAAATGAAGCATAAAATATACAACTATATGGAAAGGCAGCATAAAATATGCATCTAACATGTAATTACTTGTAAGTATATAATATACATATTTCTTCAATTTATCCTGGAATTACTTGTAAATACAAATCTACATGTACACATACATCTATAGATTTCATTAATTTAGCTCGGAATTACTTGTGAATATTCATCTACATTAAAAGGAAGCATACAACTATATTGCATGCTACCTTTTTCATGTATATGTATATTTGGTTATAAATTCAAATTTGTATTTGTTTCAATAACATTGTCTTCCTTTGTACTGGCCCCATTTTCACCTTTGATTTTTGAAGTATCCATTGCTCAGAACATAGGCACTCACATCAAATGGCTGCACTTCCTTTTACGTTTGTTGATTCAATATTCTAAAAATCTCATTGTTGTAAGTTACAACAGTTTGGTAAATTTATCTATCTTAGCAGGTTTTTATTGACATCATGAGGAGAAGGCAGCTTCCAAAAAGAGTAAGACCTGCATGTGCCAAAATTAGGGGAGCAAGATTTCCGCCAAGTGAAGAACATGAAGAAGAGGCTATCAATACCCCACCTCAAGATGACAATGACACACCACATGAAGAAGTAAATGTCCAAGCAATAAGAGTGAGCCCTTCAACACAAAATGTGTCAAAGCCAAGATCTGATTGGAACAAGTCTGATATGAATAATGCCATGAAAGATGTTGAAGATTATGGATACTCTACACGTGCTGCTGCAAAAAAATGGGGTATACCAGCAACCACCCTTACTTCTTGGCTAATGGGCATTACCACCACTAAAAGAAAGGGTCCACCAACAATTCTAACAGATGAAGAAGAGATGGAGATAGTGAGTTGGTGTCATGAAATGGTTGACATGGGACATGGGTTAGAAATTATACAACTTAAGACATGTGTGGCACAAATCTGCGAAACAAGGTCTAACCCATTCACGGATGGTTTTCCGGGTAAGTCATGGTGGGCAGGTTTTAAAAAAAGACACCCGGATCTAACATTAAGGACAGCTAAAGGCCTTGATAAGGATCGAGCAGTGTGTTTGAGGCCATCAATTGTCAGTTCCTTCTACATTAATTTGTCTAAAGCTTATGAGGCCAACCCATATGGACCAAACCGAATATGGAATTGTGATGAAACTGGATTACAAGCAGGGAGGAACTGCGGTATGAGAGTGCTTGCTAAAAGGGGTAGTAGGAGTGTGCCATATATCATCCCAAAAAGCAGAGAATGGATTACCATATTGTGTTGTGTAAATGCTGCTGGACAAAGCATTCCAGGATTCTATCTTTTTAAGGGGAAGAGCCATTTAGAAAATTATATTGCAGGTTGTGAGCCTGGAGCTTGCATGGCAACACAATCACATGCATGGATGACAAAAGATTTATTCATGAACTGGTTACATCACTTTGCATCATCTATACCTGGTGGAGTGTCTCCTACCAATAGGCATTTACTAATTTTTGATGGCCATGGTTCACATGTTGCTTTGGGGACAATTCAAGAAGCCAGGAGTTTGGGGATTGATTTGTTAACATTGCCTGCACACACCTCTCATAAATTACAGCCATTGGATGTGAGTGTCTTTGCTCCATTCAAAACATACTTCAAGGAGGAGAGACGCAAATGGATAGTTGCAAACCATGGGATAGATGTGAAAAGGGCTGAATTAGCAGAGTTAGGGAGCAAAGCATTCAGAATGGCTCTTACACCTAGCAACATTAAATCAGGATTCAAAAGAACAGGGATATGGCCTCTTAATCCCAATGCCTTGGATGAAGACATGGGACCAAGCAGAACATTTGACACATCTTTTCAAGATGATGCTGGTGCAGCAGAAAATATGCTTCATCTATCTAGGGTTGATTTAGAGCAAAGTGAAGATGCTCAGATGGTGCCTAACACACAATTGGAGAAAGAATCAGAACCTCAGCAGATGGAGATAAATATAAATGAATGTGTTGCTCAACAATTGGAAACTCCAAACAGAATTAATCAAATCGATGAATCACTATCTTTGCCCACAGAAGATAGCCCTCCCGATTGGATGAAAGAAGCAACTCTTAATCTTGGTGTCAACTTGAACTTCAATAATGAAGAGGTCAGCCTCTCTTTACCCTCTCATCCAACACTACTTCATGACTCAGATTTGGTGCACTACTATGTTGGCAGTCAACCTGAAGAAAATGATGCAGATTCACAGTTAGAGGCAGCAGGGGTATTAGGGGCAGATTCAAACCAAACTTGTGAGGCAAACCAAGGACAAAAAACTCTTGGTAGATTCTTGAAACTCCCTGTGGAAAAGGTTAGAGAATCATCAAGGTCAAATAGTGCTTCTGGTATAAGATTGAGTAGGGAATCTCTACTAATTACCGCAGATCAGTACATGGAGCTTCTGGTTGAGAAAGAGAACAGAAAAAAAGAAATAGATGAATTGAAGCAAAGAAAAAAGGAACAAATCCAGGAGAAGAAGGCTGAACGAATTGTTGAAAGGGAGAGGAAGGAGCAGGAAAAGATTGAAAAAGAATATAGAAGGAAAACAAAGGAGCACCAAAAGTTGATTCAAAGGCAAGAAAGGGAACAGAGAAAGGAACAGGAAAGGATTCAAAGGGATCAAGAGATAAAGGAGAAGGAGTTTGAGAAGGCAAGAAGAGAGTTAGAAAGGAAAAGGAGATTGAGTAGTCCAATTAATCCTTTTCCTGATCAACACCCAATGTTAAGAGAATTAATGGGCATACATTGCCCTTTATCAGTTTCAACACATAATACTGCAGTTGGAGTGAATGCTTCTCCAAGTTCTGATCCATTCCCAACTACGCCTGTGAGGGATGTCAACATGGGGAGGCAATTGCAAAGTAACACCCTAGCTTCAACCTCAACTGCAGATTCAACACCGCCCTTCCTCGGATTTTGGAAATGATATTTTTGAAAGTAAATATTTAATTTTGAGGGCTGAATTTTTGATGTGTGGAATTGGCCTTTCGATTTAAAAACTACAATATAGTAGTAGTAGTTATATGGCCCAAGTATATTGTATGGCCATGTTTTTGTAATGGACAATGGAAATGTTTACTGAATGAATATATATGTCTTCCAAGTTATGTGATACCCTTTTTCAAAGATTTAAACTCCTATTGTTTCTGAAAATTACACTGAGTAACAAAAAATAGTAAATGACATTAAAGTAACAGCCAGAAGCCAATAACACAATCTACCAGTAGAAAAGAGAAATACGCAATAGTTTCTATCACTGCCTCAATGAGGGTAAAAACCTCACCTATTAGAACCGTATGGACTGTAGATATTCAAAGAGAATCAAACAATTGCCAAACTAAAAAATGTGTTGATAACAACAAGCATCTGCACTTCCATTATCAGTCACTCCAACAAGCATAACAACACCACTGCAAGACATGTACAAATTATACTATCAGTTTTTAATATGTAAAATCACCAAATTATACAAATCAGTTACTAATAATAGGGGTTACCATGTCTTTTGACAAATCAGCCTCTTGGACTTTCTTGTAACATACGAAGGCTTTCATCAACTATGATTGAAATATATTCATTTATAAATCCTATCTGATTATAAATCGATCTCATACTAGTGTAGTTTGAATCAATCAACTCCATTTCATTTATTGCTCAAGGAGCCTAAACCCTTGATTAGCTTCAAATATGAACAATTTTCCAAACTTCACATTAAAACGACTAAGTTTTCGTTACCATAAAAGAAGTAAATGACTAAGAACAGAACAGTGTACAGAACGAAACCTCTTTTGAAGCATCCACGGCAAGATTCAAATGACTCTTTCTAGTTTAGAAGGAAGCAAAGTTAAAATATCACTTAAAGTAGATATTATTGCTGAAGAAAGAAATCAGAAGTACCTTCCACTCTCTGCATCTGCTGTTATAACGTATAGCCAGGCAATACACTCAGAAGTATGACTAGCTCCCAACACAGAGGTGGTCAGTGTAAACACCCACACACAAAATTATCAGGCCGAAACAGTAAGCAACTCTGTTGCTTAAACTTTCCAGCGAAAAACGGTAAGCATTCCCCTCTTGATCCGTTTTGTTCCACGAATTCGTTGCATTCCGCGGAGGTTCAGGCGGTTAACATTTTCCCAGAGTTGGATGGATGTTTGGGAGTGTTTGGTGCAATGAATATCAGTAAATAAATCTGCATGCCAAACATTAAGAACTCTTTTGCTTCCCTGACACGGCATAGAGGATGTTTATTACTACCATATCCCTATGCGTGGATTTCGCAGTTGTCGAAAATAGCGAAGGAGATGGGGCTGTAGAGAATTCTCACGCGCTTCTTTTGACAGTTTTTTGTGATTACCTGGTTTTTTTTAATGTTCAGTATAGTGTCCCAAAGTTTGGGTGCACCGTGACTGGATCCCCTCTCATACAGTAAGACACTAACCTTATTCTCTGGGCAATAAACAAAAATCCAAAAAAATTGAGTATAGCAGACTAGGATAGCTGAGTTACAATGTGTCGAAGCAATTACCTAAAATTAATTAATGAGAAGTAGTAGTAAATAAATAGATCCCTATAGCTACGGTGGGGTGGTTATTTATATCCCTATGGTCGTGTTTTCTAAGATAATTACTTAGTCTACATTGTTGCATAACAATGATCAGGATTCACTCGGTGTGTACATTACGAGTGCCTATCAAATCCAATGTCCGACAAAAGGACTCATATCGCTATGGAGCTTGGGTAACATGAAAATTTCAATTAACAGAGGAACCATGTGGAGTCATCTTGTACCAGTGTAGTTATCACAGTCTCAGATTACAAAGGCAACTACATTCAATTACAGTATCAGTGATCATTAGGTGGTCATGTTCTTATAGGAACCTTACTAATGGTCATGGCATCATACTTGTCGGTGCAGGTTTTAGAGAACCACTGAACTGTTATTACATTCATTCAACAAGTATAATGTATATCAAACAATGGGTTTGTGCCTGTTGCTTTGAGGTTCAAGAAATATGCAGTTACAATTGTGTCAAAGAGAGGAAAAGGGAAGGATCAAACCAAATTTTACGCTACCAAATGCACAAGTTCCATTAAGAGTGATCAAGAAGCAGAAGAGATAAAATATAATCTCTTTCAAAAAGATTATCGGCATGAAGAGATAAGATGAGGACAGCTACAAACCTTATTCTCTGGGCAATAAAGAGAAATATATATAAATACTTATGTGGCCTGGCTAACGTTACGTTATACTATCAGTACGTCCTTAACCTCTGTACATAGATACAAGAATGGAAACGTCCGTGTACATAGATGCACAAGAATGTTGCTCATGAAACGTGAGAGTAAAAATCACACTTTGAGCACGCTCACTTGAGCACAATCGAATGCTACAATGATACAATACTCACGCGCTTCTTTTGACAGATTTTATATAAATTCAACAAGTAAAATGATACAACTCTCACGCACTTCTTTTGACAGATTTTTTGGATCACCCGGTTTTTTTTAATGTTCAGTATAATGTAATTTTCAGAAACAATAGGAGTTTAAGTCTTTATAAAAAGGAATCACATAACTAGGAAGACATATAACACAATCTACCAGTAGAAAAGTAAAATATGTAATAGTTTCTATCACTGCCTCAGTGAGGGTAAAAACCTCACCTATTAGAACCGAATGGACTGTAAATATTCGAAGAGAATCAAACAATTTCCAAACTCATTTGATGTGTTGATAAACACAATTGAAGGAATGCTCTGCATCTGCACTTCCATTCTCAGTCAATCCAACAAGCTCCTCCCCACCACTGCAAGATGTGTACAGAAAATACTGTCAGTTTTTAATATGTAAAAGCACCAAAGTATACAACTCAGTTTTTAAACCCATGACTGGCTTCAAATATGAACATTTTTCCAAACTTCACATTAAAATGACTAAGTTTTCGTTACCATAAAAGAAGTAAATGACTAAGAACTGAACAGTGTACAGAATGAAACCTCTTTTGAAGCATCCACGGCAAGATTCAAATGATTCTTTCTAGTTTAGAAGGAAGCAATGTTAAAATATCATTGAAACTAGATATTATTGCTGAAGAAAGAAGTCAGAAGTACCTTCCACTCTCTGCATCTGCTGTTATAACGAATAGCCAGGCAATACACTGAGAAGTATGACTAGCTCCCAACGCAATCTTCGTCAGTGTAAACACCCACACACAAAATTATCAGGCCAAAACCGTAAGCATTCCCCTCCTGATCCGTTCTGTTCCACTGTTTTGTTGCATTCTGCGGTGGTTCGAGCGGTAAACATTCCCCCAGCTGGAGGCGGTTTGGGAGTAGTTGGCGCAATGAATAGCAGCTAATAAATCTGCATGCCTAACATTACGAACTCCTTTGCTTCCCTGACACGGCGTAGTGGTTGTTAATTACTACCATATCCCTATGCGTGGATTTCGCAGTCCTCGGAAACAGTGAGTTTTTTAGTGATAAGTGGCAGCGAATATAGTAAACGGTGGGGGGTTCTACTAACAGTAATTGGTCCGCACCGTGAAAACTCAGAAATTTTGACACCTCACACTCCAGCTCATGTGTACGGTGATCTACGTGTCAAATGTGTTGGCAAAGGAGATGGGGCTGTAGAGAATTCTCGCGCGCTTCTTTTGACGGATTTTTGTGATTACAGTGTTTTTTTTAATGTCCAGTATAAACCGCCAAAGTTTGGGTGCACCATGACTGGCTCCCCTCCCATACTATAGTTTTTTTTGTATATAGCATTTAATATAACTAGCTACTATATTAGCTTTATTATACCGTACCACTTATTAAAATAATATTCAAATAAAGTGAGGGTGGTGTTCGATAATGTATATATAAACATTGGATAACATTAGCTGAAAATGACCTACTCAAAAAAGTTAATTTAAAATTGTTAATTTTGCACATGAGAATTATGATTGTTTTATTTTAACTAAAGAATTAAGGTGTGATTGTTTCCTTTAAAGTCATATTTACTAATAGACTATGCACGGGATAATGACACATGGTCACATTAGGAAACACCATGGATTTTGGATCTCCTTCAAATTATTTTGAAATTTTATCAATAAACTTATCTCAGTACAAGACTTTGACACCTATTCCTATTTTGTGCATAGTATCCAGTGGAAACTTTTTTTATATATCACCAAAGAAACACATAACTCTTTGCACCATATGGCACGTAGATCATTTCACTATATCTAAATGGAAGTTCCTTAACAAAAACCTTGAAGATTCGTATAAATTAAACAATTTCGTTGTCTCCACACCAAAACTAGTTCTTAGTGAGGAATTCACTATAACTTGTTTTGTATAGAACATTTAATACAATTTTACAGTAATATCATTTGAACAGATTGTAGGGCATGTTGCCAATAGCACTATTTTTTTTCCATATATGTTACTTGGAGGCTTATGGGTGTGGAAACGAATGTGACAAACATTTAATAATGCACAAGATTCCTTCAAGATCAAACAAGGTAACAACCATTCATGTTATAAATGTAGGAGAGTATGATATTAAGTAGAAATAATTTATATTATTTTCTTGTGGGTTTTTCTCACCACCAAAATCAAGACTGAGAAAATTGGAATTCCAATATATAAATTAATAAAGAATTTAAGCACATGAAAGTCTAAAAAAACCAAGAAAAAAAAGAGATGATTTCATTCAATTGGTACATAATTGACAAGGCCTCATGTTAAAAGTCTTATGTGAATAATCATCAATCATGGTAGTTTTAGACATGAAATTTATTGAATTATTTTATTAAATATTGTATAATTACACATATTAATTTGATATTTTATCCTATCAATTAATTCATTTCTATATAATTGATTTGTTTCTACATAAATCACATTCAAGCCAGCACTCCATAGCTCTCAAGTCATGTGTGTTACTCAACTTTAAATGACCCATCACAAATGTATGCATTATCAAAAGACTTGTTCAAAGTTATGTGTATCTTCTCCAATTTACATAAAGAACTTTAAGCATTTTGAGATCGAATTTATCAAGTTGGATTAAAACTAGCTGATAGTTTTTATGTGGGCTTATAAATTTCCCCTCTATACACCTAATGGTATATTTTCAAATGCTCAAATAAAACCTGTCAACTTAAGGCCTTTTGAGAAGGAAATACTTTAGACACATCTAGTATAAAAATGTATGCAACACATTTATTAAGGAAAATCTAGACATATAGAGAAATATTTGGGTATCTACAAGCTCTCACTCTCAAAAAAGGACTGTTATTATAAATCATTCTTTTTTGATTCACAACATATTCACTTCCAAGTTGTCATTTGAGTACTTTTCCAAACCATATCAATTAGGAGGTTTGTGGAAAGCTCAACCAAACTTAGACTCTCCTCTTAAGGTCTTCAATTTTAAAAATGATAGTATTTGAAGAAGATGAAGATTATGTTTTTTCATAATGATAATTTGTGAACAAACTAAGAACACAAAAGATATCTATTTATTAGTATTCAAAATAATATAACAAAGGTCAAAATTATATGATGATTATGTCCAAGATAAGCATTTCTTCTATAGGGCGTCTCCTTAGTAATATGCTACTAGGGAAAGTTTTAAGACCCCTCCCAATTTTTTTTTTGTAGAAATTGGTTGGTGAATCTATGAAAATTGTATTTCACGTGAATGACGAATATGAAGACATCATGACATCATTATTAAATGCTACCATACGCTATCTTTTTTATATGCTACCGACCGGTAACATAATTTATGCTACCGACCGACAACATATAGTATGTTGTCAGCTGATAACATAAAAAATGTTACCGGCCAGTAGCATAAAATCTGACACCATACTGCATGTTGTTGGCCAATAGCATAAAAAATGCTACCGACCGACTGTATTAAGGTGAGTTTCTATTTCGCGGGAATGACGAATTACCCCTAAAATTAACTTGTACCCAGAAAAATTTGGCAACCTGGTCCTAATTCCTACTCTAAAATTTTGCCAATTTCAAATTTTAAAAACCAAAATATTCGTGAATTAACGAAGATTCGGCTCTAAAATTTTCCCTGTATGGTACATAAAAATTCAATAATAAAGATTTTTTAAATTTTTTTACAAACAATTTATTAGTATATTGGTCAAAACATGAGTAGTAGTTGAAATGGGGTAGAAGAACTAGATAATGTGGCGGTAAATCTCAAAAATAATAAGAAATTTAAAATCCCATGATCACTCATGTTTTGAAATAGTTGTACCATGTGATCCAACTTATCCTTTCTTCATAATGTTTGTTCATAAACTTCTAGAATCTTTAATTTCAGACAAAATTTGATGAAACCCTATACATATAGATCCATAACTTCAATCCTCTAACAAAACATCTAAATTTATTATTTTAGTTAATCATGTCTAACCACAACATGTACTTTTAGTCAATCTTTCAATAAATATGGTTGTTTCTTATATTTTATCATCATATATTTGCAATCTATATATTCATAGTTAAATTTGTGTAATATAATTCTAATCATAAGAGTTTAAAGAGCACACTCTAACCAAGAGAGGAATTAACACTAATCTAAATTAACATTTTTTATAACCCTCTTTCTCTTTCTTTTTTTTGGTTAAACACTACTTGTGGTCATTGTTCATTCCCTTAGGATTTTATATCAAAAAAACTCTGATATATAGTTCAACAATACTACTTCAAAATTATTCTTCAAAACACTAAAAAGTTTTATGTATTGATATTTTACCCGTTCATAGTAAATGGTCTAGTACCATAAAATAACATATTGACCTTAATAATTAGTTATGAGAATGTATTTGGATAATATAGCTGTTATATATCACATATTAAATGTACCAATTTTACCCTCACCTATATCACAAGTGTCTCCTAAACTCTCCTAAACTCGTGACACATCCCATCATGAAGTAATATTTTGTCTAAAAGTTCTACCAAAATATGGTATTATCCACCTATACCCACTAAAAGAAATGACTTGACCAAGTCACATGGTCCATAATTTGATAATAAAACCTCATTAGCTTATCACCAGATACGCTACTTGTAATCCACACGTCTTCCAAACATCTAAGTTCAATAATACCAACATCCGTTTTTTCACTTTTGAACCATGTGAAACCCTCATGTTTATAATAATACCACATTCCTCATGTGTGACATGCCTACTCTACAACCTACACGTACCATCCTAAAAAAATTATATAATACTCATGGAAGATATCTTCACACTCTTGACATAGAAAATCAACTTCAATCCCATAGAATGTTTTATACTAGCAATTGCACATGGGTTGCAATTTATACCTGAGTGTATAACAATTTTTAGTTTGTTGAAGTTGTAATTTACGATGAAATGTATGTTATCTTAAAATGTTTGATGTTTGTGTGATGGGAAGGAGAGAACAATGTAGTGAGTTGCCACTACTTATTATGCCTTGACAGATGTCCATACGTTGTTGCAAAGTTCTTATTTCCATGAATATGTTCGCAAAAATGATCTGATCATGGTGAATATTTGTTTGTTTCATTTGATAGAACAATCACACTGGCTCTTGAAGATGACCATGTTTTCTATAAGTTTTAATTATGATATTTACCAAAAATATATCACATTTTGTCATTTATTTGAACACTTGGCTTTTATATACTAAATCTCCTATTTTGGCATTTAAATGTTCCCAAGGTGTATTCAGTAACCCCATTTTTTGAATATCCTTACCAATGTACGGTGAAGACTGGCCTCAAAGGGAGTATCGACCATTAGATGCGAAAAATGTGTTGTTCTAGGCTAGGGATTGGCATTTTCCATCACTCTTCTAACTCTGTTGTAGAGTTTTTCCAAAATTATACGTGCAACCTTAAAAATCCAAACACGCTTGTATGTCGACTTCAACAATAATCTCAGGCCATGAAAGATGTAAACATCATCAAAGTGAGAAACAATTTCATACAAAATGGTTACACGACAGGATAACAATAGTATTTGTACAATGATTGGGAGACCCACGTTAGTTTAAGTTCATCAACTCATAGTTGAGAAAAATGCCAAAAATTGGCACAATGTAACCATAGATGTCGTAAGGTTAACATTTTGAATCAAAAGAAAAATACAATAACATAGACCCGTGGGGTAGATAACTATACCCCATGGATGACCTAGGTGCAGTCAATGAAAGAAAAGCAAGAAATGCTTTCCAAGTTACAAACACCCGAGAGTACTTTAACCAAGATGGTTTTGGTCAGAACAATCAATTACCATTATCGGTTACCATTAAAAAATGATTACATCACTGTTGTGAAAAAAGAGAGCTTTGGAAATGATAATATTGAATAAAAGAAAGAAGAGAGACCAACAATCATCAGAATGTCACGCTACCAAACCCCAAGCCATCTAGAAAAATCTCAAAAAAGCTCACCTCTAGGCCATCAACTTGAAATCCTAACAAAAGATATTCTTCAAGAGTAAGGTCTCCAATGCGCCTCGCATTATGTAATCCCTGAAACAAAGATCATAAAAAGGAAAAGTTAGAATGGGCAAAAAGCAAAATATAATTGTTTTATAGTGTTTTCGAATGAGAGAAATTGATTTATCATCATGTTAATTATTAGAAGTGTGGTAGAAATGTTTGCATTTGAAAATAATGAAAATATCCCTTGAGTAGATGAATATCATACTGCTCCTTGGCCGATGACATTATAGCTTATGAATACGTAGATTATATGCAACTGTAAGTTAAATCCTTGTTGGATGATGTGTGTTATTGAGTTACTTCCATTTTGAATGCAAACTAACACACCAGGGTATTATCATTAATTTTAATCCCGCATGGATGGCGAAATAGGTACTCCCTACCAAGATGTGTTATAAATAGTAATGTCATTAGCCTTACAAAATTCACTAAGTTACGTGGTCAACACATAACGAACTATTCTTTCACCTTTTACTAAAGAATATTGTGTGCGGGCCACCAAAAGCAGCATATGCCTATTTTTGGAGCCTTCTTAGCACTTCTGTAGTGGGGGGCGACATATCAAAATAAATTCATATGTGTTGCAGATGTGGAAATAAAGATTCAAAGCATTGAAAAAATTGAGTGATTTTCTAGCAACGTTGAAACAGGGCATGGATATCAATCTTCAGATCATGAGAGAACTTTTAAACACATATGAACTTTAAAAATAGAAAAGAAAAACAACATACCTTCTCATCTATTATGATATAGTTGTCATGAAAAATTACAGCATGTCCATCTTTAGTCACCTGTAACAAATTTAAAACAACGTCAGGGTTTGTGAAAACACACAAAAAAAATTGAACAAACAAGGAAATCTGATATGAGGAGACATTGAAAATGACAGAATGCACCACAAAATGAAAACCATAAGTTATGTGAACATCAAATTCAACAAAATCTACACCATTTTCTGCAACTTGCACCAAAGATTTTATGGTATTTTCCATAACCCTTAAGAGTTTCTCCCCTTATACTAGCTTTTTTTTTCCAGAACCATGATGACCTACAACAGTGAGTGAGTCTTGTCCACCTTCTAGTTTATTATTTGTTTACGGCACAAAGTACAAACATCATCAAAAGTGAATTTGACTGTGCATATTAAGACTGCAATTAAGAAGGAAATGATTTCTCTTATTACAAAGTCAAGAATGGGCAATTGGATTGAAGATTATATACAATCTAAAAAGTAGATAAACATTGTAGCCTAAAAAAATATAAAGTAGAACAATCAGATCTTAGATATTATTATAGGAAATATCTAAAATTTGTGGATATCTAAGATAAGACTATAAAAAAAATCTAAAATTCAGTAACCTGTAAAATTAAGACCACCGAAATTTGACACTTTCCAGCTAAGGATTCTTCAAAGGTGGACACTTACCAGCGAATTAGATTACCATTCTAAACCCGCACATCCCATCACTTCTATTGCACATGGTCCATTGTTATTTATTGTGGTTCATCCTTCCTAATAAGTAGATCTCGTGTCAGATGATATGTTTTGGGTAAAAACAAATTAGGACTATAGTAATTGAACCTACTTTATTATTTACCTATATTACTCTAGTTTATTATATAGTTAGCAACAATAATATATGTTTGTATTTAATTATTGTTTATTTGTTTTTTTTTTTTCATCTTGTTAAATATATTTTTATATGGTTATAATGTGTTTTTTACTTGAATAACTAATCTAGTTATGGTTGTTTTGTCTATACAATATCTATAAGTATTGTAACTTATTTTACACATTGTATCTGGTGATTTTATAATCAACTAAATATCTTTCGGTATTTTCCTAGTTCCGTCTACATTTGATTTTTCTTGATAGATAATTGTTGGGAAAAGGCTCCAAGGGCCTATTGCAAAAGATATTACATTAAGGATCCACTCGAATAAAAATATCTATAAAAAAACATTACAAAACCTGTCAGGGTCAAAAAGGCATTGACCTAAAAGGAGCCCAATAGAAATAAAAACCAACAGCAACGAGACCACTCCATCGGTCAACAAAAAGTCAACAATGAAGCCTCACACACTTTTCCCTAGTTCGCGAGCGGGGACCAACACCATCCCCTTGGAAATCATCCTTATCAGAAGAGTTGATATCTAGTTGCCTCCTTTTACCTTTATCCCTAGTAATTAACCCCTGAAGGGTCTCAACCCTATTCTCTAAAACCTTCACCTCGACATTTGTCCTCTGCAAACCCCACAACAAATTCTGATTCTAAGCTTTTACCTGGCTAACCGTGTCCTCGAGGGCCTCAAACTTACTAGAAAGAAACTAAATATTGTATTTTATTCCACCAAGCTCTCCTTAGGCATGTTCTCATCAACAACCCCAACAAGGTTTTGTAAAGCAGTCACCGCATCCACCTCTTGCGTAGCTCTATCCTTCATTTTCTTTAGCCTAATCCTGTTGGAAAGAGAAATATGGTCCTCCCAATCATTCCCCAAATGAATATCGACCCCCCTAGTCTGCAAATTCAGCTTTCCTGACGTAACCATCAAAAGAATTAAACCTTGATGAAGAAGGACCTTTGTTTTCTCCTCTTTAAAATTTTTAACTGACAAATTCAGGGAGTTAAACAAGTAAAATGGAATACTCATTCTCATACCTCTACAAAAATGTTTCAAGAGCATTAAATGCTGAGAATGCAACTTCTGGTACTTCCCATCCAACGTTATATACTTCATAATATAGAAACAAACCTCGGCCCACCTCCCAGGCAAATATTTCTGAGCAATACCATCTTCCATGAAACAGATCTTCTCATCACTTTCTAGAAAAATATGCACTTCCTCTTGAAGACGAGATCTATCCTTGAAAACTTTACATCCCCCACAGTCCATCTTGGTCACATAACCAATAAAATCCTCAAACACCAAGAAACTCACACTCCTCATAGAAAAAAACCCATTATTCCAAGGAAAAGAAAATTCCTTTGAGATAACTTCATCAGCCCTCCTCAAACTCTGAACAATATAAGAAATACCACCATCCTGAAACAGATCCTAGAGAAAGGAATACCTCTCCAAACTAGCCGACAAGGATGGCTCCACCCTAACCTTAGCTCCACCCATCTCAAATTGAATACTGAAGAAAACTTGGAGAAACCTGTAAAAATCTTGAACCAAACGTTTAAATAACCATTCCTAACTAGCGCATACACTGTTATGATTGTGACAATAAATATCACTCATGGTGAATTTATTTCCTGGATGTCACAAATCCTATTCTCGAGCCTGAATTTGTCTTTCTGCATTTAGCACGACCTTCGTACTTTGGGGTAACTCCACCTCATACCGCCACCACCTTCTATGATGAATTTGACCACCAATATTAGCCAACATGTCATCACACATATTAGCTTCCCAAAACACATGATTAAAAAGAATATTTTCAAAATTTACAAGTATAGTCTTAGCATCTCCTATAATAGAATCTATATTAATATGGTGCTTAGAGAGGCCTTTCATCTCATTAATAATATATAAGGAGTCTCCCTCCACTTGATTTTTTTTTTAATTTGTAAAGAATTAGCCCATAATAGCCCAATTAAAAGAGCATAATCCTCAGCATAGTTATTTGAATTATTTCCAATAGGTTCAACATATGCTAAAACCAAAGTGCCCACTTCATCTCTGATAATACCACCAATTGTAGCTAAACTAGTACTTCCTTTTGTTGCTCCATCAAAATTCAATTTCACCCATCCTTCAGTAGGTTTCACCCATTAAGCACTACTTCTACCCACATTCTTCACCAGAGGAGCTTGTTTTATAGAGTTTGTGATTCCTAAGGCTTGAATAATCTCCTGCTCATGTCTAGGAAAACATGTTTTCTCTTTAAACTTTACAATAGAAAGATTATTTCTCATAGCACCTAAAATACCACTCCCCACCCTCAGAGAGTTTTTTTTGTTTATCCCTAAAAATTTGGCCATTCCTTTCTAGCCAAATCCCCCATAAAAAGTGAGGCACCACAAAACTTCATGCCTTTGAAAGACTTAATGAAACAAATGGACTTATCCATTGCCTATACCAGTCAGTAAAAGTCTCTGGAAAGACCCACAAAGTCTGGAAGACTTTCATAATATGAAACATAACTCTTCTAGAAAACGGACAATGAAGAAAGAGGTGTTGCAACGATTCACTATCATTTTTGCACAAAACACACCAGTTAGGGATCATCATTCATCTCAACTATAAATTATCACTAGTTAAAATTTTATTCTGGACAACATGCCACATAAACAAATTAATCTTTGGAATAATATGCTTATCCCAAAAAATTTTCCAAAACGGTTGAGGAGGACAATTTCTAGCTATACCATACCTAGTTTTGACCGAATACCGACCATCCTTTGTCAAATACCATATCAACTCATCCTCTTTCTGAATAACAGGTACATGTAATCCTCTGAGATTAACATTTAAATTTCTAATTCTTTCATGGCCACCTTCATCCCTCCCTTCCCAATCCAATTCTTTCCAAACCCAACTCTAATAAGCTCTCTCCTAATAACCTCTAATCCAATCTCCCATGGTTAATTGAAAGTGAGCTTCCACCTCTCTCCAGTAAACTTGATGAACTAAAGAAGCCTCAGCTAACCACCAGTCTTCCCAAAATCTGATTTTTGTGCCATTTCCAATTGACCATTTACTACCTTTTAACAAAATATCTCTACATTTTCCCAAACCATTCAAAAAAAAAGAACCCTCTGGAAGATCACCAATAGAGAAAAAAGAGGCTTGATCAAAATGTAAATACTTAGCTTTAAGGATTCTAACCCATAAGCCATCTTCATGCTCCAAATGCCAACCTATTTTTGCCATAAGGGCTAAGTTCATAATCCTGATATCTTTTAATCCCAACCCACCAACATACTTAGGAAGAGTCACTTTGTCCCAAGCCACCAACATAATTCTCTCTTTAGATTGCGTTCTCGACCATAAGAACCTTCGTTGCATATGAGTAATAATTTGTCAGATTTTAGCTGGCATCTTGAACAGGGACATCAAATACACCACCATACTCAGAAGACAACTTTGAAGTAATTGGAGTTTACCTACCTGGGACAAAAAATTTCCTTTCCAGGTTGCCATTTTTTTAAAAACCTCCTAATCAAAGAATTCCATCTTTCCCACTGCATCCTTCCTTTGAACAAAGGCATTCCAAGATATGAGCATGGCAACACCTGAATAGGACACTCCAAAACCGTAGCTATTCTGTTTTGAATTTCAACATCCACATTAAAAAAGAGAACAAAGCTTTTCCTAAAGTTGATAAGCTAACCTGTAACCTCCTCAAAATCCTGTAAGACCTCCTTAAAAACCACATCTTCTGCTTCAATTTCTTTACCCAGAAGGAAAGTATCATCCACAAATTGATGTAAAGCTATATGATCAAGACCATTAGAAATAACTAACCCATACAACTTATTTTTCAATTTATAGTCAACACACAGTCTGCCTAAAGTCTCCGCCACAATAATGTAAAGAAAGGGAGAAAGAGGATCCCCTTGCCTTAACCCCCTTCCAGACGAGAAAAAACCTTTTGATTTCCCATTAACCAGAATTGAGTACTTTGGAGTAGAGATGCACTCCATTATCAAATCAATAAAATGATTATGGAAACCCAACTTTTCAAGAATTATTTTAAGGAATCTCCATGACACTCGATCATAAGATTTATTCATATCAATTTTGAGCATCATCGTTGCCCTTCTTGAAACATCCACCGAATGAACAACATCATGAATAGTTATCACACTATCCAAAATTTGTCTACCCTCAACAAAATCTCCCTGATTTGAAGAAATAAAATACTCCAACAAACCTTTAATTCTTAAAGAGATAATCTTGTTTATTATGTTATAGATCGTATTACACAGACTAAATGGTTTAAAATCAGTCACTTTTTCAGAACCAGGTACCTTAGGAACAAGAGTGATAAAAGTACTGTTAACTTTCGTCAAGAGCTTACCATACCTAAAGAAGTCTTGAATAGCCCCTTCCACATCCTTATGAATGATATCCCAAAAAGACTAAAAACATAGAGTAGGAAAACCATCAGTGCCATGTGATTTATCCCCTTCCAAATCAAAAATTATAGTAGATATCTCATATGCAGATGAGATTTTGATCAAATCAACATTATCCTGATGAGAGATAACAGAATGAAAAAGATTTGCAATATCACTTTCCTTACCCACATCAGGTTCCCTACCAACAACTAAAAGCTGACAGAAAAAATGACCAAATTCCTGTGAAATATCCCCTTGATTCTTTATTCTAACTCTCCTTCCATCTTCTAATTCCAAAATGGTATTGTTACTCTTATGCATAGATGTAGTAAGATGGAAAAAATTTGTATTCCTGTAACCCTCCTTTAACCACATAACACGAGAGTTCTGTTTCCAGTAAGCCTACTCTTTAGCTTCTAAATTATGATATTCCATCAAAAGAAATTTCTCCTTATCTCTCAAATCTTTATGCAATCTTTTGTTGACAATCTCATCCTCCAACTTCTTTAACGATTCACTAATCTTAGTTTTCTGAGCAAAGATATTCCCAAATGTTTCTTTATTCTAGACTTTCAATCTCATTTTAACATTCTTTAACTTTTCCACAAGCCTAAACATAGGTTTACCTTTAGCAGTGTTGTCGCCCTCAAAATGGCCCTCTTTTGGAGTCAAGTTTTGAAAATTTTGAGTCTGTACCTAGGAGTATTGGATCACTTCGGGCCTGACATTGTTTGCAGTTTTCCCATTCGTGGAGAATAGTTTAAAAGTCAGGCGTAACAATGGTGAAGCTTCTTTCCTTCTTTTTATTTTCTTCCCATAGTCGGGAATGATGGGCGTATCTTCCCCATCAAATTTTTCCTCAGCATCCATGGGTAATGCGTGGGAATCTCTTATTGGATGTGGTTTGGTCCTATTTCAAGTGACAGCGGAGGCCTCCATGCGTCTAAACGGCACAACTCTAGGGGCAGGGTCCAAGAGACAGTCCTCAAATAAGTGCAGGCTTTCTACGTGTCCCAGGTACAAAATGAAGGTAGAACAAGCTAAAATAAGCTAAGGATGGAAGGCTCAATAGACGACGCCACGTGCCTCATCAGTGCAACTTTGATATTTAAAGACGGGGGCAGTTCTCAAACTTGCACCATCCTCCACGTGTCCTAGGTCCAAAAAGGGACAGAGCCGATCGTTAAAATTGACTAAGTATGGGAAGGTTGGCAGAGACCGCCACGTGCCTTAACGACACCATTTTGGAAGTGAAATCAAAAGGTTAGTCTCCAAGTAGCGCCAGATTGCCATGTGGTTAAAGTCAATATGAAGACAGAGTTGGCCGTTGAAAATTCCAGAATCAGCGGAAGAGGCCACGCGTCTACTTGACACAGTTTCAGAAAGTGTTTCCAAATGGAAACTCAAATGAGCGCTAGCTCGCCACGTGGTTAAACTTGATGGAGAGACAAAGTTGGCCGTTGAAAATTCCAAGACCGGTGGAGGGGGCCATGCATCAGCTCGGAGCAATTTTAAGAGGTTTTTCCAAAACAGAAACTCAAATGAATGCTAATCCTCCATGTGTCTAGGGGTCAACATGGTTTAAGCAGGAAATAGGCCTGAATTGACTAAGTATAGAGGAATAGGAGGAGATCCCCCACGTGTTGGCTTGACGTAGCTTCAAAGACAAAGAATGCAAGAGGCATTCGCAGGCCCGCCCCAATCAATTTCTCCTACGTGGGTGGCCCAAATTTGAAGTTGTAAAAGAAAATTGAGCGACCCATGTTTTAACTGGTAAAATAATGTAATGGCCATGTATTTAAATTTTTTTTTTCTTTCCACCATTAACGTTTCTCTGCGAATCAATAATTTGAAGGGGTGCGAATAGTTATAATAGGTTGTAACTATTTCTTTCTTGCTCGAGGAAGTTGTAACTATTTCTTGCGGGCTATATCATGGGCTTTTCAAAGCCATTGTATGGGTTGGAATTTTGACATTCTAAAACTATAATTTTGAATTGGAAGAAATCAATACAAAGGTTTTCCCCTTTTTCTTCTACTTTCTCTTTCCTTCTGGTTCTGATATGTGAATCATCTAATCCTTGCGTGCTTGAAAACTTTGTGTTCTAGTTTGTACAATCTCCAGAACTTTTAGTCTACGAATTGTGCCTGTTATAAACGTGGATGGTTCTACTTTGTATCTCATTTATACAATACATATAAGGGTTTTCTTTGCCATCTCTTTTCCCTGAAAGTATTGTCTTCTTCTTCCTCGCTCCTATCTTCAAATTCTTCTATCCTCATGTATTGATAATTTTCCATGTGTAAAACACATTTCAAGATATCATGAGACCACCATTGAATGAAAGACTGTGCATTTGTACATAGGTTTTGCCCCTACTTTCAATAAAGGAACTTCTCCCATTAAAGAGGAGGGACTTGCTTGTCTGTTGACTGTGATTTCATCCCAAGTGCAAATATGAAGCCCAACAGTTTTTGACAACTCTGCTGGGGAATTTGTTCAACAAATTTCCTTTCCTAAAAGAACAACTAATTTGATCATTTCTTTGATCTGGCGAATCTAATATATACTTGTGGTAGAAGGGATCTTGGAATTGAAGATCCTCAATTTCAACTCTTGAATCAACAATATTTTCAACTTCCTCCAACAAGAAGAAATAGAAGAGCTCGTTCCACAAGCACACCTCCTGTTGAAGATAGAGCTTCTGGTAGTAGCATTCCTTGAGCCCAACTTAGTGCTAATCTCTATGCCCTAGTTCTTGTTTATGTCTCAGTCCCACTTCAAGCAATATTTCCAATGATTGTAGCACATCAGCCCTGGGGAAAAAGAGTTGGGCCTCTGGCTCTTCCTCAACCATTGCACGAGTTACCTAGGGGTAACAGGAAGAATTTTCCCAAATTTAGAGGTGATGGAAAAGTACACCCTGATGAACACATTGCATCCTTCATCATTGCATGTGGAGTCCTTGGGGTTGAACATGAAGATGTCTTTGTTAGGCTGTTTATGGAGACCTTGCAAGACAATGTTGCATATTGGTTTTACCATCTACCTGCTAGGACCATCATCGATTGGACTACTATGAGGACTGAATTTGAGCATTGTTTCAAACCTGTTGAGGATGTGCATGCTTTGTTATCTTAGATTTCTCAAATCAAGAAGGAGCCACACGAGCCTATGAGAGAATTTGTCGCCAAGTTCAACAAGTTGGTTAACAAGATTCCACTAGATACTAGACCTGTTAATTAGATTCAGAAATGCTTCTTCTTGAATTCTCAATTGCTGGAAGTAAGCTATGCCTAGAGGAGAGAAAATCTTACAACTTTGGATGTTGATCAGAGATTGGTTGTTAGTGTGGAAGATGACTTGATCATGTCTAGAAAAATGAAAAGGAAGTCTTTCAAATCCAAAGCATCTTCTTCCTCTTCTCCTGGAGGTAATGCAAATCAGTTCATGCAAAATTTGGCTAATGACCTCATTTCCATTAAGAAACAATTGGTTTAGCATGCTCATTATCAAGATGTTCCAAGGAAGAACTTTCAGCCTAAGAACTGTTTGCCCCCTTCTCAAACCATGTTGGCCATTAAAGGTTCACCCCTCAAGGTGCATGTTAATGCCACCATTGAAGTTTTTGAGCCTGATGATGAGGAATAAAATGGGCTCTATGATGAAAAATAAGAGGAAGCTGATGAATAACTGGAGGAGCCTGGTGGTTCTCGAGTTCATTTCCTCACCACTGAGGGTGTGGATGATCAAGATGACTATGATGATGTAGTTTCTGAGATGAACAGTGAATCATATGTTGTTATGACCCGAGAGCAGACCAACAAAAAAGAAAAAGTGGTGCAGCCTACAAAAATATCCAAGGAGTACCCCATCACCATCCCAGTGATTGCAAGAAGAGGAGCTCCTATTCCTATTACCTCCACTCAAAAGGTAAGCTCTGATATTCCTTCTCCCTCTACTTCTGCTTCTAGAAATTCTTTCCCAACAAATGATAAAGCTGATAGATGAAAAGTTCCTCCTTCTCCTAGTAGTGATTCCCCATCCACATCTGGATCTTTTGATATTATAGACCATCTTAAGAAGACCAAAATTAAGATTTCTGAAGCAGAGTTGTATCAAACCCATCCTAAAGCCTTTGCCAAAATGGTTAACTTTGCAAATTCCAAATCTAAAACCCCATCCAATTCTCCTAAGGGCCTTTTTCCCACTCCTTCTTTCTCACCTCAATCAAGCCTTGTGGTTGCAGTCACTTCCCCTAATGAGAAAATTGAACCATTCTATGTAACAATTCTCATATCGGGTCATAAACTCAGTAATTGTTTCATAGACTCAGGAGCATCAGATAATGTAATGCCTGCAAAGGTAGCCCATGGTTTGGGTCTGACCTTAAGACGAGCCTTTGGCTCTTGATATTCCATGGAGAGTAAGAAAGTACCCTTGGTGGGTAGAATTAAAGATGCACAAGTAGCGTTTGCTACTTTTCTAGAGAAAAGAATCATAGCCACCATTTTGGTAGCTGATATTCCTCCTTCATATGGGATGTTGCTGAGTAGAAATTTCTGTAAGGAGGTAGGAGGGGAAATTCAAATGGATTGGTCACATGCCTTGATCCCTATCAATGGGAAGATGAAGAATTTGTTTCCTGAGAAACAATCAAAGTATATCATGCAAAATACAGATGATCTTAAAGCACAAATATTGTATGCGGATATTGGGCATGGGAACTACATGATCATGTCACAAGAGGAGACAAGTCTACCAAAGGGAGTGTTTCTTGATCCTAATGGTGTGTGGACTTTGGATTTTTATGGGAGATGTTCCTCAGCTGGTTCTGGAGCTGGCGTAGTGCTCGTTTCCCCTGAGGGTAAGGTTCATTCTTTCTCCTTCAAAATTTAGTTTGAAAATACCGATAATACTGCCAAGTATGAGGCCCGTATTCTTGGGTTGAGCATGGCGAAGGAGATGGGAGTGAAAAAACTTCTTGCTCGTGGAGATGCTGAGCTAATTGTAAAACAAGTTAGAGACCTTTATCAGGTAAAGAAAAAAAGGTTTAAAACACTATATGAATCTGGTCTAGGATTCCATCAAATTCCTTGATGTTTTTTCCATTAAAGTTGTGCCAAGAGAAAGGAACACTAGGGTTGAATCTCTAGCTGTTTATGGGTCCTTATTGATTCCTCATCCTGCTTTCCCTCAGGAGAAATTCACCATTGAGCTAATCCACAGGCCTAGTGTCCCTGACAATGCAAACAATTGGCAAGTTTTCACCAATGACCAGCACTTGCTTTCTATCTTGGATCTCAGAGATAACTTTGATCAGCTGTAATTTGAAGGAGGTGACAATCTTCCTAGATATTGTGTGTCATCAAATGAAGAGGGTTTATAAAAAGATATGGATCAAGATGGATGCGTCAAACTGAAAGGCACAAAAATTCCTAAAGGGTTGGTGAGTTTGGAGGATATTTTGGATAAACATGATAGATATATGAAGTCTAAACTTTCCCAAGGATCTCAGCAGTCTGTTGAGACTGAGAAAGTGAATATTGGTAGTCTTGATGATCCCAAAGTGGTCAACATCAGAAAATGATGCACTCAAGAAGAAAAAAAGAAGGTGGTGAGTCTGTTGAAAAGGTATGTTGACATTCTAGCTTACTCTTATGATGATCTTAAGGCTTTCCAGCCTAAAGAAATGCAACGTTTCATTCCTCTTAAGCCTGGGATCAAACCCTTCAAATAGAAGCAAAGAAAATATAATCCAAAGATAGTTGATACAATTTTCCAAGAAATATAGAAGATTTTTAAGTCTAGGACATCTTCCCCATCCACCATTCAACGTGGATTGCTAATATAGTGCCTGTCAGGAAGAAGAATGGTGATATCCAGATCTGTGTGGACTTCAGAAATCTAAATCAGGGTTCTTTGAAGGACAATTACCCTCTCCCCATGATGGACCAAGCATTGCAAGTTGTCACAGGCTCAGAGATGCCATCTATGTTAGATGGATTCTCGAGGTACAATCAAGTAGAAGTGAATACTGCAAATCAACATAAGACTACCTTTACAACTCCTTGGGAAACCTTTACATACAAGAGAATTCCATTTGATTTCATCAATGCTGGTGCTACTTTCTAGAGGGCCATGGACTTGGCTTTTGGTAGTTTGAAAGGGAAATGCATTGTTGTGTATTTGGATGACTTGACAATGTTTTCTAAAGCAAGAAAAGATCACTTCCAACACCTTGAAACAGTATTGCAGAAGTGTATAGAGCATGGGATTTCTTTAAACCCTAAGAAGTCTATGTTTTATTTCACAGAAGGAAAGCTTTTGGGACACATTGTTTCAAAGGAAGGAGTCAAGATTGATCCAGAGAGAGTTCAAGCCATCTCAAAAATTCCTCTTCCATCAAGTAAGAAAGGTGTAGATTCTTTCTTTGGTAAGATCAATTTCCTAAGGAGATTCATCCCCGACTTTGTAGAACTTAGTATGAGCATTAATTCGCATGATGCAAGGGAAGAAAACTTTTGGTTGGTCCTCTGAAGGGAAGAACTCATTTGAGAAAATTAAACAGGCTATTGCAAAGACTCCAGTCTTAGCGTGCCATGACTTTAGAAAAGATTTCATTATCTATTGTTATGCCACTGAAAATAGCTTAGTTGTTGTGTTAGCCTAGAAGAATGCTGAAGATCGCAAGCTCCCAATTACATTCATGAGTTATGTCTTGAAAACTCATGAGCTAAAGTATACCATGATGGAGAAGCATGATTTTGCAGTTGTCAAAGCTGTCAAGTAGTTTAGGTTTTACATCCTTAATTCTCATTATGTGGTGATGTTTCCTGATACAGAAATCAAATCCATTCTTACTCAGTAAGAATTTGGAACCAAGAGAGGTAATTGGGTAGCAAAGGTGTAAGAGTATGATATTGACATCATGCCAAAAAATATGGTTTGGGGTAATGGCCTGTGTGAATTCATTGCTGAAGGAGCAACCAAAGAGTTGTCCAATGATGGAGTTGATGTCCCTGTTGTTCTATTCCTCAGCTCAACAGATATGTGGTATGCTAACATTGCTCACTTTCTAACCTATGGAGAGTGTCCATATCACTTGAGTGCCAAAGAGAAGAGAGCCATCAAACTGAGGTTTGCACAATATGTACTATGGGAAAATGCTTTGTTTAAACGAGGCATAGATGGAAGGCTTTTGAAGTGTGTAGACAAGGAACAACAAAAGAAGTTGTTCTCTGCTTTTCATGACCAGGCTTATGGAGGTCATTTCTCCTCTGTCGTAACAACTCACAAAATACTTTGTGTTGGTTATTATTGGCCCAGTCTATTCAGAGATGCATCAAAATAGGTTGGTAAATGTGAAGCATGCTAAATGTTTTTTGGAAGACCTTAGTTGGCTGCTTTGCCTCTCAAGCCTGTGGTGATTGAAGAGCCATTTCAACAATGGGGGTTTAGAATTCATTGGAGCACTCAATCCATCTTCCAGTTCTAGGAATACGCACGTGTTGACTACCACCGATTACTTCACCAAGTGGGTGGAAGCCATCTCAATCAAGATCACTACTTCCGAGGTAATTTACAACTTTATTAAAGAGAACATATTGATCAGGTTTGGGATACCAAACAAAATTGTGACTGATAATGCTTCCAAATTTTTTTCTGTTGAGATGATGGAATTTTGTTATGGGTATGGGATCTCCCTTTCTCATTCTTCAGACTACTACCCCCAAGGGAATGGACAGGTAGAATCGACAAACAAGAACTTGGTAAACATAGTCAGAAAACTTGTAAATGATTCTCAGAGAAATTGGCACAAGAAGCTATATGATGCACTTTGGGATGACATAATTACACCCAAGAGAGCAATTGGAATGTCCCCTTTCCAAGTGGTGTATGGTGTGAAAGCTCAACTGCCAGTCACGGTGGAATTTCCAGCCTTGTATCTGATGAAAACCATTGAAGATTCAAGTTTCAGTGACTCTTTGGATAAGAGAATTTTGTACTTTCAGAAGCTCTTCGAAGATAGATTGCAAGTGGTGGGCAAGATAGCAGCTCATCAGTTGAAATTGAAGGATTTGTTTGAAAAGAAATCCGAACCTAGAGTTTTCCAAGTAGGAGACATTGTGCTACTTTATGACAAAAGACATGAGTCATGAGGAAGCCATGGTAAGTTTGATTCTCTTTGGCTTGGTCCTTTTAGAATCAGACATTTTTCTAGAGAGAACTCTTTTTATCTGGATTACATGGATGGTTATCCTCTGCCACTTCCTTATAGTGGGTAGTATATGAAGTTTTTCAAGTCCTAGGTGATTATGTGGTCCTTTTGTATATTATATACAGTGTTTTTGTTTTGGGTCATTCCTTTGTGTTTCATTTTTGTTCTTCCCTTTTGGTTTGTTTTTTTCTTTTCCCATCTTGTGTGTGTTGCCTTGTGTTGGTTTTGTTTTTGAATTCTTTTCCCAATGGATAAGGCATTGGTCCTCTTTCCCAGAGTTATCTGTAGTTCTTGATCTTACCTCGTGTCTTTGTTCCAAGCCAATTCATACCCAGAAAGAGCCAATTGTTGTCGCCCTCAAAATGCCCCTCTTTTGGAGTCAAGTTTCAAAATTTTTGAGTCTGTACCTTGGAGTATTGGATCGCATCGGGCCTAACATTGTTTGTAATTTTCCCATTCATGGAGAATAGTTTAAAAGTCAGGCGTAACAATGGTGAAGCTTCTTTCCTTCTTTTTATTTTCTTCCCGCAGTCGGGAATGACAGGCGTATCTTCCCCGTCAAATTTCACCTCGGCATCCACAAGTAGTGTGTGGGCATCTCTGATTGGATGTAGTTTGGTCCTATTTCAAGTGACAGTGGAGGCCTCCACACATCCAAATGGCACAACTCTAGGGGGCAGGGTCCAAGAGACAATCCTCAAATAATTACAGGCTTTCTGCATGTCCCAAGTACAAAATGAAGGCAGAACAAGATAAAATCAGCTAAATATGGAAGGCTCAGAAGACAACGCCACGTGCCTCATCGACACAACTTCAAGAGTCAAATACGGGGGAAGTTCTCAAACTTGCGCCATCCTCCACATGTCCTAGGTCCAAAAAGGGACAAAGCTGATCATTAAAATTGACTAAGTATGGGCAGCTTGGCGGAGACTGCCACGTGCCTTAACAGTTCCATTTTGGAAGTGAAATCAAAGGGTCGGTCTCCAAGTAATGCCACTTTTCCATGTGGTTAAAGTCAATATGAAGACAGAGTTGGCCGTTGAAAATTCCAAGACTGGTAGAAGAGGCCACATGTCTGCTCGATGCAATTTCAGAAAGCATTTCCAAAATGGAAACTCAAATGAGTGTCAGCTTGCCATGTGGTTAAAGTCAATGGAGAGACAGAGTTAGTCGTTTAAAAGTCCAAGACTGGTGGAGGGGGCCATGCGTCAGCTCGGCATAGTTTTAAGAGGTGTTTCCAAAATGGAAACTCAATTGAATGTCAGTCCTCCACATGTCTAGTGGTCAACATGGGTCAAGGAGGAAATAGGCCCAACTCGACTAAGTATAGAGGAATAGGCGGAGATCCCCCATGTGTCATCCTAACCTAGCTTCAAAGACAAAGAATGTAAGAGGAATTCCAGGCCCGCCACAATCGATTTATCCTATGTGGGTTGGCCCAAATTTGAAGTTGTAAAAGCAAATCAAATGACCCATGTTTTAGCTGGTAAAATAATGTAACGGCCGTGTATTTAAAATAATTGTTTCTTTCTGCCATTAATGTTTCTCTACTAATCAAGCATTTGAAGGGACACAAACAGTTAGAATAGGTTTTAACTGTTTCTTACTTGCTCAAGGAATTTGTAACCGTTTCTTGCAGGCTATATCATGGGATTTCAAAGCCATTGTATGGGTTGGAATTTTTACATTCTGAAACTGTAATTTCAACTTGGAAGAAATCAATACAAAGGTTTTCCTCTTTTTCTTCTACTTTCTCTTTCCTTCTGGTTCTGATCTATGAATCATCTAATCCTTGCATGCTTGAAAACTTTGTGTTCTAGTTTGTACAATCTCTAGAACTTTGAGTCTATGAATTGTTCTTGTTATAAACATGGATGGTTCTACTCTATATCTCATTTATACAATACATATAAGGGTTTTCTCTTCCATCTCTTTTCCCTGATAGTATTGGCTTCTTCTACCTCCCTCGTATCTTCAAAATATTCTATCCTCATGTATTGATAATTTTCCATGTGTAAAACACATTTCAAGATATCAGGAGATCACCATTGAATGAAATATTGTGCATTTGTACATAGGTTTTTCCCCTGCTTTCAATAAGGGAACCTCTCCCATTAAAGAGGAGGGACTTGCTTGTCCCTTGACTGTGGTTTCATCCTAAGTGCAAATCTGAAGCCCAAAAAACAACAAATTTCCAACTTGATATAATTTCCTCCTCAATACCAGGATATTGCAGCCACATCTTAAAAAATCTAAACGGCCTACCTCTTACACCATTACTTACACCAGTTTGAAAGCAAACGGGACTATGATCTGATCCAATTCTTGGTAAAGCCACCATGGACACATCCATATGTTGTAACCAAGATAAATTAATGATAAACCTGTCTAATTTAATTTGAAACAAATTTTTCCCCAATCTCCTAATCGACCTAGTGAAATGAGAGCCTTTCAACTCAACATCCACCAAATTACAGTTGGCAATGAAGTTAGGAAAGTCACCCATACTATCATTGTAGACACCTACACCACCCTTTTTATCATCAATACACAAAGGAGTATTAAAATCACCTCCAATTAACCAATTCACCTCTTTACATTGGCTTTGAAATTGGACAATATCCATCCAAAATTTTCTTATTTCAATAGCCGAATTGGGAGCATAAATATTGGAACAAATCCACTCAGACTCGTCCTGATTTTCTGTAAAAAAAATATCAACATGATACTGAGACTTGAAAATCAACATCCCTTCTCTATCATTCTGATTCCAAAAATTCACCAAACCCCCAGAAGCACCCACCAAAGAAACACTTTGAAGCTTTGATCTAAACCAAACTTTATTCTGTACATCACTCAATTTTTCTCTAGAAATTTTAGTTTCTTAAATCAATAAAATATCATGCTTATTCCTTTTCCTAAAAGATGATAAAATGCTCTATTTATTATGGTTATTTAAACCCCTTATATTCCAAGAAATAACCTTCATCTCAATTTATTTGGTGAAATGATTTCCTCAATGGAGCGTTGTCTTCCTGAATCTATTTCTTTAGCCGCTACTTTCTCCTGTTTATCCCTATTTGATGTATTTCCTTTTCTTGCAGGAGATTTCCCACAATATTCTTTAACTTTGTCTTACTTCCAAGAACTTCTTGTGTTTACCTTCTTTTCTTCCAACACCTCCTTAATCCTATCTAGATTTAGAGAGTAAGGAACTTCCTCAACCAGAGACAACTCTTGCTCATCCTTAAAAAAGGATTCATTTTGTTTTTCCTGACTAGGTTGTTGCTCCTTCACTTTCAAACCTTCCACAATCAACTCCACCTTATGATCTTGATACCCCATTCCTACAGACTCCTAATCTGCCCCTTCAATACCCTTACAAGATTTAATCTAAGAATCCATTTTTAGTTTCAAATTTTCCTGAACAATAACTTCTTCCAGCTCCTCTACTTGTATCAAATGAAAACTATTTGAGGAAAAATTATTTAGAGGTAACGTACTGGTTCCTTCTTCTCTCGTTGGTTCCTTCTCTTTTCTATCCCAAGTTTTCTTACCTTTCTTACCCTCCTTACACTGTCTCTTCTCATGTCCCATCCACTTGCATTTCTGGAAGAACAAGGGAGAGGCTTCGTACTCTAAATCACCAAAATTTGATTTAAGTTCTATTTCCTTTCTCAATATATTACCCATAGGAACAACCACACAAAAATGAGCATACATTAGCCTCTTTCTTGACCTAGTAACTAGATCAAACACCACCAAATATCCTATGCAATTTGCAATGGTGCTTAATATCTCTTCTTCCCAAAACTCCATTGGTAACCCAGTAATTTTTACCCATACAAGCAACTCATCAGGTTTATCCTTAAATGTATCAAAACTTGGGATCCATTTTTGGATCGGAAGGATTGATCTACCCATAAACCAAGGACCACCAACTAGGATGTTTCTACAGTCCTTTGAATTTGAAATATTAATGATAAAAAAGCCCATTCACATATGAAGTGATTTACATTAAGCCCTTCAGGTTCCACTTTCGTTTCACCCATTCCCTAAACCATTCCACATTTGGTCTTGATCCATAAAATTTTTCAACCAAAACATATTCCTTCTGAGATCTAGATTTTTATGCTAACCCATCAGGGATAGAAATACTTAAAAGCCCATCCTTTTTCATAGTCATAATGTTTGAATCAAACGGATTTTCCAAAACTTCTGTTCTATGGCCCAAAATCTTATCAACCCATGAGGTAGAAAGAGAAATCTTACCTCCTGCTTATATCAGACGTGGGTCCGAGGCCTACACATCCTCGATCTGAGGGTCCCCTGTGTCCTGCGATAGTTCCTGTGCATTTGGTTTTTGAAAAACTTGATCCTCTCGCTCCCACTCTCACTCTGTCTACATTATATATAAAAGTAGGTTTCTAGTCCATTTCAATCACGAGGAGTGTAAGTTATTTGAAGAAATGTTTGAGGTGTTTAATAGAAGCCTGAGAAAGAAGATGTTCCATATAAGTCTTCTTCCCCTTCCCAATCAAATCCCTTGCATTCCATTGATATCAACACTGCTCTTGCGGAGACTCGTGAGAACAAAATTGTCGGTTCAGAGAGAACTAGAACCATTGCAAATATTTGCATATATTCACATCTATTTGTTTTTCCAAATAAAACCATTGGGAATTACGTTACAAGTGCTAATGAGTCACAAATATGAACATGTTAACAATGCCTATTACAATGAATCACATTTGTATGTTTTCCCCTGTACAAAAATAATGCACATATCAATATTGCTCCTACAGAGACTCATCTAAAAAATGAGGAGCACAAATGATCTATGTATAGCTGTTGTAATTTACAGATCCCAACAACAAACTATTTTTTTCAGCCATCTATATTGATTTTTAAACATAAATATTCATAAGTTTTCTAATATCCATTAAGTTTCTGGACCATGACATTGGATTCAAAGATTCCGGTCCATAACAATGGTATCAAAAAAATTCTCTAGCCTTATTCTCTTGGATGGGTGTCTTTCACTTTGTATTTTGAAGCTGTTTATTTGAATAGATGGGAATTTTTTGAAAAAGAAACCATAGAATAAGGAAAATTTGACCCCAAAAAAATTAAAATCTGGAGGATGGTGCCTAAGGGAGCGAGAATTACCGCTGTACTCTTAAGACTTATTCTCTTGGAGTGTTGTCAAGCACCTTGAATGTTTGAAGATAAGCTCATTGGAAGATTTCTGATAGCAGACTAAAAAAATGCAAGTGTGATTAAAATAAATTAGGATTCTTGTCTATGGTGATTAAGGTAGTGAAATTTTCATTTTCACTCTCTAGGTGTGTTCTTTAGGATTATTGTTGGCAACTCTGAATTTTTGACGTTCATTTTGTTTTATGCTTCCCAGAACCTCACCTAAAATCCAATTGTCATTGTTCATGTGTAACATAAGCCATTGTGACTTTTACAGTCAATGGAATTATGAATAAGACAAATGCAAAACACAAATAAAACACCTTGCCGCTTCACGCTATCCCTTGATGGAAAACAAGGTACCAGACACTTCCACAAACACACCTTTCAAGTTCACAAACATAAAATCATTTTTTCTATATAATTAGCCTTGAATTATAGACGTTACATTAATTATGGTATGATATCACTGAGAGATTGAGGTAAACATTGTGTATGCTATGATAATTATTAAATGTATATTCAAAAAAATGGTAGATTATGAGGCTTCCTCAATCAAACTAAAAAATAAATAAAACAAGGGCACCAAATCAATCCACTTCGGCTAGAGGCATATGTTCCTTCAGCTATTTATCTAGCTATATTTTTCAAATTCGATTGTGCAATGATTTCCAAATCATGAATGCTATCAAATTTTAATGCACGTTTTACTAATTATATTTGGGAAGGCACCTCTGTACAAATAAAGAATAATTAAAAACAACTAGTAATATTGATTGGTTTAAGTGCAATACTATTTGCATCATTTTTTTGGACATCCCAAATAATGCAAGCATAAAAAAATATGTATATTCACCATTAAGGCATTATGATTATAATGATGTTTGGAATACAACAATGTCTAATACAATGACAACAAGCGTTATCACGTGGAAGGCATTCTTTCAAATGAGAATGTGTAGTCACAAACATCACGCACTTACTATTACATTTATACTACCAAGTCATGTTATTTTATATATAAATCTCACATATTAAAATTATTCACTAATGACCTATCCCCTAGTCATGTCGATCAGTTAGTCAATTGTCATTGTCATTTTTCTGGTACAGTAGTCACTTGTCTATATATTTGTGGGTGTCTTTTAGGGAGTCTCAGGTGTTGTAATTTTCTCAATTGATTGTCATCTCCAGTCCTACACTAAGGCACCTACGGTAGTACTCGGGTGCCTCAGGGTGCCCCAGTATCCATGATTTTAGAAGTGCCCTTGTTTTCCATAACTTCATGGTTCTTAATTTATTTGTTTGAGGTCAGTCTTTGTTGTTACCACATGTTTATTCCTCTAGGTTATAGTTGACATTTTTGGGTCATTAGTGTCGAAATTTGAACAAGATATCCCTATACAAACATAGCATACTCACTACATTATGGGCGGACATCTTACTATCAAGGGCATAGCTATCTACTAAGGCAAGGGACTACATTTGGGAATCTTCTACATCTGCATCACACAAGCATAGGGGGAAAGGGTTGTATTCTTTCTATTCCATCCACCATTTGCATTTTTACATCTAGTTATTGCCCCCTACTTCTATGTCATTGGCACTAGGGCATCCTAGGCACAAAATTACACACACACACGCACATAGAACTACATGGGATTTGGAATGTAGTGCAGCACTTAGTCATAAGTCCACCATTGTGGCAGCTAAGGTCAGTCTGACCTATTCATATGCATTTTTATTTATTTAGGAATTTGATGCTTTGAATAGGGTTTTACAAGTGGATCTTCATATCACATTTACAGCAGCACAAGCAAAGGTATCGTGACAATTGTGTGAAAAAGACAAATTTATTGCGAATGATCCTGCGAAATTGCCAGATTCATAGTCCTGAGTTTTTTTGCAGACTACAGTGCCCAAATCACAAACAAGGGCACCCCAGGGTGCCTCGGTACCCTTCCAAGGTGCCTCAATCCAGTCAGATATTCAACTTCTTCACCTCAAATTCTTGAGGCCACCAGTCACATCTTACCCAAATCTACACATCAACCTACTTCAGTCTAGCACACAATGAGGTAATTCAAATTCAAGTTAGTACCATATCCTTCTTATTTTCATTATTTCAATACATCCAAACAATAAAATAAAATATCTAGATTCCCAACATTTTAATATTTCATTATGTTTCTATTTAGATTAACTCATAAAGTAAAATAAATCATTATTTTAGTTATTCATTTTGGTGAACCCTACTTTTAGAATAATTTTCCTTTGGATCCTCTTTCAATACCCTTAGTGGTTGCAGCATAGTTCTTCTTTTTCACTCGTCATGTCTCGTTTTAGTGTCAATCCCATCTATGATGAGGCCACCATAGTTGAACTCAAATATTTATATAGTACCCCAATGGCTACACCTAATGATACTCAACAAGCACTCTTGGAGGGCCAGCAACATGTGCCAACTAGTCTTATCAGATTCTCCTATTAGGTATATGCCTTATTGATTACCCTATTATATTCACTTTTTATACACCATGACATCTAATTGTTTGTGGCCATTCCTTATGATATGACACCCGATGCTGTTAGATGACTCTATCATTGATTAATTATTAGGCATTGATCCACAGTCAAGTATACATCATGACTCTTCCTCTTCTATTCCACCTACTACTATAGTTACTGCCTATGTCTTCTACTGCTTCTGATAGTACTTCCTCCCACATCTTGTTCTAGCTCGCATTCTCCTTTATATTATATTAATGATTCTATTGATAGTTTTTTTAGTGACCATCATTGTTCCTAGAACCCCCTCTCCTACTAATGATTATCACGAGTCTCCTTCTTTCTATACCATTGAGTGTGACTCTCCTACTCCATTGTTTCCTTCTCCTTAAGGGTGCATCTACCATTCTGCACAAGTCACCACCATTATTTTGCTTCTTCTCTTTCTATGCCAACATCATATATGACTGCGTACTTCATCTTTGCCTATAAAGTTTTCATCTTTGGTCACTTCACCTATTAGTAATAGTGTCAATGTACTAGTCCATACTATTGCTTTTGTTATTCCTCCACCATCATCTACTATATCTCCTTTGGCACGATACTACTAATGTGCCTTTAGTTTCAGACTCCATTTTATCACCTTTAGACATCCCTATGATTACTCATAATGGAAAAATTCAACCACTTCATATATTATTGCCATCTTCTACTATCCCCTCATAGGAAATTCTCTCTCTCATGTATGTTGTGGGTGAGCTCCAATCTCAAGTTCATACTCTCACTTTAGAAAGTAAAGCCTATTATGCCTCTATCGACAACAATTCTTTGCATGGCAATCTCGTTCCTTAAAAATATTCATAATTTTTCCTTCCCTAAAGACTTTACCATACCCATTTTCCCATGTTTTGATGGTACTAGTGACCCTCATGCTCATCTCCTACATTATCGTATGGTTATGGCCTACTTATTCTAATGATTGATTGTTACTTAAGGCCTTTCATCTATAGTCTTAGTAGACAAGGCACTACAGTGGTACACCCATTTACCCTTTGGGTTCTATTAGCACTTTCTATGACATGGAAGGACACTTTCCTCCACCATTTCATTCATCAATATATGGCCCTTGAGTTTCTTATGACCACATACCTACTTTATAGCAGGGCTCATCTGAACCTATCCATGATTATATCTTACAGTTTAATTCCTGAATACACCAAATCATATTCCAACCTAGTGAATTAGAAAAGAAATTAATTTGTTGTCGTGGCTTCATTTATCCACTCTTAAACAAAGGTTCCTATATGATACATGCAAGTCATTCATCCTCTTATGTTATAAAGTTATGGACCTAGAAAAATATCTCTTATCCTCACACATCATCGACCCTACACATGTTTCTCCGACCATCCCATCCTCTAGTCTTCCACTCACACCTCCAAGTTGAGCATCCAAAGCAATCTCCACCTCTGCCTAAAGTACATCCCAAAAAAAATCTCCACCGACTCCTCCACAAACTAACCCATCCTTCTCCAGTTCCATAGCACAGTTCCTACTTCCACCTACTCAACCTCTGTCACGATATCCTTTATATTTCTCTCCTCATGGTTGACCACATGATGTGCTGCATATATTACTAAATGAGTGATTAACTTGAATACCCTCCAACCAAGCATCATTCCCCAACACTGATTACAATGTCAGTGTTATCAACACTACTGTAATTATTACCATATCAATGGCCATCGAGATAATGATTGTCTCGTCCTACGTGAGAGGATACAACAATTAGTGGATATCTAATATCATCTCCTTCACCTCTCATAAATGGTCATTGTCTCCCTTACCCCATCAGTGTAGGAAAACCCCACTTCATGTCTTCTCTGTCTAGGTACTCAATTCATTCATCACTCACTTCCGTCACATGTGTGTTCTCCACCTCATCCATCATTTCCACCATCCCATTCATCGCATCCACTACATCCATGCTATCCACCACTTCATGTTGTTATGTCCCATGGGTTTCTGCTAGCCTCTACATATCCCATGGTTACTCCACATAACATTCCATTTAGTTCCATACACTCACGTTGCGCCCATTCCACATGCTTCCACTACCACATGTCGTCTTGTTCTTTAGTAAGTGATTATTATCACCTTACCCCTCGATGACACACTTGTGTTCTTATAGTTCGTACACAACTATTGAGGGATTATGTTCTAAGAACCTTTCATCACACGCTTCTTTGTTTCATCCAGTGTACTCAATCATTTCCTGATGACGCACCCTTTCTTACGTGGCTCATACTCGACTATTGCGGGGTCTTGATTTCCATGATTCTATTCCATTCACACACTAGGGGGCATTGTTAATCCTCTCCCTTTTCATCATACTAACATAATACGACTACATTAAGTTTTCACACATTCATTACGATATATTCATTTCTCAATCATACATTTTCATCTATTATATTACCTACGCACTACACTAATTCCATTCAATATACATTTTATCTCGCATATTCTACATTGATGTTTATTCTCATACACACATTATCTACCATTCACCATAACATTGTGATAGCGAAAATTTATATTCATCAAACATGATACACTACAAATTCTAGGACAATAACCATAGAATCATACAACATCCATCACATTGCGACATTAAAAACATTCCAACATAGATTTATCATATATCAAAAATAGGTATCCATTCATATAGTCCTCTAGTACTATCATCATCACAAAACAATATCTCACAATTGGGGGGCAAGGCCCCCACATCATACAGAATAGTCCTCATCAGACCTCATCATTGCTATCACTCTCATGAACTATGAGAGACCTAGAACTCGGATGCCTCTCCACCAATGTGATGTCATAGTTCATGACCTCGTAACTTCTCCACCTACCTCCGTAGCACAGTAATCTTTGTAGCCTGCTCCAAAAATGACACTACAAGTACACATATCTATGCGAACACATGCCTGGACCAAGGGACCACCACATACCATTGCCTCTTAAGCACATCAAATCTCCTCATGTGCCACGATCCCTCTTGCCTAACAGCACAATACATGTCGTCAACTGCTATGGCCATTGGCTCAAACAGATGGGCATGTTCACTCTATTGCAATTTCATCAACATTCTCTAGCATCCCTCCACCTAGCATGTTATTTTTCACATTATGCACGTCAATGTATGGACCAATGTGTCTACAATCAACGACCAATATGCATCCCATGTAAACATAACATAACACAATACATTAGCTACGCCACATATAAAATAAAATAAACAATCCATTAAACACTAGATAGGCATACACAAATACTTATGCTCTACCACAGCCATTTTCTATAGGGTTCGGGACATGCCTCCCTCCCCTCTTCCTCCATGCATGGTAGCTCTATAGCACTTGTGAATACTCGGTATAATAATACCCACCGATGAGTTGTCAACCACGCCCTATATTCCTCGGTGCAACCCTGCATCATCTCCATCCACATAGTCGTTATCATTAGATCCACCTCATCTAGTCTTGGTGGTATTAACTACTCTATTGTGGGCCCTGGCCTAGCACCTGCCCTCCTAGGTGCTCTTATAGCTCTCAACCATATATATGGCTCTAAGGGAACATCTTGAGGCCATCCCACACTGTCGTGATACCCTCTCAACCTGAAAAAGCTCCTGCCTACTCCTAGAAAGTGGTCCTCTAACCACATAGTCCTTCAGAATACATGTCACAACTCTGTAGCATCCTCTAGGCCATCCCCCATAATCATGGTATGGCTTCCATATAACTGACTTAGGCTCCAATCCTATCTATAAGTTCCCTGATAGGTATCTATTATCCATTTTCCTGTTGCAAATGTCCACCTAGTGTCGAGCATATATCTCGAGGCTGAGTACCCACTCTCCTCATGGCCCTGTAACCTCTCTCGCTACATCTATGTGCTCATATGCCCACACGTGCAGCAGTGTGGTGGATCCTTTACCTCCACCATGTTAATCATGTGTATAAATCGATACAAGTCTTTATATAGATGGGCCAACACACACCGTGCCCACACATATCTCATTACCCTCTTCCTCTATCCACTGACATATGTCATGCATCTTATACAAGATGTAGACGTCTCCTCCCTCCATGGCTATATAGGAATCAATCACCACTATAATAAACTTTTTTGTGGAAGCGTAAACTCCAATATCACATCTAAACTGATATGGGCCTCGATAGGTACTCAAGTTCCCACAAAATACCACCTTGTGGAGCACATATGTCACTCCATATCCTCCACTATCATAGGCCAGCACTGGTCAATCACATCCAACTCATCATCTAATAGGCCCAATCCCAAATATGTGCTCAAATGACGGCCACAACGAAACTACCTTGAGTGGATACACCTCTGTACATAACCCAATGACAACAATGTGCAGTGGTATCTACACACCATTACACAATCAGACACACTGTATTCAACATACTAAAAACAAGTTTTTCGCCATTATCCACTAAATAGCACAAATTCTATAGGATGAGGCACTCTATAGGTTCCACTGATCTTGGGAGCATGCCCAGAGCAAGACACTAGTGCTCTAGTTCTAGGCCACTCAAGTCCCAGGGGTCGACTGGCACCCTCACCACTCTTGTCTAGGTCAAAAATGCCGAGAACCATCAAAAAATATAAATTTTTCAGAACACATTACACAACTAAACACGCTTATTACACCATACATATTGTGAACAATTAATGCACGATTACCAACTCCATCATACATGATGTTGGACAACAGGTCATTCACGATGCTACGGACTAGACGTGCACTCGGAGCAAGACCGACTAGTGCCCAGTGCTAGGCGCTCCAATCACTTGAGGCCACTAATTCACTCACTCCGTGCACACTCTCACACTCGCGTAAAAAATAAGAAATGAGGTAACAAACATCACTTTTTCAAAACTTCAACTATTTATATCTACTTTTCATCACTACCTTTACTATGGTCCTTATTTCACACTTATTTCCACAACTAATACATGTTACACTGTTTCGCTCATATCTTGAGCTTTTTTCCTTTGATTCACAGGTCGTTTGCAGCATTCTTGTTTAGAATTCTTCCTACCACCATATTATACACATTTTCCATATATTATATCTCATCACCATTATCTTCCATTTAATACATACACATTTTCACCTTTTACCATTACTTTCAGCTTAGTGTTTGTTCTTTTCATCACTCCCCCTTTTGCCAAAAGGGGGGCATATTATTGGGGGACCCCCTATAATCCCCCTCACATCACCAAGAGTTCAAACATTGTGAATCTAACACTTAACAACACATTGTGTGATATTTCACCAGCAATTCCCCCTAATGACCTAATCTAGGAGGAACAAATGTTTGAAATCTCCCAAATACGATCACACACCACTTTCTATTGATTCCCCCTAATGACCAAACTTGGGGGCAACAAGTGATTAAAAACCCTTTATAATACAATCGTTCATCATTCTCTATCGATTCCCCTCCCCCTAATGACCTAACCTAGGGGTAGCTAGCGTAAAATCTCTCCACAAGTAACCAATCAAAATCAATGTGTTTAAGTTGAAAATCATATCGTTCAAATCTACAAGTAGTCTCTTAGATGACCTAACTTGGGAGTTACATTCACCAATCTTTCCCAAATGACCTAACTTGGGAATTTATTCTATATGTTGTGTTTGCTTCCATATGACCTAACTTAGAAGCCATCATACATTTTTGTGCCCTCTTCCAAATGACCTAACTTGGAAGCCCTCTCATATTTGATGTTTGCTTCCAGATGACCTAACTTGGAAGCCACCTCTTTCATCTCGTGTTTACTTTTAGATGACATAACTTGGAATTCACCTTTTCATATTGTGTTCACTTCTAGATGACCCAACTTGGAAGCTTTCACATTACAGCAACACCCATGGAGTGGGGGCAAAAGTGATTTTCCCCTATCACTCCTATATGGGTCAAATATTTAATCAAAATCGTTTGGATCCAAAAACCATAAAAATCTGATTTGAGTCTGTCTACAGTGACTACATCTTGAGGATGTAGTTAAATATTGGAGAATAACATACTTTTCTCCCTACACTCTTCCTCTGGCGGTAGGACACCCAAATACTCTAATTATTCATTTGTATAAAAGTGTTCGGGTTGGGAACTAAGCACTCCTTACCCACATATTCATCATTAAACCACGTTCAAAACGATCGTACACCCTAAGCATCACTTTCATTTAGCACATTTCATGATGACATTTATGCTTCTTCATTACATTACATGGATTAACTCGTTAATCCATGGTATGGCATGCTTTTATAGTTTCATTGACACACTTCTACTACACATCTGTGCATTCTTCTATAGCATGGGCTTCTTTGACTTCTTCTCAGGTATGCATCTCTATCTACTTTATGTCACCAAGCTTTCCGCTCACCAACATAAAGTAAGGGTAAATGTAGTCACAAAATCATGCACTTACTATTACATTAAGTATATTATTTTATATATGGATCTCACGTAATAGAAGTATTCACTAATGACCTATCCCCTGGTCATGTCATCAGTTAGTCGGTTGTCATTGTCATTTGTCTAGTAGAGTCATCACTTATCTATACAATTTTGGGCATCTTTTAGGGAGTCTCAGGTGTCATAATTTTCTTGATTTTCATCTCTAGTCCTACACTAGAGCATCTAGGGTAGCACTGGGGCACCCCGGTCCATGATTTTAGGAACCCTTGTTTTTATAACTTGTGGTTCTAATTTGTTTATTTGAGGTCGATATGTTTTGTTACCACATGCATTTCTCTATGTTACAGTCAGTGTTTTAGGTCATTAGTGTTGAAATTTGAACAAGAGATCCCTATATAAACATGGTAAACTCACTACATTATGGGCGGACAACTTACTATCAAGGGCGGCTATCTACTAAGGCAAAGGACTACATTTGGGCATCTTCTACATATGCATTACACAAGCATTGGGGGAAAGGGTTGTATTCTTTTTATTCCATCCACCATTTAAATTTTTACATATAGTTATTACCCACTACTTTTGCGTCATTGGCGCTAGGGAATCCTAGGCATAAAATTGCACGCGCGCGCGCTGCGCGCGCAGCACACACACACACACACACACACACACACACACACACACACACACACACACACACACACACACACACACACACACACACACACACACACACACACACAGAGAACTACATGGGGTCTGGAATGTAGTGCAGTTCTTAGTTGTAAGTCCATCATTGTGGTAGCTAAGGTCAATCTGACCTATTCATATGCATTTTTATTTCTTTATAATTTGATGCTTTGAATAGGTTTTTACAGGTGGATCTTCACATTACATTTACAACAACATAAGAAAAGGTATTACGACACCCATGCAACAGAGACGAAAATATTACATATATCTTGCGACACCGCCAGACCTAGGTGCTAAGCTTTTTTGCATACTACAGTGCCCAGATCATAGACCAAGGTTCCCTAGGGCACCCTAGTATCCTCCTAGGTGCCTCAGTCTAGTCAAATATTCACCTTCTTCCCTTCCCAAGGCCACCCAATCACAACTTACCCAACTTGCACATCAATCTACTTCATTCTAGCACACAACAAGGTAAGCCAAGTTGAGGTTAGTATCATATTCCTCTTGTTTTTATCATTTCAATATATTCAAGCAATAAAAAAATCTATTTCCCAACATATTAATATAGCATTCTGTTTCTATTTAGATTAACTCATAAAATAAAATAAATCATTATTTTAGTTAATCAGAATGAGGAGGCTTGCATAAAATTCTATCAGCATGACAGTGGTAGACATAATCTTCACCATTTAAAACTTAAGCCGTATCAACGTTCTCTTCCTAATCTCCATTGTACACGTGTGTTTTTTAATTTTTTGCCCATGAGAAGTGATTTGAACTTTGGCAACGTGGATGCGAGTTAGGAGGATTCTAACGAACAAAAAACAAAACAGTGACACCCAGAAATTTCCTCTCAGAGACAATTGAACCCACTTTAGATACATATACATATCCAGATTGATCAATTTGTATATAGTAAAATGAGGAGATATCAGGGTTACAAATTTATCTCCCTGTGCAGGTATGATTTAATCCATAATGGTGTTGAATTTAGGATGGGTATCAGTGAGAGCTCCATTTAGCACATTTCCCCGTAACATTTTTTTTATTTATTTAATTTTATTCTCCCTACAACTATCCAATTACTGCTAAATTGACAATGTTAATTTAGGTTTCATCTGTGGCTTAACGCCTCTGGATCTCAAATAGTGGGATTTGAACTTGTATTCTCCCATAGATGGATAAGTATCAATTTTTTTACAGGATGAAATTTAATAAAAATTATAGTTATTATTATCATTTTAATTCAAGGACCTCTTATAGAGATTATAATCTCTATCTATGTTGATGTAGACATATAGTTGATTACAACGTGATGAGTAGTATACATTATATCAGAAGTCATCTTTTAGTAGCGTATTTATATTGAGGTCATCCTTTAACGAAGAAGTCATGACTGGGGGGAATCCAATCCATCAAAGTCACCTAGGAAATGATCCTGATCCCATCCGCTTGCCATCCATTGTCAAGTATTTGGAGGGATTTATACCCTAACGGATGGCTAGGCAATACCTTTTACACCATCATCCTCACCAATGGGTACTACAACCCTTTCGATTCAATTATTAATGTTTTAAAAAGTAGGCAAAGTGAAAATATACCTCAAAGTTTGATATATTATGTTTAATTATAAAAACATAAACTATTTACACCAGAGGCATCTTACTATGCGGTGAGTAGTGGTCGGGAACCATCGTTTCTTTGGAAACATTCCCTTTCTCGATGACCTCCCCTTTGTCGAACGACCTATAGTGAATATAGGACATTGATATCCTCATGGAGCATGACGTTGTTTCACCAAATGTAGCCAATAGGTGTCCAATCTGACAGCCTACGTTGCTTGCATGAAAGGGCAGGTGTATGTATTAGCATGTGATAATCGACCATTGGAATCACCCACTTAACAAAAAAAAATATGATGCTAAAATATTTTCATCGGTCGTTGTTTTATAATATAGAGAACATTGTAGAAAGGAAAATAAAGAAAACATCTTCAACTTTATGTAACAATGTTCAAGCCATGCCATGTTATCCAAACATTGAAACTTTTACTTACGTTATCAACTATCTCTTAAGCAAACACTATTTTTTATATTATTAATAAATAAAAATGTATTTATTTTTAACAAATAGCCATGTCACGAAGGACGATTTAATTTTATAAGTATAATTAATCATCGCATGCATCATATGTTTAATGTTTGGGTCCCCACATAGAAAGCATGGCCAATGCAATTCACAACCATACATTGTTGCATAGCTTAATAATTTCATAAGGTCGTGCATATTTTCCATGTTTACGCCAAAGGCGTCTACAAGTTAGGTCGAGGCCTCCCCCCTCTGACAACGGACAAGACATGGATGGTGAAGATTGACGTACACACACACACACACACACACACACACACACACACACACACACACACACACACACACACACACACACACACACACACACATATATATATATGACACACACACACACACACACACACACACACACACACACACACACACACACACACACACACACACACACACACATACACATATATATATATATATATTAATATTGATCTAATTTGTCGGACAATATCTGTGGTCTGACAGTGCACAATTTTTTTAGCAACTTTCTTCACCGACGTAAAAATAACCCATCTATAGCTGTCGATCATATGGTTCGAATGCACAAATCACTACAACCATACTTGCCATGATCGCTGTAATTGTGTTGTGATCATTGCAACCATGTACCACTTCTATTGACAGTCTATATCAGGAAAAATTGAATGATTGGTAGAAGAAAATGCTATGAATTTTGCTTACATTTAAGTAAATCCGCATAGCTCATATTATTCCAACCTGAATCTCATTGGTTCAAGCATTGAAATTAGGTATATGTTTAGTATTTGAAGTCATGTCCTGGTTATATGAATTCTGGCTGATAATTCTCAGTAATAAAATTTGGAATTTGGAAGATATTTCCATAGCTCGTACTCATTTTCTCATCTACCAACGAGGTGAGATCAGTTTTTGCACCAATGTGGCCTTCATCCAGATAAAACTTCACATACATAGGATTTTGTGGAGCCATTTCACCTGTCAACATAGTGATATTTTTGCTTCTCTACATTTAAAGGAGCTATCTTCACATGCTACACTTAGGGAGATATCTCCATTGGTATGGGCATGCATCTTCAATATGTAAATTTGAATAAGTATTTCCATTTCAAGTTTTCATACTGCCACGTTGCAAGGAGCTCATTGTCCAATATGGTTAGATGTATTTTATTTATTGTAAATGTCAATTAGATGAGTCATAAAGACTTACGTATTTAGGTTATGTTTAGTATTTTGTGGTGATCGAATCACATGACCGACATGTTTCAGGCGGTTAATGTGTGCCCTAATACAGTTTATGGCTCACAGGCTAAGAAATTTACAAATTAATTTATGGGACAGCTTCGCTTTAGACTCCCCTCGATATACCATTTTTTTGAAACCCAAGTCTCACTCTCTTTGTAATAAATGAGATTATTATGCCGAAGCCATTTAAAATCAATTTTTTTCTTCAATAAGCAGTGACGACTAGAAGAAAGTTAATCCATCAAAGTCATCCAAGAACCAATACTCGTATTCCAATCTCGTAAAGTAGGTTAATTGTGTCCCACCACACTCATATTCTAATTTAGTTGGATGACCAAGATCAATTGTAACATGTTTTCTTGATATTTTCACTTACCACTTTTCGCAAAAGAATGTAAAATTGAGTATTATGCTACACACCCAATTTCTCTTAATCATTTTATTATTTTACTATTTCCTACAAGTCTCTTTTATACAATTAGATATCTAATTATTAACTAAATTTAAATTAGGTCTTCACCCTAGAACACAACGTAGTTCAGCTTCTTCGATTCTTCCAAAGCCCTCCAAAATTTTTCCCCACAGGGGGTTCCCGTTGAGATGCAACACTTCCAGTTTCTGCAGATTCCCGATGGAGTTGGGAATAACGCCGCTGAAATTATTATTAGCCAAAAGAAGCGCTCTCATATTCCTCAGACCACCCAGCTTAGAGGACACGTTTCCTGTGACCTTGTTCTTCAGAGACTGAAAAACAAGTCTGATTTTGGTAAGGCGAAAAAAAGAGGAGGGATTCGGTTTGCTGAAATTCCTCCAACGTTCGAGTGATTTTTTTTAAGACCAACGAGATCTTTTATGGATTCTGAGATAGATCCGGTCATGTAGAGGAATTTATGTGGAGGTTCGTAGTTGTGTACACCTCTTGCTCTCAAGGAAAATTTGGGTAACTCGACCTGTGATGAAATCACATTTGACGCTAGTCCAGTTTTTGTAGCAGTTGTTTCCCTTCTAGTTGTCGAGAACTCCCTTTAGATCCTCCATCATACTGGCCTTAAATTTTAACAGTGTATCTTTGTCCCCCTTTCAACAAGTTGCAGGTGACTGTGCATTTCCCACAACAATCGCTTCCAAAAACCAACACCACCCAAAACACTATCTTCATCATGCCTCTCCAGTAATAAACTGAATCTTCCACCGTGCTCTATGATTTGTGTCTTAAACTAACCACCACCATTTATAAGAAGGAATTTGGCCATGTGAAAAAATTGACAGTGGCCTCATGAAGCTCCTCTCCACCAATGAGACTAGCACAATGGAACTCTATACAGTCCTCTCTAACGAGACTTGTGCACAATTATGGTCACCGCAATAAAATCCTTTCGAGATAGAAAAGAATAAGGGATGGAGGTCTTGATGCAAAGATTACTTACCTCAAAGGAGGAAGATGACATTGGATGCGTCATAGTGATTGACCAATTTTTTTACCGAAAATAGAAAGTGTAAGAAATCATATTATTGGTTCCGCTTATTGACAGAAGGGTAATGGTAGAGAGGAATGTTTGGGAATTGAATGAGGAAGAGGCGGATCATAGAAATTACAAAATAATTTCTCCTGCCATTTCCCTTACATTTCTGCTCCAACTAAATGTTGATCAAAGTAATAAGGATATTTTTTAGTTGGAACCCATAACCATTCAAACACTTGCACATGACTAGACATAGAATAGATGACCACAAAGAATCTTATGAAGGCTCCATTCTGTGTAATAACATAATAAGCTCTTCCAATTAGGAGAAGTATTGCCTTAAGCCATATCATATACAACGAATGAATGTTAATCGATTGGAGGTGGGGTTTTGACACATTTATGTTAAATGCAATATCTTCTCAATAACATTGACATTAGGATCATTCTCAAGCCATATACATACAAATTTCGACACTATGTTAAAGCTTCCTCCAAGAATTACCATTATGAATGATAATTCAAGGTACTGCAAGGACATGAAAATATTACCTCATTAATGCTACGAAATGAGTTTCATCATGTCGAACCTAGCTCACCAAAAATTGACTACCACCTCCGTGAAGTATTTCCCCATTCCAGGACATCTGCATTTGGTAAAACAATTACCATCCTCATCTGAGACCTTAGGCAACTTCCACCTCTATTGGACATTCCTTTGTATGCTAGCAATTCATATGGTGCCAAACTCTGGAAACCTAATCTGGAATTACATTTTTTACTTCAAGAACTTCTCCTCCATGAATTACATCTGGGAAATTCCACCACTTGCTCAAATGTTTATCTCCTCCAACAGTGGAGAAGGTTTTCCTTTCATTTGTCTGGATGATTTTCTTTGTTTGTGTTCCTCAACATCCACAATTCTTTATTGTAATTGCTGGGTGTTCGCTTTCACAGTTGTTTACTGGTTGGAAAGTTCTGCAGTTGGTCCTTATTGTTATATCTGGATATTGATCCCTTTCTTTGTGCTTATTATTTCACTTACTTGATGTACAACATGACTATCCTTATCCTTGCCTTAAGGGAAGCCCCCCATTTATTTGGAAACGAATGAGCAAGTTGACTAGCACAACCTTCAAATGTTGAAAGGATTGAACTCTCCAAATTGCCCAATCCATTCCTCAAAATACCAGACACAGTGAATCAGGAGATCCAATTTGATGATCAGTTGCAACACAAAGTTCTTCTTTGCAGGAACCAAAAATTCATGCTCACAAATAATTTATGGGTTTAGATAGGTCTTGTCACTGGTGCAACTGGCAATATTTTTGACATTGTTTATGATTCTTCCTTTGCACCTCCTGATCTGCCATCCTTTTTTGTCATTGAATTTGATCATATATATTAGCCCAATCTGGGATTCCAACACCCCTTCCCATATTCCAATCCCCCTATTTCCAGAGAAATCATAGGAAACTACTAGTAAAAATGTCTTGGGATTTAACTATCCACAAGTCTCTACATCTTACTTTGCATAATGTCACTATTGATATTTGTAGGACTGAGAGACATGGTCTTACCTTCACAACTATCTCTACAGTTCCTTCGTTATCCAATCTTCAGATATTCTCTCCCTTCTCCTTTTCCCGTTGTTCTAAACTATCCAAAACACCTTTACTACACTGCCGCATAAACAAGGAATCAAGGCTACATTCTCTTAAACTCTTCCCTGCCCCTTGAACAACATCACACTTTCCTTCCACTCCCTTCCACACTTCATATTATGTCTTCCACTACTCCTCCTTCTACCCTCCTCTTTACCTGTCAATATTTTCGTTCTTTATTCCCCCTTATCCTTGTACTCACCTTACTTTATGTTTTGTTATTAATACAACTTCTCTTTCTACCATAATTTCAGTCCCCATTTCAGTTAATTCATATACCTCTTCCCCTTCGAAATTCTCATCGCACTACTCATGTGTGATTATTAGTTACCTAGAACTCAGAGCTAGTTGGATGACCTCTCTAAATGTTTCATAAGTTCTTCAAAACAAATATTGTAGTTTAATCAAAAAGATAGTTGTGGAATATTGGAGGGTATTTTTTGCTATTTTTAACTAGCCAAATATCTAAACCCTGGAAAATATATAAAATATGTTTTCACTACCCATCATACCAGGGTTTCTAAAAAAAAAACTCCTGAAAGTCATCCAATCCAAAAATTTGTGACATTTTTCTACACATTAAAAAAAATAAGCATAAAGCGCCAAAACACAACAAATCCCCTTAATCCACCTTAGAGTGATGAGCGATACTGATGAATCCATCTGTCAGCTGGATACCCTAAAGGTTATGCAAATTATTGGCATTCAAACCATGCTTCTTGGGGTGAGAAACTCATTTTCTATGCATGAAGAAATTTAGCAAATAGGTTTTGATCTGAGTCTCTCCCTAGAGAAGATTTGGACCTTGTCTAAAGCCCATGCCCTGAAAAGCATCAACCAGGGTTGTAAGTTTGATGTCATCTACTTTCTATGGGGATTCCAGCCAACAAGTTTAAAATCTCGCAACTGGAGGAATATATTGCTGCACTGGTAATGGAAGAGAATGTTCGTACCAAGGAGGATCCCACTGTTGCTCTTGAAGTGGTGATTTCGAGTGCCTCTAAGGAGGCTACTTAGTTTCGTATATATTTATATATTTTGATAATTATGTAATTTTGGTACTATGTAAGAAACACCATATGGGTTTCTTAACTTTGTAATTGAAACTTGTTCTTAGTTTTTTTGATACATATTAATATAGTTGGGCTTCAAGCCCTTTTTTTACTTATAAAAAAATGACAATAATTTATATAGTGTTTTATACAATTTATAAATAGACATTTTATGAGGGAAAAAATAAGTAATCAAATGGATTGATGACTTTATTGTTCATGAGGAGTCATCTTTTAAAAGAGGGTCAAGTATCTTTGATTAAGAATGGGATAATTTCATAATATGTGTTTAAGGTTGGGTGTGTTGTTCCAAGTAGGGTTGATTGGTGGCACTTAGTTTTATATTAAAGCTTCATTCTTCAAATTGAATATTCATTGATTTTTCTAGACTACCAAAAAAAGAATATGAATAATTAAAATATATATACAGATTACTTTCACATCTCAAAAATAAAAATAGAGGATGATTCAAATATATGTACAAATTACTTTCATTGGTTGAAAACATAGATAAAAAACTTAAGTACTTGGTGTTGTTGGAAATAATAACTCTTTTACAATGAAAATAATGTCTTAAAAATAAAATTTTCATCTTTTCAACCTTATCAACAATATAATCTACAAATTTTAGTTTTAAGAGACAATGTGATGATCTCATTTCTAAATTCAACGACTTATATGTCATACTTCATCATTCAATCAAAACAAATCATAATTCTAAATTGGTGAAACTTTATGCAAGTCTAATAAATGTTGAGGTTGTAGACTCATAGGTATTTGGAACAATTGTAAATTAAATATGAGGGAATTGCACTTATGTATGATGATAGATGCAAGTCTTAACTACATTTGATTAATAGTTGATTGACCATTGGTTTATAGGTGAAGTTTCTTAGCTCACAAAGAACCCACTACAAATCAATCCTTATTGAGTGAAAAGAATTAAACACCCAAAAAAATATTAGGGTCAAATTATGTCTTAACCTAATGCTTAAAAATTAAAAGATTATTTTGATTAACAATTAAAATAATTTATATATTTAACTAAGAAGGAATGGAATTGTAAATCATGTGTAAAAGCGTGATATGGTCCAATCCCATGTTATATATGGTTTTGAACTAGAATGTGATAGCACTCTTTAAATTTTTGTGTGACTGTAAAACTCTATGATAACCTTCATTCTAAAATAAACATGTCACACATATGTAAAATTAAACCCTAACTATGGGTGGGAGACCATGTAAAAAGGTTAGTGTTGGTGGGTTGATTTTTCATCCACAAGGTTCCTCTCAAAGATATGTAACCTAACCCCTCTTTTAAATTAATCCAATAAAGTTATAGTGTGTGTTGTAAAATTTAACCTACTTAATATCATTACTTGTATACTTATGTTTTTAAAAATATATCTTAGTCATTATTATTTTAAAATAATAGTTTAAATCTATAATCAATTATAAAATAAATTTGTTTTTCGTATTATCTTCTTGGAAACAGGCCCATCACATTTGGTATTAGAGCCAAATTCCTTAAATATGTGAATTATACAATATTAAATAGTCTTATTATAAAATAATTTACTTAAATGTGTATTATTGCATATAATGTGTTGGTAAATATTTTATTACATAATATTAGTCAAAACATATGAAAAGAAAAATATTTAGTTTTGTAAGAGGGTTGTATTACCCTAGGGCACTATATAATTAAATTAAATTATAATACAATAGGTAACCACTTGTTTTAAACTTAAGGTTGATATCGACATTAGACTCATAGATATAAACGTAGATGTGTATATAATGTTTGTAGACTACCTATATCATAGTTATATCAAATTCATATGACTTGATATGAAAAAACAATCAACGAAAAACTATTGATAAATGAACTAGATAATTAAAGAATTGATGGATGATATAAGTATGAAAAAATTGTTACCTTTATAATACTAAATGTATAAAACTAAATACCTCCTTTGACTAAGCAATTTTTTTGTAACATGTTTCAAATAGACCTTGCACAACTGAGATCAACAACTAAATTTACAAGGGGAATGTTATGTGACTAATAACACATGGTTTAAAAATTATGTGGTAATATTTACAGTCAGTGGAGTAATATTTAATAAATGTGAAACCACCCAAATTTATATGGGTATGGGGTGAAAGAAAAGCGTAGACAAAAAGTTTTGTTAGTATGCAACTATAAGATCATTATAAAACCAAATTAATACTAATCCTAACAGATCTTTTTAATCTACCTACAATAAAGCAATAGATGGAAAGGATAGAGAAGACAAAAACCTACACTTACCTACATAATTGTAATGTTCCTCCTTTGATTGGTTGGATGTGCTCTTGATATTGGATGATTGATTGTTGCTTCAGATTTTGATGGAGACACACAAGCAACACCTCCCCTTTGGTTTTCCTTGATTATTGATGAAGTATGATGATTGATTGGGGATGAATAATGTATTTATTGAAGATAAAATGGATGATTGATGAACAAAATAGTAGAGTTTTGTTATGGATTCTTAAGATTGGCTCTCATGGAGGAGGAGAGATTGATTTATAGCTTGTGGGTGGAGGATTCAATGGCTAAGATTGAGCCAAGTTGGATTGAAATAAAGGGTGGAGGATTGATGAGAGGAATGGAGGATTCTAGAGTTAGAGGATTCTAGAATTTGAATTCAAATTCTATGGAGGGAAGAAGCTTCCATTGAATTAAAAATTCAATAGAAGGAGAAGGTTAGAGAGGCTTATAGATTTAGAAGCCTTTAGATTTAAGGTGTGAGGATGTGATTAGATTAGGATTAGATTAGGTTGATTAATTATTATTAAGGGTGAGGTTACATGGAAAAGGCTAGGTGTATGGATGTGTAGAGTAGGTTGGTAGGTGGGTGTAGGAATATTAAATTCCTATAAATGCTAATGGAGTATTAAAATAAGATAATATGATATAATAATGGAATAAAAGGGATTAAGGATGTGATATGATATAATAATGATTTAAAATGATTTAGAATAAATGGTAAATGGTGATAAAATGATAAATGGGTAAATATGATAAAATGGATTAATAATAACAATTAATCTTATGATTAGTTATTATATGGATTTAGATGATGTTTCGGGACAAATTAATGGTAATTGATCATTTAGAAATTTTAGATGTCTACATTTTACCCCTCTTTGAAGTGTTATTGTAGAGCAATGACAGTTCAAAGAAAATAAGAGAAGATGTTAAGATGGTGATATGATGCCCCCTTGAGGGGTTAGGCGGGGAGAAACGACGTGGATAACCACTCGAAAAGAGGATATGCCTAAGTTAGTAGATGAGAGGATTGAGGATGAGAAGATTAGAGGGTTATATGAATGAGGATAAGTGTATTTAGAGGATGAGGGTTATAGGATTATAAGAATAGGAGAGAGTTGAGTTTGAAAATGAGAAGATTAGAGAAAAAGGAGATATTGGATTTGGGATGCCCCAGTCAAAGATGTCTGATGAGGGAGAAGATTTAAGATGTTGGATTAGAGGATGCCCCAGTCAAGGGGTTGAGATGTTGAGGATTTTGGATTATAGGATGCTGGATTTGAAGACGTTATATTTTGATATGCCCTATTCAAGGAGTAGGATTTTAGGATGTTGGATTTTGAGATGTTGGATTTCGATATGTTAGATTTTGATATGCCCCGGTCAAGGGGTAGGATTTGAATATTTTAGGATGTTGGATGTGATCGTGGGATATTTTAGGATTGATTTGATTTGGAGGATTAGATGATTGAGGATGTTTGGATGAGAGAATGAGGAATGGTTTTTTAGATCGAATATTCCCCAGCCAGGGGGGTGATGATTTTGGATGTTGCATGTGATATAATAATATTTAGATGTGTAGATTGATTGCTTGATGAATGGATTGATTGGATAGGATGATAAAGAAGGTAAATAACTAGTTAGATGAGGATGAGTATCAATTATGGATGATAATAAGGAAAACATATGATTATCAAAGGGGGTGTGCTACCATAAAGTGCCCAATGTTATCATCATTAGCAATGTGATTGATGTGGCATAAAGCAATATGTACTGAAGTATAAAGACAATGACGACTGAATTTCCAAATGCCCTTGTCATCATATCATTGGACATATCAATATTATGATGGTCCTCATATCATTGGACCAAAAAAGTGGGCCTCATATCATTAGCCCAAATAGTACAAAAATGTAGTCCTCATATCATTGGACCATATAAAAGAAAAATAAAAGAGGCATCATATCATCGGCCAAAATTAAAATGCAAACAAACAAACACACAAGCAAAACACACATATTTTATTTTTATACTTTTTTTAATTTTTGTTGTGTATTTTTTTGAATGTTTTCATTTTTATATTTTGGATTTTGAGATTTATGGATGTTTGGATTTTTTTGGATTTTGGATGTTTTGAATTTTTTAATGTTTTGATCGTTAGATTTTAGTTTTGGGATGTTTTAGATTATTGGATGTTGGATGTTAAGATTTTGGATTTGGGATGGGGAGGATGTGAATTTATCCTATAAGTCCTAAAGCATGTTTGGGTATGATAAAATGGAAGGATTGAGGGAAATTGGATAGGTTGGATAGGGATTGGTTGATAGGCTAGGATTAGATGGGATGTGGGATGGGAGATAGATAAATAAGATGAGATAAATTAGATAGGTTGGAGAGCATAGGTATTTTTTGACAAGTTAGGATTAGAGGGGATGGATATGTGTCCCCAAGTGTAAAGTAAGGTGACCTATGTGGATGGATGGATGGGTTTGATTTTACCCTAGGTGAAGGGTAGGATGAGAAGTGAGGGGTATCTAAAATGGATGATGACCCCAATGGATGATAGTAAGGGTGCCCCCGGTCATGATGATGACAGTATAAAATGGGCATGAGGAGGATTGGATGAAAAGGAAAGGATCGTCGTCTACCCACAGATGTTTGATCCTAAGGGAAAAAGGATGTGGATATGATGGATGGAAGGAAATAACATCAGTGATGAACAAAATATGACCCTGACGACATATGTTGTAAGGAAAGAGTTGGGCTAAAACAAAAGTGTGACCAAGGTCTAAACAATACCTGGAAACATGCAATCCCTATGTCTCTGCGAGATCAAAGTGTGTGATATTGTGATGGTTAATTACCATTTGAAGTGAAGACTTAATGGGTAGTATGTGAAGAAAAACTAGCCAATTTATAGGGGGTGATTAAGTCAAGTAGGCTGATGTTAGGTGAACAGAAGGTTAAGTCGTGCATTTCTCTATTGCTAGCTAGGTTTCCATCGCCCCAATGGAGATACATATTATTCTTGTCACAACATTGTTCTACTACCATCTAGGCATCCATAGCCCTGGTAGAGTTGCTAGAAACACCACTAGAGAGAGAGTCTTGACGTGGAGTTAATTTTATATTTTTAATTTTGATGTGATCTTTTTGAGATTTTTTTTGCATAAAGAGCTTCCACTCTCTTGAAAACTCTCAAGGGGTTAGGAATCACAAATGACTTGATGGGGGATGGAAATGAGTGTAGTGATTACATTGCCTAGATTTTCATAAGATGAACCCAAGGGTATTCACGACAAGTTCATTAAATGTGTTAAAGTGTGTGGATCTCTAGGAGGACGATGGTGCTTAAATGTTAGAGGTAATGATAGCCCAAGATCACACAGTTGTAGTAGGTACTATTACCTTACAACATGTGTGATTAAGTTGATCAAGTATTCAAATTAATGGATTGTAAGAGGATATAAATAGATGTGATGATAGATATGGGTTATATGCAAAGGTATTTGGAGATTGGATGGAAGGAGGATGGGTGGAAAGGAAAGAACATCCCTTCCCAGGTGACTAATTATGTGCTCAATCCATTTTTAGGTGTTTGGTATTTGTAGGGGGATTAGATGATTTTTGATTGGGTTGATTGTTTGGGATGGTAAGATCAACAAGAGGGGTGGTAGAAATGGGTTGTGACTGAATAATTGGAGGGATGTTATTAGTGTTAGGTTTATATCCTAAGCCTAAACAACTTGGATTTTGATGAAGGGAGATGGGTTTGTGAATGCCTTGTTCATGGATGCCTAATCATTTGCCTTGATGTTTCATATTAGAAAACATCATTTTGTCTATAGGATATGAATTGAATGGGGAAGATGAGGCCATGTGCTAATCATGATACTGCGGGGTTGTAATGTTGTCATCCACTAAGAGGCCTGATTTAACAAAGGATGATAGGTGAGTTTTGTTTTGGTTGTTCATTGGTGAGGTGTTTTTGGATGCATGATGATACTTGGATAGATGATGATGTTTTGGTTTTGAGTGGGGTTTGGGTGATGTATGATGGTTAGGGAGAGGATTTTGATAGAAAGGTGGTGGATAAAGAGGTATACAAACAAGAATTATTTAGTTAATGAGGTTTTGAACATAAAATTTAAATTTCATGCAATGATTAGTCGAATGTCCATAGGTACTATGAAAGTCACAATAGTAGTGTTCCCCGATACCAAGATGGTTTGGGAAGGTTTTGATCGCATGATTTGATTGGAGGTTGAATAATCATGTTGAATTTTTTTAGATGATGGAAGATGGTGGTCAAGGATTCCTCCTAAAGGAGTGAAGTGGTTTGGGTTAAATGGTTTTAGAGGGAGTAGGAAGTAATGGTTTGGAGGGAGTAGGAAGTAAAGGTGTAAGATTATGTGGATTATGAGATGATTTAGTTGATTTGGATTTAGGATTTGAATTAGATTGTTGTGGCTTATAAGATGAAGGGGATATGTTAGGCATGGGGGCTGAAGTAAATGGTTTGGGCTTGGAGGATGAAGTATATTTGGTTGATTTTGGATTGGTTGTAGTATGTAGTTTTGAGGTAGATAGTTTTGGATTACTATAAGATTGTTTGGGATTCATAGATTTAGATGAAGGGGATAGGTGTGATATGGGGGTCAAATTAGATTTGGGTGATGTTGGGGATGAAGGAAATTTGGGATATAGGTGTGGAGTAGGAACCACATTGGATTTGGGATATTTAGGGGATGATGTAGATGAAGGTGGAATGGGAGACTCATTAGATTGGGTAGGAGGTGGGGTGGGGAGAGGATTTAGATTATATTTGTTAGGTTTGGGAGGTGGTGACTTAGGATTTGTGTTAGATGTTTTAGGATCAGGGGATGGAGATGAAATGGGATTAGAGGATATAATAGTGTTAGGTTTAGTTAATGAAGGGGTTAAGATATGATTAGGTGTGGATGAAGAGGATGAGGGTGGAATAAGAGCCATATTAGCTGGTTTGGAATTGGATATATAAGGGGATAGGAGTGACTTAGGAGTCACTGTGGATGAGATAGTTTTGAGAAGATTGAGTTTAGGTGATGAAGGGGATGAAATAGGTTTAGAGGTTGAATTTAATGATGGATTAGGGGATGTGGTACTATCTAGGAGAAAGTTTGTAGGATTGGATTGGAGTGATGAAGATGAAGAGGATGGAGGACTAAGATGAGATGTGGGGGATAGTGGTTTAGGATTAAGTGATTGTGATTGTTGTGGATATGTGAATGGGACTCGGTGATAGGTTGGATGATGATTGGATTTAGGGGTTGAAATTTTAGATAGTGTCACATGAGTTTTGATAGGAGGAAAGTGGGGGTCATGATGATTGATAGGATATTTATATGTTGGAATTGGAGATGGCAGTATAGGTTTGGGATTGGTAGCAAGATTATCAAGGACATAAAGGAGGTCCTCTTGGTCTAGGTCAAAGTTAGTGAGGTGGTCAAAGTCAATGTAATTGGCTTTTGGGGATAGATTCTTATGGTGCTTAGGTTGTGGTGTAGTTTGAGATGATTTGGGTTCCTCAAGGAGGAGGTTAATGGGGTGGGGAGTAGGGATCCTAAGAAGTGAAAATTGTGGATGGGGTTGATTGGGATATAATGGTTTAGGGGGTGATTGGTTGATTACAGATTAAAGATAAGATATTTGTTGATTACGATGTTGGATGATTTCTAGGATATTAGGATCAATGTGGGATGGTTGATTTGGATGATGAGAAGAGGATTGATTAAGATAGGATGTTGAGTTTGAGATTTGTGTTATCCCAAATTTCCCACTAGAAATTTTGGTCAGAAAAAGCCTTACAAATAAAAAAAACATGAAGGGAAATGATACAGACCCACGAGCTCACGTCCCAAAACTAGGAAAAGTGAAAAACAAAAGCTCGAGAGAGTCAAATTCGACCCCGCACAAGAAGAAATAGAAGAAATGGTTCTTTTAAGAATTTCCACATCCTAAATCTATTTAAAAGGTCAAGGGAGGACTCAACAATGGAGTGGCAGGGGAAGAGGAGATAGTTTTAAAGAGACTAGATGCAAGAAATAGAAGAAATGGTGAAGTCTAGAATTTTTCGGGCTCGAAAAATTTAGGAAAGGGTCCAAAATAAACTAAGTATGGAGGAGGTAGTGGAAGAGACTACGTGTCCTCATGGCACTTCTCCAAAGATGGATCCAAATAGAGAGGCTCAAACAAGTGCTGCATCTCCACATGTCCCAAGGCAGAATGGAGGTAGCATCAAAGGGTCAAACAGAGTCAAAGGTGGACAAGGTGAGCCTCAAAAAATTGGCTAAGTATGAATGTGCAAGAAGAGAGTGCCAAGTGTCAGTTTGGTGCATCCCCAAGAGTTGGTCCAAAGGCGGAGACCCAAATGAGTGTGAGCTCACCACGTAGCTCAAAGTCTAAAAAGTAAGGACCATTGAAAATTCCATAAAGCAGTGGAGGCCGACAAGTGTCAACTTGATGCTCCTCCAAAGGCAAGCTTTGGATAGGATTTGCAAACATACGCGGTGCCTCCACATGTCCTCAAAGGGGGCAGAGTGAGTTGAATTGTCAAAGCATTAGCAAGCTAGTGGAAGCTGCCAAGTGTCCTAAGGATGTTGTTTTAGGGGAAAATGGAAAAGAGATTCTTGAGAAAGTGCCAGAGTCGTGTCCCAAGGGAAAGTGGGGAGTCGGGGAAAAGGTTAGTTTTTCGCCCTTTGCCTCAAAAGGGGTAAAAGTTATAAAAAGACCCGCGACTCTGCCCAAGAGGGAAAAGTCAAAATATAGACCCGAGTCAAAGCCAAGTCGGGGCATTGGGGAGAGAAGTGAAAGTTTGCCTTTCGTTCAAAAGGCATAAAGGAAAAAGTTGGAGCGCATCTCCCCAGCCAGCCAAAGGGTGCCACGTGTCCCATATTAAAGAGGGAGACCCATTTTCAAGTTGTTTTCCCCATCTATTTGTATGGATCTGATAAAAACTTTGAAGGGGCATATATTTTGACTCAGGGCTCGAAATATTGCGAATCTGAAACCATTGGAAAGATCTCGGCCTCACCCATGCAATGGAGGTTTGAGAATTTGTTTTTTAGGAGGTTAGGTAAAGAAAATGGAGAAATGTCTTTGGGTCTTCAATGCAGGATCCATTTGTCTCAACAACCAGATTAGATTTGATTTATTTCCACCATGTCCTCTTCCTTCAAAGCGCCCAAACCAAGGATTGATGCGGTAAAGACAGATTTGGGGGGTAGATTTCATCAAAGGCATTAATAGCGGTGGTTGAGCTTTGACCCATGTTTTCCCGCTTCTCTCTCCCTTTTTATTCTCTCAGATCGATTATATAAATACAGAGGCAAGATTCATTGTAAAAGTTATTGTTCATTCTTCTTCTCTGCCTCCCCTCTTCTTTTCTTCTCTAGGGTCGAAAATGGAGTCTGAACCTCCTCCCCTGCTCTATAAATTGTGTTCTTTTCCTCTTGCTCATGTATGATTGCTCTCTGTAAATTTTTGAAGCAATAAAACTTGTTTTTGTGATGTGTTTGTCAATCCTCCACTTGTTTTCATTGCATCTTCTTACCTCTCATCATTCTGGAGTATTCTGTGCATATTTTGGACGTTTCATTTGTAGATCTGGGGAGTTGTATTCATGGGGATCAGAAATGGAGTTCTGTGTGAATTTGACATTTGGTCTGTGATGCTGATGTCCATCCTCTCCATTTCTCACCTCACCTCCCTTCATTTAATGGTTGTTTTGGTAGATGATTAGCACTTCCATTTTTTGGTGCTATCACCTCGTTAGTGTAGGATTTCCCTCTTTATGCACTTTCTCTCTCCCTGTCTCCTTGGCATTGTTAGGATAGGTGTAGTTAGACCTCATTTCTACATTAGGAGTAGTTTAGCATTAGGATCAGGAAGAGGAAGCTAGATTTCTCCAGAGGGCCATCTCAAGTCCGCAAGTCCCATAGCTTGAGAGATGGTCCCATGTTATGCAAATCACACCAAATGACCATGCCTTAGAAAAGCAGATCCACCACTCATTTGGGGGTGTTGTGATTTTGCACTAACAATTTTGGCACACCCGGTGGGTGAAGCATCTTACCACTTCACTTCATTAGGTTTGATGTGCTCTTGGTGAAGATTTAAGCCTTTGGAGGCACTTTCAAGCACATTTGGTGACTCCATCTAGTCAAAAACCCATTCTCTGAGTTGCAGACCTTTTCCATCCATTTCCACTCATTTCATCCATTTCTTCCTCCATCTCTTTCATTTTCCCCCATTCCATGAGGTTGTGCAATCATGTCTTCATTCCCTTCATGGAACTCACATTTACAGCAATACAGTCCACCTCCAATGTATTTCCCAACTCCTCCAGATCAACATTATAATCAGATCCAGGACCATTATGCTTACCCATATGAATAGTGTCAAAACTAGTTTGACTATGAAGCTTATCAAGAACAAGCAGATGCATATGATGGTGATAATTATGTAGAAGATGTTGTTCTGCTGGAAAAGATTCAAAAAATGGAGGCTGACATGGTTTAATTAAGGGAAACAATTCAAATGAGGGCTTTCAACATTGGTTGCAGGGAACCTTGTCCATGGAAAGGCCCTTGTCCAAGACACTACAGCCCTCAAGAGAAGCTAGACTTCATGATTGAAATGCTACCCCAACTTGCACAATAGACAATGGAGATCGAGGCTTATGAATAAAGTGTGGGACAACCTTGTCAATGGGTAAGTCAGTCACCAGCTCCCTATCTTTCATTGTCTCTTATTCAATCTTTATCATTTCAACAGAGGCAGGAGTCAAGCCCGTCACTTTCTACCCCAAGTGTTGATTTCATTTCTCCACCTCCTAGTCTTCCACCTCACCTCAGTTTCTCTGCCCTTTTCCCTTCCAAATCCAATTCCCCTCTACAAGAGCCAAAAGAAATTCCTTACCCACCTACCACTCTTCTTGCCTTCCTAAGTCCATATTAGGAAGAAAAAAATAAAAAAACCAGTCAAGGAGAACATCAAATAGAGGAACCCACCAGAGAAGAAATGATAGAAATTATGAAGATTTGGGCTGCTAAATTTGAGTTTTCAAAGGTTCCCCTGTTGGTTAAGCATATGGAGGTGGCTAAGGTCAAGCCGTTAAGTGGTGGAAGCTCCAGCTATAGCACAAGCAAGGGAAGAGGGAGCTACTCATAATCCAAAAGAAGAGGAGTACATTTCGACTGTGGAGGAGGACCATATAGTTTCAGAGGCTCCAAGCACGGAGCAGGACACAGAAGAACCTTCAGTTCTTCCTCCCACTTCATCCCCTTCAAGCTCTGATGTTAAGGAAGAGTTCAAGCTTTCAAAAATCATGTTTGAGGATGAAGGGAACCATGGTGAGTCAATTATAGATCAGGAGGACACCATGAAGGAGGTTGAGCACCTGTGACAGGATAGCAAGGGGGCAGATTACCTATTTGACTTGTAGGATTACCTTGATGGAGGGGAACCCATGGAGATCACATCATTTTTTCCTCCATCTCTCACATCCTAAGCACATGAGCCTACAGCCATGGAGGAGAACATTTAGGAACAAAAGCCTACACTTCATAACAACCCTCTGGAACCAAGATTGGAAAACATGACTATTCCATGTTCTTCAAAGGAGGAGGAAGAGAAAAGGCAGGAGGATGTCATCATTTATCTTACACCATCCAACCAAGAAGGTCCACAAGAAGACTCCAATTTTGGAGTTGAATTTCAAAGAAATGGGCACATCCAAAGGATCATACCATGCCCAATCAGGTACTTGGCTTCATTAGAGCCAAATGAGAGACCAAAACCAGTCATGCCTACTTTAGGGCATGAGGATGATCATCAAATTACCAAGAGTCACCATTACTACCTCCAGGAGTCCAATGCAGGTCATCTTGAAGAGGTATTTTCCATTAATGCTGATACCTTGATGATTTGGGTGGAGGACCGGCTTATTGTCAGTTTTTCACTCATCCAACCAGCCACATTCAGTGCCAAATCGGTTGCATGGCTGCCATTTTTGAGGAAGGGAAGCTATTTCTCCCTGCCAGTTGCAGGATTTGTTTGAGCTCCGTTTTCTCTTGGTTAGAGTAGAGTAGGTAGGTTTGTTTCTAGCAAAAGAAGTACTTATACACACTCTACATGTCTCATTTGAGGCATCTATGATTTTTTCTTTGTATATAAGTTTTGTTTATATTGCTTCAGAGGGGCATGAGGCCAGGTTCTTAACTATTTAAGGAAAGAAGGCTCATGTTTTCTTGTGACGGTTGCAAGTTGAAATAGGGAACAAATGCAAAGCAACTAAAAGCCATTTCAAGATAGTCCATTTAAGGGACAGATTGAAGCCCCAGGTCAAAACAATTTTCTACTCTCAGAAACTCCATTTCCAAGGTTCTCTTAGGAAAATTGAGAGTGCAGACGCATGGGTAGGCTCAGAGACAGACGAAACATAGAAAATTCTTGTAGTTAGGCTCTTATTGGCTCAAGGATTAGTTCCATGTTATCAAGCAAACTCCATGCCCAATGGATGCTTCAAGGCCACTGGTCTCTTCATCTAGTAGGTAGATGTCCCCGTGAGTCACCAAATTGTTATCCCAAATTTCCCACCAGAAATTTTGGTCAGAACAAGCCTTACACATAAAGAAAACATGAAGGGAAATGATACAGACCCACGAGCCCACGTCCCAGAACCAGGAAAAGTGAAAAACAGAAGCCTGAGAGAGTCAAATTCGACCCTGCACAAGAAGAAATAGATGAAATGTTTATTTTGAGCGTTTCCACAACCTAAATCTATTTAAAGGGTCGAGGGAGGACTCAACAATAGAGTGGCGAGGGCAGAGAAGAAAGAGGAGACAATTTTAAAGAGACTAGATGCAAGAAACAAAAGAAACAGTGAAGTCTAGAAGTTTTCGGGCTCAAACAGTTCAGGAAAGGGTCCAAAATTGACTAAGTATGGAGGAGGCAGCGGAAGAGACCACATGTCCTTGCGGCACTTCTCCAAAGATGGATCCAATTAGAGAGGCTCAAACAAGCACTGCATCTCCATGTGTCCCAGGGCAGAATGGAGGTAACGTCAAATGGTCAAACATAGTCAAAGGTAGACAAGGCGGGCCTCAAAAAATTGGCTAAGTATGAATGTGCAAGCAAAGAGTGCCAAGTGTCAATCTGGCGCATCCCCAAGAGTCAGTCCAAAGGCAGAGACCCAAATGAGTGCGAGCTCGTCACGTAGGCCAAAGTCTAAAAAGTAAGAAGGACCGTTGAAAAGTCCACAAAGCAGCAGAGGTTGACAAGTGTCAACCCAACGCTCCTCCAAAGGCAAGCTTTGGGTCAGATTTGCAAACATGCACGGTGCCTCCACGTGTCCTCAAAGGGGGTAGAGTTAGTTGAATTTTCAAAGAATTAACAGGCCGGTGGAAGCTGCCAAGTGTCCTAAGGACATTGTTTCAGGGGAAAATGGAAAAGAGATTCCTGAGCAAGCGCTATAGTGACACGTGTCCTAGGAGAAAGCGGGGAGTCGGGGAAAAGGTTAGTTTTTTACCCTTTGCCTCAAAAGGGGTAAAAGTTATAAAAAGACCCGTGACTCCACCCAAGAGGGAAAAAGTCAACATATAGACACGAGTCAAAGCCAAGGCGGGCTGTCAAGGAGAGAAGTGAAAGTTTTCCTTTTGTTCAAAAGGCATAAAGGAAAAAGTTGGAGCGCATCTCCTCAGCCAACCAAAGGGTGCCACGTGTCCCATATTAAAGAGGGAGACCCATTTTCAAGTTGTTTTCCTCATCCATTCATACAGATCTGATACAAACTTCGAAGGGGCATATATTTTGACTCGGGGCTTGAAATATTGCAAATCTGACACCATTGGAAAGATCTCGGCCTCGCCCACGCAATGGAGGTCTAAGACTTTGTTTTTGAGGAGGTTAGGTAAATAAAATGGAGAAACATCATCGGGCATTCAATGCACTATCCATCTATCTCAACAACCAGATCAAATTCGATCTATTTCCATCATGTCCTCTTCCTTCAAAGCACAAAACTGAGGATTGATGCGAGAAAGATATATTTGGGGGGCAGATTTCATCAGAGGCATTAACAGCAGTGGTTGAGCTTTGACCCGCATTTTCCCACTTCTCTCTTCCTTTTTCTTCTCTCGGATTGATTCTATAAATACAGGGGCAGGATTCATTGTAAAAGTTATTGTTCATTCTTCTTCTCTGCCTCCCCTCTTCTTTTCTTCCCCAGGGTCGAAAATGGAGTCTGAACCTCCTCCCTTGCTATGTAAATGGCGTTATTTACCTCTTTCTTGTGTATGCTACTCTGTGTAAATTTTTGAAGCAATAAAACTTGTTTTTGTGATGCGTTTGTCCATCCTTTGCTTGTTTTCATTGCATCTTCTTACCTCTCATTGTTTTGGAGTATTTCATGCATGTTTTGGAATTTCATTTGTAGATCTGGGAGTTGTGTTTGTGGGGATCAGAAATGGAGTTCTGTGTGAATCTGACATTTGGTATGTGATGTTGATGTCCATCCTCTCCATTTCTCAACTAACCTCTCTTCATTTCATGTCCATTTTGATAGATGATCAACGCTTCCCTTTTCTTTGTGTTATCACCTTGTTACTGTAGGATTTCCCTCTTTATGCACTTTCTCTCTCCCTGTCTCCTTGGCATTGTTAGGATAGGTGTAGTTAGACGTCATTTTTGCATTAGGATCAGGAAGAAGAAGTCAGATTTCCCTGGAAGGCCATCTCAAGTCCGCAAGTCCCATAGCTTGAGAGATGGTCCCATGTTATGTAAATCACACTAAATGACCCTGCCTTAGAAAAGTAGATCCACCACTCATTTGGGTGTGCTGTGATTTTGCACTAACAATTTGTTGGTTAATGTATTGGATACTGTGTGGGACTTCATGGTCAAAGTGACATGGTGGACTTTGATGGGTGGGGGATGATGGGATAGCTTGGTTGATTGATTTAAAAAAGAGATAAGGGTTTGGGTGTTGGTTTAGAAAGGATGGTGATTGAGGATCAAAGGCCATGGTTAGATAGGATGTGTGGATGATTAGTTTTGGATAAGGATTTGGATGTTGTTTGATTAAGGATGGTGATAGGATTATGGTTGGGCTCGTGTGATATAAAATGGATGATTATAATAATGTTTGATTAATTAAAATTTTAAATTAATGGGATGGTTAAGGGTGTTTACAAACATAAAACAAACATGCAACACACACCCTAACTAGTCAAGTGGGTTTGCAATCAAGCTATAGCCCGATTTCAATACCACACACCAACGATGGTGCCACAATTGTCTCTCCACCTATGTGCCAATGTGGGTTCAGCTAGCAAGTAATCTTGCGGACTGTGATCCTCCTTACACTATAGCTCAATATGCAGGCAAATGGTTGCATAATCTAGGATGCACGAGCTTACTAGGGACATCCCTGATATACCTTGCGGTACGTGTGGCCCAATTCATTGTTATAAGGATGTTGTCTGAGGCTTGGGTATTGGTACGTGGAAGCCCCTCACTTCACGACACTCTTAAAACAAGTAAGCACTTAGCCAATAACGATAGTTGTCCTTGAATTTATATACCCCACCGGAACACAAGGTGTGTCTATGTGCATGGACATGAATCCCATGATCACCAAGACCCCTAAGACTATGGTAAGTGTGTGGATGTCACTTCCACATCACGTTACCCCCTAAAAAAGAAAAAGGGAGGGAAGAATAACCACTTTTTTCTCCTCAAGATTGTCCTAGGACACAAGACGAGAGCATACATGAAATCATCTTTGGGTTTAAAATAAGCAACACACTAATTACTGAAAGACAACACACAAAATAACAAAAACCAAAAAATATATGATGGGGGCATTCGACAAGGGGACCTTTAACACAAAGGATTAGTAGTTTATTTCAAACCCCAATATTCTTGGACCGTTCGTGTTGCAAAAAAATTTTTAGTAGTTTTGATTTAATTAGTACCCTGCAACCACAAATGTTAGCAATTTTTTAAATTCAAATTTTAAAACCAACAGAGTTTCCCCCTTGTCTCTACAATATTTCTACAAAAACAAAATTTTAGATTCTAGATAATACTGCTAGAAATAAAAATATGTGAGTTAATTTTTAATATTAAGGAAATAAATACTAATAAAATAAAAGCGTTGTTACATAGTAAACACACTATTTCAAGGGTCAAACACACTAATTCAAGATAGACACACTGAAGCATGGATGTATGTGTTGAACCTGTAAGCACAGAGGTTAGTAATCACAGAAGCGCTAATACAGGAGATAAATGTGCTAAAATAGTAACATACACGTTGCAATCTGTACAGACAAAATGTTAGTTAGTAAATGCACTATTATAGGTAATAAACACGCTGAAATAGTTACAAACATGCCAAACTAGTGATAAATGTGCAACTTTATGAATAGAAGCCTTCACCTACAAAACACAATGTTAGTACGTAAACGCACTATGTCATGAACCAAACACATTGAAACAGTACCAAACCCGCTATTACAAGAAACAAACACGCTGAAATATATCCCTGCAAAAATAGAGTCAGAAGAGTGTGCATAAGCATTATTTTATGGTATATGCATTGTTACAGGTCACAAACGTGTTGTTACATGTTAAAAGTGTTGAAACGGAACTGAGACATGAAAATTAAAAAATTTCAATGTCAAATCTTAACAAAAATTAAAAAAAAATGGAAAGTTTGTTCTTAGTGTTAAATGCCACTAAATTATACTAAAATCTAGGGGGTAAGCCCCATGGTGGGTGCCAAAATGTAGACAAAAATTTGTGTTAGTATGTAAATATAAGATGATTTTAAAACCAAATCAATCCAAATCCTAACTCAGCTTATTAATCTACCTCTGATAGAGCAATAGATGGAAATGAGAGAGAAGACAAATACCTGCACTTACCTACACGATCGTAATGTTCCCCCTTTGATTGGTTGGATGTGCTCTTGATGTTGGATGATTGATTTTTGCTTCAAATTTTGATGGAGACACACAAGTAGTACCTCCCCTTTTGTTTGTCTTGATGATTGATGAAGGGTGATGATTGATTATGGATGAATAATGGATTGATTAAAGATAAAATGGATGACTGATGAACAAAATAGCAGATTTTTGCTATGGATTCTTAATATTGGCTCTCATGGAGTAGGAGAGCTTGATTTATAGCTTGTGGGTGGAAGATTCAATGGCTAAGATTGAGCTAAGTTGGATTGCAATCAAGGGTGGAGGATTGATGAGAGGAATGGAGGATTCTAGAGTTGAAGGATTCTAGAATTTGAATTCAAATTCTATGGAGGGAAGAAGATTCCATTGAATTAAAAATTCAATAGAAGGAGAAGGTTTGAGAGACTTCTAGATTTAGAAGCCTCTATATTTAGAGGAGTGAGGGTGTGATTATATTAGGTTTATCAATGATGGTTAGAGGTGAGATTACATGAAAAGGCTAGGTGTAGGGATGTCTAGAGTAGGTTGGTAGGTGGATGTAGGAATATTAAATTCCTATAAATGCTAATGGAGGATTAAAATAAGATAATATGATATAATAATGGAATAAAAGGGATTAAGCATGGGATAGGATATAATAATGATTTAAAATGATTTGGGATAAATGATAAGTTGTGATAAAATGATAAAGGGGTAAATATGATAAACTATATTAATAATAATAATTAATCTTATGATTAATTATTATATAGATTTAGATGATGTTTTGGGATAGATTAATGATAATTGATCATGTCGAGATTTTAAATGTCTACATTTTCCCCCTCTTTGAAGTGTTATTGCAGAGAAATGGAAGTTCAAAGAAAATAAGAGAAGATGTTAGGAGGTGATATGATGAAATGTAGACATCTAAAATGTCAACAAAAAGTGTTAGGGAAAAGAAAGAATATGAAACACAAGTAAATTATAATTTTATGATCACCCAATAAAATGGGCGAATACGAATTATTATTTAATCTCCCAATAAATATGGTTGTAAATTAATGTAATAATGTTAATGACAAGATGTGTGAAAGGGTGGGACCCTTTAGATTATTATAAATTTAGGGGAACCTTGGTTGATGGCACATGAAATTATATGGATGGAAATAAGTGACTATGAAATGAATATAATTGATGTACATGTGAAAGACTTATTAAAGGACAACCTCAAGTGATAAGTTGGATTAAATTACCTTGCAATTAATATGGGGTACTCAGTGTGCATCCTATTGGAGGTATAGAATACACCCCAGATGTCCTTGATCCGGGTTGTGTGTATATATTTTGAACTAAATATTAGATTTTTTTCAATGTGCAAGTTGTGACTGTACCTATTACTTCCAATTGATAGGTTAAGTGGCCACCCATGAGGTTATTCCCAAATATATGTAGCCTAAAACCTCTTTCAAATTAATAAAAAGAATTATTGTATGTGTTGTAAAATTTAATTGAGTTCATTTGTTTACTTGTATACTTATGTTTTTAAAAGCTATCTTCGACATTACGATTTAATATTAATACTTGAAATCTCTAATCAAATATAAAATAAATTATGTTTTCTTATCATCTTCCTAGAAAAAGACCTATCACATGATTTATATAAGTTTGTTCTTACAAGTGGTATCGAAGATTTGAATCAAACTAAAATTACGTCAAAATTCTAACTTTAAAGATTCATCTATATTTTGCAAATTTCTAGTAATTTTTTTGCAATGTGATTATTAGTGTTGTAAAACATTTTGAAGAAGCTATAGTCTAAATTTAATTTAATTTTTATTTTTTTACAGGAATTGTTGAGCATAGAAAAATGACTAATTCCAGGAACAGAGGTTAACACACACGGAAGACATTGTAGAAGAAATGTGCATGAGGAAGTGTGCACGAGGATTACAAGGTTTGCGTGCGGAGACAGGATAAGGTTGCGCACAACAAATTAACACTTAACCAGATTTGGAATTAAGAGCTAAAGTTAGACGTGGAGTGTGGAGCACGTCTTCTAGAAGACTTGAAGAACACACAAAGGCTATATTGGGCAAACAGCATATCAATAGACATGAATGGTCCCAAGCTAATAATAGGATTTAAACTAAGGGATAACTGAATTAGATCTTTTGTTAGAGAGCTTGCATACTTTTTTTACTTAGCTTGTAGCGGCACATGATTGTTATTAGCATGTAGACTATTTTTGAGAGATTCATGGGCGGTGAATGGAAATTTCCCACCCCTATAAATATGTATTGATTTTCACGGTTTAGGGGATCACTTTTGTAATGGAGTTATGTTGTTGGATTATGTGTGCACGTGACTCATGTTGACATTATTATGTATGTAAGAAGCTTTTTTAGTGATATTAATATAATGGATCTTTGTGGCTGATACTGGTGTTTGACATAACTGAGCATTAATCTTGTATGGTAAATTTGATTAGATTTCTTGCTTAAGTATTCTTGCACATAGTTAATATCTAGATCTGGTTCATGCACTATTGTTTAATTGATTATCTGTTATGGATCTGATATATTTGTTTAAGCATGCTAACTCCTTGAACAATTTGACATAAAAGAGGAACTTGGTACCTTTGCGCGCTTTGGGTGAGCGCTCAGTTCAGGTTGAGTGATGTACTAGTTTGCCTTGGGATTTTGTGGGTAAAATCTAGGCTGCATTTTCGTTTCATTTTTGGGACCTCTTTTACAGTTGTTTGGCAGGATGTTGCATGATGAAGACGTATCAGTTCACCTTGGCCAATATTGAAGAGTGGTTAGATGATTTAGAGGAAGATTATGCTTGTAGATTTAGCATTGGACCTGAATTTAATTCACGTGTGTGGGTTGAAGAGAATTTGTAAGATGAGTCGTATGAGACGTTCTTCGCCATATTTCCTATAGAGTTGTATGAGTGGTTGGTTTCTTACGCATCAAAGATAAATTAGAGGTTTCACACGCTTGTTTAGATGCAAAAATAATTCCAGGCCTTGCATGATGTAGATCAGACGTGGACACGCATTGTGGATCATTGGTTCCATGGTGTTCTAAATAGCTATATTTTAGAGTACATAGTTTCTAATTACTCTTGTCCATAGGTTGTTGAGTTCCAATTCTTATACGAGCCCAAAGGATCTTATTTGTGTAGCATTCCTTTAGCGATTAATATCTTCATTGTGACCTTGGCTTTGGAAGAAAAACCTATGACTAGCTAAACCCCACCACGTGTGGGGGAAGGAGCGGGTGTGGTGAAATATGGTGGACCTAGTGGTAGAAATATAGAGAGGAGAAAGGTGGCTTAAGTTTAATGAGGTATGCGAGAGGGAGTTGGAGAAGGTGCGTGAAGTTACAAAATGAATGGAATTGTGGAGAGAGATGGCTTGCGAAGGATTTGGAGCTCGTGTAGAGGACGTGGAGCCAGAGCATTTGGAACTCCCCCACTTAGGAAAGCATGATAGAGAACCCTCTTTGACCTCATATGAGAGTGTGTTGGTGGAAGCTGCATGGGCCGCAAGCGTACATTTTATGCCTCCTAGTGACCTAGCCCTTACGCTTGGTTTCCCAGTTTCCACAATAGTTATGAGTAAGTAACCTAGTGTGGGAAGTAGGGTAGTGACAAATAGAGTTGATTTATAGAAAATTTCAGGAGTTAATCAGGTAGCTGATTCATCTATGGTGGTGCAATCGTCATTTGTATTATGTGGAGGTCCAATTGGAGGTATCTTTTCTGGTGTGTCATTAGCACAGAATGTGGGCACGTAGAACATTGGCATAACATCTGGAAGTAGCACAACTTTACAGACTATGGGATTCCATTTTAGCACAACCATTGGAGCAAAAGGAAGTGCATTATCTAGTTCATTACCTTCCATGGGTGGGGTATCAGGAGGATCAGGTGGCTCAGGATCTGGTGGAGTTGTTGGTTTAGGGGGTGGGGGAAACAAGAGAGGAAATACAGGTTCTAGATCTAGTGGGCATGGTCTGCACTAGCCCCAGAATATTTATATGGAGATGTCTCTTTGTCTTGCATAATATAGAGGGATATAAGATGCAGCTAAACACGTGCATAGGTGTGAAATACTATGGCGTGCGAAGGAGATTACATCTCCAGAGTGCAAGGCAAGTTAGATTACAACTACATTGCAAGGGCACGTGCATAGTTTGTATAGGAAATTTGATCCAGACCAAAATTGTGTGGAGTATATTGCATTGTGGGATGCTTTCTTGAAAGAGTTTTATATTCCTTAATTTGAGCATAAGAGCATCAACACACTGAAGGACATCAAGCCAGGTACAACTGAGACTATTCAGGAGTATGATGCATGTTTCAAAACTCTTTTGTCAAAGTTATCTTATGACATTCACCCAAGTCAACATGCTTAATGGTTTGTTGGAGGAATAATCATGCCTTTCATAAGGGCACTCTCACATAAAACTTATACAAATCCACGTGATGTACTCAAAGCAGCCTTGCATGTTGAGGTAGTGGGAAGTGTAGACACAGGAGTGAGCCCATTTTTGGAGGCCCAGATTGTAGTTATGACTAAACAGTTGGAGAATTTATTAGCTAACTTAGTGCATGAGATGCGTAGTGGAATTTGGTGCATAGATTGTGAAGTAAAAGGGCATACTAAGGATATTTTTCCTCGTAAATCAGTGTGTGTCATGTCGTTGGACTATGAAATTTGTCACTTGGATCATGATTCAAGTAGGTTCCCTTTGCTGCAATGTGCGATAAGGAAGAACGTGTCTTTTTATTGCAATATTTACAAGTCTACCACTCATGATACTAATAATTGTAGGTTGATTGATCATATTCCCGATGTCATTAATACTAGTGTACGTCAGACCAATGTTGCAAATAATTCAAAGGAAAAAGGTGAGCATCATGATCATGACCACAATGAAGGTCACTCTAATAGAGGCTATGGTAGAGGTCAAGGATACCATGGAGGATTCAGGGACCGAGGTCCCGGCAGTGGAAGAAGTGGTTTTCTTCGTGGAACACATTATACATGCGGATTCCCTGATCACTACAGGCGTAAATTCCCTCAAAACAATATTTGTTCTTTTTACGGGAAGAATCACAACTATGAAGAATGTTTGAACTTGTATGAACAATTGATTAAGATGTAAAAGCAGGACAAGGGCGTGGGAGTGGTTAGATTACAGCACATCGTGGACGATCAGTGGATGCCGAAGTTAGCGCCTGATCCTAAGTTGGTACATATAAAGATCACTACACGCGCTGAGGATGTGCACACCAGGGAAGTTCCAAAGTAGAAGCATGTTATCACAAAGGAGGAGGTATTACATGTAAAGTATCCAGACCCTATGCATTAGAAGGAGGTTTATCAAGAAACCATGGAGGTGATTTGGAATTTTTAGGGTGAGATATAATGTTTGAAATAACAATCGCAGAAGTTAGAGCAGTAGAAAGCATATGAGCTCCATCAGACATATGTTGATGATTTAAAGGAAGTTTACAAGATGCTGCAATGATAGAACATCATTCATTTGTTTGGGGAATGGTTGAAGGGAAACACCCCATGTCCTATAATTGAGTGTGAAAGATGGATTTTACATGCTAACCTTCCTCCTCACAGTTTGGATTATGACAAGGAGATTACTCCGAATGATGTTGTTGATGGCTAGATTTTGAGTAACATTTTGATTAACACATGTGTGGAAGTGAATGTACTCACTTTGGATGCATGGATTTAGATGGGAAAACCACCATTACAATCATCTTCAAATGTGTTGTTTATCGTAAACAGGACTAAAGCCATGCCTATTAGGGTTTTAAAGGATGTATCTATTATTATACAAGGGGCCAAGTTTACTGGGGACTTTGAAATCTTGGCTCTTGGAGAGGCCGATAGTTTTCCATCATTGCTTGGGCACCCTTGGTGTTATGCAAACAATTTCGAGCTGCGTTTCAATAAGGGATATATATAAGTTTTGAGAACAAGGAAGAGCATGCCATTATTCCTTTGGTAGATGGAAAAGCTAAACCTTATGTAGAGCCCTTAAGTGAAGAATATTTAAAAAGAATTTATATGTGCACCACTAGAGATCTAAAAGTGCTTGAGCCATTAAAGGAAGGAGTTATCTAGTGGGATGATGCATAATCCATGAGTGATACTACAAGTGTTGCATGTGACAATTGGGCACATGGCACTTATGAAATGGTTGGGCATGAAGTGAGAAGGGTAGTTACACATGTAAGCAAGTGACGTTGTTTTCAATGGTTGGGCAGTAACTAGGTACCAAGGTACACTAACAAAGGGAATCCTGAGGTATTCCTGTGCGCTATGGAAGTACAATGAATAAATTAGGTGGAAATAAGGAATATGCTAGTTTATACTTTGTGTGGTATAGAAGCATGTTGGTGGATGGTTCACAAGGATAATATTTTTGAATGGAGAGAAGTGAGAATTTCCTTCTCTGCTAGATTTCTCCGGAGCAATGTGCCTACTCATATATGTGAATTGCATGGTAAGGATCTTGTTCAACACCACATTCAGCAGTGTCAGAGACTCTAGAAAGAGGGGCAGGAAGCTTTACCACCTTCATTGTGGGTGCACAAGCTCTACTTCACCTTACGAGGTTGAGCAGGAGCCTGATATGTCTATGCAGAGTTGAATAGAGAGACTAAGAGTTGGCAATAACTGATTGTAGGTATGATTTAGGCCTTTGACTATTTTTCCACTAAACCTATGGTGAATGACGCATTACAAGTTATGAAATGCTTGACTATGGGAGATAGTGCAAAGGCTGAGGAGCTTATCCAGGAGTTTCTAGGTAAGTTATACCTGGAGGTGTGATTTTAAGAAGAAGAAACAGATGCATAACAGCTTTGGTGCACCTTCCTAGAAAAATAAAAGGGTGAGATTGTATATGTCATTGATGATGAATAAGTGGAGAATTTGGATGTTGAACATATAGAGGGTACGCACAAGGTCTTAGACAGTGTAGACAAGAAGGAACATGCCTACCATGAGTCGATCAAAACTAAAAATTTCAACATTGGAATGGATGTTGAACCTAAGGAGGCCATTATTGGGGATTATTGGTATGACTCTGAGGTTGGTAAGATAATTGAGATACTGCGTGACTTCCGTGACCTGTTCCCTAGAGGCTATCATGAATTAAAATGGGTACATGAATCTTTGGGTGAAATTTGAATCAAGCTAAAGGAAGGCATGCGCCTGGTTAGGAAGAGGCCTTACAGGATGAACCCTAAACTGTGCATCAAGGTAAAAGAATAAATTGACAAGATGTTGAATTCTGGAATCATTGAGCCCATTGAGGAATCAGAATGGGTCAACTCTATGATTATCAGTATAAAGAAAGATGGAAAAATCATAATTTGTGTGGATTATAGGGAGTTAAATGTTGCATGTGTAATTGATCCCTTTCCCACACTATTTACTGAAGAAATATTGTAAGGCACTGCAAGCCGTAAGATCTACTCCTTCACGGATGGATTTTCTGGATATCATCGGGTAAGGATAGCTAAAGAGGATCAAGAGAAGACAACTTTAACCACTGAGTGGGGAATTTTTGCATATACAGTTATGCCCTTTGGATTAAACAATGCACCTGCAATATTTTCACACGTTGTTGTGCATGCCTTCCAGGGATTTATTCATAAGTTATTACAGGTTTATCTAGATGATTGGATAGTCTATGGGCTCGTGAAGGATCACTGTGATAATTTAAATCTTATGTTTGAGAGGTGTCGGTAGTTGAGCATCTCCTTAAACATTAAGAAGTGTTTTTTTCCTAAAACCTTTGGGACGTTGTTAGGACACATCATCTGTAAGGAAGGTTTGTTAGTAGTTCATGGTAAGGTTGTTGTTATTTTGGGCTTAGAGGAACCTACTAACAAGAGCGCATTGCATGGATTCTTGGGGCATACAGGATATTACAGGAAGCTCATTAAAATTTATACCAAGATTGTTGCGCCCTTGGAGGAATTATTGAAAATAAAAGACAAGTTCCATTGGGGTGAAGTGCAACAACGCGTGTTTGAGACATTGAAGGAAAGGCTTACTACAACACCTATTCTGCACTTTCCTTCATGGACCAAACCATTTTATGTGCATGTGGACACCTCTGGTATGGCCATTGGTGTGGTATTAACTCAGTCTAGAGAAGGAATTGTTGACAATCCTTTTTTTTTTTACAAGTAGTAATTTAACTCTAGAAAAATAGAATTACACTACTACAGAGTGCAAGGCCTTTTTCGTGATCTACACACTACATAAATTTTGACAATACTTGTTAGTGACACCTTTTATTTTCTATGCAGATCACATGGCATTAAAGTACTTGGTGAACAAGATTGTTTTACAAGGGCACATATGCCGTTGGATACTATTATTTCAATAATTTGAATTTACAATTGTGGTCAGCCAGAAAAGAGTAATTCTAGACCAGAGCATTTATCAAGGATTAACTTGGGTGAGGACACCATTTCAGATGCACAACTATTCAGATTGAACCACATGCCCTCTGATTTAGAAGACATTGTTGTCTTTTTCAAAACTGGTGTGGCACCTAAAGGGATGAAGCATTTGGAAAAGACACAACTTATCATCCACATCATGCCTTACATCTTGATCAGTGGATACTTATAAAAACTAGGCTAGATGAAGTTTTGCATCGGTGTGTACTTGAGCATGAACGTGAAGCTATTATGGAGTAGGCTTATGGTAGTATTACGGGTGGAAATTATACATGAGATGTCGGCACGCGTAAGATTTATTTGGCTAGTTTGTGGTGGGATACATTATATAAAGAATGTAAAGAATATTGTAAGGTATGTGACCATTGCCAACGCCTTGGAAAGCCTGAGTGTAGATATGAAATGCCTTTGAGGCCTATTGCGAGTGAAGAACCTTTTGAAAAGTGGGAAATTAACTTTGTGGGTCTTATTTCCCCACCCACACATAGGACTAGATCATGCTATATTATAACTTGTACATATTATCTTATGATGTGGGCAGAAGCAGCACCTACGAAGGATTGCATAGTAGTTACGGCAAGACGATTTCTCTAGGAAAATATTATCAGCATGTATGGATGCTCATTGAGTTTGACAAGTGATAGGGTACTCATTTTCTTAATGAGACCATCGGGATACTATTGGAAAAATTAATGGTTGCACACAATAAAATGACACCCTATCACCCTCATACAAATAGAACTGTTGAGGCCTTTAACAAGATATTGAGTCATACCTTTACTAAAATTTGTGATGTTGGAAGAAAGGACTGGGATGAAAAATTTTCTATTGTACTTTTGGCATACATGACAACCTACAAGAGGTTGAATAAGGCCACACCCTTTCAATTGGTGTTTGGCAAGGAGGTTGTTCTACTGGTGGAATTGATGTTACCATCACTACATAGCGCACGTACAGGAGTTTTTGCTGATGAGAAAGCACTTGAAGAGTGCATTGATAAACTGATGTAGTTAGATGAAAGGCGTGTGATATCACGATGGAGTCAGAAGACAGAAAAGGCCAAGAAGAAGACATGGCATGATAGACATATTAAGGATAAGAAGCTTGAAGTTGGATAGATGGTTCTTCTTTATGACTCAAAGTTCTTACGTCATCGTGAAAATCTTAAAGTGCATTGGTTGGGACTATATGTTATCAATTATATACTTGATTCAGGTTCTTTCTAGTTAGCGGTGCTAGGTGGAACATGGTTTCCCAATTACTTACACTGGAGTAGGTTGAAGCCCTATTATAAATAATTATTCATGGTGTTTGTAATAAGGCAGTATTGCCATTAGATTAGGTTTCCCTTAATGAATTTTCTTTATATGTGTTTCCTTTCATCATTTTTATGCTTTTTACATTTAGTTCAGTGTTGTGTAATAAGTGTGTTTGTGCACTAGAAATTAATTACTATCTAAGTGTTTTCATATACATAGGACCGCGCATACCCTTAGTGTGGTGTAGAGAGAGTACAAACAAAGGTAAGTGTGTAAAGTTTTACAATTTCTAGATAGAAACAACAGCATGTGTTGGAAGTCTTGAGTACCGAAGGGACGTGTGTAGTAGGGGTGGTAATGGTTGTCAGAAAATGACAAGGTGTTAAGGAAGATCGTGATAATAAGGTGAGGCCAAAATAAAAATCTACGTACAATGATGAACGCGTAGAGCAACGTGAGGGAGCCAGTGGCAGGGATAACTACTTGATATAAGACATAGTGGCTGATGTACTTTGACGTTCGAAGTGTGTGTAAGGAGGTCTACTGTCAGTGTAGTTTTACATGCTAGAAGGTTGCGGAGGCTACACGTGATTGGGCACATGGAGGAAACGTGTAACATCAGTACAGTATTAGGTGGCATGCTAATTAATGTGGTGAAAAGTGAAAAACTATAAATAGGGAGTTGGGATAAGTTATTTTTACCTTGCGAGAACTTGTGAAAGAGGTCTTGTGAACTAGGGAATCCTTATGAATTGGTGCGAAAAATTAATTACGAAGAACAGAACTTATGAACCAGATTGTGAAGACAGACATGACTATGCATAGAGAAATTTTGTGAAAGGATTTTGTGAGTTTGGACAGTGTGGCCTGTGGAAACACAAGGTCTTTGGTTAGGGTTTGAAGAACTAGCGCACAGATTGTAGAGTTATGCAGGAGTAGGGTTTTAAGTTTGAGGCATTATAAGAAGAAAGCACAAGTTAGAAGTAATCAATTACTCGATCAAAGGATAATGACACGAAGAAAAGGAACAACTGTTTCACCCAAGAAGAAGGGCAATGGAAAACTAGTTGTGACGAAAATTTTCAATGAGGAATGGTATTTGTAGATACAATACCCAAATGGAGTATTGATGGGAATGGAGTGGATGTCCCATGTGTGCAAAATGGTTATAAGTGATTATAACCATCGAACGTATACAACTGAGAAGGAATTGACATTAGATCCAGTTCACCCCACACGTGAAAGAATAGAAGATGAAAAACTAGTGTATGATGACTAATTAACAAAACTAAGTTAATAAATGGGGTATTTAGGGTTTTAGTGTTAATCTAAATTAGAGGAATAAAATGTGGTTTAGATTAAGTAAATAAAGTAAGGAAATATGCAATAAATATAAATGAACTATTATAAGTGAAATGGAAACCCCAATGTGTAAGAGGGAAAAGGGAAATGACTTAGCTGATAATAGAATACTGTCGCAGTTTGTCACAGATCTAGAACTGGAACTTCACAATGTAGACGAACACTCAGGGGCCTTGCGAAGGGTAGATTTGGGTTGTCTAAGATGACACCGACACCTAGGAGTGTACTGGGGTGCCTTGGGGTGCCCTGGTCTTAAGTATGGGTGCTCAAAATAGTGTAAATGCTCAAAAATCTAATTTGGCACTATCACTAAGTGTCTCTGAATACTCTTTTTCTATCACGTTGGATTATTTGGATGAACTGGATGATTCCCTACACAAGAAGAAGAATGGTTTGGACTGACCTCAACCACCAAACCGGTGGACTTATCACTGAGTTCTATGCTACACTACAAAACCCGATGTAGTTCTAGTGACTGTGTGTATGTCATGCCCTAGGTGCTCTTGTGTCAGTTACACTTTGTGAAATAGCGAGCTATAGTAGCTATAGAATATGTAGATAGTAGAATAGAATGAATAGAATCCCTCCTCCTCTAAGCATGTGTGTGATGCAGACTTCCTAGCTTGAATTTATGGTACTATGTGGAAGCAAGTGATGTAATAGATGTAGCCCTAGATGAAGTGATAGTAGTGATAGGATGCCAAGACCTAGGACCTTTATTATGGTCTTATAACTTTATATTTATAGGGTTCTCAAGCTTAATTTTGTAATTAATCCCGATAAGTCTGACTAAGAAGAAGATAAGGATGACCAACAGCTAGAAGTGACCCAAAAAGAAGCAGAAGAGGTTGTGCATAGATGGGGCACCTGGAATGGGAGTAGGGTGCCTCGAGGCACCCCATTATAGGTTGGGGTGCCCTAATTTAAGGCTAGAATGTCATAATGGTAGTGAAATGAGATGATAGGTATTAGGAAATATGTGGGAAAGACAAAATAAAAAATAAGAAAAAGGTGGCCAAAAGGTAGGATTAATTAGTACTTTGTACACTTGAAAACCTTCTAAATAGTAGTATAAGACCAAGATAAATATTGTCTAATGTGTAATATTTGTGTCTACATTTGCCCCCACTTTATGTTGGTGAGTGAAAATATTGGTAACATAAAGTAGATAGAGATGCATAACTGATAACCATGTACAGTGCAGAAGAAGATGTGTCGATTGACTAGACTCAAGCATAGAGTGACTAAAATAAATATGTGGAGGAGCATGGATTCTAAAGATGAAAAATGTGAATGAAAAGTGATGAGAGTGAACCTAGGACAAAACGTGTGTGTAGTTGTTGCATGTGTGTAGTGTAATTGCATGGTTGGTGTGGCAAGTACCGTCATGGTGTGTTGTTATTGTTGTTGTTGCCCCCAATTGGACTACTTGTTTCTCATACGGAAGACCTACAAGGATAAATCAATCAAGTAGTCAAATATGTATGTATGTAAAAATTTTGTGTAAAAATACACAAATTTCCACATAATTCATGATGATTAAAGACACCCTTGTACATTCAATCACTTTTTCATAATGGCCATGGTAAGATCGGTGATATTTCTATATTAACAACCAAAAAATTAAATTAGGCACCTTTTTCTATGGTTAATGACCATAATAAAAAACAATATATAGATATATATACCTTGAGGTTTTCGGCCTATAACACTTCCATAGTCTTTGCCAAGATTTCATGGTCCAAAAGAGGAAGATACTATCATTTGTAACTATTTAATTCAAACACTAAATCTTACCAAGTTTTCTCATGGTCCATGACCAACAAAAATAGTCAAAACAACATTACCACACTTCATGTTAAGCATCAAGGAGGATACTATTAAAAAAATTTGTCATGGTCAATGACTAATAAATGATAAATCATGATAATTGTACCTTAACTTTCCTTGTTGTTGTCTTGCAACAATTAACTCTGCACTGCGGTCTAATACCAACACAGTCATCATTAGCAACTACTAAACAAGATAATTTAAATAAGTAACTTTTATCTTGATGCCACTTCATAAACCTTTTTCAAGCAACAAAGAAGACCTTCTTAATGCTTCGCAGTCTATGACTAGATTAACAAATCATGAGAAAGTTAGTCATACATATATACAACAATAATTATTTTTTAGTACCGAAATAATACAATTACAACCATGTAAAAATTTATCAACATTTTAAAATCCTGATTTACAACAAACAAGTTTGAGCATTATCTTACAAGCTAGTACAATAATAAAGCAGTTTTATCATTGCTACAAAATCATCGCATACAACCACAAGATAAAGCTCAGTAATACCAACAAGTACAACATGAATAAGTTACAATTTAATAAATAGTCAACGGATGCAATATGACGAGTGTGGGTGCAGTTTTGGGTATGCACCTAAACACACGTATATATTTCCTTGCAGAAAATATATGTGTGTGTATAATTTCATATGCGGCCTCGCATCGACACAGGTCAACTTTCTTCCATGGACTATTTATTACTTCACAACTCATTTTTACAACCAAAATAGAATGAAAAAGGGGATGTGACAAGGTTTCTACACATTCATCTCAAAATAGGGGGAATTCTTTGAGGTTATTGCATGAATATAAATTTAATTAATGCATACAAATATATTACAAAATATAGAATTCGTGGAAACATGAATAAGAACAAACAAAAAATCAGCTACATATTATCTCTTTAAAAAAATTCCAACACATATGAAACTGTCAGATGTTACTCTCCAAAATGGATGGTACCATCCTAGGAATATTTTTAACATCCAATTTATAATTTTCTGGGACACATGATTTTACACATTTCTGATATACATTTAGGGACATACACACATTTCATAGCAAATTTTACTACATTAGAGTACATGATGTCGAGGGCATGCGAGCTTCATTCCCTTTTGACTTCGCACATTTGGAAGCATAAGAAATTTGAAAATTCACAATGTAGAGGCATGAGCATGCTTCATTCAAAATTGAATTTACAAATTTTTTAGTTTGTCAGGTCCATCTAGCAAAATGCATGGTGTAGTATTTTTATTAACCAATACTTAGTTGGGTGCGTTGGCACTTTATCTAGAAAAAGGTCTAAACACTCACCTTAAGCATGCGCAACCACTAGGTCCATCCTTTGTTCACTTATCAAGATGTCATTAGAGAATACATGATCATCATAACCATTCCAACATACATGAATGAAGACACAACATAGGATAAGCAACACATACAATAAGGAAATCAATTAACATAGATAATGATCAATAAGATTTGAATCCCTGTTACACCATACTCAAATCTACCAACCTTGGCTATCCATACACAATTATTCATTGCAGAAATATTTCATTACATAAAAAGCTAATTCCCTATAAGGTTACCACCATACTCATATCTACCAACCTTGGCTATCCCTGTTAATAATGAGGGAAGGGGGAATGAAAATTTTTCTTTGTGAGCATACATGTATGGATCCAGATATGGTGCATGACCATGGTCTGCCTCTCTATGATGCTTTGTAGTAAGACTATAAATGAATATGATAAGGTTACCACTATGTTTGTATTAAGATCTCCTTCCTGTATTATCTGCATGTTTCTACTATGCTTTTGATCTTGTATAATCATGAACCTTACTTGAATGTTAGTCTAATTATGGATTTACAACTTCCTAGTTCTAGTTAATTCTGTTGCGCGCTTTGTTTCTGTTATGACTGAAGGGGTGTAAAAGTCGTTCTAAGCTCTATAGCTTTCATGTCTATTAAATCACTAAGTCATAATCATGAATTATGCCTTCCTCTAAACTCACATAAAAGAGAGACTCGGCTCCCTTTCGTGCACCTCAGGTGAGCGCCCAATGCCCACTGCATGATAGGTCGGTGCACATGAGATTCCCTTGTTCTTGGTGGGGTGCAAAAATGACTACATCTTGGTTCTATTGCCAGGACCTATTTTCGAAGTTGTAGTGGAACATGGCATACATCATGATCTGTGCAAAAAGTGATGGCGAAGCGCTTAACACTTGAAGGTATTGAAGATTAGTTTAAAAGCACGGAGGATGAATTCGCTCAGAGATTCAATACTAGACCTGGGTTTAACGCACAAAGATGGGTGGAGGAAACTCTTTATCATGAGTTGTACGAAACCTTCTTCTGTTGTTTCCCAGTAGATTTATTTGAATGGCTCTCGACTTATACATCTAGATCGGGGTGGTATTATAAGTCACACCCTTGGACCCAAGAAACATACTAGAACTTGCAAGATGCTGATCTAATATGGACCCATCCTATAGATCATTGGTGGAAGGGAATATTGACTAGCTACACTCTAGAATACGCAATTTCCACGTACTCTTGTCCAGAAGTTGTTGAGTTTGAGTTCTTGTGGGAGCCTAGAGGATCATTTCTACATGCTATCCCCCTTGCGATCAAAATCTTAATGGTAGCCATGGGTTTAGAGGCATTTCCTATGGCCAGCTAAACCACTCTGAGCGCTTGGCGAGGAAGCTAGGTTGGGGAAAGATGGCTGATATAACAACTGAAAAGGAAAGGGAGGAGAGATGGCTCAAGTATAACAAAGCACGTGAAAGGGAGATCGATAGACAACATGGGATTACAAGTGGGTTATAGAGCTAGACATGGTGGAAAGGAGTTGAGGTTCACGCGGAAGATGTGGAACCCAAACAGTCTATGATACCCCATCTTGGCAAGTGCGGGAGAGAAAACCTTGCGGCTTCTAATGAGAGTTTATTGCGTAGAGAAAGAAGAGTCGTTGGTGTGCATCTGACCCCACCTAACGACCAAGCCTTGGCGCTTAGTTTGTTTGAACAAGGAAAAAGTATATTTGATCCATTTGATTTCAGTAGAACCAACCGATCGGCACCCAGAGGATACAACTTCTCATTTGGGACTTCTATGGCTTCACACACTATTCTAGTATTTGGTGGAATGTTTGGACAAGGCACGTATCCAGCTGGTTTTGGAAGTGCGTTAGGAAGTGGTGGAGGAAATACGAATGGGAGTGGTACTAGTTCACAAGCTATCGGTGCGTAATTTAGTGGGACAACGGGAGTGTTCGACACTACAAACACGGGCCCTGTACCTAACACAGGAGGATCTGGAGGTGGAAGTGGTGGAGCTGGTGGCTCAGGATCTAGTGGATCCGGTGGAGGAGGAAACACCAGAGGGAACCAAGGGATTGGATTGGGAGGACAAGGACCTCAACCACCTCCTCAAGTCTTTTTTGAGATGTCTCTACACTTACCAGATTCCATTAGGATAGAAGATGCCACAGAGCATGTGCATAAGTGCAAGCTGCTATGGCACACTAAGGAGATCATGACCCAGGATCAAAAGGCCAGTCAATTTGCGACAACCTTGCAAGGACTTGTGCATAGTTGGTATAGAAATTATGACCCTCATCAGACTTTTGTGGATTATATAGTGCTGAGAAATGTGTTCTTGGCAGAATTCCACATACCTGAGTTTGAACAGAAGAGCATCAGCTCTCTCAAAGAAATCCAGCAGGGAATGGTAGAGAGCATGTGAGAATATGATGCGTGCTTTAAAACTCTATTGTCTAAACTATCTTATGATATCCACCCTTCACAACATGCTCAGTGGTTTTTCAGAAGGTTGATCACACCCTTTAGGAGGGCTTTATCCCATAAAATGTTCATGGACCCACGCGAAGCATTGGAAGCTGATTTACGCGCTGAGGTAGTTGGTAGTGTTGACACTGGTGTTAGCCCATTTCTGGAGGCTCAGATCACTGCCATGGCTAAGCAGTTTGAGAAATTATCTGCCAACATAGTTCCAGAGACTCATGGTGGGATGTGGTGCATGGATTGTAATATAAAAGGGCACACAAAGGATAATGGTTTGATATGTACTCGAAAGGTGGTACACACCGTAGCAGTAAACTGTGAAATATATCACGAGGATGATGATGCAAGCAGGTGCCCCCTGTTGCAGCATGTGATCCGTAAAAATGTGTCTTTTTATTGTAGGATATGTACCTCAACCACACATGACACCAAGGATTGTAGATTGATTGACCGGATTCATGAGGTAATTGATCTTAGTGTGTGCCAAGCTGGCATTGCCAACAGTTCCAAAGGATATGACCATGGGTATGAAGAGTGCGGAGATGGAGGTGTGCGTGGAAGAGGATTTTGCGGAGGATTTCGTGGTCATGGTAACCGTGGGGGAAGAAGTGAGTTCCCACGTGGAACATGCTTTAATTGTTGAGCCATAGACCATTATAAGCGTGAATGTCTAGATCTTCTACAATGCTCCTGGTGTGGAAAAAAACATAAGTACGAAGAGTGCCTAGAGTTATACGAACATAAGAGTCAGCAGTACTGGAAGGATAAGGTCGCTGCCATGGTGAGTATTAAGAAGGCTAATGCGTAATGGCTCCCATGAGTAATATGTGAATCAGAACTAGAGTCTGTTATGGTAACAACAAGGGTGGGAGTCCACATGCGCAAGGGAAGTGCCTAGGTAGAGACCTCTGGTTTCGAGGGAAGAAGTAGTACATGGGAAGTATCCAAATCCGGCTCACCAGAAAGAAGTCTACCAGGAAACCATGGACGTACTTTGAAGCTTACAAGGGGAGATCCAATGCTTAAAATAGCAAACTAGAAAAGATGAGCAAAGAAGACCAGTAGAAGCACCAAAGGATGACTTGGATGAGGTTAAGGAGGTTTGTAAACTACTAAGGCATGAGAATATTATTCCCCTTCTAGGGGCATGGTTGAGAGAAAAGGTGCCACATGTCGAGGAAGAGCACGAAAGGAAAATCCTGCATGTAAACCTCCCACTTCACAGCCTTGATTATGACAAAGAGATTACCTTGAACGCAGTAGTGGATGGATGGTTGCTTAGAAACATCCTCATTGACACAAGCATGGAGGTTAATGTTCTTACTCTGGATGCCTGGCATCAGATGGGAAGACCTGCATTACAACCAACTTCAAATGTGTTGTATATGGAAAATAAGACAAAGGCAATGCCCATAGGTGTCTTGAAGGATGCGGCCATTACCATTAAGGGGACTAAGTTCACTAGGGATTTTGAAGTCTTGGTACTTGCCGAGGCAGATAAATTCCCATCCTTACTTGGGTGTCAATGGTGCTATAAGAATAATGCAGATCTCTGGTTTAACAAGGGGTACATAAGCTTTGAAAACAAGGAAGAGAGGGTTATTATACCGCTTGTTGACGGAAAGTCCACACCCTATATTGAACCCCTTGGAGAGGAGGTCCTTGACAAAATATATGTGTGCTCCATAAGAGATCTAGAGACCATCCACCCTACAGAAGGAGTCATCCAGTTTGATGATGCTCAATCTTTCAGTGATACTACCAGTATAGCGTCCGATAATTGAGCACATAGGACTTATGAATTGATTGGGTGACATCTGAAAGGATTAGTGACCAAAGTAACAGTGGCACATATAGTTCGGTGCCTGAGGGGAAAGGAAATAACCAAGTATTCTGGGGATGCATACCCTGAGGTCTTTTTGAGAGAAATGGAAGCTCACTCAGAAGGAAGTAGATGAGAAAGTGACAAGGGAGGCAGAGAAGATAATTAATACCTTGGTCGAAGAGGATTTGGAGCGCAATGTGGAGCTCATACTTGGTGAGTTCAAGGAAGAGTAGATGGAGAAGAGTGTGGGCAGCACAAAATGCGTAACTCTTTCAGTAACTATTCCCAAGGGGCGTGCACATGGGAAGTAAACGCGTGGAAGGGGGAAGAACAATGATGGGATACATTGACGACCCCAACAAAGTTTTGTGCATGCATTTCCAGAGTACCGTTCCCACCAAGGAGCTTACCGCCATGGAATCATTTGACCCTAAGGGTGGGTACCCGCACACAAGGAAGATGCTATCATGGGCATTCGACTCCCACCTCGACGAGCCTGAGTTCGAAGTGAACCAAGGACCGATACTAGCGTTGTCTGAAGGAAAGGGGGACAACCCCATTGTAAACACGTAGCAACTATAGGATGAGTAAGTGTGTAACATGCTCAACAAAGTATCCGTAGAAATTGAGGCTAGGCTCTTCTGCAGGAATGACAGGGTTAAAGTCTTGGAGGACCTATTGGAAAAGAGGAAGGACAAAGTAGTCAAGCTAACAAAGGACCTCAGCCTTGAGAAATTATTCAGCACTCAACTACAGAGGAAGCTTCAGGAGGAAAAGGCCAGGGTACGCGAAGTTTCCAAGAAGGTGGAGCTCATCTCCCAAGCTATTATCATGAAACACCCAGACCTTAACCCTCCCATGTAAAAGTATGAATCCTCCCTCGAATTCCTAGAGGACTTGACTCAGATCCTCACTATGGAAAGGCAACCTTTGGCCTTGGAGTCAGCTAGAGGAAGTAACCATGCATGCTTGGAGAAGGAAGACAAGCTAAAGGTCCGTCGCACTCGTGGCTGAATACAACAAGGTGCTCGCTGACGTGAAAATAGCTGCACAAACCATGGGGGTCACCTATGACCATTACGCAGATCAAGATAAGGTGACAGGCATGTTGCTTACCAACGATGAGGCCAAGCTGAAGGACTTTAGGGAAAAGAATAAGGGTAATAGAGCTGAGTGAGAAAATATCCTAGCTGAAGTGGAGAAGAAGTCTGAAGCTATTGAGAACTGGCGAGTCTCAATCAAAACCCAGCTAAAAGAGCTCTATAAGGTCATCACAAGGAAGATGGATGCCCTGGAGGATCATGCCAAGGAGCTGGAGACTATGGTGGAGACCATTAACAAGAAGGGGGAAGGGTTAACCTTCAACGAGGTGAGCACCTTGGTTGGTGATATCTGCACTAGAGCGTAGGATGAAGTCAGCACTTGGAGTACACTAGAGGCTAACCTGTGGCAAAATTTTCCCCTTCTTCTCTAGGTAATTTTCCCTCTATTCTTTCTCTCCCCCATTCTTTATTCTTTCCCTCCATTCTTTCCAAGGCAAGGCCTTGCATTTTTTTTGTACTGCATTCTTTGAAAAGGTTCTCAAGGAAGGAGAATAGGTGAAGTGTGGGGTAATGTTGGGCCCCTAATGTAGCTACCAAATCTTAAAGGTGTGTAGGTGCACATGGCCGAGGAGAGTGCATAAGTGAAGGCGTGCAAGGTAGAATTCAAAAGGGGTTCTTGGAGAACCAAGGAAACATGCGCATGCAAAGAAAAATTCGGGACTTAGCCATTTTCGGCCCTTTTGACAGAACACATGAAGAATGTGTTGCATTTGGATAAGGTTCCATCCTAGCGACAGGGTGTCCTGGAAGGAATATACCTTGTGATAGGAAGATCTAAAAAGCTAATCATGACATGGAGAGGCATGCGCCTGGGGCGACCCACACCTTGACACTTGGGGCCAGATCTGAGCCTGCAGAGGATTTTGTTAGAGCTCAGATGCCTATTTATACGGGCGCCCTTGGCAAAAGAACAGAGACACAAGTGAGGTAGCAGAGCTCTACAGAATTACTGTGAGAACTATGTGATAGAATGGGTAGATAATTCTAGGAAGGATGTAATGAGGGAAGGGGGAATGAAAATTTTGTTTTGTGAGCATACATGTATGGATCCAGATATGGTGCATGACCGTGGTCTGCCTCTCTATGATGCTTTGTAGTAAGACTATGAATGAATATGATAATGTTACCACTATGTTTGTATTAAGATCTCCTTCCTGTATTATCTACATGTTTCTACTATGCTTTTGATCTTGTATAATCATGAACCTTACTTGAATGTTAGTCTAATTATGGATTTAAAACTTCCTAGTTCTAATTAATTCTGTTGCGCGCTTTTTTTCTGTTATGACTGAAGGGGTGTAGAAGTCGTTCTGAGCTCTATATCTTTTCATGTTTGTTAAATCACTAAGTCAGAATCATGAATCATGCCTTCCTCTAAACACACATAAAAGAGAGACTTGGCTCCCTCTCGCACGCCTTGGGTGAGCGCCCAGCACCCGCTGGGTGATAGGCTGGCACGCATGAGGTTCCCTTGTTCTTGGTGGGGTACAAAAATGACTACACATCCCATAATTCAATTGTTTGGTCTTTGCACTCTTTATCCCCCTGAATATTACTGATTGCATCCCCTTTGTCTATATTTCTTCTCAAAACATTGGGGGTCATCTTGTTGAGTGCATTGTAGGATTGCTCATCAAAAAGTTTTGTGGGGTCAATAACAAAGAATACCTTACCTAGGTATTTCTCTAGTCTCATCTTAGAGTATGAATCATTTCTTGCCTAAAATTTTGGATCCTCCATATGGATCTGCATACTCCAAGAGAGAATCTTTCTAGTGCATGTAAGGGCTTTTTCCTTGTTCATCATCTCCCAACCAAATTGTTCACCACTTGTACTGAGCTTTGGAACCTGGCCCTTAGCACTTTTGAAAGGTCATCAATATAAGACAATTGAGTAGCCTATACAGGTCCTTGATGCTTCCTTCCTCTGGCACACTTCTTCTTTGGTGTTTCTTGCATAATGTTGAACTGTGAGCCGCTTTCCTTTCCTCATGTGCATTGATCTTCCCCAGTTGATTTCTCCTCATCTCACCTTCTTCATCCTCATGGTCTTCCTCATCACCTTTGGACTTCTCACACATATCACATGTATCTTCTTCATGCTCTCCCTGCATGGGTTCTTCCTTGAGTTCATCTTCTTCATCTTGTGTAAGATCCTCATCATGTACCAGAACCTCTTCATGTATCTTCTCCTCCTTGTACACCATCTTCTCAACTCCTTGTTCCTCCAAGTCCTCATCCTCTTCCTCAATTTCATAAATAACTTGAGGTTTCTTATTCATGGGGATCTACTTATTCTTTAAAGGAATTGATTTTGGTGCTTCACCACCTGAAGGCTCCTTCTCTGCATGCGAGGTGCTCACCTCCTTATGCTCTTTCCCAATATTCTTCCTTATGCTATGATCAATAAAAGTCTCTTCTTCTTCCTTTTCCTACAAGGGTGTCTCCTCGTACCTTTGTTTATCGATACCTATAGTTTTCTTATTCTGTGTGGGCTCTAGAAGATTAATTTCATGTGCATTGATATACTTCCTTGCCTTGAGCTTGGGCATGAGGTATATGTGTATCTAATAGGCATGCTTACCCATTACCATAGTCATGGGGATTAAGTATATCTTATATATGTGTGGCTTCCACATATGCTTCCCTTGATGGATATACATATGTCTGGCACAAAGTATGGTACTCTTAATCTACTTTGTCTACATTGAATGTCAACTCATGTGTGTCTTTTATTTGGTTCATGGTGGCCCGGAAGTACTTTGTCATGAATGTAATTGGTTGTTGACACCATGACCCCATCTCTCCATTTCTAAGCATGAATCGACTAAGGAAATAATGTTGTAGTACCTTGAACTCTGCCTCCTTATCCAATAATGTCATAACTTCCCTTGGAGCGCATTATTCATTCTTGAACGCATCATGCAGTCTCTTGTACCATTTTTTTATGTGCATATTTTAGGGTCCTGTAATTTCTCGATCACAATTAAACTCAGTAACCCTTTGCGTTGGAGACTTATTTTCAATCGGGTAGACCCACATCTTGTCTGTCAGGCCATCAAGTACCCTGATCTCCCAAAACATAATAAAAAAAATAATGGTGCCCTAAGTTATCTTTTCACTCTTGCTTACCTAGGTCTTAGCCTCCTTAGTATATTTTGCACCATATTGTGTGTGACATGCAAAAAAAATGTATTCACTTCTGTCTAGTGCTCAAAATCTCCCATTTTTTAACTCACAAGGCATGTTACCACCCTTGTGCCTAGATCCGTGATACTCACAATGCTAAATTTTCTCAACCCAATCTCTGCTTCATTATCGCACAACCTAATCACCTTCCCAATCAATTGATGAGTTAGGAGCATTCTTTTTCCTATGAAATAGAATAAGTCTTTGTGTATCCTTTACATAAGTTGTCGATAAAGGTGTGTAGGATTCTCAAAATATGGTAGTTCATGTAACTATAAAACTCCAGCACTCTCCAAGTCCTTCCTAACCTTATCATCAAGAACATGTCCTTCCATCATCCTTTGTCTCAATTCCCTCATAACATCATTATTAATATCTACTTCATGGGCTTATGTCCGATTGTAGTCACTTATCTTACATTTGGTTACCTGTGAAACCCATGTCTTCCCTACTACCACTTTTGACAGATATTACATTTTAGAATACTAATCCTCGAGTGACTCCTCGACAATCTTCTTATTTTTGTTCCTTGGTGAGTTCTTCGGTTTCATTGTCTCTCTAATTGTGCAAACTTCAAATTCTATAAAAATATGTGCCCTATCTTCTAAAATTTACTTGTTCAAATTTTTTGCATGCAAGGTTGAATTCATAATCTTCTTACTCAAACCCTTTCTCTTATCCGCTCCAACTTTGTGCCCTAGTGTAGCTTCCAAAATCTCATGCCCTAGCTCGGTGAATTCAATATTTGTGAACCCTAGCTTGTTCTTACTTCCACACCTTCTCTCCAAGATTCGACTTCCACTAAAGGATTTCTCCAAACCCAAGGTTGTGTACACCTTGCTCTAGTTCACACGTTCATATCTTCTCAAGTTTATTCTTCACACTTTAACTTCGTACTTGGTTGTAATTTATCTCTTTAATCACATATGTTTTTTAAATTCAAGGTAAGAATGACTTTTCTTGCACATAATTTTTAGTTTTCCCAATTTTATCTACATTAATTGCTCCTCACCTACCACCACTTTTTTCTTTAATAACACTTTTTTCTTTAAAAGCACTTTTTACTTTTTCTTTGCACTTTTTCTCCTATGCGCGAAAATCAGTAACCTTAAAGTGTGCCACTACTTCCCAGGATGGAGACTTTATTACACGCAACTTCATGTGCCACATACATTGTTCATTTGCGTCACTTTCCAAATAGTTTTTCCTCCTCTTTCCTTCCTCACTATACCCTACATGGTTATTCCTCATGTGGTTTTCAATCTGAGAAATTTACCCTTCAAGTACCAACATCGTTAAGCACCTTTGCACCATATCCAACCATTCATACCACCATCTTGTGTGCACCATTATATTTTTCCATCATGTACCATTCTCTCACATTTTTTTGTGGGTATTTACTAGCTTCTCAAGAAGTACGAGAGTACCATTTTACGTTGCACACTCTTGTATCTCTGTCACCCCACACTAAAATCATACACGGTCCTCTAGGGATCATTCTAACATAGAGTAATCACCTATTGCATATGAATGTGCTTATTACAACAAAATAAAGAAAGATAAACCAAAAAGGAAATTTGATCTAAATGGAAATATTTCCTTATTACAAACAAAAAAGAAGCTTATTTATAGTAGGGTTTCAACCTACTCCCATTTAAGTAACCAGGAAACGTAGTGCCATCCAGCACCTGTAACTAGCATGCGCATGATTCTAGTATCTTATTTACTACAAATGGCCCCAGCTAATGCACTTCAAGCTTTCTAGGATGGCATGCAAACTTGGATTCATACAAAAGCACCATCTTCCCTACTACAAAATAATTATTCTTAATATGCATGTCATGTCAAGCCTTTTTTATATCATTCTCTATCTTTTGAATCCATCACGCAATGACACACCTCTCATCTAACTGCATCAGTTTATCAATGCTCTCTTATACTACCTTCTCATTATCCAGTCCTCCTGAATGCACAATACGTAAAGAGGTTAACATAAATTCCATGGGTAAAATTTCCTCCATGCTAAATACCAATTGAAAACATGTGGCATTATTCAGTCTCTTATAATTTGTTTTATATTTCCATAAGAATAGTAGAGACTTTACCATCCCGATCCTTCCTTCCAACATCACATATCTTTGTCAAGGTTTATCCCAGAATTCTATTAGCTTATGGATGATAAGGTGTAGTCTTATGGTGTTCTACCATGAATTCTTTCAATAGGATTCGAATCGTATCATTCAGAAAAAGATTTCCTCGATCACTTGTAAGGCTCAATGGAAATATATACTTTCTTATGATATTTTCCCATAGAAATCAAGTCGTTGTTGTTACAGTACAATATTTTGTAGGCTCAACCTCTTCCCACCTTGTCAAGTAATATGTACATGTAATGGTGTAACATGTGCCTTTTCAATGCACAAGTGGTGCAATCGGGGCCTATAAATTCAATCACCCATGTATCAAATGGCTCTGCACTTATTATAGGACGCTGTGTGAGATCTCATCTTAGTTTCCTAGTGTATCTATCCTCTGAAAATGGTCACAATCGTTAACAAGTGCTTTGGTATCCTTATAAAGATTTTCCCACCATAAGCTGCCAAGTAATATTTTTTGCATTTTTACTTCTCCTACATAGTTTCCTTCAGCTATTCTCCCATGCACCTCTTTTATGATACCTTCGTACTCATGCTTCAGCACACACCCGCACAAGACTTCATCTCTATCCATTTTGTACAGGTATCCTCCAATGAGTTGATATGTCATCGCATGAATCGTGAGTTGCTTCTTCTCTAATGTCTTCAAACCCTCAGGCATAACTCCAGTGCGTAAGAATACTACAATAGCTTCTAAATCAGTTGGTGCGTGGTTTAGTTTGAAAAAATGAGAATCTGGCATAGTTTATTCTATGCTCTGCACATCCTACCCAAAGTTAATCCTTGATAGATGATCAGGTCCCAAGTTTCTCTTTCCGGGATTTACTATAATTGATAAATTAAAGTCCTAAAATAGAAGGATCCAACAGTAAATCTGACCCTACAAGATCGGCTTATTCACTAAGTAATTTCATGTCATATGATCAATATAGAATATAAATAGTGTGGCTAATAAGTATTATATAAACTTGTGAAATGCATATATCATTGAAAAATATTCACGCTCTATAGTTATATAGTTTTATTTGGTCGGCGTCATCTTTCTGCTTGTAAAACAAATGGGATGGTTGACATTACCTTCACTTGGTTATGCTAACACTGCTCCAATAGTTGTACCTGAAGGATCTACATGCACATGAAATGGATTGTTCCAAGAAGGGAAGCGTAAGATAGGCATGGTAGTTAGCTTCTCTTTCAAGGTCTCAAAAGCTTGTTATTGCATGTCACCCAAATAGTAATTTCCTTTTGCTTTTAAAAATTCTTCTAGTGATGTTGTAATCTTTGTATAACCCTTGATAAACTTATGGTAATAACTAGTGTGCCCAAGGAACCCGCATAATTTTCTCTAATTAGTTGGTTCTTCAAACCCCAAAATAACAACAATCTTAGCTGGATTTACCAATAAACCTTCTTTACAAATGATATGTCTAATGAACGTACCAAAAGGAGTTGCAAAAATGCATTTCTTAATGTTTAAGGAGGTGTTAAGATTCCTACATCTTTTAAACATCAATCTTAAACAGTCACAATGATCTTTCACTAGGCCATACATCATCCAATCATCCAAGTAAACCTGAAGAAATTTATGAATAAAGTCTTGAAATTCCTACACAAAAATGCATAAGAGCACTAGTGGCACATTCTTCAGGCCAAAGGGCATGACTGTGTAGAAAAACACCCCCATTTAGTTGTAAAAGTGGTATTCTTCTGATCTTCACGTGCGAACCTTACCTAATGATACCCTACAAATTCCATTTGTAAATGAGTAGATCTCACGCTCTTCCAATCCTTCTAATATTTCCTCAGTAAAAGGCATGGGAAGAGGATCAATGACACATGAAGCATTTATAAATATGTCGTTAGCATAGATCCTTATTCAGCTATCCTTCTTGGTGTTGATCATCATGGGGCTTATCCATTCAAACTCCTCAATAGGCTCAATAATGCCCGTCTTGAGAATCTTATCAATTTCTTCTTTCACCTTGACACACACATTATGATTCATCCAGTAAGGCCTCTTCTGAACAGGTTGCATGCCATCCTTTAGCTTCATATTCATTTCTCCTAATGATGGATGCATGCCCTTCAATTCATTGTACCCCTTGGGAAACAAATCCTGGAAGTCACGCAGTAGCTCAATTATCTTCACTACCTCATGTTCGTACCAATAATCACCAATAATCACCTCCTTAGGTACATCCTTAGTCCCAATGTTCACTTTCTTGGTCTTTAATGGCACATGGTATGCACGCGCTTGCTCATTTTTGGAGTCCATCACCTCACGTGCACCTTATGTGGGCTTGATACCTAGATCCTCAACCTATTCATCATCTATGAGGTAGACAATTTTTCCTTTCTCTTTTTCTTTCCAAGCGTGCCCCAATAGTGTATCTTCTGTTTCTATCAGGTCCTCGTGCACTTCAGTATCAACCTCTCCAAACAACTAGATCATAGGATCCTCAACCTTCATATTATTCCCCAACGTGATGTGCCTCATAATCTGTAGAGCTTCATAAACCGGTGTCTTATTTTAAAGATAATTAAAATTATGAAAAATACCTTTAATCGGGTCACACCAACTTGGTGTCTCCTACTTCGGCTTAACATGTACATACCAAGCACGTGCACAACAACACAAAGTAGAATAAAACTTGTTTACTGATAGAGATGGTGGCAAAGCATCTTTCCCTTTTGTCCAATCCTTCTCACAGTTGTGAACATGCACCATAGGAGAAGTCTTCCCATCATAATCATGTACCAATGAAGGAAGATTGCTCCTAAAAAACCTTGTCAAGAAGGCCAATCTGATCTCACACCATCCAAGAAAGATGTCTTTGTGTATATCCAACTAGCGCATTGTGGTCCTACAAAATGTGTATACCATCACGTTTCTTTTATCCCCTTCATTATGTCATTTTTCTTCCATCACGTGCAATAATGATTCGAGCTTCTCTTCTCAGGTGTAATTCGGCATACTAATCTTCCCAAACCATCTAAGTGTGCATGACTAAACCATCCTTGTCACTCTTCCTCAAATCTCATGACCTTCCATTTCATAAGTTTCATTAGCCCAATTATCACAAACCACACTTGTAGTGTCACTGATCAATTGTGCGTCTTCCCAATGAAACACACCCTCTTTTGACGGCTCCGCATTCTCCGGGTCATGCACTATATGTGAATAGATTCTGTTAATATGTTCTTCATTTATGGGTTCTATATAAGGTATAATTTTTGCATCATCCATTGGTATCACAACGTGCTCATCCTTATTATCAAATTTCACATAACGCTTATTAAATTGCAAGTCCACATTATTAGCATAGCACTAAGAATGACCTAGTAGCATAGGTAAGTTATCTTCTTCAGCCAACTCCAAAACCTCAGAGTCGCCTATGAACTTGGCTCCGTGAATATTGATAGAAGCATCCTTTATTACACAAATGGGCATGGCCCTTGTTGTTTTGGCCATATACAACACATTTGAATATAGTTGTAATGGAGGCCTTCCAATTTGGTTCCAAGCATCCAGGGTGAGAAAATTTACTTCTATTCTTGTATCAACGAGGATATTACATACCAACCATCCATTAATCACTGCATCTAATGTGATTTCTTTGTCATACTCATGATCTTGTGGTGACAAGTTGGCATGAAGAATATGACGCTCTCTTTCTACACCCACGCGTGAAATATTTTCCCATAGACATTCTTCCAACAATGGTATTATGTTCTCCTGTTTGAGCATTCTACATACCTCTCTAAGATCATCAACATCTTCCAGCGGAAGCTCGGTACTCATCTCTTGTTTCCCCTCGCACGCTTGTTCTTTCAAGCATTGAATCTCTCCTTGGAGCTCCCTAATGACACCCACGGTCTCCTAATAAACTTCCTTCTACTGGGATGCATTTGGATACTTCATATGCGTAATTTATTCCCTTCTGATGAGCGGTCTCACCTTTCCGTGCTCATGTGTGTGTTACCTCTGCATGCGTAGTGACCATCAACGACTGAATCTCAGGCTCAACCATCTTCTTAAGTACCCATTTTACTTGCTTAGAAAAATCCACCTTAACCATAGCTACACCCTTATCCTTCTTATTATTTTTACACATGTGGGCATATAAGTCAAGTAAATATTCAACCTTATGTGCCTTTCCATAGTACACGCATACCTGATTCTTCAGACACTCACACGAATAGTGATCAGATAACCCATAAGTGTAATATGTTCCTCATGCAAACTTTCCTCAACTACCACAAAATTTACTTCTATAACCACCTTCAAATCCTATGTTACTATTAGTGTGACCTTCACTATTTTTTCCTTCTTGCACATGCAAGCTACTCTCTACACTAGTCTGACATAACCATGTTTCACAAGCCTCATGAATCTGATCAATCAGGTGACAATTGGTCATGTCATGAGTGTGCACATAACATATTTTGCAATATACAAAGACATTCTTATGCGTCACGTGTTACAAAAGTGGAGATTTTCAGACATCATGATTCTTATGAAATATCTCACAAGCCATCAGTAGCAAGTGCACATTCCTATGCAGAAAAATATCCTTGGAATGTCCTTCTACCTTGCAACCAGTACACCAGAGTCCACTACACATTTCATGGGATGAATTGGTAGATAATTTAGCGAGTAGCCATGATTTCAATCTGGGCTTCAAGGAGTGGACTTAACCCTATGTCTACACTCCTATCTACTTTTACATGCAGTGTTTCTTCCAAATCCTCGTGTGGATCAGTGAATGTCTTATGTGAAAGCACCCCACGGAAAGGTGACAACAAGACTCCTACAAACCACTATGTATTTTGTCTCTAATGTATTTCATAGGAAATATTTTACAATAGGGTCTAGAAACACACATCATACTCTCTGAAACTCTTAGACAACCCATGTTTAATGTCCTTCAGTGTGCTAATGCTCTGTTACTCAAACTCAAGTATATGGAATTAACCTAAGAAGTTGATATGCAGCACAAGTCCACTACTATCTATTGTGGATCATACTTTATATACCAACTATGTGCATGACCTTGAAGTGTTGTTTCAAATTGACTAGCCTTATAATCTAGAGTTGTTATTACCTTAGCTCTCCATAATAACTCACACTTATGTACATGTTCTACTGCATCTTCCACACCTTTGTATTCTGGAAAATGAAGAGACGACTCAAAGAATATATGATGGGTATGATGTTTTGGTTGTTGTGGTTGTTGTGTTGGTTGTTGTAGTACTTGTCTTGGAGTGGGTCTAGATCCCGAACCAAATCCTCCACTAGGATTTCTTCCATGCGGTGGAGGTATTGAACCTCTTAAACCTCCTGTCGTGACTTGGGAACATGTAGAAGTACTACCTTATATCCATGTCATAGTGCTAAACTGCACACCAACTATATGTCCTATAATTCTATCAACATGATTACTCCTAATGGGTAACGTAGTCACTGCTCTGTCCTGATGACCGGCCTGCCAAATTACTTCCAAAAAAGGTCTGTCCAAACATGACATCCTGCTAGGCTGACATATGCATGGCCTTAATCTATTGTGTTTTTTTGTTGATATGTTATCAGCCAATTTTGACTGCGCAAAATTGTCAAAAAAGACAATTAAATAATTAAAAATGAGAAAATTTTGAAAAGTATTACTTTGCATGGTTCATTGGACTCCTTGCGATCGTCTTATTTTTGTGATCGTTTCGGTCTTCGTTTCGTGATTTTCGGGCAAGAACTCTTCCCGCCAGGCTATAAAAACGCATTAAAAATACATTTAAAATATAATTAATATTTAATTAATTAATTGCTCCTTGTTTTGATTAAATTAATCACTTAAGGAGTATTTAATTAAATAAATATAAATTAAGATTCATCCGACAAGTTTTGGGTGCCGGGGGAAGTTAGCTTTTGTTACCAACTGCCGGGTTGGCATCCCAAACCCCGGATTTCCACTTTCCTGGCAATTTCCTTCAAATTTCCCGCACGCGGGTTTTCCTTTTGCCAATTGCCAAATCATGGATTGGCAAACGGGCATAAAATTCCCCAATTTCCCCACATGGGGAAATTGGACGGGGATTGCCAACCCATTTTGCCATTCCCGTTTGGCATTTGCCCATTACTTTTCCCATTTCCCCTGGCACTTAAGCCACTACCCGGGATGAGAGGAAGTTGAATTAATCCTCGTAACTTCCTCCATCACACCCGGTGGAAAAAGTCAGGGAAGTTTCTTTTTCTTCAGAAAGAGAAAATATTTTGTTTGACATTATGCAAACGAAACCCACGCCATTGTGAGCAAAAGAAATTAGTCTCAGCAAGCAAAAGAAAGAAGAATTAAGGCAAATATATGGGCATTGTTTTAAAGACAAAGTTTTAAGAGAAAACGTGAACAAGTGCGTGAGACAGCAAGGGCAGGAAGAGCCAAACGTGCACAGTGCGCAGAAGAGACAGCAAAGACAGTTTTAAGAGCAAACGTGAACAGTGCGCGCCCCAGCCATAAAACCCACGCGCCCAGGGACAGGACGCGCAACAGTCTGGGGAATGTTGAATGTTATTCATCTTGTGCGTGAACAGTGCGCGCTCAGCAAGAAAAACCCACGCGCCCAGCAATAAAACCCACGCGCCAGAGTCAATGACGCACACAGTCTGGGGAATGTTGAATGTTATTCATCTTGTTCAATAACAGGTGCGCGCTGCTTAAGAAACTTGCTCCTGAAAGCTACAGGCCATCCTACAACAATGACCACAGTCAGCTATAGTAGAAGAACGAGATAAAGGTTTAGTTGAGTTGACTCGCCTTTTCATTTTGGAAAGTCACTTCCAACAAGCAGATCGACCAACTATTTTGTTATCTGCTCAGTAACCGAATACATCCTCAAATTCGGGATTTCCCTTCAAAACGTTTTTATCAAAATCGATTAAGTGACAGAGTGTTAACAGGAAAGCTGAAGCAGTCTTTAAATAAAGAAAGAAAATAGAACAGTCTTCCAGCGAACAAGAACACACGCACCTGCTATACATCTGTTGCAGCGTTTGATGGAGCGCAGTCAAGCATTCCGAGCACAGGCGCGAAGTTTAGGAAGCATACTGCACAGTGCGCGGGCGCAGGAAGCAAACATGAACAGCAGAGGAAAGAGCTTTCCACGCGCCAGGAAGAGAAGGCGCCAGAACACCAGAAGCTTTCCGTGCATGCAAAGGATGAGAACGCAGCCAAGCATTCGTGGGTTTAAGGTGAAGTTTTAGGAAGCATACGGAACAGTGCGCGCCCAGCAATAAAACTCCACGCGCCCAGGGACAGGACGCACACAGTCTGGGGAATGTTGAATGTTATTCATCTTGTTTCAATATTAGCACTATCACGGCGCACTGTTTAAGAAACTTGCTCCCCTGAAAGCTACAGGCAATCCTACAATAATGCAAACAGTTTATCAAAGGCGACCCATACTGTAGAGAACATCATCGATTGATCCTGCGCCCAGATTATCAAAACTGTTTGCATTGCCTGTAACTTTTGAAGACGTAAATAAATAAATAAAAAAACGTAGCCCTACTGAACGCGTGGGGCAAGTATGTTTTAAAAAATGAATTGTTTTTGCGACTTGTTATATTCTGCATTTTCATCGGCCTCAGAAAGAATGCGTAATATTGCGATGGATTGGAGTCATGCTATTCAAGGCTTCATATAAAAAATTCCCCGAATCAGGAGATGAAGGTTATTACAGTGCAGAATGAAACGATTCATATTGCTCAGCATTTTATTTTTTATTTTTCCCCCCTGGAAATGAATTGAATGTGAAGGCCGACTTTGAAAATACCTATTGGCCGTTTCATGTACTACATCCTTGTTACCTGTAAATGGTCCTCTTTGAGAAACTATAATGGCAATAGGCAATATTTATACCCTTCCAGTATGTACATCCAATCAGAGCAATAAAAAAAAGGTATTCTTTTACCAGGTTCAGAAAAACTTGTTGATTGGAGCCGGGATTGTAGAATCCACTGCCAAAATACCGAGGAGCTCTTTGGCCAAGAATCAGTCCTTAAGGGTGTCTATCGACATGCTGAGGGCTTGAACCTGGGTCATCATCATGGCAGCATTAGGTCTTTATTGGTAATAGCATTTTCTCATCGTTTGGGAGGTACAAATGTGCTTATTATGGCAAAGCCAAAACATTCTTACTACAAGTGTTTATATAATAAGGAAGAACCGTGAGCATTGTGGTAAAACCATTCTTTTCAAAAATGTCGGTTTAAGCTCGGTATTCAAGTGAGTTGAGCCAGAGAAAGAACTCAGGGAGTTCGGTTCTGGAAAGAAGGTAAGACGACACGAAGGGCATGGATCGCCATGGGAGTTCGAATTCAAGTTGAAAATGCATGAGCTCGTAATCAAGCTAGGAGTGATATGATTGAAAGGCTGCATTTGTGAGTTGAGTCGTCTAAACACCTAAGTGAAGAAGGAGCACATCTCGAGAATTTTTCATTCCACTCATCATTCGTCTTTGCATGATTGCCCTAATTTTTCAGGGCCTAATCAACAACACAACACTATAATTCAAAGCATTAGTTCATGCGCAAGCACCTGTAATCCATATCACACAATTTCTAGAAGTGGAACTCGTTGATGAAGTACCTCAAAATATACCAGCCCAACTTGTGGAAGTAGTCACAACTTCTCAACCAGAAAGTTGATGATCCGGTTCTTTCACTGCCTGCATTTGAAGAATCATCACAAATGGAGAAAATGGCGACAACATCTTTCTCACAACAAGAAGATCCAATTTCAGCAACACCCAAAGGTGATCCCCTTCAGCGTGATGAAGATCAATTCCCAACGAACACGGAGAACCATGTACAATGAAGGTACCTTGGAGAGGTTCCCACCTGGCCTACATGATACCCTGAAGAATTGAAAGAGGGGTCATCAAGCCAATAGTGATAAACTTGGAAGGCGATTGTGTAAATGTTAGAATCCATCACTCCAAAAAAGACCAAATACTACGCTAAGGTGTGTGTCAACGAATTCATAAATCACTTCGATGATTTTTCAACACCACTTGTTCACAATGGGCCAAAGGAGATGGATTTCTAAGACTCTGAAGTCTCACGAATTCTGCTCAGGAGATCAACACTTTGGGAATGGTGACAAAGACAAAGGACATAACTCCAGGCAGTGAATTGCAATTTTGGCTCTTGGAGATCTTCTCAATGGCGAAAGACCAGAAGCTAGATTCTGATAAACCAAGGTGGCGTAACGACTACGGTCTCGTGACAAGATGAATAATTCACCATGGAAAGGTACTCTGAGCATGTGGAGAATTGTGAATATGAATACGAATGAAGACAATTCTTCTCACACCAGGATAATTGCTCAGATAGAGGGGTGGATGAATTGCTCAAGTTTCAAACTCAGCACTCTTGTCATTTGGAGGATTGCAGAGCACGGTCAATGAGTTCATTCCCGTACGATCGGGGATAGGCGGACTCTTGGCCCAATGGATAAGGCACTGATCTTAGGTGTCTTGATCTAGGTGGCACATTGCTGACTAAGATGTCTACATGTGCATACAAGTCATTTAAGTGGGGTCCACATGTACCCATTTCTTTAATTTATGTATTTTTTCCTTAAATGACCTTTTAACTTAAGTGGTTTCTATTTTTAGTCACTTTTTAAAAGTTGGTTGAAAAAGTCAAAGTCACTTAAGTGCCATATTTAATGTGCATTTAAAACCCTAACTACTTCGTAACCAACTTTTGGGTTATAAAAGGAAGTGAGGGGGCTCATTTGTAAGGGTGACTTTGAGAGAGGAGAAGAAGATACTTTTGTGCAAGCTTTGTTTCAAGAAGAAACTTTGTGTTCTTTGTGAAAAACATTTCGGAGTTAATAGAATAAGAACTTTGTGTCTCATTTATTGTCTCTTGTAACATTTGGTGTTCTTATGTTCATTAGATGTTAGGTGTTTGAATCTTGCATGCAAATATTATCTTTGATCTTATTGTCAACATTAGCAATCAGTTGTTCTAGTTCACAGTGATCAAGCTCTGACTATCTACTTGCTCATGTGTGTTCCCTTTTGCATGTTCTTGTTTGGCTAACTCAAACTCCGTTTTATTTGTGTTGGTTATTAATCTTTTCTCTTCATGCAATATTAGGCTCTGTTTTTACCTAACTCTTGCATGTTCTTTCAGTCCATTCCATTCCACTCCTTTCTTTCATTTCATTCCATTTCCTTCATTCACTTTTCTTCCATTGATGTTCCAAAACCCCCCCCACATACAATTTTGAATGTACAGATGTAAATACAGTTTTGGTTTTCAATAAAGGCAGCCTCACCTTCATTGAGGAGGGACTTCGTTCCCACACTGTTGCATGTCATTTGCATGCGTGCAAATCCATATGCTAACATGATACCAATACGTGTCTTCCTGTATCTCTAACCCAATGTGGTGATTCTTGATTACCTTCCTTCTCACCTTCACTATGATGATCTTCTACAACAACTTCCAGATTTTGAACACCATGTGCAAGGGCTAGGTGTCTAGGCTGGGAAAGATACACGCTAACGGTTCTCATTCTCTCCTCAGACTTGCTCTCATCTGATGTTGAAGGGGTCCTTCTACTGCGCTTCCCTAATACTAGAAATACATGATCATATAGTCCCTCACCTTCTATAGGCTTCTCATCACTTCTTCCCGACATCATTCCTCTCAGTCTCAGTGCCTCTTAAACTTCCTTCTCTTGCGTATTGTTGTCCTCTCAAAATTTCCCCTCTTCCGAAAGCTAAAAATTGAAAATTTTGAGTTGACACCTTTTTCTGATGTTCTAGTAAGGAGAAAAGTTGAGAAGTTAGAAAAATTTCATGTTTTTTGAGTCATTTGACTGATTTACGGTTCTGTCAGACATTTTTGTCCCATGTGTCCCAAGTTATGAAGGGCTCTCTATTCCCCGATCTGCCACTTTCTCTGAAATCTGTTAAACTTGCAAGCCCGTCAAAACTTTTTGTTCCAACAGTCCCAAGTTCACTTGGGCTCTTTGTCCCCATTTTTCCCGCATCGGTCGAGTCGCACTTTCGCGTCCCTCATGTCCTAAATGTACCAAAGGCCATCCGAGCTAATTTTTCCTGCTCTTCCCGATGCTTGCTTTTTGAGTTGGTGTATATGAATTTAATGCACATTTATAACCTTCTCTCTCCTAAAATGACTATTTAACGGGACTCCCCCCTACTCATTTTTCACATTACTTTCTCACTGCCATTTTCTCATGCCCTTGCAATTGAAACCACCTACTTGCATCGCCATTTCCCTTGCATTCTTATCATGGAATCTTGCTGCAAAGGTTATTTTCTAGAACACTGTCAGTATGAAGATTAATTTTCAGGGCCAGGAGCAGGTTTCTCTGCTCAAGTCTTTCGTTCCTGATATCGGAGACAGTGAAGTTTGCCACCTGGACTTCGGTGATTTTTGGACTAGGTTGATAGACCCAAACCCCTCTCCCATGGTACAAATGATTAATGACAGCGGCCTTACATTTTCCGTGGGCTTCCTAATCTTAGTGCAGTGTGCCGATACTGTGCTCACCTGCGGAGCCCACTTCAACCCTGATATGAGTGAATTAACCAATGTAAACGGGGAGCTCATCACTAAACTTGATGTTTCTGCCATTACCGCTGCCGTACGGATCCCTGAAATGGATAATTCCGTGGTAATTTCTCAAAATCAAGCACAAGCTCTCTTCAATCAAGACATTGAGAAATATAAATCCAGGGTAGCAAATTCGTGGTTGAAGAACCCTAAAAAGGGGGCATCTCGACTATCGAAAGCTCTATTTAGGGATGATTTCAATGAGGAACTATTTGATTTCATCATCCTATTGGCTCATGTCATGGGTTTACCCTCTACTAGTGAGTTTCATTTTTGGATGTGTCTGCTCATTAACATTGTATGTGAAGGTACCCAGAACATCAATTGCGTAGAGATCATCTGCATGAACTTGACAGAGCAGTTGTCCAATGTATAGCAAACTAAGAAGTTCTACATGACTTCTTATCTTATGTATACCCTAGCAGCATCCAGACAATGGTTTGGTTTCACATACATTGATGCTCAGAAGGGTGATCCCATATATGTTTACTGCCCTCAGTTCACCCTTGACACTAGCAATCACAAATTCAGGAGGGTGAATGATGCTTTCACCATGTACATTGTGAGGTTTCTAGAGAGTGATACTGCTAGAAGATTTTCTGATGAAGCCATGAGCCTGATAGTAAAGTATGGAGCTTACTTCATCCAATTCAGAAGGTTTTCATATATCAGGCTAGCCGGTTACCAGAGCACTCATCTCAAGCTCCCCATATTTTGTAATGATAAGATGGCTCTAATTGAGGTATGTAAGAAACTGGACAAGTTGCACAGAACCTGCAGGGACAAGAAAATCATTGGGCTACATTTCCCCATATCTTTAGGGAACTATACATGTAAAACAACTCTGGATGCCCAGAACATAGAGAGAGCCCTTCCTCTCATCACTGTCCACTTCTTCAGGCCCATAACCTATTTTGATTTAAAGAAATTCATTGAGTTGAATCTCATAATCAACTACCATCACAGGGCAGACACTGAAGACTACTGGGCTGATTACACATACGACTTTGAGGCCAGACGGAGGCATTATGACAGATTTCCCCTCTAGCTAATACAGGAGCTCAACCTATATTAGATTCCTGAAGGGATTCAAGATGACAACATAGACCTATTGTCATATGAATATGATACTATGATCAAGCATACTCCCTTGGAAGATTTAGACTAGTTCAAAAGAGAAAAGGATGATTTAGCTGAGATCCTAGCTCCTGTCCTAGTAAGAACCAAAGTCTAGTTTGACAAAAAGGTTCGAGAGCAGAGGAAGAGTTTAGGAGAGTCTTCTTCCAAAGACACTTCAACACCGAGGAAGGAGTCACAAACACCCAGCTCGGAGGTACCTACACGAACTCCTCCTCCTTCAAAAAGTAAAGAACATGCATCCTCCACCCCTTCCTCATCCACTCAGGTATATCAGAAGAAGGTGACGGAAGTTAAAAAAGATCCTATTGAGGAATGTCCCCTACCAAAACATTCAGAATTACCTTCTGGGCTAGAGAACATCATTGCTCTCAGTGAAAGTGAAGATAGTGAAGTGCCAGTTCCTGTCGGAGTTTCAGAAGCTACAATGGATAAGGAGTAGGAAATTCATGACACTGAGCCTCCAAGTACCATGGATTCCTCTGTCCAAGAAGCCTCATCTACTCCAATCACATCTCTACTAGAGGCAACAGTGATAAATACTTTGCGTGTCATGAGTTCTCTTACTCTTGGTTCTCTTTCTCCCCCTTCTTCTTCTTCCTCCACTTTTGCATGGTTGCAACCTTTTGTTGACAATAGGAAGAGGAAGTCTTCTTCTCGGTTGACAGGACCTAATTTTGATGTTGTGGTGGCCTTGTTGGGCACTACTCCTTCTGCTCCTGCAAAGAGAGCCAAAAAAACTTCAAGGATAGTGACAAATGCCCAAGGCTAGCAATTTCTTGAGGTAGCTAAGCCCAAAGTTGACAAGCTAGAGCAAGATTTGCAGGCCTCTGATCTGGAACTTTCTAGGATCTCAATGGGAGAGTCTACCCCTAAAAGTGAAATCCATAACCTGTAGGAAACAGCGACTAGGGTTATTGGAAGGGTAGAAAAAGGCAAACAGACTATAGAGCAGTTAGAGGAGTAAGCTAAGGTGCTTTCTGGTTTCATCAAGTCATTGTTGTCCAAATACAAGGTTCTGGATCCTACCCCATTGACTACCCTTCCACCACCTTCTTATCCCGTAAAATTGGCAAGGGCAATTTTATAGAAAACCCTACCAAATTTTTGTTCCGGTCCCTCGTCAGGGACTCCTTGCGTTCGGAATGTTGCAAAATCCCTTCCCGGGAAATCTAGTTTTCCGAACTTAGCCATTTTTGGTCTTTTTTGGTCGGGTGCACATATTGACTGTGTAACATCAAATGTTCATGCGCCCCCTTTTAATCCCTTGGTGCATGGTTTGAAGTGTCAACAGGCATTTTGATGCACCTCACTATGTTGAGTCTTCCTTGCATGCGGCATGGCGCATGCGCCTTCATGTCAACAATAATTTTTTTGCACCACTTTTTGGTGTGCCAAGGGCGCACATATCCTCACATCAACATAGATTTTGGTGCGCCATAGGCGCACATAACTTCGTGTTGGCAAGTGTTTTGGTGTGCCAAAGGGCGTGTGCTTTCTTGTGTCGACAGTGCTTTTCATGAGCCATTCAAAAAATTTGGTGACGCATTTATTGCTACCTCTCCTATATATAGGTGCATCTGCACTGTCATTTTCATCCGACACAAATCACGTGATTTTCTCTGTACCTGTCAGTGCACCTGCCCTGTCATTTTCGAATCTTGTCGTGGACCCGGTTTCCCATTTCTTCATTATATATCCGGGTAAGAGGTCCTCCTTGCTTCTGTGTGTTTTGTGTTTTGTTCTTTCTTGGTTGCTTATGGGTGTGGATTTATAAGATTGTCAAAACATGAATTCCCCCCCCTCCTTGCTGTTTTTCTCTTTTCCATGCTTTCCCCCCCCCCTTTTTCCAAATCTACTGGTAAAGAGGAAACTCTGTCCTGAAAAGATGCCTTGGAGCTCTTATTTTTAACTTCTTCATCACCCAATGACCTTGCATAAGGAGCTTAAACACATGTAAAACCCCTTAGAGAAAGATCATGGCTTGAAAAGAAAACACTGTTATTTCCTCCTTTGGCGCATGTGTCATCCATGTAACATAATACACAGTCGCGCCGATGGCGCATGTCCTCTCCTTGCAACAAAAAGAACAGTTGTGCCCTCAAGGCGCACTTCCTTCGCTTGTTACAGCTGCTTTCCCTGCACCCTCTTGGCGCACCGAACTTGCATGCAACATTTCAAAACCATGTGCCCTTTGGCACATCCTGCATGTATGCAACACCAACTAAATATGCGCCAAGAACCCCTGATAAATCGGTGCGGGCACATCCATTGTTACAACAACATCATGTTGTGCAGACCTTCCATGTGCCGCGCCAAGTTCCCCTATGGCGCATGAAAAAATGATGTTACACGCATTAAACCCATGCCCTTCGCCACATCCTGCACCCGTGTAACATGAAAAATATGTGCGCCCTTTATAAAATGTATACACATGGCGCAGGCGCACTTATGCTTACAACAACAAAGAATGCACTTTGCGGTATCCATGCGCCATGCGCCCTTTGGCACTGATTTATCCCCTACAGCATCCCTTTCCTGTGCGCCTTATTATTTATCCCTGTAACCTGCAGTATTCATGCACCCTGCGCCCTGAGGCCTTAAAATTGCTAACTCTTCTTTCTGTCAGCATTTCAATGGAAGATCAAACAGCTGACATGACTTTCTTGCGTTGGGTTTCACTTTTTATTCTTGCAGATCAGCAACTAAGTTCGGAAGTACATATGACAACATCAAGCAAGAGACCTACCAAACTGTTGATGTAAAATCACAGCACCCCTGGATGCACATCAGGCTTCTAGGTTGATGTTCAGGCATCCAGTGTGATTGCACAACATGGAAACCTCTCTCCAAGCGTGGGACTTGTAAAACCGAGAGAGGATTCTCCAGAGAAGGCTGGTTCCTGCTCCTAAACTACCTGCCACAAGCTATAACAGTGCAGGCAAGCTAATCTAATCCTAATCTAACCATGCCAAGGAGACAGAGAGAGAGAGAGAGGGGAAGAACAGCAAAAGCCTACACTAAAACGGTGATACACCAGAGAAGGAGAATGTTGAACATCTATCAAAACTGCCATGGGACAAAGAGAGGTGAGCCATTGGGAAGGATGGACAGAAGCATCACAACCCCAAGGATAGATTTCACACAGAAAATGTCCCAAAACTCCATGAACACAGCTCCAGACCTGCAATGAACATTCAAACATGCACAGACACCTGTAATGAAGAGAGGCAAGAAGAAGACAAGAAAAAACGAGAGAGGATGGACAAATGCATCACAAAACACATTTTGTTGCTCCAGAGGTTTGCACAGAACATCATTCCATTAATGGTAAAAGGCAGGAATGCCATTACAGAGAAAGGGAGGAGGTTCGAACTCCATTTTCAACCCTAGAGAAGAAAAGAAGGGAGGGCCGAGCAGAAAGAATGAACAACTCTTTTTTTTTATTTTGCCACTCCTTACAATATATAGGAAGAATGAGAGAAGGAAGAAAGAGGAAAGTCAGATCTCCTCCAACCACCTCCAAGTCGTATTTTAAATCATTTCATCATGGTAGAAGCGACGGATCCTGGCAAAACGGCGGGCTGTCTACTGCATTAAAACTGGTCGCTGAAATGTCACTTCTGTCATTACCACGTGTCAGAGCCATTTCTCGATTTTCTCTCTCTAGACTGCACCAAAACTCGAGATTAGCCCCATAATCATGTAGAGGATTTCACTAGCTTTCCGTTGATATAAGGAACATGCAAAGCCGAGCTCTGGATCAAAAGATATGACGATTTGAGGATTTAGGGCACGGAACAGGCGAAAACAGATTTTTAAAATATTTTCCCGCGCATTGCCATCTGGATGACACATGGCAGACTCTGATTGGATGAGAAAGGTCTTCAGCCCGTCGGGTTCGGGATTCTCCTCTCCATATGCATCGGGTTTGGGAGGTGGCTCAACATATGTTTTCGCCCCATGCTTTTCCGACTTGTTTCCCCGACTATGAAACCCGATTTTCTTTGTGCGTCGGGCTTTCCAACCCCTCCGACACATTTCCTGCGCCATGTTTCTCCGTCGTGTTTTCCCGACTATGAAACCTGATTTCCTTTGTGCGTCAGGTTTGGACGACCCGACGACATATCCCTTTGTGTGGGGTTTTCGCTTGGATACGTGGCAGCTTCTCATTGGTTCGGATCAGCGCTCGAAAACTCGCCCTTTGACTTTTTGACCTTTTCCCTTGTGAGGACACGTGGCAGCTTCTGATTGGCTCTTGGGTCCTTCGCGTACTTCACCTCCATTTGTCCCGGATGTCCCATTTGATTTTGGACCCTTTGTGCTCATTTCGGCCGATTCGGCCGGTTCGGGTATTTTTGGCCCGCTTGTCCCACTTTGCTTCGGACTGACTTGACCCTTTTCGGCCGGTTCGACCGGTTCGCGCCCTATTGTCCCGCGCGTCCCAATTGCTTTTGGGCTCCTTGTGATGATTTCACGCGATTCGGCCGGTTCGGGCATTTCGCGTCCATTTGTTCCATTCGTCCCGAACTGTGCTGGACTGGGACTTAGCCAATTTTCAAAAAATTTCCTGGCCCGAACTACTTGCTTTCTGCAACCTTCTCCGCACTTTCTCAGAGCTTTCTCCTTCCAACTTCGACCAGGGGAGTTAGAAAAAAATCTGAGGGGACCCTGGAAACATGAATTTTGGCCCCGAATCAATCAATTTTTCTGGGACCTGAGAATCTGATGCATGTTATCGAAATTTACCCAGGGGGGTGAAATTTTGATAACAGTTTGGCGACTCAGTGGGGGCATCTGCCTACTAGATGAATGATCAGTAGCCTGAAGCATCCATTGGGCATGGAGTCATGAGTTGTAACCTGCAACTGATTTGAACTTTGAAAACCTCCCTCTGAGCCACTTGGAAACCCATTGAACCTGGAGTGTCTTCACCAAGATGCCACTGAAATGAACTGTTCAAGAGCAAAACCAGCAACACCAAAACTATGTACAGAACTGAAAATCATACATGCTCCAAATGGAACATGCAGAGTGTGCACGAGCACTTCTTCTGCTGAAAGCAAACCTATCTACTCTACTCTAACTGGAAGCAAAGGCAAGTTAAACAAACCCTGCAACTGGTTGTGAGAAATAGCTTCCTTTCTTCAAAATTGGCAGCCATGGAATTGATTTGGCACTGATCATGGCTGTTTGGATGGATGGAAAATCAACAAGAAGCTGGTCTTCTATCCAAATCATCAAGGTATCAACTGAAAAATCCAATACCTCTTTTAGTTGCTCTGCATTTGGATTGAAGAGGTATAGCAGCTGATCCTTGGTACTTTGTAGCTCGTCCTCATGCTCAGAAGCAAGCATGACTGGTTTTGGCTTCTCCCTTGGCTCCAATGAAGCCAAGTACCTGATTGGGCAAGGTCTGATCCGTTTGATATGCCCATTGCTGTGATTTTCAACTCCAAGAATGGAGTCTTCTTGTAGACCCTCTTGAATGGATGACGTGGAAGAAATGGTAGGACCCTTCTGCCCTTTCTCTTCCTCCGATGAATAACATGGAAGATTTAAATCTTCCAATTTTAGTTCCAAATGGCTGCTATAAGATGCAAGCTGCTGCAAATGAATTCTCTCCTTCATGACAGCAGACTCTTGTGTTTGGAATGTGGATGATGAAAGAGAGAATGGTGAAAACTCAACCGGCTCTTCTCCATCAAAACAGTCCTCCAAATCTAACAGGTAAACTTCCTCATTGCTGTCCTGCTGCTCGTGTTCAACTTCCTCCATGGTGTCCTCTTGATCTGCAACTTGACCACCATGGTTTCCTTCACTCTCTAATATTGAGTTTGAGAGATCAAACTCCTTTTCAGTGCTAGAACTTGAGAGAGATGAAGTGGAAAGAAGAACTGAAGGTTCTTCTGTAACCTGCTTTGTGCTCAAAGCCCTTGGATCTGCGTTTTTCTCTTCCATAGCTAGATTGTGCTCCTCTTCTTTTGGATTTGGAGCAGCTTCTCCTTCCTCCAATGTTTGAAGGCAATCTTGCTCTTGATTGAACTCCTTCTCCAGCATGAAGTTTGTCAAGTCAAACTCTTCAATCTGCTGCTCTAGAGGACAAGTTGGGGCTGCAAGATCTTCTTCTTCTGCTGCAACAAAATCAGTCCTAACCACCATTTGTTCTCCAACCCTAGCTTCTTCTGTAGGCTTGACCATCAAGGGGATCCTTGTCATCCCAAATTTGGCAGCCCAAACCTTCAAGCTGTCTGTCATTTCTTTTCTGTTTGGCTCTTCCTCCTGCTGTCCTTTATGACTGATTTTTACAATTTCTTCTTTCCCACATGGAATTGGGAATGCAAAAGGAGGGATAGGTTGAAACTCCACTGATTTGACAATTTTTTGTGGTGGTGGAGGTGAAACCTCTTGTTTCTTTGGAGGAGGGGGTGTTTCTGTTAGCTCTTGTGGAGGGGATGACTGTTTGGAAGGGAAGAGGAAAGAAGAATCGAGGTGCGGTGGAAGACTGAGAGGTGGAGACATGGATTCAACACTTGGGATAGCAGATGGAGGGTTTGAAATGAAACAGATTGGGAAAGAGGAAAAGAAAAGGCATGAGATGGTGTGTTTACCTGTTGACAAGGTTGCTGAATACTTCTCTCATACATTTCTATTTCTTCAATCCACTTTGTAAGCAAAGGCAGCGTTGCAATCATGAAGTCAAGCTTCTCCTGAGGGCTGTAATGCCTTGGAAAAGGTCCCACCCATGGACAGGGTGCTTCACAACCGATTCCAAATGCTCTCATCTGTGCCTGAGCCCTGGACTGCACCATCCCCTCCTCCATCTTTTGGATTTTCTCCAACAGACCAACATCTTGGATCTGATGGTCTTCATTGTATGCACACCCTTGCTCTTGGAAAGCTCCATAGCCAAACTGACTTTGGCACTGCTGCTCATATGGGTATGCATACTGATCTTGAATCTGCTCAAAATGCTGATTTGGAGGATTTGCAAAATGTGTTGGAGGTGGAATATACTGCTGTTGTTGATGTGAAATCCATGATGGAAATGAAGTCATGATTGCACAACTTCATGGAATGGAAAAGAATGAAAGGGATGGAAAGAAAGATGGATGAAAATGTATGGAAACGGGTCTGCAAGCTCAAAGAAATGGGTTGCTGATCAGATGGAGTCGCCAGATGTGTTTGCAAGTGCCTCCAAAGGCTGAAATCTTCACAGGAACACATCAACCTGCAAAAGATGAAGTGAAAGACCTCTAAGGTCCCACCCGGTGTGCCAAAACTGTTGATGCAAAATCACAGCACCCCTGGATGCACATCAGGCTTCTAGGTTGATGTTCAGGCATCCAGTGTGATTGCACAACATGGAAACCTCTCTCCAAGCATGGGACTTGTAAAACCGAGAGAGGAATCTCCAGAGAAGGCTGGTTCCTGCTCCTAAACTACCTGCCACAAGCTATTCCAGTGCAGGCAAGCTAATCTAATCCTAATCTAACCATGCCAAGGAGACAGAGAGAGAGAGAGGGGAAGAACAACAAAAGCCTACACTAAAATGGTGATACACCAAAGAAGGAGAATGTTGAACATCTATCAAAACTGCCATGGGACAAAGAGAGGTGAGCCATTGGGAAGGATGGACAGAAGCATCACAACCCCAAGGATAGATTTCACACAGAAAATGTCCCAAAACTCCATGAACACAGCTCCAGACCTGCAATGAACATTCAAACATGCACAGACACCTGCAATGAAGAGAGGCAAGAAGAAGACAAGAAAAAACGAGAGAGGATGGACAAATGCATCACAGAACACGTTTTGTTGCTCCAGAGGTTTGCACAGAACATCATTCCATTAATGGTAAAAGGCAGGAACGCCATTACAGAGAAAGGGAGGAGGTTCGAACTCCATTTTCAACCCTAGAGAAGAAAAGAAGGGAGGGCCGAGCAGAAAGAATGAACAACTCTTTTTTTTATTTTGCCACTCCTTACAATATATAGGAAGAATGAGAGAAGGAAGAAAGAGGAAAGTCAGATCTCCTCCAACCACCTCCAGGTCGTATTTTAAATCATTTCATCATGGTAGAAGCGACGGATCCTAGCAAAACGGCGGGCTGTCTACTGCATTAAAACTGGTCGCTGAAATGTCACTTCTGTCATTACCACATGTCAGAGCCGTTTCTCAATTTTCTCTCTCTAGACTACACCAAAACTCGAGATTAGCCCCATAATCATGTAGAGGATTTCACTAGCTTTCCGTTGATATAAGGAACATGCAAATCCGAGCTCTAGATCAAAAGATATGACGATTTGAGGATTTAGGGCACGGAACAGGCGAAAACAGATTTTTAAAATATTTTCCCGCGCATTGCCATCTGGATGACACGTGGCAGAATCTGATTGGATGAGAAAGGTCTTCAGCCCGTCGGGTTCAGGATTCTCCTCTCCATATGCATCGGGTTTGGGAGGTGGCTCAACATATGTTTTCGCCCCATGCTTTTCCGACTTGTTTCCCCAACTATGAAACCCGATTTTCTTTGTGCGTCGGGCTTTCCAACCCCTCCGACACATTTCTTGCGCCATGTTTCTCCGTCGTGTTTTCCCAACTATGAAACCCGATTTCCTTTGTGCGTCAGGTTTGGACGACCCGACGACATATCCCTTTGTGTGGGGTTTTCGCTTGGATACGTGGCAGCTTCTCATTGGTTCGGATTAGCGCTCGAAAACTCGCCCTTTGACTTTTTGACATTTTCCCTTGTGAGGACACGTGGTAGCTTCTGATTGGCTCTTGGCTCCTTCGCGTACTTCACCTCCATTTGTCTTGGATGTCCCATTTGATTTTGGACCCTTTGTGCTCATTTCGGCCGATTCGGCCGGTTCGGGTATTTTTGGCCCGCTTGTCCCACTTTGCTTCGGACTGACTTGACCCTTTTCGGCCGGTTCGACCGGTTCGCGCCCTATTGTCCCGCGCGTCCCAATTTCTTTTGGGCTCCTTGTGATGATTTTTGCGCGATTCGGCCGATTCGGGCATTTTGCGTCCATTTGTTCCATTCGTCCCGAACTGTGTTGGACTGGGACTTAGCCGATTTTCACAAATTTTCCTGGCCCGAACTACTTGCTTTCTGCAACCTTCTCCGCACTTTCTCAGAGCTTTCTCCTTCCAACTTCGACCAGGGGAGTTAGAAAAAAATCTGAGGGGACCCTGGAAACATGAATTTTGGCCCCGAATCAATCAATTTTTCTAGGACCTGAGAATCTGATGCATGTTATCGAAATTTACCCAGGGGGGTGAAATTTTGATAACACAAACCCAAGGGTAAAGCCAAGCTCACGGAAGAAGAAATGAAGTATAAGTATCAGAGGGTCAAAATGCCCGAGTCCCAAGCAGAGTGTGACCTGGACATCAGAGACTCAGAACTGGGTCATATTGATATGGAGGATTTTCGGGCTAGAACCCAGAGGGTCACAAGAAGTCCATGGATGGACAAACTGATGGGCAGTGCGCTACATTTTGCTGGTGGGATCCCAGTTAGTGCCATAAACAACAAGTTTATGATGGTAGTGGCCCGATGCTACAAAAAAGACACAAGATGTGTCCATGGTGAGAAGGGCGAGGTCATAATTAACCTCACTGCCTGCCACTTTGAACTAATGCTCGGCATTCCTCATCACCAGCACTTTGTGGCTGTAAGCCAGGAAGATTGCATCAAGGCCTGGGATGACAATGAGGATCAGTGAATGCAGCTAATGAATGAAGTTTACCTAAAGAACAAAAAAGTGGTGACTCAATGGCCACAAGTCATTCATCGCAGTGACTTCTCAGAGGAACTCAGCGACACAATCACGTTCCTGAGTACAGTGTTTGGGCTTCCTAACGCCCATTACTTTCACAAGTGGATGTTGCGGTACCTAAAGACAATGAAGAAAAATGTGCCAGATCAATGCTTTGAGTGGGCGGAGATCATAAGCAGCACAATATCAGAGAAGCTCCAACAACTTAACACAACGGGGAGGTTCTATATGAACTCCTACGTGGTCTATGCTGCAGCTTCAGAAAGGGACTATCCAGCTCTGATGCGATGCGGGGTTTGGCCCCAAGTTAAAATCTATGAATATTATCCAGAACTGAAGCTAGAAAATAGCATCCCCCAGTTCACAAAGATCAATGATGCATTCTTCTACTTCATTATCTGCCTGTTGAGGTCGAATATGACTCACCGTCGTACGACCAAGAGCATAGTAGCAGCTACTGAGAAGTGGGGGGCCCTGTTCACTCAATTCCCCACATTCACCTATCTGAGGGCAGTCAATTTCTTGGGGGAACCGACTAAACTGCCAAGATATGCCGGGCCCAAGTTAATCCTATTGGAGTTGTCAAGGCAACTTATTACCTACCATGAAAAGTGTCTAAAGAGAAAGAATGGTGGAACTCCTTTCCCGCTCACAGTGGGTAGGTATATGTGTCTCACTCACCACAAAGCGAAGGACATGTTTGCAGAACTGGAACTGCTGAATCTGAAACATAACTTCCCAGCAAGGCCCACCTTTGACCCAAGAAATTGTCTCCCCAGGGCTAAGCTCGATCCAATCCACATCCCTTAGATCGAACATATCTACATCGACATATATCATGAGGTTGAGCTCAGGAGGAAGGATCATTCTCACTTGGCCTTAGCAGAAATCATCCAGTACGGGGTAGCCATCGTCCCAAAAGGCTATCAAACTGTTGAGCAAGAGGTTGATCAAGTGTATCCTGACACGGGTGGGGACGATTGGCCTTTCGCACTGATTGATAGAAGCAAAGTGCCTCAGATAATTGAGGAAAGAGTCAAGGAAACTCTGCGAAGGACAGAGCATTGGTGCCGAATGAACGGGCTCATCTACCTTGGAGTCAATTTCACAACTTCTCCGTTGGGCAACGCACCTCCTCGGGAAAAACAGCAGCCAAAGGGGAAAGGAAAAGGCAAAGAGGGTGAATCCAGCTCCACCCAAGAGGAAGCTCCTGAAAGTCCTCCTTCCGCTACACCCGAAGAAGTTATAACTCTAGCTTCTCTAGAGAAAGAAATAGCGGAAGATGTTCCGATAGGCACATCCACTCAGGATGTTGCCACTGCTACAACAATTGAGGTCCCTTTTGTCCCTTCTCCCTCTCCTCCTTCCCCTCCTCGAGTGACCCAAGCAACCATTCCTTTGGTCGTGTCCTCTCCCCATTCTTCTACTGTTCCTCCTGCTTCTTCATCCATCTTCTCTTCTCTCACGGACTTGTCCCCCTCCATTTCTTCCCTCATCTTTGAGCTCCCCTCCCTTCCTATGTCTTCCTCTCCTGCAGTATCTCTTCCTCTCATGAGCACTTCCTCGGCCTCCCTCTCGATGCCGCCTCCAAGTGTCTCCATGTTTTTCCCTTCTACTACTGCAGCTGCCCCCTTCTCTGTTTCTGGTCCTTCTCCCACAAGTCCAGCTTGGATCTCCCAGCACCTGAGTCAACAGAAGAGGAAAGTTCCCATCGCCCCAATGGACTTCTCCGCCATCCCGTCAAAAGGGTTCAAGAAGCAGAAGCCTTTAGCCCGCTTCTCGTAGAGTGCATCAGGGGAGAGAGTGATGGAGATTGCGTACCCCAATCCTTTGAAAGATAAGAAGGATCTGTCTCCGACAGATTACACAGTGACTCAAGTCACGATGGGGACATTTTCAGAAAGCCTGCAAGGAGAGGCCCTATCTGCAGTTGATGCCCCTTGCAAGAAACACCAAGAAGCAAAGGAGGAGAAAAGGCTGCTAAAGGAGAAAAATAAACATCTTCTCCGCGCCTTGCAGAAAATGGGCAGTGCGCCTCCTACAACTGCCGCCGAAACTCCTGACCCTCTAAGCCAGGATAAGATCAATGAATATGCTAAAATCGGCGAGCAAGGCATGGCAGTTTCCACCTGGAGGAGCCAAATCCTCAAAGAAAGTGAGGGAGTTATCGCTAAGTTCATTGATTTGTACGAGAATATCAATCGAACAAACAGAGAACTCCAGGCGATAGCAAGACCCATCTCCGAAGAGCTTGATCATGCCAGGATGCAACATGAGGCCTTTCAGAATATGCTCGACTGTTCAGTCGATGATCTGGTCAATTTTGGCGTCTTTGGACACCCCAAAGCCCTCAACAAAATCCTTTCTACTCTGGATTATTGGGTGGATCAGTTGGAGTTTTTCCTGGAGAAGATCGACAAGGTAAAGGAGGTAGCCCTGGATGCAATGCATCAAATGGAACAGATTGTTCTCAGAATGTCTCCAGGGTTGCTCACTCCTTCTTTCACCTTAAGAAAGGTTGAAGAAACTATTCAGATCTTCAAGGAGATCGTTTCACAGGGACTGGGACCAGAGGTCACGTTTGACGCAGAATCCATCAATAACCTGTTGGCGTGTCGTGACTTCATCGGGTACCTGATAGAGGCAGAGAATGATTATTCCAAACTCCCGGAAAAGCTCATAGACGAGCGGGAGACATGCGAAGCTATCAGCGACAGACACAAATATCCTTTCGAGGATCAACTTCAACCCATGATCAGTAAGTTCATGGAGTACCGTGCCGAGTTCCACATCTCGTCACCCGAGCAGCAAAAGCAGGATACCCCTTTCCAGCTGCGGGACGATGACGAATAGTTTCTTTCTTCCTAACTTTCTCTTTGTAAAATATCTAAGTCATGTTGACACAAACGATGACATCATCCATGTTGCACCATGGGATGATGTCATCCACCAAAGTTGTAAAAAGTCAACAAATGATTTTGTGATATTTTGTAATTAGGTGGTTGGTTTGTTTTTGCCTTCCTTTCTTCTCTTCTTCTATATATACTTGAATACTTGTTGTATTCAGAGAGTGGATATCTTTTAGATGAAAAATAGAAGTGAGAAGAAAAGGATTTGTACTTTTTGTAATAGAAGAAAACAGTAATACAAGTATTGAGACTTTGTACTGAATATGTGTGTTATGGGCATCTGATCTTTCTTATGTCAGATCTATGTGTTTATTCTGTTGGATCTATCTCTACTTTTTTGTCATTTATTCATCAGTATTGCTTTATTTGTTTATGCAAGTAGGTTTGGCTCTATTTACTACCAATCCCAAAACATAAACCCTTTGACCTTTCTACTTTGGAATTCATTTCTTTTCTCCCTTCGGACCTGATCTTTCTTCATCCTCTCTTTCATTCCTTTCTTTCCGCAGTCGGAAACACCCCTACTGGGATGAGATCCCAAACCCCCGAAGGTAGAATATTGTGAGACTTGCACAGATTCCTGCTGGTAGAATAGCAATAAACCAGTTTCACTTTGCTGACTCAAAGAGGGGCTATGCCCTGCACACTGTTGGCTCATCTATCCATAAATCTGCCCAAACGATAGATTTTCAAACCAACACACCTGTGATCCTTAGTCAAGATGAATTCCAGAGCATCAAAGACATACACAGGTACTCCATCTACAGGAGAGCTATTGGAGAAGCCTTCAAACTCAATGAGAAGGTAATTAGTCTGCAAAAAAAGCTCTCCTCTACAATTGGAAATATGGATAAAGAGCTTAGAATCTGGAGTAGCTGCATAGTAGACCTTCACCTGATGGGGCCAACTGATGAAAATTTATTGATGGTAAGTAAATTTTTTGATGATGCCAAAGATAATTTTTCAAAGTCATGGGTTTTCAGCGTGGAGTGGAAAATAAGAGTGCTGGAGGAGGCTTTAAGAGAATTGAGAAGTAGTTGGTAGAAAGGAGAGGCCTTCAAGACTTTGGTGGTATCTACTTTTAAGGATATTCACTGTCACCTCCATGACGAGACTTCAGGTGTGCCTTTCTCCCTCCAAGAAATTAAGACTCAATTCAGAGATTTTGTCAAGGAAAACTTGTTCAAGGAGGACTCAATGACCAAAGAGAAGATAAAGGAAATCTGCTCTCTCCAAACTGCCATTGAGGAAGCTAATAAGGAATATCATACACATACTGAGTTTGATAAAGAAATGGAGAAATGTCTGGGAACTTGGACCCAAGCCACTGCCAACACATCAATCCCACGGAGTCGAGACATAGTAGAAGCGTTAAAAAAATTTAGACAACTGATCCTCAAGTCGGCGGGCCCTCCTCAATCATAAGCATTTGTGTTCTTTCCTAGCTTCTCCTTTCCTTCTTTTTCTCAATTCAAGCTTATTTTAATTAGTTAGGGGTTTTGCGTCAAGCATCCCTTTAACTAAGCATTTTAGTTAAAAGAAGTAGTTACCAAGTGTAATTGATTTGTAAAATTATATAATGGGCTCTCTGCACCATTTTGAGGGAACTAGAACTTGGTTTATTTTTTAAAGTGTAAAGAGCAACAAATTAAATCAATACAAAAGATATTTCTTCCCATGTCTATCTGATCTTGTTCTTTCATTACTATCCACTGAATACTTTTGAATCATTTGTCTGTATGATTTCAAGAAGCTTTGTATTCTTGTGGATGTTATTTTTGGAACTTTGTGTTTTTGTAATAACATCTTATTAATTCAAATACAAATGGTTTTGTTCCAAATAATTTTATTCTGGCATGCATAAGGAATTATTTTGTTATCTATAGTTCTAGAGAATGCCTTTCTGCTCATTTCCACTACTCCATTCCTCTGTATTTTTGTATTGATGATCCATTCTATTTTAAAACAATTTCATGATATCCAAGTTCCACATTTAAACTATGCACTGTACATATGTAAATAAGCTTGGTCTTTAAATAAGGGAACCTCTCCCATCAAAGAGGAGGGACTTTCTATCCCCTAACTGTTGCTCTCAGCAAAGTCCTTTTTGACGACCAATACGTATCATTATACATGTGCATTCTTTCCTCTCTTTCCCTTTCTTCTACTTAGACCAACACCATCCTTCCTAAACCTACTTCCTGCCCATGTATGTGGTGGATTTTTAGCCTGTCATTTGTAAGTTTTCAATCCCTAGTTCTATCAGCAAGTTCTTTATAGATAAAGGTTTCACAAGTAAGTATGATCCCCTTGGCTCATGTAGAAACCAGAACTCTACTTCCTTTGGGCACGAGTATGTCAAAATCACGTACTCCAAGGTATAATTACACAACACACCTTCCCACTAACAATCTACGGCTCTAGTCCACGAAGCATCCTAACTAGAGAGTGTTTGGTACTCATCCTTGTTCCACACTTGCTTCTTTCCTAGCCAGAATCCCATGTTCTATGTGTAAGTTGCTAACCACTCATACAACTCTACTAGGAAGAAGTTGAAGAACGTCTCATACAATGAGTCGTATAATTTGTCTTCCACCCACTTGCACGCAGTAAAAGTTGGTCCAGTGTTGTATCTATAAGTGAATTTGTCATGTCTATTGTCCATCCAACACTCAATCCCCTCCAATGATAGTTGGAATTCCATACGTATGCCACATCTTTATGAGCAGAAAGAAAAGAGGTCCAGACAACGGAACCAAAATGTAGTCTTTTTTTTAACCAATTCTTATTTGGGCCCACTAGCACTTCATCCAGACAAAGGTCTGAACGCTCACCCAAAGTGCATGCAACCACCAGGTCCCTCCTTCAAGTTCACTTATTAATATGTGTTTATAGCATACATGATCATCATAGCCATTCCAACATCCATGAATGAAGATACAATTTAGGATAATCAACACATATAATAAGGAAATCAATTAACATAGATAATGATCAATAAGATTTAAATCCCCATTGCATCATACTCAAATCTAATAACCTTTGATATCCATACAAAATTATCCATTGCAATCATATTTTATTACATAATAAAGTGCATTACATAACAAGTTTCTTACAACCATGTGTTAAACCATGTGTGCATACAAAATAACTCACATGCAGTTACACAATCATCTCTCTCTAATTTATTAGACATCCTATTACATGGAGTGCAACATCTATTTATACACAATGGGGAATTTCCCTTAACCTCTTACATGTGTTTTTCCTAATAATAGATGTTCTAATAATAGGTTGCATGCCTTTACAAATCTATTTTATCTTTATTTTGAGCTATAAATAGCTCGACCTTACCATGCTTTAATTCTTATAAATAGGTATTCTCCATGCGTCATCTTTACCATCGTCTTGCATGTGAATTTTTTATTCTTAGACCTTGTTTGCGTGATACGCCATTTGTGTTTTTCCTATTTTTAGCCTTTAATCCAAAATCGGCTAAGTCTTAGGACTTATTTACATGCGCGAGCCTCTTACGCAATGACTCTTCTTATTACCTACATGTACCTTCGTGCCTTGACCTATTTCCTACCCTTGCATGCATGCTTCCACATGTTGACCTGGGGTGACTTCATGTTTGGACATGTACTTCCGCACATTTCTTTTTCTCTTTAGACATCTCTTTACTACATGTGCATGCCCTTCTGCGCTTGGCTAATACTTAGCCATTTCTTCTAACCAACACATGGTGTGGGCATGATTATTCATTCCCTTTCAACTTTGCACAATGGGACCTAGATTTATCTACAATGGTGTGATTAGGGTGGAAGTGTTTTTGGGTAGGTAAACTCTCTATGATACCCTTCCCTCACTCTCTTTTGAAGGAAGCTAGGTTAGCTAGACACAACATCCTTCCATTATCCATTGCATTTAGATACCAAATTATCTTCACTGTTCCAACTACTCCAAATCAAGGACTAATCACCCCTAATCCTCCAGTTGCATAGTTCTAACCCCTCTCTCTAAGTGATTTGAACATGAAATCCTCCTTCAACAAGGCCAACAACTGTACTTCTTTCATGTTTTTTTCTCTTTCAAATTTTAAATTCAATCTCAATACAAGTTTAAAGTTCAATTATTTTATATGGACATTAACTACACTCTATGTTGTAGGTTTTCACATTGGGATCTTGCAACTGCCTCAAGCATCTCAAGTAATCAAGCAACAATTGAGAAAATATAAAGTTTTTCTTACAAACTCATGTATGTTTTCCTTTAAGCAATAATATTTCATTTTTTAGCTTAAAGGGGGGCAATGTAGGCAGCTAATTTTTGTAATTTATCGCTTGATTATTTTAGTATGGGTTTATTCCTGGAATATCATAACTTGCACACATATTTCGATCCTGATTGCTATATCCTTAGTCCTATCACAACACTTACTCTTCTCATTTCATTTCTTAGTCACACACAAAATTTCACATTATTCCAAAGCAATCAAGTTATTCTAATTATTGTGCACAAAAATTTACATCACCTCGTTGCTCTCATAGGAAAAACCACCAAATAGATACCAAACCATTAAATGGTTTGATCTGGAATTAACAATTTTGTCCCGGGCCAACCAACTATTATTTTCTCAATTTGATATCTTTTATAGGTCATTATTTTCCATATAGTTTGGCCTTATTACAAAATTATACGTATAAAACCCTATATATGCAAGTTGAATGCACTCATTTACTCACCTCAAAATCACCTAGCACTCTCAAGAAAATATCACTCAAAATGCATACAAAGATCTCCTAAATTTCCCTAAATTAGCAATAGACATTAAGAGTGCCTCCTACATAGTTCTGAAGCACTCCAAATCAAGTTCTAGAGTTGAGCTTCCCAAGCCAAAAGGTCCTTAAAGCCAATTCAAGCACAAACAAGAAAACCATTACAAAGCATTATCAAATAAGTTTATTATCAAATGCAATTACATCCATACATATATTATATCTCTAGGTGAAGAACTATGTGTTGTTTGAGGCCTCTTCGGAGTAGTACCAACATAGGTAGTGTATAGATTGCACTTCAACATGAACACTAATATTTTTGCAAAGGTTTTACCCATGTTGAGGGTTTTGGGTAATTTTATTTGATTTCATATGGTTTTACACATTTACAATACTTAATATCTTACATCAAAACATATTCTAGTCATTCACAAAGGCACACAAAGTTGTAGAGCTTTACTATCACTCTAGACGGGACCACTAGATAAAGATGAAACCAACAAACAGTTTAGTCTATAAGTAACATTTTTGTCCCAGCAAACAGTGCACTTCTAAAATCATAGAGGAAGCATTTGTAGGATATTTCAAGTCATTTCATCTATCTTTCATACACATATCAACTTCCAGACGATTGAAATAGTTAAGTGCAGTCACCTTCTCATGTCTTACTCTATTTGACATGTATTCTAATTGATATATCTTACAAATTGTTATATATGATATGAATTTTAATGTTTAGTTATTAATATAAATTTGCATCATGTTTCTAATACTAATATAGAATTATATAAGTAAACTGATTCTTTATCTCCCCACACTTTTTTTTCCGAGTTGCAAGTGGCGGTGGGTGGGGGGACAATCCTGATAGTCCTCCTCTAGCCACCATGTTTGATTTGTTTGTCTAGACAGAATTTATTTATTTTTTAGTGTTTGTGCCCTTGGGGTGTGTTGTTTTAGCTTTTTTGGGTTGAAGCACTACTTTTTATTAATGATGCATGATATGTTTTAATTATTATCATATCTCTTATTAGATTTTTTTAATTGGATTTGATCTCAAGCTTTATTTTAAGCTTGATCTAATTTCTATAATATAAACTCATGTCGTTAATTTTTTATATGATCAATCATATTTTTAATGTGTTTTTAATAGAAACACGCTTTTCAATCAAAATATAGTAGTTAATTATAAATTTGCATTACAATGTTTATTATAATTAGATACATAAATTAAATCACTAAAAAAATCATACAAAAGCACATTTCTACATACAAAAAATCAAGTAGAACGGAGTTACATTCCAAAATGTAAAACAAACAAACTATAAAAAATTTGAATAACCATAATCACCTCATATCAAAGTTTGTGATTATTACATAAATTAATAAGAACATTTGAATAAAAAAATTGTAAAAATAAGATGCAACAAACACAAATAACAGAGAATAAGACACTTAAATAACAACAACGAATATAACATATAATGAATGTGGAGGAAGAAACTTGTAAAACTTACTGCCCCAATCATTTTCACCAAGTAATGTGTCATGTCAAATATGGACCCCAATTGTCATTAACATTCTTGCTTTCTTCTTCCTCAGCCTCTCTACCAATAAAATAACAAGTTTCTATTCTTAGATAACTTTTAAAGATCAAAACTCCACCGCACACTCGGTACTAATATTTGTAGTGGTTGGATATTCCCTTTTTTATTACCCTTAATTCAAGAGTCGATGTAATAGGTAAGGTGGTTTTTATGACAATATCATAATCTTATGCAAGTGCTTCAAGTTCTAGCCACCATTCTACTCAATGTTAAATAAATGGCTTAAAAGAGAATTGAATAATGGCAATAATTTATGTAGTGTTTTATACAATTTATAAACAAAAAGTTTAGGAGAAAAACTAATCAATGGATTGACGACTGTCTTGTTTACCAGAGGGCTAATCATTTTTTTGTTAAGTATGAGATAATTTTGGCAATATGTATTTAAGATTGGGTGTGTTATTTTTAGTAGGATTGATTGATGGTGCTCTTCTTATATTAAAGTTTTATTCTCTAAAAACTGAATATTTTGTTGATCTCTCTAAACTACGAATAATATATATATATATATATATATATATATATATATATATATATATATATATATATATATATATATATATATATATATATATATATATATATATGAATAAATTAAATATACATACAAATTACTTTTATTGGTTGAAAAATAATATAGAAAAAACTTAAGTAATCTGTGTTAGTGGCAACAATAACTCTCTTACAATGAAAAGAATGTCTTAAAAATAAAATGTTCCTCTTTTTTAAATGAAAAAGAGCTTATATAATATTAAATGAAACATTTACATGATACAAGATTCTCTCAACAAAAATGTGGGCGGTATGAGAGCACGCCCCAAAGCCACAAACACACTAGGCCATGCCTAGGAAATTACAAACAGTTAAAAACAAAACCACTCGGAAGAACATAAGGAACATAAGGACTAGGAGAACCGAAGGACCCCTGAGAGGCAGTCCAGTAACAAAGCACCCCTTCTTCTCCTTATATTTTGTGACAACAGTCCACGGAGCCTGTGGAGGAGCCAATGCAAGCGGAGGGACTAGGCGAGGGCTATCCGGACTTGGGTCAGAGCTAGAAGATTCAGAGACATGCGACTGCTTGATACCACTGCCAGTTGGGGGAATCTCAACATTCATATTTTCAGAATTTTTAGGAGAAGAACATGTGTTGACTTCCGGCGCTGAGAATGGCTACCAGCTTTTAGGCCACAAAGCAGGCATTTTTTTCTTTTTTTCAGACTTATTGAGCACGCAAGCCTCTTGCAGGTGACTAGTTTGGTGACATAATTGACACCGGAAGGTTGTGCTCTCATAATCAAGAAGTTGAATCCATCTGAAACCATCATGAAGTAGTTCCAACTTATCAGGAAGCCCCTTACTGAGGTCCACCTCAATGCAAAGACTAGTGTATGTGAATAACCCTTGCTTGGGCCATCCACCTTAATGAAATGACCAGGAGAGTTACCAATAGCTTCACAAACAACAGGATGCCAAAAGGGGCTGGAAGATTGGGGAGGTGGACCCAAACTGGCATTTTAGAGACTGCCATGGTAGAAGGATCAAAATCCTCAAACCACGGAGTGAGAAAAAGGTCAACCCTACCCCAAAACCATGGGTCATCGGAAAGCACTCATTGATAATCAATAGGAGAAGAGAATTGGACAATAAAAAACCCTTTTGCACAGAGTTGAATCTCACAAGCACTCACCCAAGTGGGATGAATCCATTTATTGAGAGCCTTTGTTTGAGGCCAAAACCCATTAAATCTACATATAAGAGCATAAGCTTTGAGCACAGAAATAGAGGAAGCTACCTCGGGCATGGAGAGCTGAACCACTGGAGTGTCCTCGGGTTTATCCACAATGTAGGGCATACCTAAAACATGTTGAGCCCTTAGAGAACTGTGCCCAACAGTTGTAGCCAGAAATGATTTGCCTGGAGTAAAACCCTAGGTGTGTGTATCCGCCATGACAGAGGAGAAGGGAGAAGCAGTCGTGGGCAGCCGAAATGAGGCATGTGCGGCTTGCTCTAAACCCTAGCCGCATTTTTTCCTTAGCTCTGCAGAACTCCGGTTCAGCTACAATTTAATGGGTGCCAATGTTCCTCTTTTTCAACCTTATTAACAATATATTCTACAAATCTTAATTTTCAAAGATACATGTTAAGATCTTAATTTGAGGGAAGTGTGCTTCCTTATGACAATAAATGCAAGTCTTAATTATGGTTGATTAATAGTTGATTGACCATTAGTTTATTGGTGAAGTTAATTGACTCGCAAAAACCCACTAAAAATTATTTTTTATCAATTGCAAAGACCTAGACACCAAAAAAAAATGATAAGAACCCAATGCTTAAAAATTAAAAGATTATTTTGATTAACAATTATTAAATTTTCTATAGTTAATACTTTTTAATATTAATGTTTATTATTAATTCATAATATGTCAAAAAAATATTATTTTATTTGCTAACACAGTGATCGTGTACCAGAGAGTGTAAATACATGGCCAAAGATGGTAATTCAATGCTCTCCATTTAAAAATAAATAAAACAAATTGCATTTCCCAAGATTTCTGGCCCTGACATCAAAACCATGTGGAACGAGTAAGTAAAACATGTTATTAGTAGGATCATTCTGATCATTCAGACTGTCTTTCAACCACAAAAATTCTATCCATTTCATCTTTGCAATTGCACTACTAATTCTCAATTCCTTTGCATTTTGTTGGCATCCTTTATACAATTACATACAGCCATGAATGGATATGTGGCCAGCTCTAAGGGAAATGTCATTACTTGCAGAGGTACAGTTTTTTATATTTCCTTGTACAATTCATATGAAGATTGCAAAATTAGAAGTACATACTAAGTATTTTGAAAGATACGGTATAAAAAAAGGAATGGAGTTTACGTAAGATTAGTAGGACAGTCCATGCAATGATTTAGAATGGTCTTTCATTGATTATGAATTTTATTTTATTTTTTGGGGGTGGAATGAAGCTGCTGTGTGTTGGGGACCTGGGGAGGCTCTGGTGATTGAAGAAATTCAAGTAGCACCACCTCAGCCTTTGGAAGTTAGAATAAAAATCATATGCACCACTTTATGCCACTCTGATTTTACTTTCTGGAGCGACAAACAGGTTTTTTTTTTTCCTTAATTGCATTCAACAGAACTCATGATTAGAATTTAAAGTGTTAATAAAAATTTTGTGGTGTGGAGTGATCAGGATAACACACAATATCCTCGGATTTATGGGCATGAGGCAGTTGGGTATGTTGTTCTCTTCTCAATGGGCATTAGTATTGTTACTAATGTAGTGTATGATGTTCTGTTGGGTACGTTGTTCTGTTCTCTTCTCTGATCAAATGTTATGTATGATGTAGAAAAGTGGAAAGCGTAGGGGAAAATGTGAAGGATATCGAGGAGGGAGATTTGGTGATCCCTGTGTTCATGGGGCACTGCACAGTGTGTGAGGATTGCAAGTCAACCAAAAGCAATGTGTGTGCCAATAATTTATTAAATGCACATCCTGGGGTGATGAAAAGTGACAATGCTACCAGATTCAGTATCAATGGAAAACCAGTATACCATTTCGTAGATGTTTCCAGCTTCTCTGAATACACAGTGGTAGACATTGACCATGTGGTCAAAATAAATCCAATGGCTCCCCCTGAAAAAGCTTGTCTTCTTAGCTGTGGGGTCACAACAGGTAAAGACATTACATGATTATAAAGTTGATAGTCATAATTATTTTCTCTCCTTTTGTAGGGAGAGTCTATCCATTACTAATTTTGTAAGGTTGAATTGTTGACCAACCAATCCATTGATAGCATAATTACACAATTTGTTGTAAAATAATCGTGAAAGCTGATTGTCTATTGTAAGGGTTTGAATTTTATACAGAAGAGCCTATCCATCACGTAAGTTTGTAAGAAGGAATTGTTGACCAACCAATGAATTGATAGCATGATTACAGAGTTTGTTATAGTCATGAAAACTGATTGCCTTTGTAATGTGGATAATCAGGGCTAGGTGGTGCTTGGAAGGTGGGAAATGTAGAGAAGGGATCAACAGTGGCAATCTTTGGTTTAGGAACAGTGGGCCTTGCTGTAATTCCTATATACTTTCTCTAAACATTTTTTTACCAAATGCAGGGGAATTTCTTTTAGAGCTATCTGATGTTTTCAAGAGTTTTTTCCTTTCATTTTGAAATCCTTAACAATTATGGAGCATGAAATTTGCAGGTTGCAGAAGGTGCAAGGATTAGAGGTGCATCTAGAATCATTGGTGTTGATGTGAAGCCTCAAAAGTTTGAAATTGGTACAGTGATGGATTTGAATCTCTTTCACAGTTATTTCACATTGGAATTAAAAAACAAAGAGAAACAAATTCATGGAACTGACTACCTAACTTACAATAGAATTTATAATAGAATTCTGCAGCTTACATGCTATGTATATCTGGCACATGATATAATATGTAGACTACGACTAATGATTTTTAATGCTGTAAATTATGTTTTTGTCTTGTTTGTTTGACAAGCAGGGCAATGCAATATCACATGTAATTCCTTCTCGACATCTGCTCCCTTGTCCTTAATCTAAATTGATAGAGTCTCTATTTTTTATAGAGAAACTATTTTAAAGATGCTCTGTGTAGAAAATCATTAGGTTGACATCAATGTCAATCATATGTTATTTTCTGATTAAGTTGCTTCCTAGAGCTGCTTTGTTACCTATTTTTATACCATTTCCAAATGGTTACTTGGTTTTTGGAGAAAAATTACCTGTTGTAGTCTCAAATTTTTGATCCGCTTCATCTTTTGCGAGTTTGATTTTGACTAGACATGTAAAGAGTTGATGCTAATAGTAGCATATCTGTCTAAGATAACACTGTACTGTAAGGGGTTCGAATTTTCACCTTTACTTAGATTCTAACAATGGTTTTTTCAAGCTTAGATGAGGTGTTGATGGGTTGGTTGAGTGGGCTGGTTGTGACCAGCCCCATAAAGATCAAAAATCCAGCTGGGATTAGAGGCCTAACAGGACTAGTTGTATCTAAAGATCACGGACATCCAGGCCGTTGTTCCGCACTCATAATAGATTAATATATAGGTAACAACATGACTATGATATAAGCAATAACAAATTGCCCGAAGTGCAAATGTGCGTGATCTATAAGAGCTTCCAATGAGAACTGGCCCTGTATTACATGGCACAGATTTCGTTTAACATAAAAAATAGTTTATAAACATATGTGATGTTTAGGCTGAGCGGCTTTGTTAGAGTTAAGAATCTTGTTACACATGAAACCGCTACAGAAAAATTAACTTAAAGTTCACATGTAGAGATCTCAAAGATCTAATAATCAAGCAAACTTATCTCTGTTTTTCTTGACTGGCAGGGAGGAAATTTGGAGTCACAGACTTTGTGAACCCCAAAGACCAGGAAAAGCCTGTTCACCAGGTTATTCTTCTCCATTATCTTAATTTTGTACTAAAGATGTATGCAATGTGGGTTAGCTAAGTGTTTTGTATATTTTATCACAGGTGATCAAAGAAATGACTGGAAGTGGAGTGGACTACAGTTTCGATTGCACAGGCATCAATTCTGTGACAGTTGAAGCCTTCAAAAGCGCTCGTTATGTAAGATACATGCTGCTTCTTATGTAACATGGAATTGAGATTGTTCAGGTTCATGCAATTGTATTTATTAATGAGGAGGAGTTTGCAGGGATGGGGTTCAACAGTAGTTTTAGGAGTGAATATGACAAAGGTAACTGTAGATACCTTAGATTTGCTGTGTGGTAAGAGCATTATAGGGTCATTGTTTGGAGGAATGAAGGCAAAATCAGACCTTCCTGCATTGGTGGACATGTTTATGAAAAAGGTGTGCTTCTTCATCACATTATTTAGACTAAAAAATTATCTATATAGCCTCTTGCTTCTGAGATTAACACTAAACTTTTATGTAATTTGAATGATAATGTTTGTATTTGCTATTGTATCAGGAGCTTCAACTAGATGATTTCATTACTCACCAGATCTCATTTCCAGAGATCAACAAGGCATTTGATTTGTTGGAGAAAGGTGAGAGTTTGAGATGCATAATTTGGATTGACAAGACATTCCAATAAGCTATCTGGTGCCAGGTGCCATGATATTTATAAGGAAGATTACATCTGAGTTCTCAAAGCAATCAATTAGGGCGGCAATGACAGCTGAATAATTCCCTGGGCTCAAACTTTTTAGCTTCCTTGATTAAAAGATAACTTTTTACAAGTAATTGCATTCAAACTTACCTCTTTTTTTTTACAACAGTGATAAAAATCATGTAAATTTTATACCTCGTTCGTAAAGAAATGATTGCATCTCAGCTTCCAAATGATACTATTAATTAGGTTGAAAATAGTAAATTAGACTTGTGTGTAAAAGATAAAGAATGTAAGGTTATTGTTTAATTGATTTTCGCAATGTTAGTATCTATGTTGATTTGAAAGTTCTTTGTCTGTGTTGAAATTGATTTGCCTAAAGATCATAAGGAAACTATTGATATTTAGATTGGGATCACTCGGTTCTCTCAGCAGGTGCTCTACATTAACCTCCCAAACATGTGCTTCCGGTGCTAGGCTTCAAACCACATTATTATGGAATACCCTTTAATGGCCGCCTCATGCCACCCCCGTAGGAAAAGAGCCGGATGGAAAACAAACCCACCAAGACTGCTTTTCATTGCTGGACCGCAATCACGAATAAGAAAAATGTTTCATGTGGCACCGCTCAACCCCCGCCAGCCTCTTACCACACTGTTGGTATGTCCAGAGAAAGCTCCTTTGCAACCACCACCAAACGAGTTACACTTCCCATTGCTATACCTTCTCTGCCGCTCTCATGCACCATGCTCACTACCTCTTCCATTGTGCCCTTTGTTTCTAACTTGCATGCTTAACAACCCCATTTCAGGGTGAGTAATCCAAAGGACTGTGTTGTCCTACTTGAACATGAGAGTTTGTGCTCCTCCACTCTCGAATCCCTTCCCCATCGGAAGATGGAGAGTTTTGCCAAGAAAAATGATGACCTTTCCAACTTCTTGATTACGTGCCTATCTCCCATCAGAAATTTGGTAAAACAATAAGTTTGTTGCCCTCAAAGATCTTGATGATGAGGGATCCATGCACCTTGATGTTTCCTAATGTTTGTGTGTTCTTGGAATGTATGTGGCATTATTAAACCGACCAGTCGATATTTGGTCTGGGAGGGTTGTTTACAATTCTACAATATGAAAGTTATGTGCATGCAAGAAGTTAAAATATTTGGGTTTCTTCTCTAGTTTGTCACCCACACTATTTGGCCAAGTGTTATTTGTCAAATGTCCAATCACAAGCCAGGTCATGGAGGGGTCATCATGCTACTTGTACCAGAGCTTTCTTAGGATATCATTTCGTGGGGCTCTGACCCCACCGAACAAGTGATATGAACTCTCTTTAATTTTAATGGGTGTGCCATTGGGTTAACAAACTTGTATGCATCCAATGATGTCATTGAACGGTCTCTTTTTTGGCCGTAATGGATTTTATGTGGGGATTTCAATACTATTGACTCTAATGAAGACAAGGAATGGTGCTTACCTATGTGGTGTTATGCCAGAAAGCAAGAAGTTTGGTTCTAGATGCAACACAAGCTTAGAATCTATGGCCTGAATCACTATCGTAGGCAAGACTCCAATGCCGCCAGCAAGGGAAAGACAAGGTGGTGAAGAGATTAGATCATGATCCTTTTGTAGAACATGATCTTTTCTCCCTCTCCTCCAATATAATAATAGACCAATTTCGATGGTTGAGACTACTTTTGTTTCAAGCCATCAACCCATTTTTTTGCATTATATGGAATGCTCCTGACTTTAAAAGTAAAAAGTCTCAATTTTATCTCAATACTACCCATTTGCGGCATGATAAAACTTTAGTAAATATAATAAGGATTTAGAACTTGGCTCCCACACCTACAGGGGACGTAGGTTGGTTTAAATGGAGGACTAACGCTATCCAAAAAACTACCACCTTTCTAAAGTTATACGGGAAATAAGATGCCACCTATAAACCAAGAGCTCATGAGGCTTCATACCATGAAGTCCAACAAATTTCATAGGAACTTGATAGATCTCCTTTTAGTATCTCTATACAAAGCAACCTACTCACTAGAGGCCATAAACTCAAGGTGGAGGAAGCTTATAAAGCAAGAGGGGCCCAACTTAGAGCAATGCTAGATTGGATAAAAATTGGAGACATGAATCCAAAGAATTCATTTTCTCTACTCCAATCCAGACATACTGTGGATAGAATTAGAGCCATTCAAACATCTATGATCTAAGGTCGGACCTACCAAATTACCATACATCTTGCAAGATTTTGTTCACCATTACCATGTTGTTTTTTCTGCTCAACCTTCCTCACATGAAAGAGAATATGCTCTTATGAAATGTCTCCAAGTGGTCTCGTCTAAGCTCTTCCCAAGCTCAAAAAAATTCTTATGAAAAACCCCTCTCCCTCAATGACCTCAAAGAATTAGCTATGCAAATGACTTCTAAAACATCCCCAGGAATTAGTTGTTTCCCTTGTGAATTCTACCAAATCATATGGGATTTTGTTGGCCCTTATTTGCATAAAGTATACTTTGAAGCCATGGTCTCTAACTCCTTGGGTCACCTTATTAATCATTGCAACATTAAACTTATCCCTGAAGTTGGTCACCCTAAGCAAATCTCGAATTGAAGGCTCGTTACTTTCCTCAATGTATCCTACAAGATCATAGTCAAAGCTCTGTCGAACAAAGTCAAGCATGTTCTTCCTCTCATTGTTCGAAGTGAGTAAACTATGTTCATTCAACACAAATACTTTCTTGACAATGTGATAGTTGTTTAGGAAGGCATGGAATGGGCCAAGGTCTGTGACCAAAAGTTTCTTTTTGTGGATATTGATTTTGAGAAATCCCATGACATGATAGAATGGCCTTTCATTATTATCATGCTCCAAGATCTTGGTTTTGGGTCTTATTAGGACCGAGATATTAATTGACTATATAAAAGATTTATTAAACCAAACATTAATACATAAACATTTAACAAAGTAAAATGAAATAACAAAGTGACACAAGATTTAACGTGGAAAACCCAAATGGGGTAAAAAACCACAGAAATAATCTTCCATCAATGAAACTTTTAACCAGTCTAATAACTCTCTTCCTCACATCTTGCTCCATGTTTTTTTAACCCGGTGTAATATAATACAACCAATTATGGCCCACGGCCATATTTAAATAACCTCGAGGGTTATGACTATTAAGTGACAAGGTGTGTGCCCTGATTTAATAAATAATTAATTATTAAATAACTAATAAACCTAATATAAAGTTTATGGTAAACAATAAATAATATAAACTATATTCTATATTATTTAATTATAAACTAAATATTATACGCACTTAATATTATGTTTAAACACTTCCCCTTAATATTAAGTGGGGATTTAATATACCAACATTACCTATTTGTACAATAGGATTTACAAATCCATAAACCCTTAGTGAAGGTTTAGGCTTGCATATCACTTTTGAAAGAATTATAACACCTTCATCATGCTCAACTTACCTTTTGGTACAAAAGGATTTAGAATCCATAAATCAGAAGTTTGATTTAGGCTAAGCATGATTTGTGAGACTACATCCCACTGTTTCTCATGGAAAATGTCTTAAAACTGCATCTCGAGGAGCCTTTTAGAACACAAGGACCTCCTTTACAAATTATAGATGCAACATAGTGGACTATATACCATAAACTCTATTAGTTTACAAAGATCATAAATATCTATTTACAATGCTTTATACTCGAGCAGAAGTATAGAGGAGGAGTCATCAACCAAACGGCCATTAGGAGGTGACATTGCCATGCACACTCCCCCTCAATGGCAACTCTAAAAGGCCAAGCATTACACAAAACTTGCAGTATTTTACAGCACACAATGGCTCGTAAACATATTTGCAATATAATCTTTAATTTGGCAATACTTGAGATCTCTATCACCGCAGAGAATCTTCTCTCAGATAGCATGCATATGAACTTCAATATGCTTCATTCTCTAATGTTGAACTAGATTCTTTAGCAAGAGTAATACAACTCTAACCACCACATAGAAGATAAATACTTCATTTAGCTTCCATGTGTATCTCTTCCAACAATCGCTTCAACCACATGGCTTCTTCGCTGCTTCTATTGCACTTTTATACCTTGCCTCAGTAGAAGAAATAGAGTTTGTTGGTTGTTTTTTTTTGTTCCAAGTAATGGTTTGTGCACCAAAAACCTTGAACACATATCCATTATATTTTATATCTAACACAATATCAACATGGTTAGAGTCACAATATCCATATAGACATCATAATAAGCATATAAATATAAATCATTATTGATTTCACTTTTAACCGTCTGTAAAAGTTAAACACTAGTTGTATAATAACTAACATAACAATATGCTTAACAACTAATCATGTTTAAAATATGTTGAAAATTTTCAACATATTACTCTTGTAAAATATATATTAGATGCAATCAATATTGGACGTCTTCAATACAAACCCAAGGGCATCCCCAAGTGTCATTTGATATACATATAATAATATTTTAGTAATCACATACTAAGAAATTTTAGAAATGTTTTATCAAAAACATATATATCTTCATTATCTTATTCTAAGCTTGTTTGTAAAAAAAATAGATAAGACTTGATAGATAACATATCTGAACAGATAATCAAATCATGCAAGAATAATCATAGGATTCATTGAAAACATGATCCACTAACTGTGGATACTTTCATAGGTTTTAAGTGAAGTTTTTCTTCAAAAAATGATCATGTAAGCACCCTTCAATTCATTTCATAAGTGGCAAATTTGAACCTAGACATGTCATATATGATTAGTTTTGCATGCCAAAAAAATGAACAACAGTTCTTATTTTTAAATAAACTATCAAAAAACGAAGCAAAATTTTAAAGCACATAGAAGTCATTTTTTGTATATTTTTAGTTGTAGTTCCTTCTAGTTCATTTTCACTAACTCATCTGAGTTAATTATGAATGAAAAACAACTCCTTTTCCAATAGTATATTCAAATAAATCATATACTTTTTCATTTATAAGTAATAGAATTAATTTATAAAGTTACTATATTAGCGCTATGATTATTCTAATCATCTTCATTTTGATTTTGATCTAATTTATTCCATTTTTTATTTTTGAAATTTGACTTTTTTCGATTTACAATCTTCTTTCTTATGGAAAAATTTCCCATAGTTATGACATTTACCAGCAAAACTAACTTTTAAGTTTCCTGGTTTCTTGTTTTTACAAGGAGTTTTAAAATTTAATTTTTGATTCTTGTTGAACCTAGAAGGTTTACTTTTTTATTTTTGAGCAAGAAGTTCCTAAGTGGCATTCTCTTTTGAATCAAAGTTTGTCATAACTTGCTCTTCTTGAACCAAGAGAGCACTAAGGGTTTGCAAATCATGGATGTCTTGTTCAGTTTGATATTTAGAATTCAAATTGAAATGAAATTTCTAATTTTTTCATGAATATTTAACTGAATAATAAAATAAAACAGTTTATCCTAAATTAAATTGCACTTGCATCCATCTAAGTGAGAAGTACTATTTTTAATTTTTTTCCAAATAATTAATTACTTTTTCATCTCCCTTCATGGGAGTTGTCATAAATTTTAAAATCAGTTTAATTATTTTTGATAAACGTGTACCTTCGTGCATCAATTCCAATTGAGTCCAAGCCTCACTCGGATTTTCTTGATTCCCAATATGAAGCATAAAATCATCCTGCACACTCCGCAAAATAATGGACATCGCTTCCTGTACTTTTTGTTGATATGCATAGCAACATTGTTTGCAATTGCTTGTCTTCCAATTGGAGCCTTTTCAATTCCATTCACAACTGCCCATAGTTTGTGAGCCATGAATTCCACCTTCAATCGAATCTTCCAAATGTTGTAATTATTCCCATTCAACAATTGAGATTTATCAATCGAAAACTAATTAGACCCCATTTTCACGTAAATAAAATTTAAATAATTAATGAGGATTAAAAAACAATAAAAGTTTAGAAAGATCCTACTATCGTTGTTTTGAGCCTTGCAATCAGAATTTGATGAATTTACGTCGAAAAAAAAATTCCTATCAAACATAAAATGTACACAAGAATGTATTAGTTTTACAATAATAATATTCAATCAAAATGTTAGTGAAAAAAAATAGTTTTCTATACAAAAGACGACGACGATTTAGTCGTCGTGTCACAAAATCATCATTTCGAAAAAAGAGTAACCTATCTAATTAAACTCATTATTTTAACTATTTTTATTAGTTTAAAAGCTAAAAGAATTAAATTATATTTAAGTTTAAAAAATAGAAAAAAATAATTAAAACAATAGTACATATGATAAAAAAATTTGGAGTTATGTTCTTTTATATATGTATGGCTTGGCCGAGCTGCGTTACCCAACTCGGTGAACTAATTTTCTTTTTATATTTCATTTCAATATATACGTTACCAATGCTTTTATGTTATTCTGAACCATCTTATCACATTTCAGCTTTGCAATTTATAACCAATAGTGACAATGCATTCAATTTTCCACACAACCACCACAAGTCACATTATTAGCAATTCATATTTGCCGCCGAGTACAACAACGAGCCCGTAGGCCAACTCAGACGAGACAAAATACTTGTGTGACCCTCCGAGCGAGCTAAACACATGGACCGGGAGAGCCACGGTCAAGCCCTATGGGATTTAAACAAAACGGAGCCAATGTGACCAAAGTCACTTTGGCATACTCCTTTACCATTGGTTATAAACCTTTATGCCACACACAACCTAAGACATGTGGGACTAATCGTCCCAGCAAACACAAATGTTGTGGCCAAGGTTGGAGAAGGTTTGTTGGCATAGAGGAGACTAGAGTCCATGTGGCGACCAAAGATACGAACGGGAGGAGAACCGCAGCAGATATCGCCACTTGGCACAGCAAGATAAGACGGTGGAGAGATGTGGGGATTAGGAAAAGAGTCCCCCAAATAATTAACAAAATGCAAAACAAATGCATTAGTTTAAAAGAGTAAAGGGGTCGCAATATAATATATAGTTTATAGTTTAAACTATGCATTAGTTGATAGATGGGCTGCATAGGTTTTACACATAGCATATATTTTAAACTTAGTTTATTTACTTTATACTATAGTTTAATATATATAAAGAGTAACCTATCTGATTAAACTCATTATTTTAACTATTTTTCTTAGTTTAAAACCTACAAGAATTAAATTATATTTAAGTTTAAAAAATAGAAAAAAAAAAATTAAAACAATAATATATGATAAAAAAAAATTGGAGCTATGCTCCTTTATTTATGTATGGCTCGATCGAGTTGGGTTACCCAACTCGGCGAACTAATTTTCTTTTTATATGTCATTTCAATAGATATGTTACCAATGTTTTTTATGTTATTTTGAACCATATTATCACATTTCAACTTTGCAATTTATAACCGATAGTGACAATGCATTCAAATTTACACACAACCAATACAACTTTCCACACAACCACCGTGTGTCGCATTATTAGCAATTCATATTTGCCACCGAGTTCAACAGCAAGCCCGCAGGCCAACTTGGACGGGTTGAAATACTTGTGTGACCCTCCGAGTGAGCCAAACACATAGACCGGGAGAGCCACGGTCAATCCCTATGGGCTTTAAATAAAATGGAGCTAATGTGACCAAAGTCACATTGGCATACTCATTTTGCCATGGGTTATAAACCTTTATGCCACACACAACCTAAGATATGTGGGACTAATCGTCCCAACAAAAACAAATGTTGCGGCCAAGGTTGGAGAAGGTTGGTTAGTAAAGAGGAAACCGAAGTCCACATGGCGACCAAAGATACGAGCGAGAGGAGAACCACAGCAGAAACCGCCACTTGGCGCAGCGAGATAAGACGGTGGAGAGATATGTAGTGTGTGCCACTTGGCGCAAGGAGATATGTGGGGATTAGGGAAAGGGTCCCCCGAATAATTAAAAAACTATAAAACAAATCCATTAGTTTAAAAGAGTAAAGGGGTCGCAATATAATATATAGTTTATAGTTTAAACTATACATTAATTGATAGATGGGCCACATAGGTTTTACACATAGCATATATTTTTAACTTAGTTTATTTACTTTATACTATAGTTTAATATGTATAATTTAAACTATAGTTTTTTTTATATAATATACTTTTATATTAACAAATATAAACTATAGGCAATATAAAGTATTGTAAACTTATACAAAAAGAAAAGTTAATTTATAGTTTATACTATACTATGGTTTAAACATATAGTAAAACAGAGAGAGAGAGAGAGAGAGAGAGAGAGAGAGAGAGAGAGAGAGAGAGAGAGAGAGAGAGAGAGAGAGAGAGAGACCCATATTAAGGGGGACCTGAATGGGCAGGATAAGAGATTTAAATAACATTTACCATGGCAAGAGAATTACCTTGAATGGCTTTAATCATGCACATTAAAACTATATAAAAATTGGAAATATTTCACATATAGTTGATTTTTACCTAATCTCGTAAAAGGTTTTCACATGCCGATAAGAATCCAGAGTCACCTTTCACCTATGCACATACCATATTAGGACCGAGATATTAATTAACTATATAACATATTTATTAAACCAAATATTAATACATAAACATTTAATAAAGAAAAATGAAATAACACACTAACACGAGATTTAACTGAAAACCCCAATGGGGTAAAAAACCATGGAAATAATTTTCCCTTAACGAGAAACTTTTAACCAATACAGTACTAGAACTCCCTTCCTCACTTTCTGCTCCATGTTTTTAAACCCGGTGTAATACAATACAACCAATTATGGCCCACGGCCATATTTAAATAACCCCAAGGGTTATGACTATTAAGTGACGGTGTGCACCCAGATTTAATAAACAATTAGTTATTAAATAATTAATAAACATAATATAATTTTTATATTGAATAATAAAGAATATAAACTATATTCTATATTATTTAATTATAAACTAAATATTATGTGCACTTAATATTATGTTTTAACAAGCCTCACTTTGTACATTCTGGCAATATGTTTTTTCTAAGATGCAGGAGCTTGTATCTCTATCAATGGAGCCCAATCTTCTAGATTTTGACTCTTAAGATCATTCAAACAAGGATTTCCTCTCACCTTATCCCTCTATGTTTTGGTCATGGAAGGATTCACCTCTTTGATGTCTATCTATTTAGTCCAAGGCTTGGTGAAATGCATCGTGCTCCCTCATTCTAAACAATATCTCATCAATGGACACTTTACAAATGATTCCTTCATTACCTTAATTGAGGAAGAAGATTAAGTTAAGAATGTCATGGAATGTCTTGATATTTTTTCCTTGCCACTAGCTTTGTCATTCAATGGAAAAAAAAACAGTGCTATGGGAAATCCCTCATTCCCAAACCTTCATGGTTAGAAGGATATCAATGGAAAAGGAATCAATTTGGTGTGCAATTCAAATTCCTTAGCATACCATTTTCTTTCAAAGTTTCCCCATCTGAGTTTTGGACCTATGTTATTCAATAAGTGGAAAATATATTGCCTATTTGGTTATTAAACCCCCTCTTGTAGGGAGGTTCCTAATTTGTTTCAAATTTTTGGTTGCCACCTATGTCTATTGTTCATCTTGTTGGGATCCTTCCAAAACATCATATGCCAAACTGGAAAACCTTCTCAGAGACTTCATATGGGCAAATTGTGAGGGACATAAAGGGTTTCATAGAGTAGAATGTGACATAAATATTGTCGGCGTAAAGAAGAAGGAGGTATGGGTCTATTGGAAATATAGTTCCAAGGAACCTCCCTCAGTGTCAAACAGATAATTTGAAGCCTTGAAGGATTTGAAGCTTTGAAAATCCTTCTCAAACATTGCATCAATCAAGGGACTCATTTGGGTTTTCAAGTGTGGAAAAGATGGGGGTTTCAGAGTCTTCTTATTTCACCTATTCCAGTGAATATATGTAGCACCTTGGTGGCTAAAAGCACATGAAAATATTGTGAATTGCTCAAAACCAACCTTATCTTGGTTTATGATAGTTTTAGATCAAGACTCTTAAATAAATTTATCTTCTTTTTGTGGCCTCACATTCTAAATTTCCATAATGTCCCATTTGTTATGGTGTCATAGATTAAAATTATTTGACTCTTTAAAAAGGGAAACAGAGTCATTAGCGACATATTCTGCAAGGCTTCCCAAGATTGGATGCCATATGATATGTCTAAAGCTAAATTTCAGCTCAAAGATGAGGATATTGAGTTTGAAGTTACTAATTATGGACCTAATAATTAATTAAGCAAAATTGGGATATATTTCGGTGTTTCCTGGTCGAGAGATTGGCATTGGATGATGGATACCCCCTTTGTCACTACAAACCCCATAATAGCTACCATCTCCTTGTCCCAAAGCACGTTCAAGGTGAATCCCTAAACCATCGTTGGAATTTCAATTGGAGGGATGGGATTTGGGCTAGAAGTTTAACAACATCTAGAAATATCACATTGAACCTAAAAAACTCACTTTTTATGGTGCCTTATGTATTTGTATCTTCCTATAGGATACATTCAATAATATGGGGATTATAAACCCTATTTTTCCTACTTTCTAACAACTGAATTCAATTAATCGCCTCTTTGATTTTTCCAGAATGACCAATCTACCTAGAAGTAGATCTGCACCCTTTTTCAATCCTTCATCCTTAATTTTTTTACTTGGAAAATGGAACCTCACAAATGTTTAAAACACCTCAGCAAAATTCCTTAGAACAACAAAAATGCCTTACCATAATTCCTTTGAACAGTAAAATGCATCACCCTTGGCACATCATTCTTTCACATGGAATCTTTCTCTCTCATACAATATCTTCACCATGTGCATTTATTCACCATGCTTCCTCCTTGATAAGACTCCTTCGTCATATGTTTCCTTTCAGTATTTCCTAACCATGAGCTCTAGTACCATAAAATAAAACAAGTTCAATGAGAGAAGCAATAATCCACACCACTTATTATTAGAGAGGCACAATTAAATAGGCCTATAACAACCCTATAATCATGGAGGTAGGAAAAAAATAAAACAGGAAGCAAAGAATAGCTTAACCTATATAACAACATAATAGTTTTTCTTAATATTAACAAACTATAACAACTATCATAACATTATTGATTTATTATAATATATTACTTGGCATTTTTTTATCGATAGTAAAAAATCATTTATATATCAATTATACTTGTATTATTCAAATGTAATTATTACTATCTCATACATACCTTCCCAATATTTGACTCTTATACTTTGATTTATTACTTTTTTTTAATAAATAAAGTGTCTAATATCAATAATATATATAAAAATCAAATAACGGTACATGTTATGGAGGAATCAAACTCCCACCCTTTTAATTATATGTCACCCAACGTTGTAGGGCCTAATGTCCGCATCCAACAAACTAGTATGTTGATTATTTTTGTAGTCCACTTAGATTTGATATACAAAGGATAGTATGGTAGAAATAGGACAAAAGCATGGAGCACTAGTGTCATAAACCTAATGTTAGTGTCCTTACGGTTTTGGACATTCCGTTTTAAAAATGAATTATTTCCAAACTTTCTCCAGTATCATCCACCCTTTTCTAGATCCAAATCAACCTATGAAGTATTAGAGAAGCTAAGTGCACAATTCTTCTTAGCAATTTCCATATTTAGCATGTGCTCTTATTAATTTTATTTCTCTTAATCATTTATTGCATTTTCACATCTAAATGCTAAATATGGATTTATTAATTTGAATGTGCATGGTTTCTAGATTACTAATATAACTAGGATATAAATTCTATAAGTGGGGTTTCACACTTTGAATTGGGTGAAATTACTAGGAGATTACAATTTATCGTATGTGTAAAGAATGAAAATTTTGATATCATATGTTCATATGTAGTAGCTCCTTATTGCTAATATACATAATATATATTCGTGGGAACATGAGGAAAACATGTGTGATATATGGAAGGGGGTAAGTGAGACTCTAACAATGATAACATAAGTTTGTAAATCGCATCGTAATAAGAAAGAACTTTTAAACACTAAGAAAAATATGAAACCCTAACATAAAAGAAAATCTAAGGTTTTTGCATTCAAATCATTAATGGGAGTTTACCAAAATGTTTTAATTATTTTGCATATAATGGTATAGCATGTAATTAAAATTAAATATGATCTAGCTTATATAAACAATGGGAGTAAATATAATTAATTTGAATTGTTTAGGAGTTTTACAAATGCAATTACTTGACTTAGAACTGAAAAGACAAAATAGCAATGAAGTGCTTAGCTAACTTTGGTTGTATGTTTCTCGCAAAGGTTCCCACTAGATCTAAAACTACTCAAGAAATTGACATCAAACATTTAGGTCCCAAACAACGGTATAATACTTGATTGGGAAATGTTGGTAAGGTAGAACACCTATGGTAAACACCATTGTCTAGGTTTATTAGAAATGTTCCTTAGAGTTGTGCAGCCTATAAATTTTAAGAGTCCTTCCCTTGATTTTACGATATTTTTTTTTCAATGTTCATAAGCTCTTTGATAATATAAACCTTGTCCAAATTATGCATGGGTTTGATCACAATAGATCTTAATAACGGGTTAGCATTTTGGGATTGACTAGCCCTAACCACCCCATGATTGTTGTGTTGCATACGTGCCACTACTTCTAAATAAATATTAAACCCACATGTTTCTCCCCACTACGTGAATTTTTGGAATTTCACAATTATAGATAATTTATATGCAATCTAGTATTTGAACCTTAGTACCATGCAACTTTGATATCATGTATCTATATTTGACCTAATAATTTCCTTTACAATTATTATTTGAAGATTCCATATATGTATAAGCCTTTGTAATTATCTTCAATGTAATGAGAGTGTTATAAGAGTGTGATATTTTCCTTTCAAGATGTGTAAGAAGCGAGGAATATCCTTAGGATTGATGTGGATATATTTATAAACGTGTGTGTGTGTGTGTGTGTGTGAGAGAGAGAGAGAGAGAGAGAGAGAGAATCTTTGTTATTTTCTCGCCATAATTGACACATGAAACGTTTCTAGGATGACCTAATGGATATCTACCAACTTGAAAATTGGTCATTGAAGAACCTTAGATACTTCTAAAAAGGTTAAACGCATGCAGTAATTGACACTATCGAATTTTATTGACAGTGCTTGGAAGTGAAAATATGTATCTAAGGTATACATAATGCTTGTATAGAATCCTAAGGTGTTCTTGTATAGACCAATATTATCCTAAATAAGTATAACTCTCAAATATGGGTGGCTAAGAGAGGGAAATTGTTTACAAGAGCCATATATATGTTAATTTTTCAAGTGTGTTAAAGTATGCCAAAATCTGTGTTCAAATGTGTTAAAGCACAAATTTAGGTGTCTACACATGTATTTATTGGGCACACATAATTTTTGTTTACAATATTCATTGAAAATATCCATCCTCGATTTTTTTAAAGAAAGAATACAAACTGCAAAAATGTAAAACTTCTCTTGTGAATATCTTACAAACAAAAATTCAAGTCTATTCTAGGCCACCCACATGGATTTGTTGTCAAAAATGCATATATTTAATTCATATACATGCATATGTTATATTTCACAGGGAAAATATAAGAACAAGGAAAAATGGTCTCTACCGAAAAAAGAGATACACATTGCGTCAATTCATATATTAAAGATGGCCAAAATGGAGGAGTAGCACATCACCAATGATCTTGTATATTTGGAAGTCTTATGGATTTTTCTCTATATAATTAAAACTATGAAATGATGTTAACTAACTAAATACAACATTATTGAATGTAATAAAAAAATCCAACACAGATGATGTTTTTGGATTTTATAATAAAGATAGAGATTTTATTTGATTCTTAAATTATCTAGAGTAATTTAACCAACATATAAAATTGGGTTATATTGTAGTCGTGGTTAAGGGTACCAATGAAGGGTTGATTTAGACCATTTATCCATCAGAGTTACACAGTGTAACATACAATAAAATGCATAAAACATGTATTTCATTATCAAGGAAAATGATTTGTATTAGATTCATCTAATGGATCCCTTCTCTAGCCTATGGCCTTCCCATTGTTAAGTTATCACAACCATTACAATGGAGCTCTCAAATCTTACTATCTATATCTTCATTACACACTCTCTTCCCTAAGCCTCTCTTGGCTTCTTCCTTGCTCTGAAGAAATTTTTTACCATCTTCTAGATCCTTTGGCTAAGCCCCTTTTCCCACCTATCCAATATTTCGAATTTGGGCTTCACATCTCTAGGATTTTCTCAAATGCTTTCCCAACATGTCTCCACACATATCTTGAAGGATGTTATGTGTCAAGTTGAATTTATGTAACTTATATCAATATGATGTGTGTCTCTAATGGTCATGGAGTCTAAGTCAGCTCCAAGGTTTGTGGAGTCAATACCACATCTCAAGAGTCCAACTAATCAAATGAAGATCTTGCACTTACACGCCACTCCTATGAAACCATTGAACCTTATGCACTTTCCACAAAATATATCATATCCTTTCATAGTTTGGTGCTTAATCATTCTTTAAGTCCAATGCTTATTTTTTGTGCTTACTTATATTTCTCCCATTTATGTTTTGCATGGAAACAAACCCTTATTCATTTCTAGCTTACTGATTCTGATGTATTCTTGTGCACTAAACCTGTGCAAAATCCTCCAAATGTGTTGAATAGGTTCTTTTTCTTGAGAGTAGATTAACCTTTAGGCTATTTTATAGTCTTTAAATTTGTTTGATCCCTTGTATAGTGTTTGTGCTAATTTTTCTATCCTTGCATATGCATACAAATTCAAATCCTTATGCAAATAACACTAACCAATCTATGTTTCATTCTTCTTTTGTAACCCTTTTGATTCTCATGTACCTCTTATGAAAATATATGGCTGGGTATTTTTCATGTGTCTTTTGTACACTTCTAATTTGTGCTAAGATACTTTGGCAACACGCTACATGCCTTAACCAAAAATCCTACTTCCAACTTCTCCATAACTCCAAGTTATGCTTCACTCCTACACAAGAAAACTCTTGCATTACCAAAAAGAAATCAAAATCATTGTTTCATGCTACCCACACACAAATATAGAGTTGGATTAGTTCACAAATGGTTGGCTTCATTTTGGGTGAATCAAGATTGTCAATTCACATAGGATGCTCTTGCATCATATTTTGATCAAGGTGGCATGTTACCAATACTTTCTTTTTTTAGGGATTCTTAATTGAGGTAAGTTTCAATAGGTTGCAACATTATATTCAATGCATAATTTTAGCAATACCTCCCTTATGGGTATTTTTTAAACTAAGGTATGTAATTATTATTAGAAACTCACATCACTCATCTACAATTATATCATATATAGAGACCCACTATAACCAACATGAACCACTCATTTAATATAAAAAAAACCATGAAATGGAAATAATCCAAAGCTTTCCTTCTAGATTTGCTTCATGTGCGCGTGCACGTGCATTTACATGTATATATAATCTAGAAAAAAAATTCCCTTGTGGATATGTTCACAAACAATGCATGTATATTTAATGAACATGTCTCGTTTATCTTGTACTTCAATGGCAAAATGTAGGGATGAAAAAAAAAATTATTACTAAAAAACTTTCTGCAAGTTGCATTCATTCACAGTTTAAAGATGCCTAATATGAATGAAGAACACATTTCCAATGATCTTGTCTATGTAGAAGTCCTTTCAATTTTCCCCTAGACACAATAAACCTTCATTAAAAAGCTATAAAAATACAATACTTCCCTTATGTGTATTCCACAAACAAAAGTGCATCCCTATTGTTAAGCATTTGTATGAGTTGTTTAGACTAACTACATAAACACACCCCATAATTTGTATTTTCCTCTCTAACAAAGATCTAAGCTATGAACAATTGTAAATAAAGTAAATAAATGCAGTAAAAGAAGTATTAAATGATGATTCCCAAACAACTATGTAAAAGGAAATAGCTAACCCTAATGTGTAAGAGAGAAGAGGAAAGAACTCAGCTGAATAGACAGATGCTCACGGGATTGTGTCGCAGAGGTGACTGGAAAATCTAGAAGTAGGAACGACTATGCATGAGAATCTCCGAAAAGGATGGATCTGGAGTATCTGGCTAGACTGGAGCACCTGGAGAGGGACTAGGGCACCTACAGGTGCTCTGGTCTACAAACTGGGCACCCTGTCTATGTGAAAAATCTCTGAACTGATCTTCATAGGGTTAGGAAATGGTCTGAAACCTTTGTTGTCTGTCACATTAAATTTGTTATACTACTCTAGATGTCGTTAATATTCCAAGATGATGAAAATACCTACAAAAGACCAAGAAGGAGTATCAAAACCCTAAAAAAATAAGAATGCAAATGAATGGGTCAGAATGACCTCAACTTGCCACAACAGTGGGCTTACTAACTGAGTGTTGCACTACATTTAGACCCAAATGTAGTTCTGGTGAGTGTGTGCATAATGTGCCCTAGGTGCTCTTGTGTCAGTCACACTTTGTGAAGTAGTGAGCAATAACTAAATGATGTAGAAAATGTAATAGAATGTGTGCATGGAATAGAATAGAATCCCTCCCCTATGAAGTGTGATGTAGATGTCCTAGCCTTGTGCCTTGATGATGGAGCTATGTGGATGCAAGTGATCTCCAATGCAATAGATGGATGCAACTCTAGATGGATGATAGTAGTGAATAATGCTAGGTCCCTCATTATGGTCTCATAACTTTATATTTATAGGGTTCTCTTGATCTAATTTTGTAATTAACCCTGAAATGGCTGACCACCAAAAAGATAAAGATCTAAAATGGCTAGAAAGAGCCCAAAAAGTGGCGGGAAAGTTACAAAAGGGACAGGGTTCCCTGGTGGGACCAGGGCCCCATGAGCACCCCAGTACTAATGGGCACCCCAATCGAGGCTAAAATAATGTGGGATGATAGAAGCTGACTGGGCATATGGGTGCAAGAGGTTGGTAATGACGAAATAAAATAAAACAAGATGGCCAAAAGATGGGGGTTAATTAGTACTTTCTTCACTCAAGAACCTTCTAAATAGTAGTATGAGACCAGAGATAAATAATATCTAAAGTGCATGATTTTGTGACTACATTTTTCCCCCACTTTATGTTGGTGAGCAGAAAATCTCGGTAACATAAAGTAGATAGAGATGTGTACCTGATGTCCATGAAGAGTGTAGTAGAAATGCACTGAAGGACTAGACAAAGTGTGGAATGACAAAAAAGATGGAGGAGCATGGAAACTAAAGATGAAAAATGCACAAAAAAGTGATGAGAGTGAACCTAGGGTAGAAAACGTGTGTGTAGCTACTGATGTGTGTGATGTACCTGCATGGTTAGTATAGTGTGTGTTGTCGTGAAGTGTTGTTGTTGACATTGTTGTTGTTGTTTTGCCCCCATTTGACTGTTTGTTTCTCATACGGTCAGACATGTAAGGAGAAAATGATCAAGTAGTCAAATATGTATGTATGTATGTGTAAAAATGCAATGTAAAAGATGCATGTAAAAGTATGTAAATGTAAAATACGTAAATGAAAAAGTGTAAATGGAACATGTGCACCTGATCCATGTCGAGAAAGAGAGTGTAGAAGGATATCCTATACTGTCGGGTTTTTTGGGCGATCTGATGCCATAGGCCGAAGAAGTGTAGGGAGGAAATGCTTTTTATCCTCCAAGCTTCTAACTACTTCCCTGAATGTGTGTGAAGAGATCTCTGTACATCCTGGTTTTTTGGGAGATCCAATGCCACTGGCTGAAGTAGTGTAGGAAGGCACACCCACTGTAACCTCTGAGCCTGTAACTGCTTCCCCAGAATGCTAAGGACACCATGTCCTGTAAAATCCATTGTGTATGGGGTTCATAGACTAGTTTGAACCCACTCGTTGTATGTAACCCACAATGCCAAGGGCGGAAAGTGCACTGAACTAAACCGGTGTAAATGCGATGTGTTAGTATGTAAACCCCAAATGATGCCCCCCTCTTTGGGGGTGCATGCAATGTCACTGATAGGAGAATGCGGCCCCAAAAGAGGACCAACCACATGAACTGTAACTCTTCCCTACGGGGGGAAATTTCTTGGTAGAAACCAAGGCATGCACAAACAAGAAGGCTAGCCAAAAACAAGTGTTAGTACAAACAAGCATGCATGTAGAAAAATAATGTGTAAGCTACAAAAAGTGTAAAAGCTACCAAGAAATGTATGTAAACATGCAAGAAGATAAGTAAGCCACACAAAGTGGGTTGCAAACATGGGACATCACTCACGATGTCACAAGACATGCAAGGCCATCATGGCCCACAAACACAAACAAGTGTGCACACCAAACATAGGGCAAGGCCCACATACAAGAAACAAACAAAAACAGACAATGTAACAAATAAGTATGGAAGAAAATATCCCTGCATAACAAATGTTGCACATGAAGCACCCATTAGCATGTTAGAAAGATAACTAGTATGTCAAAAGCATGTATAACCAAGTAATGTAAAGTGCTAAGTACAAAATGAAACAATAACACCTGTGAGAGACGAATGTGGATGCCCCCAATGACCAGTGTAGGAAGGGTAGAAGGCGAGCATCCATGTGTGTGTAAGAGACATGTATCTGTGATCACAACTAGAAAAATAATGAACACGCATGTGTGGATGATATAGATAAATGACATACAAGTAATCTAACTAGCATGTGTAATAAAGTGACCATGAACAAGCAAAAGTAAGAAAGAGTAAGAGCAACCATAATATGCAGTATGTTGTGGATGGATGGAATGGAATGCAAAATGGAGTGATAGGAGCCATGTGCCCCCTGAGTGAATGGAAATGTATGCAATGAGGTTCATTTTTTTCCCCCTCAGCAGTCAAGAATGAACCGTAAACAAGAGTGTGTCATTGGGAAATGGTCGAATAGTGTGTGTTGTGTCTAGCATGCTGTGATGAATGTGTATGTGTATTGATGAGATGTGACCTAGAAATGATGTGTGTGTGAACCCTATAGCTGAAGTGTATATCATGACCAGATGAATGTATAAGTGATGATTTATCCTAAGTGTATATCACTATAAGATGAATGGATGAGTGATGATTTATCCCTAAGCGTATATCACTACAAGATGAAAAGAGGGAGTGGTGATGTAACCTAAGGTGTATACCACTACAAAATGATAGAATAGGTGACGATTTAGCCTAAAGTGTATGTCACTAGCCTGAAATGTCACATGATGAAAGGTCGAATAGTAAATGTGTGATGAGTGTAAGGTCCATTTGATTTGTAAACCCTCAGCAGTCGAGTATGGACCGAGGAACTAAAGTGCATCATAGGGTAGTGAGTGCAGCATGTAGAAGAGATGTAATATAGTATATGATGAACCATGTGATGAGTAGAATGTGTAAATATGCTATGTGTAAAATGCAAGATGTGTAGAATGTAAAATGCAAGATGTAAAACATGTGAATACATACTATGTAGAATGGAAATGCAAGAGCGTGTAGAATGTGTAAAATGGCATGTATGTAGATGGACTAGTAATGTAGTATGTAAGATGATGAAATGCTAGACTCATATATGGATGAAGACTAGTATAGTATGTAGAATAATGTGTAAAAATGTGTGGTGTAATATGAATGTATGTAGATAAATGAATAATGCAGTATGTAAGATAAGTATGTAGGATGTAAGATGCATAGACAATGGTGTAGATATAATGATGACTAGTATGATGTATGATGTATAAATGCACAAATGTCAAAATGTTGTAGACTAAGTGTGAATGTATGATGCATGTATGATGTGTAATGTGTATCCTATAGTGCAGTGTGTGGGGTTCATGTGTAGTAAGCCCTCAACAGTCAAGTGTGAACCAAAGCACAAGAGTGTGTCATCGGGTAATGGTATAATGCTAGAACGTGTGATGAAGATGCCTATTTGAAAATGCAAGATGATAGATGTTAGGTGAGTGGGGGATGTATGAGATTGATGCCCCCAAGTGTATATGAATGAGTAAATAACCAATGATAGTGAATAACAAAGGTCGGTATTCTATGTATGTGATGATGATAACACATGATGATAAGAGGTATGAATAACGATGCTAAGGAAAGGTATGTGCAAATGCTAGGAGTATGATATAACACTATGTAAGGATGTAAATGAATGATAATGCAAAGATAATAAATGTGCCTATGATGATATGATGATAAGAGAGGGGGATGTAAATACTATGCCCCCAATGTGTGTGTGATGAGGGAGGCTATCATGTAATGTCATCTAGGAGATCATCGCTCTCAGGATCATAGTTGAATGGATAAGCATTAGTGACTTGATAAGAAATAGTGTCTGGTTGATCATGTAATGAACCATGAAGGCGTAAGTTGTACATGCCCATAGCATACTCCTCATCGGTGAATGGAGGAAGTGGACAACCGTGTGCATACCAATGAGTGAGATTTTGAGTGTATCCTAGGAAAGAGCTATTGCAAATGAAAACACATCCAAAGGGCATAGGAAATGAAATTTCTATATGATCAGGATCTAGAGTACCCCCAATATAATCAAGCCATGATTTTCCTAATGTAAGTGGTGAAGATCGAGGAGTACGTGTGAGAAATATCATGATGAAATATATGAAGACCATAAGTGGCAGTAATGATGACAAACCCATAATAAAGATGAGAAGCATATGGTGTAGGATGGAAGTCCTCAAAAGTAAATCCTAAGCGATCTAAACCATCATGTGTACATATAGTGTCATCGCATGTAGGATCAAATGGAATATGTTCCCAATATGAATTATTCATGAAGAATGTGCAAGTGAATGGTGGGCATGCTAAGGTAGGTGGTGCATGTGAAGGTGGATGTGATAGAGCGATGTCCATAGACTGGACAGGACCCTGATAAGGAATCATAGCAGTAGTAGTAGTAGGTGGCACAGAAGAAACTACATCTATCACACAAATGGTGTCGTCAAGTGGTGGTAAGTGAGGTGGTTCTTCCCTAGGTTGGGGCTCATCTGTAATATCTATGTGTGGGATAGGAAGATTAGTATTAGGATCCCGGTCACAATATTGAAATGGATCACAGTCATGAAAAATAGTGTACTCCATGCTCTCATGTAATAATTTAACACAATTATGTACAGTAGAGGTGACAACTTGCATGGCATGAAGCCATGGCCTTCCCAAAAGACAATTGTAGGAGACTGGGAAATCAACAACAAAAAAGATAGCGTGGACAGTCTTTGGACCAACAGTAATAGGAAATGTAATGTGACTGAGACAAGGATAGAAAAACCATCATAAGACACAGTGAAATACTAGATGGACTGACATCATGAGCTGAAAGGCCTAAAACTTTGAGGAATGACATAGGACACAAGTTAAGTTCAGACCCATTATCAATCAAAGTACGCTTAACAACATACATTATAAATAAGAGATGATATGCAAGAGGTGGGTCATTATCAAAAGTGTGAACATCAGAGGGAAGGTTAGACTTGAATATGATATGTGAAGAAAATGCATCGGAAAAGGCTTGATAAACTGAGTCTGGATGCATGTCAGCACGAATGCAAGTAGTAGCAAGAAAATGTTGGACTCTATGTAGTAAATCAGGATTGGTAAGAAAATAATCATTGATTGAGATACTCATGATGATCAAACCCTAGGGTGAGAAGAAATGAATGGAGAATCTATAAGCGTGAATGATCGAGTCAGGTTCACCAAAATGATTAACTAAAATTAACTAATATGTAGTATGTGGGGATAGTTAATCTAAGCTATGAACAACTGTAAATAAAGTAAATAAATGTAGTAAAGAAGTATGTAAATGACCAAACAACTATGCAAAAGGAAATGATAACCCTAATGTGCAAGAGAGAAGAGGAAAGAACTCAGCTGAATAGAAGATGCTCATGGGACTGTGTCACAGAGGTGACTGGAAAATATGGAAGTAGGAATGACTATGCAGAAGCTCTAAAAAGGATGGATCTGGAGTATCTAGCTAGACTGGAGTGCCTGGAGAGGGACTGGGGCACCTACAGTGCACTCTGGTCTGCAAACTGGGGCCCTGGTCTGTGTAAAAGCTCTAAAACTAAATCTTCACAGGGCAGAGGTGGTTTGAAACCCTCATTATCTGTCACATCAGATTTGTTTCACTATAAATGTCACATGATATTCCAAGATGATGTAAAGACCTGTAAAATACCAAAAGAAGTATCAAAACCCTAAAAAAGAAAGATGCAAATGAATGGGTCAGATTGACCTCAACTGCCACAACAGTGGGCTTACTAACTGAGCATTTTTGCACTACATTTTGGACCCAAATGTAGTTCTAGTGAGTGTGTGCATAATGTGCCCTAGGTGCTCTTGTGTCAGTCACACTTTGTGAAGTAGTGAGCAATAACTAAATGTAGAAAATGTAATAGTATGTGTGCATGGAATAGAATAGAATCCCTCCCCCTATGAAGTGTGATGCAGATGTCCTAGCCTTGTGCCTTGATGATGGAGCTATGTGGATGCAAGTGATCTCCAATGCAATAGATGGATGCAACTCTAGATGGATGATAGTAGTGAATGATGTTAGGTCCCTCATTATGGTCTCATAACTTTATATTTATAGGGTTCTCTTGATCTAATTTCATAATTAACCCTGAAATGGCTGACCACCAAAAAGATAAGAACCTCAAATGGCTAGAAAGATCCCAAAAAGTGGTGGGAAAGTCCAAAAGGGATCGGGTGCCCCTGGTGGGACCAGGTCGCCCATGGGCACTCCAGTACTAATATGGGCACCCCAGTCGAGGCTAAAATAACACGGGATGACAGAAGATGACTGGGCATATGGGTGCAAGAGGTCAGTAATGACGAAATAAAATAAAACAAGATGGCCAGACACAACATATATTATTTTTCACTTATAAATATAAGCTACAAAATTTATGGAAAAACTTTATTGTGGCTTTTCTCAACATTAAGACTACATCCCTTATTGACTTTTATATCACATATAGACACTAAATATATCCAACCTATATCTCATTTTAGAAAAAACAATGGAAAGGTATATTGAAGGTTTTCTTACAATATGCATGACAAATATATCTAAGTTTTAAAACAAAAATAAAAAATCATAAAGAGAAAAACTTTCTTTCTAGTTATAATGACTAGCAATCACAGGTGAGGTGTGTGATGTAAATGTTGAAAGAGAGATAATGGTGATTGGAAAAGGAAATTGAAGTAGACAATAAAGCACCATGTACTGATAAAACTGGGTGGATGAAATGAATTGGCATAAACAATGTCGAAGACAAAGTTAGTCGCATCATTACCAAAACATGTTTCAACCCACAAATTTGCGTAAAGCATGACTTTTTGGTTGACACAGAGAAAGAGTTTGTGTTGCAAAAGATCTATAATCAACCTATTATGAGTAAGTTTGTCCGATGTTTTGAGAAAATGATCTAACAACATAAGAGTAAAGGGGTTTCAACAATTGAAGCTTGAGGTTTTCCAACTCGTCATCAATTGCTATTATTACTCGTCATCCTACGGTTTAGGCCTCTATGGATGGTAAACTTGTTTTTAGTGATCATAATTAATGACACATTGTTTCTGCAGCTTGCAGATGTCTCTCAATCCGCTTCGCCACTCCACCTCAAACACCTTCTTCTTTTTTACTCTTTCCACAATTGTGTGTGATTTGGGTAGAGGAAGATTTAGGATGTTCAAAAATTGGACGCCTAGAGCTCGACCATTAAACATGCCTAAGATGCGACAATGATCAAGTGATTTTCTTTGTTGCTCACTCTTGATTCTCTTTCCTTAAATTAATATTTTTTTGCATGTCTACCACCCCTTTCGTCGTCTGGAAAAGCATGAGATTTTTGGACATGGGATTCAGCGGGGAAGCTTGAGTTCATTCCCAAAGTGCAATCGCTAGGACCTGTTCAAATGAATACACCTGCTCAGAAGGACCATTAAGAAGACCTGTTTCAACCCACAAATATGCACAAAGCAATGACTTTTTGGTTGACACAGAGAATAATTATGTGTTGCAAAATATCCATAATCAACCTATTATGAGTCAGTTTGCTTGGTGTTTTGAGTAATCGATTTGGCAACGAGAGAGTAAAGGGGTTTCAACAATTGAAGCTTGTGGTTGTCCAACTCATCATCAATAGCTATCATTACTCATAGCTACTAGGAAAATACATGATTTCTTTATTTTCTGGTTGGTTTTTATTCTTTACATCACTTTGACGCTTCTACTCCTCCTTTTGCTCGTCTTATTTTATGCATTGAATGCTACAGTTTAGGCCTCTATAGATGGAAAACATGTTTTTTGTGGTCACCATGAATCATAAAAATACGAGTACATTCTGAAAACCATGTATGACAACTACCCAAAAGGAGTTTAATAGAAATCCATCTTCAATTTTCTCTAGGGCGACGACATCATGAGAACAAATGGGCTAGAGGGGGAGTGCGTCGCAAAGAGCAAGATCTCCATTCTGCATGCCCTCGCCTTTAAAACTCACGTCATTCTCACTCACTACCGCTCCATTGATGACACACTTGCTCCACTGCTCCTCGATGTCTCTCGATCCATTTCGTCGCTCTGCCTCGAACATCTTCTTCTTCATTTATCTTTCCACAATTGTTTGTGCTTGGATTTTAGGAAGATTTGGGATATTCAGAAATTAGGCACATGGAGCTCGCCATTGAGCATGCCTTGGATGTGACAGTGCTCAGGTAATTTTCTTTGTTGCTCACTCTTGATTCTCTTTCCTTAAGTTAATATTTTTTTGCAGGTTCGTCGCCCCTTCCATCATCTGAAAAAAATGATTTTATTTATTATTTCGGAAAATATTTAACTATCAAACCATTGACCGCCACATGAAGGGCATATGCAAGTATCGTGCTTTGTCGACCGATTCATCTCTCACATCCATGTCCCATTAGTTGTTAGAAGTGATGGATCATTCGCTATATGCAAACGCCTTTCGAAATAATGAAATTTTACGATTTCCAAGTTATATAGATATTTTAGATTGTACGCCATTATCAATATTTTATTAATAGGAAAAGTTCAATGTAAGTAAAATTACAAGTTTACAGAGTTAGTACACATTTTAGATTTATTTTTTATGGCATTCGATATACATATTCCTTAGATTGATAACATTGCGGTTGAAAAGATATGATATGAATCATATGGCCTCAAAAGTATCGTATATGTTGTTTGTTTCTCCATATATTTAACAACAAAATAAAAGTTGAATGGGAAAAATAGACCCATGTCAAACAAACCCACCACCGTACGGTTAGGCGCTCTTCAAAACCCAAAGTAGAACATGGAGAGCTGACGCATTCTAAACAACCTTTCAGACCTGTCATTTTCCTTGCATAATAATGTAAGCACTGTATTTCAAATCCAAAGGTGTTAACTTGCCATACATATAAACAAAGGCATTGACGACGGTGACAATTTGTGTTAACTGTGCTAAATAGAGTCGTCACAAAAATTGCTCGTTATTCCTTCCATTTTGTCGTCAAGTGTAAGGCTCATGCATGACCGTACGTCATCAACCACATCATCTCAACCCTGGGTGTGTTTGTTTCATGTTAGATGGGAGGAGGTTTTCCCCCAGTAAATACACCTTTCGGCGTAATTAAAAATATTAAAACATGCACAGTTAAAATCTCTATCAATTTTAAAATATTTCAAATTTGTTCAAAAGATCATATTTCTAATTTTTGCCGAACTTTATTTTAAAATGAAAAATTGGCAATGAGAAATATGATCTTTTGAACAAATTTGAAATCATAATGCTAATTTAACTACAAACTAAATCTTATAACCCTAAAACATGCCCCAAAAGAAGAACAATCAGGAATAAGAGAAATACATACGAGGCCAGGCAACAGGAAACTTTGTATGCCACCAGGCTCCTTTCTCCTCCTGATCAAAAAAATCTATATTTATCAAAGCGTAAGAAACAATTGTCCAATAGTATCTGACCATCAGCCTCCTCCGCATTAACCATGCAATCAGGACTGATATACGGTCAAATTTTAAAAAGTACAAGGCCACACTCAGATAGACACCATAGTCATAAGGGCCCAAATAGGCATTGCAGTGAGCAAGTGCATAGGCATGCTTACACCTTGAATTATCATTCGCCTACTGTTAAAAACCCATCATGGATTGGTGTACTGTAGACCACTTCTTCCAAGACCTCATTAAAACCAAGTCTAGAAGAGTAAGAACCCCAATCCTCACCCTCACCCTCCCCACACTAATGATAAAATTCATAAAAATCATGGTGTTTCCAAAAGAATGGGTGCCTCTCATAACGAAGGTAGCATCCCTCAAGCTAAATCCATACGTTGCTAGAGTTTTTGCACTAGTTTTAGTAACTCAAGAACCCACCATGGAAGAACAAGTTGAACATTCCTTTTGATCTCAGGTCACCTTTGCACTCCAAAACTCCATACAATTTATCTAATCCATTTCCTTTCATGTACATATTGAAGCCACCCAGAGGAGCATTGTCGAAAAGGGTGCTGACAAGGGCATTTGCTTTGGGATTGGTTTTTGAATTACACTGCTTGAATAGATTTTTTGCGAATGACAGTGGCTGTGAAGAAGGTGGTAATGATTCACCTAAACTGGAACTATGTGCTAAACAGAAGCTCTCGCCTATGGGTTAAATCATGACCCGCACACAGAGATAAAGTTGTGACCCTAATATCTCCTTCGACTGTAATGTCTAGTTGTAATGATTTGGTTTCGTCTACTTCTACACACCTCTTTGTCGTGCACAATCCGTCACAGATTTTCCATTTGTTCTGGTCAGAATGGAAAACGCATTGTATAGGCTACAACAACATATGCCAAAATGGTATAAATATCCATTCTTCATTCTCTCATAGCTAATAATAGGTATCATTTGTAAGAGTTTACCTTGCGAATTTGTAGCCAAGACTAAATATCCTTAACATTCCAGGTTCGTAACACCAGATAAACTCTGCAAGAAAACATTTGAGTTACCTCAATATTTTGTCCTAGACATGGCCTTTGTTTGTGGCTTCATGAAACTTAGAATCCATATCTAATGTAATCTTTAAAAGCGTAAGGGTCTCCTATCTTGGTCAACGGTTATTTTTGAGCCATTGTTTCTATCCCAGTTCTTGGAACCCTTGTCATTGTCTTAAAGATTCCTCGCAACACCATTAATACTAACATATCACTGTTTTTTTAGTGACGAGGTCATTGTTTATTGATGAGTTCAAAATTTATACCACTTTTTGCTACATGAAAATAATTACAAATGCATCTTGACTACTTCACCTAATACAACTATGAAAAAGTCAATTTGACCACTTCTGAACATTTACCTATCTCTAGTCATCAATTCTTAGAGGTCTACCACCATGGCATTAATGTGGATTATTTACAAAATCTATTACTATTAATATTTATTATTGCATTTGTATCCCCTCTAGCTACACGGTGTCACATTAATGTCGATTACAAACTATTCAACAATATAAAATATCATTTATAGGCTTGATGGCCTTGCATTAAAAAAAAATGCAAAACATTTTACAGTATTCTTAAATGCATGTGAATAAAAGTCAAAGGTGAGCCTAAAAATGACAAACATGTAGGAAATTTGTTATTTTATATTGTGGTTTTGGCCGGGAATGTTTTACATTTTTTCGGCAATTTTTTTATTGATCGAACACATGAGGACCTACACGGCCACATGACATCCATATTTTAAAAAACATGTCAGAAAGTAGGCTTTGCAGACATTTCACCCATGTGCCAGAAAGTAGGTTTTGTAGATAGTACTAAAAGAAGATTATGTAGACGACGACAATTTATTTGATCGATTTGTCCCGATGTGGATGCCCCTTAGTTGTATTATTGCTCGTGATTGTAATCTAGTGCTCAGTTAAGTGCACTTGTCAATAAAAATAAAACGATTAAAAATATTTTAAAATTATAAATATAAGCAACCATAATATTTTGAACGAACAAAATTTTAAAATATAAAAACTATCCTCAAATACATATATAAATAGTAAAATATAAATTAAAAAAAAAAATAAATACAAACGGATGTTTGTTAGGGAAAAAATTGGTTTGCATAAATTTTAAAAATAATTGTAAACATTAATTAAATAATCAAATTTATTCTATTAATGAATATTGGGAGATGATGCAAACAAGGTTGATTAAAATATATATTCACACAATTTTATTAAAAAAAATGTTTCAATCAAATTTATGGAAGAACAAGAAAATATTTTAACGTCCATGAGGCTACCAAAGACAACGTATGGGAGTATAAGATAAAATTTTGAATTTCTAAAAATGTTTTGTTCACTTAATAATTGGCTAAAACTTAGTTTATGCACATACTCCCACAACTTCTTGGATAACGAAAAAATAACTTCGCCTCATATGAAAATGCAAATCTAGAACTTTGAAAATTGAATATATTAATGTAAAATGCTATGAAAACACATTGTAGCAAAAAATTCCAAGAAAAAGAACATTGTAAATTTATTAGATTATCGATGTTTTGGGCCATACTTCATGACCGGTGAGTCACAAAGCATGTCCACAAATTCAATAATCTAATTCTTAGCTAAAAAAAAACAGGATAAACTGCATAAAAGCTTGAAGCTTCTGTCCATAAAATATCTCTTTTCAAAATTTGACAAAAGCTCCGACCTTCTATGCAGTTCATCAAAAATGCATTCAACATTATCTTCCAGTGAAAATAGCCATTCTAAAATTTAAATCTTTCCCCACAGGTTTTTCCAACAGATCTCTTCTCTATAGGTTTTAAATTTGAATTTCAAAATCTAAATCGGTTTACAGTCTTTACTAAAAGCTCTCTTTTCAACGTGGCAGGACCAGGTAATTTATTACTAACCTAGAAAACTATGAAACTATCCTAATATGTACATAGTTTTTCCTGTAAGCTACCTTTTCTACATTATGGACAGAGGTAGCTTAAAATCATTTACTCTATTATTTCGTGTAAGAGCACCCACATAACTTTTTTTTGCAAGCACTGCATATATGCAATCAGCGATCAAAATTGAGCCCGTCACAGCCCATCCAAGGGCTCCGAACCCGTCAAAGAAGTGAAGTAAAAAAATTGGCCATAAAAAAAAATTAAAATGAGGAAATTGCTTGACAATACAGAAGTGTAAATTATTAACAAAAATGGCAAAGGAAGGGTTAAATTAAAAAATACCCTGTCAACAATGTTATGAGGAAACTGTCCATTCGGTTTACATGTTTGATTGCCACTTGCCAGTGTACTGGAAACTAGCTAAATCAACGCTCAAAACAAGGAATATGTTTTTCTTGGTGTCTGACGTGTTGTCTCAGTGGAGGAAAAAAGATAAAGAAAATGCCTTGTTTATTCATGTTTTGGAGTGGGAATGGGATGTCCACCCGCATTTTTAATGCCTTCACACTGCAGCATCCTGCAGGATGTAACTATAGTATTAATAAATTAGTAATAGTGGTCTGTGGCTGCAAGCCTGCAACAATATTAATATTAATATGCCTCTTTGGAAAGCTGTCTTTGGTTAGTTTTCCGTTCAACGATCATCCACCTTGCATTCAGGAATCGGTAATGGTAGTGGTAGCAGAGGTAATTTGTAGGCTGCAAACTGACGTTGACAAATAGACGGCGCCAAGCAAAGCAATGCTCATTAATTATAAACTTATAATGTCACTTTTTCATTAAGCATTGTTGCCTCAGCCTATAACCTATTCTTCTCGCAGACTCCAGCAAACATTTTTGTTAAAAATTAGACTAAATGCATCAGCGATTCAACATGTGGAAGATATAAGAAAACTGGTAAATTCTTTTGAAAATACACATTTTTCCAAACACTTGATGAATTGCTTAGAACTCAGTGAGAAATAAGTCTGATTTGATTTTTTATACTCAGCAAGTCTGCAACTGCATGTACTAAGTGGATGTTAAAAAAAAAGCATGTCGCAATGCTTCTGCATATGGGCTTTGGAGGCTTAAATCATATGATGGCGAAAAATGAGGTGAAACATTCTTCAATCACAAAATCATTATTTGGTTGTTTCAATTTCTCTAATATAAAATGGAATCAAGATCCTTATTTTATATCTAATAAAATATTTGAACCCAAGAGTTTCCCATACTCACAAAAAATTTAATCAACACAACAAACAGATAAAAGCACTGTACCAATACAAAAAAAAAATCAGCTTCATACAGACAGGAATCGCATTCAAAGCTTCAATCACCTCAGTCTCACCTTTCATTTCCATTTTGTCCACACTTTCTCTCTAAATAATTCTAAGTACTTACTTCTAAGATGGTAGCCGCCGTAATTTTTGTTGGAAAATTGAAATATGCGCTCACAACTGTTGTTTTAAATTAACGATCCAGGTTTTTTTTCTTGAAAATGGCCCCTAGGCATTCATTAGCTGTTAAAAATGCATGATTTTAGTAGTTATGTGTAATAGTCAACCACTCATTCAAATTAAGCATTATTGGTGTTTATTGGTGTGTTTTGTTAGTGTTTTTTAATTTTTTTATTCTCTCTTTTAAATTTTGGTTGGTTAATAGAATTTCTCTAATTATCTAGAATTTGTTATAAATATATATTAATCTATACACTTTTAGTAAATGTTTATGTCATGTTTTTTTTGGTTTAAATGTTATTATTCTTTGTTTCTTTTTTCACATTTTAACTAATGAGGTTTAGTCGGAGGTCAATAGAATCCTAATTTGAATTGATATTGATATATATAATTCATTATTCATATGAATATATTCAACAATTACAAAAATATTTAAGAAAAATTCTAATAATTATTAGAACGGTTCATATTAGAGTAATTATTAGAAGAAAATGTACTTGATGAATAGGTACATGACAAGCAAGATAGTTACGATATTATTTGGGTTATGATGTCTGAGATGACCTAGTTTATTTAATATTAGCTCTCTTAGTATGAAAAACACATATAGATATTTGAAAGGGGTTTGAAATTAAAGCATAATGCATCATTTACTTTATTGTAACCATAGTACCATGAACCAAAGTATTGTGTTTTAATATAATCACTTTTAAAAAAGAAAATGTTCTTTATTTTTACGACGTGTGTACTAGATTTTCTCTTGTCATATGAAGTGTAAATTTTTATACTGGTTTTCATTGACGAGGGCTACTTAAATATGTGCCCTTCAAAATAAAATTTTGACCAGCCCTTCAAATTTGATCCCTGTATGCAATGATTATATCTCATTTATATTATAATAAAAATGGAAAAATGTGTTCATTAACAACCCAAAAAAAGTGCTACATGACACGGTCATTCATATATTGAAGACACCCACAATCAAAAAGTAGCACATTCCCAATGCTCTCATTTATGTTGAAATGTTGTGTTATTTTCTTTGTACAATAAAATTTAAAATTGAAAAAAGACATCGACATCAAAAGCAATAATAATATGACGTGTAAAGTGCACAACATATTCAATGCATAGCAATACATAAGGTGTTAGGGATCAAACATTTTTTTATGAAATAGTAGCTATATAATGAAAAATAAAATAATAGAATTATTCACACAAAAAACTAGGAGTATGTACTTTTTAAAATTAAAAAAAATACAAACGAGACAATATATTTCCAAGTCACTTTTCATTAATAGACCAAAAAATTATTTTGCATTAATTATAAATAGACCTATATTTTGACCAAATAATGTAAGATAAATACCCTTCTAAAAATTAACAATAATAAAAAGAGGCAAGATTTCAAATTCAACACATGACATAAGTACCTAATTGAACATTTGGGAAAAATATTTCCACGTGGTAATAGTTATATTTCAAGCCTACCATTGAATAAACCCCATATCTACTAGTTTGAAGAGAGCAATACCTACTCTTTTTTTTATATATTTTTGTCAATCTTCTTTATGGACTACGGAATAAACCCTATATGTACTAATTTTGGAGAAAAACTACCCACTTTTTTGATATCTATGTGAATTTCCTTTGTGGGACCTTCATGTATGGTGAACAACATTCATTATTTATTCTCGCCTATCAAAAGGGAGGATGGAAAACTTCCACAACAATCATTTTTTGTGACAATCAATCACAAATTAAATTTTAACAAAGGAAACAAAATTTGAGTATATAATTTTAATGCACGATAACCCAAAAAAAAAATTGTATTAATATTTTATTTTGAAGTGCTTCTTAAATCCAACCCACAAAGAACAGTGATACCTATATGAGGAAGTATTATTTTGAACATAAAATATGTAAGTATGATTGTGTTTTAGGATAAATGTCTATAGGTTGGCTAAATAGTGCTAGAGAGTGCTATCACGGTCAAGAACTAGTAACTCCAAAAGTAGAATGCTAATATGCATAATTATTTTCTTACCAAAATTTGTAATGTTATCCACTAGGTGGTTATGTATATGTGCTTTAATTTTTATGTAAGTTGTTTAAGTTATCTTCAATTTTCTTTTTTTATCGGTTTTTAATTATATTTCTTTTATGAGAAAAATTTAATTCGTTTACGAAGTTTGGATTTAAAGGTGGCATTCTATTTAGATAATTTAATAAGGTCACCTTCTACATGTTGTGGAAATGTTAATATCTTTACTATCATTTTTTTTTAGTGTTTGCATACTTTTTTTTCACATAATCCTTATAAATAATCATTCTTGCTTATAGAGTTAATGAACTCTACCAAAGGTTGGGGCACATCAACCTCATTATTTACATTATTTTTGTAATTAATTTTGTCATAAATATATAATATTGCTATTAATGTCTTACCAATTTGTTCACCCGCACTAAAAGTAACCAAAACATATATAAAATCTACTTTCGTAATCAAGCAACCTTCAAAATGTATTCATTTCATATTTTAAATTATGGATTTCATATTATATTGTCAACAAACGTTTTTCATATTGCTAATTTCTTGCTCAATTTTGTTCAATTACATATGTAATAATTTCAAATAAAATTAATAATATACAATGAAAATTTTAATTTTAATATATAAAAACACTACTTTAAAATGTCACCAACATTTGGTTAAGATAAAAAAAAATAAAAACTCTAAAACGTTTGAAATTTTCATCTTGTGCAATTCTAAAAAAGATATATGTTGAAGGGCCCTTGGTCTATTGGAGTTGATGTATGGCTTTCAATGAGCTCACTAGGGATCAAGTCTTGCTAAGTGCAAGGCCTAGAGACACCTGACACGAAGAGTCAAACGGTTAAGGCCAGGATCGTGCCTTGGTTGTTTAATTGACACCCTTAGATATGCTCAATAAAAATATGTCATTAAACTATGTAATCCAGTACCCAACTTGCCCTTATCTTGTCAATACGTTCATGTTTAAACGGATTTTACAACATGTAAAAATATATACAGATGCAATTTATATTTAGCACTTGTGCATGCTACAGAGCAGTTGGTTAAGACTGGGCGCTTGGAAATGAGAGGTTCAGGGTTCAAGTCTTTTAGACTTGCCGACATAGAACGTACCGACAAGTTACTGTTATCTCAATTTTGCCCCCGGAAGAATTGATCAAACACAACCCTGTGCGGAAGAAATCCAAGGGACGGCTCCATCGTACAAGCCCACGTTTCAAATCCAAAAAAAAGGTTGCAAGTAGGCTCTACAATGGAGTAATAAGGTCGGCGAAGGGTCAAACAACATCAAGAAGGCCATAGGCTCTCAGGAGAGAAATCGAGAAAGGCTCAAAGTCTTTAGGCTTCACAAATGATCTAGAGTGGGCCCAGATTGGTTAAGTATAAAGAACCGGTGGATGTCTTCATGTGTCATCCCAGCACATCTTCAAAGGTAAATCTAAAAGCGGGTCTCTCAAACTAGCAAGCCTAAGATTTCATGTGTCCAAAAGTCAAAAGGGGAACGCAACCAGATGCTTAAATCGATTAAGTATGGAAGGGACGAAAAAGGCCTCCACATGTTATCTCCACACAAATTTAAAAGGAATAATTGGGAAATAGGTCCCAAATGTGCACTAGCCGTCCATGTGTCTTACGTCTGGCATATGGCCCCGCCAAACAGAAGGACTTAGCCAAAACAAAGGGAAATAGAGTAAAGCTCGTGGAAGGAGTCACGTGTATCTTCGACGTAACTTCAAAAGAAAAACTGAAAATTGATCCCAAAATGCATGCCATCTCTACACGTGGTCATGCTTCAAGTCAAGGCAGGGAGGTGGGTCACCGGAGAGGCAGTTTGAACTTTTTAGCTCTAAAAGGTGTGAAGTATGAAAATAAGCCATGCCCCCACTGATGCCTAGGGAAGTCACATGTCAAGCCTTAATTACATGCGGGTTGGTGGGCCTGGGGAGGAATTTCCTCCCAAATGAAAAATGCGGACCGATGGGCCCGAAGAAGATTTTTTGGCGAAAGTAAATTGTACGGGGCTACGGTGCATTTTTTGCATTTTTTTATTTTTTGTGCAAAAGGCACAATTTCAATTTCGGGCCCATGGACTCGTTCTGCTAAACTGTTTTCCTGTCATTTTTGTATGGATCTTACTCAAACATTCAAATGGACATATCTTTCGATCAAGTGCCCAAAATCCAACAAACTTGGCAGCATTGGAAAGTTCTCAACCTCATTTATGCCATGGAACTTAAAACTTTAATTTGGATGAGGTTAGGTGGGTAAACAATGGAAAAACATCTTCGTACCATTAATATGCAATCTGATTACTCCAACAACCAGATAAGATTTGATTTGATCCTTCATTCTTCCTTCTTCAACATGCTAAATAGACATAGAGTGGTAGACTTAACAAATTTGGGGTGGATTCACAGGGGCATTGATGGCTGGTAGCTGAGATTCAAATTAGGTTTCCTACCTCTCTCCTTCTTCTCTCCTCGCTACACCTATAAAAGAAGGAGTTTGGCTCATTATAAGGGGTTGGACATTTTTTGTTTTGCACCCTCCCTTCTTCCCTTGCCTATAAGTGAATTTTTTGGAGCTTCACAAACCTCCCATTCAAATTGTAATATAAATTTTTTCCTCTTGGCTACTAATTGTACTGTATCAAGTTTGGAGCAATAATATATGTCTTTAGATGATTCTCAACCCTTTCATGTATTCATTGTTGTTTTCCGATCTCTCATTACAGTTTGGTTATATGTGCATGGTGGTTGTATTACATTTCTATGGTCTGTGTTAAATTACAAAACGAGTGTTTAACATTCCTTTGGTGCATCACCTTGTTAGCTTAGGTTTATTTTCTCACATCTTCTCAACCCTGTCTCCTTGGTCAAGATAGAGTAGGTTTTAGAATAGATCCTCTATAATTTATTTGTGTGCACCTGAACAAAGGAATAGGAACCAACCTTCATCCAGAGATCTCTCTCAATTTCAAAGTCCCACACTTTGAGAGATGCTCCATGTTGTGACAATCACACTAAGAGTCTCAACCCATCTAGTTTCAGACATTCAGGGGTGTTGTGATTCTACACTAATAGTTTTGGCATGCCTGGTGGGACCAAGAGGTCTCCATATTTATTACAACAAGATTGATGTGCACTTGTTAATAAGTTTTTTTAGCTTTTAAGAAGCTCTGAAATTACACATCTGGTGACTCCAAAAGAGGTAGATTCCACTGGTTTTAGTAGCCCAGGCTTGGTAGATTCATGAGAAGGATTCAGACTAGATCAAGAACTAGAGAAGAAGGGTTGTTTGTCTATCTACACTTGTCCCCAGACAGAGGGAGAAGGGGAGAAGAGCCCAGAGGTCTCCATCTCCACCAAACATAACCTTGTCAACACCTCCTCCTCGTAGGAAGTTCATTCAATCAACAAGGGTTCTTAGGCCAATCATAATGGCACAACCACCCAACCCCTATGTCAATTTCACTGGCAGCACCCACTTGCTCTCAATGTACAAAATCCAGTCCCAGTTGTAAGCATTGAAGAGAATCCCATATTTCACTGGAGAGAACCAGACTTCTCCTAGTGACCACATTCAAGACATTGCAAATGTCTGTGTAATTCATGAGATCACTGAGATGGACATTGCAGTAAAATTGTTAGCCTCTTCACTCAAGGGTAAAGCTTCGCAATGGTTCAGGAGTCTAACAATAGGCTCTATTCAGAATTGGGACCATTTGTGTAGAGCTCTTCACAATCAATTTGGAGAGAAGGGTGATAATCTATCCTTGTTGGAGCATTTGACAACCATCAAGAGGGATCCTAATGAGTAGCTGACATATTTCAACTTCATATTTCAAAGGACATGGGATAGGATTCCATTGGCCATGAGGCCCACAGATGAAGGTGCTTTCTTATACTTTCTTAGAGCTTTAAATTTTGATATTTCCTTAATGATTCAATCAATGGGAGGCACAACCTTACCTGCAACCTATAACATTTCCATTAGAGCTGAAAAATTGTTTAATTCAGGCTGGTAAACTTGCACCTAGGCCACCTATGCCTCTATATCATAGAACTAGGAGCTCCAAGCACTAGTCAAACACCCACATTAACTCCCATACCTACTCCAAGGAATCAGAGTTCAGTTGAAGCCTCCACCTCATCCTCTAGCACTTCAAAAGAGCTACAAGAGGTTATGAAACAACTGCAAAACCTAGGGAATGAGCTAGTGACTATCAAAAGGTAACAAGCTCAGAGTTCTAGGCCATATCAGCCTCAAAATCAGTATCAGGCTAGGCCCCCATACCAAAAAAATAGACCACCAGCTCAGGCTGCAAATCAAAATCAAAACCAAGGACAACCTCAAGCTGCTAGGCCTTTCCGACCATATGATCCAAAACACAACTTCAACATCTAGGGCCTTGGTTCCAACACAAAACAACATGGCACAAGAATATGATTGGTGTTTCCCATGCAATCAACCCCATAACCAGTCAATGTGTTTCAATGGTGCACTAAACTAGGCCTTGATGGTACAGACCATTGGTGTGTCCCAAGAGTCTAGTCAAGAAGAAAATCAATAGCAAGAAACCTAGAAAGAGGCACCTCCAAGTGAGACCATGCTTGTCAATTGGTAGGATGAAGACTTCTGTGGAGTTAACCAAGCCCCTTCTCAAAGTGTAGCTGTCAATACATGGTCCAAGAAAAGGAATATTGGAGAGAGGAAAGTCATCAAACTCAGGTAATCCTCAACCCTCTATTATTCCACAAGGTATTGGCACTCAAAGTGCAACTCCCAATATGCAGAGTTAGCCCAAGCCACCTTCCAGACCCACTCAGACACCGGTTGTAATGACCCATGTGCAAGAGAAAAATGTACCAAGAAAGGGGCAGCAAAAAGATAGCTCATCCCCATTTAACATCATTGAACAAATGAAGAAAACAAATGTAAATATTTCAATGTGGGAGTCATTGGCTATCCCAGGATAGAGAGACTTGTTGTAAGCTGCTATGGCCAATTGGTCAACCTCAAATCAGCCCCCCAACCAGCAAGAGAAAGTGCTTACCAATGCGGCTCGAGCCTGAAGGAAACCATGGAGGAAAACAAGGTAAGAATATGAATCCCCCTCATTCTATGTTTCATTGATCATTGGGGACAAATTGGTACATAATTGCATGATTGATTTCGGGGGAAAGTAGCTCTGTAATGCCAAAACAAATAGTTGATCAGCTGGGTCTTCAATACGAAGTCATCTCCAAGGGCATAGTGTAATTGGATGGGACAATGGTAACAATGGTTGGAGTCATCAAGGATTTGAGCCTCACATTACACACATGCCCCAATGTGACTGTATTGCAAAACGTATCAGTCATAGACTTGCCACCACATTTTGCATTATGTTTGTCAAGGGACTTCACTGCTAAAATTGGAGGCTATTTGTCTGCTGATTGGTCACACATGCTTTTTAGAACAAGGTATGGAGCTAAGGCTATGATCAGATCTGAGCCCATTTGGATTTCCATATTGAGCCTTATGTACCCAGCCCAATCAATGCAATTGTTTAGCCTTTGATTAGGAAGACCTCCTAAGCACTTGTGAGGTAGATACCAAGGTTGGGTGTATTCCAGACTTGACCCTCGACGAGTGGGAAAACAAGAGGCATGCTTTTGACCCCTATAAGGAGATGGAGGAATCTGAGCTAGGAGTCTACTATTTGCATGAGGAGAATCATCCTCTTCCTGATATCACTAAGCCAGACCACAAAGATGATAATGAGGTATGACAGTTGTTCTTTGATGGCTCAAGAAGTAGACAAGGAGCCAGAGGAGGAGCTATGCTTGTTTCACCTCAAGGTATGAAATATTACTCAACCTTCCATTTCTAATTTTCTTGCTCAAAAACACAGCAGAATATGAAGCCTTGATCCATGGACTGCATTGGGAAAGGAAAAGAGGGATTAAAAACTTGTAAGTGTTTGGTGACAGTGAGCTAGTTGCGAATCAAGTCTGAGGAAAAAATGCTGCCAAGAACGATCTGTTAAAGAACTACAAGAACTGGGTATGGGACCTCATCAAGGATTTGAAGCATTCAACATCAATTCCATCCCAAGGAAGAAGAATGAAGCAGTGGATACAAACTGGCAGCAATTGGGGCAACATTTGATGTTGTAGAGAGTATCAAGAGTGATAAGTCTCAGCCCCATATCAAAGTGGTTGTAAGACCAGCTGTCCTAGATAATAACACAAGTTGGCAAGTCTTTGAGAATGATCAACAAATTGTCAACTTTCTACAAGAAGAAGTTGAGTTCTCCTCTAGAAACCAAGACAAGTTGGAACAACAGTATGGTGACCAAGTGGTGTAGCTGAGAACCAACAAACTACCAAAGGGTCTTGTAACTTTGGAGTCAATCTTCAACCCAAATGATCAATTCTGAAAGGAGAAAGAAAATATTCAGATAAAGGGTGAAGATTCAGAGCCCATTTCCATAGAAGAAGGAAAAATGTTGTGAATCGGCAAGGTAAGTACTCAACAAGAAAAATCTGAATTCATTCAACTTTGTCAAGAATTCCCAGATGTCTTTTCTTGGACTTACAAAGATTTAAGAGGTTTCAACCCAAAGTTGGCACAACATACTATCGAGTTGGATCTAGAATCTAAGCCTTTCAGACAAAAGCAAAGGCCAGTAAACCCTCACATTGAGCCTCTCATGAGAAAAGAGTTGAACAAGCTAATTGAGGCCAACATCATCTTCCCTATCAAGCACTCAAGTTGGGTTACAAACTTGGTGCCTGTGAGGAAAAGAAATGGAGAAATCAGACTATGTGTGGACTTTCGTGATCTAAACAGAGCATCACTCAAGGATCATTATCCACTTCCATCAATGGAACAAATCTTACAGGTTGTAGCTAGCTCTGAGAGGTTTTCATTGCTAGATGGATACTCAGGCTATAATCAGATAATGGTGAAAGAGGAAGATCAATTCAAGACAACCTTCACCACCAAATGGGGTACATATGCTTATAAGAAGATGCCATTTGGACTGTCAAATGCCAGAGCAACATTTCAACGAGCTATGGACATGGCATTCAAAGGCTTAATCAACAATATAGTTCTAGTGTATCTAGATGATATCACCGTCTTCTCAAAGAATGTTGCAGACCATCTCTTCCACCTCAGACAAGTATTTCAGAGGTGTAGAAGGTTTCAGAGTGTCATTAAACCCAAAGAAGTGTGTATTCTTGGCACATGAGGGAAAATTTTTGGGCCACATTGTCTCAAGAGAAGGGTTAACAATTGATCCTGAAAGGGTTGAAGCCATCCAAACACTTCCATTGCCACAACACAAAAGGTCTCTCCAAAGCTTCTTGGGGAGAATAAACTTTGTTTGTAGGTTTGTGCCTAATTTTTCCACTCTTGTGAAGCCTTTAACAATGATGTTGAAGAAGAGTCTTGCATTCAAATGGACAGTAGAAGGAAAAGAGATTTTTGAGGCCATCAAGCTTGCAATATCACAAGCCCCAACTCTTATTAACCCAAAATTTTCAAAGGACTTCATGTTGTATGCTTTTGGAGGGTCAGACACAATCTCAACTATCTTGGTTCAGCCTAACAAAGAAGGTTCAGAACAGCCCATAGCCTTCTTCAGTCAGAGCTTGGAGGATTACGAGGTAAAGTATTCTTTCATTGAAAAACATGTCCTTGCTGTCATTAGGAGTTTGAAGAAGTTCAGACACTTAGTCTCAAACAATAAGATTCAACTGCTAGTGTCTCATGCTGGTGTCAAGGATTTTCTCCTAAACAAGGACTTGAATGAGAAGAGAGCAGGTTGGATCACTCGGGTAATGGAGTATGACATTGAAATCAAAGTGACCAAACTGGTTCATGGTAAGGGTTTGTGTGAGCAGCTCGCTTCCAAGCAACAAGCTGAGTCAGTGGATGAAGAAGAGGTTTTCCTATTACTACAGAATGATCAAGAACAACCAGCTAATGATGCACCTATTCCATGTTGGACTCAAGCCTTGGTGCATTATCTCCAAATAGGTTTGTGCCCTCTAGAATGGAACAAAGAAAAAGAGGAGATACTTTAGACTACAAGCCATCCCATATGTGCTTGTTGGTGGTGTCTTGTTTAAGAAGGATATCAATAGTGTTCTATTGAGGTGCATTGGGACAGGCCAAATTGAGAGGGTATTGCATGAGTTCCATGATGGAGAAGCAGGAGGCCACTTTTCTCCTCAGAGTAACAGCTCTCAAAATCATGAAAGCTGGTTATTATTGGCCTATACGGTGTTTAGGGATTGCTACTCATGGATCAAGAAGTGCAAGAAGTGTGCATTCTTCACAGGGAAGGAAAAGTTAGCAGCCCTGCCCCTTCATCCCATTTCAGTGGATCAGCCATTCATGCAATGGGGACTAGACTTCATTGGGGTAATCAACCAAAATTCAAGCCAGGGCCACAAGTGGATACTTACACCAACAACTATTTCACCAAGTGGACTGAAGTAGTGGCACTTAAGGAGGCAAATGAATCCAACATCTTGGATTTCTATGAAGGAATAGCCACCAGGTTTGGAGTCCCTGCCACTATTATATCAGATAATGCATTGGCATTCCTTGGTACAAGGATCACTGAATGGGCTGTCAAAAATGGTGTATACCTCAGCACTTCATCAAACTATTACCCTCAAGGTAATGGCCAAGCAGAGTCCACAAACAAGAACCTACTAAGGATTATCAGAAGGACTCTTGATGAAAATAAGAGAACTTGGCATACAAAGCTCAAATCAGCTCTATGGCCTGATAGGATCACATCCAAAAGGTCTACAGGAAGATCCCCATACAAGCTTGTATATGGAAAAGAGGTAGTATTGCCCATATCATTGGAGTTTCCTGCTTTGGAGCTCATGAAACAGTTGGAACTGGCCGAGTTTGAACCTATGGAAATCAGGTATGTAGAGCTGATGGAAGTAGGAGAGTCAAGAGAGCATGCAATGTAGATCATGGAGAAGGATCAAGCATTGATCAAGAAGAGTCTTTGATAAGAAATCAAGAACAAGGACCTTTCAAGAGGGGGACTTAGTTCTAAAGTGGGATGCAGATCAGGGAAAAACCAGGAAGGCATTCCAAGTTTGATGCCATTTGGAGTGGCCCCTACATGATCACAAGGTGCAAAAGTAGCAATGCCTTCTGAGCTGGCTAAATTGGATGGAAAAGAATTACAGATTCCAGTCAATGGGATCCATCTCAAACATTACTACTGAAAAGGGAAGGTTCCACCCTTGTAAATATTAGCATAGGATTTTAATTTCCCTAAGTGCGTATGCACATTGTCTTGTTGTAGCATAGGTTTTATTTCCCTAAGTGTTGTGGCACAGGTTTTTATTTCTCCAAGGTTTGCGTCATTATATAGTTAAATGTGCCTCCAGGTGAATGTGTCTAGGCCCTTTAGCATTTGCAACAGGGAGACCCATAGTTTCTGTAACAGTCACTCATTTTAAAATAGAACAAATACAGAGCAACTAAAATCAGGTCTCGAAGGTTCCATTTCCAGAACAGCGGGACAGGTTCAAGGTCACCAAGTGCAAATGTCCAGATTCAAGCTTCAAAGAACAGGACCAACATTAGGCCACCACCCATGACTCTGTGCCCAATGGATACAACAAGGCAACTGATCTCTTCATCTAGCAGAACAGATGTCCCTTGTGAGTCACCAAATTGTTATCTCAATTTTTCCCCTAGAAAAAATTGATCAAACACGACCCTGTGCACAGAAAGAAATCCAAGGGACATTTCCATTGAATGAGCCCACATTTCAAATCCAACAGTCAGGTTATAGGTAAGGCTCTACAATGGAAGAGCAGGGTCGGCTAAGAGTAAACAATGTCAAAGAAAACCAGAGGCTCAAAGGAAGGAAATGGGGAAAGGCTCAAAGTCTTCAGGCTTTGAGAAACGATTCAGAGCTAGCCCAAATTGACTAAGTATGGAAGAAGTAGAAGCTTCCACGTGCCTCAGTCCCCAAACTTGGTGCTTCTCCAAGGGTTAAACTCCAAAAGGAAGTCCTCAAATAAGCGTGGAGATTCCACATGTCCCAGAATCAAAAAGGGATAGAGTCGAAGTCGTTGAAAATTCCAAATGAGCGGAAGTCAGTGTCAAGAACCATGTGTCTCAAGGCGTGACACAAATTTCAAAGGCATGGGAGCCCAAGGCGGAGAATCAAATGAGCACCAAGGCTTCCACATGTCTAGGGTCAAAAGAAGGAGCATCAACCAAATTGGTTAATTATAAGCAGTGTCAGCGGAAGGCAGCCACGTGTCTCCCAGTGCACATTTAAAAGTAAATCTAACCAAAGTGAGACTAAAATCAGACAAGTGCTAAGTCTCCACATGTCCTGGGTCAGATATATGAGCCCCACCAAACAAAAGAAATTAGCCAAAACATAAGGAATAGAGAAAATCCATGGAAGGAGCCACGTGTCTTCTCGGCGCAACTTCAAAAACAAAATCCAAAAGCGGTCCCCAAATGCGCCAGCTCTACATGTGGTCATGCTTCAAGTCAAGGCGGGAAGGCAGGTCGTCGGAGGCATTTTCGAACTTTTTGGCTCAAAAAGGCATAAAGTATAAAAGTGAGCCGCACCTCCGCTGATGCCCAAGGAGCCACGTGTCAAGCCTAAATTGCATGTGGGAAGGTGGGCCCGAGGAGGACTTTTTTCCCAAATGGAAAATGAGGACTGGACGGGCCCTGAAGATGGTTTTTTGACAAAAATGAATTGTGGGGCTGTGCGGGCATTTTTACATTTTATATTTTTGGTGCCAAAAGGCGCAAAGTGAATTTTGGGCCCACGGACCCGTTCTGCTAACTGGTTTTCACCATTTTTGTACAGACCCGACTCAAACATTCAAATGGACATATCTTTCGATCCAATGCCCGAAATTCAACAAATTTGGCACCATTGGAAAGGTCTCGACCTCGTCTACGCCATGGAAACCTGAAACTTTAATTTTGATGAGGTTAGGTGGGTGAAAATTTGGGAAAAAATCTTCATGCCATTAATATGTGATCCAATTGCTCCAACAACTAGATCAGATTTGATTTGATTCGTCGTTCTTCCTTCTTCAACACGTCAAGCAGACATAGAGTGGTAGACTCGACAGATTGTGGGCAGGATTTGCAGGGGCATTAATGGCCGGTAGCTGAGCTCCAAATCAAGTTTCCCACCTCTTTTCTTCTTCTCTCTTCGCTACATCTATAAAAGAAGAAGCTTAGCTCCTTGTAAAGGGTTGGACATTTCTGTTTTGCACCCTCCCTTCTTCCCTTGTCTGCAATAGAATTTGTGGAGTTTCCTAAACCTCCCATTCAAGTTGTAATACAAATTTTTGCCTCTTGGCTACTGTAATGTACTGTATCAACTCTGGAGCAATAATATATGTTTGTGGATGATTCTCAACCCTCTCATGTGTTCATTGTTGTCTTCTGATCTCTCATTACAGTTTGGTTATCTGTGCATGGTAGTTGTATTGCATTTCTATGGTCTTTGTTAAATTGTAAAACGGGTGTTTAACATTCCTTTGGTGCATCACCTTGTTAGCTTAGGTTTATTTTCTCGTATCTTCTCAACCCTGTCTCCTTGGTAAGATAGAGTAGGTTTTAGAGTATATCCTCTGTAATTTATTTGTGTGCACCTGAATAGAGGAATAGGAACCGGCCTTCATCTGGAGAGCTCTCTTGATTTCAAAGTCCCACACTTTGAGAGATGCTTCATGTTATGCTATCACACTGAGAGTCTCAACCCATCAAGTTGCAAACATTCAGGGGTGATGTGATTTTGCACTAACAGTTACATTCAACCCAATTTGACACCCTTAGAGGTGATCAATCAAAAATAAATAAAAAAGATACATAGTTATACATTTCAAGCACTTTAATTCTTATGAAAATGTTTTTCAACTCATTAGTGATGAGTTAGTAACTATGGTGCTTGCATCTTTTGCAATTCATACAAAACTTCAATAATCGTTAGAATCAAAAGTATAAACAAAATCCAAGTCATTCAAAATAAAGTATAAACAAAATCTAAGTCATTCAAAATTTCACCAATAGAAGTTGAAAAATCTTCTTACACGACAATATTGTCAATGTTTAGGTGTTGTCTATTTTTGACCCAGCCAAATTAAATTGTAATAGGGGAGAGGGGCCAATAGGTGAACAAGGTCCAATAGTTGACATGACTATTGATCACACAATACCCAATAGTTATCATAGTACTATGTAGTAGTTATTTATTTTTGACATAATAATTATGTAGAGTAGCCAATCACATCATGACATGTAAGACCTCTTGCCCATGTACAAGTACAAAAAATTCAATGTTCAAGCATTTTCACCCATATTCAAGTATTGGTTTCCACCATGGTTGTAGTGTAACTCAAATATATTATTTTAAATCAATTCAAAATATGACTTTCCCTCCAATTGAACATTCCAAAGAAAAAATATAAGTTAACATAAATATAAACTATATATTGGTGCAAAAATCAAAATCCCATATGATAAACAATTTATTTTGTGGGCCCCTTAACTTAGGGTGTACCACTACTAGACCCTCTCCCCTAAATTTGGCTTTTTTGGGTTCGCCATTTTTAACATTTTATAGAATAAGAAACAACACTTTAAGTGAGATGGCGCAGAGCATTAGGAATGTGCTGCTCGGTGTTGCATTGAATCATTTGTCTGAAAATCTCTCTATGTTAACAGGATCAATGGTGTAAAGAATCCTCTCTCTCAAATAAAGATTTTCTTTCTAATTATTCAAAGAAGTACTGTACAAAACAAATGAAAAGGCCAATTTTATTTATTTTAACATTCTCTAAGAATTCTTGTCTTTCAGTATTGGGTAACTCGCTGTCAAAGCAGTTTATTATATTGGTATGCTCACTCGAAAGAGGATTAGTCCAATTGATGTCCCTAAGTTCACTACAACTATACAGCGGTACTGCTGGAGTAGTCCGACCAACGTCCATGAGTGTGCGCCAATTGTACGAAGGCGGTATGAAGTGTGTGCCAATTGTACGGAGGCAGTATGAAACTTGAGCACCTGGTGGTCCCTTCCTCACACTAGGTTAAAGTTTACCGAGGCTGGTAAAGACTGTGCTAAATTGTAATATGTAATGATTCCTCTAATGAACCAAAAAAAAATGTCGTGATATGTTACCTATATAAAATTTATTTTGACTAGGGTAAACAGACTGTCTAAAATGCAAAAGCAAGTGATGTTTAGATACAACCATCTCTAAGATATAGTCACGCATACTTATAGGTGTTATATATGGTACATTAAATATGATAGTCATATTTGAAATCTATAAATTCAAAGAGATGATTTCATAATTTTACAAATATTTTACTAAAAAAAATATGGAGAACATGTAAATGGCCATTAAATTAAATTCATCGCATGACCTTTTACAATAGGAATAGAATAAGAGATTATGACATTAAAATAGGTTATTTGTGATTAAGATTTCAACAAATTGAAAATGTTATAGACTCGGGAATACCACGATTGGCATAAAAATCATGGCCCTTATGCAAGCTGAGAATTGTTTTGGTTGCTAAGTAGTATGTTTGGGGTGTGTTCTTTGGATGTCTCTACTAGCAACGAGACACAAGTGTGGCAGCAGTTGTAAGTAAAATCATAGCTCTCGCAAGTCGTGATCAAATTTGAAGCGTTGGTCTGAATTTCACTATGAAGGTTAAATATTGGACCAACCCTTCGATGATGAAAAGTAGTATAAATATTTCGCATTTCGCATGACAAGAGTAGATTAAGTAACCACGTCACAAAAATAAAGAACATTTTTTAATTGAGAGATTTTTTTTTAAAAATGAATGTTTATTAAAACTAAGAACATTTTTTAATCGAGAGATTCATTTTTTTTAAATGAATGTTTTATAAAAACTAAGAACATTAATTAGGTGTTGAATATAATATTTTACATCAATCACATCTAAGAACAATATCTATACCCCCTACATAGGGTCTATTTTATTATAACGCTATTGTGAAACTCAACCTAAAACAAGTCATCTATTAATTAACTCATTTACTTTGAAAAGTTGCTTAATAGTTTGTTTCTTACAACATTAAGCACACAAGTAATGAGTAAGATCAATTATATTGGTCTAAATGTGTTAGGGTGTGTTAATGTACCTCTAGACGCTCAAGCATTTAGACAATAAAAACAAAAGCAAATTATCCATAACTATTAACTCAAACTCATATTTGATTTTCTATATGCCACCTCTATGAATGCCATTATTACGCACCTTCCACTATCTTTTCAAACTCACTTTGCTTAATGTGCATGTTAAATGAGAAGAACATCCCTTTGATTCACATTAGGCTCAAGCCAATAGGTTCCAATGTAGTGATCCTCTGACTTGACATTGATATGATCCTTGGCTTACATAATTTATACATTGAGCCTTCACGGTTAATTGATATTGTCTACTATTTCCATCTCATAGGTTGTGGGTTTCACTTAGGGAAAATTTTAGTGGCGAATCTTCATTAATTCACGAATATTCTGGTTTTTAAAATTTTGTGAAATTTTAGGTATATGGATATGACTAATTTGCCTAAATTTTAAAGGTTCAAGTTACTTTTAGGGGCTAGTTCGCCCAGCGTTTACGCCAATAACCAAATTATTTAATTCAAATTGTCATTAGCGAGAAATTAAAATTTGTAAAATTCACTTTCATATATATAACATTACTAAATATCACTATGGTTGTAGGGTAGTGGCCACTAAGCTATGCAAAGAGTCGTTTACAATGACAAAATCTAATGGAATTTGCTTGTATCTTAAAATTCTCCATGGTCTAGCCAAAGTTACCTAGTGACAGCTAAGCTCTAAAATTTACCATGGTCATGTTGATGTATTACCAATTTAGCTAACGACTACTAAGCTATAAATATCTCCATTTTTTCACCAAAAAAATCACATTTTTAGAATTTTTTTGTTTAGTGAAATTGAATTATTAATCATTTTGATTAATCCAAGAGAAATATGGCCAAATATCACTATGGTTAGAACCTAGAAGCCGTTAAGCTATGCATATAGTTGTTTACAATGACAAAATCTAATGGACTTTACTCGTGTTTTAAATATCTGCATCATCACTTGTCACATGATTTGATATATGGGATGGAAATTTGGAAAAATTATATACTTATGTTTATAGTATATTTAATCCGATATTCTCAGTGCCCAACATCCAAATTTTGTGTTTGCAACTAAATATTTTATCGGGATTTACAAATTAAAATGACAATGGTTGACGACCATTTTTCCACACAACCCTTCTTTTGACAATTTGAATAAAATATTACACTTACAATTTGTCAAATGATTTATAAGTTTTAAATTTTTTTTACAGACAAATTTTGACCTGCCCTTCTCTGACGGGTTGGAAGCCCTTGGAAGGGCTGTGACAGGGGCAATTTTGAACGTTGCTCGCAAGGCGTGTAAATACAAAACTAGGTGGTCAAAGTAGCATAAATTACTCAAGAGGTAGGTCATAAGTTCAATCTCCTTCAAAAATAGCCAATAAAAGTCAATGGTTGTAATTAAATACAACAATGAACAAGTCAATGGCTAGTTCTAGGGGGGAGATTATCACGTGAGAAGGCAAAAGTATTTTGTAGTTTAGTTTGATATACAAATTTATTTATTTTTAACATAGTACTACTTTTAATCATCAAAAAGTGTGTTACAAATAGATACACTGCCAAACAATGTAATTAATATACCAGGAAACATCCATAAAGATATCATGGTAAGAGCTTAAAGCATAGTACAACAGGAAGAAGTCGTCCTTGTGATTCATCGAAATGAAGGATTTGGTGAAATGTTTGGTGTTTCTCCGTAGACCATCCTATAGGAATATGACCTATCACATAAACATTTTCCTGATCCAAAGCCCGATTGGCCAAAGCATCCGCTACTTTATTACTCTCCCAAGGAGTATGAACATAAAGAACTGTTTGGAAAGCTTGAGCCAAAATACCAATATTTTCTCGGATCTGTGAAATATGCCAATTAGAAGAGTGAATGGTGCTTTGCTTATTAAGCAGTCAAATAATCGTTTGAGAGTCATAGTCAATAATAAGTTTGGTCCACCCCATTTTGGCCACCTCCTTCAAAGCATATTAAATGGAAAGGATTTCTGCCATATTGTTTGTGGTAGTTCCAATTTGTTGCCCATAAAAAAGGTGATGTTGTGTTGCACTATGTCTAGCTATTCCTCCTATACCAGCTTGTCTCGGATTTCCTCGAGATGCCCCATCTATATTAATTTTAATGCAGCCTTCAGGGGGCAGTTACCAACATTTAGGTCGCGGTGATGGGTTTCTCTAAGGCTTTGTTGCATATTTTCCTCTCGAAGTTCCAAGAATGCAAGGACTCGCTTCCATTTAGCCGATACCGGGTTTGGCAATTTACCTTTGGTTTGGAGTGTGTCAACAATATTAGCTTTGATAGAGGTCCACAAAAATGCTAGTTCCTGTATTTTCCCTTTAAATATGTGTTTGTTTCTTTCTTTCCAGACATTCCATAACATTAAAGTTATAGAAATCCAACAAGCAATATTCATCGCATGGGTATCTTTTAGAGCCAATTCCCAACTAGGAATAACTTGCACCAGGTCAGTGGTATCATTCCAAACTAGTGTGAACATGTCGAGCATGTACTTCCATAGTTGTAAAGCAAAAGGGCAAGAGAAGAAAAGATGATCACACGTTTCTACCTCATTTAAGCATAACACACATCTAAAAGGTCTTGTTAACCCTCTTGTCATAAGATTTTCCCCTGTGAGTACTCGTTTATGAAGAAGGGTCCAAGTAAAAAAGCTCACTTTCAGCCATAACACCGACTGCCAAAACTTTCTAAAGATATCTGCCCATGGATGATTAAGTGGCCTAGCCAAAGAAGTATACCCCTTTGCCACCGTGTAACTGCCATCAGATTGCGTTCCCCACCCTTGTTCATCTTCCATGCCTGACAAGGATAGCTGACGCGGCTGTAAAATGAAGATCAATTGTTCAATTTGTTGTTGCGATAAGGTCATTGGCCATTGAGAAAATAGAAGCCACTCTTTATGAGGATGTGACTGCTGATAATGGTTGACTTTTATCCACTCTTTGCATAGAGTGTATTCATAGCAGGTAGTAAAGCCGAGTACTGAGATACAATTGGTGGAAACCCATTCCATGAGTCTGTCTAAAAATTTGATTGACAACCATTTTTGACAATCCAAAATAAATTGTCTTTGATAAAAGTCTCCCCCAGGGGAAGGACAGACAACATAGGAGAGCCGCTAGCAGGTAAGGAATGGCGAATGAGTTGACTCGTTGGTAAACCACTTGCATATTTAGCAAACACATTGATAACCCATAACTGGCGCAGATTTTGGAGAAACCTCCAATATAATTTAGCTGCCAATGTCATATTGTTCTTAACACTATCTCTAAAACCAAGTCCCCAAGTGTGTTTAGGACGACATAAAATCTCCCATTCGGCTAAATGCCATTTTTTATCATGTTGTTTTCCACACCAAAGAAACCTCTAACTAATATGATCTATATCATGAAGAATCCTAGCTGGAATATGAAGAATAGACACAATATATATTAGAATGGCCTGAGGACAGTTTTGACCAGGGTCATTCGTCCTCCTAAAGAAAGCCATATGTTTGTCCATTTGTCAAATTTGGCTTTGATTTTGGCCGTAACCCATGTCCAATCTATGAGCTTTTGAGGAGAAAAGGAAAACACCAAGGTACAAATTATGACTTGAAAGTTATCACCATTGTTAGCAATAGTTCTTGGATTCCTTGTCAAGACATGTTAAGGTTGTAATGTATTCTATATATGAAGATCTCAACATAAAAAGATAGATACTCAAAGACTATTTATATAAAGATAACTTGAAAATAAACTAGTTAACTATTGCAAGGCAATTGATTCATTTACAAACATGTATATAGACTAAACCATGACACAAGGAAGACATGTATACTTGTTCTAAAGATAATTAGTAGAAGAAATGTAGAAACTATCTCCATATAACCCAAAGCAAAGTATATATTGATACAAAGCAGGGAAGCTAGTACATCAATACTACTGTTGAAAAATAACAAATTTTTTGTGGGTAATATTCTGCAATATTTATGGAGTCATCTATGACTTGTCATCTTCACGATTTATAGTTTCACCTTCCTTTCTTGCTTCAAGAAGCATTACATTAAGTTGTATTTTTCCTTATAGAAAATTATTTACAAAACTATTAATATTAGAAAGATTATTTCATTACAACATATTGCATTTATGAGGCCTATGTCCTAATGACTCTCCAACAGTGACTACTCCTTTGCTTCGGTACAAACCTTGACTAGGTTTATAAATGGCTTGTTCCCAATATTGTCTTGTGGCAATTGCTCGATAGTTGGGCCTCAACAACCCCTCACTTATTTGGATTTGAATATTCCACATTGTCTAGTATGGAGTGGTTGAACCCAAAAAAGCTCATTTTTTTGTGCATTTTGTTATAGGGTATGTGTGTTAGGAATATGTTGTTCCACATGGTATTACTACTCTCATATGTTGTTTGTAGTTAGAATGAGTCACTTAAACACATTTTTTAGTTTTGTATGTGTGCTAAATAGGTTTGGGAGTGGATTCGCCCTTTTTTCAAACTCTTCAAGATAGAACCCTTTTGTGGCATATTCTTTTGCTTGAAGACTTAGTCGTGCTCCATGCAGAATTCAAGAAAAAAAGGCATTGAAATTCTTTTTCAGCATTTAAAAAGCTATAAATTGTGTAGTGTTTAACAAAGATCATTTACACATATTTCTCTATTGTTGACAAAATTGCTACCATATCTAATTTAATGTTGCAAATTGAAGTTTAAATTGAAAAGTTAGCCTTGGAGGTGGAACACCTTTGCACCCTCATAGCCATTGGGGGAATGCCCTGGTACAATTAGCAGAGTCCCATTCGACTCTCCTTGACATAATTCTTCGAGGAGAGACAAAGGACAAAGGGATCGAGGAAGAGTCTGACAAAGGTTTAGCATAGTACTCTCGACTCTCCCAGACATAATTCTTCAAGGAGAGACAAAGGACAAAGGGATCGAAGAAGAGTCTGACGAAGATTGTGCAGTGGTTAGGCTTTCTTTGTTCCTCCACCTCACCACATAATTTTTCCATTTGGAAGGCATAGAGGGTGGTCGTCCCCTCAAACATGTGGTTTTGCTCCTACAAACTAGGATGGGGCATGGCAAGATGCATTGCCTTTGCTTGGCTATTTCTCCAACAAAACTATAAGTGAAAGAATAAAATAATGTTCAAACTTATAGATAATATCATTGAGATCTTATCCACAATATTGCATCCTCTTTGATAATGGGTAGGTAACAACTCTCAAAATTCACCACCACCCACCACCTCCAACCTATATTGGGCTAATAGTACCTATTACTTCAATTCTACTATATTGGGCTAATAGTACCTTTTACTTAAATTCTACTATGAAACGATGGATTTGTTTTAGAGTGCATTTTACTAATTTGTGGTTGTAGTAGTTGGCCTTTTGCCCTTGCTCTTGGGTTTCTTTTAAGAGACAATTTGAAATATTTTGTACAAGAATAACTTATATATCGATTATAATCATTTTATTCAACGGTAATTATTACCATCCCACTCCATATGACTAATTGTCAGTACACACCTCCCCCAATCTCTGATTTGTAGGTGTTATGGAAGAATCAAATACCCACCCTTTTGATTCTATGCCGCTCGACATGGTAGGACCTTATGTTTGTATCCAACTAACTAATTTGTTGACTATAGTTTGTGTTCCCCTCAGAATTGCTTCATTTATCTATCATTTTAGGTTCAGCTCCTTGTATCAATTAACTGTGTATACAATTACACACAGCCATGAATGGACAAGTTATCACCTGCAAAGGTAAGGTGCTCTGTACTTCAATTTGATAGGCAGATCACAATTAGAATTTGCATTATCTTGGTAAAAAGAAATACCCAGTTGAGAAATTGACAGAGAAATCTGATGAATGGCTGCTGTGTGTGTTTTTGATGAAGCTGCTGTGTGTTGGGCGCCGGGGGAACCTCTGCTAATCGAAGAAATTCAGGTTGCACCCCCGCAGAGTCTGGAAGTTCGGATCAAAATCATATGCACCACTTTATGCCACACTGACCTCACTTTCTGGAAGAACAAAGAGGATAACACACAATACCCCCGCATTTATGGGCATGAATCAGTTGGGTATGTTTCTTCTCTTTTTAATTCCCCTTCTCTGTCAATTACATTGTTATGTTGCTGATTTTTTATTGTATACGATGCAGAAGAGTGGAAAGTGTTGGGGAAAGTGTAAAGGGTATTGAAGAGGGGGATTTTGTGATCCCTGTGTTCATGGGGAACTGCACAGAGTGTGTGTATTGCAAGTCCACCAAGAGCAATATGTGTGTCAACGATTTGCCAATGACACATATTGGAGTGATGAAAAGTGACAATGCTACCAGATTCAGTATCAATGGGAATCCAATATATCATTTCTTGAGAATTTCCAGCTTTTCTGAATACACAGTTGTAGAGAGTGATCATGTGGTCAAAATTAATCCATTGGCTCCCCCTGATAAAGCTTGTCTTCTTAGCTGTGGCGTCACAACAGGTAATTATGTGTTGCTTAGTTGCAGGATTGCATGGCAAGCAGGGGAAGACTAGGAATGGACTCCATGATCCAAGGGGTTATGAGACTGAAAATTTAAAGTTGTTTTGAAGAACTGGTTGCCTTTGTGTTGTGGTTAATCAGGTTTAGGTGGGGCTTGGAAGGTGGCCAATGTAGAGAAAGGCTCAACTGTGGCTGTCTTTGGTTTAGGAACAGTAGGCCTTGCTGTAATTCACATACCCTCCTCCATTCACCAAATGCAAGGGAATTAGTTTTAGAGTCTGCGTCACTTTTTTTCTGATTTCCTCTATCCTTTTTAGATTCCTAATGTATCTATTGCGCATTAAAATTGCAGGTTGCAGAAGGTGCAAGAATCAGAGGTGCATCTAGAATCATTGGTGTTGATGTGAAGCCTCAAAAATTTGAAATTGGTACAGTGATGGATTTTTGCATTAGAATAGATCATATTTATTTATGCCCTTAGAAGGCCACATGTGGACTCCGACTGAGTAGCTAAATATAGAATTCTGCAATTGCCAGTCACATGTTAGAATTTTGCAGGGGGTAGAGTATTGTAGGCCTCGTATCTCTTGTATACTGGGAGTACGAGATAATTTCATATGACTCAAAACAGAGCACCCCACATCGTTACCTTTCCTATCATATGAATAATATATACATATATATGCCGGTCACATGTTAGAATTTCGCAGGGGGTAGAGTATTGTAGGTCTTGTGTCTCTTGTATACTGGAAGTACGAGATGGTTTCATATGATTCAAAACAGAGCACCCCAAATCGTAGACCTTACCTTTCCTTTCATATATATATATATATATATATATGTGCCCGTCACATGTTAGAATTTTGCAGGGGGTGGAATATTGTAGGCCTCGTGTCTCTTATATACTGGGAGTACGAGATAGTTTCATATGACCCAAAACAGAGCACCCCACATCATAGACATTACCTCTCCTTTCCTATCAAAATTGTACTCTATCAATTTAAGATTAAATTATTCTCAGTGCAACAAAATATTAGAATCTTCTGGATATTAATTTTATCAGGCAGGATTTTCCAGAAGATTCTAGTAAGTTTTTTCAAAATTAAGAACTGAGCAAAGAAGAAAAAGAAAAACGAGCTGCAAACTACAAGAGGATATGCCACAGTCGCTTCCAGATAAATTAACCAAAATGTTTATTTGTGGAAATTACAAAGATTTAACAAACAAGCTAACTCATCTACGCTATCCATGATTCGCAGGGAGGAAATTTGGTGTCACGGACTTTGTCAATCCTAAAGACCATGAAATTCCTGTTCACCAGGTTCTTCTCCTCCAACATTTTCAGTTTTAAACAAAAAGATGAATGTGATGTGAGTTAGCTAAGTTTTGTGTATGTATTTCGTTACAGGTGATCAAAGAAATGACAGGAAGCGGAGTGGATTACAGTTTCGATTGCACAGGCATCAAGTCTGTGACAGTTGAAGCCTTCAAAAGCACTTGTTATGTAAGATACATTCTTTACCTGGTACTGATATGTGAAATCAGCATTGTCAAATGCCATTCGAGTTATTATTAATATAAGTTTGCAGGGATGGGGTTCCACAGTGATTTTAGGGGTGGAAATGACAGAGATACCTATAAATAGCGTGGATTTGGTATTGGGTAAAAGTATTAGAGGGTCCTTATTTGGGGGGATGAAGGCAAAGTCAGATCTGCCTCCATTGGTGGATATGTACATGAAAAAGGTATGATTGATTATCACGTTATTTGGAATATTTTGAGTAGAATACTTTAGCCCCTTGCTTCCGAGATTATCTGTAAACTTAGATGTAATTCAAGCTCGTGTTTGATATTGTATCAGGAGCTTCAACTAGACGATTTCATCACTCACGAAGTCTCATTTTCAGAGATCAACAAGGCATTTGATTTGTTGATGGAAGGAGAGAATTTAAGATGCATTATTTGGATTGACAAAACAGTACAATAGCTTTCTCCACCCAATTCATCACAAGTTAAGAGAGAAATCAATGGGTTTGCAGGTATTTTATAGCCACATATAAATGACCCAGTGAGGCCAACTGAGAGAAAACTTGTTTATTTTCACTCAAGTTGTATTCTGTTATTCTTAGTCCACTGTACTTAGAAGCTATTAATCTTTGGGTTCAGTGGTATTTCATGTTGTTTTGTATTGGATTTATGTGATGTATAGCCACTGTTTTGACCTGGTTTTTTGTTATTACGCCACTAGGCGTTCCCAGATCTCAGATCTGTCATGGCTATGGGTATTATTTATCCATAAATGTTCTCAAGTCACAAATTTTAGAAAATGTGCGTGTATATGTACGCATTGCTTGCAAATATATTAGCTGGGGTTCGTTTGCATGCAAAACCCTTATAAGAAGTCTTAAAGCATTTGCCATTCTGTGAAATAAGTGCATTACTGAGTAACATTCATCTGGGTTTTGATTATATTTGAAATAATGATGACCCATTTTCCTTGGTGGGAAGCGAATCCTTTCTTCCCCAATGCTGAAGGTGTGCACGATTCTACAGAGGATTTTTTTTTAATATTTAATTAACAATTTCAGATGCCCAATTGGTCTATTAACAATTATATGAGTTTGGCATTGCTGTCAAATCAAGCTGCTCTGGGAATGATGGGATGAAAAAAAGAAAATCTTACGGGTATTTGGCATGCTTTTCGGTAGAGAGGTCATCATCCGCTCCGGCAGAATCGTTTATATTGACAGAGTGAACACCCATTCATGCACGAGTGTGTGTCGAGCTTGCATGAATCTTTGCATCGGGTTCCCTCTGTAGACCACTGTTTGCATATGGATGGTGGCACTTTCCATGCTTTCCTAATTTCACCTACCCATCGCTGAACAAGTTTTTCCTAAGGAAGAAGTTGTTTTCTTTGCGGATGAATGAAGGTGACTCGGTTGCACAGAACCTAAATAATTTTAATTTTTTCATAAACTAGTTAGTGTCTAGATGTGAATATGGATAATGAAGAGAAGTGTATTACCCTTATATGTTCTTTGCTAGACTCTCGGGAAAATTTGGTGATAGTTATTACCAGTACTATGAACAAACAAAAGATTGAGGATGTAGTTGCAGCTTTATTATCTGAAGAGATGAGGAGGAAGTTTGTAAACGACTATCACTCAAAGGAAGCTTTGTCACTGTGTGGGAGAGAGAAATAGAGAGGCAAGAAGAAGAAAGCAGAGGATAAAAGGTCCAAGTCTAAAAATAGATCTAAGACTCCAGGGTGAAGTCTGAAAAAAGGGCACTTTAAGAAGGATTACAAGGTGAAGAAGGAAAAAAGGCCTCAAAACAATGTGTTCTGAAGATGGAGGAGGAAACACAGATGATGGTGATGTTTATCGTACAGTCTTGAGCGCACATGCATACAATCTTGCATGGATTATTGATTTAGGTGCATCATTCCACATGAATCCTCACGGGGAGTGGTTCATAGAATATGAGGTTCATGATGAATGCCAAGTTTTTTGGGTTATAACACAACCTACAAAATTGTGCAGAGAGAAAGAGTGAAGTTGAAGCTTGGAGATGGGAGGAGTGTATTGTGAATACCAAGCTTTGCAAGAAATATGGTTTCAGTTAACAAGATAAATAATGTTGGTGTACGGGTCTCATTCAGTAAATATGGGTGCAAAATGTTACGTGGAACTCTAGTTTTAGAAAGAGGAGTCCGCAAAAGAATTTTGTTTAAACTTTATGCGAGCAAGGTACTTAATGCAAGCAAAAACTCTATTGTTTCAGAGGTGAAGACTCTACAGCAGGTTCCATGTTTAGGATCAATGAATTATCGGAGGAAAAAATCTCACAACAAGAAGCTTTGAAATGTGCGTCGATTTTAGTGTTGGTGGTTGCGTACCAATACTCGCTCTCGTAAGATCTCCGTGTTGGTAAACAAGATGTGGTAAATCATTCGCTCCCGCGAGATCTGTGTTAGCGAATAGGCTATGGGAGAGTACTCGCTCCAATGAGATCTCCATGTTGGAGAACAGTATGCAAGAAAGTACTTGTTCCCTCTGTTAGCGTAATTTAGCATAGGCATATTTATTGCATTTTATTGCATTGTCTTTTATTTAATAATGTGCAACATGTACACTCTAGTCTAGTGACTTGCATTCAATATTGTTACGTTGGATAACATTCAATATTGGTATTAGTAGTAATTACATGTGCATGTGAGATGGGTTTTATCATCTCGTAGTTGGTTCCTGATAGGGTGTCATGTCTATCCATATGAGGCTGTCTAATATCTATAAATATTACAGCTCTTACATTGTTATGTAATCTGATTTAATGATCAATAATATTTGTGAGGCTTCCATCCCTCTTTGGTCATTGCAATCTTATTCTATTCTATCCTTTGGTATCAGAGCTATACCATTATTATCATTTGGTATCAGAGCAGGTTCTATCCAAGCAAGGTTGAAGAGGAGCACTATTGGAGAGGATCCATTGGAGAAGAAGATCTGCATCAAAGGAGAGTCATTGAAGCATCCCGCAGCCTCCATTCCTTCCAAGCATCCCTCAACTAAAATTTGACCCATCCACTTATTTGGAAAGTAATTTTTTTTTATTAGTCATTGGCATAGCCAATTGATCCAACATATTAGTAGAAAATTTCAGATTTGGAGATCTTTAAAAAAAAAAAAAGATCTTGAAAAAAAAAAAAAAATTGTGAAAAAAAAAAAAAATCTTTAAAAAAAGGAGAAAGATTTTGAAAAAAATTGCAGATCTAAAAAAAAAAAAAGTGAAAAAAAGAAAATCAGATCTAAAAATAGAGGTGTGAAGAATTTGGGAGCAAAGGTTGAAGCAGTCCTGTCAACAAAATTTGAACATATAGCTCTTAGAAAAAAGGACATAACTTTTTCATACAATGTCAGATTGATGTGCCATTTTTTTGTTGGAAATATAAAAAGGAGACGCACAACTTTGCAACTTACATCATCTTCAGATTCGGCCTTCACATGTGACGAAAAATCTATACAAGTCGGATCAGTTTTTCTGAAAAAAAAATCAGATCTAGCTGGTAAATTGGTAAGATCTCAAAAACGAAGATTCCGATTCTTCTGAAATTTTGTGGGTTTCAAGAAAAATATTGTATGATGTTGCTGTCAAAATTTTAGAAAAACCTAAATCACGGTTTGTGAAAAAAGGTGAAAACAATATTCAGATTGTTTGTTTGAATCTTGGGAACAAACAGGCCAGCGATTCAATTCTCACTCTCTCCATATTTTTTATTAAATTATTTTTTCTAGAAAATTTGGAGAAATTACTAAATTTTGGGAGATTTTCAAATTTAGAAGCTCACCAAACACATTTAGAGCCACCGCTAAGTTTAGCGGAAAAACACCTATTGGGGGTAAAAAATATTTTTGGCTTAAATTGTGTATTTTGTGATTTTAGACCCTTTTTTCTAAAGAGGAGGGACACAAAAACTTCATTTTAATGTACTTTTGGAGCATTTTGTACTAATCTTGGTGCATAAAGGTAAAAAAAATGTGCAATTTTTTTATTTTATGTTTGGGTCTATCACACGAGATCTTTGATCTCATAGCAGCGTTCGGTATATACGATGCCTCTGGGAAGCGCTTACGAGTGATGCCATTGCGACTACTACTGCACTTAACGCCTAACACCGCTGTCTAAACGTCGTCTGGGCATCGACCTTATAAAATCGATGGGGAGTAATAAGGACACAATACACACACATTTGAGCCCTCCCATCCATTTGTGCTTGCACAAACCCCTCTCAGTACTGTCTACGTACCACGTACTAAATTCTTTCACATGCGTTAACACCTCTTTCCGTACGGACAGGTGTATTGAAAGGGTGATCTTCTTCCATGTACCGACGGGTATATCGGAAGGGAGCGTAGATAGAAAGGTTTGGTATATCGATCTGACGGTATATTGAGAGGGAGACCATAAACCTACAGTGATAAGAGTCTTACCCTTTGTCAGAAATTCAGTTTCAGAAATTTAGATTGTAGAAATGGGTGCACAAGCACCAAAGTTCTTCTTGCCAGATTCACAACTGCTTAGAGGAGACAACTATGCTGCATGGAAACCGAAGATCAAGATGTTACTTAAGTTTGAAGACCTATAGACAGTTGTAGATGGAAAAACAACAAGATCACTTGATGATGGAAGACAAGTTCAATTTGACAGGGCCAATCAAAAGGCCAAGTTGATCATCTTGTTTGGCGTAACAGACGATGTGCAACCCCACATTAGAGATGCCACATCGGCCAAGGATGCATGGGATAAGTTGAGCACAGTCTATGAGGCAAAGAACAAGAATGCCATCCTCAACCTACTATCACAACTGCATACTCAAGTTCAAACACAATGAGAAGGTTGAAGTTTTTTTAAGACGAGTTGTTACTTTGAGGGCATCTCTATTGGCATTGGAAAAAGAGATAAGTGATGAAGACCTCGTACCAATTGTGTTACGAGCACTTCCTCCTTCCTACAGAATCTTTGTGACAACTATCAATATGAGTGAACATACAGTCACCTTTGAGAAGTTGGTCAATCTACTCCAACAAAAAGAGACAATGAACTACAAAGATCATGAAGATGAGCAAGCACTATCTTCCAATCATAAAGGAAAGAGGAAATTTTAGTCCAATCACAAGAAGTCCCAACAAAATCAAAGTCAACAAAGGGACCAAAGTCAACGAGACAACACCAAGAAGTGTCTCATTTGCAATAAAGGGGGACATGACATCAAAGATTGTTGGTACAATTCCTACAAAAAAGGTTCATCGAGCAATTCAAAACCCAACAACCAACAAGGTAACAACAATTCAAATCAAGGGAAGTCCAATAATAACAACAATCAATGGCAGAAAAATAGTAATTTGCAAAGAAAACTCAAACAACAAGAGTACATTGCCGAACATGAGGATGATTTAGATGAAGGAAACCACATGTATTCTGCTCAATTTGATGAAGAAACTAAGTCCACACAAGATATCTGGTATGTTGACTCGGGTGCAACTCGACACATGACTGAACGCAAGGATTGGTTCTACACACTACGTGACTCACCTAACAAGAACCATGTGTCATTAGGTGATGACTCATCATACAGTATCAAGGGGATTGGAAACATTTCACTACCTCTTAGAAAACATGACTGCAAAATCACAGATGTATTGTATGTACCTGAGTTGACCAAGAATTTTCTATCAGTTAGTCAACTCCTTGATCACAACTTGAAGTTGGATTTTGACAGTAATAATGGAGAAAAAGTGTGTTTGATAAGAGATAAGTCAAGAGGTTCCAAGATTGTAGCAAGAGCCTCCAATGTGGGACGCATGTTCCAACTTGATTTTTCCCACAAGGATGATCAAGCTCTAGTTGCCAAAGACACACAATCTACAGAACTATGGCATCGCAGATATGGTCACATCAGTTTTGGCTATCTCCAAACACTTCAAAAGGGCAACATGGTGAAAGGATTGCCTACACTCAAGCACAACACTGACAAGTGTCACAATTGCCTAGTTGGAAAGCAACACAGAGTACCCTTCCAGAAGAACACATATAGAGCTAAGGGAAAGCTTGATTTGGTGCACACCAATCTTTGCGGGCCTATGCAACCAAGTCATTCTGGATGTCAATACTTCATGCTTTATGTTGATGACTACTCAAAAAAGATGTGGATATATTGTCTAAGAAACAAGAGTCAAGCCTTTGAGACATTTCAGAAGTTCAAAGCACTTGTTAAGAATGAAGTTGGTCGCAAGATCAAAACTCTCTGCTCAGATTGAGGGGGGGAATTCACGAGCAATGAGTTCAAGACTTACCTGGAAGCTCATGGGATTCGTCGACAAATGCCTCCTACTCACAAACCACAGCAGAATGGTATAGTTGAGAGAAAGAATCGTACTATCATGGAAATGGTGCGACGTATGATTGACGACTCAGGTTTAACAAAGACATTTTGGGTAGAAGTTGTAAGAACTACAGTCTATTTGTTGAACAGAGTGCCCACAGTAGCTCTTGAAGAAGTGACACCTCAAGAAGCATGGTCAAATCGGAAACCATCAATTGCACACCTAAGAGTATTTGGGTGTAAAGCTAGCATGCACATACCCAAGAAGAACAGGAACAAGTTGGATATGAAAGCTGAGAAACTGATATTCATTGGATACAATGAAAAAGCACTTGGGTACAGATTATGGGATCCGAAAGCAAAGAAAGTATACACAAGTAGGGATGTTGAGTTCTTTGAGAAGAAACAAGCAAATGCTCCACTCAACGACTCAACAAACATGCAGAATACACCTCTTGTGAAGATAGAATTTGATGTTCCCACTGAAGATGATAGTGATGAATTGGATGATGGTGAAAACTTGGATCCACCGCAAGCCAATGGAACAGCTAAGAAGTTACCTAAATGGTATACTCAATTAATAAGAGATGTAAATTTGAATGAAGCACCTAGCACATCATCCAATACTAGACCTAGAACTCGCAGTCAAGCTCATGAAGAGGTCAATTATGCCCTAATGAGCAGAGTTGTTGAAATAGTTGAGCCATCTACAATTCAGGAAGCCCTATAATCAAAAGTTTGGAAAGATGTCATGGATTCAGAGTATCAGTCAGTGATGAAGAACAACACATGGCAACTTGTCGACCTTCCACTAGGGAAGAAACCCATTGGATGCAGATGGATATTCAAGACTAAGTACAAATTAGATGGGACTATTGACAAGTATAAAGCAAGGCTTGTAACAAAGGGGTATGCACAACAAGAAGGCATTGATTATGAGGAGACACTTTCTCCCACATCCAAGATCAAGACAATCAGGATGATCTTTGCTCTAGCTGCACAATTTGGTTGGAAAGTCCACCAAATGGATGTGAAAAGTGTCTTTCTTAATGGAGATTTGCAAGAATAAGTCTATATGACTCAACCAGAGGGTTATGTAATACCAGAAAAAGAAATGATGGTATGCAGACTCATAAAATCTCTATATGGCCTAAAACAGGCACCCCGGGCATGGTACATCAAAATTGATGAGCATCTCATAAGTCATGGATTCAAAAGGAATCCTTATGACCCCAATCTCTACCTCAAAAAGCAAGGGGGGAGATTGTCATTGTGGTTGTTTATGTCGACGATCTAGTCATTATAGGCAGTTCTGTGAAGATGATCGATGCAACAAAGAAGAATTTTAATCGATCGTTCGACATGACAGATCTTAGGCTCATGCACTATTGTCTTGGGTTGGAAGTATGGCAAAAAGAGAATCATATCTTTGTGTCACAGTTGAAATACATCAAGACAACGCTCGAGAAATTCAGGATGATGAACTGCACTCCTATTGTTACACCTATGGAAACGAGACTTCAGTTATCTCGTTCCGATCCATCACCACCGGTGAATGCAACTTTCTATCGGCAGTTGATTGGGAGTCTCATTTACCTGACATATATTAGACCAGATATCATCTTTGCAGTCAGCTATTTATCACGCTTCATGCAAGAACCGAAAATATGTCATTGGAAAGCAGCAAAGAAAATACTGAGATATTTAAAGGGTATAGTTGACCTTGGTCTAGAGTACAAGAAGAACGACAACTTCTTCTTAACAGGATATTCAGATTCAGATCATGCAGGAAACATGGATGATAGGAAGTCAACATCAGGCTTCATCTTCTTTATGGGATCTGGACCGATATCATGGGGAAACAAGAAACAAAACTTTGTTTCTTGCTCTTCTACAGAAGCAAAGTATCGAGCTGCAGGTGAAGCTGTTTATGAAGCAATATGGCTACGCCGAATACTGGAAGGAATTGGTCTACCACAATAGAAATCTACTCCATTATATGTTGATAATGAAGGAGTTTTGAAGCTTGTTCGCAATCCAATATTTCATGAGAGAACCAAGCATATTGAAGTACAGGTTCATTTCATACGCAAGCATGTCTTGAAGCACAACATACAGCTCCAGTTCTGTCCTACAGATGAACAGAGGGCAAACGTTTTCACTAAGTCACTTGCACGTGACAAATTCACACTGTTCAGAGAGTTCCTCTCCACTTCATTGGAAACTATGCAAAATTAAGGGGGGGAATGTTAGCGTAATTTAGCATAGCCATATTTATTGCATTTTATTGCATTGTCTTTTATTTAATAATGTGCAACATGTGCACTCTAGTCTAGTGACTTGCATTCAATATTGTTATGTTGGATAACATTCAATATTGGTATTAGTAGTAATTACATGTGCATGTGAGATGGGTCTTATCATCTCGTAGTTGGTTCCTGATAGGGTGTCATGTCTATCCATATGAGGTTGTCTAATATCTATAAATATTACAGCTCTTGTACTGTTATGTAATCTGATTTAATGATCAATAATATTTGTGAGGCTTCCGTCCCTCTTTGGTCATTACAATCTTATTCTATTCTATCATTTGGTATCAGAGCTATACCATTATTATCACCCTCTCGGTGTTAATGGAAAGTTTGCAAGGAAAAGGAGAATGTGGGATTTCTCACACCCGCAAAAACTTAATGTGAGTGAGCAAGAGATCTCACACCCACAAGACCTTGAGACCATGAAACCTTGAAACCAGAAATGCCAAGAAGAGTGTGGGGGAGTTCTGACCCTTGCAAGAACTTACTTCAATGGGAAGGAAATCTCACGCCCGCTAGATCTTAAGGAAAACAAAAAGAGCAAGGGGGAGTTCTCACCTCTACGGAAACTAAAGAAGACCATGTCGAAGGAGAAGCCAAATGATATATCACCACAGTGAGTTCTATTTGGGGAGACGAAGACCACGAAGGAATTATCATGATAACAAGATTTGGTAAAAAAATGGCTCCAAGAGGAGAGAGACATGTTTTGGCATAAAAGGTTGGATTGCATTGGTGAAAAACAGTTGCATGTTTTACAATCAAAATACATGGTACAAGGAATCTTGGATTGTCTCTCAGAATTTAAATTTTGTGAACATTGTGTGTATGGAATACAAGAAAAGTAATGTTTCCCACTTCTAATACCCGTTCAACTCAAATTTTACAGGGTATACACAACAATGTCTTCTGATCAATAAAGGTGCCCTCATATGGAAAGTTGATATTTTTGAAGTCACTGAAATATGCACTTATTACTATTAAATTACGCCTCTAGTATGTTGTTAAATACATGATTTCTAAGTTTGGAAACTAGGCACTGGTGACACCTCTTTAGTCTTTTTCTTGCTTTGTTTGGCTATGTTTACGTCTCTTATCAAGCATTTGCATATTTTTGGTCGAGTCACAGAGATCCTTATTCCTATATTTTTCTTTGTTTATGTTTTCTTATTATAGGACAGTATCGCCCAGACATGATAGTAGTGCCCATGCGTTAATGTCCTTCTGGGCGCTTATGTCTAATTTGCTTATTTTTTTCCTTTGTTGGTATGTTTTGGGTTTGGGTCTTGTCTTGTCTTCTTTCCACGACCTATGTCGGCTTTTGGTGTCATTATGTGCCAAAATTCAAACACAAAACTTTTATATAAACATAACCTACTAACTATTAAAGGGGAAATTGGGATATCATTTTCTATATCTACCACATACCAAGAGCAACACAAGAAATTACATTTTGTGATGCATTATTCACTGCATAGGTGAGGCTATTCCGAGTTTCATATCACACATTCTTGCATTGGGACAAAGTAGTTGTAGCCTGTTATTTTTTTGTGACTGACACTAGGGCATCCTAGCTCAAGGGACATGATTTCAATCACACACCACAAGAACTACATGGAGTTTGAAACATAGTGTAGTGCTCGACAACAAAATCACATCGGGGTGACTGTCAGGGTCAATCTGACTCTCTCATTTGAATTTTTCATTTAGTCTAATGTGCACTTAATTCTTGTGTAGGTAATTAGGGTTTATTTTACAGGTTCGGGTGCAACTGAGTAGGAGTGCAACGAACCTGATGTAACCTACGTAGAGCTAACAATGATAAGAAGCGACACAGAAAGAACCGGATTTAAATCATTCTCGAGGATACTAGCACCTGTAGACACCCCAAAATTACACTTGTGTTTCCACTTGTTCCCAGTGTTATCCTAGTACACCATGTTATTCACCCATTTATGATTAATTGATTAAATTAATACACATTGTACCCCTTTGGATTAATTAAATTAATCTCATGTATCTTTTGTACCCCTTTAGCTAAGTTAATTATTATTTATTAATTAAATAATTAATTAATTAAGTGTGTGCACGTCCTAGTCATCTGCCACTTGACCAAACATCCACTTAGACTCCACTTGGACTCCCTATCCTTATCCTAGTTAATTGCACTTCTAGAATCCTAGAAAGGTGGGGGCAGTTAAATTGCATGTACAACCACCTTTCTAGATGCAACTTTCTGCAATTAATTCATTTATTGCCCCCGGCACTATTGTAACTTCCCACAATGCTATTTTTAGCATATGCATTTACCCGTAAGTAACCAATTTCAACTACTTTTGCCTCTATAAATTGCAAACTTACCTTGCTTACAAATCCTCTTGAATCTGAAGTACAAAAACTCTGTTGAATTCACTGTTTTGGTAGCAATTGCATTCAAAGTTTGGAGAGCATTCAAGAGCATCCACATTCATTTCTGACATCCATTTGCGAGGCTTCATAGGAGACCCTTATTGAGGTTTGCATTGAAGAAAGCTCATGGAAGGTTTGCATTTTTAGTTTATTTATCTTTCATTATTGTAGTAGTTTTTCATTGCATACATTTTGGCACACCCGGTGAGACTCGCACCCCCTTTTCTTTCATTTTTGTCTCATTTTGTTCTTGGAGTGTTTTTGTTTTTTTTTTTTGTGTTATTGTGAAGGTTTGGAAGACCAAGTTGTTTTGTTGGCAACAGTAATTTTGCAGATCACAAACAAAAAAAATAACATATTTTTTGTATTTCTCATTTTCTATTGATTTATTGTGAGTGCAAAATTTTATTTGGAGTATAGCAATTATTCTTACTGCAAAAGAAAATTGTTTGGTTATTTGTTGTTGTAATACACCTGCACACAAAAAAAAAAAACTTAGATTAGATTTTTATTAAAAAAATTGAATATGTATATATTATTGTTATACACGTATGTTTTTTTATAAACTGTTTAATTTTTTTTTTTAAATGAAAACAAAAAACAAAAATATACAAAAAAAGATCTAACCTAGACACCTACCCATCCCCTCCTCTCCCCTTAGCTCGGCCAGCTCGGCCAAGCTACCTACCCCACAGATCCCAACCCCATCTCAACCCTACCCACCCAACTTAACCTAACTCTACCCGCATCCCATTCCCTCGACCTAACTCTACCCGTCCCAACCCAACTCGCCCCTACCCTCTGCTCTACCCTATTCCCCACATACCGCCTCGTTCCCTACCCACCCCGTCCCCATCCTACCAACCTAACAAGCCTACCCTAGCCCATCCCCTATTGAGCTCGTCCCGAACTCAACCCACAAATCGACACGTCCCATCCCCGAGCTCCTAGTCGTGCCCCGACCGAGCCACATCATCCCTCGAGCCCTCCCTGGCTCTCTTCCTCCACGCCTGAGATCCTCCCGCCTACCCCCTATGCGAGCCCCCACCCGCGCCTTCACCAAGCTCCCAGCCTCTCCACACATGAGCTCCGCGAGCTTCCACTGCACAATAGCCAATGCATTAGTTTTTAGGTTTTGATTCGCTTTTAAAACTTGAAGTTAGGTTTAGAATAACACTTCGGGTTTTCCTTTTTTGTTTAATTTATTTCATTTCCTTTTAGGCTTTGTCTTATGTTTATCTAATGAATATTTCTTTTTATTTTTTATTTGTTTATGTAACTTATTTCATCTATTTAACTTAATGTGGTCTTTCTTTCACTACGTTAGAATCTTTTTTATTATTATTTTTTGTACATTTTGTTCACTGCGACTAATCATGTTTTTTGCTTTTACAAGATTCAAGACCTCTTTTAATCACTATAGTGAGCTAATTATAACGCTTGCAAATTTAGCGTTATTGGACGTTTCGGTCCAATTTTTCTTGCTTTTTAGCCCTTTTGTACACATTTTATCATTTTCTAACCCGGACTACCCTTTGTAACGTGTTTTTTTGTGAAGTTTTCTTGTCATTTTTGTTTTTGGTAAGATTATATCATTGAGCGATCATGTGTATGCTCTTCCCTCGCACTTTCTAAGCAATCTTGGGAACCATAAACGTGATTATTTCTCATTTTTATTTTTGGGGAATTAACGTTTCACTTAACCAAAGCCAACCCACGTGTATGCTCTTTCCTCGCACTTTTTAAGCGATCTTGGAAACTAGAAACGTGGGTTTGCTTCTGTTTTCTTATTTATTTGTTTTATTTTTTTACCTCTTTCCGGAAAACTTTCTAATCGTTGTTTGTAGGACCCACTCTCACACAAGGTGGATAAAACATTCAAAAACTACTAACTGCAGGTTGCTAAAGGAGTTCAACCAAACCACATTAAAATCACAAGATAAAAAAAACACCACATTCAAAACAATGTATTTACAGGTTCAGTTTAGAGCTATGATTCGACCGCTTAACTAGAACATAACCCCCTTGACATAAGCCTTAAGCTACAACAAAGGGGTGGTTCTAGGAACCCCAAAGTAGTCCACACCTTAAGGGAACTGGTGGATGAAACGGGAATCTTTTTATCCTACCTGACTAGTAAAGCCTTGTGAGTTAGAGTCACGGATATCCTTAGTAGCGACCCCAATGCGATTTATTTTGAGCAAGATCTTTGCTCAAGGTTTCAAAGGGGGTAAAGTAAAGCCGTCAGCTAGCAATAACATCACGCTCACTCAGATATACTGTTGACACCTAGTTGAGAGAGCCACCTAGGAATTCACGCATTGTCCAATCCAATCTAAGGTAGAGGCCACAACTTTCATTTCACCACTTTTCATTTTTCTCGCATGTTACACACTTGTGTTTCACTTTCGTCATTCACGTTTTCTCTCTCATCCATCTTGTCACTTTTTACATGTGTCTAAGTCTTGGGTTGTGGACATCCATATTCACACTTAAGCACTTTCATTTTCATATAAGTCTTGATGTTGCGATACTCGCTTTATCACAATCAAGCACTCTCTTGATCACCTTGATATTTCATTATCGTAAGTCTTAAGTTTAACGTTATTTTGTTGAATCTAAGCATTCATCATTCTTACATCATCGCATTTCACATTTACTTTCTTGACTTATCGACATTCTTCACTATCGTTCTCTACTCACTCTTACATCGTTGCATTTTCACATCCACTTTGTTGAGTTGCGACGTATTCCATTTTTTATCCTATCATCTTACGTTGTCATACTTTGCAATCATTTTGTTGCATTGTTGACATCCTCATTATTTATTCACTTCTCTCATTAAAGCATTCACTTTGTTTTAATTTGAGATCACTAATCCATTACTTCCCCCTTGTCTCTTATCTCCATTTTTTGTGAGATTCAGACCTTTTTATCATCATTTATTCACTTCTTGTGACGACATTTACCTTTTCTTTCTTTTAGTGCTTTCACTTCCTTGTCGTGTCTTATCTTTTAACACACTTTTTGTTAAGAGTTGACATTGATCATCATCTTCTTAAGTCTCCCCTTTTACCATTCATCTTGTTAAAAGTTGAGAAAATCCATCATTTTCTTTCCATCATTGAGTCTCTTCACTTAACAATTTCGTTAATAATTGAGCATCATCCAACGTGTTTTAAGTCTCATCTTGTCACACTTACAATTTTCACAAGTTGAGCATGCTAACCTTTCATCTCTCCCCTCTTTACGTTCACTTTTGTAAAGGATCGTAAAGTCATTTCAAACCTCTTCATATTTCTTAACACTCACTTTGTTAAGAATCATCTAAACTAACATTTCAACCCATCTTCCACCTTAACATCACTCATTTTTGTTAGGTGTTGTGAAGTCCCCTCTTGTCATCACTCTTATCACACATTTTGTTAAGAGTTGATTGTCTTCATCTTGTTAAGTCTTGTCTCCCTTGACATTCATTTTTGTTAAGTGTCAAGCACATTTCACTTTTCCCCCCTTTGTCGTTTCTCTTAATACTTACTGTGTTAGGAGTTAACCCTTTTTACATATTTTCATCACTCTTATCATTCATTTTGATTACGAGTTGATCGCGTCCACCTTGTCAAGTATCTCTTCCTTAACACTCATTTTTGTTACGAAATAGAGCACATCTAACTTCTTGTCATCCCTTTTTCTCTTTACTATCATTTTGTTAAGAGACGGGCACTCGACTAACACTTTTTTTTCTTATTAGCACTTATTTTTTGGGTCAAACATTTTTCTATCTTCTTCCCTCTTCCATCTTAGCATTCACTTTGCTAGGAGTTCAAGGTTTTCAAACATTTTCATCACTTCCATCTTAGCATTCACTTTGCTAAGGGTTGTGTTATTCATTGTACCTTTCTTCACTCTACCTCATTTCTCATTACAATGGTGGATTTATACAATTCATCCTTTTCCCAAGAATGGTAAATGATGAAAGATGTCTGTTACGGGTATGCAAAAACAACACAAACAATTCAATTTTGATGAATTGTTTCCATACCCTTTTAATATGGACATCTTACACATACTCTTCCCATAGTCTTTTGAGACGCCCAAATTCAAAAAATACAAGGGAAAAACTGATCCAAGACAACATATCAAATAATTTTCCATAGCATGTCACGAAGTGGCATATAACGATAGCTTTCTCTTGTGCCTTTTTCCTAGAAGTATAGGAGGACAAAATTTGGATTGGTTCTTACACCTTCCAAAGGGATCTATCACCACCTTCATGGACCTCTTAGAGAAGTTCGTCAAATATTTTTCTTTTAACCTCACCCGCAATAATCACCATACTAGAGCTTCTCACGATGAATCTTGGTACATCAATGGCAACCGCAATGTCATCACTACTGGTGTCATGGATAATCACAATATGCCCAACATACATGACCAATCAATCAAAAATCCAATCATACAACCTAGCGAAGACACTACGCCACGCAAAGTTAAACGTAAGTTTACACCCCTTGGCGAAAGTCTCTCTAGTGTTTTTCATCAACTCAAAGTGGTTGGGATGATAAAATATCCCCTTACAAGACCTTGGATTGAAGGAGAACCTAATCCATATTGGTACAAACCTCATGCATATTGTGATTTTCATTGTATTGATGGACACTCAATAGATAAGTGTGTGCACTTTAAGAATTATGTCCAAGACTTAATTGACGACGGAGAGATCTTTGTAGATATTGACGATGAAGCTCTTGCAACTGATGACATGTCAACTTCCACACCTTCAAATGAAGATTTGACTGTTATTCCCACTTCTATTCATACTGACATTCCACGAGATCACGACGAAGGTCAAGTATCTCCCCTTTCAAACCAATCTATTTCTTCTACATATTTTCTTCCATAGTCCAAACAGACATTGAACCTTGTTTTGGACAACAATCTTCTAACACCTAATGAGAACTTGAATTTTCTTCAAGACTCTCTTTCAACCCTTGACATGATAGAAGAGGGTCCATCATCAAGCACCATTGAGCTTCATTCCATTCTTTCCATTCCAACTCCTACACCTAACATCTCTAGTCTTGTTGTCGAAATACAACCACAACAATCTTGGACACTTGCGACAATGCAACCTTCTATGTCCATTATACCTCACATGAGAAATCTTACAGGAATCTCATCAATGATGATTCCTAATTGTCAAGACATCTACATGCGTACATTCTTTGAGGTATGTATACCTAGGAATATCCTTATTCAACCGTTTCAAGCTTTAATTGCAAATATTTCGTCAAATCAACTAACTTATAACCTAGAAGGAACAACATTGAACATTTCCTCTCTACAACCTATAAAGAGTCTTGGGTATACATCTAGAGATCAATCCTTCTTTCCTCACACTCTTTCGCTCACAGGTGAATATGTATCTCAACATCTTCCCCGCATCGACAATCTTCTTCTAACATCACATATGTATTTCAATCTCATCAAAAACTTATCTAATCACACATCACTTTGACTTGGAACCTGTCTTCCCAAGTCTAGCACTTCAGGACCCATTGAATTGTTTGATTTAGTCTTTTGACTTGGCTCCTATCCACCCAAGTCTCATATTACAGGACTTATCAAAACTTTAGATTCACTCCTTTGACTTGGCTCATGTCCATCCAAGTCTCGTATTTCAGGACTTATCGAATCTTTTGATTCTCCCTCTTGACTTGAATTTCATCTACACAAGTCTTGTATCTCAAGACCATTCAACTTCAATAAACATGGACCTCTTTCTTGATGAGAGTCCATTTCAACTCCTAAACATGTTCAATTATTTAAAAAGCACAAAAAGAGAATAAAACTATGTATTAGAGCATTGTTTGCCAATCAGAAATGGAAAAGTGTGTACAAATAATGTTAGGAATTCCATCTATTGGCAGATACCTTAATCATACCATTATCATATACTCACCTTCTTCACCTATTACGACACATGTTAACCTTGTTCCTCTTAGGCATTTTGTGTCTCATCTTTGTTATGGTTTCTACCATTTCATATCTTTTTACCTACGGTTTTGTCTCGAAGCTTACTGATGGAAAACTCCTCCTTTCAAATAATCTCTCTCTTTAACTAGAAATCACTAAACTTCTTTACCCGGTCCTTTTTGACCGCCCATCTCAATCTACGGTGTTGAACCCTTGCGTCCTACTAGTCACATGAGGCTGAGACTTGGGGGAAGAATTTTCCTTCCCAACAAGCACACTATCAACATACAAGGCAAATTAAACCAATCAAAAAATATTAAAAAAAACTATAAAATCAGTACACCTTTCATCCTTCACAATCTTTCAGTGATAAGCCCATACTTCTTACTGGCAGTATGAGACTGGGAATGGAGAAATCCCTTACTCGCCTACATTTTGTCTTTGGTGTTGAGCCCTTGCCTTTTACTGATGGCATGAGGCAACATGTAGGGGTCCTTCATAAAAATAAAAAAATAATCATTCAATAAAGCCTTTATGAAATCTGAATCAAAGTGCTTAATCAAAAACATCCCAAGAAGTAATTTAGTTGCTCATGTTAAAGAGAGACAAACAATTGCTTCAACTAGATTTTTCCAATCAGTAGGCCATCAATGGATCTAAGTCAAGTCAAAACCTATAAAGTAGAATCATCTTGTAATCGGTCAAATAATATTGACTGGAGATGAGTTACATTTTTCTCATACGGATCATTGTTACATCTTGTGTCATCACATCCTTTCTCTTCACCTTTCATATCACTATTCATCTCGTTTTCACGTCCTTCTTGGCTCTCGGTGATGAGCCCCTCGCATCTTCCTAGTTGCGTGGAGCCACAAGCGGAGTGAAACACCCTATCATTTTATCATCTACATTTCTGCCAATGGAATGGAATGCTTTTAATTATTTGTCACCTGCTTTCAAGCAGTGTACCTTTTTACCGAGTTGTAAAATACCAAAAAAAACATTCAAAAATGTATCACAAAACACAAAAACAATATAAAATTGTTCAAAAATCCAAAAATAGTTTCAAACTGTCATAAACAAAACATTCAAATAATGTTTGACAAAATTTCAGCAACTAGATAACACAGTTCAACAAATTTCCAAGTCAAATGATAACGCTCTTCATAATTGTTCCATATCATACTCATATTTATTGCTCGTGGTGTATATCTATGCTCGAGGCAATCATTTACCCTTTCGCAATATAACTTTTGCTTGGGGCACATTTGGATTTTACATTTTAATCCAATATAGATCAACCTTCAATGGGATCCATGAAGAGTATATTTTGGAGTTTCTAAGTATCACTCCACTCTTTGTCTCGATCCAATCCTCTCGCATGCTAAGCTATCAGTTGGGGGAATTCAAATTTGTTTAGTTCTTTAATGTGGAACACATTTGGAGTGTCATTAGACATCATTTTTGCACATTATGTTGTATTGTTGCATTTTGTTAACATTGTGTTGATGATTTCACTTCTTTCATTTTCTTATTTTGTTGTACTTTGTTTACCTTTACTATAGACCAATTGTAGGAAAATTTATTTGCATCTTAGTTCACATATAACTTTGGTGTGATTCCTTCTTATTCATATTGGGTTTGTTTCTATTACTTATTTTATATCTTTTTGTCATTTGCATGTGTTGTGTTTTCCTCCTGGTTTATTTAAGCCATGGAATGTCTTCATTTTTGTTTGCATTTGTATTTCAAAACTTGCGAAAATCCACAAAAAATTAAATATTTTTCAAAAAAAATCAAAAAATAAAAATTAAAAAAAAAAATTACCAAAAAAATTTCGAACAAACATTCACTTATCACGGAAATCCTACAATTGGAAAACCCTTGAAGTGAATCCTTCAACCTCTTCAATAAAATCTTGATAAATGTCATACTTTTATCTATTACCCTAGTGCTCATGCCAATCTTACAACTATCTCTTTCTTCCCTTTACATGATATGCTAACTCTGCTTGGGGCAAGTCACACAATTGTTTTTCCTTCGTGATATAACTTCACCTGGGGCAATTTCAACTTTGATCATTTGCACAATGGATTCAACAAGAGTGTCATAAGGAGACGCTTTAATTTCGTTCTTCCAGTCTTATCTTATTCCCACTTGGGAGCATTTTTATCTACTTAATCATCATTGTGGCATGCATTAAGGGCATGGCTGATTGTCTTCTTTTTCAAAAAAATTTTGCATTGTTGATGTTTACTCTCTTTGGACCACTTACAAGTAGTGTGATTACATCCTGGTTCCTTTATAACCTTGATGTCAGCACCTACTTTGTATATTGGGTTTGTTTCATTTTTTATCTTTTCTTTGTTGTGCGTGTTTGTTTGCTCGCATTTGGATTAACCATCTTGATTATTTTATAATCATGGTGACAACTCTATTGTGCAAAAACAAAAATTGGGTTTCTCTAAAAAATTACTCTCCAAATAACGATCATGCTATGAGCAAAGTCCTTTCCTATCCTTTTTCTAAACCCTTACTTTCTTCCTATCAAACGGTCGTCCACCACTTTGCTGTGACATCCACCCACTTGGGGGGACATTCCTCTACCATTATGCTTGTTGGGGCATCCCAATGCTTCACTTCATTGTTTATCGGGGCATCCTAATGCTTCTTCGCTCACTAAACTGTATGCGTCTATTATCTTTAAAGCACTATTACTTTGCAATAGCACTTTAAAGAGGGGCAAAATGTAGACACCCCAAAATTACACTTTTGTTTTCACTTGTTTCCAGTGTTATCCTAGTACACCATGTTATTCACCCATTTGTGATTAATTGATTTAATTAATTAATTAATATGCATTATACCCCTTTGGATTAATTAAATTAATCCCATGTATCCTTTGTACCCCTTTAGCTAAGTTAATTATTATTTATTAATTAATTAAGTGTGTGCACATCCTAGTCATCTGCCACTTGACCAAACATCCACTTAGACTCCACTTATACTCCTTATCTTTATCCTAGTTAACTGCACTTCTAGAATCCTAGAAAGGTGGGGTTGATTAAATTACACGTACAACCACCTTTTCGGATGCAGCTTTTTGCAATTAATTCATTTATTGACCCCCCCGACACTATTGTAACTTCCTACAATGCTATTTTAGCATATGCATTTACTTGTATGTAATCAATTTCAACTACTTTTGCCTCTATAAATTTCAAGCTTACATTGCTTACAAATCCTCTTGAGTCTGAAGTACAAAAACTCTGTTGAATTCACTATGTTGGTAGCAATTGCATTCAAAGTTTGGAGAGCATACACATTCATTTGCAAGGTTTCACATAAGACCCTTATTGAGGTTTGCATTGAAGAAAGCACAGGGGAGGTTTACATATTTAGTTTGTTTATCTTTCATTACTGTAGTAGTTTTTCATTGCATACAACACCCAGAACAGATATCAGCACCCAGGCGGACGTGTCCTCTCTCAAGCACTCATGTCCTTGAAGTTTTCACATGCTAGTTTTAGAATCAGAGCTTACACAACCCAAAATATGGATGTTCAGATCATTCACCTGCCCAAAATTAGTCCAAAACTACGGTGGTAAGCTGAGTCATTCTCAATACCCTATTTATCACTCTTGCTTGTATTTCCTTTGTTTGATCTTGCTTGTTTATTGTTTTATCTATTTTATCAACAGTGTCCTTATCTTAGAATTAATTCCGTTAAATCAAATTTATGTGTCTTTCATAGATTAGTATTCTAAGAAGACTCGGAAATATTTTCTCAAGAAAAAGTCTTAAGTGTCGACAAATTTTAAGAAGTTCAGGACACTTGTTGAGAACCAGTCTTAGAAAAAGATAATGGTTTTACACTCAGACAATGGAGGAGAGTATTGTTCAAATTATTTTGATGAATTCTATAAAAATTGTGGAATGGTCAAGCAAAAGACAATTCATTATACTCCACAACAAAATGGAGCATCATAGCACATCAATAAAACATTGATGGATAAAGACCTGAGGATTCTAAGTGGTGTCAACTTAAATTAGAAGTTTTGGGTTGAAGTAGTGGTTATTACATGTTATTTTGTGAACATGTCACCTACATCAGCATTGGTGGATAAGATCCCATAGGAATATTGGATGGTATAAAGCCATCAATTGAACATCAAAGAGTCTTTGGTTATGAAGCATACAAGCATATCTCATGGGAGAAGAGAACAAAACTCAATTACATGTGTTAAAAGTGTATCTTTTTTAGGTATGGGAATGGTGTTAAAGGTTGCAAGTTGTGGAATCTATGACTTCAAAAGGCTTGTTACAACCAGAAATTCAAGGAATGGAAACCCTGAAAATTTTTCATTAGAGTGCGATTTGGAGAAGACGGATCAAGAGGTAAAGAAACTGAAATTGGAATCTTCAGAGGTGATCTCGCTATATGATCAAGGAGATGCTAGGAGAGTTGAGAATCAAGTTGGTCAAGAGATGTTGCCACAATGGAAACTCAAAGGTAATGAAGCGATAGGAGTCAAGACAACTCACTAAAACAAGGTCTTCATGAGATGACTAATTTGAAAATCATGTCATGAAAAAATCTAAAAGCTAATTTGGATGATAGTGCTAATTCTGAGCATAGACTGTTAGTAAAAGTTTGAAGAACGTCACAAATTTTTAGTCATTATTACCATTAAGTTTTTCAATTATTAGTGATAGATATTGAAGATCTAAAGATGGTTACGAAAGCTCTATGTGCAAAAGAGTGTAAGTATTGGATGAAATCTATGAAGGAGGAAATTGAGTTCTTGAAGAAGAATGATACATGGGACTTGGTAAATTTTCCTCCTGGAAGAAAACCGGTAGGTTGCAATTGGGTTTTTTAGAAGAATTTCAACGCAAGTAAAATTGAAGTAATATAAGGTTCCTTTAGTTTTAGTGACAAATATGAAGATCCAAATATGGTTACAAAAACTCTCTGTTCAGAGTGTAAGTATTGGATGAAGGCTATAAAGGAGGAAATGGGGTCTCTAAAGAATAATGATAAATGGGACTTGGTAAATTTTCCTCCAAGAAGAAAACTAATAGGTTGCAAGTGGGTTTTTAAGAAGAAGTTCAATGCACAAGGAAAATTGGAGAAATATAAGGCTCACTTATTTGTGAAATGGTTCCTTAAATTTAAAGGGATTGAGTTTGGTTGTATTTTCTCCTATTGCAAAATTGACTTCTATCATAGTTCTTTTAGTTAATGCAATTGAATATGATTTGGAGATAGACCATATGGATGTTAAAATAATGTTTTTGCAAGGAGATCTTGAAAAAGAAATCTACATAAAGCAACCTAACAATGTCATAGTCAAAGGGATGAGGACTTGGTTTGTTACCTAAAAATGTCCTTGTATGGCTTGAAACAATCACCAAAGATGTGGAATCAAAATTTTGACCTGTATGCTCACAAAATTGGCCTTGATAGAAGCAAGTAAGATCCTTGTGTGTACTTCAAAGAAGAAGGGGATAATTTTATAATCATAAAGCTTTATGTGGATGATATGTTATTGACTTGAAACAACAAGGAAATGGTGAACAAGTGAAAGCTCGAATTTCTAAGAAGTTTAACTTTAATGATCTTGATATTGTAAAGCTAATTTTAGGTGTGGAGATCAAAAGAGATCATGTGAACAGAAAGCTTTGGCTTAATCAAATAGAGTATGCAAAGATAGTGATGGAAAGGTTCAGGATGTAGGATAGCAATCCGGTGAGCACACCCTTTTTTTTAGTTGGTCAAAAAATCTCTATTGAACAATGTCCAAAGACATAAAAGAAGCTAGAGCATATGGCACATGTTTCATATTAGAGTGTGGTGGGTAGCATGATGTAAGCAATGGTTTGTACAAAACCTGACATTTCCCATGCATAGGAGTAGCTAGAAAATATATGGAAAATATAGGGCAGGAGCATTAGATTGCTGAAAATAAAATTTTATGGGGGTTCCAGTAGGGATCCACCAAACCACATCTGCAAGCATAATTATGCAATGAAATTTCATTAATAAGTATAAACTCGCTAAAAACTCATCATTGTGTTCAATAACATATATTATATTAACTTATTACGTAATAATATAAATGGATCGCCAATGATATAGTCTTGTAACTCAAACTGAGCCCACAATATTACACACTACAATGCCCCTTACAACAATCTAGACTTGTGCACACTTCTGCATGGAAAAAATCTTCCAACCGCAAGACACTCTAATTCAAGTTTTATGCTCGCATCCTCAGTTTGCTCTATGAGTCCCCACACTAAACTCTAATCATTGAGAATTGCCTTCCCAAGGCCATTGGACTTTGTTTATATAGCCATTAAATGCCACAACTCTATAATTAATATGAAATTGTGGTCCAAAGAAGCTAGTGCATAAAGGACCCATTATAGGACACATCTTCATTTCCTATCTTTGCGGCTTCAAATGATCTTCCTTCAATGTTTCATGCCTTCAAATCAACTTCTTAGCACATTTAGGGCTACAAATGTAAACTTGTATTTTTGCATGGCATCATTAGTGTTCCAATGCCTTTGCTAACATTCATAAAACCCCCAATAAATTACGTGATTTACACAAAGACTCCATAGGATTGTGCAAACTACATAATAGACCAAACAAAGGCAATATGACTACACACTATACAAACATTAGGCAATAAGCTTGTGCATTCTACAAAATGCAAATTCTCTATGACATGTCCCTTCATTGTGCATCCCATAAAACAACACGAAATGCTCACAAAATGAAAAGACTAGTCGACTCTATTTTTTGGTTGATACAAGATTGCATATGAGCACAAATGTTCTTGCATCATACACTCTGATCAAGAAGAAATGTGATCCTAGTGTTCACATCCACAGGATGAGTGGTAGGACCACACTTTCATCCTTCTTGTAAGGACTTGGCACACATTTAAGTATTTCATTATTTTCATGACCACCCTGATTATTCATTATTCCTTATTCAATGTGAGGAAAGAGAAGGAACAACTTCCAAATCCAACTTCATACCCTGCATTTATCCTTTATTATGCCTCGTCATTCTTATTTTTTCATTCTTTTCCCTCCTCTTTCCAAATTTTATTCTTTCATTGTTCATATATTCATTCATTCTTTGTAGCATTGAAGATTTATTCTATAATACATTATTGATTAACTAAATTTAGACTAAACTATATAGTGTTAAGGTAGTTAATATAAGCTATGAACAATTGTACTGAAGCAAATAAATGTAGTAGAGAAGTATGTTAATGATCTAAGAAAATATATAAAATGAATTACTAAACCCTAATTTGTAAGAGGGAAGAACTCATTTGATAATAGGTGCTTGTCGAACTATGTCACAGGAATAACTAGATAAATCAAAAGTAGGAATGACTGCACCAAAGTTCCACAAAGGTCAAATATGGATGATATGGCTGGACTGGAGCACCTAGGAGAGGACTGGGGCACCCATGGGTGCTTTGGCAAGAAAAATAGATGTCATGGTCTAGGAAAAATTTCTGGAAATGGTCTTCACAAGTCTAGGAGAGATGATTGTTATTCTTCGCTGCTTGTCACATTAATTTCTTTGTACTGCGTCGAATGCTCCAAATATCCCAAGAGGGAGAATAACCTACAAAAAACCCAAAAGAAGGTATCAAAACCCTAAAAAAAGAAAGATGCAAATGAATGGGTCGAACTAACCCCAGTTTCCACAAGAGTGGGCTTAATAACTGAGGGATGCACTATATTTCGAACTCGGATGTAGTTCTGGTGAGTGTCTGCATGTCGTGCCCTAGGTGCTATTGTGTCAGTCGCACTTTGTGAAATAGTGAGCAATAACTAAATGTAGAAAATGTAATAGAATGTGTGCATGGAATAAAATAACATCCCTCCCCCTATGAAGTGTGATGCAGATGTCCTAGCTTGTGCCTTGATGATGGAGCTCTTTGGATGCCAATGCAATAGATGGATGCAACTCTAGATGGAGTGATAGTCATAGATGATGCTAGGTCCCTCATTATGGTCTCATAACTTTATATTTATAGGCTTCTCTTGCTCTAATTTCATAATTTACCCCAAAAAGTGTTAGGAAATAAGAGATAAAATATGCGGAATAATCCCTTACAGAATCGCAACAGTAGCAACTAATATGCAGAAAATATTACAGATCTCAAATAAAAGTGCAGAATAAATAACACAACACAGAGAGACAATATTTAACGTGGTTCACCCAATTTGGGCTACATCCACCAAGAATCACTTGCTTAGATTTTATTACAAGCCTCCACTCTCTCAATACAATACCCAGATCCGTTTGGAGCTATGCTTAACAAACTCTACAGAATTCACACCCGAATGCAAAACACATCTGCAATACATTTACTTGTGTATCTATCATATGCATAAGACCATATAAATAGACAACTGCTTAAGCAATATTACAAAACCATGGGTATCAAACAATGGGAAAATACAAAACCGTCCCATAAACCTATGGGTAGCCGAAGAGGCGGTTTTACAAAACAATGGGTACCGAAAAACCATGGGCCCAAAAACAACCCATAACGGTTACCCATTACCCATGGGTTAATAAACCACCCATGAAAATTTGCTTCGGTGGCTTCGCCCCCGAACCCCCTAACCCGCTCACCAGCAAGCGGGACCACCATAAAAATACCTGAGTGTAACACATAGAAGGTGTACCACATTCTAACATGCAAATAGGCTCCAAAAACATAACAATCTCCCACTTGGAGACTAATTTCCACTGAGCAAGCTTCTCAACCCTTCACTGTCATCCACAAAGACCAACCAAAGCTGAACATAGCTTTAGTTTATCCCTTGTGACCACCTTGGTCATCATGTCTACAGGATTCTGACTAGTATGAATCTTCTCCAACTTCAACTTATCTTCCTCCAAAGTTGTCCTGATGAAGTGATATCTCAACTATATATGCTTCATCCTGGAGTGGAAAGCAGAGTTCTTAGCTAGGTGTATAGCACTCTGACTATCACTATGCAGCTTTCATTCCTCCTACTTATGCCCCAACTCCTCAAGCAATTTTTGTAACCAAATCATCTCTTTGCTTGCCTCTGTGGCAGCAACATACTCAGCATCTGTGGTTGACAAAGCCACCAGCTTCTGTAGTTGTGAAATCTAGCTCACTGCTGTCCCACCTACAGTATAAATATAACATGTTGTGCTCCTCCTACTGTCTACATCTCCAGCCATGTCTGAATCTACATAACCACATAAAGTGGTCTCTGATCCACTGTAGCACAAAACTGTCCACATGGTCCCTCTCAAATAACAAAGGATTCACTTTACTGCTTGCCAATGCTCTTTACCTGGATCACTCATAAATCTACTCACAGCTCCCACTGCATGGGCAATATCAGGCCTAGTGCACACCATAGCATACATCAAACTACCAACTGCTGATGAGTAAGGTACCTTGGACATCTGGTTTCTTTCCTGCTCTGTCTTAGGACATTGTACACACACTTGTTCTGCAATGCTCTTTTGCCTTCTGGTAGCTTCACCAAATCCCAAGTTTGGTTCTCCATGAGAGACTTATGCTCCTCATCCATGGCTTGCTCCCACTTCTTACTGGCATCTGCCTGCATTGCTTCATCAAATCTCTCTAGCTCTCCATTATCAGTGAGTAATAAATAATAAAGAGAAGGAGAAAAACGTTCAGGTTCTTTTCTTACCCTAGAAGACCTCCTCACTGTAGGAGTTTGGGGTTCTTGTTGAGTAGGTTCCTGAACTGATTCATGGGTCACTTTCCCATCTGGAAGATCCTCTACCGTTGCATATTCTTTCTTGGATTCTTCCCTATTTTCCTGTAACTACTGCTTATACATTACTTTCTCATTAAAGACCACATCCCTAGATTGAATGATTTTCTTGTCCTTAATACTCCATTTATATCCAAAGTCATCACCACCATAACCAATGAAAGTACATTTTTTTGATTTAGCCTCTAGTTTAGTCCTATCATCCTTGTCTATGTGAACAAACACCTCACATCCAAAGACTCTAAGAAATGAATAATCAACTTTTTTACCATACCAAACCTCCTCAGGTATGCCTCCATCCAAGGCACTTGAGGGTCCTTTGTTTATCAAGTACACTGCTCTGCTCACCGCTTCTGCCCAAAAAGAAAGAGGTAGTCCTGCATGTAACCTCATGCTCCTAGCATGTTCCATTATTGTTCTGCTCATTCTTTCTGATACCCCATTCTACTACTGAGTTCCTAGAACCGTCTTTTGCCTGCGGATTCCATTCTTAGAATAGTAATCATCAAATTCTATTGTAACCGAAGCTAGCATATTCACAACCGTATTGAAATCATTTAAATGATCTGCTACTAAACTATTCTCAGACATCTTCATATTAAACAACTTTTTCATTAAAAATATCTTGTTAGAGGTAGAGGGTTTTTCATACAACTTCCCTAATGCATCCATTAGATCTTTTGTAGTCTTTTCCTTTGAAACATTAAATAATACCGAAGATGCAAGACACAACCGGATCGTTCCAAGTGCCTTTCGATCCAACAAATCCCATTCCGCATCTGTCATACTCGAGGGTTTGTTCAACTTCTCAGACAGCAGAGTATAAAGATCCTTCTGATAAAGGTAATCTTCCATCTGCATCTTCCAAAGACTGAAATTCTACCCGTTGAATTTATCAACCCTAGATCTTCCATCATCTGCCATAGATCCCATTCAAGCTAAAAAACTTTCCCTGTGATTCAACACTTTCACACATGAAAACAGGCTCCACAAACATAACAAAAAGGCCGAACACAAGAAAGATAAATATGAAAAATGGCTAGAAGAGGCCCAAAAAGTGGTTGGAAAGTGCTAGAAGGATCAGGGCACTCCCAGGTGGGACCAGGGTGCCCATGGGCACCCCAGTACTAAATTTGGGTGCCCCAAACGAGGCTAAAATAACATGGGATGTCATAAAATGGCTGGGCATATGGGTGCAATAGGTCGCAAATTAGGAAATAAAATAAACAATATGGCCAAAAGGACGAGGGTTAATTAGTACTTTCTTCACTCAAGAACCTTCTAAATAGTAGTATGAGACCGGGATAAATAAATGTCTAAAGTACATGATTTTGTGACTACATTTTACCCCCACTTTATGTTGGTGAGAAGAAATATCAGTAGCATAAAGTAGATAGAGATGTGTACATGATGTCCATGAAGAGTGTAGTAGAAAACGCGCCGAAAGACTACACAAAGGTGTGAAATGACAAAAAGATGGAGGAGCATGGAAACTATAGATGAAAAATGTGCAAAGAAAAAGTGATGAGAGTGAACCTAGGGTGGAACATGTTTATGTAGTTTCCGCAATGTGTAGTGTACCTGCATGGTTAGTAAAGCATGTTTGTTTCCACACAACATTGTTTATGTTGTCGTTGTTGTTGTTGCCCCCATTTGACTACTTGTTTCTCATATGGCCGGACCTACAAGGAGAAATCGATCAAGCAATAAAATATGTATGTATGTAATTGTAAAAACGCTATGTAAAAGATACATGTGTATGTAAAATACGCAAATGTAAATGGAAAATGTAAATGGAACATATGCACCTGATCCATGTCGAGAGAGAGAGTGTAGAAGGATATCCTATATTGCAATTTTTTGGGCAATCTCATGCCACCCTAGCTAAAGAAATGTTGGGAGGAAATGCTCTGTGTCCTCCAAGCTCTAACCACTTTTGTTGAAATGTCTGTGAAGAGATCTTTGTACTGTCCTAGTTTTTTGGGCGATCTGATGCCACTGGTCGAAGTAGTGTAGGGAGTAACACCCACTGAAACCTCCAAGCCTGTAACTACTTCCCATAAATGCTAAGGACACCATGTCCTATAAAATCCGTTGTGTATGGGGTTTCTAGACTGGTCTACACCCACTCGTTGAATAAAACTAAACTGAAATGGTGTAGAATATTTGTGTTAGCATGTAGGAACTGTCACATGATGCCCCCCTCTTTGGGGGCACATGTGACATCTCTAATAGGAGACGTGCGGCCCCAAAAGAGGGCCAACCGCATGTACCCTAAAAAGTGTTTGGTAGAGACCAAAGCACGCATAAACAATAAGGCTAGCCAAAGACAAGTGTAAACACACATGTATATAGAAAATAGTGTATAAACTACGCAAACAGTGTAAAATCTACCAAGAAAAGTAATGTAATCACGCAAGAAGACAAGTATGCCACAAAAAGGGGGTTGCAAACATGGGACACTCACGATGTCGTAAGACACGCAAGGCCATCATGGCCGCAAACAATAAACAAGTGTGCACACCAAACATACGGCAAGGCTAGCAAACAATAACAGACAATGTAACAAACAAGTATGGAAACCAATATCCCTGCATAACAAATGTTGCACATGAAGCATCTATTAGCATGTTAGAATGATAGCTAATATGTCACAAGTGTGTATAAGCAAGTAATGTAACGTGTTAAATACAAAATGAAACAATATCACCTGGAAGAGGTGAATGTGGATGCCCCCAACAACCAGTGTAGGAAGGGGCGAGCATTCATTCCGTGTGTAAGAGACTTGTAACTGTGATCACAACTAGAAGAAGGCGTGAACACGCATGTGTGTATGATATAAATAAATGGCATACAAGTAATCAAACTAGCATGTGTAATAAAGTGACCATGAACAAGCAAAAGTAAGCAAGGATATAAGCAACCATAGTATGTAGTATGCTATGGATGGATGGAATGGAATGCAATGTGGAATGATAGGAGCCGCGTGACCCCCGAGTGAGTGGAAGTGTATGCAATGAGGTTCATTTTGTTTTCCTCCTCAGCAGTCAAGAATGAACCGTAAATGATAGTGTGTCATCAGGAAATGGTCGTAGTGTGTGTTGTATCTAACATGTTGTGATGAATGTGTATGTATGTGAGGAGATGTGATATATAAAAAAGATGTGTGTGAACCTTATAGCCAAAGCGTATATCATGACTTGATGAATGGATGAGTGATGATTTATCCCTAAGCATATATCACTAAAAGATGGATGAATAAGTGATGATTTAGCCTTAAGCGTATATCACTATAAGATAAATGGTGGAGAGTGGTGATGTAACCTAAGGTGTATACCACTACAAAAGGATAGAATAGGTGACGATTTAGCCTAAAGCATATGTCACTAGCCTAGGATTTTCACATGTGTGATGAGTGGAAGGTCTATTTGATTTGTAAACCCTCTGCAGTCAAGTATGGAGCGAGGAACTAAAGTGTGTCATAGGGTAGTGAGTGTAGCGTGTAGAAGACAATGTAATATATGTGATGACCATGTGATGAGTAGAATGTATAAATATGCTATGTGTAGAATGAAAATGCAAGATGTGTATAATGTTTATAATCATGCAATATGTAGATAGATGAGTAATGTAGCATGTAGGGATGAATGTAATGCTAGACTCATATGCAATGAAGACTAGTGTAGTATATAGAAAATATATGACATGAAGACACGTAGTGTATGATGTAAGTTATGGGACTATGTATAGGAGATACATAGATAGCCTAGTAATGTGTGTAATAGGAAGGATAAATAGTGTATGAAAGTGAATGCATGGATTATATAAGTATGGTATATGTAAGAAGAAAACTAGTTTGATGTGTTAAATTGTTGTAGACTAAATGTATAATATATGTTGTTTGACGTGCAATGTGTGATGAAACCCAATGTGTAATGCCTATAGTGTGGTGTGTGGGGTTCAATGTAATAATAATCCCTCAACAGTCAAGTGTGAACCGAAGCACAAGAGTGCGTCATTGGGTAATGACGATGTAGGTATGTATGGTTAAAAGGACAATCCAAATAGGATAGATACTAAAAACGTGGTGTAGTACTATGCAATGGTGCTCGAAATGAGGGGGGTGAATATTAGGTGTGATGCCCCCCAGGATATATGTAAAAGTAGTGGTCAAGTAAGATCATCTAAAAGATCATCACTGGCATGGTCAAAATCATATTAAACAGCGCGGGAAACCTGATAAGCAATAGTCTCTGGTTGGTCATCCAAATAACCATGAATACGTAAGTTATACATTAACATGGCGTATTGTTCATCAGTAAAGGGAGGCAATGGACAACCATGAGTATACCAAATAGTAAAATTGGGTGAGTAACAAAGAAAAGAGTTATTGCAGATGCGCACAGTACCAAATGGCATAGGAAAAGCTATATCAATATGACCAAGATCAAGTGTGCCTCCAATGTAATATAACCAAGATTGGCCAAGAGTAAGTATAGAGGAGGTATGATAACGTGCAAGGTGAACAAAAAGATTAAAAGAAAAACGTGAAATCCATAGGCAATAATGAGAATAACAGAACCATGATACAAATTTGGATCATATAAAGGAGAAGGAGATCTTTGAAGGAAAAACCAAGCCAAAGGAGACCGTCGTGTGAACATAGGGAGGCTTTGCAATAAGTATCAAGTGGTATTTGCTCCCAATAAGAATATTTTATGAAGAGAGTACAAGTGAATGGTGGGTGTATTGATGGTGATGGTGGTAGAGGTGTGGAAGATAGAGCGACGTTCATGGACTGGATAGACCCCAGATATGGAATAATAGCAGTAACAGTAACATGCAGCATATAAGGAATTGCATCTATCATACAAATGGCACCCTCAAATGGTGATGAGTGAGGTGTTTTGTCCAAAATTTGAGGTGATGGAGGGGTAAGTAAAGCAAGGGAACATTCCAGAGTAGACCCTGTATAAAATATCATAGCATTCATGATATCATAGGTTGGTGATGAAGCAATAGGAACCATATCAACCATACAAATAGTGACGTCAAATTCATGTGGAGATTCGAGAGGATGTGATCCAAGAACATAATATGGGGAGGTAGGAACAAACATTGTATTAGGATAGTTAGCTAGATATAATGTGGGAGAGCTAATGGGCGATTGCGAATGAAACATGTCTTGTGATTCAGCAATGGGAGGAGATGCAACTATGTAGTCAGATTGAGGAGCTTGTGCTTCATCTAGAATATGTGCTAGAATGTTAGGATTGATGGTACACATATAAGCAACAATAGTGTCATCTAAAGCTTTATGATCTATATTAGAAGATGGAATTTAAATAAGCGAAGGGCAAGGTCTATAGCCAGAAGGATCAGTAGGAGTATCAACAAAGGCCTGACCAAAGCTATCAAGTTGCAGGATGATTGGAGATTCAGAAGGATGATTTTTATCCATGATGAGAGTCGAGTTCACCAAAATGATTAACTAAATTTGGACTAAACTATGTAGTGCTAAGGTAGTTAATCTAAGTTATGAACAGTTGTACTGAAGTAAATAAATGTAGTAGAGAAGTATGCTAATGATCTAAGTAAATATATAAAATTAAGTACTAAACCCTAATGTGCAAGAGGGAAGAGGAAAGAACTCAGGTGATAACAGATGCTTGTCAAATTGTGTCGCAGGAATAACTAGATAAATCAGAAGTACGAACGACTACACCGGGGTTCCACAAAGGTCAAATCTGGATGATATGGTTGGACTGGGGTGCCTAGGAGAGGCTTGGGGCGCCCATGGGTGCTTTGGTAAGCAAAACAGATGCCCTGGTCTAGGAAAAAGGTCTGGAATTGGTCTTCACAGGTCATGTAATGATTGTTATCCTTCATTGCTTGTCACATTTATTTCTCTGTATTGTGCTGAATGCTCCAAATATCCCAAGAGGAAGAATAACCTGCAAAATCACCAAAATGAAGTATCAAAAACCTAAAAAAAGAAAGATGTAAATGAATGGGTCAGACTGACCTCAGCTGCCACAACAATCGGCTTAATAACTAAGTGTTGCACTACATTTCGTACCCGGATGTAGTTCTAGTGAGTGTGTGCATGTCATGCCCTAGGTGCTCTTGTGTCAGTCGCACTTTGTGAAATAGCGAGCAATAGCTAAATGTAGAAAATTTAATAGAATGTGTGCATAGAATAAAATAGAATCCGTCCCCCCTATGAAATGTGATGCAGATATCCTAGCTTATGCCTTGATGATGGAGCTATGTGGATGTCAATGTACTAGATGGATGAAACTCTAGACGGAGTGATAGTAGTAGATGATGCTAGGTCCCTCATTATGGTCTCATAACTTTATATTTATATGGTTCTCTTTCTCTAATTTCGTAATTAACCCCGAAAAGGCCGACCACAAGAAAGATAAATATGAAAAACGGCTAGAAGAGGACCAAAAAGTGGCAGGAAAGTGCTAGAAGGATCAGTGTAATGCCCTGTATATATAAAGATTTTCTTTTTTTAAAAACAAAAGAAAAAAGAAGCTAAATTTAAATTAATTCTTGATTCCTTTTCCCCCCCATTTACCTAGCCTAGGCTTTGGATGTGTTGAAGGATGGAGATGTGGACTCCTATTGATTATAGTTTGTTCACTGTTGGTTGAAGGTGGGTGGAAGTGATGGCCACCTACCATTTCTCCTTTATTGTTTCACCAACATGCCTTGACTTGTTCCCTAGTCTTTCACACGCAACTTGAGTGCTGGCCGTATGCTTTGGATTCTGTTTAGCCTGCAACACGTTACTCTGGCTGGGGACTACGTGTGAAGTGGTGGAGAGGTTTTTTTCTTCCTGTTTCCTCCTGGACGCCTTCCTTCTTCCCTGGCCGCGTGGGATTGCAGTTGGAGACTTGTTCCTTGTGGAGGAGGGGCGTTTTGGACTTTGGATTCAGATTTCAAATAGAATATTTGGTAGCCTCTTCCAGTAGTTGATCGGCGAAGAGGAATCATCATCATAACGACGGATCCCTGAAAACCTAGCTGTAATGAACAAAGCGGGGATTCGAAATGGAGAAATACTCGATTTAGAAAGCAGAGTAGCAGGGAATATAAAAGGAAGAGTAGTCTAATTAGTAGGCGCGGCACCACTAAAATGTCAGCCATATTTAAACCCAACTCCCTTTTTGCTTCTGTGCCTCTCGCTATGTTTTGGCACATTCATTCTCGTCCTCATTGCTTTTTACAACAGCAATGTCCGTCGAGGGGCTCCTTTGTTTCATTCTGTTAATCGACGGGAACAGGGGGCGGTGTACCCATACGAGAACCTGAAAATTTTGGTTATGGTGGCAGGGCATTCGGTGTACACGGGGGGCAGTATTTGTGGCAAAGGGGAGGGAGAGGAAGCCTGGTATTTGGAGTTTTATCAGAAGCACCCGGGTCAGGCTGCTACTTTTGTGGATCGCATCAGGACAGGGGTTAAAAGGGTGGATGTGGACGAGGAGGCCTTGCTCTTGTTCAGCAGAGGCAAAACTAGGAAGGATGCTGGCCCTCGCAGCAAGGCTCAGAGTTACTGGAATGTTGCAGACACCCATCAATGGTTTGGTAAGTTTTTCTTGGGTGCTGCGAGGCATGTGCTTGCTGAATCTCCACAGCAACAACCTGCGATAGTAGCTTAGCCAGGCAGCAGGCATGTTGCAATATTGTTGAAGCCTTTTGAGCGCTTCCAAACAAGCAGAATGTCCAGCCATGTTTTTATCTGTGCAGTATCCATGCATCCTTAAATTCGGGATTCTCCTTCAAGATATTCTGTCAAAATCGACTATGTGACAGTGAGAGTGTTACCAGGAGACCTGATGAAATTTGTTTGCAAATATTCTCTACTGAGACCTTGTTTTACGGTGTAACCCATGGAAGAAGATCTCGTAGAGGCGGATCTGTTTCATATCAGAATATTCATGAAGCACTTTTTGATTTGTAATTATGTGAGCTCTTCAACGAGTCACTAAGTTGGCAGGCATAAAGGTTTCTGTTGGAATTATCACACCTTACAAGCTATAGCTGAAACGTTTGCACCGAGAGTTTGATGTTGTCCTCAAATCTGATGAAGGAAAAGGTTTATTTATCATTACGGTAGATGCCTTTCAGAGCCAGGAGCGTGATGTAATCAATATATCTTGTGTCCAAGCTTCAAATCATGGGGTTGGCTTTGTAGATGTTATTCGCTGCCTGAATGTGGCACTGGCACGAGCTCGCAAAGCAGCTGCATTGAAGCAATCTAGTGACTGGTCAGCCTTAATTGAGGATGCTAAGTCTAGGGACTGTTTTATGGATATGGAGTCTATACCAAGAGATTGTTCTTGGTTGTAAAGCCATCTTCTTTTGCTTTGTCTCAGACTAGGGCTGCTCCTAACATGAGAGCACCAAGGTTAGGAGGTCCAATTAGAAGCAATCAGATGCATATGGAGATGGTGGAGGTGTTTGGATGTATGACGAAGGATTAAGTTCATTTGCCAAAAATGGGGCCTACAAAAGTTCTAGGGCTGATCTTGGAGCGGTGTTGGGAAAATGATGGCTTGTATTTTAGACCACCCACCCTGGCTGTGAACTCCTACCTGTGCCAACATGAAGATGTTCGATGTTTGTGCGCCCAGCGAGCTTGAAGAAAATGGATTTAGGCTTCGGTCGTTGTTGCAGGCCCCGTCCATCTTGTCATCGACTGCAGGAGCTTAATCAGGCACGATATTCTCTATACCATTAATTCTTATGCTGTTATTTAATTGAATCACTAAATAACTCTACTCTTCATATTAATGTCTCGTGTGATGGTATACTGTTTGGTTTCCACTTTCCTGGCTCGTTTGTATTTGTTTTGGCGTTAGAGATGATTGCGTTGGTTGAAGCCCTTATATTGTTTTCTGGGTTTTAATAAATATTATTAGTTGGGTAAACTCGTTCTTAAGGCTAATAAAACAAAAGAGGTGGGGGTCCTGTAATGAACACCCCCTAGTTCCTTATGTTGGTCTCATGATTTGAATGTTTTATCAAACATTGTTGTTGGACTCAACCTTATAGTTCATGTTTTGTTCTTATTCTTGTTTTGGTTCGAGATCTGTAGTCCTGGGTTATGTCGGGTATTTGCGAATTAGGGATTGAGTACTGCAAGTGCATTGTGTATAGGTGAACGATGCTTTTCCTGTCTCTATTCTTTTCTTTTAGTTTCTAGTAACCCTTCCCGGTTGACTTGGTGTGTGCTTAGCTTGACTGATTATCGATTTGAGCTAAGTTGATATTACTTTCAACTAGGTTAGTTGCTTTTGTTATTTTGTTTTGAATCGCTCGAAGAAATACTTTTATTCTTCAAGTGTCATGTTTGATTTTCATAATTGATATCAATTCAAGTTCACCGTTTGGAGATTGTTGTCTTTGGAACCACCTTCTCTCCCTTGGTGACTGGTGTATGTCTTGAGGAATGTAGCTGAACCTATGGAATGTTTTCTTTTGACGACTCTCACATTTCTTTTGGGTAGCTTAAAATGTTAGAGGAAATACTCTTTTTCGTACCTTGTTTTTGTTTCACACATGTTGGAGGATATGAGATCTACTGGATCATTATTGAGGAAGTTTTCAAATCTTAAAATTGGGATGTTGGTTTTATGCGTAAGAAATTACCCTACGTTTTGCTCCGTAAAGATGCTTAAATTTCATTCTCCTGTGACTCATAGGTTGGTGTGTTTGGAAACTCAATGGTTGACTGGTTTTTGTGATGATCGTTGTGATACGACCTCCTTGCTGTCATTGTAGTAGAATGGTTTGTGTTGACCAGAAAGGTTTAAGTCAACTTGTTGTTGACGACAGATCCTTTGGAAGATATGTATCCTATGTTGTGTCCTTGTGAATGATTGAGTAACCCTCATGTAAGATTTATAATGGTTATGTTCGGTCTTGCCAAGTTTGTCCTTTTTCTTAAGACATTCTCTTGATTAGAAGAAATTTTATAGAAGGATTGTTAGGTTAGGATGTGGCCCATACGAGGTCATTTGCGCGTTTCATCCCTTTTCTTTCCAATTTATTTGTTCTATACTGACATAAAATTAACTGTTATAGGCACATCATCTTAATATTAATAAGTCATGTTGGTTTAGATATTCTCATGTCGATTGATTGTTCGGGATCTCCCAGTGGCATAGTGAATCATCGGCTTGGTGAACTAACTTAAACAAATAGGGACAGATCACGTTTGAAATTAATTCTCTTCTTGTAATTGTTTTTGTTTCGAAATGTTATCTTGTTAAAATGACGATCATTATTGTGATATGGGTGAAATTCACTATGATGTTTTTTAACTGCTCCTATGAGAAAATGATAATTAACTAGAGTTAGTGCCGTCCCTTTTATTTAGACATTTTATGCTTTTGGACAACTCTTTAATTGATCTTGTTTAGACTCTTAGATTATTGTTTTCTTCATCAACGGTGCTTTTCTTCCTTGAAATAGTTAGATAACAACATATTGTCTTAATGTTATAGCTTTTATCGTGCTCAGTTCTTGCGAACTGACGTGTGCTAACAAATGTGCAGAAGGATTTCCTGAGCAGAAAAGAAAAAAAATAGAGAGAGAGAAAGAAACACATGTAGAAAGTGGATTCTAGCCTTCTTAGGAACCGCTGTTGTACGAATGTTTTTCTTTTGCTTAGAACATTGGTATGGAAATTGTGGAGACTATTTAGAAGGCATTGCATTATAATTTTGTATTGTTCTCATGTAGGTTATTATCGTTTGAAATTCAATTTGAGAAATATTATTGTCAATAAGATTAAATGAACTTGTTTTGATATGCGTATCCTTTGTTGAATTTTCACTTTTCAGAATAAGATTTATCCTTGAATTGTCAACCTAATTATAATTATCTAAACTTGAATCAACTTACATCACTTTGGTTACCTTTAGTCATGTGTTGTTTGGTAGAGGACTATGTTTTGAACCTACCAAAAAGAAAACAAGAGAAACAAATATACCTTGTGATCCCACGTAAACTAATCAACAATCTCTTATTGTGGTGAGTCCTTAGAACAGTCTTAAGGTGAAATCAATGATTAAATCTTGGAAGATAATAAAATAATAATAAATAGAAGGAACTTGACTAAGAAACTCTTTGATCTATCTTACTTGTTGAAAATGTAAACAATATACTTATGTCTATCTCTTCAAGTGAAGCCCAAGTCAACCTATAATATTTCTGGTTAGACTCTTGACCCCAATGTAATCCTTTTTGACCACTAATAAGATCTTAATGATGAATCCAAGTTCTAGACAGTCATGTAATGTAAAAATGAAATAAAATAAAAGTATGACTGCTTAAAAAGGGTAAAACATACATGTTTAAAAGCACAATGCTGAAAACAGTTTGATGAAGTTAAGAGCATTGAGAAACTAACTGCCTCCTAACCAATGAATAAGTTAAGCAAGTAAATGAAGTAACCTTTTGCTATTCTTTAATTGGTTTACACTGTTTATTAACATTATCAAGGTAGGGGAAAATTCTTCAAAGGAGACATGACTTTCAGATTTTCCTAGTATGATTCCTCTGCGAAAAGTAAAGAATGTAAAGCACTTACAGCTAAAACATGAATCTAAAGAAACATTCTGTGGGAAGACCCTGTTGTAAGACTGCATACTTTAGATGAACCAGTGTGTCCTTAGTGTGTGCCTCAAGTTTATCTGTAACCAGTGTGGGTCCGTGTTGTGGAAAGCATGTCTTTGGTTGGTTGTATTCCCTAGAGAACTTGTGTAGTGTCGTATTATCTTCAAGCAAGTCAAAAAAAAAAAAAGTTATCCGGTATTTCACTGTGTTGTTCTTGTGTTGGTATATTTTGGTGCGTTACAATCAGGGTGCTCCCATGTGAGACCAGGGTGCCCATGGGCGCCCGAGCCGAGGCTAAAATAATGCAGGATGTCAAAAAATGGTTGGGCATATGTGTATAAACAAGATGGCCAAAAGGACGAGGGTTAATTAGTACTTTCTTCACTCAATAACCTTCTAAATAGTAGTATGAGACTGAGATAAATAAATGTCTAAAGTGCATGATTTTGTGACTACAATTATAGTTCAGGTTAAGTTCAAATGTGCTACTAAAATAGTCACCAATCATCATCAATGCATTTGTTTGTATTACCATTATTGTTGTCACTCATTCTTTTTTCCCTTCCACAAGGGGATTTTAAATGTAATAACATAAAATGCATATGGAAATGGTTTCTTTCTTCTTCTTCTTCTTTTTATATTTTGACATTTCTTTAAAAATGGAAAAAAAATGGAAAAATGCATCTTTAAAATTACATAGAAGAAAATTGAAATGAATAGGAAAGCGTGAGTTCATTAGGATAGTGAGTTGAATCTTATTACTCCATACACACTATTATATTTTGTTACCTGTGTTAGAAAATTGCGGAAAGAACACTAAATTTTGGAGAAACAAACATCCCAACATAAAAAAGTATTGTTGTAAATTGCTTTAAATGCTAAAAAATATTTTTCTAATAGTTGTTTAACTATGAGATTTGGTGGACTTCTATGGCACACTTTACATCAACAATTATTGTTAGAAATTTGTGACAATTTTTTGTGTGAAAAATTTGGTTTTCAAATTTACTTCTATTTTTAAAAAATTATTAGATGGCGTCATTTTTTTGAGTTTTGATTGCCAAAGCTTGAATTCTTCTCTTAAGCAATGTACTCCCCAAGACCCATACAGGTGTTATTTTGTACACATTGAGGCACAATCCATGTTTGATGAATGGGTGACTTGCAAGAATCTCATGAAGGCCTCATACAAGGATTGTCTTCCTTCATTATTGGCCCAACCCTGTCATTTATCCAACCTCTCTTGGTGATCCCTCTTCTATAGTTGAGCTCCCATCTGTGCAAAGGTCAATCCTAAGAAATTCGTTCATCCCTATTGGCCTTTTAAGAGACAAGAACATCACAATTGTGTTGTTATGAGGTGCCTCACCCTTAAGGATCCACTCCACTTAATTGTTTGGGAGTCATATCCCTCATTCATAGTGGCATGAGGTTTTCTCTTAGAGATTTTTCATTCTACCATTTTAGTGTCATGTCCTTCACAGTAACGAAAATATGAGATAAATTTCCCTTTGGGATCACCATTGGTTGCGTAGTCCATGTGATTACCCCTCAGGTTAGGATCCCTTGTCTCTTGTTCTCTTTGAGGTGTGGTATCCTTTCCCCAATCTATTTTCCCTTCATTGGGGGTAGGCACATTCCTTTTTGCACCCCTTTTTCGAGGTTCTCTCATATCTCTTGGCTTTACCTACTTGTTTTGGTATTGGGGGGAGTTGAGGTTGTTTTTCGTCCTCTCTTACTTGTCTTTGGCTCTTGCACTAAAGTTGGTTCCCCCTCCCTTTTTTAGGTCCTAGTCAATTGTGATTATCACTAATTTGACATCTGTAAAAACCCTTATCTAAGGTTTTTGACATGTTCCAGAATAAAATGGTGGAGTCTTAGTTTCCTTACAGTGCTCATGCGACCCACTTTTGGCAGTCTTGAGCCTTTTATGGGATAAGATTTCACTTGTGTATGCTCTAATGATTCGTGAGATCTCCCTCTGACCCTCTCATCTTTTTCGGACTTGGGTTATGTCATTAAATACATTCTTGTTCAAGCGTATGTGCCATTTTACATCGTGGTCCTCTTAGTGGCCCGTCTTAAGTAGCCTTGAGATTGGGTTAGCTCTTCCTCATGCTTGCCACATTTGGCTTCCATGTTCTCAACCCTAATGACTTCTTGTTATGTAGAAGCCCATGTGTTTCAATGTCTCTCCTTTGGAAAAACGTGTGTAGGTTCCCCGACCTCTTGTCAACCATTCCCTTCTCCAGAGGAACCTCCAGGTGGGAGGCTTTGTTAGCTCCTAAGAGTCAATTGTTCAACTAATTTTTGCGCAATTGATCCCTTGTGATCTTCTAATAACTCTTTTCCTCTACTCATGCAATGTTACCCTTGGTAGTCCTCAATTATTTAATTCTTAGCTTCGCCTCTTCCTCAAATGGCGTTCTTCACTTTTGAGCATGCCCCATGCTTTTATGATCTTGTTGTTGAGGCCCCTCATTTTTTGTTTGTCATCTTTGAGTGATGCATTATGTTGAGGTCTTGGTTTTTTCCTCTACTATGTTTTTCATCGTTCTCATTATTTGGATAACTCTGTCACTACCCACACAAAAAATTTGGACTCCCTCCATGTTTCATCACTCTGTGGAGATTCATACCAATAGTGCAAGTGGAGTTGGTGTCCCCCAGATTTCACCCTGAAATCTGGGACTACCCTATTTTTTAAAAATTTCATACTTTTAAAATAATGGGTCGTTTTGTGTGTTTATTACCAGAAAGTGTCCTGTATTGTGTTAAGATATTCCCAAGAGAGCCATATTAGCTATTTTCACCAAATGCCCAGATGCCCAAAAATTGTTATATTCTGTCCCTGAGGTTTGCCTTGGGAAATTTGTATTTAATTATTTTGAGCCCCATTTGAAGTAAATTGTGCTCCGGTTCAACCCTGTTGTGATCGTACATATCATTATTCCCATATACCATTAGGGTTTTTAACCAGGAATGGATCCTAGGCTTTATTTGTGACTTCTAGCAACATTTTGTGTTTTTTGTATTTTCCCCATTTCGTTTTATGTGAAATTTCTTTGGATCAATTCCTTTGCCAATTTGGTCCTGATTCTTGGCCTGGAGTATCTGGAGATCACATATGCACGTTGTGCTAGGAGGAATTTTCCATCGAACGTCTAGTTCTCTCGAAAAAGACGAAGTCGTGCACCAAAAAGTTTCTTCTAGGCTGGCCACATTTTTGGAAAAAGAGGGTTTGAAGTGGATCATGGGATTTTTGGAAGCAGCGAGCAGATGGGAATTTTGTACCTGCCTAGCAGGGTACTTTTTCCCATGGAAGCAACGTCACTTAAGTCACAATGGGAAAATTAGAGGCAGCAGGCAGGTGGGAATTTCTTACCTGCCTTACAGGGTAAAAATTCCCATTGTGAAATAAAAGAAAAATCACTTAAGGCACTAATGGGATTTTATTACCTGCCTTGCAGGGTAAATAATCTCATTATCAAAGTCAAATAGCTTAAGTGAATCATGCGATTTTTAGGGCTGCCTTGCAAGGTAAATAATCTCATTGTTAATTGACTTTTAAAAATAGAAATCTCTTATGCCAAAAGGTGCAACCCCTTTAGGGAAGGAAAGGCAGCCTTAAATTAATTAATCTCTTCTCCAATTTTGGCGCCCAGGCTTGTGGAAAAATCAACAGAGGAAAGTGGACAAAGGGAAGTTGGAAATAGACAGTTCTGAAATTAAATAAATATTATTCATTTAATGCAACCCCTTCATGTCAAAAAGTGTGCCCCATTTGGGAGAGGAATAATATTTTTTAAGTATTAATTGATTTAATTAATTCCTATTTTCAGTGACTAAGGTCAAAGCATACTGTGAGGCTTGAGTTAACTAGAAGCAGAAGTCTAAAATTAAATAAATTTAATTTATTTAATGGCAGCCATGAGCATGCACAAAATAGGTGCCCCATTTGAAGGATGAAGCTTATTAATTAATTAATTAATTGCCAGGAATAGAAAAGGCATTAATTAATTATAGAATCATGAGGACTATATAAGCAGGGGCTGCCATAAGGATGAATTAATTAATTCACAAGTAGAGAAGTGCAGCCCAGACAAAAAGTGTGCCCCATTTGGAGAGGATTTGTGCTCAGAAGAAGGTGTAATTAACGCTAAAAGCTTCCAAAATTGGTGCACAGGTTGAAGGAGGTTCATTTTTGTCTGGATAATTGTTTCCATAAGTGATACAGGTGCTCAGGGGAAGTTGGTAAAATTCATGTTTGCTTTGCATGCAAATAAAACATCAAATTTGGGGCAGCATGCTTGAATTATGTAGATTTTTATGATTAAAATCCATTGTTCATGTTCCGGTTGCCATCTTTTTCTGAATTAATTGTAGGAATTCATTACAGGTGTTTTTATAAGAGAAAGGGAGCTTAAATCAATGTCCAATACATTGAACATATCCTCTGAATCTGAAGAATTATCCATATCTGCACCGGTTGTGAAGAATTCCAGCCGAATAAAGAGAAAAAAAAATTGTTCAGACAAAGATTGCTCAAGCCATGGCAAAGCGGGATGAACGAGAAAACTCAACGGAATCATGCATTACTTCTAGATTTGCTGACATTGGAGACACAAATCCAAGCTCAAATCCAGATCTCATAATTGCAAAAGCTTCCGACAAAAACTCATCCTCTTGTTTCTGATGCAACCCGTGTAGAAGTCAATGCGTGGAAAATTTCTCCCATGATCTTGTGCATGTGCTACCAATCTTCCAGTGGAAACCTTCATTGAAGTTGCATTCACCCGAAGTGCTTTCTAGAATTTTTAATTGCTCATATGCAATTAAAAATAAAAATGATGAGTTATTTACAGCAGACATTGCACTGATGCATGTACTGGAGAAGAACTGAAAAAGCTTCAAGGATACGAAGGAAGACAAGGCAAAGGCAATACTAGGAAGCAAATCACAGTCACTTGCTTCCAAATCCAGCCGCTTCCAGATCCAGCTACTTCTAGATCTCGTTTGGTGAGAATCAAAGGCAAAAGAATCAGCTGCATGCAGAATATGAAAAAGGACAAGACTGTAGCTTGCCTCTTTCTTCTTCTTTCTCTTATTTCCTCCAACAAAATAATTGAGCGATCAATTAAATTATACAACTTAAGTGATTGGTTTAAAAGTCATTACTTGAAGAAGTCAACTACTTGGAGATAGGTGGCAGACGTGCAAAATAGAAGGTTTTATCTTCAGTTGCAAATCATGCATGTCATGCAAAGAGAAATTCCATGAGGGAGATTGCCAGTTGTTTCCTTTCCCACTTCCACATGTGTCAGTTCAACTAAAAGCTTCAGACTTGTAATTGCCCCTCTACATTCTATAAGTAGAGGAAAAACCTTCAGGTAAAGGATCAGAATTTGTAAGCAGCATTCTTGTGTTCCAGACTTTGTGTTGAAACCCCTGATAGCCACTTGAAGCAAAGGAATATAAAGGAGCAGGTTTCCAAAGAACTTTGTGTCACGGTGCAATTTGTTTCTAGCTTTCTATCTTAGATCTTCTAATAGACTTTGTGTTATTTTAGATCTAGATCTGAAGTGTCTTTGCTTATAATTTTGTGGGTTGATATTTATTGGTTTGTTCTATGTGCATGCAATCAACTCTATTATCTATTGATTGGGTTGCACATCTTCCCCAATTTCTTCCCTGTGTTTTCCTATTTTCTTCCTCTATAAATATTTCCTTTCTTAAATAGTTGCTTACTTGATGCAGAACTATACAGCTATGATTCATGAGTTGAATAGTTAAAGTAAAACCCCATATAGATACTAGCATATTTTAATTGACAAATCTGACATGGGAGCCTCACCGGTGAATGAGAGAGATTTATCTCATGACTGCCTAGGTTTTTAGCAATGCAGAAAATGTAGCCAACAAGAGTCAAATCGGAACTTGCGACAACATGGATTATTGATGACTCAAAGTGATGAGATTGTTAAGACTGGATTTATATTAGTCATTGAGACCAACAACTCAATGAAGTATCCCATGATTATCAAAGACTTGAAAAATGCCCTCAAGTTGTATACATTTTATGTGTAGTTGCAGTCCAAATCATTGTTGTTCATCTCTCCACTCACCAGGGTTTGCAATGTCCTTGAACACGGATTTTCTTCCTATTTATTAAAAGTCTTGCAACTTGCTTGCTCGCTCCAAATTCTAGATCACCCACGTTCCCTGATCTCATAACACCTGAGTTGATGCTTTGGTTGATGAGATCTAGACCATCTTGGAACTATTCTTCTTCCCCCTTTGAAAGTGTTGGAGGAAGAGTGTGGAGATGTCCTTTCTTTTTCATTATCATTGATAGCATTTCTACTACAAATCATCACAAGTACAAGCATGATCTCTTTCCTCGAAGCATTTTTATGGTCTCTATGTACTTCACAACCTCGTGTTCTCATGAACCTCGACTACCCACAATTTGACTCCCACATCAAAGCTATCCAATATCGGACTACAAATGCCCCATGAGAGACTTCTCCCTAACGTGGACCTTATTTTTTGGCGCTTTGGCAGCAAGGCCACATATTTTCTAAGAAATATGTGACATGGTTGCTCATGTTGCAAAAATTACCCATGATCCAACCATGCTCACTTTTAACCATTGGCATATCCGTCTGGGCTTGTAATGGCGATAAACGACTATTATGTCCAAGATCTTGCTCTATTCATTCCATGTGTTCCTTTAGCCTTCTCTCTCTAATATTCAATACATTCCCCTCATAGTCTTCACCCTACATGCTCTAAGATCATTCATTCATTGCCATCAAAAAAATTGTAGGGCCTACTTTTATCTCATTGTTTACATCCTAATTAAATTCTAGTTATGGAAGTGCACAACAATAAAAAAGATACAAGTGTTTGTAATAGGCGGACTCTTCTGATCTAATTAACTTCCAACATTAATAATTCACAATCAAAATAATAAATTTAAACTTATGATTGATAAATGATGAGTAATTGCTCAAAAACACAAGAGGAGAGTGAAACTTAGTTGTACATGTCAAAACAAAGAGGATCTAGATGTGTAGAATGGTGAAATAGACATACAAGAGATTAAAGATGTTTCAATGCATATTCTCAAATCGGAAAATGAGTAGGGACAAGACCGTACAAATATTGTATGATCCATATTGGGAGTATACAACCCTGACTTGGATCCATACAGTTTTGAACCCTTAAGTAGTATGAGTCTAGAACTTCCTGTGTGCTTTGTTTGTCTAGAAATAGCCTTCGTTGTATATCATGTTTGCTTGCATAACTTTTGGGTGACCTATAATAACATGCAACAATGTGGAAACCCTGGCAACTTGCAAAGCCCTTCATTAGAGCATTAACAAACCAAAAAAGAGAAATCATGTGTGTGGTGAGTTTGGACTATCATTGGGGGTCAAACTCCTAGTTGAACTAATCCAAGTGTTGTACTGCATGCCCTTATTGCAAGATCAAGCCTCGTGTAATTATCTTAGGTGTTTGTGCAAATGTGAATGACTAGCTAACCCCCTACGAGTGCCCTTATGTCTCTTAAAACCAAGATAACAAACTAAAAATATAGTATAGAATGTACTTAGTGCAATAATAGTGTAAATGCGGTGTGCCTCAGCTATATGATCTAACCCTTTTTTGCTTGAAACCCTTGAACAATGTTTGCAATGGCTTTGCTCTTGCTAAAGACATGGCTCTATGACATTTGCATACTTGGAAATAGAGGAAACTAGACTCTTTAACCCAATTGAGTGCTTCAAACCTATAGTACGAATTGTTCTAATTGATGTGCAACTGATTTGGGTAGAATTAGCGAGCCTTTTGAGTGCTTTTGGATTGATATTTGCAATAGGAGATTGTAAGAGTGTCAAGTGAGTTATAATGTGACATTGACTTGCTTATATAGCATTCCATAGGTGAAATATTCCAATAAGGTCGATCCAGGTAGTTGAAACGACCCAAAAAAGATATTATCATCGAAAACAAAGTCGAGGAACATGAAGGGGCAAGAACGTACAAGTCAGCCAAGACTAGACGCCACATCCTAGCCCATTTATAGTCCTACACAAAGAATGAGGAAACACAAAACAAGAAGTTGTGACATGAAGCACAGAAGCTTTTGGCTTTGGTATGATAATATTGTTCAAACTTGTGACAAAACAGATTGTAAAGATAAACAAATCACGTAAGAGATGTAGAAATGAACTAATTGGCTTCTAAATGTGAGCATTTACCCTAGCAAGGGAGTATAATCAAACTTGGTATTTCAAAAGGACGAGTTACCATATTTTAATGTCTACACTCACCTACAATGTGATTATCGAGGCTTTTCTATCCTACTCTATTCTTGATTGTGATACCTCTCACTATCATTATGCACATTGAAAGGAAGGGCTTCTCGAGGAACCTCTAGTCATTTTTTTTAGTTCATGGATCTTCCATCCATCTGCTTCTCAACTAGGGTTAGTCCGAAACATGGTAAATCATCTGCATACTCTCTTTGACATCAAAGTGAAACTTCACGCTTTCATTTGTTGCCAGATCATATTCCTATATGCTCTACTATATTTGTATTCTGAATTATATATAGTTTAACAAATAGATCTATGTTTCGAGCTTTCTACAATAAATTCTTTCTTCCATGCCTCTAGTTAATGCTAGCTAACAAACTAGATAGTTGATATAGGCCCATAATGAACCATGTATGCTTTGATGTTTATTGTTCCTCTCTACCAAATCTAGTCCTACGTATTTTGATTCTTCCATCTACACAAAAAATGCAAGATATTGTCAACATTTCAAAAATTAATTCAGTTGTATTTATAAGTAAAATGAAGCAACAAGTAAACAAATGTTGATGCTCGGATATATCAATTGTTAATCAGATGGAAAGATCTATCAATTGTCAATGAAGAAAGGCAAAGTATATCCGAACTTGAAAAACATTTACAAAGAAGTTGAGTAGAGAGTTTAAGCTATTTTGGTCAAGTGGAATAAACTACTAGGAGCAACATCAAGAGAGCCAAAAGAGTTTGTCCATGAACACTTGCGCTTGCAAAGGCTTTGTTACAACATTTTATTTTATAGCTGACTAATGGTGTTCCCTTGGATGTTAGTCCATCCATCAACTATATTAATTATTTCTATTTATATTATTCCACATTAATTATTTCTCCTCCTATTCTGCCAATTTATGCAGTCCTCGATAAGAAACACCCGTACAACATGCACGGGTTTGGAGGTTAAACAAGTGAAAGAATAATGCCAACCTTTCAAATTAAATAGTGAATATGCAAAAAATACAAAACCCCTATGAAGCTTTCAATTTGATTTACCAATTTACAAAAAAAATAGTTGTGGCAATACACCATGACTTACAATACAGTGTCTGTTAAGAGTACAAACACCTAAACCAATTACTGCTAATTATCACTGCATGTCAAGTCATTACAAAAGACACCAAAATTTAAGAGAGATGCATATTAAAAATTGTCATTGTTGTGCATTTGTTAAGTTTAGAACTTGCCTTCAGATCATATGCTTTAGAAATTACGCTTCTGTAAACTATAATCAGAGATGAAGGATGCAATTATCTGTTGACTCAACGAGTTGTTATTCAATATAACCTTCACCAAAACATCGTACAGGCAACTCTCTCAATTGTATTAAGTTAAATCCCCTCTTAACATGTTGGTGGATACAACGAAATATCCTTCAAAATAACTTCCAAGATTAACAAAGCTGCTTCATGCCAAACATTTTAAATTACAACTTCAGAAATGGTAGAGAGGCTAACATAAGCCCACACAAATGGTATTATAATCCTCGATCAGTGACTCTCTGTAGCACAAAATCAGTAGGGTCCCCTAATCGTATGAGAACGAAAGAGACGAACATTTTAAATTGCAACTTCAAAAAGAGTGCAGGCTAATTCAAGAAATAAAATTTTAATCCCCAAACAAGCTCAAAATAGCACAAACTCAAATAGGCCTCTAATCATATGAAAGGATCTCATAACATTTTAAATTACAACTCCAAAAACAGTAGACAGCCGTAGCATAAGCCCATACCAGCATTATAATCCCCAAACATAATCTCTAAAGCCAAAAATATCAAAGTTGTCCCCTAATTGAATGAGCCCTTGGGGTCTCAACCAATTGACACATTTAAACAGTTATGAAAAACTACTACCAGAAAATATTTCTAGCATTTGCAACCATATACAATTCTAACATTCTAAAGCAAGTACAAAGCAGATTAATTACAACAAATAGAGTGCATATATACTATAAATGGTGTCTTGATTATTGAATACTGAAATTTATATATCAATACTAAGGCGATACTGTTCTAAAGATGCTATGAATGAATCATCGTACAGAGTTTGAAGGAAACTAGTTTGTATAACACTAAACCTCAATCAGCATGTTAACTACAATATATACATAAAGTTGGCTGTATTGACAAACCAACCAAAACATGTGGCAATGACAATTTGGGACACTTTACAAAGCGTCAAATTCCATGCAATAAATTTCATTATTTTCAACAATACTGAAATATAGTTTCTAATAAACAGCCTCTGCAATGTGTACAAATTTCCATGCAAAGCTCATTTGGAGAACTGAATGACGTAATTTATCTCTACATTAAATTCAACCTAATTAGTATTCATTGCATTACAGCTGACATACAGCAAACTAGTGCCCTTATCACCATATCAGGCAGTCCCAGCAACTTCCTCCTCGTTCTGCTGGACCTTAGGTTTTCCATTCCTCTTAGCTCTCTTTGCCTCATAATCCTTAATGGCAGCCTTGACAGCATCCTCCGCAAGCATGCTACAATGCAACTTAACTGGTGGAAGTGAGAGATATTTTGCTATATCACTGGAAGCACAGAACAATTTGACATTAGCAATTACCAAACAAAAGATTTTAAACTAATACAAGAAGGAAAGAATTATGGCCATGAACTACGATGACTTGACAGGACACATCAACCATCTTCTAAAATTTTAAAACAAATACCAATGAATAGAAAAAGGATCACAAAAAGATTGTGGATGTATGAAAAAGATCCATAACTTATATCATAATACTCCCCAAATAAGAATATCATGTACATATGAAGATTAGAATTATCCAGTTGTTGCTTATTGTCATTCCATATTATAGCGGGAATACATTAAAAAACTAAGAAGAAAGGTACACCATCGGAGGGCTCTGAAACGGTTACAACATGCACCCAAAACCGGTACATGCAGAAATACAGTGGGGTTCACCCGTGGTAGCAAGAACAATACCCGGGTGCATTAGATAACATATTCAAGGACTGTTCCCCATACCCTAGGCAAATTTCGGACAAACTTGTAAGAAAAATGTAGACACCCCAAACCCACAACATTAGTTTCAATCTAATGGCACAAAAATCATACTAACATCCATCTTCATTTATTAATTAATGACCATTCGTTAATTAATTCAATTCCCCCTTCTCCACGCTAAATTTCCTCTCACATTCGCTAGTTTGTCTTCACTTGCTACCTGTCAAATCTTCACTTCAAGCAGCAATTCATTTTCACCCTCACACACTATATCTCGACGAGCAACATGGCTAGCATGTTGCCAAGTGTTGTTTGGACCTTGTTCACACTCCTGCTTTAGTCCATCTTTTGTCTCAGGATCTGTGCATGTAGTTCATCACATTCACATGCTTATCGCCAATCTTTAAACCATCCATAACACTCGCACTTGCCTTCTACTTCGCTCGCAACATCCGTGTGCATCCAATGTTTTTTCTTACATTAATGTGGGCATCCATCTTGTACCAAGGTGTATTTTCTATCATTTTCTCATTGGCCACCATTCATCCCCCGTTATTCATGGGGCAGCTTGCAGCCCAAAAACAAGTGTCATTTCAGGGGGGATGCTATGCAAAATCCTTAACCCATCAATCTTATGACAATTGCTAATCAAGAGTATCAATCAATCATCCATCACTCAATCCGACCAAATAGTCATCTAACTTGTGAAATCAGCCTATCGATCCCTTCAAAACAATCCGTTGAAGTGGCCCATCTATCAACATTTCTACGTTCTTGTTGCTCGGAGCAAATCATCCAAGCCCCCTTGCAAATATTGTTGATCGGGGCTAACTATCCAAGCCCCCTTGCATATATCGTTGCTCAAGGCAAATCATCCAATCCCACACACGTGGCAACCTTGTCATAGGGTCTGACAAACCTCATTTTCGTCTTCAAATTAGATGTTGCATCTTGTTGCATGTACCACACAGCAGGCTGAAAAGGGGGCACAAAGGTATCGCCTAGAAAACGCACCTTGCTTAAGGTTGCACCATCCACAATTCCCAAACATTCACAAACATCAAAAAATTCCCAAAATCCAAAAACATCGCAAAGCAGTCCAAAAATACAAAAATATCGCAAAGCAATCTAAAAATCCAAAACAACAAAATCCAAAAACATCGTAAAACAATTAAAAATCCTAGCTAGTACTCAACCATGTGGTTAAGGACAACTGAAACACCATCAACATCACACCAACAATGACATTGTTTGCCATTCAAGTCTCCCCAGCATATATTGTTGTCTGGGGCAAAGCATGGCTTGTATTGTCATCTGTTGAGACATATCAGTCCCCCATCCATCTCCCTCGCATTTATCCTTGCTTGGGGCAACATTGTTACCTTTATCTCATTCCTACATCGCTTAGATGCTTAAACAGGACAAACAAATGCATTCGTTTACTCGAGAGTGTGTTTACTTGAGCTTGTATGTTTATTTGCTTAATTGCATTGCATTGTCTTTGCATTTGAGTCAATCATTTGGTATACTACAACATTGTCACTATGGTTTTCAATAATATAAGTGATTATTATCATTTGCTATAGTAAATAAAGGTTGTTCACACCATCAAAACTGCATAAAATATGTAGGGTTTCCCTAGCCATTATCATCTCTCCCATTTCCCTCGTCCATACCCTATCTCTCATTCATCCATATCTTATCTAACATTCTTCTATCATCTAACTAGCATCTAGCCTTCATCATTTTCTTCATGGTTTTCAAAAAATATAAGTGATTATTATCATTTGCTATAGTAAATAAAGGTTGTTCACACCATCAAAACTGCATAAAATATGTAGGGTTTCCCTAGCCATTATCATCTTTCTCCCATTTCCCTTGTCCATACCCTATCTCTCATTCATCCATATCTTATATAACATTCTTCTATCGTCTAACTAGCATCTAGCCTTCATCATTTTCTTCTATCCTATCAAATATCCCTCTTAGGGCATTTCTTTTTGAAATAGTCATCTTCCCTGTGAAGTCTGTCAATCAATCTCTTCACACAACCCCCAGAAGTGGCCCATCAATCAACATTTCTAAGTGTTATCTATATTGCAAGATGCTCTTATCAATCCCTTCACCACATCCATTGAAATGACTCATTGATCAACATTTCTCAATCCCTACACATTCCACTAAGCCATGTCATTCAAAGGATCTCCTTTCGCCTATTTTCCACTTTATGAGAGACCATCTGCTTCTTCTATCACCACACGGTCTCTCGAAAGGGTGTCCCCTTGTCATATCTCATCTTTCTTCCTAAACCCACCTTGATTACTACTTTCTTTGAAAAAGGGTGCCGCTACCCACAACACCCTCCCAAAGGGACAAATGTAAACACCCCAAATTCATTGCATTGGATTCACTCTACAAGCACACAAATCATACCAACATCCTTCTTCATTTATTAATCAATGACCCTTTATTAATTAATTAAATTCCCCCCCTTGCTTAATAATTAATGACCTTGCATTAATTAATCCCTCTTCAATTGCTTCTAATCAAATCATTCATAATTCCCTCATAGATTTGTTTCTACAAGCTAATCCAAAGCCTATTAATCAACTTCCAATTGATTTATTGAATCCCCTTCCTCCTATCTAATTCCCATCATATCCCATGGAGTATTGATCATACTTAATTACTCATAATCCTAATTAACTACACCAAATTTTACACTTCCATTATCCCACATTCATCAAGATCACCAATTTCCCAAATTGAAAAACTATAAAGGAACCCCCAACCTGCTCCCAAAACACGCGAAATTCTCATATGAGCATTCTACTCTTCAAAAAGCTTAACAAATTGATAAAACCCCTTTATTGATTGCAAAATGTTACCAAAGCCGAATAACTCCAATTTGGGAAGACTATTTCCATCATCAAAATCCCTTCTAACAACCTCGTTGCCTTCGTCTTGCACACGGTTCAACAAACATCCACAATGGGAAGCACATCCACCTGATCAAAGGGAGGTTTGGAATTTGCTTATTGTTTATGCATGTTTCATTCATGGTTTTATCTCTTTTAAAACTCCATCTTGATGTATAGAGTTAGGATGGTTAATCTTAGGAACTTCTTGGTGTAAGTTTCCTTTCTAATTAGATTAACACTCTCAAACAGCAAAATAACATCATTTTATTTCTTTCTTTTCGAGTCAGAAAAAAACAGCTTTTAAAAATCAAAAATAAAAACCCTAACCCTAAAAGACACCACCCAAATTACTTCTAAACAACACATTTATCTCACATTGCATACTTCTCTCTCATTACACATTTGCTCTCTCACCTTCAGATTTTAAATTGCTTAGGGATAATTGAATTAGCAAAAGCGGCTCTGCTACACCTTGATGGTTCTAACGAAGCTATTGCCGTCAATGATTACACTAGAGAACATTATAATTATGAATATGATAAATATGTTGATTTGTCTTTAACTTTTGTGTATACATTGTACATTTACACAATGTAGTTGTTCTAAGTTCAATCAATGAATATTAAGACATTTGGCATTGAATTATCACAATGTTTTGTGGATATTTAGCTTATTTTGTTTACTCTACATATTAAATGGTTAATTTTCTTATTTGGCTTTTTTAAAAATATTTCCTAATATTTTATATATTTTTGGTATGGCCGTACCCAAGCCCCATAAAAAATCAGTGTACCCGTATGCTAAAATTATGCAAAAATGTATGGTATGCCAAAATGCTGAACATTAAGACATTCGATCAACAATGTACAATACCCAAATAACTGCATATATTATAGCTATGTAGTATGAAGTTGTGCAAGAATTCTGAGGAAAAAGCAGAGAAGTTTCTAATCAGCAAATACGCTTAACATAATTTCAACAGAATCAATGTTACAAAGAAGTGTATGGAATGAGAAAATTCTTTAGTTGCAAGTCAAATCAATTTCATAGAACACATTGAGCTCTTTGACTGGCATGTTAAATACCAATTCAAGGAACAATATTTTGAATGGTACAAAAAATTCCATGGAATGAACAATGACCTTCGCTATTAGTAAAGCCAAGTTCAGAAAAAATGCTGAGCTCTTTGACTAGAATATAAATGATGCAAAGAAATGTGTGCAACAGACAACAGAGGAAAACAAAAAAGATAAAAAAGCAAAGCAGCTGAGACACACCAATATCTAAAACAGAAGACACTAAAGAACGGACAAATCCATTGCATAATATTCCAATTTATATAAAATGGTTTCTTCCCCAACTTAAATGCCAAGTAAAAATTTATCAGTGTAGAGGTGAAAAGAGCCAAAGAAGTGAAAATATATATATAAGACGACATACCGAAAAAAAATGAGAAATATAGAAAAGCAAGAGATGTTTGTAAGAGGAGCGTTTTTGGAATTAATAAAAAAGTAAAGAGAGAATAAAAAATAAACAAGTACGCATGTGCTTTCAAAAAAATGTGTCCAAAACATGCTGAGTTGGGAGTAAGAGTTGCACTTATTCACAAAGAGAAAAAAGTGCGTCCAAGTTTTAGAGCTTGTTTGTTAATTGCCGCCTCAGTATTTATTATTGATCAAGAATTTCATATTGGAAGTAAAAAAATATAGAGGGAGAGAGATAAATGGACAAGTGGATTCCCTTGCGTTAAAGAGAAATATCTCTTTACATATAAAAATCTATTGTAATCAGCAAAGCAACCAAACTACAAGAAAGGACAAGTGGATTCCCTTGCGTTAAAGAGAACTATGATGAGAAGAGAACGCATTATAAGGAATGCCATTTATAAAAATTGGTCAGTACTAAACAACATATATAGGCGTGTATATGCACAACAAACAAATTGCAGTTAAAATGACAGATACTTGACAAACAGAGATTTCATCAAGCCCAAGCTGCGTCCTACGAACCCAAAGAACCATCTGCTCCCCTTGTGGAATATTTCACAGCATCACTACTACAAAAACTTTGGGTACTAATCAACATGTAGAAACACTAGGACAGAATGGAGTACTGAATCAAGTATGCAATACCAGCTTTCATATGGCCCTGGTTATCAATTTATGTTGTGCTAATTTCATAGTTAATTTTTTTGTCAAGACATGGATAAATCAGTTTTATGTTATAAATACGTAAGGAAAGGATATTAAGGGTCCTGGTGATATTGTCTATCTTCTGGAGAAATAGATGATAAAATATACACCATTATCTCTGGTTCTTTGCTCGTTATAAACTAGGTCACAAGGTTCGAGATCTTGTTTATGTTCGATGAGGATAAAGTTCTGTTCAAGTTCAAGAAAAAAACTGTCTTCAAGTTTGAACAAAAAAAAAAACTATCATTTTTATTTTTTGAATAAAATACATAAATATGTCAGAGGGGCAGAGCAGAGAGAGCTTTTTGTCCGCTATTTCAGTCGGTATATGTATACATACACACATTTGTAAAATAATGAAAAATCATGTCAAAAACTTCCCATGCAAAAATAATGGATAAAGTTCGAGTTCATGTTCAACGAGAATAAAGTTAAGCAAAATTCAAACTTTTTCGATAAAATTTGGAGAGCCTTGTGACATAGGTTATAAACAACTGTCACAACAGTCACTGGCCAGTTTTTGTAGTCGCTGGAATTGAGAATTTACCAGGTTATCTCAGTTATTTTAAGTATTAGCATAGATCTTCTTAAACATCAGCCAAATTTGACTTTTTTCTGTTTATTGGATTGTGGTCCTGTGCTAAATTAGTGGAAATTTACCGCCACTGGCCCTGGGCTGCATGCAGGCTGTTGACCATTCTAGGAATTAGAAGCTTACGTGCTAAATACAGTTTACCAAAATAAAAGTAAAAACTCTCTTTTTACAGAAACAAGTTGAAGATTTTTTTAAAAAAGGAATCTGACAACCCACATCCGCAAAATCCAAGAGGGGATAAATCCAGAAACCCACAAGCATCTCAATCACACCAAAAAGAAAGTGACCCGTGACTGCAAGGTTAATAAGAATTTTGACTGGGAATAGGTATAAATTAATGCAACAATCTTCTTTAAGAGGGTCAAGTTCCCTATGGAATTCTCTTTGTGAACCCTAAAGATATGTTATTTCTAAATTGTTGAGCTGTAGAAGATAACTTATGTACATAATGTACTCAAAGTAGTACAGACAACAACAATTTATTTAAGTTGGCAAGGTTCCAAAAGTGGCGAGTTGAGGATTTCATTGGAAACTATAATAAATACAAAATGACCCAGCTACTCAGGAAATGGACGAGGTTGGGAAGCTCCTTATCAGTTCAATACCAATGAAAAGCATAAAATCAAATAGCTTACTAATTTTAACAATCGGCTGGTGAAAATACACATGCCACTATTTAGAAAGCAACAATAATCTTAGTAGTTTTTCCACATGATGGATATTTTACAAAAGTATCCTGAACTTCAAATAAAGAAATTTTCATCCTGCTCGTCAGTGTTTTTGGTTCCCCGGCCATAAATCACAAGTTATATCATGAAAGCTGCAGTTCACTTTGCATGAATCAATAAGGGCAAAATGCCAAAATATGATTAAATATCGTATTTTACATAAGTTGTGAGACAATCCAATGCTTAGAAAACTTACAATTATCATGGTTCAATTTAAGATGAGATGTGATTAATTCATGTCTATCCCTAGTTTTCATCTTTATGATACAGTTTTTGTTAGACCGGGACTACAGATCAACTGGTAAATATGCTTGAAGAAAATCCACCAAAAACTCCTACAGAAAACGGCATTTTAAAATGTAAACTGAAACAGAAAATAGTCAAAACTGCTGCAGAAGAGACCAACCAAATAATCAATGGCCAGGAAAATTTGAAAATCAATTGCTAACCTGTTTTTAATGGTCATGGCATCTTCCATCTTCTTTCCTTTTATCCATTCACTTGCTGACAATGACCAAAACAAGAATTACTGTAAGAAAATATACTAGACATTAATAAGAATTAGTAAACCCTCATTACAACATCACTGCATGATTGCAAGTGAAAAGAAAATTGGAACACATATTTCACATCACTAAAACTAACCCATTGGTTTTCAATATCAGTCATTGACCACATTTAATTTTGCGGTTTCAAAATAGTAATAAAATTTCATCTCCAATTTGATTTATAATTGTGTCCCATATCAAATCCAGCATATAAGTTCGACTAACATCCAAAGAGGTACCCTCAGCTGAAAATCATTAATCGTTTTAAATTTCCATGGGCTTCCCTCCTCTTCCATAGAAGCTACAACAATCTTATTTTTAAACTCGTATGCCAATGCCTTTATATCTATTTTTAGCAGGAAATGAACAGTTTTAAAATAGAAGCAAAGCGATTCAACTTGTAATCCAAAAAGTCATGTGAGAAGTCTTCCCCCAAGAAGTGGAGAGGTTTTGTCATATAACGCAAAGCTCATAAATATATACAAATACATATTTTCTATTTTAAGGTGTTTTTCGCTCATTTTGTATTTGGCATTTTTGAGGACTTTCTGAGGTTTTTCAGCCTCGGAAATTTACTGAATGTCCCAAAATGGTTGCCGAAGGCAATTTTTAGGGCATTGAATTAGTTTGTTTCATGAGTTTTCTAACATATATTCCAGTTTCGAATTCCACACTACAGTCATGGAGTTATAACCTCAGCAAAGGTGGCGTACTGGTGTTTTTGATATTCTGTGCAAAAGATCGTCCCAAACTGCCACCTAAATCATTCACCATAACATAGGCAAGGTGGCCACTGGTGTTTTTGGTATTCTGCCCAAAATATCATCCCAAACTGCCACCTGGATCATTCACCATTTCTTGAGAAGCAATGACCATGAGCACAACACTCTTCGTTTGAGTGATTGGTGTTCTTGTGAAGATCACTTCTCTGCTACCTCCTGTGGGTTCTTGTCCAGTGAAGGACTCTTTGATTCATGCTTTGACTTGGGATTTTGTCCCATATGCTTGCCATCAGATTTACTACCACAAACAGCTTCTTTTCTCCCTTCCATTTGTATTTTTCTTCCATCTTGACTCTGTAACGGTATGCCTCTCCCAGTGTTCTGATGTTTGCAAACTTCATGTTTCCTTGGGATGTGAAGCTACACACGCTGCAATATTTGAAAATTCAATGCCACTCACTGTCATGTATACCAAATTTTGCCAACAAGGCAAAAAAAAGAGTTAGCTCATCATAATTTTAAATTCTTCACTGAATAGTATTCCTCTCAGATGGCCTCTACAAAATCGTCCCATGTTTTGTCGGGTGCAGCATTGAGAGATCTCTCACAATTATCTTCCTCTCAAAAACTACAAGTCCCTCCATTTTTAACATGCCTTACAGCATTTAAGAGTACAAATGTTATCTTTTCATTGCAAGAAACTATTTTAAAGGATATATTAGTCCAATTAATCAATCCATTTGTCTTCTTCATCGGCATCAATTTTTCCTTCGAAAGAAGGAATATCAAAATTCACATGTACCTTCAAGAGTGTGGAGACCCCAAAAGGATAACTTGCAGATGGTGCAAATTTGAGCACGACTCTTGACAGGATTTTTGCAAATTGTGCCGTCATCTCCCTTGAGCAAATCTTTGAAAGGTGTTAGTATAATCCTGCATGCTCTATCTCAGCCCTAGCACAATAGGTACAGCTTTTTGTACTGGTCATCAAAAGGCATGAGTATAATCCTGCAAGCTCTGATCTCAGCCCAAGCACAATAGGTGCAGCTTTTTGTACTGGTCATCAAAATTCTTCATAGTAGTATTCCTCTTAGATGGCCTCTACAAAAAAGCCACATGTTTTGCCTTGGGCATCATTGAGAAATATCTTGCCATCACCTTCTTCTCAAAGAATACGACTCCCACCATTTTTTAACACAGCTTGGAGATAGTAAGAGTGCGAATGTTATTTTTCAATTTCAAGAAAAATTATTTACAGAAAATTATTTTTCCAATTAATCAATCCATTTCTCCACTTCGCCCGCATCAATTTTTCCTTCAAAAATGGGAATATCAAAATTTACTTGTATCTTAAATACTTTAGGGCCCCCAAAAGGCTTGCTTGAAGATGATGCGGACTTGGGCACAAATTCTTGACAAAATGTTGATAAATTGTGCCATCATCTCCCTCAAGTAATTCTTTTAAAGGATCTCCCACTCCCACTATTGCTATTTGAGATTCTTTAAATCAAAAGGGAAGATAACTTGAAAGATTGTGCATCCCAAGCTGTGACTTTGCGTCTCAAGAACGGACTGCTTTTCTACCACTGGCCTGCAAACTCGAGCGGGATTTTTGCAAATTTTGCCATCATCTCCCTTAAGCAATTCTTTGAAAGGCGTTAGTATAATCCTGCATGCTCTATCTCAGCCCTAGCACAATAGGTACAGCTTTTTGTAATGATCATCAAAAGGCGTTAGTATAATCCTGCAAGCTCTGATCTTAGCCCAAGCACAATAGGTGCAGCTTTTTGTACTGGTCATCAAAATTCTTCGGAGTAGAATTCCTCTCAGACAGCCTCTACAAAAAAGTCGCATGTTTTTCCTTGGGCATCATTGAGAAATATCTCGCCATCACCTTCTTCTCAAAGACTACGATTCCCACCATTTTTTAACACAGCTTGAAGATAGTAAGAGTGCAAATGTCATCTTTAAATTTCAAGAAAAATTATTTACAGAAAAATATATTATTCCAATTAATCAAATCCATTTGTCCACTTCGCCCGCATAAATTTTTCCTTCAAAAAAAAGAGAATATCAAAATTTACTTGTATCTCAAATAGTTTAGGGCCCCCAAAAGGCCTACTTGAAGATGATGCAGACTTGGGCACAATTCTCGACAAAATGTTGATAAATTGTGCCATCATCTCGCTCAAGCAAATCTTTTAAAAGATTTCCCACTCTCACTCTTGCTGTTTGAGATCGTTTAAATCAAAAAGGAAGATGATTTGAAAGATTGTGCATCCCAAGCCATGACTTTGTGTCTCAAGAACGAATTGCTTTGATACCACTTGCCTGAATTTTAATTGGGAATCCAGTTGTTGTCACAAGATCAGTAAAAACTTCAAAATTTTGGTCATGGGCAAAAATCTTTATTGTTTTGGTCACTATTCCCCTCTTATTAAGCCTCTTTTGTTGAGGAGTTAGCCATTTTCGTCAAAATCTGGGTAAATCCGAGTGAATCGGACATTTGAGGAACAAGTAGAATAGTTCCTCTGCTCCACTTGTTCCCCGCATACCCACCATGGCCAAAGTGGGCAGTGAATCGGTGGAGTGAATTGCTTTGATACTACTTGCCTGAATTTTAATTGGGAATCCAATTGTTGTCACAAGATCAGTAAAAACTTCAAAATTTTAGTCATGGGCAAAAATCTTTATTGTTTTGGTCACTATTCCCCTCTTATTAAGCCTCTTTTGTTGAGGAGTTAGCCATTTTTGTCAAAATATGGGTAAATCCAAGTGAATCGGACATTTGAGGAACAAGTAGAACAGTTCCTCTGCTCCACTTGTTCCCCGCATACCTGCCATGGCCAAAGTGGGCAGTGAATCGGTGAAGTCAGCAAGTTGTGGCACATTCGGAAGTGTTCTTGCATTCCACCTATTCACCAACCGCCCGCTTTATCCAAACCAAGCATAGGGAGGGGGTTTCATCGGTAAGGTCAGGTGTCGATGGCACTCTAGGAACAGTTTCGTTGTTACCATCATACCCTAAAACTCCACCATCACCGCATCCAAGCCAATCTATTAAGTCACTCCTCCGTGGAACCTTGGGAATGGTTCCTAAAGTTCCAATGGTGCTCCACTTCCTTGCATACCTTGCAATGCTGACGAAGGAAGTGTAAGGGTCGGTTAAGTCAGCCCGGGAGGGAATAGAGAGAAATGTTCCCTCGTTGCCTTTGTTCCCCGATTTACTGCCGCAGCCGCCAAATAAAGGAAATGGAGAAGTCAGTATTTCAAGGCCCAACAAGAACGGTTCCTTTGTTCCGTTTTTCTGCCTGGACCCCCTTTTGCCAAATTTTCTCTATAACTTCCAATTTTTCACCAAGAGGAGGTGGTTATCAAATGTCAAAACAATGTATTTGTACACAATTGAATGTATTTTAACTCAAGTTTATGATAACTAAGTTAAAAAGTAGTTAAAATAACTACTTTTAGGGCAAATGAGCCTATGAAAGGTTGTAATACAATTGTAAAGGGTGCCACATTCTCTATCTCCAAGAGCTCTCTCTGATTCTTCTCTCCTATACTTCTACTGGAGGAGAATGGATGTAACTTTGTGCACACTATTTTTCTCCATTTAATAAATATACAATGCTTTTCTCGTAATTACATTTCTGTTCTCCAATTCTAAATTATGTAATTTTGTTTATGATTGGGTGAAATCATCAATGTTGTTTCTCCTCTGTGGTGTGTTCGATGCTCTGATATTCAGACTTGGTGTTGGTTGTCAAGATATGTGGACTTTATGCCATATCCATGCATTCCGGAGGTGATAAAGAATTTGTGCTTTATGGCTTTGAGTTCATCATTGTATTATGTTCTTCCCACCAAATAGAGGGTTCCTATTTCTCGTGTTTCCCATTTCCCCTTCTTTCCTTCACTTTCCAGTTTTGTTGCCCTTTTGTGCTTTCCGGTTAAAGGCACGAAAAATACAAAAAATCATCATACGAGGGAACTGCCCCTCTCAAACGCAGAGGAACGCCACCCCGTCAATAGGCAACATTCCCTAACTGTTGTTGGTTTTTATGTGCTTCCATTGGAAATATTCAGCGACATAAAATCCAACCAACACCGGTGAACAACACATTAATTTCAGAAAATTAATGTGTTATAACAGCAATGAACAAAGTTGCAGAAATTGAGCACAACATAAACCAATATGCTGCAATGTAAATGAGTATATGAGGGTAACAATCCCCGATTTTTAAGCTCGGATGCCAATGACTTCACATATATTTCTCGTAGGAAACGAATAGTCTAAAAATAAAAAATGATTCAATTTTACTTGGAAACCTAAAAAATGATTCAATTCTACTTGGAAACCAAAAAGTCAAGTGACAAATGTTCCCCAAAAAATTGAGAGGTTTTGTGCTGATCCGAAGCTCATAAAAAATGTCGATTGCCCCTAAATGGTTGGGAAAAACTAGTATATTTTGTTGAACTTCCAATGCATATTGCGGTTTCAAATTCAGAGTTATGGTCAAGGAGTTAAGATCTTAGCGAGATGACGTGTTATTGATATACTCGTGTTTTTGATATTCTGCCCAAACTATCCCAAACTGCTTCCATGTTCATTCACCATTCTAAGAAATGGGCACCATTTCTCCTCATTCTGGTTTCTGCATAAGAAATCCTAGGAGAGCAAAAGTGATTGCGGTTTCAAACTTCGAGTTATGATGAAGTTGAGATCCAAGCAAGATGATGTGCTAGTGATATAGTAGTGTTTTTGATATTTTTCCCAAACCATCCCAAATTGGTTCCATGTTCATTCACCCTTCTAAGCAACGGGCAACATTGCTCCTAGTTTTGACTTCTACATAGGAAATCACGGGACCAAAAGTAATTGCCACCCACATAAGTGGACCAGCCCCTGATTTAACGAATTTTGGAGGACGGATATTAAGAACCTAACATGTACCCATTGTGGACTACAAAGATTGTTCGGTGTACCCAAGACCAAAAATTTTGGGCCTCATCTCGTCTTAATGGGTTGGTGTCTGAATTTCTTGACCATCTATGCCAAGGCCTTGACCAATGTATCCCATCTTTTTCAAAAACATCAAAACAACTCTTTTGTTCTTTAAGATTTCCACAGGTAGACATTATGAAAAAAATATTTGGATTTCCAGTCATCCCTAAAGATGTTCTAAAGTTACACCTAAAACATCAGAAGCCAAAATATACGACACAATAAAAATAAAATATATCTTTTTTGTGTTCTACAAAATTTCTAGAGGAATCTAATGGATGATCATGTAGTAAAAATCATAAGGACTTACCATGCACATCGTTGTTTCTATCCGATCATCTTGGGTTGCATTTTTTAGACCTGCAACTCCTCGCACTATATTTGCAAATCGATCGACATTTTCTCCTCGGACAATTATTCATAAAGTTTCTACATGGTGTTGTTAAATCTCTCCCTGCTTAGGAAATGTCAGGAGCGAGAGTGATTGCCACCCGCTAAAGTTGGGCGACCCACACAATATTTATTTTCCCTAGTTCAACAAATTCCGGAGCAAGGATATCGTGAACCCAATAAGTGTTTGTTGGGGGCTACAAAGATTGCCCAATGTACCCAAGAACAAAATTCTTGGGCCTCAACTTTGCCTTAATGGATTGGTGTCTGAGTTCCTTGACCATCTTTTCCAGGGGCTTGACCAATGTATCCCATCTTTTTCAAAAACTTCAAACCAATCCTTTTGTGTTTTACAAAATTGTCAAAGGAACCAAATGGATGATAATGGTCCCAAAAATCTAGTATTCCACAAATACGCATTCCCCCCGAATGTGACGTCTCGGAGACTCGAGATGTCTCCAAGACTTAGGGACAGCTAGGAAACATCCCCCCACCACTAGCCAACCAAATGGGGACGTCCCCGAAACATTTCCCTCAAAGAAGAGACATTTCTGAGATGTACCCCAATTTTAAAGACTTCATAGGGACTTGTGGACTTCCTAGAGACTTCCAAAAGTCTCTCGACCCATCCTAGAGACTCCCAGTCATCCCCAACGGCATAAGTTTGTCTTAAAAAAAATTAAATCATTTTGTTTATAATTTTTGGCCCCAACCCCAACCCTAATACTCAATGGATCCCAGCCACCCTCTAAGCACTCCAAAAAAAGCTAGAAATAAGACTTACACCCTACATTGCAATTCTATAATGACAATATTCAACCAATCATTTGTCAAATATGGGAGAGTCTCAACACCCCCTTGCACATGGCTACCTGTGCATTAAACCCAAAGTGGTATGTGCAAAGGCCTAGCAGAGTTACCCCTATACAAGATGCAAAGGTGAAGAAGGGGTTCATGAAGGCTATTCAAAAACTGTACAATTCTACATGTGCCAACACCATTCATATGGAGTGGACAAAATTTGCCTCTTAGGGGATAATCTAAAGAGGCAAAGATGGACAGGGAGACTATAACACAAGAGGACCCAATCCTGTGGTGGTATGATTCTTTGACAACAACACTAGCCATTTGTTTGTTGTCCCAAGTTTCTAGTTCTTTCTCCTTATGAGAGGAACTGTTTAATTATGTCTTCATCTACTATATGAAGAGGAACATGCTCATCTCTAGTAGGGCGCAAAAGCTTGTAGTCGTAAATAGCACCTTGCGTCTCATTGACCATAACACACTTACGTACTAGGAAAGTCCAGCAATCTAATTAGATGTCGAGCCATCTCAGATTGATGATGATGTGGCACAAACAAGGTTGGTTGGAATTGGTTTGGAGGAGTTTGACCTTGAGGAGCCTAACAAATTGAGTGATGAGGAGTTTGGCACAGACTTTGGGGATGATTAGACTCATTAGAGGCACTGAGCCACTAGCCAATTATATTTGAATTTTAAATGTAATCATCATTTTGAATATAAATATTAATTGATGTTTAGCATTTTCACTATTTAATGTAATTTGTTTAGTATTTCAAGGTTTCATTTGTTGTTCCTTATACATTTTTTATAACTAATTATTTGAGTACTACAAATATTTGAGTCATCGTCCCCCCACCGTCCCCAAATCTAGGCCCTTGGTCTACCCGCCTCCGAGACTTGTCCCCCTCGTCTGAGACTCTATGGAACACTGCAAAAATCATAAAAACTTACCATGCACATCACTACTTCTATCTAAGCATCTCATGTTGCAATTTCCTTGACCTACAACTCCTCGCACTATATTTGCAACTCAATCAACATTTCCTCCTCGGCTAATTCTTCATGAAGTTTCTACATGATGCAATTGCATCTCTCCCCTGCCCAAGCAATTCCTAAACAATCGGAGCTCCGAAATGGACAAAGTACAATCCCTAAACAATCAAGTCACCAAAGTGGAAAAAGGGAATCCGTAAACAATCAAATTTCTGAAGTGGAAAAAAATGACAAGATTGAGGTGGTCTTGCAACTATTTGTTTTTTACTTTTTATCCTTCGACTATCAATTTTCCTACAAGGGCAATCTATGCTCATTCGGGAGGGAGAAAGCACGTCTGCATCTTTAATTATGGTGGACTAGTACAATTTTCTTTGCAGCAATCAAATGATATTTTGGTAGAGAGGGATTACCTATGGAATTCTACAAAACTGCTTTCCCAAAGTGATGGATTTGTAGGCGCCATATCAATTCCACATAAAAGGTTAGCCACATGGAACATCGCACACTTCTAGAGGCAACACATTGCAAATCACTTCATACTAAAATGGCCTAGTTACATACAAAAGCAAGCATATCATCTGACATGCATGTCTTACTCTTATTCGTGCAACCAATTTTGTATGGTTGGGGATAAGTTGTCATTTCTTGTACCTTTGGCCATTTCAATGGCTCATTTAGATCCAATCTTATTTGTGGACTAATAGTACAAATAGGCCACCAATCATTCCATCTCCTTGTCAATACTTCAGTGTTTTCCATTTCCCTTAAATCACTATTCCTTTGCCAATCAAATAAGAGTATGGCCCACATAATTTTGTCTAATAGCAAATTACTCGATCAAATCACATTAATGCTCTTCTATTTTTGGGTTATATGCACTATATTTTGAGGGACCTCAAAAATGTAGAAGACCTAAAGCGCACTCCCCCTCTTCGTATCTATATAGCCCCACCCTCCCCACCTGTATATAGATATGGGGAAAGCATATATAGATAGGGGATCGCCTCTATCTATATAGATCTAGGGGCCCTCTTCGTATCTATATGGTGCCCCACCCTCCCCACCTGGACATGGCCCTCAAAAATGTATCTATGGGGAAAGCATATATAGATAGGGGATCGCCTCTATCTATATAGATCTAGGGCCCCTATATCTATATGGTGACGACATGGCCCTATCTAGAACTATAAGATAAGATAGTTTGAGGTGCCCCCCCCATATAGGAAATTATGGGGGCCAATGATTCAATAGGCCCCTACCCTATATATAGGGTGTGGACTATTTATCTATATCTAGGAGGCCCCCCCATATCTAGGAGCCTATTATAGATTAGAGCAAGGATATTACCTCCCCAGATAAATCAAAATCTATAGGAGGGGGCGCCATATCTGTATATGGGGTGCCCCCACCCAAAACTATCTTATCTTATAGTTATAGATAGGGGACCTCGGCCTCCCATCGCTCCTATATACCTTACTCTGTGACTTTGGTGGGACCTCACAAATGCACATGGCTAGCAATTATATTCTCATCTCTATCTGTTAGTAGTGTTTTCACATTTGTATGCCTTTCCAGTTTCTCGGTCCCAAACATATGAATCAATGAGTACATTGGAGCTTTAAAACATGTTCTTTTAACTTTCACCTTGCTTCTTTGCAGTATCTAGATTTGTCGGGTATCGAATACCATTCATCTAGATGTAATCCTTACAGTAACTTCCTCAAATTGTAATCCTCATTCACCTTGATTGTTCTGAAAACTGTAACCAGTCCACCATATCCATCTCTCTCAGATCAATAATTCGAACCAGTGCATCTAGGTGTAATCCTTATAGTAACTTTCTTTAATTGCAATCTCATTCACCTTGATTGTTCTGAAAACTCTAGCCAGCCCAACCATAAGTTAAACCCTCCTTTTTATTCAAAAGCATTTTTTTCCATCATTCTGACTCTTGAATTTTCAGTGATTCATTCGACCAACAATACATTTTTTTGTCAAAATGTAATTATTTCAACTCGTGCTTTTCTACCAGAATGAGATGCAAACCTACAGTGTTCTTTTATCTGATAGATTGAGCTGTCATATCTTTCTGTATCCATCTTATCTTATGGCACATGTACAATCTTAAGTACTTTTCCAATGGTAGAAACAATATTTGTATTTCCTTCCTAGAAAAGATTAAATCATTGTGGTTTTCACGTGGCTTCTAGTGTTTGATTCTCAGGCCAAATTCTCCTTAATGTATTTCTCTGTTCTGAACAGTGACTGCTAACCAAAATGCATTTGTAAGTATAAACACTAGTATAATATCTGAGATGCTATATTTTAAAGTTCAAAATCAGCCAGTCCATGCTCCTAACTTTAACATGCCATATTCTGTCAACCTTTGTAATTTGCAAAGATGTTATGTGCAATAAGGTTGCATCATGATAAAACCAAATTTTGAAGAACATGTACTTCTAAATCTGTGATCAAGATCTTAGGAGATATTCGAAGGACAATACTCCAAAGTCCAAATTCCCAGAATTGAGATGTGTTATAAGCAGAGGCAAACTACAATTAAAAGAACCAAATAGAAATAACATTTATCCACAAAATAAAAGAAAGATATGCAGCTGAATTAGAATTTATATTAATCCGACTGTTCTATACATGGTATTTTCTCGAGGGAGACGAATTGACTGTCTTTTTACTCAATTGGGAAACACATCTTTATACAACTAGGTACAATAAGAAAGGAAGAGACATCTATGGGATTGGTTCGTTCTAAAATCATTATTAGGTCGTTGACAAGGGTTGAATAACCTCTAAAAATGCAACTCTGAACGATCAAAATTCTCAGGGTCATAACTCCTTCGCTATTGCTATGATTTTCTATTATGACCCCATTTTGGAAATAGAAACTAAGTGACCAAGTTACCTAAAAATGGTTTCAGCCCTATACATTACTCCAGTTTTTGCACTTTTGGCCTTTTTCAGTTTTTGTGCATTGACCCTTGCAGCTCTGATTTTGTATTTCTTTTTTTGAAACCGTGTTGAAATGTCCTTAAGGACATAATCATCCCAACTATATCAGTGTACAGCAACATTTCAATGCCCAAATTATTCACCATTTGCATGAAATCACAAAATAAGGTCAATGTAAATTTAGCCCCCCTTAAAATTTTGTCCTGGACTGTCACCTAGATCAATCTGTACAAGTAATAACCTATTTACTTAATCAAGATCTAATATTCAAAATTAAAATTCGCTAAAATGCAACAACAATATATAATCAAATTCAAGCCTGCCTGTACTAAATGATTTTACATACGAACATCAAAAACCTTAAAGGGATCGTGGCTTTAATTTATAATAACCTCAGACAAAGAGACTATGTCAATTGATAAAGTGAGTGGGATGATTCCAACCCCACCCAGGTTCAACTCTCGCGGGCATCATGTTAAATGGATATGTGGCTGCTTGTTGTCTGATAGACTGATTGTAATACCAGTTCTTATCTCTGATCAAAACTGTTTACCCTTGGCTTAAACTTAAAAAAAAAAAGATCAAGTGACTATCATTTTAACAAGAGAAGCATTGGCCTAAGGCAAATCTTACGTGACAGAACTAACAACTACCCTTTGTGCTGATCTCATCTCTGTATGATGTTCCAAATGCCCAGAAAACTGCATTCATCGCTCCATTCCTATCACACATTTCCATGCCACAAGCTTCCCTGAATGTATTTGCAATCATAGCTTCAATTGTATAATAGCTTCAGTTGTTCATTAGGTTCAGCATAAGTACAGGGTATTCTTCCTATAATTTGTTACTAATACCTAAGTACGTTCCTTTCTCATTTTGTGAAGAAGTTATTTCTCGTATGTTGAATTTGACACAAATCTAGTGAAAGTGAATCCAACAACCTCCTACCAAAAGTCCTGAATGAGGCTTCTCCAGTAAGTTGAACTTCCAAATTTCGTAAATATCTACTAAATGTAATCAATTTTTATTTTTACATGTAGATGCAACATGAACGAAATTTAAACAATCTCTTTTTTTCGACTAATGATCTCATGCAACTAACACTTCATTTCGATCATCTCGAAACATCATACCAATACCAGTCAATGAGGTCTCAACCTCTCTCCTCTCTAGCTATGTCCTTACAGATCAACTCTAAATGATCTTTTTTTAACACAAGTATATACACCAGGCATCTCCTTATCTTCCAACATCCATGCAATTGTAAAGTAACATATCCTCCAAAACTACAGTATACAGTGTCATCCAAAACTATACACCACATAAAAAATAATGCACAAGTTGTAAAAGAGAGATTTATTATCCATGAACTCAGGATTAAATTCAATATCCAAAATTCGAAAATTGAAATTAAAAAAACTCTGCCAAACTTCCGACTAACAGTGTTACGCAGGGACGCGTCCTCCCCCTTTTCCTCAAGTCCCAGACGTCTGGGACGTCCCGAGGACTTGGGGACAGAGACAGGACATTTCCCCGCCGTCCCTAATTTCCAAAAAAAAAGGGGGGATGTCCCCCACAAACAGGGAACGCACCCGGGATGTCCCGGGTGCAAAAGACTATTGGGAACGTCATTGGGGACGTCGCGGAACATCCCGGGGACGTCACGACGTCCCCAACAATATTGCCATATTTCCAACCTTAAAACACATCGGGTTTTTTAATACTTTTTTTTATATTTTTTTTAACTTTTAATACATTCTCATTCAAGTGTAAGTTCAGCAGCGATTGGATGGTTGCAGCAATTTGCAGGACGTTTTGGGGCTGTGCTAAACGTAGCTCTCACTGGTAGCCGTCCTAAAATCAGTACCAATATGGGTTAAATGCGCCCAGCACGCGGGGATAACTCTGTGACCCTTATCTCTCCTCATTTGAATATAAACAAATCGATAGATCTGGATCTGCATGAGTATCTGAAGCAGGTACATTCAGCTCTGAGGGGAAACTACGGACTGCCGTTTTTGTTTGTTGTATGCAGAAAACGAGAAGAGGATTGAGGGTTAGAAAGCGCTTCAATCGGGCAGAACGTGTAATTGTATTGATTAAGACATTGAAAGTTCCCTTATCCTACTATCCCACTTATGTCTCTGCAGGATTTGCCACTTCCACACTTCCTCACGTGAAACCCTCTCCTTATACATGCTCGGCCATTTTTTTTTAAATGAATTAAGTGCTTTTAGACTTTTATTATTATTATTAAGATCTTATATTATTTATCCGTATATATATATCAATATGTATAATATAATAATTGTAATACATTAACATGTTAATATGTATTAATTATAAAAAATTATTTCTATTTATTAATTCTTAATATGATAAATATACATTAATTCTTAATATTATGTACTCTTCTCATGTTGATTATTGAAGAATAAGACTTAATGTTTTTAATTTTCAACTTTAGTCTTTCATTGTCATGTTGAAGTTTTGAACATTGAATATAATATATATATATATATATATATATATATATATATATATATATATATATATATATATATATATATATATATATATATATATATATATATATCATTTTGGGCCTTGGCTTATGTGATGAATAATTGGATTAATCATTAATAGTTTCAATCTTCAAACTTTCAATTTTAAGTCTTAGTTTATTGAATTATTCATGTTATATTTGTAAAATTAATAAATTATGTTTTTTTTTTTATTAGCCGTCCCCCTGCCGTCCTCAAATTTTCAAAAAAAATTGCCGTCCCGGAAACCCTGTCCCTACTTCCAGCCGTCTCAGAGTCTTAGGTAACTATGCCGACTAATGTTGATTTAATTTGTTGACAATCCTGAAGTTGAGGGATTCGAGGATACTGATGAACAATGGGCCCTAACGGTGCAGCCACAGCTGTAAAACAGATGGGCAGAAACTGTTATACGTTAACTTTTGGATAATGAAAATCATCATGATGATGCCTTTTACTCAGGCATCTAAAATAATTTTATTTTTGGAAAGCTTGGCAAAAAGGCTGCTCCTGCCAAGACAGTGAGTCTGGAGCCCTATCCTCTGGAATGGATGCCAAAAGATGCATAACTTGCAGTTACTAGCCAGTGTAAATTCAGGTTGGTCGTGTTCTCTTTATTCATTGATGAGACTGAACCTCGGCAATATCTGATCAATGCCTACAGTAGCAACAAGAAAAATTCATTGCTATCTGCCAACCAAGTAAAGTGGCTGATTAGTGTCAGTCATAGTCACTAGACTCGAAATCAGCTTAGACTCAGCATGGCAAAAAAAGTCAAATTTGACTTGGCACTCGACAATACTTGGCACCCAGACTCCGAAATTTAAATATGCTGTTCCAATGCTGAAAATACCTGCCCAGCACTGAATGCAAAGATTGAAAATAAAATTGGCTCCAGCTTTGTACCAAAATCTCAAGGTGAAATCAGCTGATAATGAATGGTTTTTGCAATCGAAAACTGCTCACCTGGAGTTTCATGATACGTCTTTAGTCATGGTCATGCAGTTAACACCTTCTGGACTGACAAATAGAAAGATCGGAAGCAGATGAGGATTTTGGACGCATCATGACTTCTTTAAAGCAGACGATCTACCAAACAAGTGTTTTGGATCCCCCTTACAGTCCTCTGGAGTGAGGACTTGCTAAGTGCTTAGAATGTTCGCCCGGAATGAATCTTAATTGTACATATTGTAACTAAACATTTTGCATTTTATGTGTAGATGGCAACTTTCTTACCCGAATCCAAAGCAAGAATAGCTGAGCTGGGAAAGCAAAAAGATATCAAGGACATGTGTCATTACCAAGCATGTCAAGGCAAAGCCGGGCTGTATTGACTGAACTTTCTTAAGCCCACGGGCATTTGATAGGACCAATGGCTCAATTAGGCAGGGCAGATCCTCATGCCAGGTATGCAGAGATGAGAATATTGGGCTTCTACCAATTGCAGGGTCGGGGTGACCACCTCTGATGGATCTGTGGGTCACCAAGATCACTTGCGGCAGGACAACGGTGTGAAAAGTTGTGGGAGATAGCACTTGGGTGGCTAATAATTCTGTGTCTGAACCCAGTATACTGGAAAATCCGAAAATCTAACTTGAAACTATAAAAACCCAATTTCAAATGTTTTGAAACAAAACTTTCCCAGAGCGGGGTATAATGAAAAAATCTAGCTTGGAACTAAATAAAACCCAATTTCTTCAAGGTTTTGCATGTGAATAGGGGTTAGCATTTGAACCCAATACATTGGAAAATCTTGCTTGAAACTAAATAAAACCCAATTTTCTTCAAGGATTTGAATTTGAACTTTTCCTGAAAAGGAGTTGGCATCTGAACCCAGTATATTGGAAAATCAAGTTTGAAACTAAATAAAACACAATTTCTTCAAGGTTTTGAATGGAAACTTTTTCCCGGAGTCGGATTAGCATCTGAACCCAGTTTATTGGGAAATCTAGCTTGAAACTAAATAAAACCGAATGACTAGGTTTTGAACGAAGACATTTCACAGAAGTTGCTTCAAAATTGAAACGGGAGAATCAAGTGCTAGCACCCATTGAAAGTAAGGCCGTGAAGTACATACCAAGAGAGGAGGAGGCAATGGCAGAGCCACAGCCGAAGGTTTTGAAGCAAGCATCTGTAACTTGTCCTGTTTTTTCATCCACTTTAATCTGCAATTTCATGACATCGCCACATGCAGGAGCGCCCACCAAGCCTGTGCCCACATCTTCGTCATTTTTGTCGAAGGCCCCCACGTTACGCGGATTGTTGTAATGATCCACCACCCTCTCATGATACCCTCGCTGAATACTAGAAGAATACACGCCACAAGGTCCTGCGTTCGAGACTCCTCCAGTTCCACCACGCACGACCCTCCCCACGCTTCGAACAACGCTGCTCAACATGATTATAATTTCAGTGATTACAGAGTAAAGATTATAAGATCTAATGAAGCAAAAGAGTTATGAAATGATGAAACAGGTTTCTTATAGGCGGCCTACCGACTTGGGTGTTCCCACCGACTATAAAAAAGAAAATATCGCGTAGGCGCGTGGCACTGGCGATAGAAATTCAAGCTCTTGAGGAGCTTGCAGGCAGTAGATTCGTTTGTTATCGTGTCCGAGTCGAAATCAGAACAAATAAAGGAATGTTTCAATGATGTAATTGCAAAACAGTGTCAAACAAGGGTATTCGTTTATTCCTATATTGTTTGCATAGATAGACTAGAAGAGTGGATAAACAAGGCCATGATATGGCAAATCTTCTCGAAGGTAATGTTTTTTTTGGTTGAGATTGGTGCATTTTGTCTAGGCACGTTAAAAACATTTTGGTTTTAGTCTTTTGTGCAAGTGAATACTTTCTTCCTAGTTTTATAGGTACTATGTAAAAATTAAAAACTCTTAGTATTCAATTATGGTTCGAAGAGGGCAAAAAATTGAAAGCTCTCTTAGTTTTTGTGTTATTGCGTTGTATGCGTTGGGTCTATGTTTATGGGTGCAATTAGTTTGTTGGAAAGTGGATGGATTAGTTGGATTGCAAGGGACGACTTGTTTGAAGCGTAGAATTTTACTTTGTATGGACAGAATTGTGTGTGGGCATTAGCATTGCAATGCAATAACGATGTATTGTGTGGAAGAAGAGGATATTGAAGAAGGTGGAAGAATCTAATGCAATCGAAGAACTGGTAATCTATTTGCGAGTATATTTGTAGTGCAATAGTTGTTGATTTGTTGCACTTTATAGCAGGTCTTTAGAATCAAGTTTGGGAGTGATTAGGGGATCATTTTTGAAAGTTCCCTAAACATCCCTAAATGGTGTCAGTGTAGAAGTTCATCTCGAGATCTTTCCAATGACTGTGAGAACACGACAAATGGACAACAGGAGCTCTAGATATGTCCGGTCAAAGTTCAGACATCAGGAAAGTCAACTCTAGTCAACTAGTCAATATTGGACCAATCGCACTGTGACACGTGGCTTGCCACCACACTCGTCGAATTCACTCGATTTGCCTATTGGGAGACGACAAGTGGACTACATGATGACCGAGTTAATTATTTTCTATACCCCATGGTATGGGTCGAATTTCTATTTACTTGGTAAGTCCACTTACACACCGATTTCCAAATGCCACGCATTATTCCCAAATTCCACATACCACGCATTATGCCACAAAACTATACATATTAATGTTTATACATTAGTATTAAACCAACCACTTAACCGCCATTTTGCCAAGGACCACGTGGAAGGGCGAAGTGAAGCAGTGGAGATGGGGGTAGTTAAGCCCAAGGTGGTCTTTTGACCACTTCACATGCATGGAAAAGGCTTTGATAAAGCCTTAAACAATATCAACCCACAGAATGTGGGATATACATCCACTTACCATGCGTGGAAAATGGTGGAGGAGACTAATTTGGGGATTTAATCCCATTAAAAATTCAAACCGCCCTATATGGATATGTAATCCCATTAATTTTGCTACGGGTGAGGCTAAGGTTTAAATATAGCCTAAAGATAATTTGTATTGCATTTTTTGAGGGCCCTATTTTTTGTATAAATAGGGAACCCATTCTATTGTATGACACACACTGGCGCAACGGATAATCTCATTGCTAGAGCGTGGAAAGGTACACACATTAGTTCGAGATGCTTATTATTTTTTAAGCTTATTTGTGAGATGTGTCAACAAATATTGTCTATTGGCCTATTATTTTAGGCAATATTAGATGGAATATTTTTGGCTAGGAGTTATTCAAACTACCTAGTCGGCCCATAGTGCCACAGTAAATTATTGCGAAGCCTGGAATGTTGATCGGAGAGCCATAGGGCGTTGTATTAGCGTTTGGAAGACCGATCAAGAACCAGAGATTTCCGAACCGTGGAGCTGGAGCCATAGAGCTTGCCGAATATGCCAGGAAAGTGGAAGTCGGGTGCTATCTTTCACCCTTGTTTTCTGAAGGTTTGGATATTCTTCTAAGCAAGTCTAAATAGTTTCCATTAGGTTTTCTTGTGAAAGTACTATTGTAACTTACAAGTTTTGACTAGTGGAACGGTTCGAGCACGAACCCGGAGACATAGGTAATTACTGAACTCCATAATCAATCATTGTGCAATTGTCTTATTATCTTGCATTTATTTTAAATTGATTACTTAAAAGGAGCAAATTGTCGGAAAATAAACTAAAGCCTACAAGGGTCCGATATTAGATAGTAATAATCTGATTATTTTCGGATCAAGTTGGTATCAGAGCTGGTAATCGACACCTGCAAACTTGCTAATCTCCAAAGCAAGTTTGGTATCAAAGCTGGTAATCGACACCTGCAAACTTGCTAATCTCTGAAGCAAGTTGGTATTAGAGTAGGTTAATCAGTACAGGTTGCTTTGACAGGGATGGCATTGGCTTGTACTTCTGGATTCCATATTGGTGGGATAGACTGAGAGACAAGTTTAACATACTCATTAATTTTTGTACTTCTGGATTCCATGTTCTTCATTAGAGGAAGAAGGGAAAGAGCAAAAGAGTTTCAGCACTTCTTTCGCATCATCCATTCAAGAAGATCTGCAAGAGGTCTCCATTTTTGGAGTTGAAAATCAAAGCAATGGGCACATTCAAAGGACCATACCTTGCCCAATCAGGTACTTGGGTTCATTGGAGCCAAGGGAGAAGCCACAACCAGTCATGGTTTCTTCTAAGCATGAGGATGATATGTAAAGTGCCAAGGATCAGCTGCAATGCCTCTTTAATCCAAATGTAGAGCAACTAAAAGAGGAATTTGATTTGTTTTCAGTTGATAGCTTGATGATTTGGGTGGAAGATCAGCTTGTAGTTAGTTTTTCACTCATCCAGCCAGCGATGTTCAGTGCCAAATCAGTTGCATGGCTGCCATTTTTTAGGAAGGGAAGTTATTTCTCCCTATCAATTACAGGCTTTGTTTGAGCTCCCTTTGCTCTTGGTTAGAGTAGTGTAGGTAGGTTTGCTTTCAGCAGAAGAAGTGCTTGTGCACACTCTGCATATCCCACTTGGGGTATGTATGATTTCTAATTTTGTACATAGTTGTTTGGTGTTATTTTGGTTGCTCTTGCATAGTGCATTTAGTGGCTTTTGGTGAAGATCATCTCCAAGTTTCAATGGGTTTCCAAGTGACTCAGAGGTCAGATTTTCATAGTTCAGTTCAAAGTTGGTTATCAGGCTTGACTCCATGCCCAATAGATGCTTCAAAAGGCCACTAATCATTCATCTAGTAGGCAGATGACCCCTCTGAGTCGCCAAAATTGTTATCCAAAATGAGCCCCTTCTTATTTTGGCTAACTTGCCTTGATTATTTCCTTCCTTGTGCTTCAACTTCAATTTGCACACATTTGAAGCACTCAAAATATTTTGGAAATGGCTTCATAAGATAGGATTTTTCTTCCCCTTTCCAAAAAGGTAAAGAAGTCCTCCTAACTCCTTGTATTTTTTGAGTTATGGCTCGGTGGGGTTTGGAGGGAAAATTTGCCAAGGCGCACCCGCGGGAAATTTTTTGGCACTTAGCCCTTTTGGGCAAAAAACTGAAAGGAAAATTTTGGCCCGCAAGCCCGCAAAGGAGAATGAAGAAAAAATTGGTTAAGGCCCCGTGCCAATCAAAAGGCACCACATGTCCATTCATCAGCAGGGATCGGGGCACCGGGAGGATTTTGAAGTTGTTGCCAAACTGGTGAAAAGCGCAAAGGAAAAAATTAGAATCGCATCCCCATCGGCAATCACAGGGTGCCACATGTCCACATCAGCGGCGGGGATTTCACCGGTAGAAGACCTTGGAAAAAATTTCCCTTGCAGGTGAAATGGGCAAAATGTGATTTTGAGACCCACAGCAATTAGGTGATGCCACGTGTCTCGGAGTGGCGGGGCCACAAAGTTTTTTTAGAAATTTTTCCAAAAGGGAAAAAGGTGAAGTTTGAGGCTGTCGGCCCGTGAAGGAAGAAAATGAAGCACACCTCTGCGCCAATCAGAGGTTGACACGTGTCTCAGAGCACCGAGGTCGCAAAGATTTTTGAGAAATTTTTCCAAAAGGGAAAAATTTAAAGTTTTGGCCCGCCGACCTGAATTTTGCCCTGTTTTCCCTAAATCTTCAGAAGGGCATATCTTTCGCCCCCGAGCTCAGATTTTCGTGATCCTTATATCATTGGAAAGCTGTTGAAATCCTCTACACGATGGACACTTCAATTTTAAATTTTGATGAAGTATGGGCCTCTTTATTGCTTTGCGAAACAATGTACGATGAAGTATGTGCTTTTTCATGGAAACCCATCATTTTTCAAGCTAATTAAATGCATGTTGTCAGTGGTTGGAGTTTTAAAATCGATTTGCTCGCATTTTCTCATTTTCTTCATTCTGTTTAAGCAATAAAAGGTAGTTTGGCTCATTTGTAAAAAATTGTTCATCCTGCATAATCCATGTTGTTCAAACACAATGAACATGATGTCTGTACAGCAAGCAAAGAAGAATAAAAATTGCTATGATGTTATTGTTGTGGAAATACAATGAAAGATGTCTAAGTGCAATAGCAATAAAAATATTAAAGTATTCATTGCTTTGTATAGATTTGCTTCTTTAGTGTTTATGTTCTACTTGCATATGAGAATTTGCAAGTGCAAGATGCAATCTAGATGAAAGGAAATAGTCAGTTATGCAAACAAATGCTAGTAAAGTAATGATCCAGGTAGCAATTATAGTGGCGCAACTTCCAGAGACCATAACTTTTACACTGTACCTCTGATTGACTCCGTTCAAAAGGCAACGGAAAGCTTGGAATGCGAAGAATGTGATGAAAAGGTGTCGAACTTTGTTCGGCAATGTTTGACCCCCAAAATCCATGTTTAAGGGGCCCAAATTCTGATTTTTGTAGTGTTGTCTAAAAATAGTAAATTCTAAAAATAGTATGTTTCACAAAATTAGTGCACATGTAAGTCTTGGAAGATGAAACACCTCATCTCCCTCGAGACTGGTGACCTTCCACATTCCTCTAGGTGTCCTTTCATATTTCTAAAATTATTATAAATGCATATGTAACCTGAAAAGGGATAGACATCTCCTTGCAGAGATAACTGATGTATTTGAAGTCTTTGAGTAATTTACATCTCTTTTCAGAGATAGTTGTTTTGTAATTCATCTGACACAATTGTTAATTTGTTCCTTAAGTCTGAAACCCCTCGGTTTTGGATCAAGTAAATAGTAATTAAAGTAAACAAAAGAAGAGAATAATGGTTGCCAATATTTTTTTCGGATAATGATTTCATTGTATTAGTAGTCTAAGAATAACATAATTACAAAAAGGCTGGAACAAAAGCAAGGCAAAAAATATGTAACAACTAGCATGGTGGGAAACAGAGATGCATGTAGTCTTTGCGAATTTTGTGTAACATAGGAAATTGTTTCTTTTCTTTGTGATTAATATCCTTTGCAAGTGTGCTTTGTTTTTTTTTAGTATTGCCAAAAACATAAAGGATAATGATGGATTGTTCCTGGTAATACGGGGAGCCCGTCATGAAATTTGTTCATGTAGGTGCATGGGGCGCAAAATCGTTCCAGGAATCTAAAAGAACATGACGGGTATGTTAGACTGGAAAGAAAGAATTAAACTGAAATGTAATGAACAGAGCTAGCAAATGGAGATGCTTACCAAATAAGGGAGAAAGCTACGTTTCTTTGATTGTGGATATTGAGTTGTCAACTGTCAAACTGAATGTACCCTTGATCTGGAATTGACGGAGAAAAAATACAGGCTTTGAGATGTCCTGTTGATATTCTTCAAATTGTGTTTGACAAAGCTGAGGGAAGACTTTTCCCAGTAATGGCTCTCGTAGTGTGCAGTGGAGGGAGTCATCTCTTGTTTGCAAACTGCAATGGAGAAAGTGCTTATACTTGTATGGTTTTGATGTATTGCAAGTTGCACAAAGGGAGATTTGTTTCAGTTTAGTTGGATCAGGTTCCGTGAGATGGTCACATTCTACACATAAGGCTTGGAAAGGAGAAAGGTATATGTTCTTTGCGCAAAGTACGCCAGTGATCTACACAAGGGAGACGAAATTGTTAGAGGGATGTATTGCTAATAGGCATATTTGATGGACGAAAAATTGTTGAAGCAAGATAACTTAAAAAATAAAAATTGCCATGCACTTACCTCTATGTTTGTGTTTATGAGAGATTGTAAAAATGTTTTTGTAGGTTCATCATTTAAAGGGTCGATGAAGGATGAATGGCCTACACGTACAACACGCGATCCCTTTAATCCTTGTCTAATGAAGTTTTTGAAAAGCAATAGTGGTGTGTTCCCTGCTGCAATAATGTCTCTTATTGTATGGCATAGTGAAATGTGAAAGTTTCCCAAATGTACCTGAAAGGAGAAAGCACCATGTTTGGTTAAAACTGAAGGCAATAATATAGTGCAATGTATATGTAAATTAAATAAGGGAGAGTGTTGATACTGTTGCTTTTACATTTTCAACGTCATAGTCTTTAATGTAGAGGGTGAACAGGTTATTGGTTTGATGGATTCCTGTTACAATTGCAGCAAATGACCCGACGGAGAATGTTGCATTTGAATCAAAAATCTCCTATATTGTCATGTCTGGTGTCAACTTTTCGAGTTTTAAAAACTATTGGTATGTTTTCCATAGTGGTGGTTGCATTTGTGGAAAGAGAGCAGTTTGCATCTCCTCATTCGTACTTTGTTTTTTCTTTGACAGTGAAACCATTCACATGAAAACTACAGCCAACAACTACAGTGGATGCAAATTTGTGGACAAAGGTGTTGCTCAAGTTCAAATTGATAGTCTTTTGACCATTTTTGACAACCAAATCAGCATGGAGGATTTGAGCTTTTGAAGGGGAAATGTTGGTTGCATGCGTTGGTCCATAGACGACCAAGACATCACCTTCAAAGACAGTTGTAACTTTTCCTACACAAATGTCAAGTATCGAGGATAGGCTGGTGTGTTCCTGGTTTTGGGTTGTAGGTTTAAAGAGTATTAGGATGCTTTCATTGAAAGGATGAGCATGATAATGAATGAATGATGACAATAAAGTATAGAAATGTTAGAATGAGATTACCGTTTAGAGGGTTCTTGGAAAAGATCATTGATGCCAATGTCCTTGTTCTTGGAGGGTTGTTCCATGTCTTTGTTGTTGTAACTATCTGCAAAGCATTGAAATATGTGCATAGTTATTATAGAGTGTCAAATGAAAAGGAAAGAAAAGAATCAACAAAGTAGATGTTAGTTTTGGTCAATCAATAGAACGAGGTAGTGCACTTTCAATTGTGCAGTGTTGTTGTTGGTGTTTTTCAGGAGGGAAAAAATTGCTGGGTAGTCAGTCCAATATGTAAATATTTCAAATGAGTTGCAGGTATGTTGTATTGTGTTTGACCATATATGGTCGATCATGTTTTTAGTGAAGACACTTGGGTGTTGAATATAGAAGGTGATATTGCTTTTTTGCATAAATGCTAAAAACATCATTGTTTTTCTATTTTTGTTGTGCATGTCGATGTTAAAGTCTCCAAAAATGTAGCTGGGAATGGTCACATCAATGGATCAGAAGACATTGTCGAGAACAATGAAGATATTTTCCAGATGTGCATTTGGCGCAGCGTAGACATTTACAATTGTTATGCATTGATGTTGAAGTAATATGTTTACGACTAGCGACTCTATGTTTGTGCTTTGAAAGTAATGTTTTTGTAGGAAAGCTATATTGTTTGTAATGAAAATTACTACACCATGTACATGGTGTGTAGAAAATCATTGGTATCCGTCAAGATAATCAATTACAATGGGGCAAGGAATGTGAGTTTATTGTAAACAGAGAATGTGAAATTGCATTAATTCATGGTCGTGGAGAATGGCTTCTTTGTGAGCATGGAGACTTCAGGTATTTAGTGAAGCAACTATAATACAGGAAGAAATATCAGCTATGGACAAGCCATGTTGAATATTCCATTTAGCTTTGTTTCGGAGTCGTTCCATTTCTGTACTGATAGTTTGTTTAATGCTGAAATTATTTCTCATAAGCGGGGATAGCAAGTAAAGGTTGGAAATGGTTTTGACTCATGACAAAGTTGTATATGTTAAGCCATGTGACGATACGACAAGAGGGATGAAAGCAAGTTGTTCAAGTGTGAGGCCTTGTGCTCTATGTATTGTACGTGCACAACAAAGTTGTACGGGGAATTGTTTTCTTATTGTAACCGGTGTCTTGTACGATGTTCTACCCAAGGGTCTAGCTACACAGAACGATAGGAATCCAATCAAGTTTTGTTCTGGCTATTGACAATTGTGGGTGTTTAGATCTTTGTTGTTTTCCAATATAGGGATCATTGAATTTTATCCATATGGCATCAAAGCCATTTGTCATTGTATATGCTTTGAAAACTCCGTCAAAACCATTGACCAATCTGTCTTGGATGTCGTAGTTGCCGACGAAAATTTTCAATTAGGATGTTAAGTTTGAGCTCTATATGTTGTGGCAATTCTATAGTTTTAGAGTAGGCTTCCATTTGTTCGACTGTCATATCTTGTTCATCGATAGTGTTGATGACAATTTTCTCGCCTGGAGCAAGAGCAAGCATTTTGTTATTGTGTTGAAGAACATCCGTGTTTTTGTAGAAAAGGAATGATAGTGTTGGATCAACTGGAACTGGCCGAATACATGTATCATTGAGGTATGCAAGATCAGATTCTGAATGTTCTCCAATGCGAATTATGTTCAGGATGGAGACAAAGGAGACATCTTTCTGACGCATTGTTTCAGTCAATTCGAATATTTTTACATGTGTATTCTAGAAGTCATAGCTAATCAATTCTCTAGATTTTTTGGGGTTTTTAAATACAAGACAGTCATTGACTGGTTGTGCTTGGTAGAAGTCTCCGTAGAAGATCATGTCAATTCCTCCAAACCAAGTTGTGGGCATGTGTTTTATTTGACGAAGTCGTTGGTCTGTGAAGTATAGAAGTTGACCTCCGACCAAGGAAATCTCGTCTATTAGAGCAAGTAGTAATTGTTCGTAGTGCTTTGTCAAGGAATCCAATCGTTCATTGTTCAACGTACATAGTTCAGATCGATTGAAAGGCAAGAGGAAAGCATAATGAAGTGTTATTCCACCGGCATTGTAAGCAGCTTTTCTCGTGAATGCCAAGATCAAGCCTTTGATTTTCAAGGGGTCACTGTGCATGGAACTGTCGTAAATATGAGCCAATGTTTCAAATATCAATTTTGCAACAAATGTTTTACCTGTGGCGGTGCCTCTTGTTAAGAAAAGGTAGATAGCAATTGATGGGTATTTATTTTTCTTAAAGGAGATGTCTTTCACAATGGCTTGTTGTTTCTTGTTGAGAAGTTGCATTTGTTTGAAATATGTTGTGTTGTCTTAGATGCTCGGGTGTTTTCCTAGTTGAAATTGTTTCTTTGCGATGTCAGAATGTTGTTGTCGATTATGGAAAGGAAAATCATGCTTTATGTCGTAGTCTTCAAAGGGGAGGTGTTCATGTGTAGTCATCGTTGTCATTTTCTCTGAGGATTGGAGAGACAATTGCACATCCTGAATTGTTGTGTCCATGTCACCCCATTTTTTGTTGGTAGCGTAGCGAAATTTGGATTCATTGGCATGGATGGTGTGTTCGTGAAACGCATATGCATCTGTCCAAGTTACAAATTTTGTTTTGAGGGTGTGTTCATTGTCTGTAAAAGGGATGTAAAGCAAAAACCTTTCACGACAATAGTTGTTTATGTCAAGATGTTTGCTATAGTTGACAGACCTGATGATGAGTGGCTTGTTTCGAGGTTTTTTATTTTTACTAGCGTTGTGAATGGAAACAAAATCAGCTAAGTAAATGGAATGCAAAGAATGAGGTCGTGCTATGTAGTGATCTATGACAGATCGGCACATGATGTTCGTTGATTCATTTAGTTCTTGTTGAAGTAGACTTGGAGGTTTTAGAATGAATGTACAGTCTTTGGGATTTGAAGTGTTTATGAAAACACATTTTCGTGATGTATTGTTTAAAGGGATGGAAATGACTATGTGGATTGCTTGTTGTGCAGACATTTGGTGGGTATTCAGCATTGCATTGCCTAGGCTCCGAATCATTTGAATGGCATCAAGATGCATTTTTTGATGCTCTGCCCGAATTCTAGTGAATGCTTTCGTCATTGTTCGGTCAATTTTAGTCATGTAGGGGCAGCAATATGTTGCCGTTGCATAAGCATTTAACACATATTGGGCATCGGTATTTGCTTGCCAAATCATGGGCATTTTTTTGGAAAAGCTATTATTCCATGTGTGAGATGGTTTTCTTTTCAAGAGCAATGTTGATTGTTTGAGTGTTGATTATATTGCTTCTATGTAGGTGATTTCATCGAGGCCTAGTTCTTGGAGGAACATATCATGTGTAATGCAAGTATCGTATCATTTTCTCTCTAGAATAGAGAAAATGGAATGTGCAACTGCAATAGCAGATTGTGTTGGCTCTTCTACAGGTTCAAGTATTCTTGTACACTTCATTGGAGGCTGGGGGAAATTGTATCTACACTTGGATTGTTTTTTTTTGCAGCTTTGCGTGTGGTGATGGCATTGCAATTTAGCGATATGTTGAGGGAATAAACTAGTATCACATGTAATGTAGTCATCAACGTATGACTCTACAATGTCATTGGCATCGTTTCCAAAGACAGGTGTATTTTTTGTCCAAATTAGCCAATGGCTATGAGCATTTCCCATGTTTTGGAATTCTATGACCCAAAAGTAATCTTGTATATGTCCAAAGAAGGATTTGTCTTCACAAAGCAATTGTTTCAATGCATAGAGTCTATGCTTGTAGTAACGAGTGCATGTAACGGGATCGTTTTTAACAAAAAAGTTAGAGTCATTATAATCTGAAGGTCTTGGCTTCTCTAAAGGAATAGTATTGTGATATCGGGTGTATAAATTACTGAGGGTCTCAGTTAGTGGCAACCAACAATGTTCTGCGCTCGAGAATGTGGCAAAAAAGGTAGGCGGGCTGAGCTGACGAATCATGGCAAATAGGTTTTTCATTGTTTGTTGCATATAGTCCGGGGAAATGCGTATTCTTTTGAAATCGATGTACCCGCTATCAGATTTCAAGATTTTTTCTAGATTTGGTTTGTATTTGACATCTTTTGCAAATAGTGTTTGACCTTTTAATTGTCCCTTTCTGATTCTGAGCCATATTGAATGACCCACTTGGTCAATTAGTATTTTTATTGCTTTGAAAACTATATTGGTTATGTGATAAGAAAATCTACGATTTGAATGCATTAACTCCGATTGCGCTATATTTTTTGATATGGGATTGTTTTTGTAGTTGTTTCATTGCGAGGTTGGCCAAAAAACAAAGTTGGGAAATTCATCTCTTCTGAAAATTTTTCTTGAAAAATACCCAATGGTGTAAAGCCCTTTAAAGGAGTGACATTTATGATATTGTCTTTAAGATAGTGGATAGTTGAGGTGTCAGTGAAACCATGAATTAGTGTGTCATGCACATTGTCATTATCGATGTCGTCATTAGAAGAGTTGTTCTCGGAGGGGATATGTTCGTGTTCTTGATTGTTATTCGTTTCAAAGTTCGTGGTTGTAGAAAGTGTTTGATCCCAGTCATGGTTTAGTTTGATTTCATGCATGAGATATAATGTTGTTGTGCATAATTATTTAAGAGCAGCCATAGTGATTATGGGGCACACATTTCCCTAATGGTATGCTTTTATGTATTCAAGACGACGTTTAAGATCCACAACAATTATTTTTGTTTCTTCTGGGTATCTTGGCAATGCTTGTTGGATTATATCAATATTTGTTGGGACATTTATAATTGCTCCCTTTAACGTGTATTGAGGGCGTTTATGGCTTTGATACCTTAATTGACCAAATGCAATGCGATGAGACACGAGTATTTCTTCAAGGTCAGAAAGCATTGCAATTTTCGGAAGCATTAGAATCAATTGGATTCCTTGAGGGCATGCTAATCTTTAGCAACATTGCCATTTAATAAGGTTGTTGAGCATGGGTGACAAATTTTATTGCATTCGGGCATTGTTTTCTTTGATGTGAGTTGAAGATATGTTTTTTTTGATGTATTTGTAAAAAGATGTCAGGTTAAGCTTGAAGTGGAGTTGATTACAAATTTGGCATGTATGGATTGGTGTGTCATTTGTTCGGGCATGAAAATGGGCAATACATTACGCAGAGTTGGTTGTTTGTTGTGTATGTTTATGTATAGTTGTCTTTAGATTTCGCAGAGACAATTTCGACATTGTTGGATTGCATTGTTTTATGTTGGTTGACATTTGTGTTTGCAAAGACTTGTTTGCTTGTTGCTTGAGTGTTTTAGTGGAGAAAACATCATCTGTTTCAGCTGCAAGTGATGTGGACATGAAATTTGTTTTGGTAGTAAAGAAATTGGTACGTGAATGGCCTTTGAGCAATAGGGAATGTATAACATGGGAATCTATTATAGCTATTTGATGTGTCTATTTTCATATATGTTTTTTTATTGAGCGAAGAGAAAATGTCAACGATTTTTCATTATGATTGTGTACAATGTTTTTTGCATATGTTTGCGAAGATATGTTTTCAATTTATGTATCCATTTGGGTGGTTGTATTTTCGGATGTATACGTAGTAGTGAGTACCGGAACACAGTGAGTATTTGTAGCCAATAGTTCATAATGGAAATGTCCTTCGGGAAGTGAAAATCATATAAGATTGTATGTTTTTTCAAGCGGTGCATCACTAGAATAAATCTTAAAAACTTGGAAAGGATGTGAATGCCACAATTGAATATTTATTTCGAAAAGTACGCATAACCAATGGACGCTGAAGTCATCTTCACCTATATTGTTGTGGTCATGGAACATGGCCATGTTCACTACAAGGCCTTGCCACGTCGCAATATGCGGCATGTTTTTTATTGGGTTTTGGGCAAGCCAGGTATGGAGAAAGTGAAGAGTTGTATGGTCTTCTCGAAGGATAGAACTACAAAAAGCCTAAGCAGCATACCTACGCAGGCAGGGAGGGTCGAATGCATTGTTGTGAATGCGGAAAATAGAAGTGAAAAGGCTATCAGCATAGATATTGTCACTTGTTAGCAGTCTAACAAGGCGTAGTTGTTGTATTTGATCAGATAAGCCACTCCAAAGCATTTCTACAGAACATTGAAGGGATAATAAACGAGCATTGTTTGTTGGCTCAAGGCACTCCACATATTTTTTCTAGAATAAGGATTCATAATGCCCACTAAGAGGGTTGGAATCATGGAAAAGAATACACTATGGCAGTATCTCACTATTTGGACTGAATTGAAGATAATTTGTGCCTCTTGTTGTAGACCAAACCCATATCTGCAAGTCAAGCCACTTGGAAAGCCATTTTATGCAAAAGATGTCCCCCCATAGGCCTTGTTTAGTAGCTTCAGGTGAGTACACTACAGATAGTTTCATTCGATGTAAATATGTTTCCCAGCTATGAATACTGTGCAAAAGAAAAAGGCTTTCAGGATCTAGTTCTAACTCTAAAGAAGCCAACGCTACAGGGTCAGATAGAGAGAGCTCAATTATACCAGTTCTAAGTTCAAGAGATGTGTATTGGAAATGAAACAACACAGTGAAGGAATCAAACAAACAATCGTCCACTCCGTATTTGAAAGCATAGTCTCGGAAAAGGTCGAACCTATGCAACACATTGTCTATGCATTTTGTGATGTGGTTCGATAATGTATATTGCTCTACGTCAATAGGTGTGCTTGTCATGGATGTTTTTTTACGTTTGATTTGTTCTTTTTTGTTACAAAAAAGGTTTCTTGAGCACAATATAGAAGAAAGACTAATGTTTATACCTTTTCTAATGGAGCATGAGCAATCCAAACAAGCAACAATGAAATATCCCTCATTCTCTGATTTTTCTTTTGTCACAAACCTGAAATGTACACAATAGAAATTATGCATTTAGTGAGTATTGCAAACAGAAGTAGGTAGGAAAATAAACCTTGTACATATAATAAAGCAAGCAGTGCAATGAAATACACGAGAAAGAGCACACTATAAAAAAACATTATAGAGCATAAAGTAGTCAAAGAGTTTCATAGCTGCAAAAACCATATGAAATCAGGAAGGTATGATTTCTAGCAAAGGAAATTCTAGCTAGAAAGACTGTTGTTTTCTAGCACACTATCATGTAAATGAGCAAGTCATTCTCATCTGAGTTGAAGCATTTATGAAATAGATAGTTTTAGATACTTGGGAAGACTTGTCTTCTTGGGCAGTTTATGTAGGGAGTTATGGTTACTTTTCTTTTTTTTTTTCTGTGTGTGAGTAAATGAAGCCATTTAAATAGTCAATAATAAATAAACACAAGGTTCACAAATTAAAGTGTTGCTACAGTTTTACAAAGAAATTCAGGGGTAGCTGGATTAACCTTTGCTAAGCAATGTTGATTGTTGATTAAACATCTCGAGTACCTATTTCCATTAGTGGGCAGCAAATGAGGGGAATGAAATTTTAAAAGGAAAGTAGTAACTATTTTAATATTCTAGTACTACTTTTTGTTCAAGTTTAGATTGCCAACAAATTTCAGATCCAACACAAAAAAGTTCACAGGGAGCAATTGCGGGGCAAAAAATCATGGAAGATCAGCCCTGAGGGGACTTGCAATTGCCTTTTCCTTCCTCTCGTAAATTCCACTTCGCGGGGCTGAATCATTAAACATGTATATTGTTTTTCTTTACATGAACTATAATATTATTTTCAAGGTTGTAAAAGCTCTATTTAAGGATCGTGGGCCTTCCCCTTGTCAAGTTTTGAAATCAAAACGAAATTCGATATGCAGTGACAAATGATATTAAAATCATGGTGGTGCCACTGATTGTAATCTTGTACAGGCTAATCAATGTCTTTGTTCTATTTTTGACCTTCCCTTGCAAACTTCATTAATATGAAATATGCGTATACTTCGTTCCACCTTACAAAAGCGAACTAAAAGAGCCATCCAAACTATGCTAAGGGAGCATGAGACAATAATTCAATTAAATCAACATTAGAGGGACATTCTAGATCTACATAACATCACATATATTCGGAGAAGAACAAAGTTATGGAAGAACAGTATTATAGGAGAAACATTGGACATTATAGAAATTTTGTAAGTACCTCAATAATTTTAATAGAGCTGATGGTTCAGCATTAAATCAATCATGAGACTAGTTTTGCAAAATAGCTAATAATTAATTTTGTCAAAAAAAATGGTATGGAGTGCATTTAAATGCTAGGTTTTAAATGTTAGTGAGATGTATTGACATTTTGAGAGCTAAGATGTAGTTCATAGAGCCGTCTATTTAAAGGGCTCTGAATTGGTAATTTGATCCAGTCTCTTGTTGAATGAGAGGTCGTCAAAGAGAATCTGAATTGTTTGACACAATATTTAGAGACGTGTAGATTTAAAAGCTTGTGTCCCAATTTTTCCTGAAATCTTATCCTTTCAAAGTTGTGGATTGCTGAAGCTTGAAGTCTTTATGCCAAACTCATTTGAACCCAAAATTTGTGCACCATGGTTTGCAGACATGGCTTTCAAGAAACTGAGCCAAAAATTCTATATCTTTAAAGAAATGTCTAGTTCATTTTTGGAAGATTGAGTTTGGCAAGACTATGGTTATTTGTAGATCACCATTTTCCTACCTCAAATCATTGCAGAAAGAAACCAAGAAATGAATGAGTAAATCATAGAGTCTCTCTTATTAATTTATAGCTCTGGTTCTTGTACACCACATGCAGAACCTTATTGCACAATACTTGAGCTGATGGTTGTTGTACTCATATATCTCAAGAAATAGGGGCCACAAAATAACAAAAAGGGAGTAGAATAAAAATGTTGAATCTGATTTTGTCTCTGTAACAAAATGCAACAACCTGCTATTTCGATGAGAAATCACACGGCCACTACTACTCATGGACAGTACCACAAATTCACAGGCTTTTCTGTCACATTCTTGCAAACATCTAAAACATATATATATTATATATATACTATACCTGAAACTACATTGATTGGATCAAAACACCTCAGAAATGTGATAATATATGTTCATGGGATCAAAACTGGTTTGAAGTTCAAGATACCTATGCCTCGGATGAAAAAATCACCTTCCTCTTCAGACTGTTGTACCTCTTGGTGGGCAGATCAAAATGGCAAGCTAAACAGTCTGAAAGCAAGAAACATATTTGCCCTCAAGCCACTCAAAACTGACCTAATATGTATGCATTACATTCAATGCATTAAATGTTTTACAACAACTATGCTTTTCCTCTGAACAATGCTAAATAAAGGCAATGACCAATACAAGCTTGCCAACATAAAAAAATAAAAACATAAAACTTTAGTTCAGCCCCATTTTAATATAAATGGCACAACCTTATTGAAATCAATGCAAATGTTTAATTGTTAAGGTGAAAACAATATCCATGCCTTCGGCAGGATAATAAAGTTGGTACTTAGATCAGGTTTCACCAAGTTTCCGATGTAATAACGCTATTTCTATATGTGATGATCAGGTGGAAGGTCTTATACTCTTTACAACACATGTGTATGAATGTAGAATTGTGGGATTGGAAAACCAAAAATACCTTGTTTGGCATGTTAGTCACACCAATGATTCTATATGGGTGTGAATTTTGGGGCAACAATTTTTTGACTTAAATTGGAGATAGATAGAGAGGGTCCAAAAGCACTTAATAACTAGTAGCCTTAAAGTTAAAGAATCGGTTCCATATGAGATTCTTTTGGCAGAATCTGGTACCTTTCCACTGGAGTCATTGACAATGATTTGAACTGTTGAGTTGTGGAGCTTAATTGTTTCACATTAGCATGCTTTATTAACTTGTTGGAATACACAGTAACCGGCGTCGGTTGGGTAACCGTTGTCGGTCACTTGGGGACCGATATCGGTCAAAGCAAGGAGGAACCAACATTGGTTAGGGTAACCGACATCAGTTACATGTGCATGATTGTTTTATTTAACTCACGAGAATTAGATCTAACCTTTGATATAAAGTCGATCTAATGATTGTAATTGCATAGCTAAAGTACCCTAAGTTTGCATATGCATATATAAGCTAGAAATCTAGGGTTAGAAAGTGAGAACTCATTAAGAATTGAGAATTGTAAGAAGAGAATTCTTGAAGAGAGAAAAGAGAATCTTATGAGGAAGAAAATAATGTACATCCAAGAGAGGTGTGTAAGATTGCAGATCTTCATTGTATATCCTTCGTTAAAGCTTTGAATAATATATTGGTTGTTTCTTGGTGGACATAGCCCACACTTGGCGAACCACGTTATATCATGTGTATTATTTCTTTTGGTTTATTTCCATATTTATTGCTTGTATGCTTAGATCTGAATATGTGTCTGTACAACTGGTGTGATTAACCCCAACAACTGGTATCAAAGTTTTTTGTTATGGTTTTATGTGTTGACATATTTATTCATAGAGGGATTTCTGATTGAGTGAGAGCTACAACAATGGAAAAAGATGAAAAATACAAAGTTGAGAAATTTGATGGCCGTAATTATCAATTACGGAAGATGTAGGTGAAATATTATCTGTCTCAGAAAGATCTATACTTACCGTTGGATGAGAAGGCAAGACCTACAAAGATGACTAATGAAGAATGAAAAATTCTTGACAGAAATGCTCTGGGATCTATAAGATTGAGTCTAACAAAATACGTAGCTTTGAATATTATCGAAGCAAAAACCATGATAGAGTTGATGAAATCTTTAACTAATTTAAATGACAAACCTAGTGCTTCAAATAAAATTTATTTAATGAAGAAATCATTTAATTCAAAGATGTAAGAAGGTGAATCTACATCAATTCATTTGAATGCTAAATCCAAGAGATGGACTTTCATTGGTTATGGCTCTAGTGATTTTGGATTTCATTTTTGGGTTTTAGAAGATTCTAAGATTGTTAGGAGTCATAACATTGAATGTAATGAAAAGAGAATGTACAGGTTTCAAGTTTTGGTACCCAAAAACAAACCAGTTGAAAAGTTTGTGGATGAAAATGCATTCTCAGATTTAAAAGTAACACCTACAGGTCTACAAAGTAACTAGTGTCGGTTAACACTGCACTAACGTCGGTCGCCCGAACCAGCGTCGGTTACAGAGGAGTCAGATCGGCATTGGCTACAGGTGACTGACATCAATCATTATCTGATATTGATACAAATTTACAGAATGAGCAAATTGAGCCTTCGACACCCTAGATCTCAGTTAGAAGGTCACAAAGGGTAAGTAAGCCTCTAGAAATATTTTCACCTTCCTTATCTTATTTATTATTGACTGATAGTGGTGGTGAACCAAAGATTTTTGAAGAAGCAATGCAGTAGGATATCCACGTGAAGTGGAGCATGACATGGATGAGGGGATGGACTCTTTGGAACAAAACTAGACATGAGATTTGCTTAAGTTATTAGTAGGTAAAAGAACAATGTAGAATAAATGGGTTTACATGATCAAGGAAGAAGAGGGTGGATAGAAAAGATACAAGACAAGGCTTGTGGTAAAAATATTTGCACAGAAATCAGTTATTGATTTTGGTGAGATATTATCTTCTGTAGTAAAAATGATCTCTATTCATATTGTATTAAGTTTAGTTGCAGTAGAAGATTTCATTTAGAGTAACTTGATGTCAAGACGACTTTCCTTCATGGTGATTTGGAGGAAGAGATTTATATGCAGTAGTTGTTTGGGTATGAAGTTAAGGGTAAGGAGAAACTTGTGTGCATGTTGAAAAAGAGTTTGAGCAAGCCCCAAGGCATTGGTATATGAGATTTGATACTTTCATGCATGATCATGGTTATATGAGATGTCAATATGACCATTGCGTTTATTTCAAGAAGCTTGAAAATGGAAGCTATATTATTTTTTTATTGTGTGTGGATGATATGTTTATTGCAAGATCTAGTATGCAGGACATTGTTGAGCTTAATGAAAAGTTAGTTCATACATTTGAAATGAAGGATTTAAGAGCTGCAAAGAAAATCCTTGGTATGCAAATTCAAAGAGATGAGAAGAATAGAAAGTCATATTTGTCTCAGGAACATTATACCAAAAAGGTGTTGGAAATGTTTAATATGCATAATTCAAAACCTATAAGTACACTTATGGGTGGACACTTCAAATTTAGTAAAGATCAGTGTCCTACATTATATGAGGAGGTCGAGTACATGACATGAATTCCATTTGCTTCAACAATTGGAAGTCTTATGTATGTTATGGTTTGTACCAGACCAGACATTGCACATGCAGTGGTAGTTGTGAGTAGATTTATGGCCAATCCAGGTAAAGAGCATTAAAAAGTAGTCCAATGGATTCTCATATATTTAAGAGGGACATCCAACATGTAGTTATGCTATAGGGGTCAAATATTTCTTTATACAACTATGTTGATTAAGATATGGTTGGATATTTGGATAGTAGGATAAGCACCACTGGATATATATTCACAATAGGTGGGATGATAATTAGCTGGATTTCAAGATTACAGAAATTTGTGGCCCTATCTACTATAGAGGCTGAGTATGTTACAACTACAGAGGCTAGCAAAGAGATGATATGGATGAGCATGTTCATGGAAGACTTGGGAAAGGAGCAAGAGGATTGCAGATTGTACAATGATATTCAAAGTGTGATTCATCTAGCAAAGAACTCAACGTTTCATTCAAGAACAAAGTTCATTTAGTTGAGATATCACTTCATACAGAAGGTGTTGGAGGATGGGCAACTAAAACTGGAGAAAATTCATACAAAGGAGAACCCTGCGGATATGCTAACGAAGTCATTGGCAAAAGAGAAGTTAGAGCTACACTCCACTTTTGTTGGTCTTCGAGTTTGAGACTTGAAGAGGGAGAAACAAGCCAAGGAAAGGATCCAAGAATGGATTTGTATGGTACAGTGCAAAAATTTATCTCCAAGTGGGAGATTGTTGAGTTGTGGAGCTTAATTGCTTTACATTAGCATGTTTTATTAACTTGCTGGAATACACAGTAACCAACGTCGGTTTGGTAACCGTCGTCGGTCACTTAGGGACCAATATCAGTTAAAGCAAGGAGGAACCAACATTGGTTGCATGTGCGTGATTCTTGTATTCAACTCACATGAATTAGATCTAACCTTTGATATAAAGTGGATCTAATGATTGTAATTGCATAACTAAAGTGTCCTAATTTTGTATATGCATATATAAGCTAGAAATTTAGGGTTAGAAAGTGAGAACTCATTAAGAATTGAGAATTGAAAAGAGAGAATTCTTGGAGAGAGAAAAGAGAAGCTTGTGAGGAAGAAAGTATTGTACACCTAGGAGAGGTGTGGAATATTGTAGATCTTCATTGTATATCCTATGTTAAAGCTCTGAATAATATATTGGTTGTTTCTTGGTGTACGTAGCCCACACTAGGTGAACCACGTTATATGTTGTGTATTATTTCTTCTGGCTTATTTCAGTATTTATTGTTTATATTCTTAGATCTGAATATGTGTATGTACAACTAGTGTGATTAACCCCAACACGAACTCTAAGTTATTTAAAAAAGGTGTGGGGAATGGAGAATCATAGATGGCCTAAAATAATAGTTGAAGCAGAACTAAGCAGAGGGAAAAACATGTGGATGAAGCAAAACAAGTGGATGAGTAAATGAAACATCAACATGCAAGAATGTCCAAATACCAATGAGGAAATAAAAAAGTATGTGAAGGATAAATTCACGACAGCCATGTGGACAAGGTAGATAGGATGAAAGAAATCATACTACATCAATCATTTTAACCCCACTTGGGAGCATGAAGAAAAGGCATATAAAAATAGGAGCATAAATTAAATGGAAAGTAAAGATGTTAATTGCTCAGTTGAGAATCATCTCGCATTGTCTTAGATGTGAAACTAGTAGGTGGACAATGTGCTGGCATGTGTGTCTAACGCTCCTCGTGAGTTTCGTGACATGGACTAACTGAGTTTTGTGACCTCTCGTAGATCCTAACTCTGGCGATTGTAGCGGAGACTAAGACCTATGGGTTTTGGTCTAACGATAATCATGGTCCAACAAATGGTATCAGAGCAATAGGTCTCGAGTTCAAAATTCACTTAGGTAACGTTGAGGGGGAGATTGTTGGCATGTGTGTCCAGTGCTCCTCGTGAGTTTCGTGACATGGACTAACCGCCTCTCGTAGATCCTAACTTTGGTGATTGTAGCAGAGACCAACACCTATGGGTTTTGGTCTAATGACAATCGTGGTCCAACACAATGCCCAAAGAAGAATGGGAAACAAGAACTTGTTTATTATGTGTCAAAGGGATAGTGGAGATAGAATGTCACTTCATTATGAAGTGTACAACTTATAATGACATTAGGAGTAGCTACATGGATAGTTTAATTGTTGAAAACTTAACGGACCTATTTTAAGAGTAAATGTTAATCAAAATATCAAGTTTTTTAATCAATATACATAATAGAAGAGCTGACATCGAGAAAGGAGTTAAATTTTTGCAATATCAGTAGGCAACCTCTATGACATGATGTTTTGTTTTTTATCTAGACTTTTTTTTGCGGCTCTTTGTCCCATAGACTGTTTGGTCTCGTGGATGTTATTAAAAAAATTCATTCATTCATTGATGATCTTATTCTTTTCATTGTAGAGAAAAAAGAAATAAATTGACTTTCTTTTGAAGGAAGCCCTCTGGAGTTGGTGGAAGAATACAAAAACTTTGTTCTTGATTTCCACAACAAGCTCGATTGGGAGATGTCTATGATACAATAATTTAAAGGGGGTGGAAGGCTATATACTTGCTACAAAATAGATGCAGGAACATAGAGTTATGGGATTAGAAAACTAGAGAAGGCCTTGTTTGGGTTGCTTGGCACACCAGTGATACTTTACAAATGTGAAGTTTGAGGTTGCAACATTTCATACAGAATGGGAACACATAGAAAGAATTTAAAAGTGCCTAATTAAAAACAACTTCAAAATTAAATCATCGATTCCATATGAGATTATACTAGCTAATATAGGTACCTTCCTACCAAAAACATCAGTATTGATTCAAATGTTAAGTTACTCAAAGAAAAAAAAAGGCACAGAGGCTCAGTGATGCCTTGTAATGGTAATAGAGGAAGAATTAAGAATAATGAAGAACATGTGGATGAAATAAAACAACAAATGGATGAGCATATGAGGTATTGGTATGCAATAATGTCATGTGTAACCATGTGGATGAAGCAACTTAGGCAGAAGAAAAAATATCAAAGAATTTAATCCATGTGATTATGATGAAAAATCCTATATGGAAACAAAAATCAAATGGAAGGTGAAAATGTTGATAACTCAACCTAGGATTAGTTCACATCATTTAGATGTAAAACCAATAGAAAGATAACACATAAAAAGAGTGGGAAAAGAGAATTTATTTATATCTTGTAATTAAACATGGTGGAGGCAGAATGATACTATATTATGGAGTATCCAACTTATTATGACATCTTAATCAAATACGACGAAGACCACTTGAAAGCAAACAATCTAGTTGCCTTGTTTGAATAGACTAGACTTTAAAAAACAACAAATTTTCTAATCGATATTTACAGTAGAAGATCCAACATCAAAAGGGAGTGGATGTTTAACAATCCTAGTGAGACATCTTGTAGTTCAAGTGGTTATCCTTTCTTGGAGCTCCCTTGTTCCTATTTTTGGTTTGATAGGTTTCTCAGTCTCATGAAAGTTATTAAAAAAAATCATTCATTCATTTTTGCTTTGTGATAAAAATATTTTCTCCTTTTTTATAGGTCTTTTTTTTTTGTTATGCTCTTTTATTTTGGAGTCTTGTAGATTTTTTTGGTCTTGTGGACATTATTAAAATTTCTACTTTTTTATCTATTTTAAGAGTCATCAACAATAGTTTGGAAACACACTGCAATTTAAGCTTGCCTTTATCTTTTTTGAACTGGTGGCCTCACTAAACCCTTCAAACAAGAAACCTTTTTACGGTTGTTATTGGATGAAAAGACTAATAATTTACAAAATGATATTCATTATTTTGTTTGAGGCGAGATTAGATAAAACAAAATAAAAATTGTCAAATTTTATAATCAAAGATCTAACATAAAAAAGGAATGGATATTCTACAAATTTAATGGGACACCCCTGGTCTCGAGTGATTTTTTTTGCATGAGCACCTTTATAGCTACTTTTAATCCCCATAAACTAATTAATCTCATGAACATTGTTTTTTATCAGTAAATTCTTTTGACCAAAGCTATGAACCAAATTTTATTGATATCCATAAAAAAGTAAGTACATTTAGAGCATATGCCAATTAGCCCTAAAACATAAAATCAAATAGTTATAAAAGATCCACCTATAAGGTGGATCAAATATATCCAATGCAAGCCATTATAACCATTTCCTAAAAATATAATTTCATCCTTCTGAAAAGACACATGCCCAAACACATCCATAGTGCCAACCAAAGGCACATATACAATAATAACTCATACACAACCAAGAAACCAACAACCCAAAATCCCTCAGTCAAGAAACTAGATCCCTACCCACTAAAGCATAGTCAAGTGCATGGATAGTATAGTAAAAAACTAGGTCATCTGCAACCTATACCAAAAACACAACCAAGAAACTAGTCATTACAAAACTAGTGCATCCAATGTTTAAATATGAAAACACCACATGCAACGCAAGCCAAGTCTCAGTGAATCCTAATCAAGACAATCTTACAAAGCATAAAAAACTCAAAAGTATTGCTTCCATGCTCCATCAAACCCTTGCAACTAAGGTGGAGACCCACAACCACCCAAAACATTCATTTTCAACATCCCAAACACAAAGCCCACCATCGTTTGAAACGTTGCAACTACACATCCACATACCCATTATAAACATTTAGAACGAAGAAGAATCAACTAGAGCGCCCAAGCTCGGCCTTAACATCATGCTCCAAAATCAATTGAAGCCTTGTCCAGTCTAATGAATCATTTTTAATGAAGAGAGGGGGAGAGAGAGGATACAACTTCGTATCAACATTGGCAAGAAGATCCGCAAGACAATTGAATTCCCTGTAACAATGTTAAAAGAATATAGAATTAAACCATTCAACCACTTGTAGAGTGCATTTTAAATGCCTATTTAAATTTCAGTGATGAATCACACTCTTAACAAGATCCTTAATGATGATAAAAGAATACCCTTCAACCAAAATCCTTTGGAACCCTTTGCCCTTATTCATGTTTTCAAACCTTCCAAAATTGCCATAACTTTCACTTCATTGTTTGTTGCCCATCATAAAAATATAGAGTTTCCCCAAAGTAATCTACCAAAGCCATCATTGATGATAAATCTCATGCAATCCACCACCTAATTATTATTGGAAGCCCCATCAAAACTAATTTTCGCAACCTCCTTCAAAGATGGCTTCAAATAATCCATTTTCCAACTAGACCCCTTCACTTGGGTCTTGGATATAGGTGAAAGAACAATAGTAGGCAAGTTCTCCAAGACTGGTTTTTTCAGGTATATTCAAATCCATCTTTTTGAATCTTTGTAGAAAACAATATTTTAAGAGATGGCCAATTCAACATCTTCCTAACAACGTTTCTAAGCTCTATTATCATTTTTGAATACGTGATTGTTATAATCCAACCAAATATTACAAAGAACATTAGTTGGATCCACAATCCACAAGGGCTTGAGGTTCTTTGGGCCAATTGGCCAAACACTAAGAGTATTTTAGCCATATGAGGGCATACCCAGAATTGCTTTAACTCGAAAAATAATTAGGATCATATATTAACCATATACTTACAATGTAGAATAATATGTTCCACTGATTCCCCTCCCTCTTTGCAAATATTGCATCAAGAATGACCAATAATGTAACAACCATGTTATAATAACTCCAAATTAAGGGGGAACAAATATTTTAAAACAAACCCCTTAACCCCATTAAATGCCTTTAATGATTTTACATGAAAATAATTATAATCCAACATAAAATATAGTTTACAATCTATATGATAACACCATAACCATGTGCAACAATAAAGGTCAATTAGATCTACACGATCCCCTTTGTCATCACTCTAACCGAGTGTACATAACTTGAATGCATGTCGTTAACCTTTTCAAAAAGGTCTCAGTTCCTAAGTGTCTACCCAAAAAGTAGCTAATTGAGTTTCATATGACATCTCACACTATTAAATAGGAACTCGGTAATTTCACAATGTATTCAGCTAGTACACTACTTAGGCCAAAGTTTTCAAGCTATGCTTTGCATGCTTAGTTTCGTGACCGCACATAAGCAAACAAAACTTGTCCCATCACCACACATTCATCTCTACACAATTATCTAGATCACATCTTGTTAAGTTAAATGTTTAATTTCATATATTAAGATGGTATAAAATATAGGTCTCGCCTCTCGACTCGAGAGTACACTATCATTCCCATCTTAAGACCCATATGCGAAAGATAATGATTACTTAATGAATTTCATCATTAGATAATTATTACCCTTCCTATAGCCATTATATGATGGTACAAATAGAGTGCAATCAAATAGATAAGTGGGACTCAGAGTCCACACTTTCATAATACACTTTGTCCTGTTACAAGGTATAATTCATCGTTTAGAGACTAAGTCAAGTTATACATTTAGCAACAAGATCTATAGTAGCTTACTAGTTACTATCATATGAATTATCTTAATTTCGTAGTGTCACTTAACAACTTTCATTGTTAGGAATAGGTTTAATTTAACCACGTCTTTTCAATTAGATAATGATCCAATCCATTTAGTTGTATTGTAATTATGCCAACTTGTTAATTATCATTAAAGTATCTCTTTAAGAAATAGATATAGTCATTTAAGTATTGAGACAAGATTAAGGTTAACGATAATAACAAATGTATCATTCACATTTCATATTACTATCTTAACTCATAATTAGAGGTATGGTACTTTTGTATTTTGACATCATTATGTCATTTATATATGTTGTTGTCATAAGGTATAACTGACATCAATGAACTTTTAGAGTTGTATTACGTAAATGGATTAATTCTTTAATTAATCTCATTATGAAGAAGTTATAATGAAATGTCCTTACTTCATGTATTGTTTCCCATAACAATGTTGTTTATTTAATATCCTTTATTTAAACATATAAATGATAATATCATTGATATAATTGTATTGACTTTCATTTGTTATTTAAGGACAATAATTATTGTAGAGTACAATTACAACAAATAAGAAAAGTATAGTTTCGTAAACAATTTTAGAAGTACTCACCGATGTTAAAAATAACGTATCTCATTATTACAACTCATGCGAGAAATAAAAGTAATAAATGTATTTATTTAACTCATTAAGGATAAATCCTTATTTCATAAAGTATTACAATAATTTCATATTAATACAATTGGCCCAGTTGCCTCATGAAATTCTATGAAATCATGTTTTACTTTTCAATAAATACAATAATCCATAATTTGGATGTTCAACAAAATCAATATTTGAAATCGGATAAATACACTCATTGCATGACAACATGCATGAAAATAATCCAAATAAAACCTCGTAGTAACTATTCCATCATTAAATTTGTAGGATAAAATAAAATAATATACATGGTCAGTTTATCAAACTTGATAGATTAACAACTCGCTATCAATTTGTTTCATTACAAAATAAATAAACATCTATGATTTTAATTAAAATGTAACTTTAAATAAAACAAGTATCATATCAAGCACAATGTATCAACTATAATGAAGTGATCTAATAATGTATACTATGTTCCATCAAAATAGTCAACAACCAACTAAGAAGATCATTATATGTCATTACCAAATGAATTCCAGCTTAAACTATTGACATATCAACATCTGAAAACAACACTCAAAATCATAAGACTATCTTAATACTCAATTTGTACTCAACTTCATTCTTCTATCTTCGGGCATGTTTGTCTTAAACTTAGAATTTAGAAGAAGATAAAAAGTTTCTATTTCAAGATAGCTAATGGTAATTTCCCAACCATCACATAAATGGAGAAATGATACAATAATCCTTTAATATTCTTCATCCAACAATGTCACACAATAATCATTAACTTAAATGATGAATAAGATAATCTATTATCACAAGTTAACTTCAACAAGCATTATCTTTCTTTTTCCGAATGAAAAAGCACAGGGAAGAGTGTTTCCAAGTCAAGCCATAGTTTCAACTTATTGCAGTTTAAGGTATAATGACAATAATAACAAGAAACACAAATCACACATACCATTATTCCACAACCTAAGCAAATCAATATACCATTTAATCAACATGCTTACATCAACTACATTGATGGGTTTATAAAGGCCATGAACTTAACCAAAGTAATACAAGTTTATAAAATGGACAAAGCTCATGTATATGAAAACACCATTCTAGTTTTAATACGAATGATATGTATTGTCATGTACAGTGTAAACAAGTAAGAAGGCATGTCTTCGCGGTTTATCAAATTGGGCATCAAAAACTTATAAACCTCTTGATATTGTTTTGGAAACTGAAATGAAGTTACTAATTCCTTTTCCATGCATACACATCTCTCAACTTTATTTATTACCACTACCCCAATAAAACGAAGTATTATTTCATAATCAATAAGCTTAAGTGTTCGTAGTTCGAGAATAACTAGTAAACATTATATCCAAATTTGTTATCTAATATGTAATCATAGTATTCATTAGAAGCTTACAAAGTTTATATATCTATGCATACATACCCAAAAATGACTATCCAAAACCCGACGAGAATAGTAAAATAATAAATTCCTATTTTATATATTTTACTGATATGGGTATTAGCCAGACATGACTCATTCAACAACTCATACCCAAATAAAAACCAAACAAAATAACCTATACCCATAACGTATTTTTCATGAATGAGTTTTATCTCAAAAGAACACAGTCAACCATTAAAGCTCGTAGGCCATCAAACCCAAAATAACCTTCACAATAGTCTTTCAAATTACCCAGAGTAAGAAACGAATTCATGTTTTGTTTTTCTTTAAAAAATTTAAATCTACACATTGGAAACTTAAGCAATTCACAAAATGGTTTTACCTATAACTTTTCAATAATTTCGAAGTGAAAACGAAGATAGAGAGAGAAAGAGTCAAGGAAATCCATGCCTGAAATGTGTGATATGTTTGCTATTCTTCTTTATTATTTTCTTTGTTAAATCTTCACGCAATTGACTCATATTTTCAAAATATCCCAGCTAACAAACCAAATAAAACAATCCTTATAAATTGTTGAGCCTGCCATAAATATTTCCCACAAAAATCTCAACATGAATAGCTCAAAAACCTCATGTATAGTCTAGTCTAAAAATGGATCTTTGAACTGCCAAAAGGAGCTTAAACTAACAAACAAAAGAATAAAATGAATTTTCCCAATGCATGCAAGGTAGATTCTCTCGGAAGCTTTACAAGTTTCAAGGGAAGGTAATGCCCATCAAGCTTTGCAGGTGTTGCGTAGTGGCTTAACTCAACTTGCTACCGCCAACTCCAATTTCCCTTCCAAATTAGTTGGAGGTGTTTAATCGTGCGGTCCAAGAAAAAACTTCAAACCATAACCTTTGCATGGGCCATTCAAAGACCAAAATTAATTATTAATTAATCAAATGTTATTTGTGTTAGGAAATAAGGGATATAATATGCAAAATAATCCCTCATAGAATCGCACCAGTAGAAACTAATATGCATAAAATATTATAGATCTCAAATAAAAGTGCAAAATAAAATAACACAACATAAAGAGATAGTATTTAACGTGGTTCACCAAATTTGGGCTATGTCCACCAAGAATCACTTGCTCATATTTTATTACAAGTAACTGCTCTCTCAATACAATACCCAAATATGTTTGGAGCTATGCTCAACAAAATCTATAGAATTCACAGCTGAATTTAAAACACATATGCAATGTTACATTATATCTACCATATGCACAAAACCATATAAGTCGGCATCTGCTTAATCAGTTTTACAAAACCGTGGGTATGAAAACCATGGGCCAAAACCGTCCCATAAACCTATGTGTTAAAAATCCTGCCCATATGAGAAAAGCACGTTTCCCGGTATATCGAGCACGTTTTAAGGCCAAAAAAAATTCTTGGGAGCTGCGCCCCCAAACCCTAGCGAGACAACTATGGAAAGTGTATAGTACTCTTAGTGTACAGTCTTCAACACTTTCACACATGAAAACATGATCCACAACCTAACAATTTGAGTATGGTTGAAGACCATATTGCTTCACTAAACAATACAATGCCATTTACCATGGTCGTCGACTACACCAAATTGTTAACCATTATCTTTAACGCATTTTTCATGGCCAATGGATTTTTAATCAACTTTATACATCATCTAATTTTTGTCTTTTGGTCATAGAACAATACACCCAACACAAATAATAATCACTTTGATCAGTCAAAGACAATAATGAAAACAAACAAGTTTTAATCTAATGCATGGTGTGGTCTATCAACCATCAAAATAAAACATTATATGAGCTATGGTAAAAACCATTAAAACAATTTTAAAATATGCCAAGTATATAATTGAAGACCAAAAAAACCATTATAATTTTTCCTTGTAATACTTTGCCATAGTCCAGGTCTTATAAGCAATATATTTACATTACTAATAAGAAGATCGTTAAGTCAACCTCGTAAACATTTACCTTGACGATCTCAAAATTTATTTGTTCCTTTGTGAATATCATTGTAATGATTTACAGTCCATGGCCATCATAATAAAAAATAAGGTTAGTATCATTAAATGATCATAATTATTTCTGAATACCAAAATAATGCAAATACAATCATGTACATATTTACAAACTTCAACAAACCACTAACCAAAGTAAGCAAGATAGCCAAAATCACATTAAAAAGTACAACCAAATAGCACACCAATTCAACAAAATCATCACACACAACAAGGTAAAGTAAACTCATACAACCTAGCATAGCAAAAATAAGTTATAAATGTCAAGTACTTCAAGAATTCTTGGCGACACACATTGTTACGTGATTAGGATTACAACTACATGTAAGTATGTATATCTTATTTAGGGTATACATACCTACGTATAGCTACAACCTCACCTGAGTAACAATACATATCCCCTTGCCTTCGTAACCCTCTTTCCATACTACAACTTAATCTTGCAACAAAACATAATGAAATTGCAGGATGTGAAAAATAAAACACTACATTTTACACAACCAGTCCTGCAAAAGATTTTTTGCAACCAAGGCATTCCATGCAAATGCATTTGCCTTAGGGGATATCATGTCGTTTTAGAGGAGTTTAATCGGTCAATCATTCTTTGCACTCATTCCTTTGGTTAAAAAAATATACTCTTCTTTAAGCTTATAAATTCCCAAAATGTCTCACATACAATGCACTTATCCTTTTCAAAAGTTGTTAAAATTAATTGGGTCCTGAGAACCTCTATAAGCTTTCACTTATGTTCCTCGAGACAATCCATGATAGAATTTGGTTTAGATTGCAACAACAAAAACATAGATATAAAAATAAACAATAACATAATGACTTCTGTGATTCAATTCATTCAGGATCTTACAAATAAATAGGAGTAAGTTTCTTATAATATAGGAAACCTTCCTATCACAACAATTACATATTTTAAGGCGTTATTGTAACTCACACAACAAGCTCACCAAAATAGTTACGTGATTTGTTTTCAGAAATCACAACATTATATTATTAATGAGTTACCAAACTCATATAATAATAATGTATTACAAATATAATTCAACACATGAGGCACTAATAAAGTATTCCTAACATTCCCCCCCCTAGTGCGAACATGGGGAAAACGTCCATGCTACATTGCACTTGATTTAGCGATCATGTGATTTTCCTTTGGATTATCACAAACCAAAAGTTGGTTTTCTATCAGTTAACCAAGAACCGAGACTGAGGTGGTTTTCCAGTGGTTGACAACAAACCACAAAGGGGTGAAGGTTTTCAAATGGTTTACCTACAACTATATCACGATGTGTCAGTGCATCCTTCAGTTCTCATCATAGTTTCTCTTCAAGAGATTACATATTGAAATCCATCGTAATGTCAACATATCATTCCACATATACAAACTGAAGCATTGTGTCATTTCCCCCCATAATGTGAAGTCTCCATAACATATTATTATGAAAACAACACACAGAAAGTAAATGAAATCAACACACACTCACACACGTCACCAAATTAGTATGCACGGCCTCGTCGGTGGTGACTAGCAAGAGGACGTTGTTTTTCCTCCATCCTTTGTGTATTTGTCAATGATTGCTTAGTACAATAAGTCTTCAGACGCGTATCCACATTCCTATGGTTCAGGTTCCTCTTCTCCCGATGATTCTTCATCTATTGCATTATATTGGCTTCATTGCCATATTTTTCCACCCAACACATCTCAAGCGCAAGCTTTACAGAATGCATAAGTATGCCCCTTCTTCTTGCAGTAGTAGTATTCAACTTCTCCTTCATTCTTGGAAAATTTCTTATGCTTCTTTCTATTATATAGAGATTTTTATTCATTGGTGTCTTCTTTGGTTCTCTTTTCTTCAACTAAGAGAGCTAAAATCACGTCCTCTAGAGTTTTAGAAGGCATTTGACCAAGTGTAAAAACTACATTATTGTACTTGGGAGGCAAACTATTCAGTAATATGGCTTTTGCATCTTCATCATCAACAGGAGCACTAACTTCTTACTAATTGTCTAGTGAGAGATCTGAAATCATTAATATGACTAGACATGGTGACTCCATCATCCATTTTGAATCTAAACAAGTGAAGTTTTAAAGAAAACTTTGCATTGACCACTTTTGCACCAAACTATTAACTTAGATTATCCCATATTTCCTTTGATGGTTTCTCAAGATCAACATAGTGCAATTCAGTATCTGAAAGAGCTAAGCCAATAATGGCTTTGGCTTTATCATCTCTTGTTTGTCATTATAATGCTTTTGATACATTTGATGTTAATGTTTCTTGCCCATTTACAATCCTCCACAAATTATTATTCATGCGTTGCATCTGATTTTTCACTTTCCACGTGTGAAAATTAACACCATTAAAAATATCAAGTGGTGCAATTGATGTCTCCATTCAAACAAATACCAAAAAATTACACAATAAAGAAAACTCACTTCTTTTACTCGATTTTCTGTAGGAGAATTCATCTACATTGGAAGCATCATCAAAATGTAATCTTTTATGATAATATCCAAAATTGGAATTCTCGTGTGTAAAGGAAGACCAATGAGCCGAGACTGAGTTATTATAAACTAGACAAGACATGATAAATGAGACCTAAGTTGAGTAAAATCCTCATGGATGTACACAACAGTGAAAGCGTCTATAGATTTGATTTCTTTATAATGACATTTTGATTAAATTTTCACGCATATTCCTTATTGGTTGTGTTTCCCCTGTTGATTAGATCTAAATCGAAGACCAATTGATGCTTAGCTAATGGTGCATGAAAGGTTCAATTTGACCAACATCAACATTTATAATGCAATCAAAATACATATGTGGATGTGACTTCACACCAGAATCTACACACATGATAGTTCAAACAATTAAGTTGAGTGGCGTGGAGAAATAGCTAAACAATTCAAATATATCCACATGAATGATAGAGAATTCATTCGCTAGTAGGAGGATTAATGACTTTCACCAAACTCTTGACTACAACTAATAAATATATGCCATCCAATGCAACTTTGAATCCTTTAAATGCAAAGACGTTCTAACTAGTTGGGCAATTTCTATGGCATATGAAATCAACAAGCTTGATCTCTATGCTGATTCAGATCTTGAACAACTCGAATCCACCAAGAAAATATTGAAGAATACGAAATTCGTAACGAACTCTCATTGTATATTTTACCATGCTCTGATACCAATGATAAAATTTGGTTTAGATTGCAATAGAAAAAACACAGATATAACAATAAACAATAACACAATGACTTGTGTGATTCAATTCATTTGGGATCTTACAAATAAATAGGAGTGAGTTTCCTATAATATAGGAAACCTTCTTATAACAACAATTACATATTTTACGGAATTGTTGTAACTCACACAACAAGCTCACAAAAATAGCTACGTGATTTGTTTTCACAAATCACAACATTATATTATTAATGAGTTACCTAACTTGTATAATAATAATATATTACAAATATAATTCAACACATGAAGCACTAATAAAGTTTTCCTAACAATCCACCAAAGTTGTCTCTTTCCACTACTTAAAATTACCCACTCCCACCTCAAAACTTAGCTAGTAGTCTCATTGAAATTCTAAGGCCACCCATATATGTTGTAGATCAACTCTTGTGCCAAGCATAGGGGCTCCCACCCAAGAGTCCATCTAAATTTTTTCCTTTTCACCATTACCACTTTTCTAGGTGAGATTTTCACAAACTATTGTCCTAGAGTGTGAAATGAAATACCAAATAGAAGAGTCCCCAAGAAGAGCCCCCTAGAATATGCTCAACTATAAAAAATCTCTTTGGACATTCCTCATCGAGGTGTTTCCTTCTAATAATGTTACTCCATGGTTTGTCACATTCCTCATAAATGTGCCAAGCTAGTTTTGCCCCACGAGCCAAAATTGGAAACTGTGGGTTTTTAATACATGTGCCACCCATTGAATTAGGCCAACACACATTTTCCCAATTTACCAAGTGATTTTTTTTTTCCATCCTTCACATACTAGAGGAACTAGAAAATTATTTTATTTATTCTATCCACCACCCCAACTGGCACCAATAATACAATCTAAATAGGGATTTCTTGAAGCATTGTTTTAATTATAATAATTCTTCCAGCAAGGCTAAGCCACTTGGCCTTCCAAACTTCTAGCCTACCTTGAATTTTGTCAATAAGTCCTACCATATCCTCACTTTTTCCCTCCTAGACAACTAAGGAACACCGAAGTATTTACATGAAAACTACCCAAAAGGGATCCCCATTACGTTAATTGTCTATGGTTGTTTCTCCCATGGCCTATTAATGAAGAAAATTAAAGACTTCTTTAAACTATTTTTTTTGTCCTGAAGTATCCTCATAATCTTGTAGAATTCTCTTGAAATCCAAAGCTTCCTTCATTTCTACAACCACAAAAATAATTGTTCATTCAATTAACACTCCCTTTATAAACTTGAAACAAGTATTTGTAGATGCTTAATTTTGGTACGAGACTAGCCAAATGGTATTGTGCTAATGTATTTATGCGTTTATCAATTATTATTCTAAGTTAGGCTCTTGTTGGTGTGTTTTCCTTGTGTTGTTTCACTTTCAATGTGTTTCCTTTGTGTTTTTTGTGACTTTCAATACTTTCAACTTTACATCATTCTTTGTAAATTTATCTTATTCTTGTCAACTCCCCATTTGTATCTATTCTAGTTTGTTTTACCTCTATTTACTTATTTATCCTCTTTTTTTTTTTAATCTCTTTTCCCTCATATTTCCCACTATTCTAGACATTTTCCCCTAATTATACTTGTACGACTATGGTATACCATAACTATACTTGTACGATTTCGGGTCTTTCTTTTTTGGGTTGTTTCAACCCTTTGTTTGTACGTCCCTTACAAATTTGTCTCTTGTCACCTTTTCTCACATGTTGTGTGTTGGCTCATATTCAAATAGATTTCCTACTTTGAAATTGAAAATTATATAAATATGTGAGTGCATTACTCTATTTAAGCAGAAAAAACAATGAATGAATGATTGATGCAAGAGTGATATTAAAAATTTAATAGCCTAATTTATTTCTTTCAAGACCATCCTAGTGCTAAAATAAGAATTCAAGCATTTATAGAGCATATAAACTTTACTACTTGTTGCATCTGTTTAAAAAAATAAGAGTTTGGACACTTATATGCATCAAATTCCCAGTTGACTTGCATATAATGTTGATTATCAAATTATTAAGGAGGGATACTTCATATAGGAGCATTTGGGTTTTGATTACACCCTAATTGAATTTTATGTGATACTTGTTGGCAATATTTTATGTCAGTTTAGTTTATTCTGTCTCCTCACGGCTTCACATGCATTATTCGACATAAAACTTACAACATTGGAGAGATCACCTATGATGGGTTTGTGGGGTTTTGGATACTTTAAACCCATAAAGCACCCGAAAGGAGGAAGAAAGGAAAGTGATAAAGGAATATAAGAGAAAGAAATATACTGTAAAAGAATGGAGAGAGTGAGCATGCAAGAATAAGACAAACACAAATCTCATTCCTACATGCTAAAAAGTACACCATGGATTAGAGAGACTGAATGTTAGTACTTTAAATGAAAAGGAAATAAATGAAATAGTATATTTGATATAAGAACAAACATAACCAATAAGAATCTCAAGACACAAATTTCTGTAAGCATTCATATATTTCTTCTTAGAAAAGAACACAAAGTTTCCTTACTATCTCTTCAACGAAGCCTTCACAATGTCAATCTCCATAGAAAGTATTTAAACACAATTTTTTAATAAACTTCCCTACCTTAAGACCATAGGACACCAAATTCCTCCAACCTCTAAGCCCCACAAATGAGCTCTAACTTGCTTTATAACCCAAAAGATGGTTATAAGGTAGTTAGGGTTTACATGACATCACCTTAGGGCAAAATTACTTCACATTATAATTTATGACTTTATTTTAATAAAGAAAAATTAATTTATTTAAATAACACGATTTTATCACATAAGTGACCTAATTAAAATTATTTATTACAATAATAAAGTGGGTGCATGTGGACCCCATTGGAATGCCATGGACATACACCTAGACACCAAGATGACACCTAGATCAGCAACATGACACCTTTGATCAGTAACATGACACATTTGATTAGTGTCATATCCATTGGGCCAAGAGTCCGCCTATCTCGATTGTATGAAAAATGAATTCATTGACCATGTTGGATTTGTGATGTGTTCCATGATCTCTCACTCCATGAAGGCCTAGATCCGCAACTTGGAACAAATCTTCAATCCTTCTTAGTATTTTTCACTGCAGAGGCCATCTAATTTTATTTGTATCCATCATGCATTTGCCTTGGTGAATTCATGATCTGCCATATTGCCATATTTTGTTGCACCATGGAGGCTTGCCAATAAGAAATGTCTTCATTGAGTTATTTGAGCTTGCCTCAGGTTTGATGTTGTTTGGATGTGCACAAGTCATTGGTGGAGTGGAAGTAATTCATGATTTGAACATTAAATGACCAGACTCAGGTTGTTGATGACTTATATTCCATGAAATTCTCTATTAGGCCATCAAATGATAAGTTGAACAATTTGATGAATAAATTGTCTTTACGAAGCTTGGTTAAGTATGGTGCCATTTGAAATATATCTGATAGGGGATCTAAATATCTTGTTATCTTCATTCTCAGCAAGTCGGAAAGCTACACCATAAACTAGAAACTCGTGTACTTCTCTGAAATTGGGAGCACCCTCAACTCTCTCAGGTAAAGACAAGTTTTGGCAACTAGGATAGTGATCACTTTTAAGAACAATTAAGGTAAGCCAGTATACCTATATTCATGCCAGTAGTCATCCTTCCTCGTCCCATTTGACAATTGAACATTATTTTTGTGTTGACACCAACTTGTAAAATTCTAGGCACAAAAAATTCAAAGTCTCGTTCTTTTGGTGATCTCTCATATGTAATAGAGACTCGCTCATAGTCAATAAGGTAACATTATTTTTGTAGCTCTAAATATACCGTTAATGGAGTCTGCACATAAACTTCACTAATTGGTTCCTCCTAGTCCACCATTTGATAATTTGGCAACTCATCGATGACAAGAATATTATTTGCATAACATCAATAAAGGGTCTACATATCAGGTGGCTTATCAACAACATCATATAGACGTTTTGACCCTGAAACATTGTCATAGTCACATCCACAATTATCACGATAAGCCTGATCCATGGCCTTCTCTACAAAATGATTGCCATATTATCCAAACACGAGTGCATAAGTCATGTGCACATATTCTTCATAACTGATTTCCAAAGGGAAAAACTTTCCAGACTGCTTCTCAAAATTGTCCTTGTTTCACCAAGTTTCGCAGTTGTTTCATGTCTTTTCAAGGAATAATCGTTTGAATTCACAAATTGCACCAGACATTTGCATATTTTCCAATTTCTGACTGCCAATTTTATGAAAAAGGTGACTGCTTTTCTTTTGATCATTTTCTATGACTTGAAGAATGTAATGACTGTTAACGCGAGTTGAAAAATCCGACATATTAAGAGTTGTATTGTAGATAATTTTTCCTTCTTCAAGGATGTGCCCAGTATCTTACAAACTAGATCCTTCATGAACAGAGCAGGTGCAAATGATTTTTGGCCTATGCGTAGGTATTAACTCCCCTCCAATACAATTCCTTTATTTTTTTATCTTATTCTCTTCATTAACCGGTGCACGCGTTTGGATTTTACTTCATAGATGTAAAATGTATTTCTAAATTAGGATTGTATTGATTCAATAAAATTTGGATATTTTATTAAAATCTAAATGTAAATAGTTGTTTTAATAATATGCAATGAAATACAAATGCTATGCAATTTTATTTGATGTTATTATGAAAGAAATGAAAGAGATAAGACACTTATCTTAATTTTTCTTATATCAAAGTGTGTCTGGACTAGATGAGCTTATGGAACAACTACTCGAAATACTATACTTCTCCAATTCTCGTCTGTGGGACATAAAAAACCACACCTGGCGGTAGCTAAAATTGTGGGTGATTTTTTTTGAAGTAAAAAAAAATACTATACTTCTCCAATTCTCGTTATTAATTATTTTATGCCAATTTGATTTACTCAATAAATTAATTGCTTGTCCATTTCCAATTTTAATTGTTTCAACAAGGAATTTCCCCATGGGAATTTTAATAGTTTATTTCCTAGAATGGTTACTCTACAAAATATTTGTATAGGGTCACATTAAAAAGTCTACACATCCCTTTTTAATTTAATTATCCACCCCCACACCCTTCTTTTTATTTCTATTTCCCATTCCCAACAATATACCCATGGCTTGAAAGTGGTGTAGGACTTAAATGTGAACCCTAGGATAAAACTAATCTTGGCCCTTAGATTTAAAATTTTCACTGGAGTCTTCCCTAATCTCATCCTTATGTTTACTTCTCATTTTCTCATTTCTTTTTATTTGTTGCATTTTCACTCTTTCTCTCTTTGGTTTAGGCCATGGTTTGCCATGAAGAATCTAAGTCTTTCCTTGGATTTTTTCTTGTTCTTGGTTGTTTAGTTTGCAGGTTATGATGGAAAATGATTCTTCTCAAAGATTATTCCATCCTTGTTTTGGTTATGGGAAAAAAAAACCTGGGTTTCCAATTGTATCTCTAGTTTTGGGTGTGTGTTATACCCTTTTCCATTGTTACAAAAAATGTGTGTGATGAAGTGTGTGTGTGTGTGTGTGTGTGTGTGTACCCCCTATAGTAAAGAAGATGTATTTCTAAATGCAGGAGTATTGGTATTGATCCAGCCTAGGTGTATTTGTGTGGAAATGGCGATGGTCCTATGTGAAAGGTGCTGCAGTGTGTGTGTGTGTGTGGCAGTGGCGTGTATGTGTGGATGTAGTGTTAATGTGGAATGTGAGGTGTGTGTGTGTCTGCGGTGAGTGGGTGTGTGTGTGTTGGCGGGTTTGAGGAGGGTGTGTGGTGTGGCCATAGGCTATACCATTGCCTGTAGGTGTTTAATAGAGGGCTTAGAGGGCGGCGCTTCACCCCTCCCAAACACGTTGGGTTTTACGTTGGTTGATACAAACTAGTTGGGGGTACACAATGTGTAGGGTTGGGATGTTTTGGGGTGGTTTGTTCGTAGGCCACACCATCATATATATATAAAGAGGTATACAGGGTTTGTGGGAATATATAGGCCCCTCACTATATACACATATATATTTTTTGTTTAATATACATAATATCAAAAACTTACGCAGTGGCCGCATTATATATATACATATATATTGTATGCTATATTTAATATATACAAAGTTACATAATGACTTATGTTCTGGCTATCATGTATTTGTAAAAATTATTCAAATTCAACATTTTGTGTTATCTCTGATATACCAAAATTATATGTATATGTATGCTAATATAAATAGCAAAAATGTTGTTTTACAGATAAAAGGAGAATAATTGAATTGAACAAGTAAATGGTACATCAACAAATAATTGTGCAAAGTGTATTCATTCCAAATATATTAAAGGAAAAACAAGGCTTTATGCACTTGCCTATCCACAATTCAAAAGAACTATTTAATTTTATTTCTTTATTTTAAATTCTGAAGGGAAACTATTAAAACAGATTTTACTTTCAACCAAATCCTTACTATGCAAACATTTAGTGGATTCCTACTAGAATTATTCCTTTCCTTAAAAACAATAATCAAATTCCTAAAGTTGTAAAGATATTAAAATAACTTAAATCAGGTTTGTATTCAATCACTTACTTCTTAGTCATTGTAACACTAAGAAACTTCAAGAGTAGTATTACTAAAAAAATAAGGTCTTTAAAAAGGAAGGACTCCTATAAAAATACTTGCATTGCTTTTCAAAGTATAAGATCTTTACAACATTCTCCCTGCAAGAATAGTTTTCATTACAATAAATCTTAAGCTCTCCAATACAACATATTTCCAAGATACTTAAGATTCACAAAGAAAAACATGACAAGGCCTTTATACCAAGATTGAAGGAGGATACACAGTACTAATGTAACACTAGTTTACAAAGCAATCCCAATCACAAAATGAGAACCATTACAAGGACATAGAACTTCCAACATAACCATATCCACATGATTACAATAAGTAAAATTTTCCCAAATTTTTGGATAACAACAAGATGCCAAGATATCAAGGAAATACTCCAACCATCTTCCAAACTTGAGCTCCAACTTTTGTGCTCTACACAAAATCCAACACATAGAGAAAGACTTGTTTTAGCACCCGAACCTATAGGAATCATTACATGCCTTTCCAAAGGTTGTAAGACATGCTAGCCTCCCCCAAGCCCATGAGAGAGAGAGAGCTAGCTTCCACAAATGTGCACAAAAATATGGGAGAAGTAAACACAAGCATATCACATACAAGACTAACCCATACATTAAAGAAAAACACAACAATTACCAACCAAATAAAAAGAGGAGAAAACCATATTCATCCTCAACAAAGGGGAAGAGTAGATGAGACATCCAATAATGTCAAAGAGTGTGGTCCAACCATAGGATGCACACTTACAAGATCTTCAAAAACCTCTTTATCCCTCCAAAACAATCATCCCTCCTTATTGCTCCTCCCATTCACCTAAATTCCTCCTTGGGAGGATTTTCAAACCCATTAGGTTTCCTCTACAAGGATGGGGAAGGGGATTCAAACCATATGAACCACCTTCCCCACCTCAAACCATATGAAGGGATAAAAGAGAACCAACATGTGGTTTCCCCATCAAGCCATGAGGTTTAAGAGGGAAAATATCTCCCTCTTCCCCAATAAAACTTCCAAATCCATCAAGCCATATGATGGATGGAGAAAATAACAAATAACACAACTAAGTAACCATACAACACATGGAACATGACAAAACTTTCAACCATAAGAAAATCTAAAATTCTAACATGCCAAATAACACAAAATAAGATCAAATAGCCTACCTCCAAAAACTCTCCAAATCTCTAAGCCTTTCCCAATTCCTTTTCCAAGCAAAAACTCCAACTCCAAAATCCTCTAAACATAAAGCAAAAACCAAAAAAAAAGTCCTCTTTCTCCCCCATGAGGGAGTATTTGAAGAAAAACAAATAAATTTCCTCACAAATGAGGGGGTGACATGTGTCACCCCTCTCTTCCTCCAAGTCAAGATTCCCAAAACAAAATAAAGAAAATATAAACCCACATTTAAACACCCCTCTCCCAAATTACCCAAAAAGAAAAAGTGAGACAAGCTTATGTAACTTTTCACAACACACACATTCCAACCAATCTTACATGGATGGTGACAAAAGAGAGGCTAAATGGGAGGGAAACTCCCTCCATGCCTTGGAATTAAGCCCCCTACCTAATAGGTAAGGTCCAAGGGCTTATTTTCATGCTAAGTGAATCCCTAAAACCAAAAGTGGTCACTTAAAATGCCAAAAATAGCCCAATTTCGGGTTCTGCACATTTGGACACATATGTAGAGGATGTGGGGCCCACTCAAAGGTGCTTATGTGACCCCAATTCCTCTTTAATTAACACAAATACATACACAAATACATACTTAATGCAAGTGGGGGCCATTAAGTCCCCCAACCTAGTTTACTGTAACAAAATTAAACCACATAAACACAATTAATTTTACATGAAATACAACATTACAAATAATAGTCACTCATGGTGCCCAAACAATACAAGCAACCAATAAGGCTTCATACAACTAACATGGTTAGGACTTAGCCCCGTAGGCCACTTTTGCACAATTTACATAGCCACCCTGAAGCCCACGTTCTCTTGTGCTCTTATAACCTGCACATTCAATGCAAACATTAAACGCATCTGCCTAATACAAGTGTAAATCAACTACTCAGTAAACGATCAAGTCTAAACATGAAATCTATACTATCACATCATCAACATGGAATTGGTAAATGAGAAACATGCACAATTTCACACAAATTCACCATGTGTTAGCCATTGCAATATATATAAATGACATATATCCATGCTTATCATGTGTTCTCATCAATAATTGAATAATCTATATCATCAAGACGTGTGACTAAACTATGTCATCCATCATATATCAATTAGGCCCAAATAACATAGCAATATGTTAGTATCCACAACATCTATTAAAATGTGCCAACATACTAATCAAAGCTAAATTGGCGCTACGTGCACCCAAATCACCATACATGTCCATGAAGATCAAATAACATAACATAATGTCCAAAATAGGTCAAAATCTCTATCAAATCATAACTATGAGTAAGGAAGTCAGCAGATAACTGAGGCTATAAAATGTGGGCACTACAATAAACCAAACCTTGGGACCATATTAGTAAGTCGATAATATATATTTTTTAATTAATTCCAAGCCTTTCCACATCTTTGTGATAGACAACCCTTTAGAACCCTCACTATCAATCATATCATAAATTTGATGATCAATAGGAATTTCCACAAGTTGTTCAGTTGCATGGCCGCATTTCATTTTCTTTGTAGTTTTTGGTTCGTAATAATCATTTTTTTGCATATTCTAAGCTTTCACACTTGAAATTAAAAAAGTTCACAAAATTGTGACTAGCCTAACTATCATGTACCTTAGCAGTAAATGATAAAGTCAAAATTTTGATTATTTTCTATCAAAAATAGGTGTGGCGTAGTGGTAGGTGGCTGTGTTGCTAGTCGGTTAGTCGCAAGTTCGATTTGACCCTACCCCATCACGAACGTGTGTGATGGATAGGGTCTTCCACAAAATTGTGTCTATATCAAATAGTTGGCGTGCCATGCAAATTCTTCCACATTTTTGCATGCACATCTTTGCAATTAAAATGTTCAATAAAATTCTGCTTTCAATGATGTTTTGAAAGATACCCATACTCTGATCAAAAGCTCCATTTTGGCTCGGGCCTTAGAATCTTGCAATTTCCATCGCTATTGCCTTAGATTTTGCATGTTTAAATGAGTTTCTTGGACTATCATTTTCTTCTTTCCATGCGTAAAGTCTGACTCCATTGTTTTTTCTTTGAAACATTGTAGAATTCCATCTGATTTTTATATGGAAGATAACTAACAAAATCCTTTACAAACGATCTCTCAATGTGATGAAAATTGGGAACAATTGTAGAAAATGGTGCAATATATGGGAACACATGTATGATATTTGCATTTTACCTAACCCTCACACATGTTTGCATGGGGTAAATTTAGCCAGCGGGGGTCTAAAATTATTCCAAAAAAACTATAGCGCATTGGTGGGGCTTGTCCCTATTTCGCGGGCCAACTGAGTTTGATTTTGGTAGCCTCTCTCACGAACATATGTGAGAGATAGGCTCTGCCTGATATCTGATATTTGTTTTCTATAATCATGATATTTGTCTCTATTCTTTCCCAACACATCAAACAAGGATCCATCATCACAAAACATGTGTTCTTGGAAGAAATGACCCTACCCTAAACTTCTTCTTGTCGTGTAGGGTTCAAAACACGAGCTTTCATTTTCTTTAATGCATGCAAGCTATTTTTCATGTAGTAGTTCCTCTCTTGGCTTATCTTTCTTCATGTGGGCTTAAGAACAAATTTTATTGAGTTGAGTTGAGTGATCAATTATTTATTTTGGCCATGTGGTGTCTGTAAGCTTGCAGGCACTTTCTTCGTGTTGTAGGCATCCAGATGGCTGGAAATAAAATGCAAAATATAAATATTTATTCTCACAAATATTTGAATGGATAGTGAAAATAAATACTTCTACTTATTTCTTGTGGTAAACACGAGCTTCTTCCACATACGAGAGGAATGAATGAAAGAAAAAAGAAACTTTTAATTATTTCCTCCATTTACGGGAAGTGAAAAAGAGAGAACGAGGAAAAGTGAGGAAATGGGTTTCGTTTGGCCAAATGTCAAATTATACATTTGGTAAAATTTCTTGCAATCTTCCTGAAGAAATTTTTTAATAATATGTTTTGCGGGAAGTGATTTAATTTTTACCCAATTGTCGGGTGTTTCGAAAGTAGAAGTGGGAGTAAAACCCCACTTTACCATTCATTCAATTGTTGGTTTGACTTTTAATTAATGTTTTTACATAATTGATATCATTAATTTAATTAATTAATTTAAAATTTAATTAATAAAATTAATAACACCAATTTACTATAAAAATTGATAAAACGTTAATTAATTAATTTTTAATTTAATTAAATTAATGATGTTAATTTAAAATTACTTAATGTGAATGAATTAGTAACTTGAATTAAATTGATATTGCTAATTAATTAAATTTAAATAATCAAATTATTATCACTAATGAAGCGTTACGAACCATTTTACGAAATCGGAGGAATGTGTAAAAGCGACAAGTAGCAACAAAAGTAGAATCATGATAGTGTAGTGTTACAATGATTGACACGGGTTATGACATACAAATGACATCTTAGGAAGGTTTGGAAAAATAAATTGGTGAGACAATTTAATGCAACAAGATACAAAAATTTAGTGTGCAAAATTTCGAGACAACAATTGGCTCTAATTGGGGACAAAGACTCTTGAGGACGCAACAATGAACCTAGAAAAAACATTTGTTACCAAAGTGACTTCCTTATCCATGGGGAAATATTTTTTGAATACAAACACCGACACAAGGGAAAAACATAAAAACACAACAAAAATGGGAAAAGGAAAGGCAAAAATTATTTACAAGGAATGATACAAAGGGAAACAAGGACTATATGAACCCATTAACAGGTTTAGAGAAATATGAGTCCTTGCGGAAAAATGAGTCAAATTCACCAGCTTTCCTAAATGGAAAATGAGTGAACTCAAACCAGTTGATTATCAGAATCTGCTTTAGAAAATATGGATCTTGAATGAATCCTTCACACTTTACCCGGTTCACTTCTGATGTCAACATGAACACAACTCTGTTATATTGACGGTGTCTATCTTGTTCCTCTTCAAATTTAGAAAAAGGTATTTGAACTACTTCAATGATTTCCTTCATGAGGAATGTCTTCTGAGAATAACAATCGGATGGAACTTGGTTCTCATTTTTTTATCTTGCAGTAGTGTTTATTTTCCATATCAACATTTGAGATGATATATTTAACAATTCTTTCTTCATTATGGATTGAGATGAGACCTTGGGATACATCCATATCTCCTTGCTACATTTACATACATGTTTCATCATAAGAAAATTCACATAGCTTTGTTGAAGAATTTTTTTTTTGCTTCAAACTTCACCATGGTGAAGGCCTTCATCAAGAGTCTTTGAAGCTAGATTTGTAAAGTTATCTCCCTGATCAAAAATCCCACTTCATGAGTGAAGATCATCTTGAATTCCCTTGATTGTTTATGGTTCTTCATACTTGATGAGTTGAAAATATTCATGATTGAGAGCATGACTTGAATGCATATGAAGTAGTTCTTGAAGCTTTGATAGGTATTCCAACTTGAGTTCTTTTATTTCATCATCACCACATGTCACAAACTCTTCGAGGGGAAGACAAATGAATGGAAAGTTGTTAAAATTTTCAATGATCCAATGGGTAGATGCAACTTCATTTTCTTTGTAACCATCCTTGTATGCTGAAATGGAAAGTATTTCTTGACCATCTTTACAACTTTCATCTTTCAACGAATATGCTCCTTGAAATTTTAGGAAGAAAACTTGAAAAAGGTTTATATCACTTTCCTTAACCTACATATTAGTTTTAGAACAAGAAATTCCTATGAAAACACTATCATTGACCTCCATTGAAGGCACAATACCTTCACATGAGTCTTTGTCACCATGATACACAAGTGTTGCCGAAGAGAGCACTCCATTATCTTCATAGTTTTCGTTCTTCAATGAGTATGATGTTAGAACTTGAAAATCATCATTTTATTTCTCACCATGATGGTGATTATTGAATTTCATCATATGGAATTCTACTTTTGAGAAGGGATGCAAACAAAGTGATTGAGGGTCTTCAAATACTTAAACATGAACAATTTTGAATTTATCTCTAAGGTGTATGTTCATTTTTGATGAGAGCTCTTCTTGATCATCTTCATTCCTTACATCTATAAAGGATTTATGTTCTTGAATTTGAATGCCATAATTTGAATTATCTTCATTGATGTTGATGGGAGGAACTTCCATATTTTGGATATCATACAAACAACAAGATTCAGGATCTCGAAATTCCTTTCCAATCAAGTTGAGCATCTCGGGAGAAGAAAGACATATGAGATCAGTTTTAAATTTGTCTTCATCTCCATGGTTGTTGATATCAAAAGAAATAAGAGAAGCCACATCATCACATATTGATATGTCAGATGCATCATCACTATCTTCACCCTGCAAATGATACACTTAAATTATTTTTTTACCATGCGACTTGATCACTGAATCTTTGAGAAAATCTTGTTCCCTAAAAATGGTGAGATTCAAACATTTGAGAGAAGGTTGATTCAAATTTATCTCTTCCTTTTTGGAAAATTTTTATGCATCCTCAGGAACAATTCCTTGAATCTTCATTTTCAGAGCATGTTGAATATTCATATGGAGCTTTTGTTTCTTCTCACGGGGTCACAAATCAAGAGTACTTGAAACAGGTTCAACAATCTTCTTTTTCAGCTTTCCAGAAAGGATCAAGTTATCTTTTACTTCGATGGCTTGTTTTTTAGCTATATGCAAGTCATGAATCTTCTCTCTACACAGTATGAACTGAATGTCTGGATGAAGAGTAGCAATAAAGGAGCATATTTGATTGTTTGTACTAGGTTGCTCATTCTGTGGAATATCTCTTAACAATTTATTGAATCTTTCTACTAAGTTCCTCATTCCTTCACCTTATTTCATCTAGATTTGGAATAAATCATAAAGAAGTGCATCTCAAAATGCCTTACCAATCAAGCTTAGCATCTTAGAAGAAGAAATACATATGAGATAATTTTTTAAATTTGACTTCATCTCCATGGTTGATATCAAAAGAAATAGGAGAAACCTCATCATCACATATTGATATGTTAGATTCATCATCGCTATCTTCACCCTGTAAATGATACACTTAAAATATTTTTTACCATGCGGCTTGATCACTGAATCTTTGAGCAAATCTTATTCCCTAAAAATGGTGAGATTCAAACATTTGAGAGAAGTTTGATACAACTTTATCTCTTTTTTGTTGGAAACTTTTGATGCATCCTCAGGAACAATTCCTCGAATCTTCATTTATGGAGCATGTTGAATATTCATATGGAGCTTTTATTTTTCTTCACACGAGATCACAAATCAGTGTTGGGAATTTGGGACTACGGAATAGTGTTATGATTCAATAACAAACCCAATCATGCACATAAGATCTAAACAATTCCCAAAATATACAACAATGGAAGTATAAACTAGAATAATCCAAATCAAAACAAAGTACACACACATAACACAACATGTACCATGGTTCACCCAATGTGGGTTATGTCCACCAAATATAGAGATTTCATATATATAATATAACAATAGTACAAACCAACTCTTCAATACAAGAGTACAATGCATCTATCCAAGAGTATCTCCTCTCCTCCAGATCTCTAAATGGATCTACTTGAGTGCACTACAACTGTGCCGCCAAACACCACCAGATATCACATACCAAGAACTATTGTATCTCCCACTGTGCAACCAAGCTCTCATGTGAATATGCAAACAATAACTCTCACATGGGTATACCAATGTGTAACCATGACTGTGCATGAAGAAGTGAGTCTATCTCTCAATCACTGCATCAACCTATGCAAACATGAAGACAACCTCCTCTACAATATCTAGATACTATCTATATCCACAAGTTCTCTAACGAGCTACAATACTAGATTCCTATGGATCAACAATACAATATGATCTCATGGATCGACAATACAAGATCTCACAACATGTGGATCTATAAGATGAAAGACTGTGTGTTTTGCATACTATGCAAGCCATTACATTTAGACAAGACAATACAAAGGAAATACAGAAGAAGACAAAATCATCTTCTCACCATTCAGATGTACCTGCTATTTCCTTCTGTCGAGCTTCTCTCCATTGAAGCTCTATCTTCATGTAACTTTCTTCTTCTTTTTATTCTTCGTCATCTTCAACCAAGGATAATTAACATTATTCATCTATCCCTATGTTCTAAACCTAGCTTTCTAGCTTATTTAAGCTTAAACAAACTTAGGGCACCTTAGATATGTATTTACAACCTTTAAATCAACTTTATAACAAAGTTAGATCTAATTCTCGTGAGTTAAATATAAAATTTCATGCATAGGTAACTGGTGTCGATAACCCTGACCGTTGCCGGTTACCCTGACTGTTGCCGGTTACCCTGACCAGCGCCGGTTACTGAGTAAACTAGTAAGACGTAAATCATGCTAACTGTGAAGAAATTTAGCTCCACAATCCTAACAATCGGGAGTACTTGAAATAATTTCAACAATCTTCTTTTTCAACTTTCCAGAAAGGAGCAAGTTATCTTCAACTTCAATGGCTTGTTTTTGAGCTACATGTAAGTCATGAATCTTCTCTCCACATAGTATGAACTAAATGTTTGGATGAAGAACAAAAATGAAGGAGTATATTTGATTGTTTGCACTAGGTTGCTCATTTTTTTGGAATATCTCTTAATAATCTGTTGAATATTTCTACGAAGTTACTCATTCCTTCACCTTCTTTCATCTATATTTGGAATATAACATAAATAAGTGCATTTGTATCCATGGTAGATTCAAAGCTCTGAACTGAGTCTTGATGGAGTCTTTCAACCTCTGAAAACATGAATTGAGCATTTGAGGTGAATAATAGTGATGTTCCTACATCATATACACTGTTACCAATGTGCCTCAACCCAATATCAGCATGTTTACAGGAGTAGAAAGTTGTCACAGGTCCATGAAGTACAATATCTCACATAAGTGTTCCTAAACACTCATTCAAATGCCCTGTAATGTGCTTTTAGCTTATAGAAGAAAGATAATGCAACCACATTGCTTCTGCTCAATTGAAGGTTGGAGGCACAAAGTATCACTCTAAGATAAATCCTTCTATCTAAAGGAGAAAACCTATGAGGTATAGATGAGAAAAAACGATGTCTAGGAATACTAAGTATGTTTCCATCATAAAGGATACATCATTTTCATTAGCTCTCTCCATAAAGGTAAGAGACATCATATGAATCACATTGTGATAAGGAAAAAATAAGATTGAATCACTCTATGTGAAAGACAGTCACTTAGACAACAAGTGAAATCAAGATCATCATGAGGTTTGTGAATAATTTGAAACATCAAGAACTCCATTATAACTAAAGCCATCGAGGAAATGGTCATCGGGAGCATGATAAGAAAATATCATCACGAGTGATGTTGATAGTCATCTCAAGCTCACAAATAATGCACATCTCATGAAAGTGTTTTTAAACACTTAAATAATGCTTAGTAATGTGCTCACACCTTGCAAGTCAAGGAGGTGGCATTTACAATGTTTCAATATAGTTTGGAGATCAAAAACATGGAACTCATTCTCAAACATTCCTTCAAATTACATTCAGGGATCAATCATTCTTTCTAAAGAAGAAAAAATATTTCCGTGAGGAGCAATTGAGCATGTTTCCACTTAGGTGATATCTTTGTCACAAAGGTGAAATGTGAAGCTTAAGGAGTGAGATGATAATCATCACATCTTGACTCTACAATTTTGTTTAAATCCCTTCAAGGAACAAGTCAAGATGAGCTAGTTAAGTTTTCAAGGAGGATTTTGGAGTCAGGAAGGGTAAATGAATGATTTCCATGTGAAGTACCATGTTTGCAAGAATGAGGAACTATCTCAATCCCATATTTTGCAATTCACTTAGGACTGTTCTTAAACACCCATTTGAAACCTTGTAGTGTGTTCATACCCCAAAGGAAGAAGTGTGTGCAATCACCTCATTCCAGATCAACAGATGGCCATAGGATAAAAATTTCATTCATGGAGCAATCCTTCCATATGTATGATGAGGACTGATTTCAGTAACATATAATTTCAAAAAGGTCTAAGCATCTTGGAGTTGATTTTTGATCATGAAGGTGGAATGTGAAGGCCTAAAGGAGTAAGGAAGGAATCCTCATATCCTAACTCCTACCTTGTGGACAGAAACGATCATCATGTTCCCATCACAATACAAATCTCATAATAGTGTTTTTGAACACCTTTTTAATGCCTTGGAATGTTTTTATATCTCACAGAAGAAGGATATTGTGATCACAGTGCTTCAAGTTAGTAGGTTTTTCATTTGCAAATGCTTGATCTTCATCAAAGTGATCATCTCTTCTCTCCTTCCTCATTCATTCTCTCTCTATGTTCTAATTCTTCATTAAGGAGGCACTTTTCACTATTTTGTCGTATTCACTTAGAGTGACTTTTATTCTAACATTGTAAGAGTTATTTTCAATTAATGAGAAAAGGATCATTTTTGTTTCCTAGAAAAATAAAAGGTCATAAGAGATAGGGGGAAGTGAAAAGTCATGCGGGGGGTAGATGAGAAGACTTTTTTATATGCTATAAATTGGATTGTATTCTCCATTCCAAATGGTTGGTAATTATGGTTTGGTGTATGTTCTTGAGCTTTGTATCACCATTACATCAAGAAATAAGAGCTACATTCCCTCAATGTCCTTTTTTATGTTCATGTATCCTCTCTACTCTCCAACTTTGTAACCATGGTGATCTTGTATAACTAATAAATAACTTTGTGTCCTTGATTAATGAATATGTAGAACTTTGTGTCTTTAGTTTGTTAGTCTTGCTAATTGTTTACATTGTTGTGTTGTTCTAACTGAATGTAGACTGGCTCTAGTTACTGTTGGTGAGAATCCGATAGTGTCTACTCACACCATTAACTCTCTCTCCTTGTTTCTCCTATAACAATTTCCTCTCTTGTACATTCTACAAGCACTTTGTCACAGGTTTAGTGGAGTACTCGTGTGTGATCCTCAACCTAATGGCCACCCACTATTTTTAGTTAGTTTACATTCAATAATGGGAGCCTCCTCATACTCAAGAAGGAGGGGCTTAGCCTCATGACCCTTAGTGAAAATCAATAATTTACACTACAACAAATTATTTTACCAACAGGTTTCCATATTTTTAAAAAAAAAAATCATATCTAGAAAATTGTTCATAAAAGTGATAAACCTAATTTCTAGCATATATTTCAAATAGGGCTTTTACTCTTTTTATTTGAAGCTGACAACTTTTGGTTTATTTTTCATTTTAAAATTACAAGGTTTTCTTCAATGTATGTGAAACATACATCGATGAAGTATAAAATCTTTGCATTTGACCATGATCTATGCCTACTTCTACCATCAACAATGACCTAATTTTATTTTATTTTAAAGTGACTTTTTTGCATTAAAAAATATGACATAAAAATATTCCAATTTTGAGGCATGTCAACAATTCGTAGCTAATCATCATTTCATTGCTTTAAAAAGAAACAATTTGGAGCAGAGAACCTCCAATTCTAGTTTAGTGATGGTGTAAATGCAAGATTTTGCTGAAATTTGTCAAATTCTATGATAATTTAGCAGATTTTGCTGAAATATGGCAACTAGGAATCAAGCAAAGTTTTTAAAGTAGTACAAGCATGCATTGCATGACAACTTATTTTTTTTTGTTATAACAAGACACCAAGAGGGCAGAATGGATTAGTAACATCAATTCATTCTGCATTTCCAAAGATCTAGCCTCAATACAGGAAAAAGGAGGAGGGACTTCCTCATTAAAAAGATGCTTCAGCTAAATGCTTGATCACAATAACTAGAAAGGCTCTACAACTCTGGCGCAAAACTGGAGTAGACTTTTCTAGGGTTTCTCTTTTCTAAGCACAATACCACGGGCTTTTTGGGCTCTGTGGGAATTTATTGCTATAGTCTCTCCTAGGGTTTCTTGCCCTATGGGCATCCCCTATATAATGTCATCACCATCTTCAAACCCGGTTATTTCAAACGTGGTAGGAGATAGTGGAGTGAACAATGGCACCGCCGGTGAAGCAACCCAAGAAATTCATCTCGAAGGTCTTTCATGAGGTAATATTTCTCCTCCTAATGTAGTTCTGGCCATTCCTAATTTTAATGTTGTTTTTCAATGGTTAGAGAAGTTTTTTTCTCATTGGGTATTTTGTGGGTCGAATCCCCTCTGAAAGCATGCTAAAATATTGGGTTAACACAATTTGGACTCCTCATGGAGTCCGCCTGGATAGCATTCAAAACATGACCAAGGGTTTCTTTCTTTTTTATTTCTTTAACCCTGCTAATGCACCCAATATTCTGACTAAGCAAGCCACTTGGTATGTCCATAACTCACTACTTGTGTTAACACCTTGACATAAGGAATTTGTGGTATCTGAATATACCGCCCTTAAAGTGCCTATTTGGGTTGAATTTCCTGGTCTTCCTCTGCCATGTGTGCCTTTTTTCCACAAATTATCATTTTGCTTGGGTGGGTAGTTTTCCTGGAAGCCAATAAGTTTTATCATGCTCATCCACAGAAGTGAGTATGCGTTGAGATTGATCTCTCGCAAGATCTCAAAGAATTTGTGGATATTCAAATGGGTGATAAATGCTATTCCCAGTGGGTCATGTATATCAATCTACCAAACACTTGATTTTATTGCCAAGTGTTTGATCACAAGATCAAGGATTGTCCACTTTATGTACCCCGTAACCACCATGTGGCCAAAACAACTCCCGAGCTAGTCAAACCCCAATAGGAGGAAGGTTGGCAAGTTGTCGAGGGCTGGTGAAATAAGAACAAAGCCTAACAATCCAAAGCCTCTGGCTCCCATGGCCATCGGGAACTAGTTGTTAAGGAACAATATCTCTGTATCCTGGCTAAGGAGCCTATAACTATTGCTAAAGAACTGACTGTGGCTATCATCTCAGCTACTCCATTGCCAAATTATTCCAACACGCCTGTTGTGGTGTTAGTTCTCATAGACCAGACAAATTATGTTTCTCACTTCCCCATCCCGCATTCAATTCCATTATTATTTTCAAGCAACTCACAAGGGTCATCCAAATGACCCCGAAGTCCTTCCTACATCTCTCGGGACCATATCCCAACACGCAACATGGATTCAACCGAAGCGAAATACAACATTGCGTACGCCGACCAGAAAAAAATTAATCTACAGGATTTTTTACAGCACAATGTTTCTCGTTTCTTGCACAATCAATATGATGGCATTGATGGATTGGAGGATGGTGATATGGCTCTGGAACAACATTTCCCATGAATTGTTTATCTTGGAATGTTAGGGGTCTTACAGGCTCCTGTCATAAATATGTGGTGTGTGAAACTTGACAATGATGTGCAAATCTAGATGTTTTGTTTATGCAAGAAGTAAAAATTATAGATTTTCAGTTATAGATGGTATGCAAATCCATCTGGCCTGACAACTTAGCTTTCTATAGAAATCATGAAGCAGGGTGTGGGGGATTAATTTCACTTTTGGCTCCCAAATGGCAGGCCTTATTAATTGACCATGGAATCAACCCCACCAACCATTTCATATGGGTCCTCTTTAATATTGATGGTCGACCTTTTGGGCTCATAAATATTTATGCCTCAAATGATGCGGCCGAAAGGACCAATCTGTGGTGGTGGATAGCCAACTCCAATCCCAATGCTTGCTGGGTAATAAGTGGAGAATTTAATATGGTTAAATCCCCTAATGATAAATTTTTCCACTTGCCTATGAGGTGGACCCTTGGTGAAAGGGAAGCGTGGTACTTCATGTGAAATAAATTTAGATTTTTTGATCCTAATGCATCTCGCTTTCCCACCTTTGCAGCTTGGTACACATGGACCAATCTTTTTTGAGGGACATATCACGTTCAATAACATTTATTCTATGCCAGTGGAGGTCATTCCTGACTCTGTCCTTTCAAAATACTCTCCTATATGATTTCATATCTATTGGCATGATGCACACCCCTTTTGTCATAAAGGCCAATTCTTTCTTAATATTGCCTTGATGCAACATGGCCCCACTGTCAATAATATCAATTGGATTTGGAATTTAGCTCCACGACTCAGTCACTGTCACTGGATTCATCCACCTATGCAAGCCAGCTGGATACAATGGTGGGAAGATGCACTGACTCAGATTATCAGATTTCTTAGAATCTACAACCAACATTTGGCAAAAATTTGGCGCCGTTGATACACCACTAACACCTTAGCTCTCAATTGGGAAATGGTAGCACTTCAAGGCGATCCCTTCTTTGACTCTTTACAACTTCAACTTATAATGCTCTGACATCAAATCCAAATTTTGGATAACTATAATGCCAGAGGCGCTCATATCCGAGCTCAGATGCATTGGCTCAAGATTAGAGATCAAGTTTCGAAAGAATCCTTTCTTTCTCTCCGAGGTAGAAAGTCTTCTCAATAGATCTGAGCTATCATGGAAAACGAAGCTTGGATTAATGACCTGTAACTTATGTTGTAAGACTTTGTGCACCGTTACAAGCTCATCTTTCAAGATCAACCACCCTCTGCAGCTCACCAACCCTCTCTTGACCATTGTTTGGGTGTTGTGTCACGCAAGATTTTAGAGGCTCAAAAGGTGACCTACGAAAGTATGCTCACCATTGAAGACCTCCATGAAGCCACTTTGTAAATGGCTAATGATAAAGCACTGCGCTGCGATGGATTCCCTTGTGAATTTTATAAATCTCTTTGGGATTCTATCGGGCAAGACCTTTTTCAGGTCTATCTTGAAGGATTTTAGAACCAATCCCTAGGGCCATGCGTTAATAAGGGAAACATAAAATTTATCCCTAAGTAAGGAGATCCCAAGAAAATCACTTGTTGGTGGCCGATTACATTGTTAAATGTCTCCTACAAAATCATTACCAAAGTGTTAGCTCTACGATTACACAATCTTCTGCCTGTTATTATTCAACCAGAGAAAACATGCTACTCCAAACAAGGTGAAATGGCCTCTCTAAATGACTACTTGGTCATTTTGGACATCCATCTACTAACCCCATTGAAGGCTTTAGGCAAGGATTGAGCTTGGCTATAAATCATATTTATTATATGAGATGCAAATCAAAGCATGGTGTAAAGTATAAAGGAATGAGGTGCACTCTTTTTATAGTTTTCCTTTTGGGAGAAACTTGTATTTTGGTGCATGTGGGACTAAAAGCCCCAAATTAGATTAGAATTACTAATCGCAATTAGTGAATTACAAAGTGATTAAGAGGTATGGAGCCTTAATCGACCGCTTAGGGTCAACTATAAGGCTAGGATAAGCTTTTGAAGCTTGGTGACAGGTTGGGATGTGAATAGGGTGATTTTGAGTGGTTGGAAGAGGGGTTTGAGTCAATATCAGGGCATATTGACCAAATCAAGGGCATAATAGGCATAATTAGCTTATAAACATTAATTATCTATTTTGAAGAGGATTTTGACTTACGATTCGCTGTAAAGTGGCATCCTGAATGCAAAAGGGGTTATGCAATCAACAAAGCCCTGTTAATTGGACAAAGTGGTAAGAAACATTAGTTAATTAGCAAAGATCACTAATTATAATGGAATTGGGAAGAATGAGAGTGATTTGTGTGTGTTTGGCAATAAGATTGCAAAAGCATAATTTAGGTGTCTATATAGTGTTATCAAATTGTAACTTAAAGTAAAAAGGAAAGATCTCAAACTCAGGAGAAATGAGTACTACTCCTGCGCTGGATCCAGAGGTAGAGCAACTACTATCAAAATTTAAAGTCTAAATAGCATTATAATCCTCTTTTCTGACCGTAGTCGAAGATAAGTTCTGATCTAAGGTCATGAAAAAATTTCCCAAACCAAAATCTTCAAAAATAATTTGAGCTTTAGGATCATTAGACTTAGTGACGAGATATTTTACTTGAGCTTCAGGCTCGAGGACACACATGGTTCCATTGAATGGGATTTTAGATTTGGTCTAATCTAATAAATCTGTCCACCCATATCCCTGTGAAAACATCTCCCAAGTAGAATACCATATGCTGCTGGGATATTTGTTACTAAAATAGTCATTTTGACCCTTTTTTTTGGGAATGCAACAAATGCAAATTGTGCATCCTTGATTTGACTGATAAAAGGAACTTACTTGGTTTCTATAGAGTAACAATGTCCAAATGGCTTCATAAGAGTGAGTCCCAGAGCATGGGCTAACTTTGTAGGCATAACATTATCCAAGGCCCTTGACTCAATTATACAATTGCCAAGTTTAAATCCATTTATGAGCAAGGATACATAGAATGGCTCGATCTTCCCTAAGGGATAATTTTCACCATGTTATTTTGAGATACAGGACGAGAGGGATTGGGAAGGAGTCCTTTAGAGGCTATGACATTAGGTGGAATGACAACCATGATTCTAATAAATTTGGAAAGCTTTTCAAACTGTTCCAAGTTAGACTGCAAATACTCTACTTCAGACATTTGAATCTTGGTTCTTTTAGCATGATCAATAATATCAAAAGTAGCATAGGAAGGAACAATTGCAGACTCAAATATTTCAAAATTTACCTATGAGCTTAGGGAACTAGTCTTGAGAACAATAGATAGAGAAGGATTATATGAAGTAGTGACTTTCTTGGCAATTGATTTCTCCTTTGCTTGCATAGGAAGAGGAGTCCCTCTTTTTGCAAAAACTATGAGACTCTCTTTATCTCTAGGTTTTCCAATCTCTTTCCTTGGATTCTGGGACCGATTAAAAACAACGGAAAATTGGCCACTATTTTTATAGTCATCTTCTTTGTATTCCAAATACCTGATATTGGAGTCACTGGCAGAATCATCATATGACTCAACAACATAATTAGAAGCTTCAAAAGCATCATTAGCCTCTTTATTTTATTCTTCTTCATCACCCTCGACTACCTTGACAACTGCATTAACAAAAGGTGCCTCGATATCCAATCTTGGTTGCACATGAGGAAATCGATTTCTATCTCTCACAGGGGCACCATTGTTATTGTTAAAATTTCTCCTAGGAATATCCCTATAAAGGACATTCGATGCATGTTGAGACATATGCTTCTTTAGGTTTATTAAATCATTAGCCATTCTTTGAATCATAGGATCAGTGGTGCCTTCAGAAGTAATTTGATTCTTAGATTTGGAAGACTCCCTTCTGATCTTTCCTGCTAGGATAATATCATCTTCAATTTTTGTGGCCATAGCTTGCATAGTATCTAATTCATCAATAATGGACCTTCTTAGCATAAAACTTACTTCAGGAAGTTAGGCGTTGATGAAGAATCACTTCTAATTTTCTAGAGTAGGAATTGCAAGTTCTGTAATTTTGTCGATTATTTTATTAAACTTAGCCACGAAATCATGCATATGCTCATGTGATTCCTTCTTCATATGAATGAGCTAAACCAACAATGCATGTAAATCTTCTGTGGGTTTGAATCTTACCTCAAACGATGTTCTCATAGTTGCCCAATTTGTAATACATGCATTCAGAAGATGATAAGATCACTCTGTAGTGGTGCCTTGAAGTTTTTCAACTAACAACCAAACAAACACATCTTCATGAGCCACCCCAAGGACCCTGCAAGCTACAAAGAACACAACTACGTGCTCATCTGGGTGTTGTTTTCCATCACCATTAAATTTTTGAATGTTCTTACAAGACCCATGAGGCAAATCATGCAATGGTGGAGCTAATGAAAGAGGACCAATAGTAGGACCCTAAATGACTGGAGCTTATAATGGTTATTGTCTAACCATTCTTCTGAAAGAGGTATGTGCAAGAATCTAAGTATTAACCTAGAATAACACTCTACAAGTTGTTGAGGTATCTTGACCTTAGATGACACGATTCCTACGCACAGGAGATGAACGGATTGCATGTCTCGAGGATCATCTTTTAGTTGCAAGATTGAAATTGTGTTGTTGTAACAGATAAAAAAGAGGATCAACTTCACCCCTCACTCGAATTGCGTGAGTATACACCCTTCTTACTAGTTTGACCCTGGAAAGACAACATAAAACAAAAGGAAAATACAGAGTCACCAATAGTAAGATAGGACCAGTCTTTCATATCTGTATTCCCAAGGGGACTACAAAAAAATGTTGGTTGAATATTTTTCTCGAAAAAATAAATATGAGGTTCAAGCACAATACAAAAGATTATGTCTCTCCTCAGATAAAGGGGAGGTGCCTTGTGTATTACTAATCTAAAACACACTAGAAGATATATACAATATTCACACTATTCTAACCATCAGGGTTGAGATCTCATCCCGATAGAAGTGTTCTTTAGTAAAGCAATAAAAATGTAGAGAAAGGAAATAGAAGAAAATGAACAATGAACAAGATAGTGGAAGAATATAATAAGATAGGAACATGCTTTCTCTTAAGAAAATGCAAATCAAAAGATAATCACATGTGATTTAAATTGTAATATCTTACAAGAGATTTGATAAACCAAGTACTTAAAGCAAAGAACAATTTAAAGAATTGCATGCAAGAACAATACCGCAAATATCAAAGACATCCCATAACACAAAGTTTGCAACGAATATATTTTATTCTTCTAAGATCAAAAGAAAACACAAAGTCTTTCTCTTTTTCAACTCTAACCTCTATGTCATATAAAAAACTTCTAGCCATTTGGAAAGCTACAACATCTCATTTATATAGAGAAGGGGAGGAGAGGAAATAGGAAACAATTGCAACAACATACTAACAATAGTAAATACGAGTAATTATTTCACTTGACTGATTCTCACATAGAGACCTAGTCAATCCTTCCAAGTTCATAGGATGTTGAAACAATATTAAAAAAGACATGTCAAAGGGAAAACAAAAATGACATGACAAGTTCATCACTCAGACTTGTATTTTTCTTCCTTTCCTAGTTCGACTTGTTTAATACAAAATTCTTGAAATTTTCAGATCATCTCTTGAGCTTCTTCTCCATTTGGTCTACAGGAGTAGTGATTTAGAACCTCGCAAGTTTCCTGTGTGTTGCTAACAATCCCTGGAAGCCTTTGGAACTTTTTTCTATATTTGGTCAAGGTACTCAGAACACCTTCGAAAAGGATTAGCTTGTCAATAACTACCATATCAATTTTTTTCACCTACTGCAAATTCCTTCTTAACCAATTCCTGAAACAATTTGTATAGATCATCTACAGATAGAATATTTAGGCTATCATCCAAAACTCTTGTGAATATATTTAATAACTCTTCATAAAATTCACTAGTAGCATCCAACACTTGATCCTTTGATTCTCTTAGTTTTCTACAAGCTTCAATAAGGATTTTTACTCGGAATTCAATCACTTTGCAAAACTCAAAATGCTTATCAACATCTGGAACTACTCCCTCCTTAACTAAGTTTTATGAATGAATATTTTTAAGCCTACTAAGAGCTTCCAAATTTAACTCCAAATTACCAATTTCTTTAAGGAGTTCATCATTTAACTTATCAAAATATTTCCTTTCTCTCTCTAGAGAGAAAACATTCACCGAATCACTAGGAGTATTTTTTCCTTGAAGAAGAAGAATTTGAATCCATTCATCAACAACTCTACCCTTGTCATTAAAATTTTCCTTTATGGGGAATGATGAGAAATCAAAATGATTGGGGGTGCATGTAGGAGCTGTTATTTGTATTTGGGAGGGCTTAAAGAGTTTGAGTAATACTTTAGTTAACTGTTCAAAAATTTCCTTCAATTCATCCCTTGAGACCTTAGTCTCTTCGACCTTCTGGAAAAGAACATCCACAACACTCTAAGCATCCTGTTGGGCACCTTTAATAGTAACCTTTCCAAGATCAACCCTTGTGATATGATAATCTGTAACCGTAATGTCTTCCTTGGTTTTTTTTGTAACGGGTATGGCAATACCTGCAAATTTTTGACCGGACACGTCAAATGAGATCCGTGAAACGGTCTTGGGTTTCTTGGTTAATCATGCATGTGTTGGTTTTAATGAGTTGAAATCAAAAGCCTCAGGTGGAAAAACCACTTTCCTCTTCTTTGGAGTGTGGCCAACTAACCATGAGGGAGTTGAAGTAGAAGGTGCCTCTAAGAGAGGAACCGAGATCATTCCAGAGGAATTTGAAGGAATGGGAAAGTGGTGATCAGGGATGGAGGAGTGGAGAGAACAGTGATAACAATGGTGGATAACATTGGAGGAGAAAGGGGAATGGCGACTGGGATCCGAAAAGACATTGGTAACTTCAAAGTCAATCCTAATCCACTGGGAAGAGGGAATAAGGATGAGAAAACACTTGCCATGGTAGATACAAGTGGTGATGATGGAAATGGAGGGGAATGAGGAGGAGAGGAAAGAAAGAGATAGGGATAAGAAATATAAGGAAGCACTGGAGATCATTGAGTGGATACAGGCACAGAAGGAGTGCCAAGAGTAGAAGAAGTGACTTACTGGAACTTCCTCTGAGATTGATGGAAGGGGAGAGTCAAGAACCACAACTGATGTAGAAGGTGCAACAAATGAAAAAGGCTGAGACTTTCCTCCATTTTGAAAAAACTTAAATTTCAACTTTTTAGGTTGGCTTACAGCTTTATCCTTTTCCACATGTGAGGGGCCCACCTCTGATGTTGATGTGACAGGTATATTTAGGAAATTGGGTTCCTTGGGTTGCATACCCCATGAATATAACCACACCTTTGTATGAACAAGGGTTTGAGCAATTCTTTCTTGTATAGATGGTTTTTCCTTGACCCACCAATCGATTCTTGGGAACCTAGCATTGTCACCATCCATTTTCTCATACATAGTTTCTACAACACTCTCATTGTCAATTACATCTTCAAGAACCTCAACGAGATTCAACATATTTATCTCATCCGAAGTCAACCTGCTATTATTTTTTCTTTTGATTGCAACCTCATCCCTGAGATCAATACAAATGTCTTTGAAGTCCAGAATGTGCAGTTGCAACATTCCATGAGCCTTGAGCACACCTCGAAAATAAAATCCTGACTTGGACTTCATAGGCTTCTTAAGCTTATCTTGTAACTCATAGACCACACTTTTAGCTTTGATTACTGAGGAGCAGGTATATCTCCTAATTGATATAGGAAATGAAATAGAAGCCTTATGCTTACTTTGTTAAAACTTGTGAAAATACAAGAGCTGTTGAACCAACTGCATGAGAATCAACCCAAAAATATGTAAACTTTCTGAATTGTAAAAAGATACAACCCCACTTTGATACTTCGTTCTATGCATCATCCGAAACTCTTCACTTTCTAAGAATAGGATCCAATCTGTAAATAATCTCATAGAATAAGGTGCCATTAACCCTTCTATACCAATCCACACTTCCCTTCAAATACAACTGAGGATAGAACTTGTAGATGTGATTAGTGGACTTGTTACCTTTTTAATCCAACCTGAGATAATTTCTCATTTCGACGGTAGTGTAGGTTACATAGGACATCATATAAAAATTGCATGTGGAGAGGACCGCCTTCATCTGAGTATCAATATTATCACTAATGAATTATCCCCAATCAAGATACTGCTCATTCTTTTTAATAATGGTGATGAACTGATACATCAATCCATGGAACTCCTTAGTGTATGGGAGCCCAAATATCCTACTAAGGAGTGTGATAATGTCACTGATTTCCCAACTAAAATCACTCCTAGGAACTATCTTTAGAAACCTTGATACAACGGGATTAAATTTAATTAGGAATTTTTTATTTAAATGTCTAACACAATTATCAAAATCACTATCACAAGCATGTTGTGCCAATTGAAGATTTGTGCCAACATACTCCTCAAAATTGGGATGCTTGAGGAGTTCATTGAAATAATCAGTGTCCAAATTGACCACTACCTCCCATGTTTGGTTCTATACTGATTGTGAGTTCGAGTCATAATGACTGGTACATGTGAGGATGAATTCAGGACACTGAGAAAAAATAGGGAAGGAAACTACTAGAGGTAATCCAATGGCACAAATAGATTGCATCCATGAAGTTTGTGAGGAACTTTTAACTCTTCCCCAAAACTCTTCCATATCAACGTGTCCGAAATTTGTATCCCTAATATCAAAATTTTCATCAATGTTTGAAGGGGTCACAATACCATGATGCTTGTACTTCATCTCTTTAGTTCCTTCCTTCTTACCCTTTCTCATTCCTGAATCAGCCATGGAGAATTTGCCACAAAGATGCCTGGAAGCCCTATAAGAGAATCAGGTTTTGGAACCTGATCAACAGCTGTGAAATTTTGACAAATTGAGTTGGGACAATAGTCCTATCGAACACCTTAGGAAACTTGATACAATGGTCGGGGTTTGGATGTTTCTTTGTAGCTAAGGAAACCCGACATGCCATGGAAGTTGGGCCTTATTTCGCAAGGGAAAAAGTCCAATACACTACAGAAGTTATGGCCTGTTGAGCAGCTACAAATGTTTGAATCTCTTGATTGGGAAAATGACCTATTTAGGCATGTGAAAAACCTGATTATACACTTTATGCATAAAACCTTGATCATTGTTTCCAACTCTTCGAAATTTGAAGTCCATGAAAGTGAAAAAGAATTCACCCTTTTGATTTATATTAAAAAATAACTGACTGGGGTGAAAACATGAAGTGGAAAATGGGAGAGGAGCTATTGCATCCAATTACAACCAAGGGTATGAACTAAAAAGAACCAAACGATGACCCAGAGGAAAATTTACTTACCTCAAGGTAAAAATAACTTCAATCCTTTTAGGAATAATCGAAAATGCCGAGAAAAATGTAGGTCAGATTTTGGAGGTGTGCAAGAAGGTGAAAAGATCTAAGTGGTGATTGAAATGAAAGGTATAAATGCCATGTAAAATCCCCTATTTATAAAAACCCTAGCATTAAATACACATAAGACGACACATGTGCTTGCCTACTTAACAACTGGACATCAAATACACTGATTTCATAATCAAACAATCGGTCACATATGTCATCATGTAATCGGGTCCCAAAAACCAAATATAAAGAAGACTTTGTAATGTAGGGTTGCGGGTTCGAGAAACATGGAGCACATTGCATATGTTTGGGAGGTGAGATGTTTCAATGCAATTAGATCCCGAAATCTGATTACACATGGTTTAAGTCAGACTTCGGAATCGAAACGCAGCGAAAATTTTACATGTGCTTCGGTGGGGAGATGTTCTGATCCAATCGAATCCCAAAACCTAACAGTATATAGTTCAAATCAGAAATTAGAATCAGGAAGCATATAACACTTTACATGCGTTTTGAATTTCCTATGTTATGTGAAATCGAATCTCAAAATCTGACAACACATTGTAATTCAAAAATCAGATTCAAGAAGCAAGGAACACGATGCATGTTAAATGTTAAGGGGATCTCGAAGTCCAATACAAAATCTTATTGTGGAATTTTCAAAGACAACTTTTTTGGATCAAAATACTCAAAAAGGATACATTGAGAATTTTTTTGATTCGTTATCTCCAATTTCTTAATAATCTAAAAATTGGGATAACATATCGTCACCCCCTATGACACACTCTCGTACTGAGGTTCACACTTGACTATTGACGGCATACTACATTCATGAACATCACATCATATACATGTCACATCCAACACTTTGCACATTTATGACACATCTTTCTAGCATCACACTCTCATATATCATACTACTCGATGAGGCACTCTAGTTTCGTAGTTCATACTTGACTACTGAGGGTCTAAATTTGAAATGAACCCCACCAAACTCACTCACTCTCTAAGCTCTATGCTTCATTAATCATATCTTTCTAGCGTAGAGTTCAAACCATTTCTTGATGATGCACTCTTGTTCTATGGTTCATTCTTGACTATTGAGGGGTATTTTATAAATGAAATTCCTCTCATATTCATTCACATTCGCTCGGGGGGCATGCTGCTCCTATCATTCACTTTGCATTCCATTCCATTCACACTCACAACATATTGAATATATTGGTTGCACATACTCTTGCTTGCTTATACTAGTTACATGTACACTTTGTTTCCATGTTATATAGATACTTTGTATGTCATTCTCTTTTCTATATACATATGCACATTTATTTTTTCTTTAGTTGTGAATACAAAATTTCTACAGATCCTTACATGTAGTACAAATGCCTAGCACTATACCTCTTACTAGTCTCACATCGGCTCCTGGGGCATCTACTTTTGTATACACTACAGGTGCTATTGTTTTGTTTTATACTACTTCCTATTCCTACTAGCATGCTACTTTATCGATACATACATGTTTTGACATACTTTTTATATTTCTAACATGCTAACAGGTGCTTCAAGTGTAACATTTTTCTTACAGGAACTATTTTCCATCATGGTTGTCTATTACACTTTGCTTTTTATTGTTTTCCATTCTTTTCCATTGTTTGCCATTGTTTACAGGCTTTTCCCTTTCTCTTGTGTGCACACTTTATGCTTTTGGCCGCTTCAGCCCTGATCGTCTTGTGACATTATGAGCAATGTCCCATGATTGAAACTTGCTTTTTATGGTCTGCATTGTCTTCTTGCTTGTTAGATTACACATTATCTTCTATACACGTATTTGTCTTGTTTGGACTACACAAAATTTGTAGCCACTTTGTTTGCATGTGCCTTTGTTTCCACCATGCACATTCCCTCCCCCTGAGGGTATCAATTTCAAATCAACGTTTGGTCCTCTCCTTTGGGGCACATCCTCCTAGCGACGTCACATACACCCCAAACGAGGGGGACATACATTGGGTGAAACAATCACCTCATTCAACAACACACAGTCATAGTTCAGACCCACATAATATAAGAACAACACACTCTTTAGTTATAGAAAGGACTTAAAATCTGACTTGGGTCCTTTGTACAGCATAAAAGCTAGCACCCAGATATAGACATGAACACCTGGGTGCTCCTGACCCTTCCTAGGCGCTTATGACCAGGGGAAATTACAAAGTTTTTCTCTTAGATCAACACAATTTTCAGCAGTTTACACAACAATTTTCATAGAATAGACATAGTCCTCCAACAATCAACATGCATGCTATCTCCTTTTTTTTCTATTTGCATTAGATCGAACTGGAATAAAGTAGGATTACACCATCTGCAGTGGTGTATAAATCGTCAGGAAGTAGTCAGGGTTGGAGAATAACAGTAAACCTTTCTCCCCAACACTTCTTCTGTTGTGGCGTGAGATTGCCCAAAAAACTCGTTCTTGGCATGAGATCACCCAAAAAACTTGCTCTTCTACAACATTTCAGGACATTTTCTATCCTTTTGATTTGTCACGGATCAGGGACACATGTTTCTTTTCACATTTTTACATACTTGGATCGATTTTTTCACATACACAACTTCGACTACTCTTTTGATCTTCTTTTTTGCAAGTCTACCCTTATAAGAAGCAACAATATCAAGTACAACACGAGCACAACAATGACAACAGGTACAACATGATACACACATTACGATTTTCACCCCTAGGGTCACTTCCTCTTTCCTAGCTTAGCTTCCACACTTCATTTTTATCACTCCACATTTTTTCTTTTCCCCTCGGGACACTTTTGCCATCGATCTATATGGTTATTAGGTACACATCTCTTATCTACTTTATGTTATCAAGTAATCACTCAATAATATAAAGTGGGGGAAAATGTAAACACTAAATCATGCACTTGGGTACATTTCTAGGTCCTAATCACATACCACTATTCATATGCTTCTTAAGTGAGAAAACTAGCAATTGACAACTATCTTTGGCCTTTTGTCTGTATTTCAGTCTTCTTTCTAGCCTCTTACATCTTATAGCCTAGTTGATACTTTACTTCTTTATCTTTTATGACTCTGGACACCAATGCCTAGCCAGGACGCTAGTGCTCGGGTGCACTCATCCCCTCTGTTCGCCTCCGACGTTTTTGTACTTTAGTCACTCCTTTTTGGGCATCTTATTTTCTTATGGGTCAGCCTTTCAGTTGTCAATTGTGAAATTCAATGAAGGGAATCATATAAATACAAGGTTATGTGACCATAATAAAGGAGCAAGCTCCAAGCATCTACTACCACCACCTAAGGTTGCATCCAAAGATATTCTAAGAGCATCAAAGACATTCATCTAACACTTGATCAAGGGACAAGAGACTGCATTTTCTGCATACACGCATAGGAGGGGAAGTTCATTTTGACATCCACACATCTATTTACATTGATACATCTAACTATTTCTTGTTATCAAGTGCATCTTACACAAGAGCCACCTAGGGCATGATTATACACAATCGCACATAAAACTACATGGAGTCTGAAATGTAGTGCAACACTCGGTCGTAAGTTCACTCTGTCGGGTGACCGCCGAGGTCAGTCTGACTCCCCATTTGAATCTTTTTTTTTAGGATTTAATGTGTTTTGGAGTTTTGCAGGAGGTATTTTGTTTTACAGTTTACAGGCGAACTCGGTGATCTTCTAACAACCTAAAGGTGATCAATAATGAATATTAGCGAACATCTTGCAACACTACAAAATTTAGTTTTAAAGGTTTTTCGTAGTCATGGGCGCCTAGAACCGGTCTCCAACACCCACGTGCCCCAATCTTGACATATCCGACAATGCTACAATTTTCTGGGCTCGGTTGCGACAGTCTATCCTTCTTGTTCCACCAGTTTTTTAGCTCGGCACACCTCAGGATTTATTGTGAAATCAACTAAGTCTCTTATTCTTTCTCTTACACCTAGGGTTTTATTTTTATCTAGCGTATTGCAAGAACTTAGGTCAGATATGTACTTTATTGCATTATCATTGCGTTGTGACTTTACAATTAAGCTTTCACAAAATTCTATATTTGTTAAATCATCAACCTACCGATCTCTTAACTCAAGGTCTAACTTGCAATCCATTAAAACGAATGTTTGTGAATAAAACTTTGTAAACAATTTTAGGTCAATATCTTAAATCACACTTCACAGTCAATCATATAGAAAAATCAACATCACGGCTCTTAAAAATGTACATCCTTAAATAGAAACTCAAATGTGCAATCAACACTCACTCTATTCTCTCTAAAGAATAGATTGTTAAATATAATAAAAGCATTGATTTAAAAATTAGCTACATAATTTCATTTTAATATTATGAAGGTTTGTGGAAATTTTGTGAGACAGTACAACTATTCACAATTCATTTTTATTAACGTCCCAAACTCCTTAAATTTGAATACTTAAGTTCAAACATAGAAAAAATGTGGCGCAAAAATTGCCACAAGTTCTCAAGTTGTGACAGCTCCACATATTATTTCGCTGAGCAACAAAATAAGTTTTCCCCACAGAAAATCCACTATCCTATCCGTGAAAATCTGTCCAATAGAAAATTGCCAAATCAGCAACAGGTATCCAACTCTTTCCAATGACAGCCCAATAGCTCCATTCACTGTATTTTCAGCCAGTTATTTCCCTTCTTTTTGGATGTGGGCAGTGCAATCTCAGTTTCCTTTCCCTTCTCTGAGTAACAATGGCAGCAAAGGCAATGCTTTCAAACCCATCCCTGTCAGTTTCTGCCGCTGGCTTCCATGGCTTCTCCAGCACTAAAAAACTCACAAGGCCACAGAGCGTGGTAATACAAAGTGACCCATCTCTTCTTCTTTCTTTTTCTTCTTTCATTTACGAAGATCTGGTGAAGTTCTTCTGAATAAGAGTGCGTGATATTTAAAATGTCTCATCCAGAAGAATTATGCAATCCTATTCAGAAGAACTTCACCATTTATTACACTGCAAAAAAACCAAACTCAACCCAAAAATGAAGATCTTGGTTAACATTTATTTTTTTCCCTCTGCCAGGCAATGCTGCCCTCTAAGTCAAGGAAAGGTACCGGAGGTCTAAACGTCCGGTGTGATTACATTGGATCTCCAACAAATTTGGTGAATGTTTCTTCCATCATCATTATTGTTATTTTTTGATTAAATTTGATATGCCTCTTCAATACATTTTGGAGTCGATTTTATTATTCTAAAACAATCTTATTGTCAAACCACATAGATTTAACTCACTTATAAAGAAAGTTGCAAAAAAACGAAAAATTATAGGAGTAGTTGGTGTGAATTTTCCATAGTTAACAAGTACAGTTCCATATTTTTAGGTATTGTCCATTAACCATATAAAACTTCCTATTTTTAGTAGTAAAATATTAAAACGTAGGATTTAGAAAATTTATGTTATTTATTATTATTGTATACCATACATGTTTAAATTATGAACACCTCCAAGATTTTATAATCAATAGCTAGAAGGATTTTCATTTTTCAGTATTATTTAGAAAATTTTCAGCAGTTGAAAATTTAGCGTATTTATTGTATTTTTTGATTGACCGTCTTTTTTCTATAATTGAAAACTATCACTTAATACTCTCCCTACGAAAATTGCTACCTAGAAATTTTTATTTACAAGTGAATTAAACTGAATTAAACTAATTAAAAACATGGTTTTGTGATTTGATAGATTATGGTGACAAGCACCACACTTATGTTGTTTGCTGGAAGATTTGGGCTAGCACCTTCTGCAAACAGAAAGGCATCAGCAGGGCTGAAGCTGCAGGACAGGGATTCAGGGCTACAGACCGGAGACCCAGCAGGGTTTACTGGCACTGATACCCTTGCCTGTGGTGCGCTGGGACACGTCATTGGTGTCGGCGTTGTTCTTGGTCTCAAATATGTGGGCGCCATTTAAAAACATCTGTCAACCTCTTCTTCTGCTGCTATAAAATCTCTGTAAAGTAAAAGCTTCTGCTTTGAATACTTCTCTGTTTTATGTATTTTTCATGTCTAAGAAGTTCAAGGACTATTGAGTGCATTTTGGATTTTGAATTAGATATTGCTTTGGCCAAAATAGCATATTCATCTGCTGTAGATTTGCCGTAAATGCTGTTAATAGTTATGGTTGTCTGAATACCATTATTTTGTTTGGTGTTTTAATTGAGAATACTTCTATTAATAATAAATTGTTTAAACATTTACAATAAAAAAGGCCTTAACAGAGATCAAGTTACGAGTCATTTCAATCTTAAAAATGAAAAGGAACTGCACTTATGAAGATATAAGATCACCTTCAAAATCTTATGCGAAATACTCTGGACAGTGTTCCTATTCTTATTTTATTTGCTTGATGTTTTGGAGGAGATTAACAGCGGTGTCACTTTAAGTTTAGTTTTAAGACTTTTATTTTATAAAATCTGTTGTAATTTAAAAGTGAAGATGATTGTATAGTACTTTGTCATGCCTTTTATCATAATTAAAATTCTAGGAGAGATTAATTTTTGACTGGAAATAAATTTATTAAAATTACTCTACAATATTCTTATTAAATCTGACTCCCCAAATCATCATCTTCTAGTTTATCTGCATCACATTTTAATGAATGGACTTATTAATGTCAAATATATTTTTCTCTTTATACTTATATGCAGCATATGTTTTTCATTTTACACTTATATTCAAATTTACTTAAAAATTACTTATTAAATCATTCACCAAAATACAAATACATCTAAAATCATTCACCAAAATACAAATACATCTAAATAAGACAATGAGTGTTCTCAAAATAATTTTGACGATTATATATCTCCTAGTTAATGAACAATAGTCCAATATTTTGCTTCAAAAGAAAACCGCATTGGCAGCAACATATCCATGAAACATATGGCTAATCATAACATGCGAATAAAAGCTGCTTAGAATTGATAAAAAAGAGCAAGTTAGAAATGTTTTTTTGTAATCTTAAACAATTATAAACTATTTTATTGTAATGATTTCGTACTAGAATGTACTTAAATTAACATTGGTTGGCAATTAGGTTTAGACTAATATATATATTAGCAAATTAAATTTAGTTGTAGAAATGAATGTAATGTTTTTTTTTTTTTAATCATTGAAGAAGAGTTGAAATGTAGAGAGAAATATGGTTTAGAGTAACATAAATTATTGCGATTTAATTTTTTTTTTTTTTCAGAAACAAGTTATGGAAAATATGTTTAAATATAAATGAAGCAAATCTAGAAAAATTAGTCAAAAATTGAAAGTTTGACTAGAACTATATTGCTCATTCGCTGGCATAGACAAAACCATATCAATACATATCTCAAAATTATCAAAATTACGACCCTATTCAACTGGCTTTGGCCTTGGAAAACCTTGCCCACTTTTCCAAAGTTCGTTGGGAATCGCTAAAAAAACCACTCACATTCCTTGAAACTCTAATAGGCTTGCAACACCTTGTAAAACAATAAAAACTAGGAGTCGTCAATACATGTCTTCATTGTCCCTCCATTATTATCAAGGCCCTAAAATTTTGAATTGGTTGGTCAACAACATAACAAATATATATTGCATTTTAGTTCTATTTAAGTAGACACTAGTTGAATGTAATGTTGGTGTTCGAACCCTTGTCTTTATAGTACTCTAATCAATGTAAAAAATAAATGTTAGATGTTCTTATGTAATTGTCTGAATAGTTGGAACAATAATGCTCTTGAAATAAATGAATTTCTTGCTTATACATGTTTTTAAATACATTTCATCTTATATCATCACTCAATCATTTTCCTAAATGCATTGATGCCCTTATATATTTATGGATTTTTTGAGTTCAAATTAGAACCTTATGTTATACCCTTAGCATATGGCATGTATTGGGATGTGTACCCGACTTATAGCTAGCATAGTCTTTGCCTTAGTCATATGCTAATTTTTTTGTTTGCATTTTTTATTAGGTAAATGGTTAGGGTTTTGAAAGGCTCCTAAAATCTTGTACAAAGCCAAAAAGATAAAACATGAAATACCACATACATTAGACTATAACATGATCAAAACAACTTGATCCAATAGAAAACAAACATGGATAGATTTTTTGCATAATAATAGCCAATTAACAAAACGTTCACAAAAATTTAGCAACAAAACACCCAAGAACCCTACCTCCAAATTCAACACAAACCAAGGGGCTCACTATTTCTCCCCCATCAAGCTTGTCAAAATCCTTGTCTTCCATCTTCCCATTTTCTTCCTTTGATGACCTCTTATGTGCACACTGGGTCCTTCTCCCATGTTATGAATTTTCTTCTTCTTACTTGAATTCTTTTCAATTCCAAATTTAGCCTTGACCACTTTAATGTTGTTATCCTCATTCTCACTATTGGTTGTCTTTATCCTTCAGGTCAACCTTTGGGACGACCTTATTTACCTGCACATTTTCTATGATTTCTAGCCATTGTTCCAAGATAACATTGGTCGTGTTAACCTTTTGTAGCTCCATCTCTAACTATTTAATATCCTCATTGTTCTTCTTAACCTTTGACACTAAAGCTTTACACATGCCAATTGGATGTCATAAGATTTTTCCATGATACTCATTTTGTTTGCATATTGGTAACAAGAGTTGATGGAGTATCCATAAACTAATTATTATATATAAGGAAATGGTGAGTATTGGAGGATCATAGTACAAAAATTTTTCTTATGTAAGGTTGTGGAAGTTTCCCTTTTGAACTAGCTTAATCATATATTTCATTATTCTACTCTACATTCATTTATATTTCACGATCTTTAGCCACTTAAATGACTAGTTCCTACACACATCTTTCTCCACTTAGCACTCCTTGGCCACTAGGGCATACTTGTTACTCATCATCTACCAGTTAAACACCCAATTTCATAATGAAAAATACATCTTCAAACATCTGGATAGCTTCTTCGACTGACAAAATTCAATGTGTACACCTTATCAAGATTAATTCACTCATGATGAACAAATCTGTTTGGACAAATTTCTCTTAAGGATTATGATTTTTTCCTCCACATAGATATTAACATTCAATTTTTCAAATTCACAACTTAGCTTACCTAGTGTAATGTCAAGTGAACATTTTTTTTTTTTTTGCAACACTCATCTATAAACTCACTACCCCACCCATTCAAAGGGCTCTTATCTCACATCTTTGGCACTACCTAGGAGATCACAAAAAATCACACAATTTCTAAATCACTCTCTCAAGAACATTATCTAACATTAAGTCTGCATACATCATATATGGTTGTCCTAGGACATTTTGTAAAAATATCCTACACCAAAGATCATTTCCAAGTGTTGTAGGTCCTATTGGGGGATTTATTTCAAACAAGTTGCTATTAGAAATTCTACAAAAATTCACCAAGTTGGGGAATTATAAGGGTTTGATGCCTCTTTGGAGCATTGTTATGTAGGTGTTGCGAGAAAAAATCAACCCAAATATAAGGTTGCACGTGTATCTGTATATGCAAAAGAGTGAGATTGAGATGATGGCATACATAAAAGATGTTAGAAGACAATGTGATGGTATATTAGGAGATATAATTTTATATAGCCTAAGATGCAATTATGTTAATATACTTTACAGAGAAATGCACTTTATGTGCACCTAATTATCCATCACTTATTTATAAGTTATTATTTAAATAAAATACCTTTAATGGTTATCCTCAAGATAAAGTTTATATATTTTGAGCTAATATCCCTAAAAAATAGAGATATCTTCTTATCCTAAACCTTTATATATATATATATATATATAGAATAAGTAGGAGGGCAATGGTAAAGGAGAATCCATAGTATTATATTTTATTGTATTCTTCTTATGAGGAGAGTTATGTTGGGGTTAACACACCGGTTGTACAGGACAATATATCAGATCTAAGCATACATGCAAATAAAGGCAGATATTCTATCAGAAGAAATATACAAAACAAGAGACATACAATCAACACTAGATTTAACGTGGTTCACCTAGTGTGGGCTATGTCCACCAAGAAACAAGCCAATCTATTATCCAAAGCTTTGACAAGATATACAATGAAGATTTACAATCTTCCACACCTCTCAGATGTTCAGTACTTTCTTCCTTCAAGTTTTTGCTCTACCACAAAGAATTCTCTCTCACCAACCTTTTTCAAGTTCTTTCTAATTCTTATTTTTCATTACTTCTAAACCATAGCTTTTGTGCTTATATAGTCGTTTATAGACTTAGGGCACTTAGCCATGCAATTACAATCAATAAATCTATTTTAATGCTAAAAATAGATATAATTCCCGAGAGTTAATTAAAATTTCATCGCACAGGTAACCAACGCCGGTTGTGCCTAACCATCGTCGGTTCTTACTTGCCCCTTGACCGATGTTAGTATTCCCTGACCGATGCCAGTCTGCCCTTAACCGATGCCGGTTACCATGTTTTTCAGCAAGTTCCAATTACATGCTAAAATGAAGTAATTGAGCTCCACAACTCAACAATCTCCCACTTGGAGTTTAATTTCTGCACCATACTTGTATAGCGTCATTCTTGGATCCTTCCTTGGCTTTGTTTCTTCCTCTTCAAGTCTCAAACTTGAAGACCAATAGAAGTGGAGTGTAGGTCCAACTTCTCCTTTGCTAATGGCTTCGTTAGCATATCCGTAGGGTTCTTGCTTGTATGAATCTTTTCCAGATGTTATCAGAGAAAACACTTAGTTGAACTTGCACTCAAAGTCCATGCGGAAGAATGGCATAGGAGAAAAAGCATGCAAAGTAATAGGAAGGTGTCACGCATGGAGATGTAGGGTAAGACTCTCAAGGACTTAGCTGATTTTGGAGATCAGGTCTATTCTTAGAGATTGGCGTGTGGAGTACACAAAGCGATGCTGAGATTTGTGCGCCACTCTTCATGGGGATTTTGGAAGGACATGTCAACTCACTCTTGCATGGGCATAAGTTAAGAATAGATCCATCACTTCAGTTAACTATCAACAATCTATAGATAGCATACTTACATGTATGGCTATAATTGTAAAAAGGTGTGTGGTTGTTATTAGCATGCGACCTATTTCTGGTAGAGTTAAGTGGTGAAGGGTTAGTTCCCCTCCCTATATATATATGTAATGAACTACTTAAAGAATATAGAGACATACATAGAGATACGGATGGAATCACATAGAGAATGGATGGAACCGACTACATGCGACTGGATGATTGTAACAGATCCATGCGTGCATGCCTGGTATTGTATGAAGCTATTGTATTGTTGGTTCAATGAATAGATAAAGGAAATTGGCTGAACAAAGTGTGTGATGTGTTTTATCAATGCATGTTATTACTTTCATGATGATTTACCTTTAGCACTTATAGATCTGGTTGGATATAAATGGTGAATGGATGGATTAGTTCCTAAAATATATGTTTACTATTTTATCATACCACCATTCTGCTATTGCAACTATTAAGAGGGACCTGGTACCTTTGCGTGCTTCGGGTGAGTGCTCAGCCTAGGCTGAGTGATGTGCCAGCGCGACTAGGTGTTAACTAACAATTCTAGGCTGCATCATTGGTTCCGTTGCCGGGACCTCTTTTTCTATTGTTTCAGAATGGTTCATGATGAAGACATACCAGCTAACCCTGGCAAGCGTTGAAGAATGGATTCATGATCTGGAGGAAGAATACGCATGGAGGTTTGACACTGGATCCAGATTTAGCACACGTACTTGGGTAGAGTAGAATTTGTATGACAGTTTATATGAAAGCTTCTTTGCTATCTTTCCAGTAGAATTGTATGAATGGTTGACTGCGTATGCATCTAAGTGGAATTGGAGGTATCACACACTTGTTTGGACACAGGAGGAATTTCAAACACTATATGATGTTGACCTAAGCTGGACTCACGTGGTAGATACCTGGTTTTGTGGTGTCCTAAACAGCTATATTCTGGAGTATTCAATTTCAACTTATTCGTGCCCGGAGGTAGCAGAGTTCCAGTTTCTATGGTATCCTAGAGGGACATATTTGCAAGGTATTCCACTGGAAATCAAAATACTAATGGTAACATTGAACTTGGAAGCTAAACCCATGGAAAGCTAAAGAATCTCCACGCGCGGGGGTAGGAACAGGATTGGTGAAAGATGGCAGACCTAGCGGCAGCATGACAGAGGGAAGAAAGGTGACTGAAGTATGATGAGGTGCATGAGAGGGAATTATGCAAGAGGTAAGAAATTGCAGAATGGATGGTGTTGTGGAGAGAGATGGCTCATGAAGGATTTGAGGCTCATGGGGAGGAAGAAGAGCAAGAGCATCAGGAACTCCCCCATCTAGGGAAGCATGACAAAGAACCCTCTTCGGCCTCACATGGAAGCATGCCAGTAGATATGACATGGGCCATGGGTGTGCATCTAAGCCAACCTGTTGACCTAGCCCTTGCGCTTGGTTTTCCAGTATCTAGTACAGCAGGTAAAAGTAGTTTTAATTTAGGAAGTGAAAGCATAGAAATAGGTCAAATAGTAAGTACACCAATGGCAGCACAGACAACTTCATTATTCTTTGGGGGTACATTATCAGGCTCATCATCTACACAGAATATGAGTGCGCCGAGTGTGGGAATCACCTCTGGAGCTGGGACCACTTCCCAGACTATAGGGGTCCAGTATAGTACCACTGTTGGGGCACAGGGGAGTGCATCCATGGGCCCTATTCCAAATTTTGGAGGAGGATCAGGTGGTATGGGCAGTTCTAGTTCTGGTGGTTTGGGTGGTATTGGAGGAAGAGGAAACCAAGGAGGTTCTGGGTCGGGTGGTCAAGGCCGCATAGCAACCCCAGAACATTTATATGGAGATGTCCCTTCGTCTCCCAGAATACAGAGGTATCGAGGATGCTGTTGAACATGTTCATATGTGTGAAATATTATGGTGCGTGCAAAAGGTATTACGGCCCCTGAACGCAAGGCAAGTCAATTTGCTACTACATTGCAGGCACGCGCGCACAGCTGGTATAGGAAGTTTGACCCCAATCAAACTTGTATTGACTATGCAGCATTGAAAGATGCTTTCTTAAAAGAGTTCCACATCCCAGAGTTTGAGCAGAAGAGTATAAGCGCACTCAAGGATATAAAGCAAGGCACTACTGAAAGTGTACGTGAGTATGATGCATGATTTAAAACACTTCTATCCAAACTCTCTTATGACATTCATGCAAGTCAGCATGCACAATGGTTTGTTGGGGGACTGATTACTCCATTTCAGAGAGCACTGTCGCATAAAACTTATACCGATCTGCACGAAGCATTGGAAGCCACTTTACACTGAAGCAGTTGGGAGTATTGACACTGGAGTTAGTCCATTTTTGGAAGCTCAGATAGTGGCTATGGAGAAACAATTAGAGAAATTATCGGCAAACTCAGCTCATGAAATGTGCTCAGGGATCTGGTGTACAGATTGTGAAGTGGAAGGGCACACTAAGGATAGTTTCCCTCGTAGAACTATACATTCATTGTTATTAGACTGTGAGATTTTCCATTTGAACCATGATGCTAGTCACTGCCCCCTCCTACAATGCGCAATCAGGAAGAATGTATCCTCCTTTTGTAAAATTTGTAGGTCCATGACCCATGATACTGAGGACTGTAGATTGATTGGCTAGATCCATGATGCCATTGATATTGGGGTCAGACAGGTGAGTGTGGCTGATAATTCTAAAGGGAAGAATGAGCATCAGGATAGGGATTATAATAAAACCCGCTATGACAGGAATGACGGAAGGTTTGAAGGGGCTCATGAAAGGGGATGAGGATATAGAGGTGGATATGGAGGACGAGGCCGAGGTGGAGGAAGGAGTGAATTCCCTTGAGGAACTTGCTATACATGTGGCTCACCTGACCATTATAGGTGTGAATGCCCGCAGAATATTTCCTGTTCATTTTGTGGAAAGGGGCATAGTTATGAAGAGTGCCCAGACTTGTATGAGCATCTCAGTAAGCAGCACAAGTAAGAAAATAAGGGCATGGGGATGGTTAGAATCCAGCGTGTGATAGAGAATCAGTGGATGCCAAAGTTAACACCAAAACCTGAGGTGGTAACAGTCAAGATAACCACACGAGTTGAGGTGGCACGCACAAGAGAGGTGTTGCAACAGAAGCTGACAATCACTAGAGAGGAAGTTTTGCATGCTAGATATCCAGATCCAGCTCATCAGAAAGAAGTCTATCAGGACACAATGGAGGTCCTTAGGAGCCTTCAAGGTGAGATACAAGGTTTAAAAGAGCAGTCTCAGAAATTGGAGCACAAGGATACAGAACAAGCCCCATCGGATATTGACGACATCAGAGAGGTATGTAGAATGTTGCGCCAGGAGAATATTATTCCTTTATTAGGAAATTGGTTGAAAGGGAATACTCTACATGTAAGGACTGAGACTAGAAGACAAATACTTCATGCGAATCTCCCTCCTGATAGCATTGACTACGACAAGGAGATCACTTTGAATGTTGTTGTGGATGGGTGGCTGCTGAGCAATATTCTGATTGACACAGGTGTGGAAGTAAATGTACTTACATTGGATGTGTGGGAACAAATGGGGAGACCCCCATTGCAGCCATCATCTAATGTATTGTTCATGGCAAATAGAACAAAAGCTACTCCCATAGGAGTTTTGAAGGATGCATCTATCACTATACAAGGGGCCAAGTTCACAGGAGACTTTGAAGTGCTAGTGCTTGTGGAAGTAGATAGTTTCCTAGCTTTGCTTGGGTGCCCTTGGTGTTATGCGAACAATGCTGATTTGAGGTTTAACAAAGGGTATATCAGCTTTGAAAACAAGGAGGAAAGGGTCATAATACCATTGACAGATGGGAAATCCGTGCCATATGTGGAACCTTTAAGCGAAGAGGACTTGAACAGAATCTATGTACGTGCTATTCGGGACCCAGAGGTCAATGATCCATCTAAGGAAGGAATACTTCATTGGGAAGATTCTCAGTCAATCAGCGATACTACTAGTATTGCTTGCGATAATTGGGCTCATGGCACTTATGAACTAGTGGGGTGCGAAGTTAAGCACGTGGTTACTGGCAAGATGGGTTCTTCACTCTGTTCGATGTATAGGTCACGCAATACCCCGCTATACTAGATCTGAAGATTTGGCTGGGTTCTTACAGGCCATAGAAACAAATTGGGCTGATGAACTTAAACGATGCACTATGCTGTCATATACTTTGGGCGGGATGGCCGCGCTGGTGGGTAGTCCACAGGGATAATCTCTTAGAATGGGAAACAATTGGGACCACCTTATCAACCAGGTTTTCAAGGAGTAATGCACCTACAAACATATGCCCTTATCATGGTGATCAACCTACTCAACATCATATCCAACAGTGTGAGAGACTCTGGACAGTAGGCCAGGAAGCATTACCACCTTCACTTTGGGTGCATCAGTTTTATTCTACTCTAAAAGGTTGTGCACGTGCTTGGTATGTCTATGCTGAATTACATCGCGACACTGGCAACTGGAAAACTTTGACTGCAGGGATGATCCAAACGTTTGACTTCTTTTCATCTACACCACCAGTGAACACAGCTTTAAGCTTTATCAAGTGCTTAACCATGGGAGATAGTGGGAAAGTGGAAGAACTTGTTCAGGAATTATTTGGTGAGACAGAGACAGGGGCGCGCTTTGCGGATGAAGAAGATGATATCATATTACTTGAGTGTGCTTCTTTGGAGAAAGATAAGGGGAAGATGGTATACATAATTGATGAGGAGGAAGTTGAGCACTTGGATGTGGATCATTCACATGGAACACGTGAAGTGTTATCCAGTGCGGATGTAGATGCATGCGCATATCACGAACCTATGAAGACAACAAAGGTCAATATAGGCACAGAAGCTGAACCTAAGGAGGTAATAATTGGGGATTACTGGTCAGAATCAGAAGTAGCAAAGATCATCGAGTTACTTCGTGATTATGAGGACTTATTCCCAAGAGGATACCATGAACTTAAAGGCGTGCATATATCACTTGGAGAAATGAAGATAAAGCTCAAGGAAGGTGCATGCCCTGTTAGGAAGCGGCCATATCAGATGAATCCCAATTTGTGTGAGAAAGTAAAGGAGGAGATTGACAAGATGCTGAAATTTGGGATCATTCGACCACTGGATGAATCAGAATGGGTCAGTCCTATGGTGATAAGTATCAAAAAGGATGGTAGGATTCAAATTTGTGTTGATTATAGGGAGTTGAATGCAGCATGTGTTACAGATCCCTTTCCTACGCCATTCACGGAGGAAATATTAGGAGTGGCTGGGTGTGAAATATATTCATTTACAGATGGGTTTTCAGGGTATCATCAGGTTAGGATTGCCCCGGAAGATCAAGAGAAGACCACCTTCACTACTGAATGGGGAAGCTTTGCTTATACTGTGATGCCCTTTGGATTGAAGAATGCACCTGCTGTATTTTCAAGAATAGTGGTACAAGCCTTCAAGGATTTTATTCATAACTTTTTACAGGTCTATCTTGATGATTGGACCATTTATGGGCTGATTAAGGATCATTGTGACAATCTGCGCTTAATGTTTGAAAGATGTCGACAGTTGAGTATCTCATTAAATATCAAGAAGTGCATCTTTGCTACTCCATTTGGCACACTTTTAGGACATATCATCTGCAAGGAAGGGTTGTTGGTTGATCCAGCTAAAGTTTCAGTCATCATTGGCTTGAAAGTGCCGGCCAGTCAGCGCGAGGTGCGTGGATTTTTGGGTCATACAGGGTATTACCAGAAGTTTATAAAAGGGTATGCAAAATTTTCCACACCCCTTGGAAGAATTACTCCAAGGAAAAGGTACATTCTATTGGGGGAGTCACAGCAGCGTGCGTTTGAGATATTGAAGCAGAAACTTACTACCGCACCTATCTTGCATTTTCCTTCATGGGATAAACCTTTTCATGTTCATGTGGATGCTTCTGGCACAGCCATTGGTGTTGTCTTAGCTCAACCAGGTGAAGGTATCGTTGATCATCCCATTTTCTTTGCTAGTAGGAAGTTGACCCCTGCAGAACAGAATTATACCACTACAGAGCGCGAGGCCTTGTCCATGATCTATGCCTTGCACAAATTTCATCAGTATTTTTTGGCTACACCATTTGTGTTTTATACAGATCACATGGCATTAAAATATTTGGTGAACAAGCCCATTTTACAGGGGTGCATATGCCGGTGGGTACTCTTATTTCAAGAGTTTGACTTTATGGTTGTGGTAAAACTAGGCAAAAGTAATTCTGGACCGGATCACTTGTCTAGAATTCAATCAGGGGAAGAAGCACAAACAATAGAAGAGACCATGCCTGATGCACAGTTGTATAGGTTACAACGCGTGCCATCGGAATTAGAGGACATTGTTGTCTTTCTGAGAACTGGTATGGCACTTGAAGGCATGAAAGCTTTAGAGAAGAAGCAACTTGCTATTCATGCGGCACCATTCATGTTAATTAGTGGTGATTTGTACAAGCTAGGCAGAGATGAGGTGTTACGCTGTTGTGTCTTGGAGCATGAATGAAAGGACATAATGGAAGAAGCACATGGTGGTATTGCCAGGTGGCCATTATGTAGGTGATGCAACAGTGCGCGCAAGATCCTACTTGTCGGGTTGTGGTGGGAAACATTGTACAAGGATTGTAAAGAGTATTGCAAGACATGTGACCATTGTCAACGTCTTGGTCAACCAGGACAATGGGATGAGATGCCCCTATGACCCATAATGAGTGCAGAACCCTTTGAGAAATGGGAAATTGACTTTGTCAGGCCTATCTCCCTAGCCGCACGCAGGACTGGGTCATGCTATATCATCACTTGTACAGATTATCTTACCCGATGGGCAGAAGCAGCACCTACAAAGGACTGTACAGTGGCTACAGTAGCATGGTTCTTATGGGAGAATGTCCTCACAAGGTATGGTTGTCCTTTAAGTTTAACAAGTGATAGGGGCACACATTTTTTAAATGAGACAATATGAATTCTTTTAGACGAGTTTATGGTTGCCCACCATAAAACTACACCCTATCACCCTCAGGAAAATGGAACTGCTGAGGCATTTAACAAGATTTTGAGCCACACATTGACCAAGATTTGTGATGTTGGGAGGAAAGATTGGGATGATAAAGTATCAGCTGTTCTTTGGGCTTATAGAACAACATACAAAAGATTGAACAAAGCCACACCTTTTCAATTGGTATTTGGCACGGAAGCTGTTCTGCCTCTAGAATTTATGTTACCTATCTTTGCGCATTGCGTGCGCTGGAGGTCTAACTAATGAGAAGGCCTTGGAAGAACGGATTGCGAAGATGGTTCAGCTAGATGAGCGCCGCGCCATCGCACGCTGGAGTCAGAAATAGGAGAAAGCGTGACAAAAGGCATGGCATGATCGACACATCAGGGATAAGAAACTTGTGGTGGGACAACTGGTACTTCTATATGACTCCAAGTTTTTGTGCCATCCAGGAAAGCTCAAGGTGCATTGGTTGGGGCCATATGTTATCACTCATATACTTGAGTCAGGTGCTTTCCAGTTGGAAACAATTGATGGCACATGGTTTCCCGGTTACTTTAACGGGAGTAGGCTAAAGCCCTACTATAAATAAGTCTTCTTGGTGTTTGTAATAAGGTAGTATTGCCAGATACATTAGGTTTCCCTTTATGCATTTCCTTAATGTATTTCTTTCATCATCGCTATGCTTTGTCAATTTTAGCTCTTGTTTGTGTAATAAGCGCACTTGCGTGCATGAAACTAACTACAATATGAAGCATGTTGATGTGCAGAGGACTGCACATCCTTTTCATGTGGGGTGGATTGTTGGTGACTCTCAGGGATATGTTGTGAAGATATCATGCTGTGGGTGTTGAAAGAAGGTTGCTAAGGGTAACTGACAAAAGATTGCTTCTCAAGATAAGAAAGAATGAATATGGATAAGGGAAAGTATAACGCGAGGTAAGCAGCGGCCATGGTAATTACCAGGAGATCATGCAGTGATGAGGTACTCAGGCATGAAGGTGCATGCTGAAGAGAAGTCCATGATAGAGGGTAAAGAGGCGCGCTAGAAGGTTATAGCTTTGGCGTGAAAATATACCATGTGGAAATGATAAAAATGGGTCATAAATGAGGAGAATTTGGTAGGTGGAGGAGCAATTAATGCAGCAAAAAGTAGAAATCTATATAAGGACGGGATGTGATTTCATTTTTACCCTTGCGACTATGAGAATTCGATAGAGAGCCTATATGTGAAGAGCATAAAGCTAACTGATTCAAGGTGCGAAGTAAGCGAACCAGGCGTGGAGAAGAGATTTGTGTATTAGAAGGGCTTGGATCCCCTAGAAGAAGGGTTTGACAAAGCAGAGTAATACAACAGAGTTAGGGTGTGCAAGTTCATAATTACAAATTAGGGCACGGAGGAATCAGGTTAGGGTTTGAAGAAAATCACTCAAAACACACAGCAACTGACCTACAAAACAAAACCCTGTAAGAGAATGGCACCAAAGAAGAAAGCAACACCGATAAAAGAAAAGAAGAAGGTGGTGGTGGAAGAAGAGGAGGAGATGGCCCCAGAGAGCAATTTCTCTGAAATGCAGTACCCTGAAGAAGTTATCATGGGGCAGGAATGGAATACCCACATAAGACAGAGCAAGATAAGTGAATACAATCACTGAACCAGTGAAAACCAAAAGAAGTTAGATGACCTGCTCACCACTCGAACAAACAGGCACACTGAAGACGGCATGCCGATATATGATGATGCCAGGGAAAAACTACTCAAGGGAAATGGTGTTTACCAGCTTTATGAGCTCCCATACTTTGGAAAGTATGCACCCTTGTACAGATGGCTGATGAGCCGAGTCCATGAGGACTTCTTCTACTTCGCAGGATGGAGGGTAAGACTGACACCCATCCTCATTGCCATAGTTACTGGATTACGGGCAACGGGCAAAGACATTAAGACTGACTTAGCTGACAAAAGCACCATTTTGGAGACACAGAAGGCGTTGGGCTATCAGAAAGGACCACGTGGGATGGACATTGACAAGTTGAAAAATTGTCCAGTAGTACAGGCAGCAAGCACATCTAACCACAAAGTTGAATGACCAAGAGCGTTGGTCACAAGTCAATTCTATGTGGTTGCATGTGGCCAAGTGCATGTCAGAGGGAACCACTTATAACATCAATGGATTCATTGCAGAGTGGATAGTCGAGGAAGCATGCGAAGGGAGTAAGATAAGTTTTGGTTGTATCTTACTGAGTTTAGTCTTCATGGAGATCGGGGTACCTGATGGCCCAAAAGAGAACATATGGGAATACCCCATGAATCATAAGTCTCCAGCTGAGTGATTCAACAAATATCTTTGTAAAGGGTCGATGATGGAGGAGGTTAAGGAGCGCGCTGAGATGTGGTATGATAGGCTCCACGTGGCGTTTGGGGAAGAATGGTGCATACCCAAGGATTTTCCCTCGGTCTTGGGAAAATAGGTACAATTTTTAGTCTACCAGCATTTCTGTATTGTGTGCTTTCCAATGGTAGATGGGTCATGGAGCCCCTGGTGCAAACTTCCATATGCATTCCCCGCACAGTACTTCCAAGCTGTAGTTCATCGGTTCACCAACACACGGAGGTTGGTATTTAATGCAGACAAGGTAGACTGTGAGTATCACACCCTGAGAAAGACTTATGGATATCCAGGGAGGAATGCATACAATGAGAATAACATCTCAGAAATCTTAAGCATTAAGCTAGAGATAGTGGCCATCACGGATATCGGGGCCATGCTAATATACCTCCAACTGAAGCCTAAAATGGAGAATAACAAGTACGTGGAGAATGAATTCATGCTTCCAGGGCCGCCGAAGGGAAAGCATACTATGGAGAACATTCTGGCGCCTAGGCCCTCTGCACCCAGGCAAGATGAGGAGGAAGAGGATGAAGAACCCAAAGATAGTGGTGGCCTGGTGTGGAGAAGGAAGTAGCCATCTGGCCAGGAGGGGGAGCGCGCGACAACTCCCCAGGGAGAAGGAGCTACAGGGGAGGAGTAGGGTGCACAGAGATTTAAGAAGGTGTTTAAGCACACAAGGGTGCAAGGAGGAACCCCAGCAGGTGAAGGAGCCAGAGGAGAAGAAATGGAGAAAACTCAGGCTGAGTGAGGAAACAGAGGAATCTGAGGAGAAGGCACCTTCATCTCCAACTGGGGAGGAGCCTCAACATGAGGAGGAGAAGATGGAAGGAGAAGAAGGGGGTCAATTAGAGGCTACACAGGACAAGGGTGGGGATACATCTGGTATTCCCAACCTTGATGCAGCCATTCCAAGAGGACCCCGATCCCGTCGAACAGGGGAGGATGCCAAGGCACATGCCATGGGGTATGCAGAAGACCCAAAGCTGATCATTCATGCTTGGTTCCAGAGTACCATCGAGTAGAAGGATTTATTTGGATGGGTGCTCATGGATGAGGACAAGGTGACTCTACACACAAGGAAGCAGCTCTCATGGTCTATGCACACACACATGGACGAGCCCGACTTTGATGTCGGTGAAGAATCATGCACGTCATGGACAGTTGAAGAAGGCACCTGAAATGTGCCACATGACAATCAAACCAACAATGATGTCAGATGAGCAGGTGAGCAATGCTCTAGTAAAAGTATCCTCCGAAGTAGCAAGAAGAAACATAGATAAATCTACTACCATCAAGGCACTGATAGAGAGATTAAAGGCCAAGGATGTGGAGATAGCGTGCCTAGTCCAGGAAAAGGACTTGATCAAAAGAAAGTATGACACTTTTGTTAGTATGGCAGAGGAAATTGGAGATGATGTTCTAAAGGTACGCCCAAATCTGGAATCCCGGGTACCAAAAGAATTTCCTTCTGCGATGCACTATGTGAAAACAATGATAACATTAGTGTTGGAGGATGAAAAGGTGCACATATCCTCATAGCCCAAGGACTCCAGGGAAAAGATAGAAAAGGTGCAGGCTACAGTAGCTAGGAAAATTGCTACTTATGAAGGTCTACTGCAAGCCACCCATGATGAACTGAAGAAGGTTGATCATGCACTAACCATATGCACAGCCCCAGATGCACTAATCATGGTGAAAACCTTGGAGGAAGAAAATGAGGTCCATAAAGTGATGAAGGATGCTTCCCTAGGCTGCGTTGAATGCCTAGTCCTGGTAAAACAGAAGTGCGAGGCACTAGCTGCGTGGCGCAGGCACCACATAAGGAGAGGTTGGAGGAGCTAGGAAAGCTCATTGCTCAGAGGATGGATGTACTGGAAGGGGTGCAAACCTCTATGTCAAGCGTAATGCTTGTAATACAAAATGAGCAAGGGAAACTCTCCATGGAAGAGCTGTAGTCCATCATTGCAGACGTGCCAGAAATAGCAGGAGCAGTGCTAACAGCATGGGAGAACCTGGAAGTAGATATCAAAGAAGAATATCCAGAGTTAATGCTTCAGGATGAGACGGAGGGGCCTGAGGCCTAAACAATTTTGTTAGCTATGTATATCTTCTTCAAAATTCTTATTCAAATTCTTATTCAACATTCTTTATTCTTTATTTATCCATTTTATGTATAAGTTTTGAGCATCGCCATTGTCGGGGTGACAATGAGATTAGTGTGGGGTAATGTTGATCAGAGAAAACACTTAGTTGAACTTGCACTCAGAGTCCACGTGGAAGAATGGCACAGGAGAAAAAGTGCGAAGTAATAGGAAGGCGTCACACATGGAGATGTAGGGTAAGACTCTCAAGGACTTAGCTGATTTTGGAGATCAGGTCTATTCTTAGAGATTGGCGTGTGGAGTACACAAAGTGATGCCGAGATTTACGTGCCACTCTTTGTGGGGATTTTGGAAGGACATGTCAACTCACTCTTGCATGGACATAAGTTAAGCATAGATCCATCACTTCAGTTAACTATCAGCAATCTATAGATAGCATACTTGCATGTATGGCTATAATTGTAAAAAGGCGCGTGGCTGTTATTAGCATGTGACCTATTTCTGGTAGAGTTAAGTGGTGAAGGGTTAGTTCCCCTCCCTATATATATATGTAATGAACTACTTAAAGAGAGATATAGAGACATACATAGAGAATGGATGGAACCACATGTGACTGGATGATTGTAACAGATCCATGCGCGCATGCCTGGTATTGTATGAAGTTACTGTATTGTTGGTTCAATGAATAGATAAAGGAAATTGACCGAAAAAAGTGTGTGATGTGTTTTATCAATGCATGTTATTACTTTCATGATGATTTACCTTTAGCGCTTATAGATCTGGTTGGATATAAATAGGTGAATGGATGGATTAGTTCCTAAAATATATGTTTACTATTTTATCATACCACCATTCTACTATTACAACTATTAAGAGGGACCTGGTACCTTTGCGCACTTCAGGTGAGCGCTCAGCCTAGGCTGAGTGATGTGCCAACGTGACTAGGTGTTAACTAACAATTCTAGTACTCATCCATATCATCTCCTTGCTAGCCTCTGTAGCTACAACATAATCTACCTCTGTAGTAGACAAGCCACAACCTTCTGCAATCTTGAAATCTAGCTAACTGCCATTCCACCTACTGTGAAAATATATCCAGCAGTGCTCCTCCTACCATCCATATCTCTAGCCATATCCGAATCAACATAGCCACGTAATGAAATATCTGAACCTCCATAACATAACTACATGCTAGATGTCCCTTTCAAATACCTGAGTATCCATTGGACTAATTTTTAATGCTTTTTACCTGGATTAGCCATATATATATTCACAACTCCCACTACCTGTGTAATGTCTGGTCTGGTACAAACCATAGAGTACATGAGACTTCCAACTGCTGAAGCATATGGCACTCGTGTCATGTATTTGACCTCCTCATGTAATGAAGGACACTGATCTTTGCTCAATTTGAAGTTTCCAGCCATAGGTGTGCTAACAAGTTTTACATTCTGCATGTTGAACCTTTCTAACACCTTATAGATATAATCCTCCTGAGGTAAATACAATTTCTTATTTTTCCTTTCTCTATGTATTTACATGCCAAAGATTCATTTTGTAGCTCCTAAATCCTTCATAGAAAATGTGTAAGCTAGCCTTCTCTTAAGCTCACCAATGATCTGCATACTAGATCCTATAATAGGCATATCATCCACATACGGTAATAAAATAATATAGCTCCAATTTTCAAGCTTCTTGAAATAAACAAAATATTCAGATTCATATCTCAAGTAACCATGCTTATGCATAAAACTATCAAACCTCATGTACCATTACCTTGTAACTTGTTTGAGCCCATATATGCTCTTTTTCAACCTACACAGTAGTTTCTCCTTACCCTTGACTCCATACCCAAGAAACTGTTGCATATAAATTTCTTCATCCAAATCACTAGGAAGGAAAGCCATCTTCACATCTAGTTTCTCTAAATGTAAATATTATAATGTAGCTAAACTCAATACGGTAGGAATAGAAGTCATCCTAACAACAGGAGAAAATATTTCACCAAAGTCAATACCTACTTTCTGTGCAAATCCCTTTACTATAAGCCTTGCCTTGTACCTTTTCTGTCCACCCTCTTCTTCCTTAATCCTGTAAACCCACTTGTTCTGTAATGTACTCTTACCTACTGGAAACTTAACCAAATCCTAAGTTTGGTTCTGTTCCAAGGAGTCCATCTCCTCATCCATGCCAAGCTCCCACTGAGTATGAGTCTTTTCCTACATTACTTCTTCAAATATCTCTAGTTCACCACTATCAATCAATAATAAATAAAATAGAGAATTTGTAAATATTTTTGGAAGTTTACTTACCCTTTATGAACTTCTCACATGAGTTTGGGGTACCAGAGGCTCTATCTGGGCCTCCTGAACATTAGTATCAACTTTTGATAGTGACCAATGTCGGTCACCTCTAACTAATGTCGGTTCTACTAAATGATGTTGGTTCTAATCCTTTGTAACCATCAGCGGTTCATCTAACTGATTTTGGTCAGGGACTAACTGACCACGATTATTATATATTTCTATAGGTATTTCTTTAAAACCCAAGAGTTCATTTTCATCAATAAACTTATTAATTTTCTCATCCTTGGGTAGTAAAATTTGATCCCTTTACATTCTCTTTTCATTCCATTCAACATCATGACTCCTAATAAGTTTAGAATTCTCTAATTCCCAAAAACAGAAAACAAAATCACTAGATCCATAACCAATGAAAGTGCACCTCTTGGATTTTGTGTCCAATTTTTTTTCTATTTTCCCTATCAACATGTAAAAAAGATTATGAACCAAAAATTTAAGAAAATAAATATCTACCTCTTTTCTGGTCCATGCTTCCTATGGTATTCCTCCATCTAGTGAACTTGAAGGCCCCACGGTTAATCAAATAAACTTGACTATTGTATCAACTGCTTTTTCCTAAAAATGCAAGGTCAATCCAGAATGTATCCTCATACTTCTAGCACATTCCATGATTGTCCTGTTTATTATTTTTGCAACACCATTCTCTTGTGGTTTCATGGAACCATAATTTCTCTATGTATCCCATTCACTAAACAATAATCATTGAAATCCTTGCTACAATATTCACCACTATTATTAGATCTAAGGAACTTTAACTTAGAATTTGATTCATTCTCAACAAGGTATTTCCATATTTAAAAATTTTTCAAAAACATCAAATTTACGTTTAATATAATAAACCCATACCTTTCTTGTAGCATCATCAATGAAAGTAACATTATATTGGGATCCTCCATGAGAAGCTACCTGAGTTGGTCCCTACACATTTGAGTGTACAAAATCCAATTTCTTCTTCTTAGTTGCCTCAACTTTGAGAAATCTCACTCTCTTTTTCTTTCCAAAGATATAATGTTCACATAAATCAAGATCTAAATCTTACAAATCTGATAACTTACCCTTAGCCTTTAAGATTTGCACTCCTTTTTTACTCATATGACCCAGCTGATTATGTCATATGCATGCATTTGAATCTGAAGTAGATAATACAGAAAAGGAATCAATAATATAGGTAGATAAATATAACATTCCTACCTTCTTACCTCTTACCACAACAAAAACACCCTTGGTAACTTTCCAAGAGTCTCCTATAAAAATAACCATGCAACCAAATTCACCTAGTTGCGCTACATAAATAAGATTCCTCCTAAGGCTTGGCACATGCCTCACATCTTTCAATGCCCATGTATTTCCATTCTGGAATTTTAGATGAACTTCCCCTTTACCAGTAATAACAAGGTTCATCATCACCCAAATAAACATGCCCAAAATTTTCCTGTACATAATTTTTGAAATAACCCTTATTAGGGGTTACATGGAAAAAAACTCCTGAATCTAAAACCCATGATTCAATTATATTGTCCAAAGAGATAATAAGAGCATCTTTTATTACCTATGATGAAGCAAGATTTGCCTCTTTGATTTTGTCTGGTTTTTTATTCTCTTTATCCTTTGACCAACAATATTTATTTACATGTCCTTTCTTTCTACATTTCCAACAAGTAATTCCCTTACTTTTGGATTTAGATCTACTATCCCTTGACTTTGATTTCCCATTACTCTTACTCTTGGATCTCTCCTTATCCTTTCCCCTTCTCTCTACATTCAAAACATTTCCAAATGATTTTTCCTTTGTACTCTTTCTATGAATTTCTTCATTCAAGATTATACTAACCACATCAGAAAAATTCAAACTATTATTAGCAGATGTTGTATTACTCATAGCCATTACCAAGTTGTCCCACCTACCTAACAAAGAACATAAGAGTAAAAGTTATTTTACTTCATCATCAAATGGTATAGCAACCAATTTTAACTGATTTACAATAGATCAGAAATCACTTAAATGACTAGAGGAAAATTCATCTTCATGCATCTTAGAACTAAATAGTTTCTTCATCAAATAAACTTTAGTTGAAGCACTAGGTTTTTCATATAAATTAGCAAGAGATTTCATTAAGTCTACTGTAGAATCTTCTTCTGTAATATTGAAAACCACAGATGCTTCCAGGCTCAATCTTATAGATCCCAAAGCCTTTCTGTCAAGAAACTTCCATTCTTTATTAGTCATCTTTGTAGGTCTAGACTTATTATCCAATGGTAAGTACAAACCTCTTTAATACAGATAATCATCAATCTGCATCTTCCATAATTGATAATTTCGGCCATAAAATTTCTCTACCTTGTATTTATTATCTTCTACCATTGTTGTAGCTCCCACTCAATTAGAAAACCCTCTGTGAGTAAATTTCTTGAACACAAAAAAACCCTCAAAAAAATCTCTGATACCAATTTTTGGGGTTAACACACCGGTTGTACAAATAATATATTAGATCTAAGCATACATGCAAATAAAAGTGGATATTCTACCAGAAGAAATATACAAAACATGAGAGATAAATCAACACCAAATTTAACGTGGTTCAACCAGTGTGGGCTAAGTCCACCAAGAAACAATCTAATCTATTATCCAAATCTTTGACAAGATATATAATGAAGATTTAAAATCTTCCACACCTCTCAGATGTTCAGTACTTTTCTTCCTTCAAGATTTTTCTCTACCACCAAGGATTCTCTCTCACCAACATTTTTCAAGTTATTTCTAATTATTATTTATTATCATAACTTATAAACCCTATATTTTGTGCTTATATAGTCCTTTATATACTTAGGACACTTAGCCATGCAATTACAATCAATAAATCTATTTTAATGATAAAAATAGATATAATTCTTGAGAGTTAATTAAAAATTTGTTACACAGGTAATGGACACTGGTTCTGCCTAACCATCACTGGTTTCTACTTTCCCTTAATTGATGTCAGTCTTCCCTAACCGATGTTGATCTACCCTTAACCGATGCCAGTTACTTTGTTTTCCAGCAAGTTCCAATTGCATGCTAAAATGAAGTAATTGAGCTCCACAACTCAATAAGTTATTGGCCCTCCTACATATATACGCTTAATATAGTGGTAGTCATTCTAACTTTATTACATCTATGTCTATATTGCTTTAATTGTTTATAGGTAAGAACATGAAATCATGGATGCAAATATTTAGGTTGTCTTAAGTGATATTGGACGCTTCCCAAATTCTAACATAAGTTATTATTTTTTGTAGTTAGATAACATATATTTTATCTAGTGGTGATGGTGTGTAAGAAGGATGACACTTGCATATTGTATACACCTTATTTTTGATCCCTAATAATTTCTTTTGTAGAAGCATGTTAATATACCTAAGTATATGTCATAAGGAACATATTAGAATTTTGGTTATGCCCTCTTGTTGAATGTTGTGAGAGATCGTTCTAGCGTTTCCCTTCCCATCACCAATTCTCACCACTTTTACACCACCATATGCCACCCTTGCATCAACCTCATATCCTTCAAATTTGTGTAGAATGACACATGGTGGATTCAAAATCCAAAGCATTACATATCACGTGAGTTCATATAGGGGTTTTAAATATTAATCAAAATGGATCCACTATATTTCCCTATATAAAGGGGTTTAAGGGTGTGAAGTATAAATATTTTTAAAAATATATTGGGTCAGGGTATATGTGGAGTAGTAGGGAGGAGGGAGGAGGCATAGCTATGGGCCAAATAAACAAGCCCTAAAGTCATATCATTTTCATTGTGTATTTTTTCAAAGTAGTGGAGTGTTTTTCTAGTGAAGAAACATGTATTTCCAAAGTAATGGTACAAAATAAATATCAATAATTGGGACATCCTTCATAGAATCATTGTTAAGGTACATTTTTTGTCATTTGATTCAAAATTTTAAGGAGAATGAATTTTATGAAGGTTAATAAATTTAACTGACAATAATACCACCACATATGACCCTTCACATTAGTATACAAAGTCTGATTAGTGTGACAAATGCAAATAGAAAAGAACTGAAGAGAGATATCAAATTACACAGTGACAGTTTGTAATTTTTGAGTCAAATATGAATTTGATCAAGGTTTTAAGTGGAAATATAATTAGATTTAGTAAAAAATATAAAACATTGAATCCAACACTGAAGAGGTGGAAATTAAAAGGGGTATTAAAAATGTCAGAGGGATCTGGGTAGTTTGGAGATATGGTAAAATAAGTGGTATTTTATGATTGAAAAGTTGTATTAAGAGGGGTATTAATAATAGAGTATTCAAATGTAGATTTGAAAATAGGGATGTTATTTAGTATCCTTCAAACACACATGATATGACACAAGTTTACACAATGAATCTGAACTTCTGTTATTGGCCCTAAATCATGTTTTATTAAACTTCATCGGTTGGGTTGATGACATAAAATTACACCAAGTCATGACTTTAGTGTGTAGGTTTGTATATAGAGGTCTTTGAGATGTATTTTATTAATAATATATTTGAGGAAACCACTCTGATTTTTATTTCAAATATAACTTAGATGATTAAGAGGTCTTATGGTTTAATACAGCTTACAATACGGAAGACAACATGGAGCATTGAGTATATGGGTATATCAAGAATATGATATGAGCCAATAAGGTCTACCTTAGTCTTTGGAGTCATAAACATTGGTTTATTTATGTCTTCTTCATATCCTTCTTGGAATTCACCCACAACAATCTCCCACAAGATGTTACAATCCAAGGGGGAGTTTATGATGCCAACGAATCGACCCCAGGTAAGTATCTTTAATCCTAATCTCTTTCCTTTATTTCATTTATGTTTTTTATTGTATAATGCAGTAGATGTTATAGTATAGTATTATTGGCGAAATAATTTTTCACATGGGAAAATTGGGGGTCTCTCACCAACAGTGTGTGGGACTAAGTCCCTTTGTTTGAATAGGGTAGCTCTATTTATCAAAAATGGGAAAATTATGTACATTATTCTAATAACTGGGGGTGGTCTTTCGATCAGGGATCACACAAGGGTAATTCCCTACACCTGTGGGAAAATTTCTTGTAGATACTACAAGGGAGGAAATAGCTTGAGAGAGAGAGCTGTACGAAGAGAATAGTGAGAGGGTTTTTCAACAATAAATAACACATTAGAGTTTATTTTTAAAACTAGAATACATCCTTAGCATTCAATGAGAAGACACCATTATCATAAACAAGGAACATGATACAAATAACACAAAGTCTAAGTGCATACATTCAACAAGTACATGCTGCATGGAGTGTAGTTGAGATAGGTATGAGGAAACATAAACAAAGGAGTTAGAGAATTTGATAACTTATTCCTAGAAAGAATATGGGAACTAGTAAACAAGAATAACCATCCTTAGAAATGAGGAGGCTCTTCAATTTATAGCTTTACAATGTAAATCTTCATCTACCCCCCCACATGACTCATTCATGTCCTATTCCACTTGTGAATTTTCAATTTCCCTTAGGAAGAGACAAATTAAGTACGCTTTCTTATAATTTGAGAGAATACTTTTACATTTTACAAATATTTTATTTTCACTTAATTAAATAAGACAAAATTTCATGATTACATACAATGAGGAATTATAAAGGGGGAGAGAAGAGGAGAAAGAATGAAGAGAGGAGAGAAAAGATGCTCCAAAGCATGGATGAAGGTGTCCTCCATCCCTTGATGTAGATAAGCTTCGATGATGATGAAGATGAAATTTTTATCCATGATGAACCTCCCATATGATTCACTGGTGAAGATCTCTGATGAAGACCCTTTGAAAACTTTCTCCCAATTTTAAAAACGTCTTTAAATGATGAACCTCTGCAACATTATTTGGACACACCTTCAGAAGAGGAGTGATGAAACTTGATAGATAGACCACCAAGAGTATTGAAAATATGAATTCCCTTGGGAAATTAAGATATAATGAGATATTCTTATTTAGAAAATTCCATACCATTCAGGAATAATCATTCTCATGGGGAGAATTTGGTGCTATTTTTCTCACATCTAACCATGATCATGATTCTGCCACACCGGTGAAATACACTGATGGTGAATGAAGAATGGAAACCAAAATCCTTCTGCTTGATACTAGAGTAAGGGAAGAAAAAAGGGACAAAATAAATTCCATCCATATTATGATCATTGCACTCCATGTGAGATGAAGCGAAATGGTTCTCAAGACAAAACTTGAGTAGTTTCCCATTCAAGCACTTTATGCTCACCCACATCGGGGAATGTGCAATTTTGGAATTTGCTTGAGAATCCTAAGAGAGAAGATTCATGTGAGTGACTCATGATCATTATAAAATTCATTAAGTAATGATATGTGATCATTTTGAGCTTCATTTCATCCATTTACTATTTTTATCATGTTTATCATGATTGTCTCCATTATTAGCCATTTTTGCCAATCTTGCCAATTTTGCCGATTTTGAGTGTCTCAAACATTGGGGAATGCAAATGAGGTATTCAGATTCACAATTTTTCCTTGGAATTACTATTATTAGTAAGTTGATTCAATGAATACTTAACTAAAAATATAAAGGTGGTCTTCTCTGGTGTCATATTTCATTGGGTAACAAAACCACTTGCAGAAGTTTCTATTTTGCATTTTAGGCCTTTCTCCACAATTTTCGGAGGATTCCAATCGCCAGGTTTGCGGTAGATTTGAAAAATAAATATTTATGGCTGAAAATTTCACATGGATGTATAAAATGAATGGATAATTAATTGGATGGCATGTAAATACTCCCTTTAAATTTTTTTCAAGGATTCTACAGTCCAAATTTCATGGCAATCAGAGTATGGGTTTCAGAGTAATGAAAAAATTTGTGTTTTGGAGCATGAGGGTTTTTGGGGAAATTTTGGAAGCATAACAGACAAGAGAGAACTGAAATGGGGGAGTTAAAAACAAAAAAATTAATGATAAATGACTAAGGATGATTTTTTATACTCACCCCCTTTCATAAACCTAGCTAACTCATGCTTTGACTCACCCTGCTTAACCCGAGGGTTAGATGAGACTCAATGGGTGGGTGAAGAATTTATAAATGGGTATCATACCTCCATCATGTTTACCTTAACACATTTAGTAAGGTAAAAAGGGACAAATGGGACATCAAGGGGTGTAAAATTGAGCTACATAGGGTGGAAGCATCATGAAAAAGGGGCCAAAAACATGTCATGAAGGTGAGTTGAAAACACTTGTCTAACACTCATGTTGTGAACTTAAGTGACAAAAATATTCCTCTCCATGTGGTGGAAATAATTTTATGTCCCCCATGTCCCTTTAGAAAAGGTATAAAGGTACATCAACCTCTATCTAAATGTTGCCATAGGGTCTTCTCATCATGAGAAAGGGTAGGTGAAGTTGAAAGTGAGTTGAAAACATCTTCTAACCACCCTATGATTTAAGTTTGATAACCACATTCTAGTCTCCCCAAGTTGTCTTTTAAGTGACAACAACTTCATTTCAGTTTATCATGTGGGGGGCACACTATTTTCTGTCTCCAAGTTGTCTTTTATGTGATGTTTTTACATTTTTTTATGCCCCTTTTGAATTTGGTGAAAAAGGGACATTAGGGGTCTCCAAGTCATGTGATATTTCTAAAAATAGATGTTTTCCTTCACTAAACACTACCTGAAATAGCCTACCTGAGTGCCATTTTCTCACCATTAGAGCTATGAGTGACTTCCTAAGGGAAAAAACGTATATAATTTTGAATCCAAAATGGATGATGATAACATTAACAAAATTTTTCAGGATACCAAATTCTTCCTGTAAATTTTAATTTTTGGACAAACCTTTTTCAATTCTGCCCAAGCTTGTGCACCGATGAAAGAACTACCACCAAAGTTTATGATGATAAAAATAAGAACCAAACAATTATATGTGAAAGGGCATCACATTTTATCACATTTCTAATTTGAATAATCTTCTAAATCTCCCTGGAACTCCAAGAATCCTTCAGTTGAATCTTCACCAGGATAAAAATATCTTTATCTGCATTGTCAGGACCAATATCTACAAATATGCTCCTTAGAATCCTTGAAACATTTTTTCAAAATGAATTATACATCCATTATATTTATGAATGAGTATATTCGATTATTTCCAAATCCTTCCGAGGCTCCTGATATGTCTAGAACAAGCCAACTAGCTTTTTCACCACTTTCATTTCCTTATACCATGCTAAAAATAGCCCGATATTACATAACTTGTTCCTAAACCTAATTTTCTCCAAAAAATTTCCTAAACTACCTTAATTACATATGAATATCTCTTCTCCACATAATTATTGGATGCTTTAGACTTTTCCATGTACGTTCTTGAAGGGTGTTCACCAGTGTGAAAAAGGACTAAAAATAGGCCCTTTTGGGAGCCTCGGGAGCTCTTGTCATCTCATTTATTTTGGTCTTGAATACCTTCATTAATCAGACATCTCCCTACACATGAAACACACTTAAAAATCACATTAACACATTTATCCTAGCCATTATGAGGTATACCACAATAATTAATTTAGCACTGGAGGATGGGTTTACATTGACCGTCCGAGAGGGATTTTCAAATGTGGGTCTAGGTTGTCATGACAATTTTTTTTAAATTTTTCATGCTAAAAATTTTGGATGAGAAAATAGATGGATCTTTCTAAGGAGACTTGTTTATGGATTGAACATAGTGAGGACAAGACAAGCAATAACTCCATAATCGCAAGAAATTATGTGGACCAATGCCCTTATCCATTGGGATTATTAGAGTCAGAACTAAGGTATATATGAAGATTTAGGCAGTTGGTAATAAATTTTCTTCTTCAACACACTACCACAAGCAAGTAATAACACATGAAACAATCACATAATAAGAAATGGAAACACACTACACAGAACATGGGAAAAACAACCTAAAATCACTTATGGTACATGCAGGGGGACAACCCACTTTCACTGTATGACACTTTTCCCTTTCGGATGTTACCCTTGAATGGGTAGTATCAAGTGATGATACTCTATGTGAATCCATTGATCGAGTTCGAGGAAGTATTCTCCCTTCTTCAAATGCCTATGAAATTCAGGTGATATCATGACTGTATGTATACTTGGGATGAATGATCCTACATAATTACTCTGATGTTCAGAGCTTTGCCCACAAAGTCCATTGTTCTTACTATCAATCTCAGATGGAATTTTTTCTTCTATGTTCATCCACATTGTTGATTTCCCATTTCACATTTTACTACTGCTCCAAGGTTAATTTTTGATTGGATTTCTTAAATAATCCAAGTGTTTCTCTTTCCCACATTCATGTTTATTAATACAAAATTTCATGAGAATCATTGAGTCCATCCTTTTGTCCTATTTCATCATGAAACATTTGGGCACTCGAACGAAGAATCGAACTTAGCTTCATACCTATCTTGCAATTTCATGGCCTGTATTAGGAGTTCAAGTGTGAGTTGGGGATCTTCATTTTATTCTAAAATTCTTATCATTTCTTGCACAAATTATTCTTTCAAATATTCCAAAGGATCATCACAAATTAACCTCTCTTTTTCATGGATGGCATCCTCAATGAGAGGCTCAATTTTTTTTATCAATGCACTAATTACCAAGAGAATATTCTTTTTTGAATGCAAATAAGAACACGTCTTCATCATGAACAAATACATTGGTTAATTTTTCAATTTGAAACTCATTAAGAACCACTTTATCTTCCTCATGGCTTGCATCATTTGGAAATTATGGGATGTTCTCTTACAATTCAAGATCTTTCCACTCTTCATCATTACGAATACCCAACTAGAAAGGAATGCTTGGTCCTATCAAGATAGTAATTTCAGCCTCATCTTCGGATGTTATGAAATGATTTCCATTCCTGTTGTCATGGTATAAGATATTAGCTCTTGGATATCCTGAATGTTGTACAGTGTATTTCATATTTCTTACCATAAGTAAATTTTCCATTTAATCCTTAACCGAAATGGTTGCAAAAGACCAATTCATTTGAATTTTACCTCCCAAGTCCCAGGAAAAATTTCTACTTAGCAACATTTTGAATGATGCCAAGATATTTGATACCAAAATATTCAACAATAATTTCTTGTCTGGAAAGTCAGCAAGAGCCACATGTGCATCCTTGATCCACCTCACAAGTGGGAATTCCTTGGACTCCATGGAGTAACAAAAGTCATTGGCCCTTGTTAAGGTAAGTTTGAGAATATTGGAAAATTTAACATGCATTACATTATCAGAAGCTCCCAAATCTATTATGTAATTATTCAGTTGGTATCCTCCAATGAGAAGGGAGAGATATAATGGATCAATTTTATTAGTCTTTTATGCACTCATAACAATTATATTCTAATATGAAGGATTAGGTGGAGTTGGTAGTAGTCCATTGGAACTAGGTGTTGGAAGCACAACCACTAAGGGGGGTGAATCAGTGGGTCTTAAAAAAATTCTTTCACACCCACTTTAGCATTCGTCAAAATCAATTCAAATTAACCATTAACCTTTAACCATATATTCATTAAGAAACATAACCATAGATGAAAAAATAGGAACACAAGAACACTTGAACACCATATGCAAGTGGGAAACCCTCAAGGGGAAGAAAAACCACTGAAAAAAAGATTTATTAGAGTAATGAATCAAATTTAGTTGAGCAAAACCCCAACAATGAGCACTAACCCCTAGGTTTAGTGAGGCATACACCCAAAAAGGAGCACCAACCCCTCGATAAATCAACACCAACTAAATAAACCTAAACTTTTTGTCACCTCTTAAATTTTGCACAAAGGTCAAATCCAAAGGTAACTTGCGCCATTCCTCCAAATGTATGATGACGCGAATTTAGCTCACCTTATCTCTATCTTCTTTAAAACTTCCTTCTAGCCTTCTAAGCTCAATAAATTCTTCCTTCAAGATGATTAGGTCATCTAACCTAGCTTGCCAACATAAGCACATTCTTTGGAATAACAAATTAAAATATCTCCTGTCTCTCTTGATGTTAAAAAATACCTCATTAATTTGTTCAAACATCCCTCTATCTCGCATGTTTTATACCTTTTCAACAACATACAATAAGCCACTCACACATGATTATATACCTAATTCATGATCATAACACACTTATTTATTCCATAATAGATAAAATTCACTTTAAAAACTTTAAAACATCATGAACACATCATAAAAATGACCACTTAGGCTCGTAATAACATCTAAAACCAGCATTTCTCTACTAGGACTCAAGAAGCCCTAAAACACCCAAATTGCCATCTCACCAAAATCAAGACAACTTGGGCCTAAATATCCATCACCAAACATAGAAAAATTACTTATATATGTTTTCAAATTCCAATCCATGCCTTCTACAAGCTTTATCATCTTTTCACAACTATATATCATCCTAAAACCCACTTGAGAACAAGGAAAACCAAGCTGCCCTAAAACTAGTCTTTCAAAAACCCTCGAAGATTGAAACCAAACCAACATTAAATCACCTCAAACATGCAATTGAGATACATGAATGGAAATATCATTGACCTCAAGGTCATTAAAAAACTCTCAAGAAACTACCACTTGGACTGAAACACCATCAAAACACCTTTTCAACAAGGACCACCCAAAATGGCTATATTTCTCCCAAAAACCTAGTCTTGTAAAATGGACTTCAATATACCTCCAAAATGTCTCAACAATGATATGAAACCACCCCAAATTTTCATGTAGTATGGCTTCCAAAATTCCTCAAAATCAATTTATTTATCTGATCTAATGCAAAACTTGAAAGTAAACACAACTTCTTCAGAAACATGCACTTTTTTATGGGGTCCACACACTATCATGAAACCTAAATACCACTGGAGAAAGTTTGAGGAGTCCTCTACAACCTTCAATCACATGAAAAAAAAACTATTTTGGGTCATTATGATCAATTTTCTCCATCAGCTTTTCAACTAGGGTTTAAGGAGGGTTTTAAACCTCCTTAGCTTCTTAACGATTGTTCATAAAGCTCTGCCACTTAATCCACAAACTAATGCCTATAACATTAAGATAATACCCTTACACAACTACCATGAAGATATTATCCTCCCATGCAAACTTTACATGTGCCAATGAGCATCAAACAAACCAATTCAAGCACTATTTCTCACTTCTAGGAACTCAGTAAGGTCAAAAATCACATTTCTTGCTCATACTTGCAAACCAACACCTGAAAATTTTCCCACACCACTAGAAGAACCTACGTTACACCTTCAAAAATGATCACATTTTCTTCTCCATGATGAAATCAGTCCAAATCACCTCATTAGGTCACATAGGGCTTAAGAATAGGTCTAGTGCAAACCTAGAAATCATGTCTTAACCATATACCTACACTCTGAGACACTTTTGAGTGTCATAACACCTCATATTCATGATCCCCATGTTCTCACCATCCATATCCATCTACTACATATTTGATAATCCATTATGACATACATCATCATCCTAGGCCTGACTAGGCCTCTTGACCATGCTTGCATCCATGATGACCACCTCGTGGCTTCATCACTCTTGCACACTATAAGATCCTTCAATAACATTCGTGATATCATCATCACATCCATCTATCACTGCAAGTCATAACAAGCCATCATACTGCTCAAGATACCTCAAGACACCATGCCATCTCTTCAAGCAACTATAACTCAACACATGACACTATCAATAAACCTTCATGTCTCTTTTCCTTTTGACATCAATGACACCATCAATTTCATCATCTCATTTTTTCATCAATGACAACACAATACCAAGAAACTCCCCCTTTGTCATTGATGGAAAACCCATTGATAACAAACACAAATAGCTCATTCTCCCCCTATCATGTTCACATGTGTCATCAACTCATTCTCCCCCTTTTGACATAAATGAGATAAAGTATCATACCTGCAGTAACTTATTTTGACACTAGATTAGGATCACCATTTGGTTCGAAACATCAACCAAACCTAAGACAAGGTCCATTTGACCTTCTTCATTCTCTATTTTGACTCTTTAGAGCAACACACTCCCCCTTAGCATATGCATGCCTTAAAATTATGACTTCAAACCTTGTTCAAACACCACATAACTGATATCAATTACTAAAAATCAACGAGAACACCTCTCCGACTTTTTTAGATAGATAAATTCTTTTGACCGAAGCTATGAACTAGAGTACATTAAGGGATATATAATTTAAGCTCAAGCGAACCAGACCCACCACACTTGAACACACTTCTAGCGCATGCAATCTTAAACCAAAATCCACCTCTGTTAAATGAGCCTATGAAAGTCATGCCACCTCAGACATTACCACCCTAGAAAGACAGATTTCGCATAAGTGGGATTTGAATGGATCCAGATACAACCATCTGTCTTAACCACTCCACCCATAATCCCATTGGCAAGAACACCTCTACTTACCCAAAAAAACTGAATTTGAATTCATCTTTGTCTTCATGAGATTCACAACATTTGGAACTTCACTCTTGCTTAAGAACATATGATTGAATCCCCCTGAGTCCTTAGCTTACATTCTTCAACATGAACCATTATGCTTTTCTTCAAGAATATAGATGAGAAACAAGAGCTAAACACATATCCTATAAATCATAACATGCTCATACTCCTGAATTCTTGATACTTCAAATACAATAAGATACCAACTTGAGATAGTACCAACTTTATCACATCGTCAAAATTTATCCATAACTATCAAACATTCTCAAAATAGTGCTAGAGAGCTCTATCTTTGACTTCAACAACTTCATCAACTATTCCAAATCAGACCTATGTATACCATAAAAAGCACTCAAACTATAAGCATAAATTGAACAAGCTCATCAAACTAAACACACCTTCATGAGTCACATAAATGATAATAAGATCCATCAAGACTCCAAATCAACTAGAACTAGTCTTCCATGAGAGATATTTCTCTAAGCAACCAGACCATGCTAGAAAAGGAACATTTTTACACTTTACTCTACCTCCTTGAACCTTTATAATGATGAAAGGATCCCCCTGAAACTATATTCTCACTTCATTGATCTTTGTCAACTCTATAGATTTCATTTCAAATATCCTATCAACTAGGTTTTCATATCAATGCCCAAATTTATCTGTCCTATGTCATGTTATCTTATTTTTCAAGACCATCATACCTCTTGAATCATCAATTAATAATACTCTTTATGATCTATAATGGTATTAATAAAATTTGTAGGCATATAGAAAATTTCTATAACTGAACTTCAATATTGGTCTCAATAGACCAATCTTTACCTTTCAAGAGACATAGACCAAAATTAGGTCTCCAAGGGCAATCTTGGGCAACAACTTATACCTCACTTCTTAAAATTGATTAGCTTCCTTCTAGGTATTCATGAAGCATGACACCATTTTCTTGACAAACACACATGTGTCTCGAGTCTTCAACTTGATACACACATATCTTTGATGTTTAAAATGAATGAATCTTCATACTTAGCACCTAAATCAGGCCTTAAAACACAAACATACCTTATTATTTGAATGAATTCAAATCCACCAAACACAAATGCTCACCACATTTCCTAAAAACCTTCAAATACCTTCTTAAAATCCCATGTACCACTTTACTATCATGCATACCTTATTCATACCCACATTAGAGACCTTCAAACACATTATCCTCATTGTACTCTGACTAGATGCTTAAAAAAACACAAGTACACTCCTATAGCTCATTCATGATTACAACATACTTCCATGACTCTAACTTGTAAGCATCTTCAAAAGTCTTCATACCTGACCTACAAACCCATATCATCAACACATGACACTCTGTCTTTTGTCAATTTTTATTTCATTCTTGATTATGACCTAACAATACAACTATGATTCAATACTTCATGGAATCATTTTGGGATCATCATTTCAAGCATATAGGTTCAATGATTAACAAAAAACTTTGGTCTTAAATACTGATCACCGGCTCACAAGGTCACAAGCCTCAATTTGGTTTCAAAACATCGACTTAAGCTCAGTCAAGCAATACGACAAGCCTTCTTGATTGATGACACACTTTTCACAACAACACAAACCTCAACAATTTATAGCTTTTCAACACTTCAAATGACTTCAAGTAAGATGACCTTCAGACATTCTTGAAGTGCATCATCTAGCAATGAATATAGCTTGAACTGATAAAACATACCTTGTAACCTTCTTATCATCCTCTTGAAGCTCTCCTCTTACAACATAACTGTAGGGTCAACACAAACCTGATTTAGGCCTACAAATATACACAAAACACTCTTCTACCAGACTATCTTCCTTCAAGCCCTCTCATACTTTCTTTACTGCACATCCAGTCCTTATCATAGCTACACCATATTTACAACATGACTCATATCTCACCTCAAGTCTTCATGATACAAATCAACAACCTTCACATAGTTGCTTCAAGCCACCAACCTCACACTAACCCTATCAAAAAACACTTAACTAACATGTTTCACACAAGTACCTCAAAAAGTAGTTCTTCATGTTGGTTTTATGTTTTCACTATCATGCAAACCTTCATACACCTTATTGATGCTGATTTCAACAAATTTCAAGACTCCAACATGATTCATGAATCAAAATCTCTCTTCAATTTATCTAATACCTCTACAAGCCTATTCAAACCATCTTTGATGCACCTATCATAGGAACCTTATATGCTCCCCCTATTTTCATGAATCATCTAGACATGCTACTTGTCATGAATGAACCTAACCTTGATTCACACATTTATGCAATTAGAATCCCATGATGTATTCACTAACATGGATAATGCCTCTAAGAAGAAAAATAGAGACACCTCATAACACTTAGGGAACTTAGAACACCATGAAATCAAGAGATTCCCAAATCTCCACTTCCTTCCATTTATAGGTTGATAACTAATCTTTGGAATCATTCTTGAATTAATTGGAAACTATGATTTGATGTTTACATCTTCCTTTTCTTTCTCTACTGACTGGATTGTTTTCAAACACACATGAAACTCTTCAAATTTTGGTTAATTCACAATCATGGAAAATAACCCTCCTTAACTTTTATGCAGATCAAAACTGGGATTGACTATTTTTGGCTCATTCTTACATATGATAAAACTTCAAGATGATATTCTTGACTCTCACAGGTTCCTACTTAACCATATCAACATGATCAACTTATTTGTAATGCTCAAATGACTTCAGTTCATCCTTCTTGACCTCATTTTAATGATCAAACTTTGGCAACCATACTTTCTTGACTTTGGGAACATCAAAATTATTTCCCTGTCTAGATGAATCATGATGAAAAAACCTAACAATATGACCTTATTAGTGACACTTATATAAAAAAACATCATACATACCTCTTGAATGATGATGAATGTGGTTCCTCCCATTGCTCCATGGATAATCACTCTTGAAGGACATCCTAAAATAATTTTCTCTCATGGCATTAAGATGCCTTGAAGAATTGGGATTCTTGATATTGAACTTGCTTGCACTAGTATCCTCCTTTTGATTCTCCAGACCTAGATATACACCTCCATAGCTCTTCTTAATGTCCTAAATGAATCCAAGACCATATTTGTCATCAAAAAACTTTTGAATGCTCAAAATTCCATTTAGGGCTTTATAAATCTTATCAAACTTCTCGAATACCACGAAGTATCTTGCTTCTTTCTCCAACCATTTCTTTAGGGTCTTCACCTCTGTTTCATACTTGATGCATTCAACCTCTTTAGATTTTAAGCTTGTTTTCATAGCCTCAACTTGATATCCCATCTCTTTGATGATCCGATCATGCTAAAAAATCATGCTACTGAATTGATTTTCATAGTCCTCTGATCACTGATTCCAACTTGTAGTTATTCCTTCTTTGAACTATGAATTCTACTCTTAAGTCAACTTCAGCCTCTTCATTTACAACATCATCATAAGCACTGATATCGCTAACCTCTAAGGAACATAAATTTGTCTTCAACTGGTCACACTCATCTTCTTTTGATCTCAAACTTGTACTTGCAATCTCTAATCGGTTCTTGAGATCCTTGATGGTTTCTTCATCCTTCTTGACCAAAAAATCTCAGCTCTTGACATTCTCTCCTCAACTTATTAGGCATATTATGATTTAAATGGGGGATGAATCAATGGGTCTTAAAATCTTTCTTTCACATTCAATTTAACATTAATCGAACATCAATTAAAACTAACCATTAACCATTAACTATGCGTTCAATAAGAAATATAACCATAGATGAGAAAATAAGAACACACGAACACTTGAACACCAGATGCAATTGAGAAACCCTCAAGGGGAATAAAAAAAACTGAAAATAAATATTTATTAGAGTAACAAAACAAATTTAGTTGAGCACCAACCAAAAAAATGAGCACCAACCCCACGAGGAGCACCAACCCCTAGATTTAGTGAGACACCAACTCCGGAAGGAGCACCAACCCCTAAATTTAGTAGAGCACCAACCCTACATGGAGGAACCAACCCCCTAGATGACTTCACACTAAATAAAACCACCTAATTTTTTTGTGACCTTTGGAATGTTGCTACAACAACTAATGATGACACTTGTTTAGTTCTCCTTCCTTCAATCTTCCTTAAATATGATCTCTAGGCTAACTTGTGTAAGATATTCTTCACTAAGATGATTAGGTCATCTGACCCATCTCTACAAAAAAATCATACACTCTAGAACATCACAAAACCATCTCTTCCCTCTCTTAATGGTCAAAAATACCTTCTACATATCCACAAGCTGCCCTCTTGCTCACACTTTTCCTTACTCTTCGACCAATAACAAAATAAAACACTAACACATGGTTATATACATGAATCATGTATTTAATTCATCTAGCTCATGCTTTATAGGGAAAATACACTTAAAACCACTTAAACATATAATGAAAAAACCATACAAAGGAACACTTAGGTCAGAAAATCATCTAGAAACATCAACTCCTCCATTAGGTCTCAAATAGGCCTAATATACTAAAACTACCCTCTTGCCAAACCAAAGTCTACTTGGGATAAAAATACCTTAAAAAAAACTTAGCATCCAATGAGAAATGTTTTCTAATTCTTATGGAAACCTCAAATAATTTTGTACACCTTTGTACCATCAAATAATGAAATGACATCACCAATAAGAACAACTCTCTTTACTAGGTTTATGACCTACAAAACAACCCTCAAATATTGAATCCAAACCGATATCAAATCACCTCAACCATTTAAGTATGATACATGAATGGAAATATCATGACCTTAGGGTCATCACCAAATGCACAAGACACCACCAATTGGATTGAAACACCATCAAAACACCTCTTCAACTAGGACCAACAAAACTATCCAAAACTAGTCTTGCAAAATAGAATTTTGCACACCTCAAAAGGCCTCAACCATAATATAAAACCACCCCAAACATGTAGTATGTCTTCAAAATTTCCTAAAATATCATTTAGTCATATGATCTAATGCCAAACTTGAGAGTAAACAAAAATTCTTCATAAAAATGCACTTTTATGTGGTGTTCACACACTGTCATCAAACCTAAATACCACTTGGAGCAAGTTGGAGGATTCCTCTACAACCTTCAATCACTAACCATGAACAAAAAGCCATTCTAGGTCATAATGATCAAGTTTTTATCCATCACTTTTCAACTAGGTTTTAAGGAGGGTTTTAAACCTCCTTAGCTTCTTAATGATTGTTCATAAATATCTCCCCCTTAATCAATAAACGAGTGCCTGGAACATTGAGCTAGGATCCTTATAAAACTACCATGAAGAGTTTAAACTCCCATACAGACATAAAACGTGCCAACGAGCACAAAAAATACCAATTTTAGAAATGTTTCTCACTTTTAGGAACTCAGTAAGTGAAAATACCACATTTCTTGCTCATACTTGCAAACCAACACGTGAAAATCTTCCCACACCACTAGAACAACCTACTAAAACTTTCACGAGGCCTTCCTTTCCATATCCATGCTGAAATCAGTCTAACTCACCTCATTAGGTCACTTAGGGCTTAAGAATAGGTCTAGTGCAGACTTAGAAACCATGTCTAAACCCTATACCTACACTCTAAGACACTTGTGAGTGTCCTAACACCTCATTTTCATGTTACCCATGTTATCACCATGTATATCCAGTTGCTACATACTTTTACTCCATCATGACATACCTCATCCTGCTGATTAGGCCTCTTAACCAAACATATTGATCATATTTTCATAAATACCTCGTGACTTCATCACTCTTGCACACCTATAATAGACTTCAACACACTTTATGGAATCATCACCACATCCTCCTATCACTACATCAATTCTACAATCCATCACACTTCTCAAGGTACCTCAAGAAATCATGCCATCTATTCAAGCAACTCAACTCAAGGCATGATATTTTCAATCAACCTTCATGTCATTTTCCTTTTGATGCCAATAATACCATCACTTTCACAATCTAATTTTTTTTATCAATGAAACCAAATTTCAACACTAGGAACCATAGTATTAGGATTTGAACTACTTACTACCTTTGATATAACGAACAAGCTTATCAAATTGTGTCGGGTGAGTCCGCAAATGTTCAAATTCAGAAATATGCACTTTAGACTTATTTACATGTTCTATGATATCAAAAGAGGTAAATGTTGGAAAAAAATTAGCAATGGATGCAGATGTTTGGGGATCAGTTGTTGATTTTATAGGTACACTACAAAATTTTGAAGGACTAGCTTTTACATAACCAAAATTAGAACTAAGGTGAACATTGGGAGACTTACTTTGAACAACAGATAACCTTTTTCTTTCCATGAGATTCAACTTCTCCTTTGTAGACTCCATGGAAGGTGAAAGTGGAGATTCTTGACTAATTATTTTATTTTGTAGAGTCATCACAAGAGAATCGTCAACCTTTTTCTTTTTTGGAGCATTGGTGGAGGAACTTCCTTTCTGAGATTGGGAGTGGGGTGAACACTTCACATGAGAAGCTAGGTGCATCATCATAATATTCCTCTTCACCTTCTAAATATTCAAATAATCTAATTCGTGCATCATTTTCCACTTCTTCAATCTCCAGGACATTGTTGTCCTTAATTTATTGTTTCGACTCTATACATTTTTCTTCATATTTTTTAGTTCTACATATTGCATTGACTGATGGAGCCTTCAAGGAAAGCCTTTGAGGTGATCCTGCAATCTGATTTTTTTCCAGTTTGGGTGGGATGATCATTGAGAAATTACCTTCTTCAACATTATCAAATCATTTTCCAACTTTTCCAACAATGAATCAACTCTCTCATCTTTGGAATCTTGGGCATTATCCTTCATTAAATGGTTCTTGATCTTTCCTAACAAGACAAGGCCATCTTCCACTTCAATGGAAATTTATTGAGTTTTGTCCAAACCTCTTGGTTGAAATATCCATAGAATGAAACTAAATTTAGACAACTGGGCATTCATGAAAATAATTTTAAGATTATTTGCAGTAGTACAATAAATGGTGGGAATATTATTGATCAACTTGTTGAAATTTTCCACGAAGTCTCTCATGAAATATTGAAATTATTTCTTAATTTGAGTTAATTGAGAAAGGAGAGAATGATCATCCTCCAAATTATTGAATCTTGCTTCAAAATTGCTTTAGATATTACCCCAATCAACAATTGAGCACAATGGAAAATAGTAAAACTAGTCTCCAATGACATTTTGTAATGTTTCCATGAATATTTGCACTACAACATCTTCATGTTGTACCCCAAGAATGCAATACGATGTGATGAAGGCTATGATATGATCAGTTGGTCGTTTCTTTCCATCTCCATAGAATTTTGGAAAGTTATTTCTTGACCCTTTTGGAATTTCATGAAGTGGAAGAGTTAAAGCCAATGGACCAATGTTCTGTCCCCATGGCACATGTGCTTATACTTACATTTCTTCCTATTCTATTTATTCTTCTTCTTCTTCCTCTTCCTCTTCTTCTATTGATTCAAGGTTTAATGGTGGGAGAAATATAGGAGAATCAATAGAATTTGAAGGAGAATCAATAGGAGTTTGGATAGGATTTCCATGGGTACCACTTGATGAATCAGATGGAGATGAAGATTGAGAAAATAAATCTGGATTATCTTTGACTCGTTCTTGTTAAATTTTCAAAGCTTCAAAAGCAGGGTCAATAATTCCTCTTAATCTATTCAATCTGGTACATCTTCTTTCAGCCAGTTTTGGGAAAGATTGGCTTCAACTCAAGGCGTATTTATACTCACTCTTTTTGTGGGATTTTGGAATTTCATATTTCTAATTTCTTTCATTTTTTGGAATATATAATTTTATGGATTTTGTGAAATCTATATTGGGTGCAGATGTGCTAAATCTACCCCATGGTGGGCACCAAAAAACTATTGGCAAAATAATTTGTCACATGGGAAAATTAGGGGTCTCTCACCAATAGTGTGTGGGACTAAGGCAACTCCATTTATTGAAAACATGAAAATTATGTACATAATTCTAACAATCGGGGTTGGTATTTTGACCAGGTATCACATAGGGGTACTTCCCTACACCTGTGGAAAAATGCTTGTAGATATTACAAGGGAGGGAATAGCTCAAGAGAGAGAGAGGTGCAAAGAGAATAGTGAGTAGGGTTTTGCACTATAAATAACATATTAGACTTTATTACTTAAAACTAGAATATAACCATGAATTAAATGAGAAGACATCATTAAAATAGAATAAGAAACATGATACAAAAATAAAAAGTCTAAATGCATACATTCAACAAGTACAATCTCATGGAGTGTAGTTGAGATGGAGAGGAAACCTAGATAAAGGAGTTAGATAAATTTGATAACTTGTTCCTAAAAAGAATATGGGAGCTAGTAAAAAAATAACCATCCTTTAAAGTGAGGAGGCTCTCCCAATTTATAACTTTACAATGTAACTCTTCATTTACCCCTACACAACCTTTCAAATTCTTATTCCACTTGTGACTTTTCATCTTCCTCATGAGTGAGGAAATAAGTCCTCATTTTATAAATCAAAAGGAAGTCCCCTTTTTATAAATCAAACAGGAATTTTACAATGTAATATTAGAGTGTCACTTAAGCGAAATAGATAAAATACCATGATTGTATACAATGAAGAATTACAAATGAGAAGAGAAAAGAATAAAGAATTAAGAGAAAAGAGAAAAATCACTCTAAAACATGGATGAAGGTACCTCCTCCCTTGATGTAGATAAAATATTATGACGATTAAGATGACATATTGATATATGATGACCCTCCAATATGATGCACCAGTGATAAGATCTGATGAAGATCCTTTCAAAAAAATTCCCCCTTTGAAAACTTTTGAAATGTTGAATCACTGCAACACTGTTTAGACACACCAAGAAAAGGAGTGATGAACACTTGATAGGTAGACCATCGAGAGTATAAACATATGAATTCCTCTTGAACCTTTTTAATTTTCATATATGTTGTCATTGATGTCAAGATACATTGATGACAAAATTATTTGATGTCAAATATCATTGATGGCAAAGAGAGTGAATAAGTAAAGAAGATGAAGGATTGAAAGTATCGTCTCACAAGAGAAAGCATCAGAATCAGAAAAGAAACTTAGGAAATCATGTGAAGAATTTTGATTAGTAGTGTCAGCTCTCAGACGTTTCATGATTATCAAGGATAAGTTCTTAGGGACTTAATCATTTTTTGGGAAAGATGTGGAGATGAGGAGATATCTGCCAAAGTTAAGAGGTGGACACAAAAGTCTTGAAGTAGCCATTGATGACTTGTAGAAGGAAACATAACTCTATAATAATCCCTGGATAGTATGTGAAGGCCATGGGTAAAGGAATGAAGTTTCCAAAGAAAAATGAGCCAAGGAAAAACATAAATAGAAGAAGGAGAAAGACACCAAAGTCTAAAGATATTCGTAGATATTCAAAATGTCTAGAATATGTCACAGAGAAGGATTGAAAGTTGTAAACAAATATGTGTAAGACCTAAGAAGCCACGAGTTTAAATGGTGAAGACATCGAGTAAAGGAAGTTGGGGGTAATGCCATGCAGAATAATAAAAATTTGTGAAGGAAAAAGTATGCCACAAATAAAAGATAAAGCTACAGTGTACTAGAAAAACATGTGGAAAGTCACAGATGTTTACAAAAGCCACGTATATATTAATAGATTCACATACATGGAACAAAACCCAGTAAAGGAAAAACACAAGGAGAAAATCTGTAAGACATTGTAAAAGATGCAACAAGCATAGAAAATATGTGGGTAACTAAAAAGCCACTCAGGAAAGAGAAATGTCGTTAAACAAAGGAAAGTGCCATGATACAAAGAAGAAAGTCATATGAGCCAAGGAAAGTTACGAAATGATATAATATGGACATAGAAAAGCATCGAAGGACAATCAAATTGATTCAAACTTGAACAAGTGAGATTTGAGTATAAAAAATTGATGATGATTCCATTGAAAAAATATTGCGACTTCTTGTACAACTAGAAATCCAAAAAAAAGATGAAATCTAATGTTTCAGCTACCATAATTTAATGCTCATTGACTTCAAAGTAATTCAGTTACACTTTCCCTCAAGATTCTGTGAATCCAAGGTGTAAATTAAATACTAGAGAAGAAAGGGGATGCTCGTTTATTCCTGATCATGAGGAAATCCTAAAAATTCAAAAATATATTTTTAGGAGTCAGCTCATAAATAATTTCTAGAAGATGCATAGAAGAAGGTGAATTTAAGATAGAATATAGAAAGAAAAAAATTTGAAGCTAACAACATGCATTTAATAGCTCAGATTCTTTCAGGAGACAAAACAAGAAGTGTACATGACATGTAAATCGAAGAAAGGGAATAGGTCGATTGGAATATAGAGAATGACTTGGAGCCAAATAAAGTAGTTTCTCAAGTTGGAAAATGATGCACTAGAACTAGAAGGAGTGATATAAGAAAGAGAAACTCAAGAAATAAAATGATGCAATAAAACCAAAGGAGACAAACAAAAAGAGAGAGTTAGAAAAAGTAATGCAGATATGAGAAAAGAGTCTGAGAATTTATCAGATGCATTACAAATTGATAGATGTAGCTAGAACACTCTCATGAGTTAAAGAGATGAAGAGAAAGATCAGAAGATTGTATAGAAAAAGAGAGAAAGTGCAGTCAAGCCAAAAAAAAATTCACTGAAGGATATGACATATAGTTGTAATTGAATATTTGATGCTGATAAAGGAAAGATGAGTAAAGAGAAGAGTTGTACAAGGTAAGAATATGTAATTCTATGAAACATATTCACTGAAGTGAAGAGAAAGGAAAATCTAAGGACATAGTCACTTGCAAAGAGGAAGAAAGAATACACAACATAATAATGAAGATCTAGTAAGGAGAGAAAGAGAAGAGTCCGTGTGCAGAAGGAGAAAACATTATCAGATGAATAATTGATGTATGGATAAAAGCAAAAATTATGATAATTCAAATGTGGAGAAAGGAGAGAGTAGAATGAGGTAAAGAAAACATTGCATATATAACTTTGAAGAATTGGTTGTAAATGAATGAAACAACAAAGTGATCATAATCAATTATGTATACATTACATAGACTAAGCGATCAAAATGTGTATGAATAATAAGTTGTCTAGTTTATATCTTATCATATTTAAGGGGTTGGTGTTCCTTTTGGGGTTGGTGCCTCACTAAAGAAATATATTGTGATGTGTAATATTCACTTGATTTATTTGTTGTGTTTAATATTAGTAAAGATGTAGGGGTGGGTTATCCTTGTGGGGTTGGTGCCTCACTAAAAAAATCTTATAGGATGTGTAATATTCTTGCAAGTCCTTTCTTTGAGTAATATGAGAAATGGTTTTAGTAGGGTTTTTTATCCCAAAAGGGTTTCCCACATTATATCTATTCTCCTCATGTGAATGTTTGTGTATGCTTTTTATTTCTATAGTCTCATGGTTAATATTGCATGCTTGTGACAATCAATAATAGTTAACAACAACAAATACAGAAAAGATTAAATTTATTATAAGTTTTATCAGCATTGATTCATACCCCCCCTCTTAGTTCCTAAAATCTCTAACAATTAGTATCAGGGTGATGTTTCTCTTGTGTAAATCTTAACAACTTTGAGTTGATCCTAGAGAAATATAAGCATGGCAAAATCTAATTACAGAAAATATCAGGATAAAGCTCATAAAGAAAGGTTGATGATGGAAATGGAAATTTTCAGCAACTCTAGAAATGATTTAGATGATGAATAAGCTGAGGTTAATCTAGAGGTTGAGCTAGATTGTTCTCTAGAATAATTAGACAATATCAAGGAAGAAGAAATAAGAATTTGAAAGCCTACATCAATGCCTATGAAAAACACATCACTCTCCTTGAAAATAAGTTGAGTAAACAAGAACAAGAGGATGTTCAAGAATGTGTAGAATATGATTCTCAGTCAAATAAAGTATTGAACTCTCTCAAACTCAAATATGAATAAATCACCAAGATGAAAATATTTGTGAAGGAACAAGAAGAGAAAATTAAACATCATGAAGTGGTGGTGATCCAAATAAATAAATAACTTGAAGAAAATATTGATGAACTTCAGGAACAAGTCAATATGATCTCTAAATATCTCATAGGACAAAATTGAAGAATGTGACAAACTCATCTCAGCCATGAAGATATTTGAGAAATATCTAGACTAGGAAAAGCAATAAAACGTGAAGAAAAAAATTGATAAATAATATGCCTTCAATAAGCTTGAAGATGAACTAAAAACTCTAAAGACTGAGATGAAATGTGTTACTAATCAATATAATAAATTATTAGGAAAACAAATATAGACTGGCATAATAGAGTACGAGGAATGTAACACATCAATTCATGTGAAGAACGAGAAATTTGAAAGACTAAATGATGATCTAATGTCTCTCAGAGAAGAAATGAAGAAAGTAAAGTAGAGAGAATTGAGAGATGAATCAAGACAAACATGTCGTCAAAGATGCTCAAGAAAATAAGGAGAATGAAAAGGCTGGTTCGAGTATACAACCAAACAATAAGTAGATCAAGGTGAATAAAACTAGATGATTCAAGTTAATCAGACAACCGAGCACATCCACGTATGAGAGAAAATTTAATGGATATTATTACTCATGTTATGGTTGTGTTCACAAGGTTGTTGAGTGTAAATGGCTCAAGATATATAAAGAACATCCATGGAGGGATAGAATATCTAAGTTTGAGAAGAATATGATGTGTTTAAATTGTCATGAAAGAGGACACATTTCTAGGTACCTGCTTAGAAAAATCCTTGAGACACTTTAGCAATGGTCACTCACATTCAGCTAAAAGGATAAATAATGTAATGTGTTATACATATCATAAAATTGGGCATCATTCAAATCACTGCTATCAATAATGAACAACCTAAACACAATAGTAGATATCATACCTTTAGATGGATAAGAAAATAAATATTATACCATAAAGATTATTCCTAAGAATCATACAAAAACTACCAAGACTCAAACAGCTCTTGAAGAGAAGAAGATGAGATGGGTATACAGGATTAAGGAAGCAAAACTAGAAGTCAAAGAATAAATGAAGGAAAAGAAAATAATATTGGTCGATGATGTAGAGAATCAGATATGCAGCACGGATCAGGAAGCAATGAAGGATGATAAAGGAAATAAGAAGGAAAAAAACCCAAGCACAAGCCGTGAATATTTTCATCCTCAGGCGGTGATAGATAAAATGTAGTATATGTGTCTCACAGGCATATAGTCAAGAAATGAAAACTCAAGTAATGAGACGGTGGTACAAAATAATACATCTAGAGAGGCTGGCAAGAAAACAAGGACTATAAAAGTTGAAACTAAGTCATCATATTGTTTTGATGACTTCCTGCTTGTTTTAACCAAGTCTAAGAAGACACGATATACATTCTCTAAGATTTTAAAAGGTATACCAAATCTAGAGGAAGCATAGTACAAATTCCATCATGGTGAGGCTGAAAAAGAATGTCAAATATGCTAGTTGATGGCTACAATCATAGTTTAATTAAGCAAGATGTTAAGGTATGTCATATATAATTTTCTCCATGTTGTGTAGTGTTGTATATGTTGAAGTCCTTGTGTATCCTCTTCAGTCAACATAGGAAGAGAAATTTGTAAATCGTATACTAATAATGTATGTGTCTCCTTCACCTTGTCATTGGTATAGTCAAGTGAGAAGTGGTTCCATGATAGAAATGTTGAATCAATGAACAAGATGGTTGTATGGTAAAATCTGAATTAGAATAGTCTGTTGGTATCCAAATTTGTTCTCCTTTTCAGTCTGAGAAACACCACAGTTATGTCATGGAGCTTAAAGACAAATTAGACCATGTTGTATGTCCTTGGTAGCCGGGGATATGGTCTAGCTAGCACTCATGTTTGTAGAGAAATGGATAGCACTCCAATAGGACTTGATCTTGTCCTAGCTATTTTAGGTTGTGCCTTGCAACCAAGGTAAGAGGACCTATTTTGTAACCTTATAATGGTGAAGGAGATGAAGATGTCCTTCTCTTTGCTTGAAATTTTGTGATGGAGGCCTTGATGAAAAAATGATCAACACCCCAGATCTAAACTCTCACAACTTGTCACTTCTCAAAACATGGGTATGTTCTCAAAACAAGGCAAAGGTTACTAGAGACATTGGAAATCCTCATCTGTTATGTATACTTTTGTAAATAGATTTTGATATTTTGTGGGTATACACATGTAAATCAGGGATAGCACATGATAGGATCTTTATTGTCAGATGATTTTTGGTGGGGGATTGACAAGACAAACTGGGATGGATCAGATCTTTGACAATCTATACAATACTTGAACAACTATAAGATGAAATGCCTAAGATAATCACGATGTTCTTTCAACCAGAAGAGGCACAAATGGAAGCCCAAGTTACACTCTTCACATAATCTTTGAGAACTCACCACAAAAGCTTGAAGTAAAGAACTCAATTAAACACAAAAATCCATGATCAAACCACGCCTAAGGTACCCCCAAAGGCTTACAAGAAATCTCTGCAGTTAAGGAAGGTAAAGTGATTTTAAATTTGTTTATCTCCTTATTAGATAAAGGCTCTTCTGAGTATGAGATTGCAAATTCCACTAAAATATCAACCAGAAATGGAGATCATGTGTGACTTCTAAAGATTTTCAATGCAAGATTGCAACAAGAACAATAAAATTTATTTGCAGGCATTTAAAATTGATAACAGACATCATATTGTCCAAAGGAAAAACACAGATTTAATTCAAAACTTGTTAGATTCAATAGTAGGGGAGAGTTACATGAACAATCTCAGAGCTGTGTGGTGGCTATACACTTGTAACCAACCCACATACATGAATTTTCCAACACATGAGACATTAACATGGTTCTTTGGCGGATTTTCTCAGAAAATGAGTTTTTTCTCAAAATTTGCTCGTGATTTTCAACTCCCGACCTTTTACAATTTCTCCAAAATGCATTATATACCTCATACCACATTAGAGTCTTCCTTCCCAAGAAAATAATATGCTATGGGATCAAATTTGTTACAACAATTCTTCATGATTTAATGAGAGTGACACCAAATGGAAAAACAACTTGCAGGTCACCAGGTATACACAAAAAGTTAAATTATTACACAAATTTAGATCATTGTCCACCCTAGGGGCATGTTTTTATCATTCAGGCATGCAAGAATCTTTCATTCATCATTTTTTACCTTTTCCCCTTTTCAATTTTACCTCTGTAACTTTTGATCTTGACATTTCACGTTTTTTCTCAGGCCTGAGTCAAAATTACATCAAAAACACCATAGATCAAAGAATTAGGTTATGAAAATCATGCCAATGTTCTCAAAAGGCCAAGATGACACAAAATCATATAAGATTTGATGAAATTTGATGCAAAAACGTGATTTCCAAGCTTCTTGGAGCTCCCATGCGGCCCAAACAAATGAATGAACAATAACTGTTGATCTTGTTCACCTTTTAACATCAGTCCTCCACGTGGAAAATGCCATTTAAAAATAAGTTCAATATCACCTTTTTAAACTTTGGATCAGGTGGGACACGTGTCAAAAATTGATTAGGTTGGGCCCATGCCTTTTAAAAAATGCATTTGCGACCTTTTGAAAATTTGGAAAATTTTGCCACTTTTCTCCGCCTACCTTCCAGGCCTGCCACGTGTCCAAAGATGGGTCCCATTGAAAACATGGACCAATTCTATCAATTTTTCCTCTTTTTTGAAAAAAAGGGAATTTTTTCATAAAACCTCCGTGGGCCCGCAAGCTCGATCTCTTCTTTGCCACGTGGCGCTCTCCTATTTGCCGTGGGGCCAAGCCTCCTATTCCACCTTGAAACCTTCTTACAAAATTTGAAAAATTTAAAACCTACCCCAGCCCCGCGCTCTTCTTTTGACTTATTATAATGTGCCACATGTCCATCATGGATAGGCTGCAGAGGCATGCTTCCCATTTACACATTAGCTCCTTTTGCCAAAAAAGGAAAAATTTTACTCTGTCCCCCGAGGTCCGAACCTCTGCCTCCATTTTTCTTCCCTGGACACGTGTTACTTCCCGACTTGTTGCGGAGCTTCAGCCGAAAATTTGATTTTTTACCATTTGAAGTTTTTTTTTATTAAGGGAAAATAGTTTTGAAGGGACTATACCCTGTATACAAAAGGGCTCAAAAGCCAGATATCATAAGTGAGAGAAACAACCTAGAGAAGGGCAAAACAACCAACCTAAGAGGGCTCATCAGCCAGATAAAACAACAAATTAGAAGAAAGGATCCAGACGTACAATGATCCAAAAAGTAGCAGAAGAGATCAAAAAGCAAACAAAATATATCCATTATATAATATCTCTGCAAAAAAACAACTCCAAAACCGCCAGTTATCAGCAATTTCGTAGCCAGTAAACAACATCACAACACCCCTTTACTTGATAGACCTGTCAATCTTGGTTTTGATAGCCTATAGTGACATGAAAAAGACAATGGCTGTGGCTTGAGAAGAGTCTTTCAGATCCACCTGAGCAATTGCTATATCCCTTTTCTCTTTGGGGCCCCAAATGTCTTCATTAATCCCACTTAAACTACATACACTATGCACATGTTGTTCAATGAAATTATAAATAGTTTTAAGAGCAGATAGTATGCAGTCATTGCGACTTTTTGCATTTCCCATTCTACCATCCAAAGATTGTAGCTTCTTGAATACTTCAGCAATAACCCCCTCCTCATCATCACTTTGTAGTATTCCTTTTCCCTTAGCTTTTTCCATATTTTTGATAACCCCTTTGATTTCTTGTATTTCCTTTTCCACCCTGTCCACTTTGGCCATCAAATTCTCTTCCTTAGGTTCCTCCAACGGTTGGCTGATATGCAGGAGGTTCTCAGCAAGCTCTAGGTCTTTGTGACTTCTGAGAACCCATTGAGAAGTAGGGATTTTAGTTTTAATGCCCTTTCTTTTCTTACTAGAAGCAGCAGTTTCAATCTTCCTTTCCAGCAGGGGGAATGAAGGCGGAGTAGGATTCATGCGAGGAAAGTTTGAACAGTGGCGATGGATCAACAGGATTAGCCCTTGATGCAGAGGGACAGCCCTAGAATGGCTCTCCCATTTGAAGTTAAAAACTTCAAAGTCATTACAAAAGCTGTTGCCCCATCCTATCCTTTCCTGGACACGTTTCCACCGATGATTTGCCGAGGGCTTTCAGGTCAAAAATTTAATTCATCATTTTGAGCCAAAAAAATCAAAATTCTCTAAGTCCCCCCACCATCCACATGCCCTCAAACTAAAATATGTGCCACATGTCCTCTCCCTATTCGCTATGGGCCTTCGGGCCAAAATTTTATTTTGAATTTTTTGCATAGTGAAAAAAAAATTTCCTAAGGAAAGCCCACCAATCCCCTAACCAATCAAAATGTGCCACATAGGCACTTCATTGCAGAAGGCGGAGAAGCGGATCAAAATTTTCCCTTTGCCAAAATTTCAAAAAATGATAAGCTAGAGACATTTCCCAACAACCCCCGACCAATAGGAACCCGCCACGTTGCCATTACCTTACGATGATAAATTTGATGGGCAAACGACACCCATATGACTGTCAAATTGTGAAAAATTTAATGGATGCCCTAGAAATCAAAATTTTCAACAAGGATAGCAAATTTTTTGATTTTAAATCAACTGAATCATGTTTTGACATTACTTTCGACCTTAGGATTGTGGAAAATAACCCATATAATTTAGATTTGATCAATTTCAATTTTTTGCATGATTCGGCAAAGGGAAAATGACACAGCCTGAAAATTAGAAAAAACCTAGGGCACAAATAAGAGCACACATGGATTTCTCTTTTAAACCAAGGTAGAACAACAAGTTTATGGGCATTTTTGAAACATTCAACTAGGGGGGAGAAATTACAGATCACCAATTTGAGAAGTAAAATGTTTCTGAGTAAAATCAGACATGAAAAATTTGGGCACACAATGCAATCTCAGAAATGGCACTAACACAGTCCTAATACTCATTGAGTATGTGTGGATGGTTATTAGAAGCAACGAATGTCCATGGTTGAAAATGAGTCAAGTGGTCATAAAACCCTCATGCTTCGAGTCTTGAAATAAAATTATATCCTCTGTCAAAGTTTATCATGACCAAGTGAAATCAAGTAATTTCAAATTTGACTTTAGTGTGTTTTGGTCACATGTGAATCTTGATGCCTGAAAAAGTCCAATCATAAGTGTCTTGCATTAAGTATGCTATCATGATCCCTCAAATGAAACATATGTGAAGTATACATGTGCGTGTTCATTATATAATTGCATATTCCGAGAATTTTCTCTATCACACAAACTAATAATATGAGTAAAGTAATGCAAGACTTTCATATTCCGCTAGTGTGAGGAAAGGTGATATGATTTGTATGAGCAACCAATAATGAGAAAGTGATTACAGACTATAAGTATGAAAGATGGTGTCTTTATTCTCAAATTCCAAATGGACAGATTAAGATATCAAATATTTTGTTGAAAATTATTAGATGATTTGATGGTGAATATGTATTCCAATGAGTACCCTTGCATAAAAATTGCTGTAATAGTTTTTATCTCATAACAATTGGTATCTCCAAACTATGCATACTGTATGCTAAGAAATATGCTTTTGAATATATTCAAGATGAGTTAATGACTATCTATGGATAAGATTGGAGAAATCATATAGGTTACAAGACTGAGCATATTAATGCATGACATAAGAGGAAACATGACACTAAGCAATGGATAAGGGTTAGGATGCCGAGAGACCAAGAAATCATAAGAGGACATTGACACCATAAGAAAAGTGTATGAGACAAAAATCTGTAACATACAAGATGAAATACAACCTCAACAAGAGCAAATGGACAAAGAAAGTTTGGTGCCAGCTCAAGACAATTGGAGTGAAGCACAACATGCAGAAAAGAGATTATTTTAACAGTTAAAACCACAATATTATCCAAGGGGGAGCCACTAGTGATCAAGTATATTAGTCTTACTACTAATAGGAGACATAAAATATGGAACACAGTTCCAGGGGGAGCATTCCAAGGTAATATAAGCTCCTATTCAGTGGTAATGTTTTTTCAATATTTACGATAGGGGGAGCTAATATGCTAGCTCAAGATATGAATGCATGCATAAAATCAAGGGGAGCATTTCTGTGAGCATATTAGGTAATATGAATAAGAAGCATGTGCCAAGGGGGAGCCTCATTAAGGTAAGAACATGATGAATCTAGGTTACTAGTGTATTTAACCTTTTATGGCATAGTTGGTCCTTTTTCATTGTTGTCAAAGGGGGAGAAAAGACTAGAGAATATAAATCATGATTGCCAATGTTTTTATCATCAACGGTTATAGGTTTCTAGTTGTGTTGCCATCAATGAAAAAGGGGGGAGATTGTTGAACCTTTGTCATTGTAATATATGTTGTCATTGATGTTAAGATACGTTGATGAAAAAATTGTTTAATGTCAAATGGAATTGATGAAAAAAAGAGTGAATAAGTAAAGAAGATGAAGGATTGGCAATATCGAGCTCACAAGAGAAAGCATTATAATAAAAAAGCATCTGAGGTAAAGCATGTAAATAAGTTTGATTGGTAGTGTCAGCTCTTAGAGTCTTCAGGATGATAAAGGATAAGTTCTAAAGGACTTAGTTAGTTTTTGGGAAAGCAACAGAGATGAGGAGATATCCGCAAAAGTCAAGAGATGGCCGCAGAAGTCTTGAATTAGCCATTGATGACTTGTAGAAGGACACAAAACTCTAGAAGAATCCTGCAGAAGGTATGTGAAGGCCATGGGTAAAGGAATGAAGTTGCCAAAGCAAAAGGAGGAAAAGGAAAAACACATATAGAAGAAGGAGAAATACGTTAAAGTTAAAAGATAGCCGCCAAAGTCTAAGGATATCTACAGATGTCTGGAAGATGACGCACAAGAAGCATTGAAAGCCAAAAACAAAGACGCGTAAGACCTAAGAAACCATGAGTGTAAATGGTGAATCCGTGGAGTAAAGGAAATTAAGAGTAATGCCACTCAAAACAATAGAAATCCACAAATGATAGATTATGCTGAAAATAAAAGAAAAAGCTGTAGAGGACTAGAAAAATATGTGGAAAGATGCAGATGCTTGTAAAAGCCATGTATATAAGAATACAGTCGCAATAGACATGGAAAAAATTCAGCGTAAAGGAAACAAACAAGGAGAAAAGCCTGTGAGACATCGTAAATTCTGTAAGAAGCATATAAAATCCATGGATAACTAAATAGCCTCTGAGAAAGGAGAAAAGACGCAGATCAAAGGAAATTTCCATGTGATATCAAAGGAAAAGGTCACAAAAGCCAAGGGAAGCCGCAGATCAAGCAAATATGAACTATAGATGGATCAAGGAAAATTAGATAGAGTTTAAAATGGAATAAGTGAGAGTCAGTATCCAAAATCGATGATGAATTCAATTGACAGAAGATTGTGGCTGCGTGTACAACTGGAACTCCATAAAAAACGTTGAAATCCACTGTTCTAGTTACTAGAATTTAATGCTTGTTGACTTCAAAGTAATTCAGTTACACTCTCCCTAAAGATTCATGATTCCAAGGCACAAATTAAATACTAGAGAAGAAATGGGATTTTTTATTCCTAATGACGAATAAATCCTAAAAATTCAAAAATCTATTTTTAGGAGTCGGCTCATAAATAATTTATGAAAAATGCATAGAAGAAGGTGAAATTAAGACGAATAAAGCAAGAACAAAATATGGAGCTACCAACATGAATTTTATAGCTCAGATTCTCCAGGCAATAAAGCAAGAAGTGTGCATGACATGTAAATCAAATAAAGGGAATCGGTCAATTGGTATCTATGAATGACTTGGAGCCAAATAAAGTAGTTGCTCAATTGGGAAAATGATGCACCGGAATTGAAGGAGTGACAGAAGAAAGGGAAACATCAAGAAAGAAAATTATGCAATCGAGTTGAAGGAGACAAAGAAGAGGAGAGAGGTCAAAGAAGTAATGCATATATGAGAAAAAAGTTTAAGAATTCATTAAATCCATTATAGATTGATATATGCAGCAAGAACACTCTCGATGAGCTGAAGGGAAAAAGAGCTGAAGATCAAAAGAACAAATAAAAGAGAGAAAGTGTAGTCGATCCAAAAAAAATTTCAGAGAAGGATATGACGTAGAGCTTGTAATCGAATATTTGATGCTGATAAAAGAGAGACGAGAAAAGATAAGAATTGTGTAAGGTAAGAATATGCAGTCGCATGATACAAATTCATCTAAAGAGAAGAGCAAGGAGAAGCTGAGGATATAGTCACTACTGAGAGGAAGAAAGAAGATATTACAAAATAATGAATATCTAGTGTAAAGAAAAAGAGAAATGCCATGAAGAAATTTTGATTCAAGAATGATCTGTAGCATAGAGGTTCAATTGAATTAAAAGTATGTATAAGGTTATATGGTCTAGAATCATGAAAACATGTTGATAATTGTAATGTATCAAGTGTAAGATAGTTTACAGATATTGTACTAAGACATCATAGTTTGAGGTATGCTTTTGAAGTCTATCCTTGAAATGTTACAACATTATAAAGGACATGGATGTATTGTCACTAATTTTACATGGAGTTTCATGGTGTTTTGCATGAGTATATGAGTTGAAGGATGGTTTGAGTTTGCTTCATGAAGGTATGTCAAAGCTTTGAGCTCCTAGAATGATGATGAGGGAGGTTGAAAAGAATAAGCATGTGCTTAGGTCTGTAGTAGGTTTAAAAACATGAAATTAGGGTAGAATCTTTGATTCCAGGTATGTATATGGCTTATCTCATCCTATATTCATGAGTCATAGTACTTAAATCATGTTGTGAAGTGTGATTATGCATCATGAATATTGTATGAGTTATAGTTGTTTTTGAAAATGTTGAGGCACACCTTTGAGTTCATTCTTGAAGTATGAACAATGTTATGAGCTTGAAGAGGAGATGTATGTTTGATCCATCTATGTTATGAGTATGTATATACATGACTTATTTTCTTAAGGTTGGAATATTATCTTGAGAAGGTTTGGTTGTAAAATGTTAAAGTCTGAAGCTCTTGTAAAGACTAAACAAGTGTATATTAGAAGGTAACTCTATGTATGATGAATACATTCTATGTTGGTTTAGTAAGATTTAAAATGAAGGACTATGTTTTCTACGGGCTTCAAAAAAAGATCAAGCAAAATAAAGAAAGTTGTGAGATGGAGACAAGAGATACATGATGATTTGATCAAGTAGCTAGATGGCTAGGGCATTATATTCATGAATAATAAGTAGAGGTTTGTTTGACAGGTTCACAGTTGTGTATTGAAGTTCACGAAATACTTAGGAGGCATGGAATCAGATGAAAAAGGTTGGAGGAATAAGGTAAAGTATAATAGCTTGTGAAGACCTTAAATTTGACAAAACACTGTGATTCTGGGAAGTATCTTTTGGTTGATGAAAACAAGATCTTTAACTTGATGGAATGTTATGAGATAGTTTGTGTTTGATCCAAGAGGGTAATACTTATTGGTGTTATTCATTTTTCTATATCATCTATGCTGAATTCAATATAAAGGTGATGCTTAGTTTGGCTCAAAGTGTATTTTTGTTTCACTTGCATTTTGGACTCATGATTAGAGGTGTATCGGTAGTGTTTGACTGGGAATGAAGTGATTTTTGGAAGAACCACGTATTTATTAAAGGCATGAAATGGGTATTAATGTCTAATAGTGATATATGATTAGAAGTAAGGTACTTAGGCATCAAGGAAGTCTTGAGAAGTGAAGACAAGGTATGAATCCTAGGGGGAGCTACTATAGGTCTATAAAAGTGTTTGAATGCATTTTTTATGGTGGTAGAGATCATCAAAATGGATTAAAATTATGAAACATGTCTCTTGAAGTAGAGGAAGTAGAGTTATGAGCATGATCTACATAAATTTGATAGTCTACTTGAATGATTGATAAGATATGCATGACTAGTGTGAAGGGTTGCTTCCTTGATGAAGATCAATGGAAGAATCTACAAGCCATTAGAAAACCAAGTTATATGCCACAGGTGTATGAGACTCCATGTAACAGAAATAGATGATATGGATCTCCCAACAGGTGTTTAAGGTTTCTGATAAGGAATGTGTGACAAAGTTGATTAATTGTTTACAAGTGCATTGAAAGGTGAGATTGTCAAAGCTCTAGTAGGTGTATTTTGATGAAATAATGTAGTAACCACTCAAAAATTATTCCAGAACTATGCCATTTGATTTCACATATCTTCATGGCATGTTTGCAAGGTATGTGATTACGTATTGACATATGTAGTTAGCAGTTGATGGTAAAATGTTAAGGGGAAAAGTTTGATAGTGATTCATATGGATTGTATTCTTTTATTGCCTTAAGAAGTTTGACTAAAATAGATTAAAAGTATTTTTTAGGGATTTTTGTCCTAAAGATGGTTATATTAGTATTGGAGGTAAAGTTTGTAGATTTTACATGATACAGACCTAGAATAAGTTGTATAGTAGGCATGGAGCTAAAATTCAGAGAATATACTCTGAGGAGGAGCTAGTTACATGCTCATATCAGGTATATGGATCCTTATTTCTGTTTTAGAAGGCAAGAAGAGAAAGTACAGTATAAGGGGGAGTCATTTGAGAAAGTAAGTTTTTATTTTGCATTGTTGTCATTATGATTTTGCTCATATCAGGTTTATGGATCCTTATTGCTGTTGTAGAAGGAAAGAAGAGAAAGTACAGTCCAAGGGGGAGTCATTTGAGAAAGTAAGTTTGTATTTTGCATTGTTGTCATTATGATTTTCCTTTTTTCATGTCTATTTTTAATTGTTTCTTTGTTATAGATGTCAAAGGGGGAGAGTAGGCTCAGAAACATGTAAAAGAGGTCTAGTAGGTGTGTCTGTATTCATGGTTGCCATCAATGTTTCTGAAGGTGGTTGTCTTCAATGAAAAAGGGGGAGATTGTTGATCATCTTGTTTTAGGTTGTCATTTATTTCAAAGGAATTTGATGGAAAATGGTTTCATGGTGTCATATGAGTCTCCATCAGGTGTCTTTCATTTTCTAAGATAAATTTTGATTGGTAGTGTCTAGGTTTGGTGAATTGTTATGGTGTTCTGGAGCATGGTCTAATAGGCATGGTCAAATTATAAGCTCTTAAAAGTTGGTTAAAGGTTTTCATGACATATATAAATTTATGTATGATTTGTAATATGTGTCTATGTTTTAGTAATGAGTCATCATGGTCAGTTCATCATTTGTCATGGTTGAGTCGAGTCATTTAAGGCATATTCCTAGACCTAGAGCATGTGGTTTGGTATGGTGGCATGAGATTTTGAGTAGGAAAGTAATTTAAATGAATGTGAAATATGTTATGACATTGCACATGATTTTTGGAAGAGGTTTTAGGTCAATTATCATAGGTTTGATGACGTTTCATGGTCCTTGGGAAGCAAGAAGGTGAAGACTAGTCAGGGTGACACAAGTAAGTCTTAGTAGCTAGAAAGTTTCATGCATATTTGAGCATGGATGAGTATTGGAATGCATAGAATAAGTTTTCATGATGCTTCATGCCAATTTAGAGGTTATTTTTAAATATTTGTGCAAGATATGTGATTTTTGGTAAAACTGAGTTATAGAGAAGGTAAATCCAGCTCGATATGGCAACTTGTTTTGCTCGCCCAATCACACAAACTTAGCATGAGACCATGAGGATTTGGGGGATGTTTTTTCATGAAGTATAGAATATTTTTCAAAAATAATGAATTATTTTGGATGTCCCATATTTATGAATAATATTTAAGAAGTCAAGTTAGTTTTATTCCTTAGTAAAACCCTCCTAGTAAATCGACTTACAAGATCTGAATTGTTTGGTCTCTAAATGATCTTGGCAAGAAAAATGATGAATCAAGGTTGTATAGAATTCCTCCAAGATTAGTTTCGTGGTGGTTTGGTGTTCCATATATTCTAAGAAGAGAGTGTTGGAGAATCCAATTCTTCTCATTCGAGGATCACTCGAACATAATAAAAACTACTACAACCATAAAAGTGCACTGAAAATCAACTCAAAGCTGCATAATAGAATGATGCAATTGATGTACATATAGGGGGATGAACTTGTAACTACTACATAGATTAGTGGTGAATAAATCTCAAAAGCTAATACTGACAGTAGAGATGACTTAATGCAGAGGTCAATACCAAAATTTGCTTTACTATATAATCAAGAGCTTGAACCTACTCTAATACTCCAACCAACCCCTGCTTGAGGATCACCATTTACATGTTTTATAGCCCCTTGGTGTCTATGGAGGCCTACTGCATGTTTTGTATGAAAGAAAAACCCTTAAAGGGCTTCCTTGATCAGAGATGAGCTACGGTGGTCATTTTGTGACCATAGACACAATGTATAATAGATATGTAATGCTCCCTACATTCATATACATGACTGCCCCAAAATGCAAAATCTATTGATAAGGTATCTAGCACATGTTACCTTTTGATATTTCTTACCATACACTTTACTCCCAATGGATTTCTTATTTATTACAGTCACAAGCTCCTTCTTAATTGATTGAACATGACCAAAACAACAAACCAATGTTTCAAGTTCCTTTATGGATGTTCAAGCATCTCTCTACTAGTGTGCAGTCCCAATACTCTGCCCTCAAGACTGAACTTAGTCTAAAAGAATCCAACTCAAACTATTATACTCAGTTAATTGGTTCCCAGGGCATACCAACAGCTAACAAAACCTCCCTTCACAATTGTTGAGGTATTCATGAGTTCCATATACTGTCCTAGATCTAGGTTTTTCCTTTATCACCTCCTTTATGGCTGTAGCATACAAAAATCAGGCTTATTCTGACCCTAGCTATAACAGTAGGCACTTAGGACTTTGATCTCCACCTGTAGCTTGATGGATCCGCTTCAGAAATTTCATCAAGATTATTGATACAAAATTTACTGGCTTGATTCCATGTTATGACCATTCATGCACTTTCATTCTCCTCTCCACTGTACACTATGTATTCCTTGTCATAACTCAAAACAAAACAGTCACGTATATCTTGAGTGATACAAATCCATTATAGTTGAAATTTGGACATTAGTGATATCATGTAATTACAGAGGTACCCTGAAATTTTCAAGCAATTTCATCCATGCAGTAAAAAGTTATGCTATTTTCTCTAGATCAGGCCAGAGAGCCTTCAATTTGCTATAAAACTCAAATTATGCATTTTCAAAACATACAAAAAATACCAATGTGATCCACATCACCTGTAGAATATTTCCATGCTAATGATCATGAGATTTACATCATTTTCATGTCATGGATGGTTTCTATCTTGCTGTCCTGCCAGGGTTCTTGTGCACAGTGCATTGAAAACAAGCTAATTTTCTTCAACACATGGTCGATTTTCCATCTTTCAAAACATATTGCATGCACCATTATACATTATGAAACCTCTATAATCCCTGTCCCTCTTCATTTCCATGAATCACCTATGAAATAGGTATTCATTAGCTAATAATAGACTCTAACAAGCACCTAAACTGACTCCTAGGCCAATTCACACTCCTAAGAAGACTCAACAACTTCCTCTACATAGAAATCACGTGGATATCTCCTTAATGCTCTCATGTAATCCATATAAGACAACTATTACATGATTACATGGCTTTATTTTTCCAATATTACTCCTTTACTATGTCAAATTTACTCCTATAACTTTCTTACAAGTACTCATTCCCCCTTTTCAACATATATTGACTTTTTACAAGCACATGTGTGCTTTTACAACACATTTGAATTCAAATACACATTTCTAACATGCTTAATGGTTTCATGGGACTTTATTTTGTCTTGACACTTGATGCTCCTGCATCATTCTACCCCTTTAGAAAGGAGTTGTTCTTCATCCCAGCAGTGTCTTCTTCCTTCTTTGTCTCCTTCTAGATGCCTGGATCCCATTGTCTCTTTTGTGTGTGCATCTTCTTCATGTACCCTTTGTCCTTCTTGTTCTTATTTCTCTTTCTCCTCTGATATAACTTCTTTCTTGTCTCTTTCTCATTTGTACAAGTCCATCTCCATGCTTCACTAGGATTCATGTCTTCAAATTCTTCTTGCTCTTCTTGACTTTCTTGTTTCGTGAGGTTGCTTGTTGATTTGGTAACTTCATTCAGATTTACATAGTTTATACCTGCATTCAAAACATCAAAGGAAAGATTAGATGTAAAAACTTGAGACCATTCAGCCCCCTTGAATGTCTCTTGACTGTTTTTATTCCTTTTCTCTATTTTCTTCTTCAATGACCAAGTTCAATTTGGCCTTCCCCATTCCGTTTTATTCTTGCATTACCTCTTTCTCTATCTGGTACAACATGGTTCCACCTTCATTCAGCTCTTCATACAGTTCTTTAGATGGATTGAACAATTTATCTATCTTCTCTAGCTCTCTATTCAAAGCTTCTTCATCCATGTCTGTGCTTGCTTCATCAAACTTAGGACAAGATTGCCCTTCTCCTTCAAATCTCTGTTTTGGATCAGCATATTTAGTTATATTCTCTTTCATGCATAGGAATTCTTCATGCTCTTTCAACATTATTTGCTGCATGTCAGTCTTCATTTCATTCCATGTTTCAATGCGCCTTTTACTAGTCTCATTAAATGAACCAAATGCATCATTACTCAAAACATCCAATGTCACTTGTTTACCTTCCATCTCTCTTGTTCTCTTTGGAATTTCCTTTGTCCTCTTGGGTGCTTCATCGCTGTCCTTGCTTTGCTCTCTTGAGCTATGTTGTTGTGGTGATCTCTCTCCATCCACTGCTGCCCCCGGCTATGTGCTTATGCTCATTATGTTTGCATTGTAATCCTTTCATGCTCTTGGCTACCCATACTCTGCTTTGCATGGCTTTAGGCTGATATATGATTTTTGCTCTATCTTTCTTGTGATCTGCTCCTTGTTTTGAGGCATTATCTTTATACCTCTCTCTTTGGCCTTCTTCTTGGCATGCATGGTTCATCATGCATTCTTCTTGCTTGAGGTCTGCATTTTTTTCTTTGTTTGTTGGCTTCTTGATCCATTTTGGCACTATGTACCCATGATTGGGTATGAGCTTTGGATACTCATTGCTGTCCCTCTTTGTATACATCTGCACATCTGTAATCTCTTCTTTATATTCATAATTAGATTCAGCATTCATCATTGCATTTACCTTCTTAAGGATCCCTAGCATGGTTGTTTCATTGATTCTGCTTCTCTGGCTTGCAAGTACTTCTTTCTTACTCGTCTTCTCTCTTCTCTCAGTTGGAATGGTTTCCTAAGCATCATGGAATTCATTTTCTTCTTCCATGTCTTCTTTAGTGTGTGGTAGGTCTGAAATTTCCCCCACATGAGATCTCATAACTTGATCTCTTCTGCTGTCCTCTTCACACTTTTTTTTGGGTGCTTTGCTTGACCCATTTCTTACAACCTTCAAGGTCTTTCCTCTGATCTTCTCTTTGAGGTTTTTCATACCTGCATACACATTCTTAAACACAATATTACATAGCATAATTAGAGACAAAAATGTCTCCTTGAGTGTTATTCTTAACACTATTTCTCTTCCTTCCTTGAGTGCTTCTTGTGGCACTTCTTCTCCTTTCTTGTTCTCCATCATGAGAACTTCTTTCACCTCTTCTTGTTGCTCATCTAGAAACTCTTCTCTCTTCCTCAAGGCATCCTCCTTGTGCCTTCTATCTCTTTTCACCAATGACCTCACAGGCCATTTCATCTTCCTCTTTAATACTAGGCCACTCTGATGGCTCTCTTCTTCCTGCAACTGTAACCACATGGTGGTCACTCTCTCCAAATCTTTCTTCACTTCATCTATTTCTTTTTGAAGTTCCAATCTTCCTCTCATCTTCTCCTCTTTCCTCTTTTTCTCTTTCTTTTCTTGTTCCTTTTGATAGCTTAGGAACTTAACCAATTCACACACTGCTCCTACCTCCATGACTGATTCAATAAAAAACTTTACAATATGGAGTTCTCTGAAAATTATAGAAATAAATAGCTTGAAAACATGTGTTTGTTACCTTGAACTCCTTGGTATTGGATCTACTTTTTGTTTCCTGTTATGGCTGTCCTTTGATCTCCTGTCCTTGCTCTGATACCAAATAATGCAGAGGTCAATACCAAAATTTGCTTTACTATATAATCAAGAGCTTGAACCTACTCTAATACTCCAACCAACCCCTGCTTGAGGATCACCATTTACATGTTTTATAGCCCCTTGGTGTCTATGGAGGCCTAATGCATGTTTTGTATGAAAGAAAAACCCTTAAAGGGCTTCCTTGATCAGAGATGAGCTACGGTGGTCATTTTGTGACCATAGACACAATGTATAATAGATATGTAATGCTCCTACATTCATATACATGACTGTCCCAAAATGCAAAATCTATTGATAAGGTATCTAGCACATGTTACCTTTTGATATTTCTTACCATACACTTTACTCCCAATGGATTTCTTATTTATTACAGTCACAAGCTCTTTCTTAATTGCTTGAACATGACCAAAACAACAAACCAATGTTTCAAGTTCTTTTATGGATGTTCAAGCATCTCTCTACTAGTGTGCAGTCCCAATACTCTGCCCTCAAGACTGAACTTAGTCTAAAAGAATCCAACTCAAACTATTATACTCAGTTAATTGGTTCCCAGGGCATACCAACAGCTAAAAAACCTCCCTTCACAATTGTTGAGGTATTCATGAGTTCCATATACTGTCCTAGATCTAGGTTTTTCCTTTATCACCTCCTTTATGGCTGTAGCATACAAAAATCAGGCCTATTCTGACCCTAGCTATAACAGTAGGCACTTAGGACTTTGATCTCACCTGTAGCTTGATGGATCCGCTTCAGAAATTTCATAAAGATGATTGATACAAAATTTAGTGGCTTGATTCCATGTTATGACCATTCATGCACTTTCATTCTCCTCTCCACTGTACACTATGTATTCCTTGTCATAACTAAAAAAAAAACAGTCACGTATATCTTGAGTGATACAGATCCATTATAGTTGAAATTTGGACATTAGTGATATCATGTAATTACAGAGGTACCCTGAAATTTTCAAGCAATTTCATCCATGCAGTAAAAAAGTTATGCTATTTTCTCTAGATCAGGCCAGAGAGCCTTCAATTTGCTATAAAACTCAAATTATGCATTTTCAAAACATACAAAAAATACCAATGTGATCCACATCACCTGTAGAATATTTCCATGCTAATAATCATGAGATTTACATCATTTTCATGTCATGGAGGGTTTCTATCTTGCTGTCCTGCCAGGGTTCTTGTGCATAGTGCATTGAAAACAAGCTAATTTTCTTCAACACATGGTCGATTTTCCATCTTTCAAAACATATTGCATGCACCATTATACATTATGAAACCTCTAGAATCCCTGTCCCTCTTCATTTCCATGAATCACCTATGAAATAGGTATTCATTAGCTAATAATAGACTCTAACAAGCACCTAAACTGACTTCTAGGCCAATTCACACTCCTAAGAAGACTCAACAACTTCCTCTACATAGAAATCACGTGGATATCTCCTTAATGCTCTCATGTAATCCATATAAGACAACTATTACATTATTACATGGCTTTATTTTTCTAATATTACTCCTTTACTATGTCAAATTTACTCCTACAACTTTCTTACAAGTACTCATTCCCCCTTTTCAACATATATTGACTTTTTACAAGCACATGTGTGCTTTTACAACACATTTGAATTCAAATACACATTTCTAACATGCTTAATGGTTTCATGGGACCTTATTTTGTCTTGACACTTGATGCTCCTGCATCATGACTCCACACAACTAGTAAGCTAACTCAACATAATTGATACACCTAAGCAAGCTACACAAGTGTAGAGCTAACACAAGTGCAAAAATTATCCTAATAAAAAATAAAAGGATAAATAATAACCTACACCAACACCCCTATAATCATAACTTAGGTGGGAATAAAATAAGTTGGGTCCCGAGAACAACACCTGATGAGGTACCCACATATAATAACTAGGAAAAAGAAACACCGTAAGGTACCAAAAACTAGTAATAGTATTGTAGAGAGATAAAAAACCAGCTGAAAGGCATCCCAAGAAGCTCAAATAAAATTTTTTGTACAATGTTGAAGAAGTTTGGTGTGCACTATGGTCTAAATCCATTGTTCTATCACAAAACTCAAAAACAATTGATATTGGGCTTCACCAGAATAACTCCATACAATGAGACTATAAATGGAGTGATGTCAAAATTGTAAAAAACCTGAAAAATAATTTGATCAAGCACTACAAATATGTGTGCCACGATCCATGAACAATAACCAAGGTAAACAGACAAGGACACAAGATCTAAAGAAATAGGAGTGTCACGATCCAAGAACAAACAAAGTAATAAGGTAAGGAGACAAAACCCGAAGAAGTAGGGTCAACATCACATCCTCCCATACTACTAAATGGGTAGAGTGACGCTACAAATCTATATGATTTTTCAAAAAAAATACTCAAACACTGATAAACTAACACTGAGATTCAATGGAATAGCTCCCCCACAAGAGAGACTATCAACATGCCTAAAAGTGTTGATTACAAATACAAAATCTCTCAACAAACAAGAGAGATATACTACATCTGTTAAATAAAAATACTTAAAACAAGGACCATTATAAAGAAGATGGTATAGAAAGTGGAACAAGAGGCCGAATGATGGAGGAGCCATGCCTCTAGAGTCATCTTAAAGAATGCCTATGTCACTGCCACAAGTGATCAGAAATCCACCTCAAATCAACAAGAATGGATGAAGAAGATGTCTGCATATGATTTAGTGTGAAATTCAAAATAGGGTAATGGAAAGTAACATTAGAATACGTGTCAAGTTGATCATATCTAACAGTTGAAATCTCATGTTTCATAAGCCTGAGTGAGGGTGCATAACTCATGTGTAGCTGATGGTCCTCGAAAAGAGTTGAGTGAAAAAAATAGGAGCTTTGTCAATTTGTGATCCCAATGAAGTACCTACTCAAAAACCAATTCCATGGCGAGAATGCCACTTAAATGGATGAATAGGGGAAGAAATGCCCTATGAATGTCTATTAATACCTTCACCCGTGAAAACCATAGAACAGAGCATGCGAGAAACGAATGTAATGGTATGCTTTTCAAAAGACCCAGGTAGGTGAGCAGAAGGAGATGATGTGGGATACATAGAATGTGTAACTGTAATGGGCATATATGTAGAAGAACATGTAGTAACAAGTGTAATAGGATCAAAAGCATCAGAAGTAGGAACAGGCTGAAAAAATGACAGATCAAGGTCAATGGGTGCATGATCTATAGATGCAAGTGGACTAGGAATATGGATATGACTGTCCACAATATGAGGTTGATGCTGCAGACTAGCAAGTTTTTTCTTCAAGAAGTGTATGAGATCATCTTTGCCATGAATGAGGGCTTGTAGAAGAGAATTTCACTTCTTGAGTGATCTATTTTATTACAAAATTTTAATTAGGTCGTCTTGAATGGAATTTTTTTTAGTGAACATCTCATTCTCATACTATAAATCAAAGATCTCAGAGTACAAATCCATGATAAATGCAAAAACACACATAAAAAATGTAGCACCCAAATAATATAGGATGTCAGGCTCTACTAAAAATGCATCGAAAACACTGTGGAGTCCTTTCTTTTCTTATATCATATCTCTAGATCAATATTATGCGAGCAAGAAAAAGAAAAAATGTTTTCTTATGAGGGGGTTTGGCAACCTGTCAAATCGGGCCTCACCCTTCAGTATTCGACACCTGAGAACAAAATATCACCAAGAATATACTATATAACGGACACTCCAGATCAATATTATGCGAGCAATAAAAAGAAAAATGTTTTCTTATGAGGGGGTTTGACAACTTGTCAAATCAGGCCTCACCCTTCAGTATTCAACACCAGAGAACAAAATATCACCAGGAATATACTATGTAATGTACCAGACAATAGGGGTTTGAGGGTGACAACCCCTAGTGGGGTCAAGGGGAAGTGCCCCCTACACGCTCCTAGTCACGATAAGGGGCAGGGCTGAGTGGTGGTGCCCCTAAAACCAAACACTAATTACCCTTTTAAATTACTGTCAAAATGGCCCAAAAAATTAATTTTTTACCACAAACCGAATCCCCCAAACTGCTTATAATTATGTAGTTTTATTACAATATTTTCCCAATTTAGAAAGAAAATGCTCTAAAATAGTTCCCTTTTACAATTAAAATGCCCCCTTTTATAAATAAATCACTCTTAAAATTATTGCCCCCTTTTATAATTTTAAAAAATCCCCTCAAAACAAAAAAGGGCCTTTGGGGGGTTTGAACCTAAGACCATTCTAATGTTAATTGAATTTTTTAGCAAGTTCAAATGGGACCAACTCGACATGAAGTTAATGCACTAGCTACTAAAGAAACTAGCAACTCAGAAATGATGGAGGGTTTATGTTACCTCATGATGTGGTATGGAGTGCTAGATGGTTGATTCTCACTGCTACAACTTGATATACCTGCAAATAAGACTGAAAATGATTTTGATTAGATAGATAGATGTGGGGGCTTCCTGACTAAGTGGATCCAAGAATATTTTGACTTCCTTGGTGGATGTCAACCCCCATTTGTTTAGATAAAGTGAAATAAAACAACAAGAGCATGCAGAAACAAAAAAGTACTGAATCTGAAAAATGATAGAAATTGATCTAAATCTGATTAGATGGCAATAATTGTAAAATAAATGTTACCTGGTCTGGGTCGATGGTGACCCAGACTATGTAAAAGTAGGTTGACGGATGACCTAGGAGGATGAATGTGAGCCTGTAGATGAAATATGCAGACCTGGGAGGTCTGAGAGTGATCTGGAAGCTGATCAGGACTTGTAACTATTTGTAAGAGGATCTGCAGAAGAGAACCAGAGGTAGAGAAGTAGGATAAAGGATGGAAAAGATAATTTAGATAGGTTATTGGATAGATAGGCCCTGGTTGATGGTGACCTAGGGGGATTGGTGGCGAACTGTATTAGGAAAATGCAAATCCGAGGATGAGAAGATAAAAATGGCAACCTGTAAGCAAGAGGAGTTATAGGAGAAGGTTGTTAAGTGTTTCAAAGCTACATTTGTACCTGTAAGATGTTTAAAACAAAGCATATATGATAATATGATAAAGATATGGAAAGGGATATGATAATGATAAGAAGATCTCATGAATGATGATCGTGAGAGATGCAAGCATGCTGGAGGGATGTCTAAGAGGTTTGTGGATGTCTCAGAACTACTCAGGCACATGAGAAGGATGCTCAGGCTTGGAGAAATCTTGAGAATTGCACATCTATGATTTTCTGATACATAATAGAAGGAAAGAAGATAGTTTATAGGGGGTTGACAGTGACCAGTATGGCTAGGTCACCACTGACTATGGGGAAATTTTCCCAATGGGCATGATTTTCTTCTTTTGATGGGATTTTGATGTTTTTAAAGGATTGGGTGAGTGCTTTAAAGCATGTAGGAGGGATTAGGTTTCTTGGGGATGAATTTAAGTTAGTTAGGGCATAAAAATAGATGGGAGAAAAGATTAGAAAATCAAAGGGATGAATGTTAGGATAAAAGCATCCTAAATGGCTAGGGAAAGATAAAGGGTATTAATTAATTAATTAATTAAGAATAAGGATTAATGTGGATGAGATAATTGGGCATGTAAGATATTAAAATGATTAATTAAATTAATGTACTTAATTAATTAATGAGGATTGGGGGGATTTAATTAAATAAGGGGATGATTGAATAAATATGCACACGTGGGTGATGAGGGTATAGATACTGAATTTAGGTGTCTACATTTTTCCCCTTTTTGTTGAGTGGTTTGGGCTAGCAAGCCATGAGAAAAAATGATGAGAGTTGGATAAAGATAATAAGAATTGATGATGAGCTCCCCCTCAAATGGGGGATCAATGATGTCAAGGGAAATCAATGACGCATTTGAAAAAGGTAAATGATAAAGGGTGGGTGGGTGAAGAAAGGATGGGTAAAATGATTACCAAGGCAAGATGCCCCAGGAAAAAAGGATCGCAATAATGATGAAAACTATGGCGGTGACTCCAATATCACATCGGTAGGGGATAATTGTGGTCTCAACAGAGAAGAAAAACAATGTTCTATGGACCAGTGAGTGGGTGAAGATCACTGCAGTATGGATGCAGGCTGGGATGACCAACGGGTCATAGGAAAGTCATCAAAGTATGCACAACTATATGCAAAAAGTATGTGAAATCCTTCATACACGAGGAATCAAGTGAATAGGTATGCATCCACAAGGGATGAGGATGAATGATATGGTGCCCAATGGGACACAAAAAATGGTCTGATAAGGAAAAATGAAAAAGTGAGTGATGAATTAATATGCCCCAAAGGGGGAAAGAATGGATGCAAAGGTGAAAAAAGGAAAAGTCAAATATGCCCCAAGTGGGGAAAGGTATGGCCACAAAGGAAAAAAGGAAAAAGTATGCCCCAAGAGGGGAAAAGCATGGCCACAAAGGTGGAATTTGATGAAAAATAATGGTGCCCCAAGGATGGAGCATGAATATGGCCACAATAGTGGACTTGATATAATGAATGTAATGCCCAAATAGGAAGATGAATATGGCCTCAAAAGAGGACTTCATGTGTGGATTGGATAGGATTATAAATAAAATTCCCAATAGAGGAGTGATTATAGCCATGAAAGGTGGACTTAGGGAATAAATATGATTAACATGCCTGAAGGAAAAAGAGATGGCCATGAATGTGGACTTGAAGAGTTACATATGCCCAAAGGAGGAGTGATTATAGTTGGAAAATGTGCCCGAAGGAAGTTTTATAGAAATATGAAAAATTCCCAAAGGGAAAATGGAGATGACCATAAATGTGGATTTAAAGGTCAACAATAGATGATGCCCTAGAAAGGGATGCAAGAAAGAGGGGAGAAAGCCCAAAATGGTTACTGCTAAGGCTAGTTGATGGTGACTGAGGACGAGTGACCCAAGGGGGTCGATGATGACTAGGTGTCAGTGGGCTATATAAGCCCTAGGGGTCATGAATAATGCTCATTTTCACGTGACAAAATTAATGAGAGAGAGCAAAGTGAGAAAAGAGAGATTGAGGAAATGGAGGCCATCGGAGCTGTGAGGAAATGCTAGAGGGTGTAGAGGATGGTGAGTAACAAAACTCACGCTGGTTTTTTATTTAATTTCATGTTTTATTTATTTTTTTTCATTTTTTTTGTAAAAAGTGGATGACACCAGGGGTGGTTGGTGGTGACCCAGTGGGTCGACATTGACCCAGCCCTAAGGCAGGTTGACTGACCCTAAGATGCATCGACCTAACCTGGGTCGGTGTTGAATAGGGTTAGATTGGATAAAAAAAATTTAGATGGAATTTAATGCACTTTTAATGGATTTTTGGATCAGAGGTCTAATGTATGCATACTTTGTTTGTGATTGTAGGCCAGAGAGACCTTATATCTGAGAGATTGGGTGCCAGCTCTATATGAGCAGATCAGAGGGGATGTGACAGATGTTGAGTGGGATCATCTATTTGCAGTTGGATTAGGAGGATTTAGACATTATCAGAGGATCCCATGGGATGTGGGGCTTATGATTGCTTTGGTTGAGAGGTGGGATAGGACAGACATGTACATTTTGGTTCAGGATAGGGAGATGACTATCACCCTGGAGGATGTGTATCAGATTCTTAGGTTTCGATATAGGGGGAGAAATAGTTCCCATTACTAGTGATGATAAGATTGGTAGTTTTGACGTGGCTATTTGGAGCCGATGCACCCCAGATCATAGGTTTTCTTCAAGGGATTTTTCATATGAGTTGAGATATGAGGCTAGGGTACCACACAACTAGTTGATTTGCATGGTGATGATGGCAGTGTCCTGCTATGATTTTCCAGACTCAGGAGGAGCTTGAGTTTCCATGGGCATTGACTGGTGTAGTGGCCGATATTGTTGACCACCAGATAATCTTTTCATTTGGGACCACCTTGTTAGCTCAGGTTTACCATGAGCTATCTGGATACAGGGTGGGTAGGAGGTCAGGGTTGGATGTAGGCTTCTTTCTTACACTACTGGGCCTATGAGCATATTGATGTGATTAGGCCACTAGGGCTTCCATGGGTCACAGGAGACCATATTCAAGTTAGAGGTGGGATTTCTGAGATGGAGGGCCGATCAGGCCTTCAGAGACATGGGGTGAGAGAGGGGTGGATTGGTATGTGGATTGGCTTACAGAGTTGGATGTTGATCAGGTTAGGTGGTGGCCATATCAGGATTTCCCACCTGGCCTGGTGTGGATGTGGAGCTAGTGGGGATGAGGAGGATGAGATGGGTGCAGGGGAGATGACCGGAGATGATAGAGGTCATTCAGTTTGACAGGGTGAGATGATAGTTTGGAGTCGTTCAGTCAGTGCCTCATGATCTGATTTTGTACAGGAGGGAGGAGATGGATAGAGAGCTTCTTGAGTCCTACTATGGCAGACCCATTGGAGGAGGAGGTTGTGCCATGGGATGATGATGATGATGTTGGGAGTAGGAGTAGGATACTCTGATTGGCACATGGCAACATGGGAAGCTCAAGTGGTTGAGGGAGAGGAGGAGATAGAGGAGATGGAGGTTGAGGTTGAGGTGGCTCTAGGAGGTGGTGGAGATGGAGTAGGAGAGGCTACAAAGGTGGCATGCTTATGTGCTTGAGTTAGATCAGATGAGAGTAGAGAGAGATACAACCTTAGCAGTGGGATGTGGTCACTCAGGAGAGAGACCAAATTATTCAGGAGAGGGACCACTACCATAGGAAGAGGGAGGCCTACATGGCCCATTTTGGAGATTTGGCTACTATTGTAGCAACAGAGTCAGCCAGTGGTGTTTAGGAAGCACCACAGGGATCAGGACAGATGGCACCCCCTGGCATGATTTCTATGGATAGATATAGGGTGCTAGCCATAGAGGCTAGATATTATGAGGGGATTTTGTTCATAAGTTACCAAAGACCCTACACTACTGGGAGCATCTCCAGAGGATGAGGCAACAGGTGGAGCTAGGCCATCTAGGAGTACAACATGAGTGTAGCTCAGACCACAATGAGTAGAGGGAGGCCAGGAGGGTGGAAAAGATGTGCAAGGGTTCAAGTGTTGTACCTACCCCTAGGAGATGAGGACTTGAGAGCCTCATATATTCACTTTACATATTTTGATAGCATTTCTACTTTGAGGGAGCCCCCTAGAGGGCCATGATGTATTGATATACATTTTGATATATGATATATGGTTTTTTCATGGATTATCATGTGTTCATTATGTGATGTGATGGATTTTAATTTGATATGATGATGATTTTAGATTATATGTCATGATGATGGATTTTAGATTAGATGTGATGGTGATTTTAGATTATATGTTTGTTTTATATTTGATGATGATGGTGAAATAAATATATGATTAGATGTTTATTTGGATGTGCATGTGTATGGATGATGATATAAATGTGTAATGTGGTAATATGTTTTTGTGTTTAAATTTGATCATGATGATTAGAATGTATATGGGTAAGATGTGATGGAAAAAATTAAGAATGAATGTGATTAATGATGGATTAAGTTTGATAAATGTGTTGTAAGATAGATAGATAACATATAGGTGATTGAGATGAAGAAAGATGTGCTGAAAGACAAATGCAATAGGATTAGGATAAAAATGCCTTGCAATAGTGGTGACCTATAGGTGAAACAACACTACATTATAGTGAGGAATGTATGAGGAAAAGATGCCTCTAACTACATTGGAGGTAAACAAAAAGGGGATCCAGGTAATGCAAGGCACATGTGACCAAAACTAATGCTAGAAAATAACCAATGATAGTTAGTCATTTCATAGATCATAAGGAAAAAATGGATGAGATGATCTCATAAACCTAATGTTGACATGAAAAAAGGGGTTTGAGATGAAACTTGTACAAGGAAAGAGGGTTCTCCAAAAGTGGTGTTCCCTAAACTATGCCCCAGCTCTGGGAAGGGGAAAGAGAAAGTTGATCAATGTGGGAAGCTTTCTTAGGATGCTAATAAAATGGAAGGTTGATCAATGCAGGAAGCCTTCAAATTCCATAAGGAGTAGCCATCCTTCGAGGGTATGGTCTACTTTATACAAAATATAGATGGCAAGAATAAATGATATCCATCCTTCGAGGGATCAGTCTATTTGTTTGATTTTGATTTTGATTTCATGTTTTTGATTTTTTTTTCTTTTTTTTCATGAATATATGTCCTTTGAGGGATCAGTCTATTTTTTTGATAATTTTGATTTTTGATTTAAGCATCCATGAATTTTGATTTTACATGGGGGAGAGCTGGGACTAGCTAAGTAGACCACTTAGGAGGGGATAAAGAGTGTACAAGAGACACCCCTGGACCCTTTGCATGGTTCCAATAGGTGAATAAGAAGGTGACAAATGTGATGATCATGGAGTTATCACCAAAGGGGAGAACCTATCCATAAGGAATATGCTACGGGAAGAGCCATGGTGCCCATATTTAAGGTCACATCTAGGAAGTGATGGAAGACCACATAATTCCAAATCATCATGATGAGATATGGAAGGGGCTAAGATGGAGGAATGATCTGAGGACATGACTAAGGGAACATTGGTAAATATGCTAACAATAGAATGGTCACAAGTGCAATGCGTTAAGTGGTTCCACTTCTGGTTTACCATCAAGGGAAGCCAAATGATAGGCTCCCAACCCATACTTGTGTGTAATAATGTATGGTTGATCCAGTTGGGGGAAAACTTTTTCCATGGTTGGCTCCTTTCTAGAGTGGTGTCATTCTGATAAAGTTATGAGGCCACCGACATTAACATCACATTAGGAAGATGGGATGACAAGTGAAAATAAGAGCAAGTGCTACCTATTAGGAAAGTGAATGGTATGCATTTAAGATGAATAAATGGTCCCCCTAGAGGGACAAGATAAATAGGATCAGATGAGATGAGTTAAATAAAGATTATGAAATAGGCTCCTGCAATGGTGGGTTTAGATAAAGCCATGGTGCTTCTAAAGGGAAACACATATATGGCCACAAAGGTGGTTGTAGGAAGAGATAGAAAGTACAATCAGATAAACCAAGCTAGATGAGATAGATGATGCCAAATGTGGAAAGGAACTAATATGTGAACAAACAAGTCCTAGAAAGAAGTCCCCCTAGCATGGGAGGATGAATCGATGAAGATGAGAAAAAAATATGCTAAAGGATCAATAATGGGGGAAGATGTTCCCCTAGTGAAAGGGATGTGGATAGGATAGTGGATGTCAAAGGATATGGATGTCAAGAAGATGGTGTATCAAGGTGAATAGTATCGATGAACAAGGGAGGACCCTCATCAAGAGGAGTGATAGGAGATGATGTAGATGGGTGAAGAGACCAGGAAGCTTATGGATGGAGATGTGTAAAAGGGATTAGATGTGTTATGGATGAAGCAGTAGATGGAGAAGGGGAACTCATCAAGGAGGTCCTCTCACTCAATAAGATCATGGAAAATAGTCTGAAGGGCCTTACAATGCTCGGTGTCATGACCCGGAGTGTGATGATAAGCATAAATGCAATAGGGATCAAACCATGAGGGCTTCAGATGGTTAGGGTCAAAGGCTCTGATAGGTGGGAGTGTGATGGTAGAAGTATGAAGAAAATGTTGGAGGACCTCCACATATGATTTGATGTGGGCACCAGGGAAGGTTCTGTAAGATGGTGTGGATGGTGATGGTGAAGGTGGATTGGGTTGAGGTCTAGGTGGTCTAGAAGAAGACACAAGTGGTGGATGATTTAGGCCTGGATGGATGGATAATTGGAGGTATTTTTGATGAGGGGACTGGCCCTAGGAGGGAATCAGACTATTTGGATTTGGATTGGTTGATTGGTTGTGATGGAGGAGGGGGTCCTAAGATAGAGGGATGTGGCCCCAGGATGGAAGATGTAGATTTGGTCTTGATAGGAGGGATGTTGATCTTCTTGTGAGGATGCTCAAGGGATCATTGTGGAAGGATACCAAGGTTTTTAGATTTGGATTGTTGAGGAGTTCCCTTGGTAGGGATAAAATGATTTCAACAGGTGGATCAGAAGATGGGGATGTGGTTGATGGAGGAAGTAATTTTTGCATGATTTGTTCCAGGGAGGATGGGAATTGGTTTGATGTGGGAATGTCTAGTTATGTGGATGAGATGGGAGGATCACCTATGGTAGCTACAAGTTGAAGTGCTCTCCAATATTTCTCAAATGATGTAGGTGGTGTAGAAGAAGAAGGAGATAATGGGGATGTGGTCATGATAGTCGATGCGGTAGGTGGGAAAAGCATAGAAAGAGGAACCAGTATGGAATCTAAGGATGGAACGATAGGAAAAGGTGGAAGAGATGTGGATGGGGGAACAGGGTCTGATGCAGTGGTTTGAGTAGATTCAGGTGTGGGATCGATAGTAGGAATAGATGTGGATATGGAAATAGAAAGGGGTGTTTGGATCATGTAGTTAATAATGTCTATGTGAGATGGTGTAGATGGTGGATGGGTTAGGGTAGGGATGGAAGAGGGATGAGTGTCAACTATGTTTATTTTAGGTGTCTCAAGAGGCATATAGGTGGATTGAGGAGATGTGATAGGTGTGATAACAAATGTGGATGTGGGAATGGTAGATGTTGGAGGATTGGATGATGTGGGCATGGGTAAAGAAATATGTGATAGGTGTCAAGATGTTGGGGTGGACTCGTGGATGTGGAAGAAATAATCATGGTGACAAGTGTGTGTGGGAGAGATGTAGATAATGGTCTAGTAACATGTATAGGTGTGGATAGAGAGACAGGTGAAATCAAGGCTAGTGTGGATGTGGTAAGAGTAGGACTAGTTGTAGATGAAAGAGAAGCAATGGAGGTTAAGGTGGTAGGTAGTGGGATTGTGGATATAGTGGATGTGAGGATAGCCCTTGAAGGGGTGGTTGGCACAATATCTAAGATAGGGGTAGATGATGAAGATGGTAAAATAGATGTAGGAGAAGATGTTTGATGTATGGTGTTGATTGAGAATGGGTTAAATTGATGTGATGTAGAAGGTGAAGATGAACTCACTGGTGGGGGATTAGGAAATGTCTGTTGAAAATGTCACATTGGTGAAGATGGGATTTTTGGGGGGATGTAGGAGCATGGTGATAAGTAGGTCATGGTAAGATGACAAGGATGGGGCAATAATGAAGGTATGATATAGAAGGCTCATAAGGGATGTCCCTAGGTGAGACAGGTATGTCGGATGAAGGGGAGATGTCATAAGGTGAAACAAGATCTGTTGATTGATATCTATGGAGGAGGAAGTCATAGATGGGGTTCTCATGAGGAATATCCATAAGTGAAGTGGGTATGGTGATTCTGGATGACCTGGGAAGGGCATGAGGTAATGAAGAAAAAGATGGTGGGGTAGAAGTAGGAATGGTGTAAGGTGATGGGGATAAAGGTGATGGGGGTAAAACAGGGGCTACTGGTCGATGTGATCGAGAAGTAGAGGGCTTGTGGTGAGAGATAATCATAGATGGGATTGGAAGAAGGTCTAGAAGCAACCAATGGTTTGGATGGGGTCATGGTGGATACTGAGAACTACTCGAGGAAAATGTTTGGTTCCATTATTAAACAGACAAGTCAAGAAAACAATTCCTTTTATGTTTTGATTAAGAATGTGAAAAAGAAAAGGGAGATGGATAACAAAGGACCTAGAAGAAGGTGAACTATGTTTGGTTTCAGGTAAGTTGTGGCTAGGGAATGTCTGAGGTGCAACTTCCTGTTGGGTGATCAAATCCCAATCAGTCTACTGGGAAAGGGAATGTTTTGATGTGTGATTTGATTTGTGTGGTTTAGGTTGTGTGTGACAAGATGTGTGATGTAGAAGATTGAACCCCTACTTAGACTATATGAGAAAGAAGGATGCAGAAAAGAAGGGTTATTTTAAAGCCAAAATGAAATGTTATTTTTGATGAGAACACAGACAGGAAGGGAAAGTACAATGCAAAAGGAGAAAATAGGGAAAAGAGGAATACCTGGATAACGCTTTTCCTATTTATCTACACTTTTGAGTGATGAGCGATCCAAAGGTGAACCCAACACAAACAAGAAATAAAGTGAATCCTCACACTGCAGTGTTAGTAGGGAAAAAAATAGAATATAGAAAAGAAAGAGACCACCTAAAGGGTGTCCCACCAGTGTGCCAGGAATGTTGTCCAAATTTCTCATTCGTAATGAAGTTAATGCACTAGCTACTAAAGAAACTAGCAACTCAGAAATTATGGAGGGTTTATGTTACCTCAGATGTGATATGGGCGCTAGATGGTTGATTCTTGCTGCTGAAAACTTGATATACCTATAAATAAGACTAAAAATGATTTTGATTAGATAGATATATGTGGGGGTTTCCCCAAAAAAGTGGATCCAAGAAGATTTTAACTTCCTTTGGTGGATGTCAACCCCCATTTGTTTAGATAAAGTGAAATAAAACAACAAGAGCATGCAGAAAATAAATATACTGAATATGAAAAATGATAAGAAATTGATCTAAAGATGATTAGATGAAAATAACTGTAAAATAAATGTTACCTGGTCTGGGTTGATGACATGACCCAGACTATGTAAAGGTAGGTTCAACGATGACCTGGGAGGATGAATGTGAGATTGTAGATGAAATATGCAGACCTGAAAGGTCTGAGAGTGATCTGGAAGGATGATAAGGACCTATAATGTTGTAAGTAGATCTGCAGAAGAGAACCAGAGGCATAGAGAAGTAGGATAAAGGATGGAAAAGAGAATTTAGATAGGTTATTGGATAGACAATGGACCTAGTCGATGACAATCTGAGGGGGATCAGTGGTGACTGTATTAGGAAAATTGCAAAGTTGAGGATGAGAAGATAAAAAAGACAACCTGTAAGAAAAAATGAGCTATAGGGGAAGGTTGCTAAGTATTTCTGAAGCTTCTGATGTACCTGCAAGATGTTAGAAACAAAACATATACAGATAATATGATAAAGATACATAAAGGGATATGATAATGATAAGAAGATCTCATGAACGATGATCGTGAGTGATGCAAGCACGTTGGAGGAATGTCCAAGAGGTCTGTGGATGTCTCAGAACTTCTCAAGAACAAGGAAGGATGCTCAGGATCAGAGAAATCTTGAGAATTACATGCATCTGATTTTATGAATAAAATAGAAGGAAAGAAGCTAGTTTTATAGGGTTGACAACGACCAGGCTGGGTCATCATTGACTTGTGGGGAAAGTTTCCCCAATGGGCATGATTTTCTACTTTTGATGGGATTTTGGTTTTTTAAAGATTGGTGAATGCTTTAAAGCATGTAGGTGGGATTAGGTTGCTTGGGGATGAATTTAAGTTAGTTAGGGCATAAAAATAGATTTGAGAAAAGCTAGAAAATAAAAGGGATGTGTGTGTAGGATAAAAGCATCCTAATTAGAAGGTTGGTTAGGGAAAGATGAAAATTAATTAATTAATATGAATTAATTAATTAAAGACATAAGGATTAATGTGGATGGGATAATTGGGCATGTAAGATATTAAAATAATTAATTAATTAATGTCACTTAATTAATTAATGAGGATTGGAGGGAGCATTTAATTAAATAAGGGGGATGATTGAATAAATATGTGCATGTGGGTGATGAGGGTATAGATACCGAAATGGTTTCCGAACTGAGTTTTCCCTAAAAAGGTTGAGAAGAGGCTTTCAAGGTTAACCATGTTTTGCAGAGTCCTAGTTATCACCGAGCCATGAATCAACCATCACCAAGCTTCTAGCACCAATCAGGAGTCACCAATGATCTAAGATGATCAGTGACCACTTTTCCACAAAGATGAGACAAAATACCACCTTTCCACCACTTAATCAAGACTGATATCCCAATGAGATGGAGAGATACTATAGATCTAATTCCAAGATGAGTAAGAAGAGAAACCGTCAAGAAAATATAAAAACTAGGGGCTGAGTTGAATATCTATACAGCCGAGAAGAACCATTAGGAGCCACCACTGAGGAGCTAAGGCTAATATGTGGCCAATAGAGCTAGGTAGAGGCTTCCAAGTGCTAATTAAACATAGACCAAACAAAAAACAAATAAATAAGATTATAGAAGCCACCAATCCGCTATCACTTCAGCCCTAAGCTATGAAGGATGATCCGCTCATAGAGCCAGGGCCAAGCCAAAATGAACTGACCCGGGTAGTAAAGAACTGCCAAATCAAGATGATGAACCATAACGACTAAACTGCTATGTTAAAACTGATTCCAAAATAAGCCAACTCAAAACTAAAGAGAGGGATGAGTTAGGGGTATGTCAATATGAAATAAATAGAGGATTAACACCTAAGGAAATGGAAGAGCTGAGTAGTAAGCTCTAAGACAGGTCCAACAAAGGTGTTTTAAATAACACCCATAATAAAGATAACTTCAAATAAATTTCAATGATAACCTCAAGATGATTATGCTTAAGGAAATATGTGAAAATGTTGAGGTGATCCAGCCAAAGTAACAAGCAGGGCACAACCAAATATGGAACGAGTTGAGTCAATAAATCTTCACTCCAAGCACGAGTTATATGACGATATGGAAGATCCTGAACAAAGGTGTGTAGATAATAAATGAGAATTTTAGGGATGAACTAGAAAATATATGTTATTATGAGCCATTATAGATGCAAAAATCAGTATTGAAAAATAATGACCTCTCTATCCAATAAAACTCTACAAAATGCTTTCAAAAAAACTGAGCAACAACTGGTGAAGCGTGATTTAATACTATGTAAGAGAATCCAATGATTCTCATCTGAGGATCACTACAATAGAATAAAAATTACCACAAATATGAGAGTGCATATAAAATCAACTAAAAATTACATAATAGAATGATGTAATTTATGTACATATAGGAGGAGGAAAGTGCAACTACTACCTACATCAGTGGTGAATAACTCTCACTAACTAATACTGGCAGTAGAGATGAATCCACACAACTATTAAGCTAACTCAACACAATTGGTAAGCTAAATCAGCACAACTAATACACCTAATCAATATAAAATAAGTGTAGAGCTACGACAAGTGCAAAAATTATCCTAATAAACAAATAAATGGATAAATAATAACCTACACCAACAGAGAAAGAAAAACTCTAGTTTTGTGGAGATTTGTTTTTTTAGGGCTGAGATGAAGGTTCTAGGATGAAAAGTAAACCATTATATAATCCTTGAGATATGCAATACATTTCCATGAAAAATTTCAGGTGGCTTCAATGAATATATTTGAAGATACAGGTCCTCAATGTAGCCCTACCAATTTTGGCCTAGAGGGAGTAAAAGCTAGTCTTTTGGTTTGAAGAAAGTTTGATCATTTTTCTTATTTTTTCTTCATTTTATGGTCATGGATAGTTTATTTACACCTTTTATTATGTTTTTGAGCTCTTGGAATGGTATTATTAAGTGGTATTTAGTTGAAAACCTAATGGCCTAGAAAGTTGTAGTTGGCTTCTCAAGAAGGTGTGAAGAAACCGGTGTGCTGAATCATATTTATCCACATGAGCTATGCATGTTAGTGTTTGATGGTTTTTTTTAGGTATCCATTGATGTTTTAAATGCTTTGGTTGAGTTTGGAAGTGAATTTTAAGGTTAGTGGAGCTTGATTCCTCAAGACTAGTCAAGTCTTGGTGCTTGATGGAGTTGTCTTGACCCTTACCAACCTATATGGGTCTTTTAGTGTGTTTTATATGAGGAATTATATGTATTTTATGTTTGGAATTACCAACATTAAGGGTCTTAGCCAACCTATGGTCACTTATGGGGTGTGTCAAGTATAAAAGTGTAATGTGTGTGCTTATTTGCACTAGTTGTGTCTATGGGGTTATAAACGACCTATAGGAGATTGAAGAAGAGTGAATATGGGTTAAGGATAGAGATGAGGAGAGGAATTAAGGTCTAATTAATATTTATTAACATGTATGAAATGGAAATTTTCCTATTCAGCCCATGAAGAAGAATATTTGAGTGAGTTAGGAGAGAGGAGTTTTAAGAGGGTTTGGTGTATTTGGAGCTGAATTTGGATCACAATCAGTTGTTTAAGAAACATATCTTCAGTGATCATCCATTAAAATATTTTATGATGAGTAATATTAATGAAATTTCTTTTTTATGAGTAATATTATCAAAGGTTTCTAAGGGTAGGTGCTCTTTGTGAAGTGGGTGATTCACTAAACAAGTCTTGTGTGATATGTAATATGCATACAAGCCCTTTGTTATGACTAATATTAGAAGAGGTTTTAGTAGGTTTTATTCCCCTTGTGGATTTCCCACTTAAATATGGTTTTCATGTGTTTTGTACCTTATTTCATGCTTGTTATCATGTGAATGTGCAACAGGAAAATTCTTAACTTTCAAGCATGACAACCATACCCTAGCTAAAAATTTTACTCAAAGGTCATTTTGAGCCCTCCTTCCTACCACCATAATCATTAAGTTAGTCATATCCCTTCTCTCTGAATCATTTAAAATTTTCATGGTAGTATGTCCATAGGTGATTTAGGGATACCTAGTCACTCAAAGTGCTTTCAAGGCAAGATCCATCAAAACAGGCCTGGGAAAGATCATTTTTTGATTTTCTCGAAGTTGGCACACATCCTCTGAAGTGGAATGAAAATAAAAAATCCATCATGGAGACATATCAAAGATATAGGAACATTGTGAAATCATTTTAAATTTTTTGTGGAAGGTTTCACAAGTTTTGGAGCAAGTTCACCAAAAGTGAGTCTTAGAGGCCTAGGTAGTGCACATTACAAAAACAACCCTTGAGCTTCAAGAAGTGATTCTAAGAGCTCTAGAAGGAGTTAAGAGTAAAAAAAATCATTAGAAAGGCATTTCAGATACCCAGATGGTGGTGAAATCATATTCTACACAACATCTAGGTGCACTATGTACACATCCAGGTTTTTGTATACATAACCTTGAAGCCTAAGAAAAAATCCTAAATTTCAGTTGGTAAATGGTGGAATCAAGCTCCAAGAACCCCACCATTGGATTCATAAGGACATGTTCAGTCAATATCATATAAAATTTCATCAAAAAAATCCACCGGAAGCTCCATATATGATCCCGATAAGACGCTCCCTAAGGTAAATCTCCAGCATTTAGCCAATTTTTGAGTTAATAACTCAACCAATTAGAATGTGGCCCACTGTTTTGCACCAAGTGCACCAAATATTTGGTGCAACATGTGCAATAAAATTCACCCCTACCAAATTTGAGCCCTTGGACCTCCAGACGACCAAGTTTTAACTCTTTCTGATCAATAGGGATCCAGAAAAACACACCATTCCATCAAATCCATCAACACCAAGAAGGAAAAATGAAGAAAAATGAAGAAAACGAGGATCTGTTTGTAAATCAATATAACTACTTCTCTTTGCAGAGTGCTATTTAAAAAACCAGTACCATGACATGGCGACGATCTTGTAACCGCTGCCTAGCTAGTGCGGTAGTCCTGTGATTGCCGGTTTGAGCAATGTGGTGGTCCTGACACTTTTGACAGGAAAAATAAATCAAGGAATGAACAGTTCCATAATTCAAAGAGATGGCTATTTCTCTTCCCTTCCATGTCCTTTCACATCCTCTAGTGTACGAGAGGACATCAGAAGGCCTATAAATGCGTGAAAGGAAGAGGAGAACAAATATTTGGAAGATCCAAAGAGATCAAGAGCAAAGTTTGAGTCATGAGAGCTAGTGAACAAATATTCTTCGGTGATGGAGTGGAATTATTGGAGCAAGGTGTAATAAACAGAGAAAACAAGTAACCAGAGGAGAAGTTTACATTGTTTTTCTTCTCTACGCTTATTTTAATTTGTAATTGTTTTAAAATTGGCCAATAAAAATGGGAAGAAAGAGTGTTTTTTCCCTTCCCAATTGGTTTTCCTCCATTGGAGGTTTCTAGTATAAAATTGTTGGTGTTTGGAGTTTGAATTCATTTCACTTATCTGTAATTTCCTTTCTAATGCACTAGATAATCAGTCACTAAGGCTCTAATCTTCATCAAATCTATCATTTTCCAAAGAGAAAGTAAAATAAAAAATTATTGTGATTTTGTGAATTTCCAAAGCAGAAGTTTATAGATCATTTTGGTATTAGAGCTAATTATATATCCAAGAATGTGGTATTCGAATATTTCTTGTGATTTTTATGATAGTAACAAGGTCCAAAGGAGAAGTTTTACCTTGCAAACTAGATATTTCTACAAAGAAGTGGACACAAAGAATTCAAGCTCAAATGGAGGAAGAGAACTTGGTCCGTATAGTCGAGATGCTAGAGACCATGATGTATAGGTTACATAGAAAACAACAAGAGATTTTAGATCTGCAAAAGATGAATTCAGTTAAGAAGGATTACATGGACTCAGTGGTTTGTGCACTAGCCAAAAAATTTGGTATGGGAGGGATTTATGATGAGGAAGATTTGGAGGGGTGTGAAGAAGAGACTACAACTGTAAGTGAGAAGGTAAAATCTGCTCATACTCCTTTTAAAGTCAAAAAAAAAGTTGAAATAAAGAATTTTGAAGGACAAGTAGATGTAAAATTACTAGATAAATGGCTATAACAATTGGAATTTTATTTTAGTGTGCGTAGTGTCACTAAGGCACAAAGGATCACCTTTGCACATCTCAAAATGGAAGGTCATGTTCTAGTTTGGGCGAAACCCATCTAGCCACTTGTGAAAAGAAGAAACATCCTATTGTCAATACTTGGAAGGGTTTTAAGGATTTACTTAGAGCTAATTTCTATCCTATCGGCCATAAGACTGATCAGATGATTAAGTGATAGTACTTTAGGAAGGGTAGTGGTCAAAGCATGTAGGAATATACTATGGAGTTTTGAAGACAAGCCACATTGCTTAATACGGACTTGAAGGGTGAGGACATTCTGACAAAATATTTTGGAGTACTTCACACTCACCTTCGAAGGAAGGTAATCTCTAGGAAGCCCAAGGATCTCAATGAAGTTTATGTGCAAGCATACTATATTGATGATGAGAAGAAGCAGAGCCAAAGGAAAACCAATCAACAAATCAGAAACAAAAGGAGCACAGATCAACAAGTTACAAAGGTAAATGGACAGGTAAATAGGCTGCCAATGCTTTACATACTTATAAAGATCCTAAGAATTTATGTAATAATTATGATATAAATGGACATACTGATGCCACATGTTGGAAGTTGCATCTAGAATTGCACCCAAAGCATCAAACGAAGGATTCCAAGAAATCCATGGCCACTTTGAAAACATAAGAAGAGGTGGAGATTGTGGATGATTCAGATGTAGATGAGAGGCTAGGATGCATGACTACTAACATGTATGGGGGAGAAGAAGAAGAAGAGATGAGTAAGGTATTTCAAATTATAATCCAAATAAATAACAATAAGGTAAACGCTTTAGTAGATTCTGGTTCTCAATAAAATTTGATTTCTATACAGTTTTAAAAGAGATTTTGGTCTCGAAAATTATGAACATCCACATCCATACCCATTGGGTTGGGTGAAGGAGGGTGTAGAAATATAGGTTACAAGGAAGTGTAAGTTTTAGTTTGGTATAAATTCCCAATACATAGATGTATTAGAGTCTGATATCATTCCACTTTATGCATTTGATGTTGTCTTTGGAATTCCTTACTTATATGTCAGGGATGCTATATTCACAAGGACGAATAACTGGTACAGATGGGTCAAGAATGAAGTCAGTTTTAACATCCGGGAACACCAAAGAAAATCAAAGAAGGATATGATAAGTGCCAACCAAGCACAAAGAATTATTCAAGAAAATAATCAATTTTTTTACTTTCATTGGAAGAAAGAAAAAATGGAGCAGAGAGAACAAATGTTTATAACCAAAGGATGGAGAATTTGGATAACACTTGTTAGTTTCTACAGAAGAAGCCACCACATGAACTACTCATTCAAGGAGTAATACAAAATTACACTATGCAGTCACTGTATCTACTTACAGATTCACTAGACCTGACAATAGGACATAAATAATAGGAGGAGATATAAGGAGCAATGGTGACTATAGCAGTAAGGCACATGGAGGGGATTCAAAAAATCCATCACCAGAGACAAAGTCTGCTACACTTCATGTGGATGCACTCGGTAGCAATTTTCAATAGATCACACCTACTAGGGTCATATATATGTGATAAAGAAAACATACAAAAGCTTCCTTCCAAATAGGATTGTACTCAAGGTAACTCAGAGGAGGATGTAGCACTGGAGTAGCAAACCAAAGTTCCACAGGAGTCTTCATAGGTTGGATGAGAAGAGAAGATGCCAAGGGAAACTCGATGGTACTAAAAGAAGCAAGACAAGGATTTTATTCCTCTATCACTCCCCCACCAAGATTTTTTGGGACCAAAATCCTCATAAGAAGGGGAGGTATGATCCATAGGGATCCAAAAAAACACACCATTCCATCATATCCATTAGCACCGAGAAGGAAAATGAAGAAAAATGAGGAAAAGGAGGTTCTATCTAAAAATCAATAGAACCGCTGCTCTATGCAGACTAAAAGCTATAGAACCACTACCTAGATAGGGTGGTGATCCTATAATTATCGCTTAGCCAAGGTGGCAGTCCTGTGATTGTTGGTCTACGTAGGGTAGTAGTCCTACCACTTTTGATAGAAAAATAAATCAAGGAACGAAATAGTTCTAGAATTCGAAGAGATGGTTGTGTATCGTCCCTTCCATGCCCTTTCATATCCTCCAGTTCACAGGAGGACATGGGAAGGCCTATAAATGCATGAAAGGAAGAGGAGAACATATATTTGGAAGATCAAAAGATATCAAGAACAAAGTTCGAGTCATGAGAGCTAGTGAACACATATTCTTCAGTGTTGGAGTGGAATTGTAGGAGCAAGGTGTAAGAAAAAGAGAAAGCAAGTGACTAGAGGGGAAGTTTACATTTTTGTTCTTCTCTATACTTATTGTAATTTGTAATTATTTTAAAATTTGCTAATAAAAGTGGGAAGAAAGAGTATTTTTTCCCTTCCCGACTGGTTTTCCTCCATTGGAGGTTTCCAGGATAAAATTGTATGGTGTTTGGAGTTTGAATTCATTTCACTTATTTGCAATTTCCTTTCTAATGCACTAGATAATTGTTGAGAAGATAACATATTGCTCTAAGGTGAAGGAACATAAAGGATGTGTGCACTAGAGAAAGGCGCATTTGAGGGCATGGAAGAATAACATAATAATTGTGTGCCAGAACACTTTGAATTCATGACTTAGCCATTTTTTGGATAAGGGTTATTCTTAGAGATAGCATGCTGAGCACACAAACACATGAAGACTTTTGATCCACGCAATGGTATTTGGGGAACAAGTAAGAGTTGAGCGCCATGCATAATTTAGGCTAATAATAGGATTTCTACTCAGAGTTAACTATAAGAATTCTATTCTTAAGAGAACTTACATGTTGTGCAACCTTTTGTAAAGGCGCATGGCTATTATTAGCATGTGACCTATTTTGAGAAGTGCATGGGTGGTGAAGGGAAAGTCCCCACCTGTGTGTGTGTGTGTGTGTGTGTGTGTGTGTGTGTGTGTGTGTGTATTGATTTGCATGGTTTAGGGTGTGTGAATTATTGTAGAGTTATGTTGTTGGTTTTTTCGCATGCATGACTCATGGAGATACTTTATAGTGTATGGAGCTTCTGTGTTTTACAGTATTTAATACAATGGTTCATATTGGCTAGATAATGGTGTTGAACATGATTGAAATTTGGTTCTTGCATGGTAAATCTTGTTATAGTCATTGTTTAGTTCATCTTACATATATTCTAAGATCTAGATCTGGTTTATGCACTGTGTGTTGTTTACTATTGGTAATGAATCTGAATGCCTATATGCACCATCATGCTAACATTCTTAATAAGCAACCATAAAGAGGGACATGGTGCCTTTGTGTGCTTCGGGTGAGTGCTCAGCTCAGGCTGAGTGATGTGTCAGCGTGCCTAGGTCATTTATAGTAAATTCTAGGCTACATCATTGGTTCGTTGTCGGGACCTCTTTTTCAGCTATTTTTTAGGATGTTGCATGATGAAGACGTATCGGTTGACCTTAGCAAGTGTTGAGGAGTGAATAGTAGATCTGGAAGAAGAGTACACTCAGAGATTCAACACTAGATTTGAGTTTGATGCACGTGTGTGGGTTGAGTAGAATTTGTATGACGACTTATATGAAAGATTCTTTGTTATCTTCCCCATAGAACTATACGAGTGGTTGGTTGCTTATGTGTCTAAAAGGAATTGGAGGTTTCGCACACTTGTCTGGATGTAAGAAGAATTTCAAGGCTCTCTATGATGTTGATCTAATTTGGAACACGTTGTGGATACTTGGTTCCATGGTGTTCTAAATAGCTATATTTTGGAGTACTCAATTTCACTTACTCTTGTCCAAGAGGTAGCTGAGTTTCAATTTTTACGTTATCCCAGGGGAGAATATCTGCACATGGAATTCCACTGGCGATCAAGATCTTGATGGTAACCCTGAATTTGGAAGAGAAGAAAATGGCTAGCTAAACCCCACCACGCACAGGGGTAGGAGTAGGTGTGGTGAAGGATGGTGGACCTAGCAGAAGATAGGAAAAGAGAAGAAAGGCGGCTTAAGTTCAATGAGGCACGCGAGAGGGATTTAGAGAAGCATGCATGAGGTTGCAGAATGGATGGTGTTGTGGAGAGAGATGGCTCGTGAAGGATTTGGAGCTCACGTAGAGGATGTGGAGCCAGAGCATCTGGAACTCCCCCATTTAGGAAAGCATGATAGGGAACCCTCATCAGCCTCTTATGAGAGCATGCCAATAGAGAAAACATGCATCTGAATCTACCTGGTAACCTAGCCCTTGTGCTTGGTTTTCCAGTTTCTAGTATACCAGTAGTCAGTAAGCTAGTTTGGGTAGTAGAGTAGCAAGAGGTAAAGTTGACTTATCAGTAGGATCAAGAGTAAATAAAATAGCAAGTACATTTATGGCTGAGCAGACATCTTCCCTGTTATTTGGAGGACTAGTTGGAGGAACCTTTTTAGGCACATCATTGACATAGAACACCGGTGTGTAGAACTTTGGACTCACATCGGGGAGTAACACAACTTCACAGACTGTAGGAGTTCAAGTTTAGCACCACTATTGGGACACATGGACAATGCATCCTTTGGTTCAATTCCTTTTACATGTGGAGGATCAGGAGGAAACAGGTGGCTCAAGATCTGGCGGATTTGGTGGATCTGGAGGTGAGAGGTAACACAGGAGGTTCTGGATCTGGTGGGTATGGTCCTCATCAGCCCTAGAATATTTACATGGAGAATGTCACTTCATCTCCTAGAGTATAGGGGAATAGAAGATGTTGTTGAGCATGTCCATATGTGTGAGATATTGTGGTGCATGAAAGGAATTACTGCTTTAGAGCGCAAGGTAAGTCATTTTGCAACTACGTTGTAGGGACGCGTGCACAGCTGGTACATGAAGTTTGATCCTGATCAAACTTGTGTGGATTATAGAGCATTATGAGATGCTTTCATTAAATAATTTTATATCCCTGAGTTCAAGTAGAAAAGTATAAGCGCGCTCAAGGATATCAAACATGGCACTACTAAGAGTGTTCGGGAATATGATGCTCATTTCAAAACACTCTTGTCTAAACTATCATATGATATCCATGCAAGTCAGCATGCACAGTGGTTTGTCAGAGGCCTGATCATGCCTTTTAGGAGGGTGCTCTCACATAAGACTTATACAGACCTACACGTGAGGAACTTGAAGCAGCTTTATGCACTGAGGCAGTCAGGAGCATAGACAATGGAGTGAGCCCATTCTTGGAAGCTCAAATTGTAGCAATGGACAAAGCATTTGGAGAAACTATCAGCCAATACAGTGCATGAGATGTGCACTAGAATTTGGTGCATGGATTGTGAAGTGGAGGGGCATACTAAGGATAGTTGTCCTCGTAGATCAGTGCGCTCCTTACTACTGGATTTTGAGATATGTCATTTAGACCATGATACAAGCCAATTGTCCATTGTTGCAACATGTGATAAGGAAGAACATGTCTTTCTACTATAAGATTTTCCGGTCCACAACTCACAATACTAAATATTGCAGGTTGATTGATCAGATCCATGATGTCATTGATATTGGTGTATGAAAGACGAGAGTTTCAATAACTCTAAGGATAAAAGTGAGAAACATGATCATGATCACACTCAAGGGCACTATGATCAAAATGAAGGGCACTTTGAGGGAGGTCATGGTAGAGGTTGAGGATACCGTGGTGGATTCAGAGGTTGAGGCCGTAGTAGTGGATGAAGTGAGTTCCCTCGTGGAACATGCTATACGTGTAGATCCCCTAACCATTATAGGTGTGAATGTCCTCAAAACATTACTTGTTTTTTTGCGGAAAGAATCATAACTATGAAGAGTTCCTGGATTTATATGAACATTTGAGAAAGAAGCACAAACATGAGAACAAGGGTGCAAGGATGGTTAGAATATAGTGCGCAGTGGAAAACCAATGGATGCCAAAGTTAGCACCGGATCCTGAGGTAGTACATGTGAAGATTACTACATGCACTGAGGCTGTATGCACCAGAGAAATGATCTAACAGAATCCTACCATTACTAAGGAGGAGGTTTTACATGCAAAATATCCAGACCCTACACATCAAAAGGAGGTTTATCAGGAAACCATGGAGGTACTCAAAAATCTGCAAGGTGAAATATAATGTTTAAAGGAACAGTTGTGGAAGTTGGAATAGAAGAAGGCATTTGAGACTTTCCACTCGAATGTTGATGATCTGAAGGAATTATGCAAGATGCTAGGTCATGAGAACATTATTCCATTACTAGGGAGTTGGTTAAAAGGAAACACTCTGCGCACTGGTATTGAGAATGGACGACAGATTTTGCATGCTAATCTCCCTCCTCATAGTTTGGATTATGACAAGGAGATCACTCTGAATGTTGTTGTGGATGGATGGCTTTTGAGCAATATTTTGATTGACACATGCTTGGAAGTGAATGTGCTTACCTTAGATGCATGGGTTCAGATGGGAAGACCTCCATTGTAGCCATCTTCCAATGTGTTGTATATGGAAAATTAGACTAAGGCCATGCCAATTGAAGTATTGAAGGATGCATCCATTACTATACATGGGGCCAAGTTCACTGGGGACTTTGAGGTCTTAACACTTACAAAAGCAGACAGCTTCCCAACTCTACTTGGGTGCCCTTAGTGTTATGCAAATAATGTTTATCTACATTTCAACAAGGGATATATCAGTTTTGAGAACAAGGAAGAATGCGTTATTATCCCTTTGATAGACTGGAAATTTACACCTTATGTTGAGCCCTTAAGTGAAGAAGACCTGAACAAAATTTATGTGCACACCATTCGAGACCTGGAAGCACTTGAGCCATCTAAGGAGTTATCCAGTGGGATGATGCATAGTCCATCAATGATACTAGAAGTATTTCCTGTGACAATTGGGCACATGGCACTTAGAGATGGTTGGGTGTGAGGTAAGAAGCACATTTACATGTGTAAGCAGGCTGCGCTGTGTTAGGCAGTTAGGCAATAACCTTGTACCCTAGTACACTGGCGAAGGAAACCCTAAGGTATTCCTATGAGCCATGGAAGTACACTGGAAGTATCAGGTGGGTAGAAGGAATATGTTAGTTTATACCCTGCATGGACAGCAGCGCGTTGGTGGATGGTTCATAGGGATAATCTCATAGAATGGAGAGAGGTGAGATTTTTCCTATCAGCAAGGTTTCCCATAAGTAATGCACTTACTCAAATATATGGATATCATGGTAATAATCCTATTCAGCACCATGTTCAGCAGTGTGAGAGACTTTGGATAGAGGGGAAAGAAGCTTTACCACCTTTGTTGTGGGTGCACAAGCTTTATTTCACCTTGCGAGGCTACACGCACGCTTGGTATGTTTATGCGGAGTTGCATAAAGAGACTGGAAATTGGAAAGACTTGACTACAAGAATGATCCAGACTTTTGACTACTTCTCCACTAAACCTCCAATGAAAGAGGCATTATAGGTTATGAAACACTTGACTATGAGATAATGTAAAGGCTGAAGAACTCATTTAGGAGTTATTTGGTGAGACAGACCTAGAAGTGCGTTTTGAAGAAGTAGATGAGACAAATACAGAACTACTTGATCGCGCTTGCCTAGAGAAGGAGAAAGGAAAGATGGTCTACATGGTGGATGATGAAGAGGTGGAAAACCTAGACATAGATCATTTAGAGGGTACATGCGAGGTATTAGATAATGCGGATGAGAAGGTGTGTGCCTACCATGAACCCATGAAGACAAAGAAAGTGAACATTGGCATAGATGCTAAACCTAAGGAGGCCATAATTGGAGATTATTGGTCTGACTCTGAAGTGGCTAAGATAATTGAGTTGCTACATGACTTCCAGGACTTATTTCCTAGAGGCTACCATGAGTTAAAAGGTGTGCATGAATCCTTGGGTGAGATGAAAATTAAATTAAAGGAAGGTGTGTGCACCTGGTTAGGAAGAGACCTTACAGGATGAACCCTAACCTGCGCATAAAATTTAAAGAAGAAATTGACAAGATGTTGGAATCTGGCATTATTGAGCCCATAGAGGAATCAGAGTGGGTTAGCCCTATGGTAATCGACATAAAGAAAGATGGAAGAATCAAGATTTGTTTGGACTACAGGGAGCTTAATGTTGCATGTGTGATTGATCCTTTCCCTACACCATTCATTGAGGAAATATTGGAATTTGTTGCAGGGCATGAAATTTACTCTTTTACAAATGGATTTTTTGGGTATCATCAAGTAAGAATTGCTAAAGAAGATCAAGAGAAGACAACTTTCACCACTGAATGGGGAATTTTTGCATACACGGTGATGCCCTTTGGATTGAAGAATGCGTGTGTAGTATTTTTCGCGCATTGTTGTTCAAGCATTCTAGGATTTTATTCACTAATTCTTATGTTTACTTGGATGATTGGACCGTATATGGGATTATCAAGGATCATTGTGACAATTTGAGGTTAATGTTTGAGAGGTGTAGATAGTTAAGAATCTCTTTAAATATCAGGAAGTGTGTATTTGCTACACTTTTTGGAACTCTACTAGGGCATATCATCAACAAGGAGGGTTTGTTGGTAGATCCAGCTAAGTTTGTAAGTCATCTTAGGCTTAGAGGAGCCTACTATTCATAGTGAGGTGTGTAGATTCTTGGGCCACGCAGGGTATTATAGGAAGTTTTATCAAAGGATATGCTAAGATTTTTACGCCCTTGGAGGATTTATTAAAGGGTAAAAGCAAGATCTATTGGGGAGAACTGCAACAGCGTGCATTCGAAGTGCTAAAGGAAAGGCTTACTATGGTGCCTATTCTACATTTTCCTTCATGGAATCTACCCTTTCATGTACATGTGGATGCCTCTGGCATGGCCATTGGCGTTGTTCTGGCTCAGCCTGGAGAAGGTATTGTAGATCATCCTATTTTCTTTGCTAGCAGAAATTTGACTCCTACAAAACATAATTATACAACTACAGAGTGCAAGGCCTTGTCAATGATCTACGTGTTGCATAAGTTCCTGACAGTACTTGTTAGCAACACCTTTTGTTTTCTATACAGATCACATGGCATTGAGATACTTGGTGAACAATCCCATCTTACAGGGGTGCATATGTCGATGGGTTCTCTTATTCTAGGAGTTTGACTTTACAGTGGTGGTAAAGCAAGGTAAAAGCAATTTTGGTCTAGATCATTTGTCAAGGATTCAATAAGGAGAGGACGCATAGAGTATTGAAGATATAATGTTAGATGCACAGTTATACAGGTTAAACCGCGCACCCTCAAGAATTAGAGGATATTGTTGTATTTTTATGAACATGTATGGCGCCCGAAGGAATGAAGGCCTTGGAAAAGAAACAACTTGCAATTTGGGTCACACCTTTCATGTTGATCAGTGGTGACTTATACAAACTAGGCTGAGATGAAGTATTGTGTCGATGTGTACTGGAGCATGAGCGAACAACAATCATGGAGGAGGCTCATGGTGGTATTGCAGGTGGACACTATGCAGGTGACACCACCGCGTGCAAGATTCTACTAACTAGTTTATGGTGGGAGACCTTGTACAAGGATTACAAAGAATATTGTAAGGCGTGTGATCACTATCAGCACCTTGGAAAACCTAGGCAGAGAGATGAAATGCCTTTGAGGCCTATTACTAGTGCATAACCTTTTGAGAAATGGGCAATTGACTTTTTGTGGGTCCTATTTCCCCAGCCGTGCACAGAACTGGATCACACTATATCATCACTTGTATAGATTATCTTACAAGGTGGGTGGAAGTGGCACCTACAAAGGATCGTACAACAACAACAACAGCAAGGTTCTTATGGGAAAATATTCTTACCATGTATGGATGTCCTTTAAGTTTGACAAGTGATAGAGGCACTCATTTCCTTAATGAGACCATCAGGATATTATCGGATGAATTTATGGTTGCACACCATAAGACAACACCTTATCACCCTCAATAAAATGGGATTGTTGAGGCTTTCAACAAGATATTGATTCAGACTTTGACAAAAATTTGTGATGTTGGAAGGAAAGATTGGGATGATAAAGTTTCTGTTGTGATTTGGGCATATAGAACAACCTAAAAATGGATTGAATAAGGAAACACCCTTTCAATTGGTTTTTGGCGTAGAAGCAGTTCTTCCCATGGAATTCATGTTATCTTCTTTGAGTATTGTACACGGGAGGTATAGCTGATGAGAATTCATTGGAAGAAAGAATTGACAAGTTGATACAGTTGGATGAGAGGTGCACCATAGCACATTGGAGTTAGAAGCAAGAAAAATCTAGGCAAAAGGCATGACATGATAGGCACATCAAGGACAAGAAGCTTGAGGTTGGGAAGATGGTACTTCTTTATGATTCAAAGTTTTTGTGCCACCTAGGAAAGCTTAAGGTGCATTGGTTGGGACTGTATGTTATCACTCATATACTTGAATCAGGTGCTTGCTAGTTAGAGGCGCTTGATGGAGCATGGTCACCTAATTACTTCAATGGGAGTAGGCTGAAGCCCTACTATAAATAATCCTTCTCGGTGCTTTGTAATAAGGCAGTATTTCCATTTAGATTAGATTTCCCTTATTGTATTTCCCTTAATGTGTTTCCTTCTTCGTCGCTATGCTTTGTCAATTTAGTACAATGTTTTGTGTAATAAGCACACTTGCGCATCAGAAGTTGATTACAATCTGAAGTGTTTTTATGTGTAGAGGACTGCACATACCCTTAGTGTGGGGTATTTTTCATTCAAAGATGGGTATGCATAAGGAAATATTTTTGCATAAGTGGTTTCTCTTGTTAGAAAGTGCAAATAGTATGGAAAGGTGCTGCTAGAAAGAAAATTTCTCCTAAAGAAGACCATAGTTAGAAAAAAATGAATGCACAGTGTAACGCGAGGTAAGTTGCGGCCGTAGAAACTACTTAGAGGAAGGCACATTGGTGAGGTACTTTGGCACATGGAAGTGTGCAAAAGGAGGTTTGTAGCCAAAAGGTAGAAAGGCACGCTAGAAGGTTATGGATGTGGCACGTAGGTGTATTGCACGGAAATTTGGTAAATGGTCAATTAATGAGAGGATTAGTGGTAGGTGTAGGAGCAATAAATGTCATAAATTTTTCAAAAACTATATAAGGAAGTGATGTGGGTTCAATTTTTATCTTTTCCGATCATGACTATTTGAATGAGTTAATTGCGACCAAGCCAAGCAAGACGTGTTAAGGTGCATAGAGCTATGAAACCAGGAAAGGAGAGTAGATTTGTGCACGAAATTGGCTTGTGTCCCCATTGGAGAAGGATTTGAGAAAAGAAGAGGCTTGTGGAGAGGAGAAATAGAGTGTCAGGGGTTTGAGAATAAGCTGGGGGCCTGCAATATCAAGCTAGGGCACAAGAGTTTGCTTGATAGAAGTAAAAAGGTGCAACCTTGTCTTACTATGGCACCAAGGAGAGCACCTAGAGTAGGAACAAAGGGGAAGAAGAAGGTAGAAACCAAGGTGGAGATCAAGGAGGCCCCCGAACACAATTTTTGGAAATGAAGTACCTAGAGGACATAATCATGGGACATGACTGGGATTCTCACATCCACAGGAGTAAGGTAGGTGACTACAATAATTACACAACGAATAACAAGGAAGAGTTGGATGCATTGTTAAGAAGAAAGACAAACAAGTGCACAATCGATGAATGCATTTCTATGATGATGTTGGAGAGAATTTTTTTAAGAAGGTAGGGGTCTTGCAGCTATATGAACTCCCTTTGGAAAACATGAAAAACTATATCAATGGCTTATGAGCAGAGTCCATGAGGACTTATTTTATTTTTTTGGGTGGTGGATGAGGATCATCGTGCCCTTAATTGAGAGCCTGACAGGTTTGAAGGGAACGGGGACAGAGATTATCACTGACTTAGCTAACAAAGCAGTTATTTTGGCCACCCACAAGGAACTCGGTTACTCAAAGGGTCCGCACATAATGGACATTTACAAGCTAAGGAAGTACCATGTTATGTAGGCGACTGCACACTTACTCAATAAGTTGAATGATCAGGAAATGTGGTCACAAGTGAACACCATGTAGCTACACATTACCAAGAAGATGTCACAGGGAGAAATTTACAACTTGGTAGGATACATAGCAGATACCATCATTGAAGAAGCATGTAAAGGTAAGAAGATAACCTTTGGTGCCATTTTGTTATCTCTTGTTTTTGTTGAAATTAGAGTGTTCGATGGGCCAAAGAACAAGATTTGGGAGTATCCTGTAGAGAATAATTCTCTAGCAAAGAGGTTTGATAAGTATTCATGTGAGGGATCTATGAGTGGCCCAATCAAGCAAAGGGCAAAGATGTGGTATGATAGACTTCGCGTGGCTGTCAGAAGTGGAATGGAGAATTCCTAAGGAGATGACATCAGTAGTTGGGAAGTAAGTACAATTTTCTATGTACCAACACTTTTGACATTGCACACTTTACAATGAAGGATGGGACATGGATTCCTTGGTGTAAACTCCCTTACACCTTTACAAGTGCGATTCTTCCAGGTGGAAGTTCACAAGTTTTCTGATGCGTGAAGGTTAATCTACAATACAGACAAGGTAGAATGTGACTACCATACCTTGAGAAAGACTTACACATACCCAAGTAGGTTTTCTTATATTGAGATGTTCATATCAGATGATATAACCATGAGGCTTGTTGGTTTGGCCATTGGAGACAATAGTGGGGCCGTGCTGATTTATATCCAGCTTAAGCCTAGGCTGGAAAATGGTAAGTATGTTGAAAATGAATTTATGTTACCAGGCCCGCACCAAAGGGGAAGCATACAGTTGGGAGCATGGTGGCTGAAAAGCCCACTTCACCATTAGAAGAAGAAGAAGATGAGCAGGAGGAAAGTGGTGGTTTAGTGTGCAAGGGATGAAGGTATCCCTCAAACACTAAGGAAAGTGAGTGCAAGATTACTCCTCCTTAGCAACAATAAGAGGAGGAAGACTTAGAAACATATGCGCCAAACTTAGATGCAAACCCAATAAATGAGGAACACCAATTTAAAAGGGTATTCATAAGGACAAGGACTCAAAGCATGGGGCCATCACAACCTCCACGCAGATCACCTTAGATATCCCCTCATAAAGAAGTACCTGAGAAGAAGAGGAGGAGAAATTTAAAGCTCATAGGGAGGATGAAGAGGATGTGTCTGGTGAAAGCGCGTCAGGGACCCCAGTGCAGCCCAAAAACACAAAGGAGCCTTGTGATGAGGAAATGAAATATGATGAAGAGGGGGTTAAGGGAAAAAAGAGGAAATGGGTGAGCCATCTGGCATACCTCACTCCACATAGGAAGGTGAAGGACCCACTATAAGATTATAGTGCCTGGGTTCCTAAGGGCAGGAAACCAAAGAAAGGAAAAGCAAGTGAGGACTATGTGACTCTAGCTATGGGGTACATAGAAGACTCTAGTAAGATCATTCGCGCTAGGTTCCAGAGCATAATAGGGCCAAAGGATTTATATGGCTGGGAGTTAATGGACCCAGAAAAGGCCAATGCGCAGACTAGAAAGTAGTTTTCCTGGTCCATGCAGACACACATGGACAAACCATATTTTGATGTGTGTGACAAGTCATGTGTCTCACGTCGGGTAAAGAAGCAACCGCAAATTAGGCACATGACTATCAAACCTCTTGTAATGTCTGATGAGCAAGTAAGCAATGCCTTGGTCAAGGTATTTTCTGAAGTGGCATGGAGGAACATTGATAAGGCAGCCACCATTTGAATGCTACTTGAAGATAACAATGATAAGAATGTACAGATAAAGCACTTGAAAGTAGAAAAGAAATGACAAGCAAAGAATGAGGCCTTTGTTATCATGACTGAGGAACTTGGTGATCATATCATTAAGGTAAGGCCTCATTTGGAGTCTAAAGTTCCTTAAAAGTTTACCTCTGGAATGCATTATTTACACACTCGGGTGGATATGGTTTTGAATAAAGAGCTTGTTGTTATGGACGCACCAAAAGATCCTGCAGAAGAAATAACAAGAGCGAGGGCTACCATTTTTAGGAAAATTCCAAGTTTTGAGGTCTTGCTCCAAACATTGAAAGATGAGTTGAAGAAAGTGGATCAAGCTTTGAACATGTGTGCTGCTCCGAACACCATAATAAGAATTAGAACTATAGTAGAGGATAATGAAGTGTTGCAGGCAATGAAGGACACAACACTTGGGTGTGTAGAGAGGCTAGCCCTAGTAAAAAAATTCTGAGGCCCTTACAACAACTCAAGATCCACACAAAGATAAGATCAATGAACTTAGGAAACTTATAGCGCAGAAAATGGACTTCATGGAGGGAATAGTCTCAAGTATAGCAAATGTTGTCCAAGTGTTACAGAATGAAAAGGAAAAGATCAGTCAGGATGAAATGGACGCCATGGACAGACATTCTGGAAAAGATAGGGAGTGCAGTAAGTGACTAGAAGACCTTGGAGGCTGAACTCAAAAATGAATATCCAGAGTTAGTCTTGCCTGAGGAAGAGGGCAATGTAGAGTAAACTTCATTAGTTTGTATAGTTATTCATTCATTCTTTTATTCCTTATTCTTTATTGTTGGAGACATAAGAAGGAATTACCCATTGTCCGGGTGGAAATGTACTTTAGTGTAGGGTAATGTTGAGAAGATAACATATTGCTCTAAGGTGAAGGCACATAAAGGATGTGTGCATTGCAGCAAGGCGCATTTGAGGGTGCAGAAGAATAGTAGAATAAGAGCACGCCAAACATTCTTTAAATTCAGGACTTAGTCATTTTTTGGATAAGGGCTATTCTTGGAGATAGCGTGTTGACATGAAGACATGTGGTCCACGTAATGGTATTTTTGGAACATAGCAACAGTTGAGTGCCATGCATAGTTTAGGCTAATAATAGGATTTCTACTCAGAGTTAACTATAGGAAGTCTATTCTTAAGAGCACTTGCATGTTGTGTAACCTTTTGTAAAGGTGCATGGGTATTATTAGCATGTGACCTATTTTGAGAAAGTGCATGGATGGTGAAGGGTAAGTCCCCACCCCTATATATATGTATTGATTTGCATACGGTTTAGGTTGTGTGAATTAGTGTAGAGTTATGTTGTTGGTTTTATCACGCGCATGACTTGTGGAGATACTTTACATTAGATGGAGATTCTATGTTTTACAGTATTTAATAAAATGGTTCATATTGGATGGATAATGGTGTTAAATATGACTGAATCTTGTTCTTGCATGGTAAATCTTGTTATAGTCATTGTTTAGTTCATCTTACATATATTATAAGATCTAGATCTGGTTTATGCATTGTGTGTTGTTTACTACTGGTAATGAATTTGAATGCCTATATGCACCATCATGCTAACATTCTGAATAAGCAACCATAAAGAGGGACCTAGTGCCTTTGTGCACTTCAAGATGAGCTCTCATCTCAGGATAAGTGATGTGTCAGCATGCACCTAGGTCATTTATAGTAAATTTTAGGCTGCATCACAATGGAACCATCTCCGTAATGACATAACGGACTCCAGTTACAAAAAGTTACTACCATATCTATAATGACTCATATCACTAATTTTCACTACCATGAATATCAAATTCACTAGCCTAGAGCATGTTTTGCCTCTCACTTTAGAGTACTTTAGTGTGGGTGATAGGGATATCGTGCACATGGACCTAGGGGAACTCAAGCATAAAATGTTCAGTGGGACAAGGGAACCAATGGAAGAAAATATATTTTCCACCAATTTTTATGCAGCTGGTGGTCATCTTCAGTACCTTGCAAAACATTAAGCATAGTGTTGGCATGTGCCAAGCTCTATGAACCAGATACCAGAACCATTAGGGTGAAACATGAAAATTCCATTCATGGACAATGCTTAACTCTGAGGGCTATAACATAGAGTTTTCACATTCCAATGGAGAAGGAGATGGTCATGATCATGAAATATTTTAAAACATTAGAATTGATCAAGAAGGGTTCATACCTCCAAGGCTTCGTCCTAGGACCACGGCTGAAACATGAGAGGAATCATTTCTTGTGTCCCAAAAGTCATCTCCCATAGAAAATATCACAACACCTTCTCTAACATGATCATCCTACTGAGTCCAATTCATGGGTGAAGAAAATACAAATTATTTTCAGGATTAGATGGTGACTTTTCATCACTACAATCATCAAAGGAAATCAAATGATCGATTTAGGACAGCTCATTAGTGATAACTTGCAATTCTAGTAACTTTCAGGTCCATCTTTCCAAGAGATTTTTGATGACTTCATATCTTGTGTATTCTTTGGTGAGAACAAGATCATTCAGATCGGTTTGACACTTGCACAGAAAATTCTTTAGAAGGACTCCTGCATTTGAAAGATATCCTCAACTGGACCTAAAGGAAAACAGTCAACACTATGTTAGGGGTGAATGACACATGTTCATAATGTTTGTAATTAAACTGACTAAAAGGGATTCAACACATGAGAATGTCATGTCACACCATTGCCTTAGATCAGAAATTATGGGTCTAGATTCATCCAATTCTCCAGTATTCTCCTACCTCAGAGTGGCTAGTTTTGAGCTCACTATCATGAAGATTTCTGCATGATACCCAAGTGATAAAATGGTATTGATGGAGTTGTGCTGGAAAGTACTACACGGCGAACAAAAAATTGAAGAGCCAGAAGAAGAAACAAATATCCTTGCCCATCTCACTGGGTATTTTCATGTGTAAGAGATCTCATGATGCCACGAACATCGAGGCTTCCCTCACCCCAATCAACATGCACTCATATATTTCCAAGGTGGATTTCGATATTAGGAAGAATCCATAATTCTTCAACTTTATATGCTTGTGCCACATACCTCAAATTGAAGAATTTTTAGCTAAATATATCAATGAGTACGAGGTTCACGAGCGTGACTATATGAGGATGACTATAGAACATATGAAGAGATTCAGATTTGAGTGGTACGATGATGGTATTCCTTGAAGATAGTTCCAAAATGTTTGATCCTGATATACCCTACAGTTCAAATATTCCCCTCTTCCTCAAGTGTACAATGAAGTGTGCATGAATTTGATAAATATCAAGGAGCATGTACTGTAACCATCGTCAAGAGGTCAAAAGAGTGGTTCAAGAGCAAGAGATTTGATCTTATTGCATCAGGTAACTTTTCATCTCTTTAAAAGGGAAACATCATAACACTTGACATCCAAGAACTAAGGACGTGGGTCGTGAGATCATTTCAGTCAGGAGAGAGGTAGAGGAGAGAAGTAGATGAACATGACCCCCCTCACTACAGGAGGTTGCGGAAGAGGGAAAGAACGAGTGAGATACCTATGGTGGACCTTGAACAAGGAGAAATTGAGCCAAATGAACCATCTACCTCTCAAAAACCTCTTGATCTTCCACCCCTAGTGCTTTATAGGCCTCACCATGTACAAGTCCTACCTCCTCAGGTACACAAAGAATTTGCGATCATGCCCATTGGTGAGGGCAGAGTCTAATAAGATATTTCCCTAGATGCAAGAAACAATCATAATGGAGAATCACACAGATACAACAAGCAATCGTTTCCTAAATTTTCAGCCATTAGTTAAATGGTCAAATTAAAAAAGGTAAAGTTAGCTCAACGCGGGTTCTAATTTTTACAGTGGTGTTTCAGGGAATCAGTACGTCAAGATAGTCAAGTCAAAGGTTAGAAAACCTGTTGAAGAGATAAATCCAGTTAAATATGATATGAGCATTATCTCGTTGGGACAGGTGACATGATGAGGGTGATCTACACCTATATCAAGAATCTTCTACTCGCCTAGACATGAGGATGAAATATTACAAGGAAAATTTGGATCGAGTAGATGGTCACATTCGCACTCTCACTTCCTGATGTTCTCCCAAGTGCCACCAATGTTCTTCTTGATCCTAGTGCCTACCAATGTTCTCCCTATGGAAGAAATCACTCCGATTAGCAACATTAATTCTGATTCCATCAGGAATACCCAAGCATTCATCATGAAAGGAAAATTCAATGACAAATAGGTAAATACGATCCTTGAGAAAGGAAATGATGTTGCTTCCATAGGTGATGACCTTGTACAAATACATGGATGGCATAATTATGAAATTTCTCATAACTAGAGATTTAATTGAGGCAGAGAAATATCAATGGGACCAATTATATTCCTTGGTCATGGACATGGGCATATTTTAGTCACCACCTCATGGTGATTAAAGGTGTGTTCTCAATGATAGAAGAGTACTTGTCTCAATTTTGGGCCTAAGTGTTGTTTGCACAGTATGAACTAGATCAAGTGTGCCATCGATGAGCTATATACCTATGAAAAGGCTATTTAGAAGATATAGAAAGAGGTAGATTCCTATATCTAAAAAATCAAGGTGCCAACAGTGAACCTAGATATTTGAACAGAGGATCCCATGAAAGCATTCGTGGATTGAGTGAAGAGCGAGGCCAGAGATTCACTTTTCATTCACAGAAAATACATTGAAATCTATGGCCGAGATAAGGGCAATCATCTCTGCTACTGCAGAGAACTATCAAGCATGTTACTTAGAAGTGCAAACACATCAACTTCCCTTGTGGGTAATTACATCAAGTCCCTCAGTCTCAACTTGATCCCTCAAGAGCTCTAGGTAACTCCAACAGTGGAAAGATTCAACAAAGAGTTCAAGGGTATTAAAAATTTTCCAATAACACTTCCCAAGAGTTCTTCAGTAGTAGGGTCATCTTCGGAATATCACACACACACACACACACACACTCTTCTTATTTCTTTCTCCTTCTCACCTTTCTTCTCCCCCTCTTCTAATTATTTTTTATGTGTAATCATGATATTTGTTATTATTCATTAAAGTGAATTTATAAAGTTGAGTTATAAAAATCCCTTTATTTTATAAAAAGGGAACTTAATTCCTAATTCCTAGAAAGATGAAGAGTCATGGGATGAATAAGATAATGAAGAGTCATGTGGGGGGAAGTTGAAAGGTTACTTCTAGTTCTATATAATGTAATGACACCTTGATTCTTAGGTTTTGCCATTTTTTTTGCACTTAAGAGAGAGATCTATTTAGAAATACAAGAGATATAGCATTCTTCCACTTTCCTTCACCATTTTTCTTCCATTTCCTATATAAAATTCTTTCAATTTCCTTGATGAAAATGGAAAGAAAGAAAAGGATTGTTTCTTTTTCATGGCTCAATGAATGAGTTGAAAATTTTTGTGCATGGTTTCCTCTGGCCATGTTGGCATAATAATCTTGTTATTTATTTCTAACAAATTATGGTTATGAAATTTCTAATTGGCTCTGACGAGAATATGATTTTCTACTTGCATGGTTAATTTTCCTTGTCTAGAATTATCTAACTCCTCTCTCTCTGTCTTCAAGAAATTCTTCCCTTATAATTCATTGTAAGCATTTGTTTTTGGTGCAGTGGAGTGTACTTTTTAGATCCCTAGACTTTTGGAAAACAACATTTTTTTTATTTTTGTTCATTCACAATAAAGTGGAGCTGCACCACCCAAGTAGAGGGATCTAGATTCCCTGAGCGTTGGTAAGAAATCCATAGATTTTTCCACCCAAAAATTTTTATCGCTAATAATGCTCTTATGATTGAATGTTGCACACCTAATAATCTCATAATGGTTACACATGTTAAATGACTAATTTTAATGTTAATATATGACATCAAAAAATGAATTGAAAGTATTGTATGAATGATTCACCCCACTCAGTCCATTGTGCTTCTAATAGATCATACAACTCTTATATATGAATCTCCCACTCTCTAGCTTGATCCCCTCTACCACAGGATCGTAAAATCTCCACAATATCCCATGTAGTAATTTTTATACCCTTAGAACAAGTCTAATCCCATGCGAGTTAGCCTATTAGCTAGCAGGTGTTGGGCACTCATCTGAGGCATGTGCAGGTGTTGAGCCCCTCCTTTATGTGAGTCTTGTGAGAATACATTGATCAATAACAGAAACTTAGATGGAAAAAGGTAAAGAACCATGCATTCATTTTGGGAGCTTAAGATGAGGCTTTATATTAAGATACCCATTAAGATAACCAGAGAAACATTATATGAATAATATATCTGATCCATACTAGAAAGGAAATATACTAGGATTCACACCCATGAACAAATTATACTTAGAACCAAATATTACATTCATATTAGTGAAATTTTAGTAACCATATTACATTCACCAAGCCATGACAGGCCAATGTAACAATTTAGCTAAGACTTATGCATCAAAAACCCTAACTATGCTCCCATATAACATTAATATTTTCATAGACCCATCCCTCTAGTAAAGCTAATACTCTTGCAGTCCTCTAAATGGAACCTCAACTCTCTGGAACCTTCTTATCATTTCTGTAGAGCTTCACCATTCTCATTCTCTCTATATCTGTTGTTTCTTATTCTACCTGAGCATCTCTATATATAGTTGTATTTCCCACCACCATGCCTTTCTAAAGTAACAGGTTGGTCACCAAGTGTCAAGGTGGTCCCTTAAGGGAGCATGCTTCTTCCCATCTGAGATCTCTACTCTCTGCAATGATATCTTTATGGATCCTTCCATTGCATGGAATATCCCTTTCTTGACCACCAAGTTTCCAAGCTAGCACCTTATCCACTGCGCATGTGTAGTCGGGTCACACTTTTCTCATGTGCTTCTAGGAATGCTGAATATGGCTAAGTCCTTAAACCATTTGCTTTTCTAGGCACACATGCCATGGTTTTTACTAAACCATTATAAAACCACTATCTTATGCACCTTTTCCCCGCATTCCCTTCTTCATATTGATCCTATGTGCCCACACGCCCTTTGGCACTTAGCCAATATTCTGAGGCCCAACATCACCCCACACTAAGCATGTTCTCTGTCCGCGGGAACACCTTCCTTTAATGAATAAATAATGGCATAATCTAAATAGTTAGAATAAATAATGAAGGAATTAAGAATGAGGGAAGAATGAATTAAAGAATGGGGGGAACACAAAATAATTTTCTTATTGCTAAAGGAGGAGTGGGAAATCCTTTCCAATATCTGCCTCAAGATTATCCCAGGCATCTACCTCACTCTACGCTTGCTGACAGAGGTCACCTAATAGGGCGCTCACCTCCTAAAAACTTATCTCCCCCCTTGGCACTCATCATATCAACAATACCCTCCAATTGTTTTCCAAGTTCATTGAGTGCATCCATTTCACGGGTGATCTAGGGATATAACTCCTTCAGTAGTTTTTGATCGAGCCCCACAAGGTCTTGATAGCTTCTTATTTCTTCTCCACTTCAGATAAGATCTTATCCCTATATGATCTATTTCCATTATTCCTCTCTTGAAATTCCTTGAGCTCCGCTTCATGTGTAGCAACTAAAATGCTTGCTACCCTATCCCTATCAGTGTGATTATCATAAGTAGCCTCAACAACTTGCATGGAAGGATTTACATCGATGAGAAGTTTGGTATACCAAGAAATGATTTCTACCACCTTTAGATTCTCCTTCCTTTCTTGGCACACCAACGCCTCTTCTATAGATTCTATGGTGAGTGACCGCCTCTCCATTTTGCGGATGTGAGTCAAATCCTCTAGGCACTACAAGGTTGATTGATATTTTTGCTCGGGTGGTGCTAGGTTGGGTTGCTTTAAGATAATAAAATCCATAGTCATCTCAATTTTCTTATATACTTCACGCACCCCTGTTTTCTCCTCTTTCAGTTTATGCCTTAGCTGTGTGCTGATTAGTTATTCTTGTTTCAAATATTTAATTTTCTTGAGAAGCTACTCCCCCATCTTCTCCAATTCCATCTCTAGGAGATTCACCCTATCATTCCTTCCAAAAATTCTGGCCTCGACCTCAATCGAAACCTTGTTGAGTACATTACAGACTTAATCATCTGACAATTTTTGAGCATTTACCAAGGGGTTTATCCCTTTTTTCTCTGGCATCTTCATTAGCACCCCTTAGCTTACTTCAAACTGAGGTTCATTGACATGGGATTCAAATTCCCAAGATAGCATTTTCCTGATTCGTGGGTATGCATTTTCTACGTCAAATGAGGGCATGGTCAAGAGGTGTTTTGTTGGCATGGTGCTCTGGAAGCGCACACGTAACACCTTCTTGGATCAATGATGTAACCCATTCCTTGCCCCTGTGTTGCCACTATGCTCATCCCACCTATTCATGCAGCCTTTGGAAAGCTTACTTCTCGGTTGGGGTCTTCGCCCATGCTACCGTACTCTTTTCCAATTCTCTACTCTTCTATCTCCTTAAGCACTTCATCTGTGTTGCACTCTACCTCCTTTTCTACTAACTTATTGATAATTCCTACCACTTCTCTCTCGATGGCCTCTTCAATTTGTTCCTTGGTGAGGCTTGGGGTCCTTTTATCTCTCAAGTTCACTTCTTCACTCACCCCTTTTCCTTGAGCATTTGCTTCCTCCTCGCCATTATTCTCTTTGCTTCCTTCTTCTTCTAAATCATGTATATCATATACGAGATGATTCTAAACTTCATAATTCTCATCATTGTCCTTCTCATCCCTGTAGGCCTCCAAGCCCTCCATTTCCTCTGAGTTTACCCTCTCCGCTACCTTCTGTTTCTTCCTAACTTGTGATTCCATTTTAGGAGACTCTTCCCTCTCTCTCTCTCTCTCCAGCATGTGACTTCTTCCTTGACAACTCTTCTCATGTGGGAGACTCCTCTAGCTCTGGTGCCTCTTATTTTGGGGTCTTCTATCTAACTGGGGATTTCTTCCTATGCATTTAATTTCTTAGCTTAGCACTTGCTTCCGGTGCACCCATAAATTGTGTTGTTTGCATACTTGATGCCTTCTTCTCCTGCAATTCTCTCTCCCTCTTCTTTGGTGCAGCCTTATTTCTCCCTATGGGGTCCTCAGGAATGGAGAAATCATTCTCCAAGTAGGTTTCCTTTTCAAACTTTGGTATGATGCACAAGTATACTCTTTTTGCAGTCCTTTTGGCAATTGGAAGTGTTAAAGGCTTCATCATCTGTACTTATGGGAGACATACTTCTAAACATATGCATGCTTATTTAGATATATAAGATTTTGATGTAAATAGTGGTGGTATTGGTCCACTTCAATCAAGTCAAACCTTAGCATTTTGGCCTCCTTGAAATGGTTGAACCCTACCTGGAAATACTGCACTGTGAAAGAGAACGACAATTTTCATCGTGGACTCTAAGTCCCATCCGTCAGAATAAATCATCCAATGCAGAAATGTTGATATACAAAAAACTTAGCCTCTTCACCTACAAGCATGGGCAATCACTCAGGTATCCCCCACTCTTCCCTGAATGCATCATGTATTCTTTTGTACCATTTTTCTAGGCATGCCTTGTGGGCAGCCATCACGGTATCACAGGTATACTTCTCAAACCTTTTCGCGGGCAAGGGATATTTTTTTGGATACTCCCATATGAACTTCTCTGGCCCATCAGGCACTCCAATTTCTCAGAAAATGATGGTGAGGAGAACATTGTTGAACATTATCTTGTCATCTACAATAAAGGTGGACAAGTTATAGATGGTTCTTTCTAAAATCTTCTGGCATACATTTAACCATGCCTTGTTTACTTGTGTCCACATTTCTTGACCATTCAACTTAGTAACCAAGTGTGTGGTCATTACAAGTTTGGGGATATCTGTGATATCAAAGTAGCACAAACCCTTCTTGTAGTCATACGCCTCCACAGTCTCCTTGATGGCCTCCTTATCATCCAAGTTGTCATTTATGGAGTCCCCTTCACAAACCATGCTAGTAAAATTTGATATAACTTGAGTAGTTATGTACATTTTATAGCCTGAAAAATAGACGTGGTCTTCATGCACATGTGACATCAATCACTGGTATAACTTCTTGGGCTTGGCAAAATAGGGAAACTCATATAGTTCCAGCAACTCGGCCTTACCCAACTTTACCTTCACCTCTTCGCTATAGATCGACATTCCTTCTGGTGGTATCAATTGGATGAACTAGTTCCAACACCATTTCCTTCTCTGTGGTACGCGTGTGATAGTTGTAGTCACTCATGACCATCTTCCTGACACATGATACCCATTATTTCCCCAACAATACTCCATATGGGTACTACATCTTTGCATACCACTCCTCATTAAAACTAGATGCGGAAGTATCTTTCCCTTTTCCCTTCTTCTTTGGTGAAAAGGTCACCTTATTTGGTTCCATTTTTACTTGTCAGGTTACTACCTAAACTCTTTTTATTTCTCTTCCTTTCTCTACTTGATCATGTGGCTCAACTCTACGGAAGAATCCTTCTCTTCCGTGCCCTAGTTGTAAAACCATAAATTGGAGAAAATCTTCCATAAGATGGCGTAATCCTATGAAATTATCTTCCCTATGCCCGTGTACTCCTTCCACTCTAGTTTACAGATCAACCCTAGTCACATACTCAAATATCTATTATTATCTCTTTACACAAATATCTCTTCGCGGATGCCCTAGGTCACAAGAGCTCTTCAATTTCATAATTGTAAGGTAAACAATAACATGCCTGACTTCATGCTTATAGCTTTCCCCCCTTTTGAGAAATAAATGCTACACCACCAATCGATGTACTTAGCATTAAATGTGGCTTTTTTCCTTAAAACTAACCTTAAGCGCCCTTACCCATGTGCCCAATCATACATAAAACCTTTTGACGTACAAAAAATTCCTTACAGACTAAAGACTCTTACGCATGCATCTGTAACATTGAAGGCACTTCTTCTATCAACCCATTTTTTTCCCTCACGTACCTCATGTTGTTCATGCACTTCTCATACTTTGAACGTGGTTGTTAATCTATGTTGACACCAAAATTATTATCCACCGTTTCCACACGCTCTCCTCCTTACACGATTTTTATCTTTTAACTGGGCCATAAAACTTTTACTACCAGCTAATTCTTCACTTCACACTACTCCCTTTACATAACTCCACCCCACACTAAAATCAAATGCATGGTCCTCTACGCATACAAAACCTTTTTGAAAGTAATAAGTGGTTACCGACGTATAAGGTGCAAAATAGAACAAAGAGAAAGGAACAAACAACGAGAAAGGGAAACAGAAGGAAATGAAATGCATAAAGGGAAATTCTAAGCTACTGGAAATATTGTCTTATTTATAAACACAAGGAAGAATTTTTTATAGTAGGGATTCAACCTAATTCCATTGAAATGGCTAGGTAACCTCATCCCATCCAACGCTTGTAACTGGCAGGCACCTGAGTCAAGGATGTACGAGATGATGTAAGGGCCCAACCAATGGACTTTCAACTTCCCAAGATGGTGCAGAAAATTGAAATCATAGAACAACACCATCTTCCCGACCTCAAACTACTTATTCTTGATATGATGATCATGCCATGCCTTTTGTATGGCCTTTTTAGTCTTCTAAATCAATCTAGCAAGTGATCACCTTTTGTTCAACTGCATTAACTTGTAAATCCTTTCCTCGAGCACTTGTTCATTAACCAATCCTCCTACGTGCACTATACACAACGATGGTAACATGAATTCAACTAGAAAAATAGCCTCCGTGCTAAACACCAATTGAAATGGTGTGGCCTTATTCAACCTCTTTTAGGTTGTCCTGTATTCCCATAGAATGACTAATACTTTATCATCCTAGTCTTGTCTTCCAACATCACAAATCTTGGTTAACGTGTGACTTAGTATCTTGTTGAATGCCTTTGCAGTTCCATTTTCCTGAGGATGATAGGGGGTAGTCTTGTGGTGGGCCACCATAAAATCTGCTAACAGAATCCTAACCATTTCATTCAGGAAATGTGTACCCCTATCACTTGTCAATCTCAAAGGACATCCATACCTATTGATTGTGTTTTCCCACAAGAATCTAGCAATTATCACTATAGTGTAATTATTTGTAGCTCCTGCCTCTTCCCATCTTGTCAAGTAATCAGTGCAAGTAATGATATACCATGAACTAGTCCTTCACATGGCTGGAAAAATTGGTCCTACAAATTTTATTTCCCACTTTTCAAATGGCTCTGCACTGGCTATTAGCCTTAATGGCATCTCATCCCTCTTTCTAGGTTTTCTGAGGTGCTGAAAATGGTCACAGGCCTTGCAAAAATCAATACAATCCTGATAGATGGTTTCCCACTAGAGCCCTTCTAGTAAAATATTTCACGTGGTTACATTTCATACATAGTGCCCTCCTTCAATCCCACCATGCACTTCCTCCACAATCACTATGTGCTCATGTTCTAATACACATCGACGTAGAACCTCATCATGAACTAACTTGTATAGATCTCCACTAATCAACATGTAGGGCGTAACACGTATTGCTAATTGTTTTCTCTCTAAAGCCTTCATCTCATCTCGTGCCACACCTATTTTAAGGAACACCACAATATATTCTAAATTTGAGGGTGCGGGCCACAACCTAAACAGTTGCACATCTAGCATGGTATCGTCAATACTCTGTGCATCCTCTCCTGAGCCACTCAAAATTCCCCTGCTTGTGAGAAGTTGAAAATTGAAAAATTTTTGAAGTTAAATGTCTTTTCTGTTGTCCTGGTAATGTGAAAAGTCAAGAAATTGGAAAAATCTACGTTTTTTTTGGGTCAATTTGTGTGATTTTCAGGCTTGTCGGACTTTTTTGTCCCATGTGTCCCAAGTTCATTCGGGCTCCCTGTTCCCCGATTGGCTTTACCTGAAGTCTGTTCTTTTCGGGCCCGTTGGAACTTTTTGTCCCAAGTGTCCCAAGTTGACCCTGGGCCTATTGTTCCCTTTTCTTCCAGATTCGGTTGAATCGCGTATTCCGCGTACTTTCGTCCCTCATGTCCCAGAACCATTTGTGCATACTTTTCCCGCGTCACCCGTTTCGGTCGAATCACGCTTTCGCGTCCCGCGTGTCCCAAATGAACCAAAGGCCATTCGAAGTTAATTTTTCCCGCTCTTCACAAATATCTTGCTTTCCAAGTTGGTAGGTGTGTATTTAATGCACATTAATGGTCTTTCTCTCTCCCAAACGGCTATATAATGAACTGCCCCTTATGCGTTTTGCACACTGCTTTGTTGCCATCTTTTGCTCATACCTTCGCGATCAATATTTCTGCGTGCATACTCATTCTCCCTGCAATTTTATCCCGAGTCTAGATTGCAACCTTGAATTTTCAAATTGCTATCAAAATGAAGATTAAATTCCAAGGCCAGGAGCAAGTCTCACCGCTCGAGTCTGTCGTTCCTGATATCGGGGATGGTGAGGTTCGCCACCTTGACTTTGGAGATTTTTGGGCAAGGATGAAAAACGTAAACCCTTCACCTATGGCACAGGAAATTCATTTCATGACAGTGGTTTGGCATTCGCCGGTGGTTTCCCTATTTCGGTGCAATGCACAAATACGGTACTTTCCTGCGGTGCTCATTACAACCCTGATTCAAATGAGCTGACGAATGTGCATGGGGAACTCATTGCTAAACTGGATCTGCTGCCATTGGCACTGCCCTAAGGATTCCAAAGATGGACAATGCTATAGTGATTTCCCAGAACCAGGTGCAAGCCCTCTTCGATCAGGATAGTGAAAAATACAAGGCGTGGGTGGCGAAGTCCTGGCTTAAAAACCCTAAAAAGGGGGCGTCTCATCTGTCCAAGGTTCTTTTCCGTGCAGAATTCAATGAGGAGTTGTCGAATTTTATAATCCTACTGGCTCGGGTCATGGTCTTACCCTCTACTAATGAGTTTCATTTCTGGATGTGCCCACTCATCAATATGGTGTGCGAAGGGACTCAGAATATCAACTGGGCAGAGATCATCAGTATGAACCTAGCGGAGCAGCTGTCTAATGTACAGCAAACAAAGAAATTCTATATGACTTCATACCTGATGTATACTCTGGCAGCATCGAGGCAATGGTTTGGTTTCTCATACATCGATGCTCATAAGGGTGACCCCGTATATGCCTACTGCCCTCAATTCACCTTGGAAACCAGCAATCGCAATTTCAGAAGGGTAAATGATGCCTTCACCATGTACATTGTCAGGCTTCTGGAGAGCGAAACAGTGAGGAGATTTTCTGATGAAGCTATGAATCTGATATCGCACTACGGTGCCTACTTCATCCAATTTAGAAAATTTTCCTATATCAGGCTTGCCGGTTATGAGAGCACCCCTCTCAAACTCCCCATGTTCTACAATGATAAAATGGCCTTAATAGAAGTATGCAGGCAGCTGGACAAGTTGCACAGAACCTGCAGGGATAAGAAAATTACTGGCTTGCATTTCCCCATCACTTTGGGAAACTACACCTGCAAAACAGCCCTAGATGCTCAAAACATAGAAAGAGCCCTGGCCCCCATCACTGTCCATTTCTTCAGGCCAAGAACCTATTTTGACTTGAAGAAGTTTATTGAGCAGAACATCAAGATCACTTATCATCATAGGGCAGACATAGAAGATTATTGGGTTGACTGTGTTGATGATTTTGAAGACAAAAGGAGGCATTATGGCAGATTTTCTCTTCAACTAATTCAAGAGCTTAACCTGTACCAAGTTCCTGAAGGGCTCCAGGATGATAATTCTGACCTATACTCATATGAGTATGATAATGTGGTCAAACACACTCCCTTGGAGGATTTGGATTGGTTCAAAAAGGAGAAGGACGATCTGGCGGAAATCCTAGCTCCCGTCTTGGTAAGAACCAAAATATGGTTTGACAGGAGAGTTCGTGAACTCATAAGACATTCACGTGAGTCCTCTAAAGACACCTCAACACCAAGAAAAGAGGCATTGTCACCTAATTCAAGAGCACATATGCATACCCCTCCTGCCTCGTCAACACAAGGTCCCACAGTCTCCACTCCTTCCTCATCCACACAGGTATATCAAAAGAAAGTCAGAGAAGTCAAGAAGGAGCCTGTAGAGGAAGGTCCTCTAAGGAAGCATACGGAGTTGCTCCCTCAAGCCCAGAGAACATCATTGTTCTCAGTGAAAGTGAGGAGAGTGAAGTGTCAGTCTCTACAAGCGCTCCAGAAGCCCCCATGGATAAAGAAAAGGAGGTCCAAAGCACTGAGCTCCCGGGTGCTAGTGATTCCTCTGTACCAGAAGCCCCAAGTGCTCCACTCATATCCCAACTAGAGGCAACAGCAGTGCAAACCTTGGGTGCCATGAGTTCTCTGTCTCTTGGCCCTCTTGCCCCACCTTCTTCTTCCTCCTCCTCTTTTGCATGGGTGCAGCCTCTTGTTGACAGTAGGAAGAGAAATTCTTCCTCTCGGATCTCAGGACCCAATTTTGATGTTGTGGCGGCCTTATTAGGCACTACTCCTCCTACTCATGCCAAAAAAGCCAGAACTACCTCCAGGATAGTGTCTAATGCTCAAGGCCAACAATTCCTAGAGATAGCCAAGCCTAAGGTAGACAAGCCAGAGCAAGATTTGCAAGCATCTGATCTGGAGCTCTCGAGAATTCCCATGGGAGAGTCCACCCCTGAAGGTGAGATCCACAATCTTCAGGAAACAGTCACCAGAGTCATTGGGAGGGTAGAGAAAGGGTATCAAACCATAGAGCAGTTGGAGGAACAGGCCCAGATTCTTACAAGTTTCATTAAGTCCCTGGTGTCCAAGGATAAAGTTTTGGATCCTACCCCATTGACTACTCTTCCACCACCTATAATTCTGAGCCAGGATGAAGTGCAGAGTATCAAAGACATGCACAAGTATTCCGTCTATGGAAGGGCTATGGAGGCCATGGTGGATGATATGCTTGTTGCAGGATTGAATTTCATTGATGAAGCCTTCAAACTCCATGGGAAGGTGAGCAACTTGCAACAGAAGCTCTCCTCCACTATTGGGAGCATAGATAAAGAACTCAAACTTTGGAGCAGTTGCATAGTAGACCTTCACCTCATGGGACAAACAGATGAAAATATTTTGATGGCAAGCAAGGTCTTCGAGGATGCAAAGGATAATTTGTCAAAGTCTTGGGTCTACAGCGTGGAATGGAAAATCAAGGTGCTGGAGGAGGCTTTGGGAGAGTTAAGAAATAGCTGGCAGAAGGGTGAGGCCTTCAAAACACTAGTTATATCTGCCTTCAAGGATATACATTGCCATCTTCATGATGAGACTTCTGGTGTGCCTCTCTCTTTACAAGAAATCAAAGCTCAATTCAGAGCTTTTGTCAAAGGTGATCTGTTCAAGGAGAGTTCCATTTCCAAGGAAAAAATGAAGGATATTTTCTCTCTTCAATCTGCTATAGAAGAAGCGAATAAAGATTATCATAATCATGTCGAATTTGACAAATAAATGGAGAAGTGCCTCGGATTTTGGACTCAGTCCACTGCCAACACATCAGTCCCACGAGGCAGAGACATAGCAGAGGCGTTGAAAAGATTCAGACAGCGGATCCTAAAGTCAGTGGGCCCCTCCCAGTCATGAACGCTTGTCTTCTTCTCCTGTTTCTTCTCTTCTCTTCCCTTCTTCATCCCGAATTTATTGTAATTAGTTGGGGTATTGCAATTAGCAGCCCTTTAACTAAGCATTGGTTAAAAGAAGTAGTTACCAAAGAGTAACTAATTTGTAAACTATATAATGGCCTCTCCTCACCATTTTGAAGGGAGAACTTGGCTTATTTATAAAATTGTAAAGAAATCACAAAGAAATCAATACAGAAGGATTTCCATTCTTTGTCTATCCGATTCCTTTTATTCATATGCTGTCCATTAAATATTGTTAGATCATTTGTTTACATTATGCTGAGAAGCTTTGTATTCTTGTAGATGTTATTTATAGAACTGTGTGTCTATTCAAATTTCATCTTATTAACGTAAGTACAAATGATCTGATTCCAATCCACTGTAATCTTGCATGCATAAGGAATTATTCTGTCATCTATAATTCTGAATGGTGCCTTTCTACTTATTTTCACATTTTCATTCCTCTGTCCTTTTGTAATTGGTAACCTATTTAGGAAACACTTTTATGATATCCAAGTTCCATAGTGAAACCATGCTTTGTATATGTGTAAATAGGTTTGTTTCTGAATAAGGGAACCTCTCCCATTAAAGAGGAGGGACTTCTTGTCCCCTGACTATTGCTCTTCTTGAAGTTCCTTTTTGACGACCAACAGTTTTTGGTGACTCCACTGGGGAATCGTATTCCAGTTCTATAATCATTTATCGATCATCTTTTGATCTGGTGACTCCATGTTTTACTCGAGGGAGAAGGGCCCTTGGTATTGAAGATTCTCAGTTTCAGCTTTTGGAACAACAGGGGTTTCCTTTTCCTTCTGCAAGGAGAAATAGAAAGGCTCGTTCAAAAAGCACTCCTCCTGTCAAAGATAGAATCCCTACGGGTGGTATTCCTTCAGAGCAAATCAGTCCTAATCTTCGAGCTCTGATTCTTGCTGGTGTTTCAGTTCCTCTTCAAGCCATTTTTCCAAGAATGGTCGGGTACCATTACCTTGGGGCCATCGTGTTGGGCCTCTTTCCCTTCCTCAGCCTTTGCATGAGTTACCTAGAGGTAACCAGAAGAACTTTCCTAAATTCAAGGGTGATGGCAAGGTACATCCTGATGAACACATCATGGGCCTTCATAGTTGCATGTGGAGTTCTGGGAGTTGAACATGAAGACGTCTCCGTAAGGCTTTTTGTTGAGACTTTACAAGATAATGTTGTTGATTAGTTCTATCACCTTCCGGCCAGAGCTATCACTAGCTGGAACACAATGAGAACTAGGTTTGAAAACCGTTTCAAACTAGTAGAAGACGTGCATGCTTTGCTAGCCCAAATTTCTCAAATAAAGAAGGAATCACAAAGAGCCCATGAGAGAATTTGTGGCTCGATTCAATAGGTTAATTAACAAAATTCCACCAAATACTCAACCTGTAGATCAAATCCAAAAATGCTTCTTCCTAAACGCCCAATTGCCTGAAGTTAGTTATGCATTGAGAAGGGCTAATCTTGCAACATTGGCCGAGGATCAAACTCTTGTTGTTAGTGTTGAAGATGATTTAATCATGTCGGGAAAGTTGAGGAGAGACCCTTCTAGATCTAAGTATTCTCCTTCCTCCTCTTCCACTCCTGGACCTAATACTGATCCATTGGTACAAAAACTTGCAAATGATCTCATCGCCATTAAGAAACAATTGGCTCAGCATACTCCCTATGCAGACGTTCCAAGGAGGAATTTTCAGCCCAGAAATCGTTTGCCTACTTCTCAAACAAGGCTAGCACTTGAAGGACCTCCTATTAAAGTTCCTATCAATGCAACCTGTGAAGTTGAAGAACCAGAGGATGAGGAGGTTAATGAAGATTGTGAAGAATTTGTTGAAGAGGTTGATGATGAAACAGACGAACTTGAGGGATCTCGAGTTAATTTCTTCACCACTGAAGGCGTTGATGAAGGAGACGATTATGATGAAGTAGTAGTAGACATGAATAGTGAATCATACGCTGTCATGACTCAAGAGCAGACAAATCAGAGGGAGAAAGTGATGCAGCCCACCAAAAAATCTAAGGAGCAGCCGAAAACTATCCCTGTAATTGCAAAAAGAGGATCTCCTATCCCCATTTCATCCACACCAAAGGTGAGTCCTGTCAATTCTGCTACTAAAGTTACTTCTTTTTCTCCTAAAACTGATAAGCCTAGGATCCCAAGTGATGATAGCCCATCCACTTCTGGGTCTTTCGATATTATTGATCACCTGAAAAAGACTAAGGTTCAAATCTCAGAGGCTGAATATTATCAAACCCATCCCAAGGCTTTTGCTAAAATGATTCACTTTGTCAATTCTCATTCTAAAACTACCTCTAAAGGCCTTTTACCCACTCCCTCTTCTACACCACAGCCTAATCTGGTAGCCACTGTCACCTCACCCAATGAAAAAATCAAACCATTCTATGTAACACTCCTTATAGCTGGCCATAGGCTCAGTAATTACGTCATAGACTCAGGGGCATCAGACAATGTAATGCCTGCCAAAGTAGCTCATGCCTTAGGCCTAACTCTCACACGCACTTACGGATCTTGTTATTCCATGGAGAGTAAGGAAGTGCCCCTGGTCGGAAGGATTAAGGATGCACAAGTGGATTTTGCTACTTTTCCTGAGAAGAAAGTTTTGGATACTATCCTAGTAGCGGACATTCCTCCTTCATATGGGATGCTGCTAAGTAGGAACTTTTGTAAGGATGTGGGTGGGGAAATTCAAATGGATTGGTCACATGCCCTCATACCTGTTAATGGGCAAATGAAGAAGTTGCTGCCTGAGAAGCAGTCTGAGTATATTGTACAAAAAATAGATGATCCCAAAGCACAAATACTCTATGAGGATATGGGACATGGCAACTACATGATTATGTCTCCAGAAGAAATCCAACTCCCCAAAGTGTCACCTAAGGATCCTAATGGTGTTTGGATATTAGATTTTGATGGAAGTTGTTCTTCAGCTGGTTCTGGAGCTGGTGTCATATTGGTGTCGCCTGAAGGAAGCATTCATCCTTTCTCATTCAAGTTGCAATTTGAAAATACCAATAATACAGTAGAGTATGAAGCTCTCATTCTTGGACTCCAGGTAGCAAAAGAACAAGGTGTGAAGAATCTTCTAGCTCGTGGAGATGTGGAGTTGATTGTCAAGCAAGTTAGGAACCTCTTCCAAGTAAAGAATAGAAGGTTGAAACATTACAGGAATCAGGTTTGGGACTCCATTGAATTTCTTGATGCCTTCTCCATCGAAGCAATGCCTAGGGAAGAGAATACCAGGGCTGATTCACTAGTAGTCTCAGGGTCATTGCTTATACCTCATCCTGACTTTTCTCAAGATAAGTTCACCATTGAGATGATCCATAGACCCAGTGTACCTGATAATACAAGTAACTGGCAAGTTTTCAATGATGATCAACACTTTCTTTCTTTCTTAGAACTCAAGGATAATTTTGAACAGTTGTACTTTGAAGGAAGCGATAATTTGCCTCGTGAAAGTGTTCCCTTTAATGAAGAAGTCGTCAAAGAAGAAGAGGCGGATCAGGATGGATGTATCAAACTCAAAGGAAACAAGATTCCAAAAGGATTGGTGAGTTTAGAAGAACTGTTTGACAAAAACATGATAGGTATGTAAAGTTTAAAGCTTCTACTGGACCTCAACAATCAGCTGAATATGACAAAGTTAATATTGGGAGTTCTACTGACCCTAAACTCATAAACATTGGAAAATGTTGTACATCAGATGAGAGGAAGAAGGTAATTAATCTTTTGAAGAAGTATAAAGATGTCCTTGCTTATTCCTATGAAGACTTAAAAGCCTTTCAACCAAAGGAGATGTAGCATTTTATCCCTCTCAAACCTGGAATTAAGCCTTTCAAATAGAAGCAGAGGCAATACAATCCTAAGATAGCTGACACCATTTTTCAGGAAATACAGAAGTTATTAAAAGCCAAAATCATTTTTCCTATTCACCATTCAACATGGATTGCCAATATTGTGCCTGTTAGAAAGAAAAATGGTGAGATCCGCATCTGTGTCGATTTTAGGAATCTGAATCAAGCTTCTTTAAAGGACAACTATCCTTTACCCATGATGGATCAAGTCTTGCAAGCAGTAACGGGATCCGAAATGTTGTCTATGCTTGATGGCTTCTCAGGATATAACCAGGTAGAAGTTAATACTGCAGATCAACACAAAACGGCTTTCACTACCCCTTGGGGTACCTTTGCTTACAAAAGGATGCCTTTTGGGCTCATTAATGCCGGTGCCACTTTTCAAAGGGCTATGGACTTGGCCTTTGGAATTTTGAAAGGGAAGTGTATCGTCGTATACCTTGATGACTTGACTGTATTTTCTAAAACAAGGGTAGATCATTTTCAGCATCTAGAAACAGTTCTGCTGAAATGTAGAGAACATGGGATCTCTTTAAATCCTAAGAAATATATTTTTTGTGTCATGGAGGGGAAATTATTGGGGCACGTTGTCTCCAAATATGGTATAAAAATTGATCCTGAGCGAGTTCAAGCTATTCAGCAAATTCCTCTTCCAACTAGCAAGAAAGGAGTGCACTCTTTCTTTGGTAAGATTAACTTTCTGAGGAGATTCATCCCTGATTTTGCAGAGCTAACTTTGAATATCTCTCAAATGATGAAAGGAAAATAGACGTTTGGTTGGTCTCCTGAAGGGAAAAAGGCCTTTGAAGGTATTAAAGAGGCTATTGCTAAGACTCCTATTTTAGCGTGTCCAAATTTCAACAAAGATTTTATTATCTATTGCTATGCCACAGATAACACCCTGGCTGTCTGTTCTGACTCAAAAAGATTCTAATGATCATGAACTCCCAATTGCATTCATGAGCTACATTCTAAAAAATCATGAGCTAAGATACACCATAATGGAGAAACATGCTTTTGCAGTGGTTAAAGCTGTCAAGCAGTTTCATTTTTACATTCTTAATTCTCACTCCACAGTATTTGTACCAGATACAACCATCAAGTCCATTCTCACACAACAGGAGTTCGGATCCAAGAGAGGGAACTGGGTGGCCAAGGTCCAAGAATATGACATTGACATCAGACCAACTAAGCTCGTTCGTGGAAAAGGCTTGTGTGAACTCATCGCTGAGGGAGCTGGACATGGGTTACTGGAAGATGAGGCTGATCTTCCTACCATTTTGTTTCTTGGCTCAATCGACGAATGGTATGTTGATATCACACATTTTCTCACCTATGGGGAATGCCCCTCTCATTTGACTACCAAATAAAAGAGAGTTGTTAAACTAAGGTCAGCCCAATATGTTTTGTGGGAAAATGCCTTGTTTAAGCGTGGATTGGATGGGAGATTTTTAAAATGTGTGGACAAGGAACAGCAGAAGAAGCTACTTTCTGCTTTTCATAATCAGGCATGTGGAGGGCACTACTCATCAACTGTTACTACTCATAAGATTCTTTGTGGAGGATATTACTGGCCTACCTTGTTCAGGGATGCATCAAAGTGGGTTGATAAATGTGAAGCATGTCAGACTTTCATGGGTAGACCTAAGTTGGCTTCGTTGCCCCTTAAACCAGTTGTAATCGAAGAACCTTTTCAACAATGGGGTTTGGATTTCATTGGAACACTTAATCCCTCTTCTAGTGCTGGTCATACCCATGTATTAACCACCACAGATTATTTCACCAAGTGGGTAGAAGCCATTCCAGTAAAGAGTACTACTTCAGAAGTAGTATGCAGTTTTATTAAAGAGAACATCTTGGTAAGGTATGGTGTGCCAAACAAGATCGTGACAGATAATGCTTCAAATTTTTCTTCAACTGAGATGATGGATTTTTGTTATGGATATGGCATCTCCCTGGCTCACTCCTCAGATTACTATCCTCAGGGGAATGGTCAAGCAGAATCAACAAATAAAAATCTGGTGGCTATAATAAGGAAATTAGTTAATGAGTCCCAATGGAACTGGCACAAGAAACTCTATGATGCTCTTTGGGCAGATAGGATCACACCTAAGAGAGCCATTGGGATGTCCCCTTTTTAGGTAGTATATGGAGTGGAAGCTCAATTACCAGTCACAATGGAGCTACCAGCCCTGCATTTAATGAAGGCCATTGAAGATACCAGTTTCAATGATTCTTTGGATAAGAGGATCATGTACCTCCACAAATTGAATGAGGATAGATTGAAAGTTGCTGATAGGATATCTGCCCACCAACAGAAAGTAAAGGTCTTATTTGATAAAAAGGCCAGGTTCAGAGATTTCAAAGTTGGAGACATTGTTTTATTGTGGGATAAAAGACATGAACCTCGTGGCAGCCATGGCAAGTTTGATTCCCTTTGGCTCGGACCTTTCAAGATCAGGCACTTTGCTGGTAAGAATTCTTTTTACCTTGATTATATGGATGGTTCTTCTCTCCCACTTCCTTATAGTGGGCAGTACCCAAAATTGTTTAAGTCATAGGTGATTAGGAAGTCCTTTTGTATATTCTGTATAGTGTTTTGTTTTTTCCTTTCTTCTCTTTGTTTTGGTGTGTTGTCTTCTGTATTGTTTTGGTTTGGTGACTCCGTGGCCCAATGGATAAGGTACTGGTCTACTTCCCCTAGTTTGTCTAAATTCTTGCCTTGTCTCATTCTTTGAACCTATGCCAAGTCATCCCCAGAAGGAGCCAGTTGTTGTCCACCTCAAAATTCCCCTACTTTTGAGAAGTTGAAAATTGAAATTTTTTGAAGTTAAATGTCTTTTCTGTTGTCCTGGTAATGTGAAAAGTCAAGAAATTGGAAAAATCTACATTTTTTGGGTCATTTTGTGTGATTTTCGGGCCTGTCGGACATTTTTGTCCCAAGTGTCCCAAGTTCATTCGGGCTCTCTGTTCCCCGATCCTCCGCTTTACCCGAAGTCCGTTCTTTTCGGGCCCGTCGGAACTTTTTGTCCCAAGTGTCCCAAGTTCGCCTAGGCCCATTGTTCCCTTTTCATCCGATTCGGATGAATCACGTATTCCACATACTTTCATCCCTCATGTCCCAGAAGCATTTGTGCATACTTTTCCTGCGTCGCCCGTATCGGCTGAATCGCGCTTTCACGTCCCGCGTGTCCCAAATGAACCAAAGGCCATTCGAGTTAATTTTTCCCACTCTTCACAAATATCTTGCTTTCCAAGTTGGTAGGTGTGTATTTAATGCACATTAATTGTCTTTCTCTCTCCCAAACGGCTATATAATGAACTGCCCCTTATGCGTTTTACACACTACTTTCTTGCCATCCTTTGCTCATACCTTCGCGATCAAGATTTCTACGCACATACTCATTCCCCCTACAATTTCATCCCGAGTCTAGATTGCAACCTTGAATTTTCAAATTGCTATCAAAATGAAGATTAAATTCCAAGGCCAGGAGCAAGTCTCACCGCTCGAGTCTGTCGTTCTCGATATTGGGGACAGTGAGGTTCGCCACCTCGACTTTGGAGATTTTTGGGCAAGAATGACAGACACAAACCCTTCACCTATGGCATAGGTGATTCATGAAAGTGGTTTGGCATTCGCTGGTGGTTTCCCTATCTCGGTGCAATGCGCAGATACGGTGCTTTCCTGTGGTGCTCATTACAACCCTGATTCGAATGAGCTGACGAATGTGCATGGGGAACTCATCGCTAAACTTGACGCTGCCACCATTGGCACTGCCCTAAGAATTCTAGAGATGGAAAATGCTATAGTAATTTCCTAGAACCAGGCGCAAGCCCTCTTCGATCAGGACAGTGAGAAATACAAGGCGCGGGTGGCGAATTCCTGGCTTAAAAACCCTAAAAAGGGGGCGTCTCGTCTGTCCAAGGTTCTTTTCCATGCAGACTTCAATGAGGAGTTGTCGGATTTTATAATCCTACTGGCTCGGGTCATGGGCTTACCCTCTACCAATGAGTTTCATTTCTGGATGTGCCCACTCATCAATATGGTGTATGAAGGGACTCAGAATATCAACTGGGCAGAGATCATCAGTATGAACCTAGCGGAGCAGCTGTCTAATGTACAGCAAACAAAGAAATTCTATATGACTTCATACCTGATGTATACTTTGGCAGCATCGAGGCAATGGTTTGGTTTCTCATACATCGATGCTCACAAGGGTGACCCCGTATATGCCTACTGCCCTCAGTTCACCCTGGAAACTAGCAATCACAACTTTCAGAAGGGTGAATGATGCCTTCACCATGTACATTGTCAGGCTTCTAGAGAGTGACACAGCGAGGATATTTTCTGATGAAGCTATGAATCTGATATCACACTACGGTGCCTACTTCATCCAATTTAGAAAATTTTCCTATATCAGGCTTGCTGGCTATGAGAGCACCCCTCTCAAACTCCCCATGTTCTGCAATGATAAAATGGCCTTAATAGAAGTATGTAGGCAGCTGGACAAGTTGCACAGAACCTGCAGGGATAAGAAAATTACTGGCTTGCACTTCCCCATCACTTTGGGAAACTACACCTTCAAAACAACCCTAGATGCTCAAAACATAGAAAGAGCCCTGACCCCCATCACTGTCCATTTCTTCAGGCCAAGAACCTGTTTTGACTTGAAGAAGTTTATTGAGAAGAACATCAAGATCACTTATCATCATAGGGCAGACACAGAAGATTATTGGGCTGACTGTGTTGATGATTTTGAAGCAAGAAGGAGGCATTATGGCATATTTTCTCTTCAACTAATTCAAGAGCTTAACCTGTACCAAGTTCCTGAAGGGCTCCAGGATGATAATTCTGACCTGTACTCATATGAGTATGAAAATGTGGTCAAACACACTCCCTTGGAGGATTTGGATTGGTTCAAAAAGGAGAAGGACGATCTGGCAGAAATCCTAGCTCCCGTCTTGGTAAGAACCAAAATATGGTTTGACAGGAGAGTTCGCGAACTCAGAAGACATTCAGGTGAGTCCTCCAAAGACACCTCAACACCAAGAAAAGAGGAATTGTCACTTGATTCAAGAGCACATATGCAGACCCCTCCTGCCTCTTCAACTCAAGGTCCCACAGTCTCCACTCCTTCCTCATCCACAAAGGTATATAAAAAGAAAGTTAGAAGAAGTCAAGAAGGAGCCTATGGAGGAAGATCCCCTAAGGAAGCATATGGAGTTGCCCTCAGGCCCATAGAACATCATTGTTCTCAGTGAAAGCAAGGAGAGTGAAGTGCCGGTCTCTACAAGCGCTCCAGAAGCCCCCATGGATAAAGAAAAGGAGGTCCAAAGCACTGAGCTTCCAGGTGCTAGTGATTCCTCTGTACTAGAATCCCCAAGCACTCCACTCATATCCCAACTAGAGGCAACAATAGTGCAAACCTTGGGTGCCATGATTTCTCTGTCTCTTGGCCCTCTTGCCCCACCTTCTTCTTCCTCCTCCTCTTTTGCATGGGTGCAGACTCTTGTTGATAGTAGGAAGAGAAAGTCTTCCTCCTAGATCTCAGGACCCAATTTTGATGTTGTGGAGGCCTTATTAGGCACTACTCCTCCTACTCACGCCATAAAATCTAGAAGTACCTCCAGGATAGTGTCTGATGCTCAGGGCCAACAATTCCTGGAGATAGCCAAGCCTAAGGTAGACAAGCCAGAGCAAGATTTGCAAGCATCTGATCTAGAGCTCTCGAGAATTCCCATGGGAGAGTCTACCCCTGAAGGTGAGATCCATAATCTTCAAGAAACAATCACCAGAGTCATTGGGAGGGTAGAGAAAGGGCAGCAAACCATAGAGCAGTTGGAGGAACAGGCCCAGATTCTTACAAGTTTCATCAAGTCCCTGCTATCCAAGGATAAAGTTTTGGATCGTACCCCATTGACTACTCTTCCACCAGCTGTAATTCTGAGCCAGGATGAAGTGCAGAGTATCAAAGACATGCACAAGTATTCCATCTATGGAAGGGCTATGGAGGCCATGGTGGATGATATGCTTGTTGCAGGATTGAATTTCATTGATGAAGCCTTCAAACTCCACGGGAAGGTGAGCAATTTGCAACAGAAGCTCTCCTCCACTATTGGGAGCATAGATAAAGAACTTAAACTTTGGAGCAGTTGCATAGTAGACCTTCGCCTCATGGGACAAACAGATGAAAATATTTTAATGGTAAGCAAAGGTCTTCGATGATGCAAAGGATAACTTCTCAAATTCATGGGTCTACAGTGTGGAATGGAAAATCAAGGTGTTGGAGGAGGCTTTGGGAGAGTTAAGAAATAGCTGGAAGAAGGGTGAGGCCTTCAAGACTCTAGTTGTATCTTCCTTTAAAAATATACATTGCCATCTTCATGATGAGACTTCTGGTGTTTCTCTCTCTTTACAAGAAATCAAAGCTCAATTCAGAGATTTTGTCAAAGGTAATCTGTGTACAAAGAGAGTTCCATTTCCAAGGAAAAGATGAAGGAGATCTTCTCTCTTCAATCTGCTATAGAGGAAGTGAATAAAGATTATCATACTCATGTCGAATTCGACAAAGAAATGGAGAAGTGCCTCGGATTTTGGACTCAGTCCACTGCCAACACATCGGTCCCACGAGGCAGAGACATAGCGGAGGCGTTGAAAAGATTCAGGCAGTGGATCCTAAAGTCAGTGGGCCCCTCCCATTCATGAACGCCTGTCTTCTTCTCCTAATTCCTCTCTTTTCTTCTTCCTTTCTTCATCACGAATTTATTGTAATTAGTTGGGGTATTGCGATTAGTATCCCTTTAACTAAACATTAGTTAAAAGAAGTAGTTACCAGAGAGTAACTAATTTTTAAACTATATAATGGCCTCTCCTCGCCATTTTTGAAGGGGAGAAGTTGGCTTATTTATAAAAGTGTGAAGAAATCACAAAGAAATCAATACAGAAGGATTTCCATTCTTTGTCTATCCAATTCCTTTTATTCATATGTTGTCCATTAAATATTGTTAGATCAATTGTTTACATTATGCTGAGAAGCTTTGTATTCTTGTAGATGTTATTTATAGAACTATGTGTCTATTCAAATTTCATCTTATTAACGTAAGTACAAATGATCTTATTCCAATCCACTGTAATATTGCATGCATAAGGAATTATTCTATCATCTATAATTCTGGATGGTGCCTTTCTACTTATTTTCACATTTTCATTCCTCTGTCCTTTTGTAATTGGTAACCTATTTAGGAAACACTTTTATGATATCCAAGTTCCATAGTGAAACCATGCTTTGTATATGTGTAAATAGGTTCGTTTCTGAATAAGGGAACCTCTCCCATTAAAGAGGAGGGACTTCTTGTCCCCTGACTGTTGCTCTTCTTGAAGTTCCTTTTTGACGACCAACACGGATGATCAACAATCCCATCACCAGGTTGTGCTAGTACTGGTCTAATGGTTGTTCTTGAGGCATCAACATGCACATAGAAAAGATTATCCCAAGAAGGGAAACCTAGTATGGGCACAGTAACAAGCCTATATTTTAAAGTGTCAAACGCCTTCTGTTGCACTTCTCCCCAGTGAAAGGCACTCTTGTACTTAAGAAATTCCTCTAAGGGCATGGTGATCTTGGCATATCCTTTGATGAACTTCCTATAGTACCCTGTATGCCCAAGAAATCCATGCACCACACTCTGACTAGTAGGCTCTCACAATCCTACAATAACAATTTTGGCGGGATCCAGTAACAAGCCTTCCTTACATATAATATGTCCTAACAGGGTTCCAAATAGAGTAGAAAAGACACATTTCTTAATGTTGAGGGATATCCTCAACTATCGACATCTCTCGAACATTAGTCTCAAATTGTGAAAATGGTCTTTCACTAGCCCATACACCATCTAGTCATCCAGGTAGACTTTAAGAAACTTATGGATGAATTCCTAAAATGCTTGTACCACTATGCGTGAGAGCACAAAAGACACATTCTTTAATACAAAATGCATAACCATGTATGCAAAACTTCCCCACTCAGTGGTGAAAGTTTTCTTTCTCTAGTATTCCTTTGCAATCCTGACTTGGTGATACCCAAAGAATTCATCCGTGAAGGAATAGACCTGGCACCCAGCTACTCCTTCAAGAATTTCTTCAGTGAAGGGGGTTAGAAAAGGGTGAATAACACATACTACATTCAAGTCCCTGTAATCAACATAGATACTTATCCTCTCATCCTTCTTAATGCTTATAAGCATTGGGATTACCCATTTTTATTCTTCCAAAGCCTTAATGATACCAGATGCTACCATCTTGTTTATCTCCTCCTTGACTCTTAAGTGCAACTTCAGATTCATCCGATAGGGTATCTTCTGAATCGGGTGTGCACCTTCCTTCAAATTGATCCTCATCTCCCCCAAGGAATGGTGAACGTCTTTGAGCTCATGGTACCCACGTGGGAAAAGATCCTAAAACTCACGTAATAGATCAATGATTTTTGAAACCTCTTTCTCTGACCAATAATCCCCAATGATAGCCTCCTTAGGTTTTGTCTCTATCCCAATGTTAACCTTCTTTATTTTCAAGGGCTCATGATAGGTACGTGCTCACTCATCAGCACTATCTATGACTTCGTACATACCTTCATAATGGTTAACATACATAATTTCCATTTCTTCACCATCTACTACATAGACCATCTTTCAATTTTCCTTTTCAATACATACACGCTTAAGTTGTATCTCTTTGAATTCTTCTTCATTGAAACATGTCTCCAAAATAGGTTCACCCAACAATTATAGTAACCTATATTTTTCCATGGCACTATCTCCCATTGTAAGGCTCTTGAAAACTTGTAACACCTTATCCACTGATAGCTTGGTACTTCGATACTCAAAATATTGAAAGAGATCAGCTGTTAACTCCTGTCAATTCCCTGTTGAGTGAATATACCATGCACGCGCACAACCCTGATATGTGGAATATAACTTGTGCACCCATAACGAAGGTGGTAAAGCTTCTGTGCCTTCCATCTAGGCCTTCTCACATGCTTGGATATGGGAAGAGGTGGGTTCTTTGCCATGGTAGTTTTGGATAATAGTGGGCACGATGCTTCTACAGAACCTTACAGAAAATGTGAATCTTACCTCACACCACTCTAGGAGACTCTCACAATGTGTTTCCCACAAACGCGTTGTAGTCTCGAGAAAGTTATAAGTGAGCATACTTCTCCTTTCATCCTTATTTTTCTGCTGAGCTTTCATTTCTCGTAAGAAATCATCAGGGCTTTCTCCTCTAAAGTAACTTGGTAGCTTCTTCCTTCCCAGGTGCTTGACTGAGTGTGTTTTCATCACCCTTGTTATATATCCTCTCAATTATCACCCAATTATATCATAAGTCTCATGCACCCAATTGTCACATGTTATGCTAGTTGTATCACTTATTGACTGAGCATATTCAAATTGGATAACTCCTTCTGTGTGATTAATTATTTTAGGGTCTCTGATGGAACACACATAGGTTCTATTGAGGACTTCCTCTCCTAAGGGCTCACTATAGAGTGTTGAATTACCATCTATTAAAGGGATAATCACCCTTTCTACCTTTTTCTCAAAACTGATATACCCATTGTTAAATCATAGGTCGACATTTTTTTCATAACACCAAGGTTGCCCAAGTAATGCTGGAAAATTATCTACCTTGGAAAGTGCCAAGAATTCAAAGTCCCCAGTGAACTTGGCCCCTTGAATAGTGATAACCACATCTTTCCTTGTTTATCATATAAAACAAATTCGAAGATGGTTGTAATGCAGGACTTCCCATTTGATGTCATGCATCCAAGGTGAGAACATTGACCTCCGCCCTTGTATCAATGAGGATATTGCTTAGAATCCACCCATCAATAACAACATTCAATGTGATCTCTTTATCATAGTCAAGGCTACGAGGAGGAAGGTTGGCATGTAGGACCTGCGTCTCACGCACTCTCTTAGCGCATGGTACATTCTCCCGTAACCATTCTCCTAGTAATGCAATGATATTCTCCTGCTTCAACATTTTTCACACTTCCTTGACCTCATCTAGATCCTTCTATGGATCCTCAACATTCTTCCTTTGCTCTAACTACCTTGACTACTCCTTTAGACATTGGATCTCTCCTTGTAATCCTTGAATCACATCCATAGTATCTTGGAATACTTCTTTCTAATGAGCAAGGTTTGGATACTTCCCATGTACCACTCTTTAACAACCAATTTCTTCCTTGGCATCTCCCTTACATGTTCATCCTTTTATTGTGTTTTCACTAGTACAAGTTCTAATCCTGACTCATGCACCACTCTTGGCATCCACTATGGGTCGACATTCTTTATACTTACTGTTAGTGCAAATCTATAGCACCCCCCTAAACGACCTTCAGATTTACAATCCAGAATTGGGTCATTTAGTGTGATTACACAACATTGAGTTTTCCTCCAAGGTGTGGGACCTTGTAAGGTGAGAAAAATCTCTATATTCAATCTAGTTATTACTCCTCTGTCTAGGTGTGTGCATGAATTTGCAGAGGTTCAAGTACTAAATCCTACTCTAAATTTCAAGGAGACAGAGATAAAGAGATGCAAAAAAGGAAATATAACTGAGTAAAAATGGTGATTCACCGAAAGGAGTGATGAACTTCTAGCTTGCAAATAAACAAAAATCATAGGAGATGTAACACCAAGCATGCATAGATATGTCTAGAATGCAATGAAAGGCTATAAAATAATAATAAACGCATGAGAGGATTGAAAGGGGATCATTCACAAAACATGCATTACCATTTCCCAAATCTGATACAATGCATTACATTCATAAAAAGGAAAAAAACATGTCACAGGTTCCATGGAAGGTTTTAAAACTCCTCAAAAATTCACGTGCCAAGGGGGAAGAGGGGAGTCTGCAAGAAACAAAATGTTCAAACCCTTTACCAAATGACCCAAATTTAGCTTTTAACGATGAAAAACAGAGTTCCATGAAGGAGAAACGTGGGGAAGTTGAAAATAAATGTTCAAACCACCAACTAGAATTCATAAAAATGGCATGGGTACCCTTAAAAGTTTCATTCCCTAAGATTTTTCAACCATGTTGGAGAGGAATGGAAGCCATACTGCATTAAAATTGGTGGTTGAATGTCGGCTCTGCTCTTTTTCCTCATGCCAAAAGTGAACTTTTTCAATTTTCCTCCCACCAAACTCCCATCAAAAAAAATAAATTGAATACTCCATCATGTAGAGGAATTTACATAGCTTTCCATTGACACCAAGAATGTACAAAACTTTGAGTTCCGGATCGAAAGATATGTCCCCTCTGAAGATTTAGGGTAAAACTACAAAAATTAGGGGCAAAAAAATGGATTCGCGGGCCACAAAATTTGAAATTTTTCCCCTTTTTGAAAATTTTAGGAAAAAAATCCTTCACAAAAATCTGCCGCCACCAGAAACCAACTACTCACATGTGGCACGTTCTGGTTGCTGGAAACGCGGGCTCAAATAGTCACTTTTACTTTCGATTTTTTACAATTGGGAAAATTTTCCACAAATACTTTACGCGCCCCACCGCTCTGCTACCCACGACTGGCAGCTTCTGGTTCACCACCTGGCTGAATGTGACGGCTCATCACTTCATTTTTTACCCCTTTGCACCATTGGACCACTTTGGAAAAATAGCTCCAAGGTCACTTCTGCCACTCTATTCCCCCACTTCTGACAAGACACATGGTGCCTTCACATTTTATAGCTCGGCAGGAACTTTCGTGCCAAAATTTTCCTTCTGCGCCCATGGGCCTGCGGGAAAAACTTCACCTTTGTGCCCTTTGCACCCTTTGAAAAACTCTTTAGTTTCGCTCCATCGGCCCAACCTCATGCTGCCACATGGAACCTTGTCCCATCTCCTTGTGAGCTTTCGAGCCAAAATCTTCCCTTTGTGCACTAATTAACCAAAGTGTCAAAAACTCTAACTTCCCCCCCGACCCTTGCTGCTGCTCTGCCATGACATATTTCATTGTCCTATTGGTTGCGGGCTTTCCCAAGGAAAATTTCCCACCCAAAAAATCTACCAAGCCATAACTTACAAAATACAAGGAGTTAGAAGGAAAATTTTTACCTTTCTGGAAAGTTGAGAAAACTCTCTATGTCTGATGAATCCATTTCCAGATAAATTTGAGTGCCTAAAAAGTGAAAAAAATCGACTAAGACATAAGGAAGGAAGGAATGAAGGGAAATTTAGCCAAAAATAAGTAGGAGGTGCTTATTTTGGATAAAAATTTTAGTGACTTAGAGGGGTCATTTGCCTGCTGGATGAAGTGACCAACTACCTGAAGCAATCCATTGGGCAATGGAGTCATGAAGTTAACTGTTTGTTACTCTCAATCCATTAGAAAATCACTAGAATGAAAATTATGAGAGTAGAACATTACTAGATCTGGAACATGATCTGCAAAAATATGCATCCTTAGGGAAACAAAACATGTGCCAAAGCACTTAGGGAAATGTAAAGCAAAGCTACAACAAAACAATGTGCATAGGTACTTTAAGAAATACAAATCTAAGCTAGTATGTACAAGGTGAGAAGTTTCCCTTCTAGTAGCAATGCTTTAGATGAATTCCATTAACTAGAATCTGCAGTTCTTCACCATCCAATATAGAAAATTGGAAGGCATTGTTGTTTTTGCATTTTATGACCATGTAGGGGGCACTCAAAATGGCATCAAACTTTGAATGCCTCCGTGGCTTTGCTCAGTCTACATCCCATTTCAACACTAGATCTCCAACTTGGAAGGTTCTAGCCTTTAGCTTTCCTATCAAAGCTTCTCTTTATCAAAGCTTGGTTCTTCTACATTTTTTGGGTTGCAATCTCTCTTATTTCTTGTAGTTCCATCAATTCTGCATATCTAACCCTCCATGGGTTCAAACTCCAAAAATTCTAATTACTTCATGAGTTCTAATATTGGCAACTCAAGTGGCATACGCAAGATTGCCTCTCTCTCATAAACAAGTCTGAATGAAGAGTTACCTATGGATCTCTTGGGAGTTATCCAATCAGCCCATAGAGCTGATTTGAGCTTAGTGTACCAACTCCTCTGATTCTCATCAAGAGTCCTATTGATGATCCTTAATAGGATTCTTGTTTGTATATTTAGCTTGGTCATTACCTTTAGCATAATAATTTGATGAAGTGCTCAAATAGATCCCATTTCCAATAGCCCATTTAGTGACCCTTGATCCTATGAATGTCAATGCATTATCTGATATTATAGTGGCAGGTATACCAAAATCTAGTTGTTATCCCCCTCATAGAAGTCTAGAATGCTAGATTCTTTTGCCTCTTTGAGTGCTACCCCACCTCAGTTCATTTTGTGAAGTAGTATGTTGTTGTTAGAAATCCACTTATGTCCTTGGATTGAGTTTGGATTAATGACTCCAATGAAGTCCAAACCCCATTGCATGAATAGATGGTCAACTGAGATTGGGTGCAATGGAAGTGCTGCTATTTTTTTTTTTTACTTGTGAAGAATGCATAGTTCTTGCACCTCTTGATCCATGCATAATAATCAATAAACATCTTGGGCCAATAATATCCAGCCTTCATAATATTGGGAGTTGTCACTATTAGAGAAAAACTGATGCCCAGCTGATCCACCATGGAACTCTTCTAACATTCTCTCAATCTGATTTTTTCTCAATACATCTCAGCAATACTCCATTGATATCCTTTTTAAACAAGATGCCATCAACAAGTGCATATGGCATAGCCCTGCAATCTAAAGTTTCTTCTTTTAGCTTTGTTCATTTCTGGAGGGCATAGGCCTGTCTGTAAGAAGTGCAATATGTCTTGGGTCCAGCAAGGAGTGAGCATAACGACCATTTTCTTCTTGAACATCTCTTTTTTTCTTGGTTGTCTTGCAACACCAAAATAACATTCTTCTCTTTGCTTTCTTCCATTGATTGGCTCAAGGGCCAATCTACTCACAAAATCCCTTTCCTTGGACCAGCTTGGTGACTTTGATCTCAATGTCATACTCCATGACATGAGTAATCCACCCTACACATTTTTCATTTAGATCTTTGTTGAGGAGGAATTATTTAACTCCCACATGAGAAACTAATAGTTGAACCTTGTTATTTGAAACTAGATGCTTAAATTTCTTCAAGCTCCTAATCACTACAAGAACATGCTTCTCAATGAAGGAAATACCTTACTTCATAGTTCTCTAAGCTTTGGCTAAAGAAGGTAATTGGTTGCTCTGCATTTTCTTCATTCTGTTGTACTAAAATTGCAGAAATTGTATCATCACCGCCAAATGCATAAAGGATGAAATCCTTTGAGAAAATTTGGGTTAACGAGAGTTAGAGCCTTGTGAGACTAGCCTATTCGATTTTCTCAAAAATTGCCTTACCTTCATCTTTCCATTTGAATGCCATACTTTTCCTCAACATTATAGTGATTGGCTTGACAAGGGACTGCACAGTTTGGAACAAGCCTTTCGAAAAAAATTGATTCTTCTTAAGAAGACTTTAAAGATCCTTCTTATGTCTTCACAATGGAAGTGCTCTTATTGCTTTAAACCTCTCTCAGATCAATTGCTATTCCCTTCTTTGGAAATAATGTGGCCCAGGAGCTTGCCTTTATGAGCTAGAAAAATGTATTTTTTGGGATTTAAGGATACCCCCAAATCTTCTACATATTTGGAACATTTGTCTCAAATGAAAGAGATGATCTGCTGCACTTTTATAAAATATAGTAATATCATCTAGGTATATCAGCACTATTTTGTTGACCAATCCATTGAACGCCATATCCATTTCCCCTTTAGTAAGTAGCTCCTGGCGTTAGATAGTCCAAATGGAATTTTTATATATGCATAGGCTTCCCATTTAGTGGTGAAGGTTATTTTGAACTGATCATCTTCCTTTACCATGATCTGATTATACCCCGAATAACCATATAACAATGAAAACCTTCTCAGAGCTAGCAACAACTTGCAAAATATGCTCTATAAAAGGAAGTGGGTAGTGATCCTTAAGAGATGCTCTATTCAAATCTCTGAAGTCTACACACAACCTGATTTCTCTACTCTTCTTTCTGACTGGAACCAAGTTTATAACCCAACTTGAATGCTTGATGAGGAATATGATACTTTCCTCTTTTAACTTAATCAATTCCTTTTTCATGAGAGGCTCAATGTGTGGATTGAATGGTCTTTGTTTTTGACTGATGGGACCTAGAACTTAGATATAAATCAATTGTGTGTTGAGCTAGCTTGGGATTAAAAACTTTCAAGTCTTCATAGCTCTAAGCAAATACATCCAAGAACTCTTGGCAAATTTGTATGAATTCATACCTTTCTTGCTCGGCTTGCTACTTTACCAAATTGAAGTGATTTTCCTTCTCTAATTGAGATAGGCTCTAAAACCTCTCCCTTGACACTTGGATGTTTTCTTTCTCTTTCCTAAATTGATCATTAGGATTAAAGATGGACTCCAAAGTGACAAGTCCTTTTGGTAGTTTGTTTGTTCTGAACTGTACCACTTGATCACCATACTGATGTTATAAACTTTTCCTAATTTTTGGCTGAGAACTCAGCTTCTTCTTGTAAGAAATTGATGATTTGTTGGTCACTCCTCAAAAACTTGCCAACTTACATTATTGTCTGGTACAGATGGCCTCCATAATCACATGGATGTTTTAGCTGCATTTTATCGTTTTTGATACTCATCTCCAAAATTAAAATTTTCTCCAACTGTTGCAAGCCTATTAACAAATTGGTTTTCTTTCCTAGAAATGTATTTGATGCCAAAACCCTCAAAATCCTAAATGAGGTCCCACACTCTATTCTTATAACTCTTGAGCAGGTCATTCTTTTCTAGCATGTTGTCCTTTAAATTTCTTAACAATTAGCTCACTATCACCAAAGACTTGTAAGTTCTTGATACCTCTCTTTCCTTGACCAATGCAATCCACGTATCAAAGCTCTCATATTCGGCGGTGCTTTTAGAACATGCAAACTGAAATTTAAAATTTGAATAATACTTAATCCCTTGAGGTGAAATAAGCATAGCAGCTCCTCCCTCTTGCATCTTATCTACTTCTTGATCCATCAAAGAACAGCTGCCATACCCTCATTGTCATCTTTATGGTCTAGCTTGGTGATTCTATGAATAGGTTGATTTTCTTCATGCATGTAATAAAATCCAAGTTCATATTCCTCTATTTTCTTATAGGGATCAAAAGCATGTACCTTACTTTCTACATTCATAAAGCGTCAAAGCTGAGATACTTCCAACTTTGGTATTAGCTTCATGTGTGTTTGGATAATCCTCTTGATAAAATGCTGAACAGATGGCATTAATTGGGATTGGAGTATGAGGCTCAATGTGAAAGTTTGTAATAGGTTCAAACGTGATTATAGACTTGGCTCCATATCTTTTCCTAAACAACATGTGTGACCAATCAGCAAATAAGTAGCCTCCAATTTTAGCTATGAAATCCCTTGACAAACATATGGTGAAGAGTGGTGGTAAATCTATCACTGGCACATCTTGCAAAACAGTGACATTAAGGCATGCATGCAAATTGAGGCTCAAATATTTAATTACCCCCAACTGGGGCTACTGTTGTCCAATCTAATTGCACTACCCTCTTGGATATGAATTCATATTGGAGGCCCAGCTGATCAGCTATTTGCTTGGGCATCACGGAACTACTTGCCCCCAAAATCAATCATGTAATTATGTAATAGTTTATCCCCCAACGATCAATGAAACATAGAAAGGAGGGGGCTTCAGAAATTTTACCTTGTTCTCCTCCAAAATTCCCCTCAGGCTAAGTGGTGTTTGTGAGTACCTTCTCTTGCATATGAGCTTGCTGACTTGAGGTTGACCAATTTCTTCATGGAAGTTTTTAGTAGATCCCTTTGGCCTAGGATGGATAGTGATTCCCACATAGATATGTTCACATTTGTCTTTCTTCATTTGTTCAATGATGCTAAATGGGGTTGAAACATCCCTTTGTTTGTCATTTAGTCTACACATTATTCTCTTATACATGGGCTACAAAAATCGGCATTTGATGCTGGTCGAGGAGGTAGTTTGGGCTGTCCTTACACATTTGGAACTACATTTTTCTTGCCAACACCTTGTGGAGCGCTGTAAGATTGTGGATCACCTGGAGCTAATGACTACCCTTCACCAATATTCCTCTTCTTTGACTATGTGTTAGTTGCTACACTCTAAGAAAGTGTTTGATTCATACCACAAAAATCTCTCAGCCTGCCAATTCACAAGTGTAGTCTCATTTGGAGTTGTATCTTGTTGAGATGTTCCTTATTGTTAGTTTGTTTCTTCATTCACCTCACTTTCTACCCCAGTTGTTGTCACCATCAAAGCTTGGTTCAAAGCACCATTAAAGAACATATATTGGTTGTGAGGTTCACTACATGGGAAACACCAGTCATACTCTTGAGCTACATTATTTTGCACTGGCACTAAGGCTTTAGAGGTGGATGCAACATTGGGGTTATAAGGCTGAAATGGTCTATTGGTAGGAGGTCTTGCTTGATTTTGATTTGCAGCTGGGTTGGGTGGCCTATTAGGTTGATATGGTTGTCTATTAGGATGAGTTTGAGACTGATAAGAAGTCCTAAAACTTTGAGCTTGCTTGTCTCTTGAGTGTAACCCAACTCATTACCTATATTTTTGTAATTGATTAATAACTTCTTGAAGCTCATTTGAGGAACTACAGGATGATGTAGAAGTTTCATTTGAACTTTGATTTCTAGGAGTGGGAATAGGAGCCAAAGTAGGTGCTTGACTAGTACTTTAGATTTCCAAGTCTGGATATAAGGGCATAGGAGGCCTAGGTGCAATTTTACCCAGCTTGGATCTAACAATTATTAGCCCTAATGGTGATGTTGTAAGCTGCAGGTATAGTTACACCTCCCATGGATTGAATTAACATAGAAATGTCCAGAATTTAAAGCCTTGAGAAAGTATAAGAAAGCACCTTGAGCTGTTGGCCTCACTGTTACTAGGATTCTATCCCAGGTCCTTTGAAATTTGAAATTGAAGTCTGTTAGCTACTCATTAGGAGCTCTCTTGATAGTTGTCAGTTGCTCCAATAGAGACAAGTTGTCTCCCTTTTCTCCAAACTGGTTATGGAGATCTATGCACAACTGGTTCCAATTTTTAATAGAGCCTACCTCAAGGCTCCTGAACCATTGCAAGGCTTTCCTTTTAAATGAATATGCTAGTAATTTGTCAATAATTTGCATCTCAACAATCTCATGGATTGCACAAACATTAGCAAAGTCTTTGACATGATCACCAGGAGTGGTCTGATTTTCCCCAGTAAAGTATGGAATATTCTTTAATGCTGCAATTGGAACTGGGTTTTGTGCATTGAGATCAAGTGGGATGTTGCCAGTAAAGTTGACATAAGGATTGGGTTGTTCCATTATGATTTGCTTGAGAACCCTCGTTGATTGGGTGAAAGTTATACCAGGTGGAGGAGTTGATAGAGTTCTGTTTGGTGGAGATGGAGACCTTTGAATCCTCCTTCCCCTCTCTCTTCTTCCTAGGGATAATTATAAATACTCATATAACCCCTCTTCTCTGGCCCTTGACCTTGTTTGGATTCTTCTCATGAATCTTCAGACCTGGACTGCTGAAACCAGTTGATTCTATCCTTTTAGAGTCACCAGATGTGAAAATCAGGGCTCTTTTCAAGCAAGAAACTTATAACAAATGCACATCAACTTTATTGTAATGAAGATAAAGACATCTAAGGTCCCACCAGGTGTGCCAAAACTGTTAGTGTAAATCTACAACACTCCCTAAATGACCTTTAGATATGCAGTCCCGAATTGGGTCATTTAGTGTGATTGCACAACATTAATTTTTCTCCAAGGTGTGGGACCTTGCAAGGTGAGAAAAATCTCTAGAGAAAGCTAGTTCTTACTCCTCTATTTAGGTGTATGCATGAATTTTCATAGGTTCAGTATTGATTCCTATTCTAAATTCCAAGGAGGTAGAGTTAAGAGATGCAAAAGGAAATAAAACTAAGTAAAAATGGTGATACACCAAAGGAGTGATGAACTTCTGTCTTGCAAATAAACAAAAATCATAGAGATGTAACACCAAACATGCACATATTTCCAGAATGTAATGAAAGACCAAAAAAAAATAATATATGCATGAGAGGATTGAAAGAAATCATTCTCAAAACATGTATTACCATTCCCAAATTTGATAAAATGCATTACACTAGCAGAAAGGTAAAAAATATGTCACAATTTCCATGGAAGGTCTGAAACTCCTCAAATTCACATGCCAAGGGGAAGAGCGGAGTCAGCAAGAAACAAAATGTTCAACCCTTTACAATGAGCCAAATCTAGCTTTTAATAATGAAAAATAAATTCTAGGAAGGAGAAACGTGGGAAAATTGAAAATAAATGTTCAACCACCGACCAAATTTATCAAAATAGCATGGTTACCCTTACAATTTCATTCCCCAAGATTTTCAACCATGCTAGAGAAGAATGGAAACCATACAACATTAAAACTGGTGGTTAAATGTCAGTTCTTCTCTTTTTCTTGTGCCAAAGGAACTTTTTATTTTTTCCCCACTATATTCCACCAAAATCAGAAATAGAAGACTCCATCGTCCCAAATGTGCCCCCTGCTCATTTTGTGGCTAACTCCTTTACATATTTCCTTCTCTTGTGCCTCAGTCAGAATATTTTGTTTTCCAGGCACTCAAAACCTTCTGGAAATGGCACCATTAGATAGAGCTCTTTCTCAGCTTTCTAGAAAGGTAAATTTTTCCTCCTAACTCCATGTATTTTTCAAGTTATGGCTCAGCAGAGTTTTGGTGGGAAATTTTCCCCTAGAAGGTCTGCAGCCAATCAGGAGCTGTCACGTGTCCAAGGGCGGAAAAAACACCAAGCGACCCGAAGAAAAAAATGGTCAGGAAGGCCCGCGCCCAATCAAAATGTGCCATGTGGAACCTGGAGTGGTGGAGTGTGGGGAAAATTTGAAAAATGTTCCAAAGACCAAACGGGTAAAAATTCAAACTTTTTGCCCCCCGATCCGATTTTGGCCTGTTTTTTCCCTAAAACTTCAAATCACCATAACTTTCGATCCAAAGCTCAGATTTTCACGTTCTTTATATCAATGGAAAGATGGTGAAATTATCTATAATGATTTCATGGTCAATTTTTAATTTTGGTTCAGTTTGGAGGGAGAAAATCAAAAAACACTTCTGGTATGCGCCCATGGACAGAACTGACATTTCAACAACCAATTTTAATGCAAAATGGGTCACATTCTTCTCCAGCATGGTCAAAAATGTTAGATCATGGGTTTGTAAGGTCCTATATGCTATTTTAATGTATTTTCATTCAATGAGGGATGGCTCCCATGTGTTTTTCACATTTTCTCTCTCTTGGGCTCGACCCATGTACTGTAAAAGCCAGATTTGGCTCATTTCTTTAGGGTTGAACACTTTTTGGCATAGAAAACTTCTTCTTTCACCTCCAGCAAGTGATAGTTGTAAGAATCAGACCTTTTTCACGTATTGTAGTAGGTTTATATCTCTTTGAGGGTGGAATGCAAGAGATTTTTACATGGAATTGACAGTGCAAACTCTGTGAATGCTTTCAGTCCTCTGTTTGTATTGTTTTACTTCATTTTAAGACCTCTAATTAAATCTATCAGCTTGTGTATGTTTTCCCTTGTTGCATTTCATGAATTTGTGTCTATTTACATGGCAAAAAAATTTTCACCACTCCTTTTGGTGCATCACCATCTTTAGTTTAGTTTCATTTTTGCATTTTTATCCCTGTCTCCTTGCAATTTAGAGTAGGATTAGGATCTGAACCTATTTAGTTGTGCAAAATATAGATCTAAATCAGAGGAGTTTGAGGAACCAGCCTCTAATCTAGAGATTCCTCTCTCATTTTCACAAGTCACACACTTGGAGAGAGGTTTCCATGTTGTGCAATCACACTGGATGCCTGAAACATCAACTTCAAAACCCTGATTTGCATCCAGGGGTGCTACTGATTTGTAACAATAGTTTTGGCACACCCAGTGGGACCTTAGAGGTCTCATTTTTATTGTAGCAAAGTTGATGTGCATCTACTGCAATTTTCTTGCTTGAAAAGAGCTATAATTTGCATATCTGGCAACTCCAAGGGGAAGAATCAACTGGTTTCAGTAGTGCAGGCCTGAAAACTCATGAGAAGAAGCACTACAAGGTCAAGAGCTGGAGAAGAAGATGTGTTGTTTGAATATTTGTAGTTATCTCCAAGAGTAAGGCAAAGTGGGAGGAGAATCCAAAGGTCTCCATCTCCACCAAACAGAACTCTCTCAACTCCTCCACCTGGTAGGCCTTTCATTCAATCAACAAGGGTTCTAAGACCAATTAGAATGGCGCACAAAACGAACCCCTATGTCAACTTCACAGGCAACAGCCCACTTGCCCTCAATGCACAACATCCAATTCGAATTGCAGCCTTGAAGAACATTCCCTACTTCACTGGAGAAAATCAGACTACTCCAGGTGATCATGTTAAAGACATTGCCAATCTTTGTGCAATTCATAAAATCAATGAGATGCAAGTGGCTGTCAAATTGCTGGCATCTTCATTCAAGGGGAAAGAATTGTAATGGTTTAGAAGCCTTGGAGCTCAGGTTCTATCAAGAATTGGAATCAGCTATGTATAGCACTTCATGAGCAAGTTTGGAGAGAAGGGAGACAACTTGTCTCTTTTGGAGCAGCTGACAACCTATCAAAAGAGCTCCCAATGAGCAGCTGACTGATTTTAATTTCAAATTTCAAAAGACTTGGGAGAGAATTCCAGTGGCAGTCAGACCAATAGCAGAAGGTGCTTTTCTCTACTATCTCAAAGCTCTAAATTCTGATATTTCTATGTTGATTCAGTCCATGGGAGGCATAACTATCCCTATGGCTTATAGCATTGCCATTAGGGCTGAAAATTGTTTGATCCAAGCTGGAAAACTAGCCCCTAGACCTCCCATGCCATTGTTTCCAAGTTTAGAGAGCCCAAACACTAATCAAGCACCTAATTTGGCTCCTTCTCCCACTCCTAGAAATCATAGTTCAAATGAAGCTTCTACTTCATCTCCAAGTGCCCCAAATGAGCTTCAAGAAGTCATGAAGCAATTGCAAAATTTAGGTAATGAGCTGGTTACTCTCAAGAGGCAGCAAGCCCAAGGTTTTAGACCTTCCTTCCAGCCTCAAGCTCAGCCTAACAGGCAGCCATATCAACCTCATAGACCACCCAATCCAGCTGCAAATCTAAATCAAGCAAGGCCTCCTGCCAATAGACCATTTCAGCCCTATAATCCAAATGCCATATCTGCCTCTAAGGCATTGGTGCCAACACAAAACAACATTGCTCAGGAGTATGATTGGTGTTTTCCATGCAATGAACCTCATAACCAATCCATGTGCTTCAATGGTGCTTTGAATCAAGCATTAATGGTGACAACTACTGGTGTGGAGGGTGAGGGCAGTCAAGGAAACAACCAACAACAAGAAACATTCCAACAACAATCAGCTCCAAATGACACCACGTTGGTAAATTGGCAAGCAGAGGATTTTTGTGGCATGAATCAAACGGTCTCTCAAGGTGTTGCAGCCAACACAAGGTCAAAAAGAAGGAATTTGGGTGAAGAACAGCCATTAGCTCCAACCAATCTCCAACCTTCTATGGCTCCACAAATGGTTGGCAAGCAAAATCCAATTTCAAATGCACAAGGGCAGCCAAGAACAGCTCCTAGACCAACTCAAATACTAGTTGTTGCTGCCCACATGCAAGGAGTGAATGTGCCAAGCCAAGGGATAGCAAAGAGATCCTCCATCACCATTCAGTATCATTGATCAGATGAAGAAGACAAATGTAAATATATCAATGTGGGAATCCCTATCTATCCCAGGCCAAAGAGATTTGCTACAAGCTGCCATGAAGGACTGGCCAACTTTGAATCAGTAAGTTCAGATGCAAGAGAAATCTCACAAATGCTACCCAGCCTGAAGGGAATCATGGAGGACAGCAAGGTAAAATGTTGAAGCCCCCTCCTTTCTATGTTTCATTAATCATTGGAAATCAGTTAGTGCACAATTGCATGATAGATTCCGGGGCAAGTAGCTCAGTGATGCCTAAACAAATAGCTGATCAGCTAGGGCTCCAGTATGAAACCATATCCAAAGGGGTAGTGCAGCTGGATGGGACAGCAGTAACAATAGTTGGAGTGATTAGAAACTTGAGTCTTACCTTGCATGCATGTTCAAATGTTGTTGTTTCACAAGATGTATCAGTCATAGACCTTCCACCACTCTTTGCCCTATGCTTGTCAAGGGACTTCACAGCCAAGATTGGGGGATATTTGTCTGCTGATTGGTCACACATGCTGTTTAGAACGAGGTATGGAACTAAGAGCTACAATCAGGTCTGAACCTATTGCAAACTTCCACATTGAGCCTTACACTCCAAGTCAGATCAATGCCAATTGTTCAGCATTTGATCAAGAAGACCACCCAAGCACCGATGAAGCTGACACCAAGGTTGGGAGCATCCCGGATCTAACTCTTGATGAATGGGAAAACAAGGTACATGATTTTGATCCTTATCAAGAAGTAGAAGAATCTGAGCTAGGGGTCTATTGTATACATGAAGAAAATCAGCCTATTCCTAACATCACCAAGCCAAACCACAAGGATGACAATGAGGTATGGCAGCTGTTTTTTGATGGATCAAGAAGTAGACAAGGTGCAGGAGGTGGAGCCATGCTTGTTTCACCTCAAGGAGTAAGGTACTATTCAGCTTTTAGATTTCAGTTTGCATGCTCCAATAACACTGCTGAATATGAAGCCTTAGTGCAAGGGATGCATTGGGCAATCAAGAAGAAAATAAAGAACTTGCAAGTCTTTGGTGACAGTGAATTGATTGTAAATCAGGTCAAGGGACAACATGCTGCCAAGAATGATCTACTCAGGTGCTACAAGAACAGGGTGTGGGACCTCATGGAATATTTTGAGGGTTTTGGCATCAAATCCATTCCTAGGAAAGAGAATCAAGCTGCTGACAGGCTTGCAGCAGTAGGGGTAGCCTTTGACATTGTGGAAAGCATTCAACAAGACAAGGTACAACCAAACATCCACGTGATTGTGAGGCCTTCAGTGCCAGATAACAATGTCAGTTGGCAAGTGTTTGAGAATGACCAGCAAATCATCCATTTCTTGCAAGAAGAAGCCGAGTTCTCAGCTAAGAATCAAGAAAAATTGGAACAGCAGTATGGTGACCAAGTGGTACAGCTGAGAACTAACAAGCTGCCCAAGGGACTTATCACTTTGGAGTCCATTTTTAATCCCAATGATCAGTTTAGGAAAGAGAAAGCAAACATTCCAGGTCAAGAGAGAAGATTCAGTATCCATCTTGGTGGAAGAGAACAAACCATTGCAAATTGGAAAGATGACAACTGAACAAGAAAGGTATGAGTTCATACAGCTGTGTCAAGAGTTCCCTGATGTGTTTGCTTGGAGCTATGAAGATTTGAAAGGTTTCAATCCCAAGTTAGCTCAGCACACCATTGAGTTGGATCCAAATACTAAGCCCATCAGGCAGAAACAAAGGCCAGTCAATCCACACATGGAGCCTCTCATGAGGAAGGAATTGAACAAGTTGATTGAGTCAAGAATCATATTCCCAATCAAGCATTCTAGTTGGGTTGCCAACTTGGTTCCAGTCAGAAAGAAGAGTGGAGAGATCAGATTGTGTGTTGACTTCAGAGACTTGAATAGAGCATCTCTCAAGGACCATTACCCACTCCCTTCCATGGAGAAAATCTTGCAAGTTGTGGCTGGCTCCGAGAGGTTTTCACTACTTGATGGCTACTCAGGCTAAAATTAGATTATGGTGAAGGAAGAAGACCAGTTCAAGACAGCCTTCACAACCAAATGGGGAACTTATGCATACAGGAAAATGCCATTTGGGCTGTCCAACGCTGGTGCTACTTTCCAAAGAGCAATGGACATGGCATTCAAAGGTTTGATTAACAACGTGGTGCTGATTTACCTTGATGATATCACTGTTTTTTCCAAGAATGCAGCAGACCACCTCTCTCATTTGAGACAAGTCTTCACGAGGTGTAGGAGATTTGGAGTGTCTTTGAATCCTAAGAAGTGTATCTTTCTTGCACATGAAGGAAATCTCCTTGGCCATATTGTCTCCAAAGAAGGATTAGCAATTGATCCAGAGAGGGTTGAAGCCATAAGAGCACTACCATTGCCAAGCCACAAGAAAGCCCTTCAGAGTTTCTTGGGGAGGATAAACTTTGTTCAGAGGTTTGTCCCAGATTTTGCAGCCCTTGTCAAGCCCATCACCAAAATGTTAAAGAAGAGCATGGCTTTCAAGTGGACAGCAGAAGGCAAGGAGAGTTTTGAAGCAATCAAAGAAGCTATCTCTCAAGCACCAACTCTCATCAACCCATATTTCTCCAAGGATTTCATCCTCTATGCATTTGGAGGTAATGATACTATTTCTACCATTTTGGTACAGCAGAACAAGGACAATGATGAGCAACCAATTGCTTTCTTCAGCCAGAGCCTAGATGACTATGAGGTGAGGTATTATTTTATTGAGAAGCATGTGCTGGTAGTAATCAGAAGCTTGAAGAAATTCAAACATTTAGTCTCAAACAACAAGGTCCAGTTGCTGGTATCAAATGTTGGGGTTAAGGACTTCCTCCTCAACAAAGATTTGAATGAGAAAAGGGCAGGTTGGATCACCCGTGTCATGGATGTATGACATTGAGATCAAAATCACCAAGCTGGTAAGAGGAAAAGGATTGTGTGAGCAGCTGGTTTTGGGGAAGCAAAAAGAAGCATGCAATGAAGGAGAGGCTGTTTTGACAGTTCAAGACAGCCATGAGCCATGTGGCACTCAAGAAGAAAAAAATGCTGCCCCCACTCCTTGTTGGACCCAAGGTATAATGCACTTCCTAAGCACATGCCTATGCCCTCCGGAGATGAACAAGACCCAAAGAAGACACTTTAGATTGCAGGCTGTCCCATATGCCATTGTTGATGGAGTTTTGTTCAAGAAAGATGTGAATGAAGTGCTATTGAGATGCATTAGCACAAATCAGATTCAGAGGGTATTGGAAGAGTTCCATGGTGGACCAGCTGGTGGTCATTTTGCACCAAGAGTGACAGCTCTAAAAATCATGAAGGCTGGTTATTATTGGCCTAAAATTTTCAGTGATTGCTATGCATGGATCAAGAGGTGTAAGAATTGTGCATTCTTCACAGGAAAAGAGAGACTTGCTGCCCTTCCATTGCATCCAATCTCAGTTGACCAGCCATTCATGCAATGGGGTTTGGACTTCATTGGAGTCATTAATCCCAATTCAAGTCAAGGGCACAAATGGATTTTGACAGCCACGGACTACTTCACCAAGTGGACTGAAGCAGTAGCACTCAAAGAGGCAAATTAGTCCAGCATCTTAGACTTTTATGAGGGGATAGCAACCAGATTTGGTATACCTGCTACAATAATCTCAGATAATGCATTGGCATTCATTGGATCCAAGGTGACTGAGTGGGCTATCAAGAATGGGATCTACCTAAGCACTTCATCAAACTATTACCCTCAAGGTAATGGCCAGGCCGAGTCTACAAACAAGAACTTGTTGAGGATCATTAGGAGGACTCTTGATGAGAATCAGAGGTCTTGGCATACCAAACTGAAATCAGCCTTATGGGCTGATAGGATAACTCCCAAGAGATCCACAGGTAACTCTCCATTCAGGCTTGTTTATGGAAGAGAGGCAATCTTGCCCATGTCACTTGAGTTGCCAACATTGGAACTCATGAAGCGGTTAGAGTTGCTAGAGTTTGGGCCCATGGAGGTGAGATATGCAGAGTTGATGGAGCTCCAAGAGATCAGATATCAGGCATCCCAAGCAATGGAGAAGGATCAAGCTTTGATCAAGAAGACCTTTGATAGGAAGGCCAAGAGTAGATCTTTCCAAGTTGGAGATCTAGTGTTAAAATGGGATGCAGATAGAGAAAAACTGGGAAGGCATTCAAAATTTGATGCCATTTGGAGTGGCCCATACATGGTCATGAAGTGCAAGAACAACAATGCCTTCCAATTGGCTTCATTGGATGGTGAAGAACTGCAGATTCCAGTCAATGGAATCTATCTAAAGCATTGCTTCTAAAGGGAAATTCTCCACCTTGTAAATATTAGCTTAGGTTTCCATTCCTTCAAGTGCTTGTGCACATTGTTTTGCTGTAGGTTAGTTTTGCTTTCCCTAAGTGCTTTGGCATAGCTTGCTATCCCTGGAGATGTTTTGCAGTCCTTGCTTCCATCAGGTGATATTCCATCTTCCTCCTTGCAACATTCTAAGTCAGTTGGGGTTCCAACAGAAAATTTGATGACTCCATGCCCAATGGACTACTTCAGGCAACTGGTATTTTCATCTAGCAGGTAGATGACCCCTCTGAGTCACCAAAATTGTTATCCCAAATGTGCCCCCTGCTCATTTTGTGGCTAACTCCTTTACATCTTTCCTTCTCTTGTGCCTCAGTCAGAATATTTTTTGTTTTCCAGGCACTCAAAACCTTCTGGAAATGGCACCATTGGATAGAGCTCTCTCTCAGATTTCCAGAAAGGTAAAGTTTTCCTCCTAACTCCACATATTTTTCAAGTTATGGCTCAGCGGAGTTTTGGTGGGAAATTTTCCCCTAGAAGGCCCGCAGCCAATCAGGAGCTGTCACGTGTCCAAGGGTCGGAAAAAACACCAAGCGACCCGAAGGAAAAAATGGTCAAGAAGGGCCCACACCCAATTAGAATGTGCTTACCATGTGGCACCTGGAGTAGCGGAGCGCAGGGAAAATTTGAAAAATGTTCGAAAGACCAAACGGGGTAAAAATTCAAACTTTTTGCCCGCCGATCCGATTTTGGCCTGTTTTTGCCCTAAAACTTCAAATCCACCATAACTTTTGATCCAGAGCTCAGATTTTCACGTTCTTTTATATCAATGGAAAGTTGGTGAAATTCTCTACAATATTCCATGGTCAATTTTGAATTTTGGTTTAGTTTGGAGGGATAAAATCAAAAAAACTCTTCTGGTATGTGCCCATGGACAGAACTGACGTTTCAACAACCAATTTTAATGCGAAATGGGTCGCATTCTTCTCCAACATGGTCAAAAATGTCAGAGTATGGGTTTGTAAGGACCTCCATGCTGTTTTAATGTAGTTTCATTCAATGAGGGATGGCTCCCATGCGTTTTTCATGTTTTCTCTCTCCTGGGCTCGACCCATGTACTGTAAAAGCCAGATTTGGCTCATTTCTTCAGGGTTGAACACTTTTTGGCATAGAAAACTTCTTCTTTCACCTCCAACAAGTGATAGTTGTAAGAATCAGACCTTTTTCAAGTATTGTAGCAGGTTTATACCTCTTTGAGGGTGGAATGCAAGAGATTTTTACATGGAATTGACAGTGCAAACTCTGTGAATGCTTTCAGTCCTCTGTTTGTATTGTTTTACTTCATTTTAAGACCTCTAATTACATCTATCAGCTTGTGTATGTTTTCCCTTGTTGCATTTCATGAATTTGTGTCTATTTACATGGCAAAAAATGTTTCACCACTCCTTTTGGTGCATCACCATCTTTAGTTAGTTTCATTTTTGCATTTTTATCCCTGTCTCCTTGCAATTTAGAGTAGGATTAGGATCTGAACCTCTGTAGTTGTGCAAAATATAGATCTAAATCATAGGAATTTGAGGAACCAGCCTCTATTCTAGAAATTCCTCTCTCATTTTCACAAGTCCCACACTTGGAGAGAGGTTTCCATGTTGTGTAATCACATTGGATGCTCTAAAACATCAATTTAGAACCTTGGATTTACATCCAAGGGTGCTGCTGATTTGCAACAACACGCTCATCCTTGTCTTTTACCCCTTTTGGTTCTTTGGAAAATTTTCCTAAACAGTTTCGTGCCTTTGCCATTCCACCACTCCTAGACATGTGGCACCTTCACATTGCTCGGCAGACCTGTCGGCCAAAATTTTGCTTTGCGCCTCCACCAACTCCCTTGGAAATTTTTTAAACTTACCTCTGCTGGCCCGACCTCCATCACATGGCACTTTCCCATCTCCTTACTAGCTTTCAAACCAAAATCTTCCCTTTGTGCCAATTAACCAAAGCATCAAAACTCTAAGTTCCCCCGAAGCCTGCTGGTCCGTCATGACACGTGTCATTGTCTTATTGGTTGTGGCCTTCCCAGGGAAAAATTTCCCCAAAAGATCTGCTGAGCCATAACTTTCAAAATACAAGGAGTTAGAAGGAAAATTTTACCTTTATGGAAAGGTGAGAAAATTCTCTATCTGGTGAAGCCATTTCCAGATGAAAAAAATTGACTGAGATAAAAGGAAGGAATGAAGTAAAGTTAGCCAAAAATAAGAAGGGGGCTTATTTTGGATAACACTTACCATCCTAGTGCCTTTATCCTTTTGGTGTTGTTGGCTCATGTGTTAAAAAATCTCAGGAAACTCCTCGTACTAATGTTTTTTTTTACACCATGAGAATTGCAACAGGTCAAGACACTCACATTTATAATACTCCATTGATCCGTAATTATAATAGATTTCATAAGGTAACTCACTTCTTCCTCCATCGTGGTTACTGCGACTTGTTGTCACCCTCAAATTTCCCCCTTTTGAAGTCCATTTTTGAAAATTTTGAGTATGTACCTTAGAGTGTTAGATCGCGTCGAGCTTGACATTATTTACAGTTTTCCCATTCATGGAGAACAATTTGAAATTCGAGCGTAATGGTGAAGTTTCTTCCCTTCTTTTTATTATTTTCTTCCTATAGTCAGGAATGATAGGTATATCTTCCCCATTAATTTTTTCCCTAGCATCTATGGGTAGTACAAGGATATCTTTGATTAGATGCGGTTTGGCCATGTTTTAAATGCTAATGGAAGCCTCCACACATCCAAATGGTGCAACTCCAAGGGTAGGGTCCAAGGGACATTCCTCAAATAAGAACAACCTCTCTGCAAATCCTAGGTTCAAAATGAAGGTAAAACAAGCTAAAATTGGCTAAGTATGGAAGGCTCAGCGGACGACGCCACATGCCTCATCGGTGCAGCTTCAAGAGCCAAATCTGGGGGTAGTTCTCAAACTTGCGTCAGTCCTCCACATGTCCTAGGTCTAAAAGAGAAAGAGTTGATTGTTAAAATTTACCAAGTATGGGTGGGTTGGCGGAAGTCTCCACGTGCCTTAACGACACAATTTTGGAAGTGAAATCAAAGGGTTAGTCTCCAAGTAGAACCAGCTCGCCACGTGGTTAAAGTCAATGGGGAGACAGAGTTGGCCGTTGAAAAGTCAAAGACTAGTGGAAGGAGACATGTGAAATTTTGGCACAATTTCAGGAGGCGTTTCTAAAATGGAAACTCAAATGAGCACCATCCCTCCACGTGTCTAGGGGTCAACATAGGTCAAGCAGGAAATAGGCCCAAATCAGATAAGTATAAAGGAAGCGGAAAAGATCTCCAGGTGTCACCCAAGCACAACTTCAAAGGTAAAAATTCAAAAGGCATCTGTAGGCCCACTCTAATAAATTCCTCCCACATGGGTGGCCCAAATTTGAATTTGTAAAAGCAAATCAAATGACCCATGTTTAATTGGAAAAATAATGTAACGACTGTATATTAAAAAACTGGTTTTTCTGCCATTAACATTTCTTTGCGAATCAAGAATCGAAAGGGCGTGGATGATTGGAATAAGTTGTAACTATTTCTTGCTTGCTTAAGGAAGTTGTAATAGTCTCTTGCTAGCTATATCATGAGATTTCAAAGCCATTGTACAGGTTGGAATTTTGATATTATGGAACTGTAATTTCTAATTGGAAGAAATCAATGCAAAGGTTTTTCCCTTTTTCCTTTTTTTTCTCTTTCCTTCTTGCTTTGATATGTGAATCATTTAATCCTTGCATGCTTAGAAACTTTGTGTTCTATTTTATACAATATCAAGAAATTTGACTCTGTGGATTGTGCCCATTATAAACGTGAATGGTTCTACTCTATATCGCATTTGCTCAATACATATAAGGGTTTTCTCTGCCATCTCTTTTGCTTAAAAGTATTATCTTCTTCTACCTCCCTCCTCTCTTCAAGTATTCTATCCTCATGTATTGATAACTTTCCAGGAGTAAAACACATTTCAAGATATTGGGAAACCATCATTGAATGAAATATTGTATATTTGTACATAGGTTTTTCCCCTGCTTTCAATAAGGGAACCTCTCCTATTAAAGAGGAGGGACTTGCTTGTCCCATGACTGTGGTTTCATTCCAAGTACAAATATGAAACCCAACAATTTTTAGTGACTCCATTGGGGAATTTGTTTAACAAATTTCCTTTCTTAAAAGAACAAATAATTTGATCATTTCTTTGATATGGAAACTCTAAGATATACTTGTGGTAGAAGGGCTCTTGGAATTAAAGATCCCCAATTTCAACTCTTGGATCAACAAGGTTTTTAAATTCCTCCAACAAGAAGAAATAGAAGAGCTCATTCCACAAGCACACCTCATGTTAAAGACAAAACTTTTGGTAGTAGCATTCCTCAAGCACAACTTAGCCCTAATCTTCATGCCCTAATTCTTGCTGGTGTCTCAGTTCCCACTTCAAGCAATCTTTCCAAGGATGATAGCACCCCAGCCTTGGAGACAAAGAGTTGGTCCTTTGGCTCTTCCTCAACCATTGCATGAGTTACCTAGGGGTAATGGGAAGAATTTCCCAAATTTAGAGGTGATGATAAAGTACACCCTAATGAACACATTTCAGCCTTCATTGTTACATGTGGGGTCCTTAAAGTTGAACATGATGATGTCTCTATTAGGCTATTTGTGGAAACCTTGCAAGACAATGTTGTAGATTGGTTTTACCATCTTCCTGTTGGGACTATCATCAATTGGACTACTATGATGACTGAATTGAGTAGTGTTTCAAACCTTCTGAGGATGTGCATGCTTTGCTAGCTCAAATTTCTCAAATCAAGAAGGAGCCACATGAGCCTACGAGAGAATTTATGGCCAAGTTCAATAATTTGATTAACAAGATTCCACTAGATACTAGACCTGTTGATAAGATTCAAAAGTGTTTCTTATTGAATGCTCAATTTCCAGAAGTAAGCTATGCCCCGAGGAGAGAAAATCTTGAAATTTGGATGCTGATAAGAGATTGGCTATCATTGTGGAAGATGACTTGATCATGTTTGGTAAGCTGAAAAGGAGTCTTTCAAATCCAAAGCATCTTCCTCTTCCCCTTCTCCTGGAGGTAATGCGGATCAGTTGGTGCAAATCTGGCTAATGGCCTCATTTCCATCAAGAACCAATTGGCTCAGTATGCTCCATATCAAGATGTTCCAAGTAAGACTTTTCAGCCTAGGAATTGCTTTCCTTCTTCTCACAACCAAGTTGGCCATTGAACAAAATGGGCCTCTATGATGAACAAGAAGAGGAAGCTGATGAAGAAATAAGGATCTTGGTGGTTCTTGCATTCATTTCTCACCAATGAAGGTGTAGATGATGAAGATGACTATGATGATTAGTGGTTTGAGATGAATAATGAGTCATATGTTGTTATGACCTGGGAGCAGACCAAAAAAAAGGAAAAAGTGGCACACCCTAAAAAAGATCCAAAGAATACCACATCACCATCCCGGTGATTGCAAGAAGAGGAGCTCCTATTCCTACTACTTCCACCTGAAAGGTAAGCTCTGCTAGTCCTTTTTCCTTTATTTCTGTTTTAAGAATTCTTGTCCAACAATGAAAAATTTGATAGATCAAAAGCTCATGATACTCCTAGTATTGATTCCCCATCCACATCTGGATCTTTTGACATTATAGACCATCTTAAAAAATACCAAGATTTAGGTTTTTGAGGTAGAGTTCTATCAAACCCATCCTAAAGCCTTTGCCAAAATGGTTAACTTTGTAAATTCTAAGTCTAAAACCCCATCTCATTCATCTAAAGGCCTTTTTCCCACTCCTTCTCTACCTCAACCCATCCTTGTGGCTACAGTCACTTCACTCTATGAGAAGATCAAACCCTTATATGTGACTCTCCTCATAACTAGCCACAAGCTTAGCAATTGTGTCATTGATTCTACTGCATCTGATAATGTAATGCCTGCAAAAGTGGGTCATGCTTTGGGTACAACCCTAACCCACACTTATGGTTCTTTCTATTCCATGGAAAGTAGAGAAGTGCCTTTGGTTGGGAATCAGGGATGAACAAGTAGCTTTTGCTACTTTACCAGAGAATAATGTCTTGGCTACCATAATGGTTTTGATATCCCTCCTTCTTATGGCATGCTGCTAAGTAGGAACTTTTGCAAAGATGTTGGAGGTGATATCTAAATGGATTGGTCACATGTCTTCATCCATGTTAATGGGAAGATGAAGAAGCTTCTTCCTGAGAAGAACAGCAAAGTATATTGTGTAAAAGATAGATGATCCTAAAGCACAAATACTATATGAGGACATTGGGCATGGGAACTATATGATCCATGTCATAAGAGGAGACAAGTTTGCCAAAGGAAGTGTTGCTTGATTCTAATGGTGCGTGACTTTGGAGTTTGATGGAAGTTTCTCCTTAGCTGGTTATGGAGCTGGTTGTAGTGGTCATTTCTCCTAGGGGTAAGGTTCATTCTTTCTCCTTCATATTTCAGTTTGAAAATACCAACAATACTACCGAGTATGAGGCCCTTATTCTGGGTTGAGCATGGTGAAGGAAATGGGAGTGAAGAACCTTCTTTCTCATGGAGATGTTGAGATAATTGGAAAACGATTTAGTGACCTTTATCAGGGTAAAGAAAATAAGGTTGAAACACTATAGGAATCTGGTATGGGATTCCATTGAATTTCTTGATGCTTTTTCCATTGAAGTTGTGCCAAAGGGAAAGGAACACTAGGGATAACTCTCTAGCTATTTTGGGGTCCTTGTTGATTCCTCACCTTGATTTCCCTTAGGAGAAATTCACCATTGAGCCTGATCCATAGACCAAGTGCGCAATAATTGGCAAGTTTTTAATGATGATCAACATTTTCTTTCTCTTTTTGGATCTCAGAGACAACCTGATTAGTTTTACTTTGAAGGAAGTGATAATCTACTAGAGAGTGTGTGTCATCAATGAAGAGGGTTGTCAAAGAAGATATGGATGAAGATGGATGCATCAAACGGAATGAAATAAAATTCCTAAAGGGATGGTGAGTTTGGAGGATATTTTTGATAAATATGATAGATATACGAGTCTAAATTTTCCTAAGGATCCCGACAATCTATTGAGACTGAGAAAGTGAATATTGGGAGTTTTGATAATCCCAAATGGTCAACATTGGAAAATGTTACACTCAGGAAGAGAAAAATAAGGTGGTGAATCTGTTGAAGAGTTATATTGATGTTCTAGCTTACTCTTATGATGATATTAAGGCTTTTTCATCCCCAAAGAAATGTGATATTTCATTCCTCTTAAGCTCGTAATCCAAACCCTTTAAACAGAAGCAAAGGTAATATAATCCAAATATAGATGATACAATTTTCCAAGAAATACAATAGCTTCTGAAGGCTTAGGATAATCTTCCCCATCCACCATTCAATGTGGATTGCTAATATAGTGCCTATCAGGAAGAAGAATGGTGAGATTTGTATCTGTGTGGACTTCAGAAATCAAAATCAGGGTTCTTGAAGGAAAAATATCCTCTCCCCATGATGGACCAAGTATTGCAAGTTTGTATAGGCTCGGAGATGTTATCTATGTTAGATGGATTCTTAGGGTACAATCAAGTAGAGGTGTGAATACTGCAGATCAACATAAGACTACCTTTACTACTCCCTTGGGGTAACTTTGCATTAAAGAGGATTGCCATTTGGTTTCATCAATGTTGGTGCTCCTTTCTAGAGGGGCCATGGACTTGGATTTTGGTAGTTTGAAAGGGAATGCATTATTGTGTATTTGGATGACTTGATAGTGTTTTATAAGGCAAGAACAGATCACTTCCAACACCTTGAAACAATATTGCCAGAAGTGTAGAGAGCATGGAATTTATTTAAACCATAAGAATTCTATGTTTTGTGTTATAGAAGGAAAGTTGTTCGGACACATGTTTCAAAGGAAGGGATCAAGATTGATCTAGAGAGGAGTTCAGGCCATCTAGCAAATTCCTCTTCCATCAAGTAAGAAAGGTATCCATTCTTTCTTTGGTAGATTAATTTCCTAAGGAGATTCATCCCCGATTTTGTAGAACATAATATGAGCATTCTCCCACATGATGCAAGGGAATTAAAATTTTGGTTGGTCCTCTTAGGGAAGAAATCATTCGAGGACATTAAACAGGATATTGCAAAGACTCCAATCTTGGTGTGTCCTAACTTTAGAAAATATTTCATTATCTATTGTTATGCCACTAAAATAACCCTAGCTACTGTGTTAGCCCAGAAGAATGTTGAAGATCATGAACTCCCAATTGTATTCATGATTTATGTCTTGAAAACTCATGAGCTGAAGTACACCATGATGGAGAAACATGCTTTTGCAGTTGTCAAATCTGTCAAGCAGTTTAGGTTTTAACATCCTTAATTCTCATTCTATGGTGCTAGTGTTTGATACAACAATCAAATCCATTCTTACTTAGCAAGAATTTGACACCAAGAGAGGTAATTGGGTAAAAAAGTGCAAGAGTATGATCTTGAAATCAGGCCAACAAAGTTGGTTCGGGGGTACGGGCCTGTGTGAACTCATTGCTACAAGGATCTGCCAAGGATTTGTCCAAGATGGATTTGATGTCCCTGTTGTTTATTCCTCAACTGACAAATGTATGGTATTGCAACATCTTCTCCAAAGAGACTTGTTACAAGCTGCCATGAAGGACTGGCCAACTTCGAATCAGCAAGTTCAGATGCAAGAGAAAGTGCTCACAAATGCTGCTGCCCAGCCTGAGGGAAATCATGGAGGACAGCAAGGTAAAATGTTGAAGCCCCTCCTTTCTATGTTTCATTCATTAATCATTGGAAATCAGTTAGTGCACAATTGCATGATAGATTCCAGGGCAAGTAGCTCAGTGATGCCTAAACAAATAGCTGATCAGCTAGGGCTCCAGTATGAAAACATATCCAAAGGGGTAGTAGTGCAGCTAGATGGGAACAGAAGCAGTAACAATAGTTGGGGTGATTAGAAACTTGAGTCTTACCTTGCATGCATGTCCAAATGTTTTTTTTACAAGATGTATCAGTCATAGACCTTCCACCACTCTTTGCCCTATGCTTGTCAAGGGACTTCATAGCCAAGATTGGGGGATATTTGTCTGCTGATTGGTCACACATGCTGTTTTCAGAACGAGGTATGGAACTAAGGCTACAATCAGGTCTGAACCTATTGCAAACTTCCACATTGAGCTTACACTCCAAGTCAGATCAACGCCAATTGTTCAGCATTTGATCAAGAAGACCACCCAAGCCTGAAAATGGTGCCCCAGACCATTTTTTGGCTAAGCATCCTTTTCTAACTCTCTTGAATGGGCCTCAGTCTACATTTTTTGATTTTTATCCTTATCAAGAAGAAGAAGAATCTGAAGCTAGGCACCATTAGATATAGCTCTCTCGAAGCTTTCAGAAAGGCAGTTTGCCTCCTAACTCCTTATATTTTTCACAGTTATGGCTCGGCGGATTTTTTGTGGAATTTTTTCCATTTTGAGGCCCACACAAGGAAAGCTGCCACGGCAGAGGAGGTTCGGGGGTCGGAGGCAATGCTATGAATTTTTCACCTCAAGGAGTAAAGTACTATTCAGCTTTTAGATTTCAAAGTTTGCATGCTCCAAAAACACTGCTGAATATGAAGATGCAAGGGATGCATTGGGAGAAATCAAGAAGAAATAAAGAACTTGCAAGTCTTTGGTGACAGTGAATTGATTGTAAATCAAAGGGACAACATGCTGCCAAAATGATCTACTCAAAAAAAAAGAAAGGGTTTTTTCCCCTCATGAAGATTTTTTGGGCCGTTTTGGCATCAAATCCTAATTCTTCAAACGAATCAATCTTTTGATCAGAGCATCAGTCAGATTTTCATTATTTATATCATTGGAAATCATTTGAAATTTAAACATGACAAGGTCCAACCAAATTTCATTTTGATTTTTTGGTTCAGTTTAGAGAGAGAAAATTCAAAAACAGTTCTGGTACGTGTCCATGGCCAGAAATGACATTTCAACAACAATCAAATTTAATACAAAATGGGTCGCATTTCTCTAAATAGTCAAAAAATGATAGGGTATGGGTTTGTAAGGTCATCCATGCTGTTTTTAATGTATTTTCCATCAATGAGGGATGGCTCCCATGTGTTTTTTCACATTTTCTCTCTCCTGGGCTCGACCCATGATCCCATTGTAAAAAGAGATTTGCTCATTCATTTCAGGTCATGTTGAACACTTTTTGGCATTCCAAAAACTTCTTCTTTCACCTCCATGGTGATAGTTGCAAGAATCAGACCTTTTTCACAGTTTGTGAAACAGGTTTATACCTCTTTGAGGTTGAATGCAAGAGATTTTTACATGGAATTACACAGTGCAAAACTCTGTGATCCTGCTTTCAGTCCTCTGTTTGGAGCTATGATTGTTTGAAAGGTTTCAGAAAGACCTCTAATTACATCTATCAGCTTGTGTATGTTTTCCCTTGTTTGCATTTCATGAATTTGTGTCTATTTACCATGGAAAAAATTTTTCACCACTCCTTTGGTGCATCACCATCTTTAGTTTAGTTTAATTTTTACATTTTTACCAAATCCCTGTCTCAATTGTAATTTAGAGTAGATTAAGGATGAACCTCTGTGTGTTGATTCAAAAAAATAGATCTAAATCAGAGGAGTTTTGAGGAAAAACCAGCCTCTAATCTAGAGATTCCTCTCTCATTTTCACAAGTCCCACACTTGGAGAGTTTTTCCATTTTTGCAATCACACTGGATGCCTAAAATCAATTCAGAACCTTGATTTGCATCCAGGGGGGTGCTAACCTGATTTGCATCAACAGTTTTTTTTTTGGCCAAATGGGGGACCTTAGCAGGTCTCAGGAAAATTTTTATTGCAGCCAAGTTGATGTGCTCATTCTGCAATTTTTTTCTTGCTAAAAAAGAGCTTAATTTGCATCTGGCGACTCCAAAGGGGAAGAATCAACTGGTTTCCAGTGCAGGCTGAAAACCTCATCTCATTTGAGACAAGTTCACCACAAGGTCAAGATTGGAGAAGAAGAAGTGTTGTTTGAACCTATTGCAGTTATCTCCAGAGTAAGAAAAGTGTGGGAGAGTGAAGGAGGAGAATCCAAAGGTCTCCATCTCCACCAAACAGAACTCTCTCAACTCCTCCACCTGGTAGGCCTTTCATTTAATCAACAAGGGTTTTTAAGAGACCAATTAGAATGGTACAAACAAAACTCACCCCTATTTCACTGGAAGCAGCCCACTTGCTCTCAATGCACAACATCCAATTCCAATTGCAGCCTTGAAGAACATTCCATACTTCACTGGAGAAAATCAGAGAACTCCAGGTGATCATGTTAAGAATTGCAAACCTTTTGTGCAATCATGAAATCAATGAGATTCAAGTGGCTGTCAAAGCCTGGCATTGGCATCTTTCAAGGGGAAAGCATTGCAATGGTTTAGAAGCCTTGGAGCTGGTTCAATCAAAATTGGAATCAGCTGTGATATAGCACTTCAGAGTAATTTGGAGATCAAAGGGAGAACTTGTCTCTTTTGGAGCAGCTGACAACCATCAAGAGAGCTCCAATGAGCAGCTGACTGATTTTTCAACTTCAGATTTCAAAAGACTTGGGAGAGAATTCCAGTGGCAGTCACGCCAACAGAAGGTGCTTTTCTCTATTATCTCAAAGCTCTAAATTCTGATTTTCTATTTGATTCAGTCCATGGGAGGCATAACTATCCCTATGGCTTATAGCATTGCCATTAGGGCTGAAAATTGTTTGATCCATCCAAGCTGGCAAACTAGCCCCTAGACCTCCCATGCCATTGTTTCCAAGTTTAGAGAGTCCAAACACCATCAAGCACCTAATTTGGCTCCTTCTCCCACTCCTAGAAATCAGAGTTCAAATGAAGCTTCTACTTCATCTCCAAGTGCCCCAAAGAGCTTCAAGAAATTCATGAAGCAATTGCAAAACCTAGGCAATGAGCTGAGTTTTACTCTCAAAAGGCAACACAGCCCAAGGTTTTAGACCTTCTTACCAGCCCCAAGCTCAGCCTAACAGGCAGCCATACCAACCACAAAGACATCCTAATCCACTGCAAATATAAATCAAACAAGGCCTCCTGCCAATAGACCATTTCAGCCCTATAATCCAAATGCCATGATCTGCCTCTAAGGCATTGGTGCCAACAAAAAACAACGTTGCTCAAGAGATGATTGTTGTTTTTTTCCATGCAATGAACCTCATGAAACCAATCCATGTGCTTCAATGGTGCTTTGAATCAAGCATTAATGGTGACAACAACTACTGGTGTGGAGGGTGAAGGCAGTCAAGGAAACAACCACAACAAGAAACATTCCAACAACAATCAATCCCCAAATGACACCACATTGGTAAATGGCAAGCAAAGATTTTGTGGCATGAATCAACAGTTTCTCAAGGAGTTGTGTGCAACAACACAAGGTCAAAAAAGGAATTTGGGTGAAGAACAACCATTAGCTCCAACCAATCCACAACCTTCCATGGCTCCCAAAATGGTTGGCAAGCAAAATCCAATTTTCAAATGCACAAGGGCCAAGACAAGAACAGCTCCTAGACCAACTCAAATACCAGTTATTTGCTGCCCACTTGCAAGGAGTGAATGTACAAGCAAAGGGACAAAAAAAGAGATCCTTCATCACCATTCAGTATCATTCATGATCAGATGAAGAAGACAAATGTCATATTATCAATGTGGAAATCCCTATCTATCCCAGGCCAAAGAGATTTACAAGCTGCCATGAAGACTGGCCAACTTCGAATCAGAAGCCTTCAGATGCAACAAAGTGCTCACAAATATCTACCCATCTTGAGGGAAATCATGGAGGACAGCAAGTAAATGTTGAAGCCCCCTCCTTTCTATGTTTCATTAATCATTGAAAATCATTAGTGCACAATTGCATGAGATTCTGGGGCAAGTGGCTCAGTGATGCCTAAACAAATAGTTGATCAGCTAGGGCTCCAGTATGAAACTATATCCCAAGGGGTAGTGCAGGCTGGATGGGACAGCAGTAACAATGTTGGGGTGATCCCTTTGGAGGAAAACTTTGAGTCTTAGTCTTGCATGCATTTCCAAATGTTGTTGTTTTACAAGATGTATCAGTCATAGACAGATTTTCTCCACCACTCTTTGCCCCAGCAATGCTCAAGCTTTTTCAAGGGACCTTCATAGCAAAGATTGGGGGGGATTTTTTGGCTGATTTGTCACACATTCACATGCTGTTTTCAAATGAGGTATGGAACTAAGGCTCAATCAGGTCTGAACCTATTGCAAACTTCCACATTGACCCTTACACTCCAAGTGAAAGATCAACTTTCCAATTGTTCAGCATTTGATCAGAAGATCACCCAAGCACCGATGAAGCTGACACCAAGGTTTGGAACCAGATTGGATCTAACTCTTGATGAATGGGCAAACAAGGTACATGATTTGATCCTTATCAGAAGTGAAGAATCTGAGCTAGGGGTATTGTCTATTTAGTATAGCACTGTCAGAAAATCATGCACCTATTCTCAAACCATCACCAAGCCAAACCACAAGGATAAATGAGGTTGTCAGCTATTTTTTGATGGATCAAGAGTAGACAGGTGCAGGAGGTGGATCCATGCTTGTTTCACCTCAAGGAGTAAGGTACTATTCAACTTTTAGATTTTCAGTTTGCATGCTCCATACATAAACTTTGTTCGAAGGTTTTGTCCAGTTTTGGTAGACCTTGTAAGCCCATCACCAAACCTGTTTAAGAAGAGCATGGCTTTCAAGTGGACAACAGAAGGCAAGGAGAGTTTTGAAGCAATCAAAGAAAGCTATACTCAGCACACAACTTCATCAACCAAAATTCTCAAGGCTTTCATCCTCATCCAATTGGCGGTTAATGGGTAATGATAAATATTTCTACCATTTTGGTTTTTTTTATAGCCAGAACAAGGACAACGATGAGCAGCCAATTGCTTTCTTCACCCAGAGCCTAGATGACGATGAGTGAGGTATATTTTATTGAGAAGCATGTGCTGGGCAGTAATCAGAGCTTGAGAAATTCAAGAATTTTGTCTCAACAACAAGGTCCAGTGCTTGGTTCTCACATGATGGGGTTACGGCCTTCTCCTCAAAAAAAGACTTGTGAATGAGAAAAGGGCAGGTGGTTGATCACCTATGTCATGGAGTATTGACATTGCTTATTTCATCAAAATCACCAAGCTTGTAAGAGGAAAAGGATAGTGTGAGCAGCTGGTTGGGGAAGGAAGAAAAAAGAAGCATGCAATGAAGGAGAGCTGTTTTGAATTTAAGTTAAGACAGCCATGAGCCATGTGGCACTCAAGAAGAAAACAATGTGCCCAATCCTTGCTGGACCAAGGTATAATTGCACTTCCTTAGCAAGGGACTATGCCTCCGGAGATGAACAAGACCCAAGGGATACACTTCAGATGGCAGGCTGTCCCAATGCCATGTTGATGGAGTTTTGTTAAAGAAAGATGTGAATGGAGTGCTGCTGAGATGCATTAGCACAAATCAGATCTCAGCGGGATTGGAAGAGTTCCATGGTGGAGCAGATGGTGGTCATTGCACAAGTGACCATTTCTTAAAACTCATGAAGGTGTGGTTATTATTGGCCTAAAATTTTCATAAGTGATTTGCTATGTATGATCAAGAGGTGTAAGAATTGTGCATTCTTAACAAGGAAAAGATGAGACTTGCTGCCCTTCAATTGCATCTAATTCTTAGTTGACAGCCATTTCTTATGCAATGGGTTTGGACCTTCATTGGCGTCATTAATCCAATTCAAGTCAGGCACAAATGGATTTGTAGTCAAGCCATGGACTACTTCACATCCAAGTGGACTGAGCAGTAGATTTACTCAAAGCATGGCAAATGAGCCAGCATCTTATGACTTTTATGAGGGGGTAGCAACAGATTAGGTTCATACCTTATTACAATAATCTAGATAATGCATTGGCATTCCTTGGATACACGGGACTGAGTGGTCGATTGTAAAGAATGCGGGAGAATACCTAAGACTTCATCAAAATATTCCCATCAAGGTAATGTCCGGCTGAGTCTATGGATCATTAGGAGGACTCTTGAGAGAATCAGAGGTCTTGGCCCATACCCCCACATGCAATCACGCCTTATGGGATGATAGGATAACTCCCAAGAGATCCACCAGGGGGTAACTCCCATTCAGGCTTGTTATGGGAAGAGAGGGCAATCTTGCCCATGTCACTTGAGTGGCCAACATTGGAACTCAGAAGCGGGTAGAGTTGCTAGAGTTTTGGGCCAATGAGGTGAGATATGCAGAGTTGATGAGCAAGATCAAGAGTCAAAGATTAGGCATCCCAAGCAATGGAGAAGGAATCACGCTTGATCAATAAGACCTTTGATAGGAAGGCCAAGAGTAGATCTTTCTAAGTTAGAATCAGTGTTTTAAAATGGGATCAGGAGGAGAAAAAAACCGGGGAGGGCATTCAAAAATTGATGCCATTGGAGTGGTCCATACATGGTCCCGAAGTGCAAGAACAACAATGCCTTCCAATTGGCTTCATTGGATTGTGGAAGAACTTAGATTCCATCCAGTCAATGGAATCTATCTAAAGCATTGCTTCTAAAGGGAAATTCTCGTTACCTTGTAAAATATTAGCTTAGTTTCCATGCCTTCAAGTTGCTTGTGCACATGTTTTTGCTGTAGTTAAAGTTTTGCTTTCCTAAGTAACTTTGGCAAACTTGCTGTCCCTGGCCCTGGATATGTTTTGCCAGTCCCTTGCTTCCATCAGGGATATCCATCTTTCTCCTTGCAACATTCTAATCATTTGGGGTCCAACAAAAATGTGATGACTCCATGCCCATGGACTAACTTCAGTCACTGGTATTTTCATCTAGTAGTGGGTAGATTACGGCAGCGCTGATCACTCAACATGTTATCCCAAATGTGCCCCCCTACTCATTTTGTGGCTAACATCCTTAACTCTTTACATCTTTCTTCTCTTGTGCTCGTTTAGAATATTTTGTTTTCCAGGCACTTCAGAAACCTTCTAAAAATGGCATCCAAATGGATAGAGACTTCTCAACTTTCCGAAAGGTAACTTTTTTCCTCCTAACTCCATGTATTTTCAAGTTAGCTCAGCGGAGTTTTGGTGGGAAATTTCCCCTAGAAGGCCGCCGCCAATCAATAGTTGTCACGTTCCAAGGGCTAAAAACAACCAGCGACCCAAAGGAAAAAATGGTCAGGAAGGGCCCCGCACCTATAAAATGTGCCATGTGGCACCCCGATGGCGAGTGCGGGGAAAATTTGAAAATTGTTCCAGACCAAACGGGTAAAATTCAAACTTTTGAACCGCCGATCCGATTTTGCCTATTTTTGCCCTAAAACCTTCAAATTGCCATAAATTTTGATCCAGAGCTCGGATTTTTCATTTTCTTATATAAATGGCAACTTGTGAAATTATCTACATATTCCATGGTCAATTTTGAATTTTAAGTTTAGTTTGGAAGGAGAAAATAAAAAAAACTCTTTCTGTAATGTGCCATGACGAACTGACTGTCTGACATTTCAATAACCAATTTTATGCCGAAATTGTTCGCATTTCTGCTCCAGCATGGTCACAAATGTCAGAGCATGGGTTTGTAAGGACCCTCCATGCTGTATGATGTATTTCATTCAATGAGGATGGCTCCCATGCGTTTTTCCATTTTCACGTTTTCCTCTCTCCTGGGGCTCGACCCATGTCTGTCAAATCCCGATTTGGCCTCATTTCTTCATGGTTGAACACTTTTTGGCATAGAAAACTTCTTCTCACCTCTAACAATGATTGTTGCAATAATCAACGTTTTCAAGTAATGGAGTAGGTTATTCCCTCTTTGAGGTGGAATGCAAGAGATTTTATTACATGGAAATGACCAGTGCAAACACCCTCTGTGAAATGCTTTCAGTCCTCTGTTTGTATTGTTTTACCAACTAGGGGTGGACTCACTTCATTTTAAGACCCCTAATTGCATCGATCAGCTTGTGTACTGTTTTCCCTTGTTGCATTTCCATGAATTTGTTTCTATTTACATGCAAAAATGTTTCACCCACTCCTTTGGTGCATCACCATCATTAGTTAGTTCAATTTTTGCATTTTTATATTATCCCTGGCGCCCTTGCAATTTAGAGTAGGATTAGGATCTGAACCTCTGTAGTTGTGTCAAATTAAATCTAATTCAGAGGAGTTTGAGGAACCACATCCTCTAATTTGGAGATTCCTCTCTCATTTTTCATAAGTCCCACACTGTAGAGAGTTCGCCATGTTGTGCAAATTCACACTGGAATTCCTAAACAATCAATTCAGAACCTTGATTTGCATCAAGGGTGCTGCTGAGTGCACAACACGCTCATCCTTGTCTTTTAACCCTTATACTTACCCTTTTGGTTCTTTGGAAAATTTTCCTAAACATTTCCTGCCTTTGCCATTCCACCACCTCCTAGACATTGGCACCTTCACATTGCTCTTGCCGACCTGTCGGCCAAAATTTTTTCTTTGCGCCTCCACCAACTCCTTGGAAAATTTTTTTAAACTCACCTCTTCTTGCCCCTACCTCATCCACATTTCACTTTCTCCCATCTCCTTACTAGCTTTCCAAACCAAAATCTCCCTTGTGCAATTAACAAACATCACAACTCTAAGTTCCCCCCCGAAGCCCTGCTGGTCCGTCATGACACGTGGTCATTGTCTTATTGGTTGTGGCCTTCCCAGGGAAAAATTTCCCCAAGATCTGCTGAGCCATAACTTTCAAAATCAATAAGGAGTTAGAAGGAAAATTTACCTTTATTGAAATGTGAGAAATTCTTATCTGGTGAAGCCCTTTCCCAGATGAAAAAAATTGACTGATGATCAAATGACTGAATGAAGTAAAGTTAGCCAAAAATAAGAAGGGTCTTATGTTGGATAACACTACCATCCTAGTGCCTTTTCCTTTTGGTTGTGTTGGCTCATTTGTTAAAAAAACTAAAAGTCTATAAACTCCTCTACTAATGTTTTTTTTTTTACACCATGATAAGGCAACAGTCAAGACACTCACATTTATAATACTCCATTATCCTAAGTATAATAGATTTCATAAGGTAAACCTCACTTCTTCCCCATCGTGGTTACTGCGAGCTTTGTTGTCACCCTCACATTTCCACCCTTTTGAAGTCCATTTTTGAAAATTTTTGAGTATGTACCTTAGAGTGTTATGATCGCGTCGAGCTTGACATGATTTACATTTTTCCAATTCATGGGAGAACAATTTGAATTCGTCGTAATGGTGAAGTTTCTTCCCATTGATCTTACACTCTAAGTCAGATTAATGCCAATTGCTCAGCATTTGATCAAGAAGATCACCCAAGCACTGATGAAGTTGACACCAAGGTTGGGAGCATCCCGGATCTAACTCTTGATAAATGGGCAAACAAGGTACATGCTTTTGATCCTTATCAAGAAGTAGAAGAATCTGAGCTAGGGGTCTATTGTATACATGAAGAAAATCAGCCTATTCCTAGCATCACCAAGCCAAACCACAAGGATGACAATGAGGTATGGTAGCTATTTTTGATGGATCAAGGAGTAGACAAGGTGTAGGAGGTGGAGCTATGCTTGTTTCACCTCAAGGAGTAAAGTACTATTCAGCTTTTAGATTTCAGTTTGCATGCTCCAATAACACTGCTGAATATGAAGCCTTGGTGCAAGGGATACATTGGGCAATCAAGAAGAAAATAAAGAACTTGCAAGTCTTTGGTGACAGTGAATTGATTGTAAATCAGGTCAAGGTATAGCATGCTACCAAAATTATCTACTTAAGTTCTACAAGAATAGGGTGTGGGACCTCATTGAAGATTTTGAGGGTTTTGGCATCAAATCCATTCCTAGGAAAGAGAACCAAGCTGCTAACAGGCTTTTGCAGCAGTAGGGGCCAGCCTTTGACATTGTGCCAAGCATTCAACAAGACAGGTACAAACCAAACATCCATGTGATTGTGAGGCCTTCATTGCCAGATAACAATGTCAGTTGGCAAGTGTTTGAAAATGACCAGCAAAATCATCCATTTCTTGCAAGAAGAAGCTGAGTTCTCAGCTAAAATCAAGAAAAATTGGAACAGCAGTATGGTGACCAAGTGGTACAGCTGAGAACTAACAAGCTACCCCAGGGACTTATCACTTTGGAGTCCATTTTCAATCCCAATGATCAGTTTAGGAAAGATAAAGAAAACATTCAGGTCAAGAGAGAAGATTCAGTATCCATCTTGGTGGAAGAGAACAAACCATTGCAAATTGAAAGATGACAACTAAACAAGAAAGGTATGAGTTCATACAGCTGTGTCAAGAGTTCCCTGATGTGTTTGCTTGGAGCTACGAAGATTTGAAAGGTTTTCAATCCCAAGTTAGCTCAGCACACCATTGAGTTGGATCCAAATACTAAGCCCATCAGGCCAGAAACAAAGGCCAGTCAATCCACACATGGAACCTCTCATGAGGAAGGAATTGAACAAGTTGATTGAGTCAAGAATCATATTCCCAATCAAGCATTCTAGTTGGGTTGCCAACTTTGTTCCAGTCAGAAAGAAGAGTGGAGAGATCAGATTGTGTGTTGACTTCAGAGACTTGAATAGAGCATCTCTCAAGGACCATTACCCACTCCCTTCCATGGAGAAAATCTTGCAAGTTGTGGCTAGCTCCGAGAGGTTTTCACTACTTGATGGCTACTCAGGCTACAATCAGATTATGGTGAAGGAAGAAGACCAGTTCAAGACAACGTTCACAACCAAATGGGGAACTTATGCATACAGGAAAAATGCCATTTGGGCTGTCCAACGCTGGTGCTACTTTCCAAAGAGCAATGGACCATGGCATTCAAAGGTTTGATTAACAACATGGTGCTGATTTACCTTGATGATATCACTGTTTTTTCCAAGAATGCAGTAGACCACCTCTCTCATTTGAGACAAGTCTTCACGAGGTGCAGGAGATTTGGAGTGTCTTTGAATCCTAAGAAGTGTATCTTTCTTGCACATGAAGGAAAGCTCCTTGGCCATATTGTCTCCAAAGAAGGATTAACAATTGATCCAGAGAGGGTTGAAGCCATAAGAGCACTACCATTGCTAAGCCACAAGAAAGCCCTTCAGAGTTTCTTGGGGAGGATAAACTTTGTTCGAAGGTTTTGTCCCAGATTTTGTAGCCCTGTCAAGCCCATCACCAAAATGTTAAGAAGAGCATGGCTTTCAAGTGGACAACAGAAGGCAAGGAGAGTTTTGAAGCAATCAAAGAAGCTATCTCTCAAGCACCAACTCTCATCAACCCAAATTTCTCCAAGGATTTCATCCTCTATCCATTTGGAGGTAATGATACTATTTCTACCATTTTGGTATAGCAGAACAAGGACAACGATGAGCAGCCAATTGCTTTCTTCAACCAGAGCCTAGATGACTATGAGGTGAGGTATTATTTTATTGAGAAGCATGTTGCTGGCAGGTAATCAGAAGCTTGAAGAAATTCAAGCATTTAGTCTCAAACAACAAGGTCCAGTTGCTGGTCTCACATGCTGGGGTTAAGGACTTCCTCCTCAAAAAGATTTGAATGAGAAAAGGGCAGGTTGGATCACCTATGTCATGGAGTATGACATTGAGATCAAAATCACCAAGCTGGTAAGAGGAAAAGGATTGTGTGAGCAGCTGGTTTTGGGAAGAAAAAAAGAAGCATGCAATGAAGGAGAGGCTGTTTTGATAGTTCAAGACAGCCATGAGCCATGTGGCACTCAAGAAGAAAACAATGCTGCCCCCACTCCTTGCTGGACCCAAGGTATAATGCACTTCCTTAGCACAGGCCTATGCCCTCCGGAGATGAACAAGACCCAAAGAATACACTTCAGATTGCAGGCTGTCCCAATGCCATTGTTGATGGAGTTTTGTTCAAGAAAGATGTGAATGGAGTGCTGCTGAGATGCATTAGCACAAATCAGATTCAGAGGGTATTGGAAGAGTTCCATGGTGGAGCAGCTGGTGGTCATTTTGCACCAAGAGTGACATCTCTAAAAATCATGAAGGTTGGTTATTATTGGCCTAAAATTTTCAGTGATTGCTATGCATGGATCAAGAGGTGTAAGAATTGTGCATTCTTCACAGGAAAAGAGAGACTTGCTGCCCTTCCATTGCATCTAATCTTAGTTGACCAGCCATTTATGCAATGGGTTTGGACTTCATTGGAGTCATTAATCCCAATTCAAGTCAAGGGCACAAATGGATTTTGACAGCCATGGACTACTTCACCAAGTGGACTGAAGCAGTAGTAGCACTCAAAGAGGCAAATTGAGTCCAGCATCTTAGACTTTTATGAGGGGATAGCAACCAGATTTGGTTATACCTACTACAATAATCTTAGATAATGCATTGGCATTCATTGGATCCAAGGTGACTGAGTGGGTTGTCAAGAATGGGATCTACCTAAGCACTTCATCAAACTATTACCCTCAAGGTAATGTCCAGGCTGAGTCTATGGATCATTAGGAGGACTCTTGATGAGAATCAGAGGTCTTGGCATACCAAACTGAAATCAGCCTTATGGGCTGATAGGATAACTCCCAAGAGATCCACAGGTAACTCTCCATTCAGGCTTGTTTATGGAAGAGAGGCAATCTTGCCCATGTCACTTGAGTTGCCAACATTGGAACTCATGAAGCGGTTAGAGTTGCTAGAGTTTGGGCCCATGGAGGTGAGATATGCAGAGTTGATGGAGCTCCAAGAGATCAAAGATTAGGCATCCCAAGCAATGGAGAAGGATCAAGCTTTGATCAATAAGACCTTGATAGGAAGGCAAGAGTAGATCTTTCTAAGTTAGAGATCTAGTGTTAAAATGGGATGCAGATAGAGAAAAACCGGGAAGGCATTCAAAATTTGATGCCATTTGGAGTGGTCCATACATGGTCACGAAGTGCAAGAACAACAATGCCTTCCAATTGGCTTCATTGGATGGTGAAGAACTGTAGATTCCAGTCAATGGAATCTATCTAAAGCATTGCTTCTAAAGGGAAATTCTCTACCTTGTAAATATTAGCTTAGGTTTCCATTCCTTCAAGTGCTTGTGCACATTGTTTTGCTGTAGGTTAGTTTTGCTTTCCCTAAGTACTTTGGCACAACTTGCTGTCCCTGGAGATGTTTTGCAGTCCTTGCTTCCATCAGGTGATATTCCATCTTTCTCCTTGCAACATTCTAAGTCAGTTGGGGTTCCAACAGAAAATTTGATGACTCCATGCCCAATGGACTACTTCAGGCAACTGGTATTTTCATCTAGTAGGTAGATGACCACTCTGAGTCACCAAAATTGTTATCCCAAATGTGCCCCCTACTCATTTTGTGGCTAACTCCTTTACATCTTTCCTTCTCTTGTGCCTCAGTTAGAATATTTTGTTTTCCAGGCACTCAAAACCTTCTAAAAATGGCACCATTGGATAGAGATCTTTCTCAACTTTCCAGAAAGGTAAAGTTTTCCTCCTAACTCCATGTATTTTTCAAGTTATGGCTCAGCGGAGTTTTGGTGGGAAATTTTCCCCTAGAAGGCCCGCAGCCAATCAAGAGTTGTCACGTGTCCAAGGGCGAAAAAACACCAAGCGACCCAAAGGAAAAAATGGTCAGGAAGGGCCCGCACCTAATAAAAATGTGCCATGTGGCACCACGAGTGGCGGAGTGCGGGGAAAATTTGAAAAATGTTCCAAAGACCAAACGGGTAAAAATTCAAACTTTTTGACCGCCGATCCGATTTTGGCCTATTTTTGCCCTAAAACTTCAAATTGCCATAAATTTTGATCCAGAGCTCGGATTTTCATGTTCTTTATATAAATGGAAAGCTGGTGAAATTATCTATAAGATTCCATGGTCAATTTTGAATTTTAGTTTAGTTTGGAAGGAGAAAATAAAAAACTCTTCTGGTATGTGCCCATGGACAGAACTGACATTTCAATAACCAATTTTAATGCGAAATGGGTCGCATTCTTCTCCAGCATGGTCAAAAATGTCAGAGCATGGGTTTGTAAGGACCTCCATGCTGTTTTAATGTAGTTTCATTCAATGAGGGATGGCTCCCATGCGTTTTTCACGTTTTCTCTCTCCTGGGCTCGACCCATGTACTGTAAAAGCCAGATTTGGCTCATTTCTTCATGGTTGAACATCTTTTTGGCATAGAAAACTTCTTCTTTCACCTCTAACAAGTGATTGTTGCAAGAATCAAAACCTTTTTCAAGTATTGTAGTAGGTTTATTCCTCTTTGAGGGTGGAATGCAAGAGATTTTACATGGAAATGACAGTGCAAACTCTGTGAATGCTTTCAGTCCTCTGTTTGTATTGTTTTACTTCATTTTAAGACCCCTAATTGCATCTATCAGCTTGTGTATGTTTTCCCTTGTTGCATTTCATGAATTTGTGTCTATTTACATGGCAAAAAATGTTTCACCACTCCTTTGGTGCATCACCATCATTAGTTAGTTTCAATTTTTGCATTTTTATCCCTGTCCCCTTGCAATTTAGAGTAGGATTAGGATCTGAACCTCTGTAGTGGTGTAAAATATAAATCTAAATCAGAGGAGTTTGAGGAACCAGCCTCTAATTTGGAGATTCCTCTCTCATTTTCATAAGTCCCACACTTGGAGAGAGGTTTCCATGTTGTGCAATCACACTGGATGCCTAAAACATCAATTCAGAACCTTGATTTGCATCCAAGGGTGCTGCTGATTTGCAACAACACGCTCATCCTTGTCTTTTACCCCTTTGGTTCTTTGGAAAATTTTCCTAAACAGTTTCGTGCCTTTGCCATTCCACCACTCCTAGACATGTGGCACCTTCACATTGCTCGGCAGACCTGTCGGCCAAAATTTTGCTTTGCGCCTCCACCAACTCCCTTGGAAATTTTTTAAAACTTACCTCTGCTGGCCCGACCTCCATCACATGGCACTTTCCCATCTCCTTACTAGCTTTCAAACCAAAATCTTCCCTTTGTGCCAATTAACCAAAGCATCAAAACTCTAAGTTCCCCCGAAGCCTGCTGGTCCGTCATGACACGTGTCATTGTCTTATTGGTTGTGGGCCTTCCCAGGGAAAAATTTCCCCAAAAGATCTGCTGAGCCATAACTTTCAAAATACAAGGAGTTAGAAGGAAAATTTTACCTTTATGGAAAGGTGAGAAAATTCTCTATCTGGTGAAGCCATTTCCAGATGAAAAAAATTGACTGAGATAAAAGGAAGGAATGAAGTAAAGTTAGCCAAAAATAAGAAGGGGGCTTATTTTGGATAACACTTACCATCCTAGTGCCTTTATCCTTTTGGTGTTGTTGGCTCATGTGTTAAAAATCTCAGGAAACTCCTCGTACTAATGTTTTTTTTTACACCATGAGAATTGCAACAGGTCAAGACACTCACATTTATAATACTCCATTGATCCGTAATTATAATAGATTTCATAAGGTAACTCACTTCTTCCTCCATCGTGGTTACTGCGACTTGTTGTCACCCTCAAAATTTCCCCCTTTTGAAGTCCATTTTTGAAAATTTTGAGTATGTACCTTAGAGTGTTAGATCGCGTCGAGCTTGACATTATTTACAGTTTTCCCATTCATGGAGAACAATTTGAAATTCGAGCGTAATGGTGAAGTTTCTTCCCTTCTTTTATTATTTCTTCTATAGTCAGGAATGATAGGTATATCTTCCCCATTAATTTTTTCCCTAGCATCTATGGGTAGTACAAGGATATCTTTGATTAGATGCGGTTTGGCCATGTTTTAAATGCTAATGGAAGCCTCCACACATCCAAATGGTGCAACTCCAAGGGTAGGGTCCAAGGGACATTCCTCAATAAGAACAACCTCTCTGCAAATCCTAGGTTCAAAATGAAGGTAAAACAAGCTAAAATTGGCTAAGTATGGAAGGCTCAGCGGACGACGCCACATGCCTCATCGGTGCAGCTTCAAGAGCCAAATCTGGGGTAGTTCTCAAACTTGCGTCAGTCCTCCACATGTCCTAGGTCTAAAAAGAGAAAGAGTTGATTGTTAAAATTTACCAAGTATGGGTGGGTTGGCGGAAGTCTCCACGTGCCTTAACGACACAATTTTGGAAGTGAAATCAAAGGGTTAGTCTCCAAGTAGAACCAGCTCGCCACGTGGTTAAAGTCAATGGGGAGACAGAGTTGGCCGTTGAAAAGTCAAAGACTAGTGGAAGGAGACATGTGAAATTTTGGCACAATTTCAGGAGGCGTTTCTAAAATGGAAACTCAAATGAGCACCATCCCTCCACGTGTCTAGGGGTCAACATAGGTCAAGCAGGAAATAGGCCCAAATCAGATAAGTATAAAGGAAGCGGAAAAGATCTCCAGGTGTCACCCAAGCACAACTTCAAAGGTAAAAAATTCAAAAGGCATCTGTAGGCCCACTCTAATAAATTCCTCCCACATGGGTGGCCCAAATTTGAATTTGTAAAAGCAAATCAAATGACCCATGTTTTAATTGGAAAAATAATGTAACGACTGTATATTTAAAAAACTGGTTTTTCTGCCATTAACATTTCTTTGCGAATCAAGAATTCGAAAGGGCGTGGATGATTGGAATAAGTTGTAACTATTTCTTGCTTGCTTAAGGAAGTTGTAATAGTCTCTTGCTAGCTATATCATGAGATTTCAAAGCCATTGTACAGGTTGGAATTTTGATATTATGGAACTGTAATTTCTAATTGGAAGAAATCAATGCAAAGGTTTTTTCCCTTTTTCCTTTTTTTTCTCTTTCCTTCTTGCTTTGATATGTGAATCATTTAATCCTTGCATGCTTAGAAACTTTGTGTTCTATTTTATACAATATCAAGAAATTTGACTCTGTGGATTGTGCCCATTATAAACGTGAATGGTTCTACTCTATATCGCATTTGCTCAATACATATAAGGGTTTTCTCTGCCATCTCTTTTGCTTAAAAGTATTATCTTCTTCTACCTCCCTCCTCTCTTCAAGTATTCTATCCTCATGTATTGATAACTTTCCAGGAGTAAAACACATTTCAAGATATTGGGAAACCATCATTGAATGAAATATTGTATATTTGTACATAGGTTTTTCCCCTGCTTTCATAAGGGAACCTCTCCTATTAAAGAGGAGGGACTTGCTTGTCCCATGACTGTGGTTTCATTCCAAGTACAAATATGAAACCCAACAATTTTTAGTGACTCCATTGGGGAATTTGTTTAACAAATTTCCTTTCTTAAACGAACAAATAATTGATCATTTCTTTGATATGGAAAACTCTAAGATATACTTGTGGTAGAAGGGCTCTTGGAATTAAAGATCCCCAATTTCAACTCTTGGATCAACAAGGTTTTTAAATTCCTCCACAAGAAGAAATAGAAGAGCTCATTCCACAAGCACACCTCATGTTAAAGACAAAACTTTTGGTAGTAGCATTCCTCAAGCACAACTTAGCCCTAATCTTCATGCCCTAATTCTTGCTGGTGTCTCAGTTCCACTTCAAGCAATCTTTCCAAGGATGATAGCACCCCAGCCTTGGAGACAAAGAGTTGGTCCTTTGGCTCTTCCTCAACCATTGCATGAGTTACCTAGGGGTAATGGGAAGAATTTTCCCAAATTTAGAGGTGATGATAAAGTACACCCTAATGAACACATTTCAGCCTTCATTGTTACATGTGGGGTCCTTAAAGTTGAACATGATGATGTCTCTATTAGGCTATTTGTGGAAACCTTGCAAGACAATGTTGTAGATTGGTTTTACCATCTTCCTGTTGGGACTATCATCAATTGGACTACTATGATGACTGAATTTGAGTAGTGTTTCAAACCTTCTGAGGATGTGCATGCTTTGCTAGCTCAAATTTCTCAAATCAAGAAGGAGCCACATGAGCCTACGAGAGAATTTATGGCCAAGTTCAATAATTTGATTAACAAGATTCCACTAGATACTAGACCTGTTGATAAGATTCAAAAGTGTTTCTTATTGAATGCTCAATTTCCAGAAGTAAGCTATGCCCCGAGGAGAGAAAATCTTGAAAATTTGGATGCTGATAAGAGATTGGCTATCATTGTGGAAGATGACTTGATCATGTTTGGTAAGCTGAAAAGGGAGTCTTTCAAATCCAAAGCATCTTCTTCTTCCCCTTCTCCTGGAGGTAATGCGGATCAGTTGGTGCAAATCTGGCTAATGGCCTCATTTCCATCAAGAACCAATTGGCTCAGTATGCTCCATATCAAGATGTTCCAAGTAAGAATTTTCAGCCTAGGAATTGCTTTCCTTCTTCTCAAACCAAGTTGGCCATTGAACAAAATGGGCTCTATGATGAACAAGAAGAGGAAGCTGATGAAGAAATAAAGGATCTTGGTGGTTCTTGCATTCATTTCCTCACCAATGAAGGTGTAGATGATGAAGATGACTATGATGATGTAGTGGTTGAGATGAATAATGAGTCATATGTTGTTATGACCTGGGAGCAGACCAAAAAAAAGGAAAAAGTGGCACACCCTAAAAAAAGATCCAAAGAATACCACATCACCATCCCGGTGATTGCAAGAAGAGGAGCTCCTATTCCTACTACTTCCACCTGAAAGGTAAGCTCTGCTAGTCCTTTTTCCTTTATTTCTGTTTTAAGAATTCTTGTCCAACAAATGAAAAATTTGATAGATCAAAAGCTCATGATACTCCTAGTATTGATTCCCCATCCACATCTGGATCTTTTGACATTATAGACCATCTTAAAAATACCAAGATTTAGGTTTTTGAGGTAGAGTTCTATCAAACCCATCCTAAAGCCTTTGCCAAAATGGTTAACTTTGTAAATTCTAAGTCTAAAACCCCATCTCATTCATCTAAAGGCCTTTTCCCACTCCTTCTCTACCTCAACCCATCCTTGTGGCTACAGTCACTTCACTCTATGAGAAGATCAAACCCTTATATGTGACTCTCCTCATAACTAGCCACAAGCTTAGCAATTGTGTCATTGATTCTACTGCATCTGATAATGTAATGCCTGCAAAAGTGGGTCATGCTTTGGGTACAACCCTAACCCACACTTATGGTTCTTTCTATTCCATGGAAAGTAGAGAAGTGCCTTTGGTTGGGAGAATCAGGGATGAACAAGTAGCTTTTGCTACTTTACCAGAGAATAATGTCTTGGCTACCATAATGGTTTTTGATATCCCTCCTTCTTATGGCATGCTGCTAAGTAGGAACTTTTGCAAAGATGTTGGAGGTGATATCTAAATGGATTGGTCACATGTCTTCATCCATGTTAATGGGAAGATGAAGAAGCTTCTTCCTGAGAAACAAGCAAAGTATATTGTGTAAAAGATAGATGATCCTAAAGCACAAATACTATATGAGGACATTGGGCATGGGAACTATATGATCATGTCATAAGAGGAGACAAGTTTGCCAAAGGAAGTGTTGCTTGATTCTAATGGTGCGTGGACTTTGGAGTTTGATGGAAGTTTCTCCTTAGCTGGTTATGGAGCTGGTGTAGTGGTCATTTCTCCTAGGGGTAAGGTTCATTCTTTCTCCTTCATATTTCAGTTTGAAAATACCAACAATACTACCGAGTATGAGGCCCTTATTCTTGGGTTGAGCATGGTGAAGGAAATGGGAGTGAAGAACCTTCTTTCTCATGGAGATGTTGAGATAATTGGAAAACGATTTAGTGACCTTTATCAGGTAAAGAAAATAAGGTTGAAACACTATAGGAATCTGGTATGGGATTCCATTGAATTTCTTGATGCTTTTTCCATTGAAGTTGTGCCAAGGGAAAGGAACACTAGGGATAACTCTCTAGCTATTTTGGGGTCCTTGTTGATTCCTCACCTTGATTTCCCTTAGGAGAAATTCACCATTGAGCTGATCCATAGACCAAGTGCGCAAATAATTGGCAAGTTTTTAATGATGATCAACATTTTCTTTCTTTTTTGGATCTCAGAGACAACCTTGATTAGTTTTACTTTGAAGGAAGTGATAATCTACCTAGAGAGTGTGTGTCATCAAATGAAGAGGGTGTCAAAGAAGATATGGATGAAGATGGATGCATCAAACGGAAATGAAATAAAATTCCTAAAGGGATGGTGAGTTTGGAGGATATTTTTGATAAATATGATAGATATACGAAGTCTAAATTTTCCTAAGGATCCCGACAATCTATTGAGACTGAGAAAGTGAATATTGGGAGTTTTGATAATCCCAAAATGGTCAACATTGGAAAATGTTACACTCAGGAAGAGAAAAATAAGGTGGTGAATCTGTTGAAGAGTTATATTGATGTTCTAGCTTACTCTTATGATGATATTAAGGCTTTTTCATCCCAAAGAAATGTGATATTTCATTCCTCTTAAGCTCGTAATCAAACCCTTTAAACAGAAGCAAAGGTAATATAATCCAAATATAGATGATACAATTTTCCAAGAAATACAATAGCTTCTGAAGGCTAGGATAATCTTCCCCATCCACCATTCAATGTGGATTGCTAATATAGTGCCTATCAGGAAGAAGAATGGTGAGATTTGTATCTGTGTGGACTTCAGAAATCAAAATCAGGGTTCTTTGAAGGAAAAATATCCTCTCCCCATGATGGACCAAGTATTGCAAGTTTGTATAGGCTCGGAGATGTTATCTATGTTAGATGGATTCTTAGGGTACAATCAAGTAGAGGTGAATACTGCAGATCAACATAAGACTACCTTTACTACTCCTTGGGGTAACTTTGCATATAAGAGGATGCCATTTGGTTTCATCAATGTTGGTGCTCCTTTCTAGAGGGCCATGGACTTGGATTTTGGTAGTTTGAAAGGGAAATGCATTATTGTGTATTTGGATGACTTGATAGTGTTTTATAAGGCAAGAACAGATCACTTCCAACACCTTGAAACAATATTGCAGAAGTGTAGAGAGCATGGAATTTATTTAAACCATAAGAATTCTATGTTTTGTGTTATAGAAGGAAAGTTGTTCGGACACATTGTTTCAAAGGAAGGGATCAAGATTGATCTAGAGAGAGTTCAGGCCATCTAGCAAATTCCTCTTCCATCAAGTAAGAAAGGTATCCATTCTTTCTTTGGTAAGATTAATTTCCTAAGGAGATTCATCCCCGATTTTGTAGAACATAATATGAGCATTTCTCACATGATGCAAGGGAATTAAAATTTTGGTTGGTCCTCTTAAGGGAAGAAATCATTCGAGGACATTAAACAGGATATTGCAAAGACTCCAATCTTGGTGTGTCCTAACTTTAGAAAATATTTCATTATCTATTGTTATGCCACTAAAAATACCCTAGCTACTGTGTTAGCCCAGAAGAATGTTGAAGATCATGAACTCCCAATTGTATTCATGATTTATGTCTTGAAAACTCATGAGCTGAAGTACACCATGATGGAGAAACATGCTTTTGCAGTTGTCAAATCTGTCAAGCAGTTTAGGTTTTACATCCTTAATTCTCATTCTATGGTGCTAGTGTTTGATACAACAATCAAATCCATTCTTACTTAGCAAGAATTTTGAACCAAGAGAGGTAATTGGGTAAAAAAGGTGCAAGAGTATGATCTTGAAATCAGGCCAACAAAGTTGGTTCGGGGTAAGGGCCTGTGTGAACTCATTGCTAAAGGATCTGCCAAGGATTTGTCCAAAGATGGATTTGATGTCCCTGTTGTTCTATTCCTCAACTTGACAAATGTATGGTATGCTAACATTTCTCACTTTTTGACCTATGGAGAGTGTCCATCTCACTTGAGTGCCAAAGAGAAGAGAGCCATCAAATTAAGGTCTACATAATGTGTGCTATGGGAGAATGCTTTGTTCAAACGAGGCATAGAAGGAAGGTTTTTGAAGTGTGTAGACAAAGAGCAAAAAAAGAAGTTACTCTCTTCTTTTCATGACCAGGCTTATGGAGGTCATTTCTCCTCTACTGTAACAGCTCATAAAATACTTCATGCTAGTTATTACTGGCCCACTCTATTCAGAGATGCATCAAAATGGGTTGGTAAATGTGAAGCATGCCAAATGTTTGTTGGAAGATCTAAGTTGGCTACTTTGCCACTAAATCCAGTAGTGATTGATGAGCCCTTTCAATAGTGTAGATTGGATTTCATTGGAACTTTAACCCATCTTCCAATGTTGGACATACCCATGTGTTGACTGCCACAGATTACTTCACTAAGTGGGTGGAAGCCATCCCAGTCAAGAGCACTACTTTCGAGGTAGTTTGCAACTTCATTAAGGAGAACATATTGATCAAGTTTCGGACCCAAAGCAAAATTGTGATTGAAAATGATTCCAACTTTTCTTCTGCTAAGATGATGGACTTTTGTTATGGGTATGGGATCTCACTTGATCATTCTTCATATTACTACCCCCAAGGGAATGGACATGCAGAACCAAAAAACAAGAACTTGGTGAACATAGTTAGAAAGCTTGTAAATGATTCTTAGATGAATTGGCATAAGAAGCTATATGATGCACTTTGGGATGATAGAATTACACCCAAGAGAGAAATTATAATGTCTCCTTTCTAAGTGGTGTATGGAGTGGAAGCTCAATGTTGGGCCCCTATCATAGCTTCCAAATATTAAGGGTGCGTAGGCGCACATGGCCGGAGGAAGTGTGCAAGTTAAGGCATGCATAGGGTAATATTCAAAAGGATTCTTGGAGAACCCAGGGCGCATAAGCTGCGCACGTGAAGAAAAATTCGGGACTTAGCCTGCTTTTGGCCTTTTGGGACAGAACACATGAAGAACGTGTTCCATTTGGATAAGGTTCCAGCATGGCGATAGGGTTTCCTGGAGGGAATATAACTTGTGATAGAAAGATCCAAAAATTTAATCATGACATGGAGAGGCATGCGTCTGGGGCGACCCACACCTTGACACTTGGGGCCAAATTTGAGGCTAGAGAGGAGTTTGTTAGAGCTCAGATGCCTATTTATACGCATACCCTTAGAAAAAAAGAGGAGAGAGAAGTGAGGTAGTGGAGCTCTGGATAATTACTGTGAGAACTATGAGATGAAAATGGGTAAAGGATTCCATTAAGGATGTAATGGGGAACATGGGGAATGAAATTTTTGTTTCAGGAGAATACATGTATGAATCCAGACATGGTGCATGACTATGGTCTGCCCCTCTATGATACTCTATAACAAGAATATGAATGAATATGATAAGGTTACCATCATGTTTACATTAAGATCTCCTTCTGTATTATCTGCATGTTTTTATTCTGCTTTTTATCTTGTATAATCATGGACTTGACTTGAATGATTAAGTATATTTGTGAATTTACAAACTCTTGGTTCTATTATTTTTGTTACATGCTTTGTTTCTATTATGACTGAAGGGGTGTAGAAGTCGTCCTGAGCTCTATAGCTCTTCATGTCTGTTAAATCACTAAGTCAGAATCATGAACTATGCCTTCCACTAGACTCACATAAAAGAGACTCTCAGCTCCCTCTTGTGTGCCTTGGGTGAGTGGCCAGCGCCCACTGGGTGATAGGCCGACATGCATGAGGTTCCCTTGTTCTTAGTGGGTGTAAAAGTGATTACATCTTGGTTCCATTGCTGTGACCTCTTTTCAAAGTTGTAGTGGAACATGGCATACATCATGATCTATGTAAAAAGTGATGGCGGAGCGCTTAACACTTGAAGGTATTGAAGATTGGTTTAAAATCATGGAGGACAAATTCACTTAGAGATTTAGTACCAAATCTGAGGTTCGATATGCGAAGATGGGTGGAAGACACTCTTTATCATGAGTTGTATGAAACCTTCTTCTATTGTTTCCCAGTAGAGTTATTCAAATGGCTCTCGGCTTATACATATAGATTGGGGTAGCATTATAAATCACACCCTTGGACCCAAGAAACGTATCAGAACCTACAAGATGCTGATCTAACGTGGACCCATGCTATAGATCATTGGTGGAAGGGAGTATTGACTAGCTACACTCTGGAATATGCCATTTCCACGTATTCCTTTCCAGAAGTTGCTGAGTTTGAGTTCTTGCGAGAGCCCACGGGATTCATTTTTGCATGTTATTCCCCTTGCGATCAAAATCTTGATGGTAACCATGGGTTTAGAGGCATTTCCTATGGCTGGCTAAACCACCCTGAGCGTTAGGAGAGGAATCCAGGTTGGGGAAGGATGGTTGATTTGATGACTGAACAAGAAAGGGAGGAGAGACGACTCAAGTATAAAAAAGCGTGTGAAAAGGAGATCGATAGACAACATGGGATTACAAGTGGGTTATGGAGCTAGATGGTGGAAAGGAGTCAAGGTTCATGTGGAGGATGTGGAACCTAAATAGTCTATGGTACCCCATCTTGGTAAGCATAGGAGAGAAAACCTTGTGGCTTCTGATGAGAGTCCGTCATGTAGAGAGAGAAGATTCATTGGTGTGCGTTTGACCCCACCTAGCGACTGAACCTTGGCACTTGGTTTTTTCAAACAAAGGAAAAGTATAGTTTATCCATTTGATATCAGTGGAAGCAACCGATTGGCACCTAGAAGATACAATTTCTTGTTTGGAACTTCTATGGCTTCACAGACTATTATGGTATTTGGTGGAATTTTTGGACAAGGCATGTATACATCTGGTTTTGGAAGTGCATTAGGAAGTGGTGGAGGAACTACGATTGGGAGTGGTACTAGCTCACAAACTATTGGCATGCAATTCAGTGGGATGACAGGAATGTTTGACATGACAAACATAGGCCCTGTACCTAACACAGGAGGATCTGGAGGTAGAAGTGGTAGAGCTGGTGGCTCAGGATCTAGTGGAACTGGAAAAGGAGGAAACACTAGAGGAAACCAAGTGGACTGGATTGGGAGGAAAAGGGGCCTCAGCCACCTCCTCAAGTCTTTTTCAAGATGTCTCTACACTTACCAGATTATAGTGGGATAGAAGATGCACAGAGCATGTGCATAACTACGAGCTATTATGGCGCGTGAAGGGGATCATGACCTAGGATCGAAAGGCCAGTCAATTTGTGATGATCTTACAAGGACGTGCACATAGTTGGTATAGAAAGTATGACCCTCATCAGATTGTTGTGTATTATACCGCGCTAGAGAAATGAATTCTTGGTGGAATTCCACATACCTGAGTTTGAACATAAGAGCATTAGCTCTCTCAAAGAAATCCAGCAGGGAATGACAGAGAGCATGTGGGAATATGATGCACATCTTTAAAACTGTATTATCTAAACTATCTTATGATATCCACCCTTCACAACATGCTCAGTGGTTTATTGGAGGGTTAATCACACCCTTTAGGAGGGATTTGTCTCATAAAACATTGCACGGACCCACGCGAAGTGTTGGAAGCTGATTTGCATGTTGAGGTAGTTGGTAGTGTTAACAGTGGTGTTAGCCCCTTTCTGGAAGCTCAGATTGCTGCCATGGCTAAGCAATTGGAGAAATATCTTCCAACACAGTTCCAAAGATTCACAGAGGGATGTGGTGCACAGATTGTAATGTAGAAGGGCACACGAAGGATAATGGTGGGATATGCACTTAGAAGGCGGTGCACATTATAGCGAGTAAACTAAGAAAGATGTCATGAGGACCATGATGCAAGTAGGTTCTCCTTGTTATAGCACATGATCCGTAAAAATGTGTCTTGTTATTATAATATATGTACCTCAACTACACATGACACCAAGGATTGTAGATTGATTGACCAGATTCATGTGGTAATTGATCTTGGTGTGCACTAGACTGGCATTTCCAGTAGTTCCAAAGGAGATGAACCATGGGTATGGAGGAGCATGGGGATGGAGGTGTGCGTGTGGAAGAGGGTTTTCCGTGGAGGATTTCGTGGTCGTGGTAACCGCGGGGGAAGAAGTGAGTTCTCACGTGGGACGTGTTTTAATTGTGGAGCCATAGACCATTATAAGCGTGAATGTTCAAATCTTCTACAATGCTCCTGGTATGGAAAAAAACATAAGTATGAAGAGTGCCCAGAGTTGTACGAACATATGAGTCAGCAATACCAAGAAGGATAAGGGCACTGTCATGGTGAGTATTAAAAATGCTGATGTGCAATGCCTCCCGTGAGTAATACGTGAATCAGAACTAGAGCCTGTTATGGTAACAACAAGGACGGAATCCATGCACACAAAGGAAGTGCCTCAGTAGAGACCTCTGGTTTCGAGAGAAGAAGTAGTACACGGGAAGTATCCAAACCTGGCTCACCAGAAAGAGGTCTACACAGAAACCATGGATGTAATTCGAAGCTTACAAGGGGAGATCTAATACTTAAAAGAGCAGACTAGAAAAGATGAGCAAAGGAGAACCAGTAGAAGTACCAAGGGATGACTTGGATGAGGTTAAGGAGGTGTGTAAACTACTGAGGCAGGAGAATATTATTCCCCTGCTAGGGGCATGGTTGAGAGAAAAGGTGCCACACGCCGAGGGAAGAACACGAAAGGAAAATATTGCATGTAAACCTCCCACCTCATAGCATTGATTATGACAAAGATATTACCTTGACTGCAGTAGTGGATGGATGGTTTCTTAGAAACATCCTCATTGACATAGGCACAAAGGTTAATGTTCTCACTCTAGATGCCTGGCATCAAATGGGGATACTTGCATTACAACCATCTTCAAATGTGCTGTATATGGCAAATAAGACAAAGGCAATGCCCATAGGTGTCTTGAAGGATGTAACCATTACCATTCAGGTGACTAGGTTCACTAGGGATTTTGAAGTCTTGGCACTTGTCGAGGTAGATAATTTCCTAGCTCTACTTGGCCACCCATGGTGTTATAAGAATAATGCAGATCTCTGGTTTAACAAGGAGTACATAAGGATTTGAAAAAAAGGAAGAGAGGGTAGTTATACTGCTGGTTGATGGGAAGTCCACCCCCTATACTGAACCCCTTGGAGAGGAGGTCCTGGAAAGAATATATGTGCACTCCATAAGAGATCCAGAGACCATCCACCCTACAAGAAGAAGTCATCCAATTTGATGATGCTCAATCTGTCAGTGATATTACCAGTATAGCATGTGATAATTGGGCGCATGGGACTTATGAATTGATTAGGTGACATCTGAAAGGATCAGTGACCAAGGTAACCATAGCGCGTATAGTTCGACACCTAGGAGGAAAGGTAATAACCAAGTATTCTAGGGATGCATACCCTGAGGTCTTTTTGAGGGAAATGGAAGCTCACTGGATGGAGGACAGCGACAAAGAGGTATGTTGAGTTATGTTTTGATAGGCACAGTAGCAAGGTGGTGGGCCACACATAGTGAAAACTTGTTGGAATGGTGTAAAGTTAGAATTGCGCTCACTTTCTAATTCTTGAAAAGTAACATACCCACCGCTATCAAGGATTACAATGGCAATGGACCTGCCTCTTCCCACATCCAGGCATGTGAGAGGGTCTAGGGAGAAGGCACATAAGCTTTACCACCCTCCTTTTGGATGCACAAGATGTATTCAACACTACAAGTTTGTGCGCACACATGGTATATCCATTTTGAAACACGCCGCCAAATGGGAAGTTGGCAGGAATTAGCGGCTGACTTGGTTCACACATTCGAGTACCAAAGTACCAACCAACCAGTTGATGAGGTGTTGCAGAATATCAAGTGCCTCACTCTAGGGGATTACACCATGGAAGAAGATAGATTAGTAAAATTATTTGGTGGACCTAGCATAGAAGCGCGGTTCGAAGAGGAGGAACCAGAAGACATACAATTCGAGCATGTGTGTGCTGAAAAGGAGAAAGGAAAGATGGTATATGTTGTTGATGGAGAGGAGATGGAAATCCTGAATGTTGACCATTCGGTTAGGGTGTGTGAAGTAGTTGACAGTGTGGATGCATGTGTGTGCGGGTACCATGAATCACTCAAAACAAAGAAAGTTAACATCAGCTCAGAAGAGGAGCCCAAGGAAGCTATCATTGGGGACTACTGGTCAGACAAGGAAGTATCAAAGATCATCGATCTCTTGCATGAATTTGAGGATTTATTCCCGCATGGATACCATGAGTTAAAAGGTTTCCACCATTCATTGGGGGAAATGAGGATAAATTTGAAGGATGGTGGGTGCCCAGTCCAGAAGAGGCCTTACAGGATGAATCCCAACATGTGCGTAAGGGTTAAAGAAGAGCTAGAAAAAATGATAGCATCCGGTATCATTGAGGATGTGGAAGAATCAAAATGGATAAGTCCAATGGTGATTAGCATAAATAAGGATGGGTGGATTAGGATATGTGTGGATTACAAAGAATTGAACGCTGTTTGCATCATAGATCCTTTTCCCACCCCCTTTACTGAAGAGATTTTGGAAGGAGTTGCTGGGCACGAGGTCTATTCCTTTACAGATGGATTTTCAGGATATCACCAAGTAAGGATTGCTAAGGAAGACTAGGAAAAGACAACTTTTGCCACTGAGTGGGGAAGTTTTGCATACACGGTCATGCCCTTTGGGCTAAAGAATGCGCCCGCTATATTTTTGTGCGTAGTGGTACAAGCATTTAAGGACTTCATCCACAAGTTCCTTCAAGTATATTTGGATGATTAGACAGTGTATGGATTGGTCAGGGACCATTGTGATAACTTTAGGTTGATGTTTGAAAGATGCTTGGTAGTTAAGGATCTCCCTCAACAACAAGAAATGTATCTTTGCAACTCCTTTTGGAACGTTGTTGGGGTATATCATATGCAAAGAGGGTTTACTAGTGGATCCTGTGAAAGTTGCAGTTATTATGGGGTTAGGGGAGCCTACCAGCCAAAGTTCCAGTGCGTGGATTTCTTGGACACACTGGGTACTATGGAAAGTTCATTAAGGGATACGCCAAGATCTTTGCGCCTTTGGAAATATTTCTCAGACACAAGAGTTCCTTTCAGTGGGGAGAGGTGCAGCAGAGGGCATTTGACACTCTAAAACAAAGGCTTATCACTACACCTATTCTACAATTCCCATCCTGGGATAAAAATTTCCATGTCCACGTGGATGCCTCTGGTACAACAATGGGAGCCATTCTTGCTCAACCAGGAGAGGGGATTGTTGATCATCCCTTGTGTTTTGCAAGTAGGAAATTGACACAAGCAGAACCAAAATTATACAATGACCGAGTGCGAGGCATTGTCAATGATCTACGCACTCCACAAATTCAGACAATATCTACTGGCAACTCACTTCATATTATACACTGACCATATGGCCTTGAATTATCTAGTAAACAAAGCAGTGTTGCAAGGGAGCATATGCCATTGGGTACTTTTATTTCAGGAATTTAAATTCAAAGTGGTGGTAAAACCGGGGAAGAAAAATTGTGGGATAGATCATTTATCAATGATTGATTCAGGAGAGGATGCGTAAAGTATTGAGGAAACCATTCCAGATGCACAACTATTCAGGTTGTGGCGTGTACCCTTAGAACTAGAAGATATTACTGTTTTTCTCAAGGAAGGTGTGGTGCCCAAAGGGATGAATGCTCTGGAAAGGAAAAAGTTAGCCATACACACCATGCCCTTCATGTTGATAAATGGGGATTTGTATAAGATGGGCCGTGATGAGGTTTTGCACCGGTGTGTATTAGAACATGAGCACGTAGCTATAATAGAAGAAGCCCATGGTGGGATTTCTATAGGAAACTATGTGGGGAACGCGACCGTGCACAAGATATTAGTCACTAGACTATGGTGGGAGATGATTCACTAGGATTGTATTGATTTTTGCAAGACCTGTGACCACTGCCAGTGTCTTGAAAAACCTAGAAAAAGGGATGAGATGCCTTTGCATCCCATCACCAGTGTGGAACCTTATGAAAACTGGGCAATAGATTTTTTTAGACCAATCTCACCAGTTACGTGAAGCACTAACTTATGGTATATCATTACCTGTACTGATTATCTAACAAGGTGGGTAGAGGCCGCACCCACTAAGGATTTCACCACAGCCATGGTTGCTAGATTTTTATGGGAGAATATTATCAGCAGGTATGGTTGACCATTAAGTTTAATAAGTGATAGGGGCACTCACTTCTTAAATGAAACAATCAAGATTCTATTAGTAGAATTCATGGTAGCCCATCAAAAGACTACCCCTTATCACCCTTAGGAAAATGGGACTGTAGAGGCATTCAACAAAATCCTTAATCACACATTGACTAAGATATGTGATGTGGGTAGGTAGGATTGGGATGAAAAAGTATCAGTAGTTCTTTGTGCATACAGAACAACATATAAAAGGTTGAACAAGGCCACACCATTTCCACTAGTGTTTGGTACGGAGGCTATTTTACCGGTAGAATTCATGCTACCATCGCTGCATATAGCATGTGCACGAGGGTTGGATGATGAAAAAGCAATGGAAGAAAGAATTGATGAATTGATAAAGTTGGATGAAAGGCACTCACTAGCAAGATGGAGCCAAACAAATGAAAAAAGCTAAGCAAAAGGCATGACATGACCGCTATATTAAAAAAAATAGTTTAAGGTTGGCTAGATGGTATTGCTATATGATTCTAAATTTCTATGCCATCCTGGAAAGTTGAAGGTGTATTGGTTGGGTCCTTATGTAATTTCATACATTCTTGATTCGAGTGCATGCCAGTTACAAGCGTTGGATGGAACAAAATTACCTGTACACTTCAATGGGAGTAAGCTGAAGCCCTACTATAAATAATGATTCTTGGTGTTTGTAAATAAGGTAGTTCTTCCAGTTAGTTTAGAATTTCCTTTTATCCTTTTCCTTTCTTGTTTTTCCCTTTCACATTGTTGTCTTGTTTTGTGCCTTGGGCACCGGTAACCTTATTAATTTTTGACTTATGAATGCGCAGAGGACCACACATCATTTTAGTGTGGGGTAAGGTGATAAAAAGAGGCATTAAGTTATTCTACCAAGAAGATTGGGTTGGTAGACCGTTTGAATTGGCCCCATTGAAAAGATGCATTAGGAAGGCAGATGGGTGGCAAAATAAAGTTACATTGGAAATCCACTTACAAAGGAGAGAGCACAAAAACATGAGGTAGGAAAAAGAAAGCATCATAAGGATGGAAGAGGTACCTTTGGCACTAATAACACACGTGCAAGAGTATTCTGTCAAGATGGATTGTTTACGTGTGAGAAGGTTGGAAAATTTTTCACGCAAGGATTGGGTGCGGGTGAAAAAAAAATTCACGCAAGGACTGGGCACGTAAGGAAAATCATTGAAGTCAAGTTTGTTTGAAAAATGCCACATTAAATATTATTATACGGTGGTAGGTAGCCTAGCCTTTAATGCATAAAAGCGAGAAAAGCTATAAATACAAGGATGGGCAGCTCATTATTTTACCTTGCGAAAACAAGGAGAATGATTTTCTTTTAAGAGCTAGGGTTTTGAGAGCTAACTCATGTGAAGGAAAATATCAAAAAATCACATGAAATCGGTCCATTAGATACAAAAACTAGAGCAGAAGTGATTCATGGGTGTGGGGAACATTGTGAAAGAGCATTGTGATTGAAGGAGGAAAATTAGAAATTAGGGTTTGTGCTCTAGGGAACAGGGTGTGTGGAAGAAAACTCTCAGACAACTCGAAAGTAACTAGGGAATGAAAGGAAAGGGTAAAATGACAGCCAAAAAACTAGTTGATAAACTTGTAGTACAATCCAAGAAGGGAAAGAATAAGGGAAAAGGGAAGAAGAAAGAAGAAGAAATCCCTTTGGATACCAACAAAGAATGCTACTCATAAATGCAATACCTGGATGGGGTTTTGCTAGGGCAAGAGTGGGAGTCCCACATCATATAGATGACCATGATCGATTAAAATCATCGGTTGAGTATAATTGTGAAGGAAATGGCGTTGGAGCTGGTGTGCCCCACAAACAAATGAACACCTGATGGGATGCTGATGTACAGTGACATAGTCAAGGTGAAAATGGAGAAGGTAGGGATTCCCCAGCTTTATGAGTTTCCATACTTCTAGAAGCCTGAGTGCCTATACCAATGGTTAATGACACACGTAAACGAAGATTTATTTTGCTTCATAGGGCATAAAATGCACATAACTCCATAGTTAATCTCACACTTTACAGGCCTAATCTGTAAAGGGGATGTGATCATAGATGACCTCCAGGATGAGGAGGAAATTAAAGAAACCATTGCATCCTAGGATTATAAGAAGGGATCAAGGTACTACGACGTCGTGAATATCATTGATCTGGTGATGAAAATGGTTGTGCACCTCATTTCCAAGTTGAATGGACAAGAGAGGTGGACCTAGGTGAGCAAGCCCTTGTTGAATGTTTGTAGGAAGGTCGTGGAGGGAACTGTATACAATATCTCCCAGTACATAACAAACGAGATCATAAGCAACGTAGAGAACGGAGGAAAGATATTATTTGGGAACATCCTATTAACCATTGTGTTCTCAGAAATCGAGGTTCTGGATGCATCTAATAAGTTCATATGGGAGTACCCCAATAAATACCCTTCACTTGCAGAAAAGTTCCAGAAGTACACTTGTGAGTCAATGATAGGGGTACACAAGGTGTGCTTGGATAAATGGTACATGTGCCTTAGGAACGCATTCAAGGCTGAATGGAAAATCCCTAAGAAACTCCCCATGGTGACTGAAGGAGAGGCATAGTTTGCGGTATACCAACACATCTGCATTGGTAGATTCATCTTGGTGGATGGTAGTTGGAGTCCCTGGTGTAAACTCCCCTTCTCATTTACTGCCCAATTTTTCTAGGCAGGAGTGAACAGGTATAAGGATTCGAAGAAGTTAAAACTCGACCTATCCACCCTTAACAGTGAACATAGAGAGATGAGAAAGAAGCTGGTCTACCTGGGGAAGTGTGCATATGTTGAAAGGTACATGTCACAGGATGTACACATCATAAGGCTGATGACCTTACCGATTTCTAAGAGCGTTGCTGCCAGAATCTACCTGTGCATAAGGATGAAGTTTGAGAAGGGCATGTACATAGAGAATAAAATATCCATCCCGGATGACCCCATGGGAAGGAAGAAGCTAGTGCCAAAGCGTAAGGAGAAAGAAGAAGAAGAGGAAGAATAAGGGGTGGTGGAAAGGTAGAATGTAGGTACCACGGGGCTGAGTATTTATGTTTGGAAGAAAAGGAGAACAGTGGTTAGGGAAAAGACCCTGGAGCTTATGAAGCCACCATCCCCTGAAGAAACTTAGAATGAATAAAAGATAGCATCCCCGACTTCAAAGTTTTCTGCAAGGGAAGAAGAACAAGGAACGGAGGAACAAGGGTCTGAAGATGTAGACGACCCGAATGCCTATCAAGGTGAAAAGGATGATGTTGACGGGGAATAGTTAGAGGTGGATCAAGATCCAATTGATGTCCATGACTCGGAGGGAGAGGAAGTAGAGGATACAAATCATGCCTTCATCTTTGTAAGGAGGAAGGGCTCCCAAAGGGAGGAAGGCACACACAGCGAAGAGAGGAGCGAAGGAGCTAGTACCAAGGAGCCAGATATGCCCAAGCTCACTCAAGAGGAGGTGAATGAGAAGGCAACAAGGGAGGCAGAGAAGATAATCAATACCCTGGTTGAAGAGGAGTTAGAGCATAGCACAGAGCTAGTGCTCGGTGAATTCAAAGAAGAGTAGAGGGAGAAGAGTGTGGGTAGCACAAAAATCCTAACTCTTTCGGTAACTGTTCCCAAGGGCATGCGCATGGGAAGTAAACACACGGAAGGAGGGAGAACAATGATGGGTTACATTAATGACCCCAACAAAGTTTTGTGCATGCATTTCCAAAGTACCGTGCCCACCAAGGAGCTCACCACCATGGAGTCCTTTGACCCTGAGGGTGGATACCCACGAATGAGGAAGATGCTATCATGGGCATTCGACTCCCACCTCGATGAGCCTAAATTCAAGATTAAACAAGGAGTGGTATTAAAGTTGTCTAAAGGAAAGGGGGACAACCCCATTGTAAACACACAATAACTATCAGATAAGCAAGTGTGTAATGTGCTCAACAAAGTCTCTATGTAAATCGAGGCTAGACTCTTGAGCAGGAATGGAAGGGTTAGATTCTTGGAGGACCTGTTAGAGAAGAGGAAGGAAGAAGTGGTGAAGCTAATGAAGGATCTCTACCTTAAGAAATTAATCATCACTCAACTATAGAGGGATCTTCAGGAGGAAAAGGCCAGGGTATGCAAAGTTTCCAAGAAGGTGGAGCTCATCTCCCAATCGATTATCACAAAGCACCCGGACCTTAACCCTCCCACAAAAAAGTATAGATCCTCCCTAGAATGTCTAGAGGACTTGACTCAGATCCTCACCATGGAGAGGTAGACCTTGGCATTAGATTTGGCAGAAGAGGTAGCGGTGCACTTGGAGAAGGATGACAAGTTGAAGGTCATTGCACTCATGGCTGAATACAACAAGGTGCTTGCCGACGTAAGAACAACTGCACAAACTGTGGGGGTCACTTACGACCATTGCGTAGATCAAGACAAAGTGACAAGCATACTACTTTCCAACGACAAATTTGAGCTGAAGAAATTCAGAGAAAAGAATAAGGGCAATAGATCTGAGTGGGAAAGGATCATAGCCGAAGTAGAAAAGAAATCCAAAGCCATTGAGAACTAGTGAGTCTCAATGAAAACCTGGCTAAAAGAGCTCTACATGGTCATCACAAGGAAGATGGATTCCCTAGAAGATCACGCTAAAGAACTGGAGACTGTGGTGGAGACCATTACCACACAAGGGGAGGCACTAACGTTTAACAAGGTGAGCACCTTAGTTGGCGACATCTACACTAAAGCACAGGAGGAACTCAGTGCTTGGAGTACACTGGAGGCTGACCTCCAGCAAAATTTTCCCCTTCTTCTTCTTTAGGAAATTTTCCCCCTATTCTTTATCTTCCCCATTCTTTATTCTTCCCCCCCATTCTTTTCCAAGGCAAGGCCTTGCATTATTTTTATACTGAATTCTTTGAGAAGGTTCCCAAGGGCGGAGAACAGGTGAAATGTGGGGTAATGTTAGGCCCCTATCATAGCTTCCAAATCTTAAGGGAACATAGGTGCACATGGCTAGAGGAAGCAAACAAGTTAAGGCACATAGGGCAGTATTAAAAAGGCTTCTTTGAGAACCCAGGGTGTGCACGCTGTGTGAAGAACAATTCGGGACTTAGCCATTTTTGGCCTTTTGGGCAGGACACATGAAGAACATGTTCCGTTTGGATATGGTTCTAGCCTGGCGACAAGGTGTCCTGAAGGTAATATACCTTATGATAGAAAGATCCAAAAAGTTAATCATGACATGGAGAGGCATGCACCCGGGGTGACCCATACCTTGAAACTTAGGGCTAGATCTGAGGCTATAGAGGATTTTGTTAGAGCTCAGAAGCCTATTTATATGCACACCCTTGGCAAAGAAGAGGGACATAAGTGAGGTAGCAGAGCTCTGCAGAATTACTGTGAGAACTATGGGATGAAAATGGGTAAAGAATTCCAGTAAGGATGTAATGGGGAATGAAATTTTTGTTTAGTGGGAATACATGTATGAATCCAGAGATGGCGCATGACTATGGTCTACCCCTTTGTGATAATTTGTAGAAAGACTCTGAATAAATATGATAAGGTTACCGTCATGTTTACATTAAGATCTCCTTCTGTATTATCTGCATGTTTTTACTCTGTTTTTGATCTTGTATAATTCTGGACCTCACTTGAATGGTTAAGTATATTAGTGGATTTACAACTCTTGGTTCTATTATTTCTGTTGTGTGCTTTGTTTCTATTATGACTGAAGGGGTGTAGAATCTGTCCTGAGCTCTATAGCTCTTCATGTCTGTTAAATCACTAAGTCAGAATCATGAACTATGCCTTCCACTAGACTCACATAAAAGAGAGACTTGGCTCCCTCTTGCGCACCTCGGGTGAGCACCCAGCGCCCACTGGGTGATAGGCTAGTGTGCATGTGATTCCCTTGTTCTTAGTGGGTGCAAAAGTGACTACACCCATTGAAGATTCAAGTTTCAGTAGCTCTTTGGAAAAGAGAATTGTGTGCCTTCAAAAGTTTGATGAGGACAGATTGCAAGTGGTTGGCAGGATAGCAGATCATCATTTGAAAGTGAAGGCTTTGTTTGAAAAGAAATCCAAACCCAGAGTTTTTCAAGTGGGAGATATTGTGCTGCTTTTGGACAAAAGACATGAGCCACTAGGAAGTCATGGTAAGTTTGATTCTCTTCAGCTTGGTCCTTTTTGAATTAGACATTTTACTAGAGAGAACTCTTTTTATCTAGATTACATGGATGGTTCTCCTCTCCCACTTCCTTATAGTGGGTAGTATCTGAAGTTGTTCAAGTCTTAGGTGACTAGGTGGTCCTTCTGTATATTCTGTATAGTGTTTTTGTTTTTGGTCGTTCCTTTTTGTTTCAATTCCGTTCTTCCCTTTTGGTTTGTTTTATTTCTTTTTCCCATCTTTTGTGTGTTGCCTTGTATTGGTTTTGTTTTTGAATCCTTTGCCCAATGGATAAGGCACTGGTCCTCTTTCCTAGAGTTATATGTAGTTCTTGATATTGTCTTGTGTCTTTGTTTCGAGCCAAGTCATCCCAAGAAAGAGCCAGCTATTGTCGCCCTCAAAATTTCCACCTTTTGAAGTCAAGTTTCAAAAATTTTGAGTCTGTACCTTGGAGTATTGGATCATGTTGAGCCTGACATTGTTTGCAGTTTTCCCATTCACGGAGAAAAATTTGAAATTCAGGTGTAATGGTGAAGTTTCTTCCCTTCTTTTTATCATTTTCTTCCTGTAGTCAAGAATCACAGACGTATCTTCCCCGTTAATTTTTTCCCTAGCATCCATGGGTAGTATGTGGATATCTCTGATTGGATGTAGTTTGGCCATGTTTTAAATGCCAGCAGAAGCCTCCACATGTCCAACCGGTGTAACTCCAGGGGCAGGGTCCAAAGGACAGTCCTCAAATAAACATAGGCTCTCCACGTGTCCTAGGTTCAAAATGAACGTAAAACAAGCTAAAATTCACTAAGTATGGAAGTTTCAGTAGATGGCACCACGTTCCTCATCGATGCAGCTTCAAGATTCAAATCTGGGGGTAGTTCTCAAACTTGCGTCAGTCCTCCACATGTCCTAGGTCTAAAAAGAGAAAGAGTAGATTGTTAAAATTGACTAAGTATGGGCAGGTTAGCGGAAGTCTCCACGTGCCTTAATGATGAAATTTTGGAAGTGAAATCAAAGGGTCAGTCTCCAAGTAGCACCAGCTCGCCATGTGGTTAAATTCAATGGGGAGACTGAGTTATCCGTTGAAAATTCCAAGACTGGTGGAAGGAGACACGCGTCAGTTTGGCATAATTTCATGAGGCCTTTCTAAAACAGAAACTCAAATGAGCGCCATCCCTCCACGTGTCTAGGGGTCAAGTAGGAAATAGGCTTGAATCGGCTAAGTATAAAGGAACTGGAGGAGCTCTCAATGTGTCAGTCGGGCACAACTTCAAAGGGAAAAAATGCAAAAGGCATCTGTAGACCCACTCCAATCAATTTCTCCCATGTGGGTGGCCTAAATTTGAAGTTGTAAAAGAAAATTGAATCGCCCATGTTTTAACTGGAAAAATAATGTAACGATTGTATATTTAAAAAATTGGTTTTTTCACCATTAACATTTCTTTACAAATCAATAATTAGAAAGGACGTGGATGATTGGAATAAGTTGTAACTATTTCTTGCTTTCTCGAGGAAGTTGTAACTATCTCTTGCGAGCTATATCATGAGCTTTCAAAGCCATTGTACGGGTTAGAATTTTGAGATTTTGAAACTATAATTTCTAATTAGAAGAAATCAATACAAAGGTTTTTCCCCTTTTCCTCTAATTTATCTTTCCTTCTTGCTTTGATCTATAAATCATTTAATCATTGCATGCTTAGAAACTTTGTGTTCTAGTTTATACAATCTCAAGAACTTTGAGTCTGCGGATTGTGCCCATTATAAACATGACTGGTTCTACTCTATATCTCATTTTCTCAATACATATAAGAATTTTATCTGCCACCTCTTTTCCCTAAAAGTTTTGTCTTCTTCTACCTCCCTCCTCTCTTCAAGTATTCTATCCTCATGTATTGATAAATTTCCAGGCATAAAACACATATCAAGATATCAGGAAACCACCATTATTGTATATGTGCACATAGGTTTTTCCCCTGCTTTCAATAAGGGAACCTCTCCCATTATAGAGGAGGGAATTGTTTGTCCCTTGACTATGGTTTCATTCCAAGCACAAATTTGAAACCCAACATGACCACAAAATCCTCTGTGAAAACCTCTTCCATGTACTCCTCCATCTATGTTCCCTTTATAGTGGTGATGATCATCCTTGGAACTACTTGCAAGGCTGGTCTAGTGCTTACCAAGATCAATGGCATCATGAATATGGTCTATCATCCTACAATCCTTGGTATCACGGGTTGTAGAGGTACAAATCTTGCAATAGCAAAACACATTGTTGCGGATTGCGTGTTATAGTAGGGGACACCTACTCACATCATGATCCCCATGGTAGATTTCAAAGTCTGTTGTTATGGCGTGTACTGATTTCCAGGGGTAACTATCCTTTGTATGCCCCTCCTTTCTTTTTACACCAAATACCACTACGAACCTCATGCGTTGAGTTCGTGGACACCTTCTCCAACTGTTTGGCCATTGCAGCAATTTTCACCTCCAGGAAAGGGCTCACACCAGTATCAAAGGCTCCCAACAGCCTCAATGCATAAGGAAACCTCCAAGGCCTTATGCGGGTCTATGAAATTCTTGTGTGATAGTGCCCTTCTAAATGGTGTTATCGATCCCCCATCAAACCATTAGTGTAATGAGAGGTGTATGTCACAAGGATAGTTTTGATAAGAGAGTTTTGAACTGTGTATCATACTCTCGTACACTCTTTGCATTCCTTGTTGGATCTCCTTAGGGTGTTGATGATTTTTTGCTCAAACTCAGGGATATGGAACTCTATTAGGAAGGAATTCTTCAAAGTAGTGTAATCCACGACCGTCTAGCGGGGGTCATACTTGCGATACTAGTTATGCGCGTGCTCCTGTAATGTTGTTGCAAAATGACTTACCTTTTTCTCAAGGGTATTCATCCCCTTCATGTTTCATAGAAATTCACACTTGTGCACATGCTTTGTAGTATCTTCTATACCTATGTAGTCTAGTAGGTGTAAAGACATCTCAAAAAATACTTGCGGGGGTGGTTGAGGCCCTTGTCCACCTGACCCAAAACCTTGATTTCCTCCGCCACCAGATACCCTAGACCCACTAGGTCCTATCTCTCCTGACCCACTAGATCCTCTAGATCTGTTAGGTATACAAGGTCCTCTAGCCTCTACACCATGATATCCACCTCATATAGCTAGAAAATGGCCTAAAGTGGTCGCGCCTAGTGTCCCCAACGTCGCACTGAACTGTGCACTAATGGTTTGTGATATTGTCCCGCTACCAGTTATGTGTCCCACGCCACTTCTAGATGCAATACCAAAACCTTGTGTATTTACAATTTGTCCAAAAATTCCTCCAAACACAGGAATGGTTTATACAACCATAGATGTCCCAATAAAGAAATTATATCTCCTGGGTGTAGATTGGTTACTTCCACCGCTATTAACCAGATTGGCAATACTTCTCACTTGATCTGGAAAACCAAGTGCCAGGGGTTGGTCACCAGGTGGGTTCAGATGCGCACCGATGATCCGAAAATAATCAGATTATTACTACCTAATCTCAGACCCTTGTAGGCTTTAATTATTTGCCTACTTCTCTGGGTTCGTGGTCGAACCGTTCCACTAGTCAAAACTTGTAAGTTACAATAGTACTTTCACAAGAAACCTAATGGAAACTATTTAAACTTGCTTAGAAGAATAACCAGACCTTTGGAAGACAAGGGTGAAAAATAGCACCTGACTTCCACCTTCCTGGCATACAATCTCCTTTGGCTTCGATCGTCCTTCCCGACGCTATCAATGCGATGCTAGCACTCTAGTCGACAATCCAGGATTTGCAAGTAATTGGTGTGGCGCTATGGGCCGACTAGGTAGTTTGAATAACTCCTAGCCACAAATATTTTATTACCTAACAAATAATAGGTCAATAATAATAAAAAATAATAATGCCTAAATAATTTAGGTCTTCACACAACAATTTCTCATTCTCCTCTTGGCTCGAACTTCGCCTCTAGCACTCTAGGAATGAGCTTCTCTGTATTTTTGTGTGTGTCCACAATAAGCTTAACAAATAATAAGCTTAGGTTGTGTGTGTGTCCTTTACATAGAACGGGTTCCCTATTTATACAAAATTAGGGCCCTTAAAAATATGCATTACAAATTATCCTAAGGCTAATAATAGCCTCATCCCGTAACATGTGTAATGGGATTAAATCGGATTGCATGTTTTAATGGATTAAATATCCCAAATGGGCGGCTTAGCATTTTTAATGGGATAAAATCCCCATTGAGCGGCTAAGGTAAGTGGGTATATCCCACATTTTGAGGTGGGATAATGTTTAAGGCTTTAAATAGCCTTCCCACGCATATGTGAAGTGGTCAAAAGACCACATTAGGCTTAACCACCCCCATTTAATTCTCCTCTCCACATGGATTTCCACACATAGAATAAGCATTCTCCCTTCCACGTGCTTAGCATAGCATTTGGCATGTTGGCGGTTTATACTAATGTATAAACATTAATATATATATATATGTGGCATTTGGAAAGTGGACTTACCAAGATAATATAATTTCAACCCATACAATGTGGCATAGAAATAATTAACTCGGTAAATAGCATATATTCCACTTTTCGTCTCCCGATAGGCAAATCAAGTGAATTCGATGAGTGGTGGCAAGCCACGTGGTGGCTTGTGGACCCACCACGTCGGCGATAATACCATAGTCCACATGGCAGCCGGGCTCCACTCCGTAATAAAAGTTGAGCCTCTTGTTCCCGTGCACCATTTTTACGCTCATCAAAGACCGGTGATCAAAAACCAATAAACAACTCCCTTTTTCCTTTTCGCCATGTGTCGCAGTGCCATTGGTCCAATATTGACCAGTTGACCAGAGTTGACTTTCCCGCTATCTGAACTTTGACCGAACATATCTAGAGCTCCAGATGTCTGTTTGCCATGTTCTCAAGTTCTATGTCTTCTACGTGAACCTCAATGCCTCTCCTTTCTCCATGTGACGAAATCTCATTAGAAGCTGAAGGGGCTTCTCTCCCGCACTTGCCAAGATGGGGTAGCATAGACTTCTCAAGTTCTATGTCTTCTACGTGAACCTCAACTCCTTCCCATAATGTCTACCTCCATAGATCCATCACACCTACAACCTCATGTTGTCTAGCCATCTCCCTTTCACGAGCTTCACTATACTTGAGTCTTCTCTCTTCCCTCTCCTTTTCATCCGCATTGTCTTCCATCTTCCTCCACCCTAACTTCCTCACCCTGTGCTTAGAGAAGCTTAGCCAGCCATATGAAATGCCTCTAAACTTAGGGTGATGATCAAGATCTTCATAGCCAAAGGGAAAACATGTAAAAAATGATCCCCTGGGTTCCCTTAGGAACTTGAATTCATAAACCTTCGGAAGAGAATACATAGAAATGGCATATTCTAGAGTATAAATGGTCAACACTCCTTTCCACCAGTGATCTCCAACACATGTCCAAGCTAGATCTGCATCATGTAGATTTTGTTAATCATCTTGGGTCCATACACATGATCTATAGTACCAATCAATCTAGATGCATATGCTGAAATTCATTTATATAACTCTACTGGAAATCAACAGAAGAAAGTTTCATATACCTCATGGTATTGGTGCTCTTCTACCCATCTATGTGCATCAAACTCAGGTCCAACACTAAATATTTGAGCAAACTCATCCTCTATGCTCTTAAACCATGCTTCAACGCTCTCCAAGGTCAGAAGCTCAGTCATTACACATCAATGGAACCAATATGTAGATGTATCCATTTCTCACAACAAGTCTAATCCCATGGGCGTCGGCCTATCACGGGTGTTGGGTGCTCACCCGAGGCATGCATGAGCACCGAGCCCCTTCTTTATGTGAGTCTTTTGAGAATACATTGATCAATGATAGAAACTTAGATGTAAAAGGTAAAGAACCATGCATTCATTCTGAGAGCTTAAGATGAGGCATTATATTAAGATACACATTAAGATAACAAAATAAACATTATATGAATAATATTTCTAATCCATATTAGAAAGGAAATATACTGGGATTCACACCCATGAATAACTTATACTTAAAATAGAATCTTATGTTCATATTAGTCAAATTTCAGTAACCATATTACATTCACCAAGCCATAATAGGCCAATGTAACAATGCAGACCAGGCTTATGCATCAGAAAACCTAACTATGCTCCCATATTACATAAAGATTTTCACAGACCCATCCCTCTAGAAAAGATACTACTCCTACAGTCCTCTAAATGGAACCTTAACTCTCTGAAACCTTCTTATCATTTCTGCAGAGCTTCACCCTTTTCATTCTCTCTATATCTGTTGTTTCTTCTTCTACTTGAGAATCTCTATATATAGTTGTATTTCCCACCGCCATTCCTTTATGAAGTAACAAATCAGTCACCAAGTGTCAAGGTGGTCCTCTAATGGATCATGCTTCTTCCCATTTGAGCTCTTCACTCTCTACAATGATGTCTTTTTGGATCCTTCCATCACATGGAATATTCCTTTCTTGACCACCAAGTTTCCAAGCTGACTCCTTATCCACTCCACATGCATAGTCGGGTCACACTTTTCTCGTGTGCTTCTAGGAACGCCGAATATGGCTAAGTCCTTAAACTCTTTACTTTTTTAGGTGCACGCACCATGGGTTTTTCTAAACCCTCCTAAAACTGTTGTCTTGCATGCCATTACCACACGCTCCCTTCTTCATATTGACCCCACGTGCCCACGCATCCTTTGGGTCTTAGCCAATATTCTGAGGCCTAACATCCCATCTCAAATTCTAGGATCTGTCACTAAGACTACTTGTTCAGCCTCAATAGGAATGTGAAATATCCTGCCATAAGTCCTCTAGTGTGATCGTCATCTCTCCAGTCACCAAATGAAATATATTTATATCACTATCCCATCTCTCCATTAGCGATATCAACAAGCATCTATATATACACATATACTCAATACATGTAATATGAAATAGCCCCACTCTCTGTAATAACTCCATGTCTTGTTGTGTAATCTCTCGACACAACCTGTATGTAAAACTGGAAAACATGTGTCATAACATCAAAAATGGAAATACATACATCCACACACCATGCCCCTCATTAGTACTATACTCCATCATCTCATCCAAAAAATTTCACCTTTTACAGTTGTGGTCTAGTTGCAGTACGGTTATAACATGATTGTAGAAAGGTTACATTAGGGGTTGCAATACGGTTGCAAGCTAATTACAACAACCACAAAAATAAATAAAACTCATATCTATTTATAACGATAAAAATATACAAAAATAAAATAATCCTACCTCTGATTGGGCATCCATTTGCATCAGTGTCAACCTCTCACATGGGCGCGTCATCTAGCTCTACACCTCTCACTCCTTCATTCCTCACATAGCCAAATGGGCCCTCCTCTCCACCCTGCCTCTATATATTCACCATGTCGAAGGTCAAATCACACGCGGATCTCTTTCAAATTGTGCTTGCCACTACTCCGTGACTCCTACCCCAATACACCTCCACCTACCTCATGCCTAGGTACTGCTCTGCTCCACTATCTTCACTCTACCATGTCAAATCCTCTTTCGATGAGTCATATTCATGAATTTCCCAATCCCCCACTCACCTATTTTCTGAGTTATGCTCGGGAATCGACCCCTCTTTCTCTCACACATGTTACTCTACTCTCATATTTTTACCCACCTCCATCCCCCTCACTTATTTTTTGTTCCCATATGTCCTCGATCACTACTATGACTACCCCTTACCACCCTCCCCCTCTCAAACCCTACCCTAACCGACCTACTCCATGGCCCCTGTTTCACTGCTCAAACTCCACCCTACCCGTGCTCCCCCACTCAAATCATACCCTAACCGCCCACCCAACCCTCTCCATCGCCCATTTCCCCTCATGGTCCACACCAAAACTCAATTCAATATCACAAATCAATTCCCCTATCACTCAGCCCTGTCCCCATGCCCAAATCCCCACTCCCCTTCCTATGCTGGCAAGTCATTGTGTAACATTCCCATTTTAAGACTTTAGAAACAAGGGATTTTTTTTTTGCATGAATAATGTTCTCTATTCTAAATACATAATTTAGAACACGTATTCCATAACCATCATGCTTATAACAGATAACCATATGCAGCTTTAATGACTCAGTGAGCTACCGATCTATTCATTTCATAACTCGTTGAACTACCAATCTATTCATGATTAACATTAAGTATTGAATACTTTTCGTATACTATGTATACTTTATTTTCTTACCCTGTTCTGGGTATTGAGTGATCTTTCTAAGGAACCTATCTAAATATCTGTTACCAATATTCATCTACATCACGATCCTTAGGCTAGGTGACATAGGACAACACAACCAACAGCTTGTGATACTTTGGCCAAAGATTTCTAACATACTGTTCATGTTGTTATTCCTTGACAACATACTCGTCAATCCAGAATACATCCTTCACCCCATTTTATTGTTATCTATAATGTCCTTTACTGACTTATGTCAGCCCACTTGCCCAAGGTTTAACCCTAGTTCAGGTTAACAGCATAATTTATGATAGGAAGAGGCTCACAAAGACTTAGGGTAAATGGGCATACTGGGTCAACCTAAGTCAACCCCATGTGCCAAGTTACCCTGAGTCTTAAGGGGCTGCTCCCTATCCTAAACATGCTACTAACTAGACCTAGGGAGAAACTAAGTTGAAGTCCAAATGTGTGTAGATCTAGATGATCAATGCAGAAGGGTGTTGCCACATGTCAACTACATCATTGTATCCTTGAGAAGATCCTAATCTTCCCGAAGGTACAGCCCTATAGTTGGTGTGTGCCAACATCCTACAGAAACAACCTCATCGAGATGTACATACCCCTAGGAGGTTATTAATATAATTAATTTGGATTATTAAAACAGATTACAACAACCTTGCTAAACCCTAATCCAACACTCCTTAAGTTCTTTTTCCATATCAGATTCAATTAATCATTAAAGAACTTCCTTAACTTAAGAGCTTGCTTTTTAAGTTCGTTTATCTGGCTTAACAAACAGTTAACCAAAAATAGGACAGCAACATCATAAGTTCCATTATAATGTAACTTAACCAATCAAGGAGGTGTAGCAACCACATAGGTTTAACTAGGTAGACTTCATTGAATATGAAGTCTAATGATTAACAATCACATTACCTTTCCTTTTTCGTTTACATTCCTTTTTTGAGAGGAAGAGTCTTCCTCTTCATGAATTAGTGTTAGGGTTTATCATACCCTCCTTATCTTTTACAATTTCTATAGTTTTACTGCATGTTCAACACACATTACATTACTATGTTAAATTGTTTAGATAAAGAACATCATATTCTACAACTTAACAAGCTACATCTTAATTAGGGAAATTGAACTAAATCCCTTTATCCAACTTATCAAAGGATAACCAATTAAGCATATAAATAATATGAAGAATATCAACAAGATAGAATTCCATCTCTTTCATAAAAGTACAAGATAATTTACACAACCAATACAAATAAATTCCCAAATTTCAATTCATCTTTAAAAATTATACATTTACAAGACTTATGCATTTTAGGCATACTGCATAACAACAACCTTCATTCTAAAAAGAATACAACTTTTCTTTTTCAATACAACTCAAGAACGAATCAGAATTCTTCACAAAGAATTCAGACTTAAATCAGCCAATGCATCATATAAGTTTTGCCTTCTTTTATCACTTACGAAGTCCATCTGCAAAAATTACTAGCACGGGTCAGTTCAATGAACTGAGCATGATAAGCACTAAGCCTTAAAATGAAGTGCATTCCACTAATTGTTCCATTAAAACAACTCTACTTTAATGAAATAATTAATATATCATACATATCAATATAAGTAATAACAATCAGAAAAGAAGTACATTAACCAATCTAAATTCACTTCTAAGAGAAGAACATAATATAATCCACAACATCTGCCTTACAAAATTAAAGTTTAATTAATCCTATCAATTACCTTTAAACAAACAACAGATCATAACATCTTATTGTTCCCAATTCTATCATAATAGAATACAACATTTAACTTTACTATAAGACAAAGGAAGGGTTTACAGCATAGTTCCCATTAGGATGATTCATCTAGATCCTAAGCAAGGAAGAAGAATAACCATTCCAAACTATGCCCAACACAAAACATCTGAAAATAGAAACAGGTTCATAACATGAATTTAACAATTTCGTTTAAAGGACAACTACCTTTAAATTCAACATTTAAGATTTTCATCAGAACAGAATCCCATATCAATCTAAGAAGGAATATAGAATTTAAACATCTGCCAACAAGATTATATTTTTTGTTCAACAAAACCGAAACATCAAATCTCTTCCTACATCACTTCAACAAATGATATGAACAAGGAAGACTAAACAATTATAATAAATCTCCATTTCACAAGAGAACTAATAACTGAAGGGTTCAATCAAATGAACTTATCCCAATAGGTTAGAAAAGGAATCTTATCAGAATTTGATTCAATCCTTAATCATTTCTCTACACTTAACAACAAATTCCCTCTTCTAATCCAAACAATAAGCTCATACACTAGTTCCCAGAAGAGAGATTACAAAACCAACTCATTGTAAAGAAAACGTACTGCAAGTCTCCCTTACAATCCTTTCATTAAAAGCATGAGTTCCAATTTCAGTTTAGAACAACATAAACAATAAAGTTCAAAAACAACACACTATCCCTAAGGATTATCAATTTCCTTTTTCTTTTAAAAGACTCAAGTATTCACTTATTGATCCCAACAAGAATAGAAAACCCGAAACCTTAAACTAAACTAGTTTAGGAGTATCCTCGAACTCAAAATTGAAGTTCCTTTAAAATGCCTCCACAACATTGTACTTAAGAGTAAGTGGTTCATAATTCTTTTAGAACTATAAAACAAAATCAAACTGAACAGAGTTAAGTAATCCTTCCACTACAATTTATAAGAATTGGTACAAAACTCATCTTTAAAAGAAGTTCCAAATCCACTATCAAACGAAAGTATTTCCAGTTAAATCTCCAAGAGATATTCAAACAGCTCAGTCATAATACTTCCCCAGATTTACTTTGAGTAAGAAATTTGAATTAAAAGAGTTATAAGCTTTCAACTTGAATGCAATTTAAAACCAACTCACAAATACTATAACAAAACCAACACATCGTTCAAGCTATAAATTCCAAACACTAAGTACCAAATTACATGTACAGTGTCAAATCAAAAGTCTCAAACATGAGCATAGATATACACAAATATCAAAATACAAGAAAGAATATAATACAAACAACCTTAACCAGTTTATAACATAAACAAGAAACCCTATTTCCAACCAAAATGAAACACAAGTTTTTCACAGAAGAGTTCAGAACCATTCAAGTAAATATTCACATGGTTCAGGGAAACAACAAGTTCCCATTCCAGTTTGTATTTTAAACAAAGAAAACTCATACTAGCTCAAAACGAAACATGAGCTTCTAACCAGAGTTCAAAACCATACACGTAATAAAATATGAGTGTTGTGTACATTATGAACTTCCATTAACAGTCCAGAATAACACAAGAATAAACATGAGTACAGAGCTACATACGGACTTCAAACATCAGTCCAGAATTACCCAAGATTCCAAACATAGTTTTCAGGGTAACAAGAACCTCCAACACAAATTCTTATCAAAACACTAACCTTGAATCAAGCTCAAACTAAACACAAACTCGAATACAGGCTCAAATGAAAAACGAGCTCAAATACAAGCTCAAGCTCAAACAAAACACGAGCTCCAATGTAAGATCAGACGGGACTCAAGGTTCCCAAAAACTCAGAACCAAATAAACAGCAACGAAGGTCAGTTAAAAACACAACTCTTCGAATACCGGTTCAAGAAATGACAAGTAGAGCTACAGAAACAAGTTTCTCATGCATGTTTCGTTATTTAACCCATACAAAGAAAGTTTCCAAGACTTAACATTAATTTTGCCATGGATTCATACCCAAATTTCCAGAGATTTATAAAACCTAGCAAGCAAATAACCAGATAAAACATGCAAACCAAGAATCTCATAAGAGTAGAGTTGTTTTAATGAAAACATTTAGAAGAAAGAAAGAGATCTTAATGGTTAGATCCTATCATGCCTGATAGCACTTTTGCCAAATCAAAGGAGACTTCCAGCCGAGCTTCCAACTCTTTTCTCCTCCACGAAAGATCAACCAACCAACAACTTTCCTCAGAATGCCTCATATACCTTCCCATGATCGAAAATAGACCAGGTGAGTTAAAAATAGCAATGAAGTGAAAGTCAAACCACTGGTTCAAAGAACCAGTTTGCTCCATGCAGAAAAAATCTGAAAAGCATGTAAAAACCAACAACCTCCCACAAACCCACCTTCCAAGTTTCCAAGACAGTTTGTGAACAAAACCCAAGGCCAATTAATTTCATTAATTCCAATTTTCCTGCTTATCTCTCCTTGCCACCACCTCCCAAATCTGGCAAATGCCAATTCCCAATTTAACATGCAATTCCATCTTTAGTGGAGCTTCCACATAAGCCTCCGCCAAGTCAACTAGCCCCTGCCAAAACTGGCAGTACTTAATGCCTTAAAAACCTTATCAACAAATTCAATGCCATTAGAATTGTCGCCATAGAGGCATGCGACCCCTTTAGGTTCCCATTTAAATAGCTTAGGATAGATCCCTTAAAACTTAGGTTAGTTTAGGAATAATTACCTTAGGCCTTAACACATTACCTTAGGTAATTCCAAAATTAGGTTAGATTAATTCACAACCTTTTAGTTTTAGGCAATAGGTTAGATCATCTCATAACCTTATAGCATTAGGTTTTAGGTTAATTTATATAGCCTAGCAACCTTTCCATATTCCCTTAGCACAAGGCTTAGGTTTGGATGCCAACCCAACAAAATAGAATAGGAAGCTTAGGTTAGAATAAAAATTCAATTAAGTAACATAGCTAGGTAGTAAATATTCTTACCCAGCTTAGGATTCCGTAGGATAATCCTTTAGTTTTAGGATTCTGAATCCTTCCTATGTCATGAACAGATTGTATTTCATTTATGTCAGCAATGTACTTCCAAGATCGATCTCCAAGGACCCAAGCACAACATACAACTGAATGGAAACACATTCACACAAGATTAAAGAACTTGTAATAACAAATTTCAGTCTGCTATGTCCCTCAAATTATGGAATGTCAATTTACCATTCATTCAACTGAGAAGGTTTAAAACATTCCTTGGATCACTGAAATTGATCCAAGGATGAGTCAGATAAAGAGATAAGTTTGCAACTCTTAAACTAGATTGCAACTCACCTACAAGAAGTGAAAAATGGATTCAAGGAAGCCATTCCATTCCATTCTAATGATCTTAAGAATAGAAAAGATTTATCCATATCAAGCATGATTTCCAACAATCAAAAGAACACATCTTTAGAAGAAAATCACATGTCAACACTTGAAATGCAAAGGAGGAATATAACAATTGTTGAGGGTGTTACACGTTGTCGCTAATCAGTGTGCTACCACACTTACTCACTCACCTCTCTATGTCTCCTCTCAAGGTTCCTATCTCTCCTGGTTGTCACTATTAAAATTGGTCTACTACCCTACTCAACCACCTCCCACACCTCTTCTTACCCTACTACACCTACCCCATGCTCATAACTCTACGTGTGGGTCATTCTTGTGCCCTTCTCCCCAACTCCTAACTTACTACAATGACCACCCACCCATCCCCGTGTCCTCCCACCGATTCACATGGGAGACTCCACCACCTACCCCTATGTCCTCTAACCAATTCACATGCACCCTCCCACTGTCACACCTCACTTCACCATAATAAACTCTCCCACCTTCACCCTCAACTCCATTCGCTATTGTGCTTGTGTCTTATGCCTTAAGGCCCCAACTCACCCCCTAACCACGTGGCTAACACATCCCTCCCTGAGGCATGTTTCCCTTCACCCATACAAATTAGATTAACATATCGTGTCATGTATATTCCCTACCCTACCTCATTACTATCATTCTCCTACTCCGTACCCTACATTTACTTCCTCTATACGAGTCAATCAAATTACCTATGTGTACTTATCCTCACTCCCCACTAACCCTGTAACCCTCCTCACTTCAAATCATCATTTGGGTCACCAAAAATACTCTCCTACCAAATCCCCTCAACCCCAACTCCCCTTCACTCATAATCTTTCTGTTCGGCATAACCCGCCAATTTGCTATAGTGACTTGGCCCCAACTCAGCCCTTCACATTATGTCTGCACCTCACCCACAATCCATTGACCCAACCCAAGTCATTAGTGTGACTCGCCCTAATGTAAATTAGCTCACCATCTCTCATGCCCAGCTCACCCACACATCTCCTTGTGTACCTTGTTAGCTCATCCATGCATCTTGCTACCTATCTCGCTAGCTCACCCTCCCATCTCACTGCCTAACACACCAGTTCACCGGCCCAGCTCATCACCTAGCTCACCAAATCACCTACATATCTCACCACCTATCTATCCAACTCATCTTCTAACCTTTCTACCTATTGTGCCAACTCGCCCACCTAGCTTGACACCTAGCTCACCATCTCACCCACCCAACTCACCACCTAGCTCACCAAATCATTGTCTATCTTGCTAGCTCACCCATCCAATTTGCTTTCTAGCATGTCAGCTCACATTCCCAACTCACCACCTAGCTCATCATCTCTTCCACCTAGTTCACCACTGATCTCTCTTTCAAATCCTTCTTATCAATCTTATGATGCTCAATCATCAAATCATCTTAGTCAATTGAATCAATAGTCTCTATCTTATGAAATAAACCTAGCAATCCCTTCACAAACTATGGCTAAAGTGGCCCATTAATCAAATTTCTAAGTTCCTTTCTATCCATTCAACCATCTAAGCCCACAATTTTGGCAACTATTATTATAGGGTTAGACAACCCCCATCTTGAGTTCAATTTTTATGTTACATCCTAAAAATTGTAACACATAGCTGAAAAAGGGGAAAAATGTAGAAACTAGAAAATGTACCTTATGCATAAGGTCTTATATTCAAAAATACCAAAAACACTATAAAACACAATAATCCCAAAAGCTCAAATAATCCCATAAAAGGAAATAAAAAATTTAAAACCCCAAAAAATGGGGATAAAAGACACCTCATTACTCATTTACTAACCCTCGACCACTCACATTTAACTTTTTCCATCCCACCTACTCATTTGTATGCCCAATGCACTATGGAAACTTATCATATCACCCATCTATGCACATTACACCCATATGTGTCACATTCTTGCATGCACTCAAAAAATATTAAACACCACTCACCTCCATCATTCTATCCCCCTGACTCTATGTGCATCTGAGCCCATACTTGAGTTTTTTTTCTTTTCTCACATATTTCAGTTTTGCAGGTATTGGTGAATCACAAGGGATAGGTGCAAATTATTGCAACACTGTTTTGGAGAAATTTGAACAAGTGTGAATCACAAGTGTGATTGGCTTGCGATCTCTATGTGATTTTCAGTGAATCGCAAATACAATTTTCCTACGATCTGATTCCATTATACTTATCATTTTCATGCATTGTTTAGTCATTTTAACTTCAATAAAATGTCTTTTATCTACTTAAAAGGTTAGGGATTTGACTGAGGTAGGTCTTCTAACCAAAAAAATAACTAACGATTTTCCAAGTGTGTTTGTGTGCAGGTTTAGATTTAAATCAAGAAGTTTTCTTCCCACTTTATTCAATAAATAATCCATAATTTCCCCTCACGTTTTCAATGGCAACGTAAGCCCATTATTTTTAGTAGAATTGATTTGGATATTTCTATATCAACTAATACATCTTGCAAGTGATCCAAATATAGGCATACAAACACATCTAAAATATTATTAATAAGTGACATTAAATTAAAGCAAATGCTAAATACAATAAAACACAAGAGGATGAGTGCACTTATCTTTTCTAATTGCTTTGTAAAGTGATATGGGTTTTGAACTGAGTCAAATAGGTTGGATATGATTCATTTTTAAAATAGATCTTTGAAACCCTTCGTATTTAGACGTTATTTTGTGTCACTTGTGTCTGGAATTTTCTACACTTCTTTTCTAATATAATTTATTTCGTATTTTTCTTTAGCTACATCTTAAAAAAATTTATTCATTTCAAAATGTTCACACATACATTTTTAGAGATCAAAACCCCAATTTCCTACACTAATACTAAAGTGGGCATTAGATAACAAAAAGTGGTGTGTAGTTGATTTGGATTGCCCTTAGTGGCCATCTCCCTTGTTTATTTTTGCCAAGCACTACACTACATTTCCTAAATGAGGGATTCAAACTCCATGTACTTCTCCTACTGCTTATGTAATAGTGAATGCAATTCTAGAGTGCCCTTACCCTATGTTTTCCATTCTGCCTCAATATAAATAGTGATTTAATTAAGGATACTTCAAATGTACCCTTAATGAATGATGAATACCATTCCAAAATAGACTGTTAGAATAGATTGCTAATTACTGAAGTTAAAAAATCCTTAAATAACCTTTTTGAAAGTAAGTTCTTGATAGTTCTTGATTTTAATTTGAGATTTTTTTGACTTGGCATGGTTTTCTCTTAACCTAGTTTAGAGTGCTTGAGAATTTTGTATAGGTGGCTCCTAGTCTTTGATATTCATTTAGGAAACTTTAGAGCTATTTTTTTAATATTTGATAGATATTTTCTTAATGATCTCTTAAGAATGCTTGGTGAGTAAATGAGTGTGTTTATATTTCTTTTATATTGTTCCAAAAAATGTGATTTCACATTGAGGATTACTAGGAAGTGGAAATAAGATAAACATAATAAAAGTTGATGGTTATCTCACTATGGATAGAATTTTTAAACAAGGAAGAAATTGTATGATGTTTTTTCCTTGAACTACATGGTAGGGTCCAAAGATGTGGAATTTAGAAATTGAAGATATGAAGAAATATGATAGGAGGTTTATGATATTTATGTGCAATGTGATTATTCTTGTATGTGTCTAATAAATAGGGCAAGAGAGTAGGAATTTTTTGTAATCCTTAGGGGACAGTAGAATAATGTGTTTAATCTTTATTTATGTGTACAAGTCATTATTAAGGGATTTACGTCAAATAAATACTTTCAAGAACCTAATTACCAAATTTAGGTGTAGATACTAGTTTTCAACACCCTTAGGTAACCTACCCACATATCTCATATTCATATTCTAACCACTATACCTAAGTCCCATCATTCCCTAAACATATTCTACACTCGTGATATCCATTTACTCCCATAAATACTCACTAACCCCCTTCTAAACCTCATAACCCACTTAAATCCCATTTTAGCCTAGTAAGGCCAAACCTTCATAACCTCCAAACCTCCCTAACAAACTCTTACCTGTCTATTTTCACCCCCAACCCAAAAGTCACCCATTTGGAGTTGGTTTCAACCAATTTCAAGTGATTTTTCCCTACTTTTCCTGGATCACCAGCAACTACCAAAATTTTCAACGATTCTATATAAACCCACCAAACTCCTTAAATGGAGATCCCTAAACACTATATTAACAATATTCCATTCTGGAGACTAAGATGACATAATTCATGACATTTTAGCACCTTTTGGAACCACATCAATCCTTTGGATATCCCACACCATCATAAGGTCTCTCTGTAATATTCATCATCTATATTTTTCATCAAAGGCAAGGTATTGTTTTCTCTTCACATTCCCTTTGTATCTATGCATCATTTTTAGCAAAAATTCAATCAATTAATCACATATTCGAAATAAAAATCCATATTTTATTCAAAGTTAGCTAATTACACAGTAATCTTCTGTGATTGCTTTAAATTTCCAAAGATTCCCTTGAATTACTAGCGATCTTCTTTAGTTGCCAGTGATTCCTGATTCTAAAGCCCTTCATTAACATATTGCATATTTTCAATCCATTTTATAAAATGTCTTTGTTTCGCACAGAATGCTTCCATTCCTGGACTAGAGTTGCTTCTATCCTTTCATTCCTTTGAGAAACAGATAAGGGTTAGGGCTAGGAGGAATACCTGTTGAATGTTGAGAGGGTGTGCGCGTACTGTAGAGAGAGATCAGATCGATTGCAAAGAACTCCTTTTTGTCTGGGAAGGACTACCTGTAAGTAAGAATAGAAGACCACCAGATTCTAATTAGGCAATAAATGAGGGAACTACCTTGGGCCCAGGAAGTATTAAAATTCCTTTCGAAGGTGGTCAGTTCCCCTACTATTATGAATTAACACAAATTATTGCAAAATTACAATTTAATTACCTTGTTAAAACAATAGAGGAAAAGGGCTAGTTTTGGTTTTGAATTATAGTGACCGATGCCAGTCACTGTCACCGGTACCGGTTTCTTCTAACCGATATCGGTAGGGGTAGTGGTTTAGGGGCTTTTAGTGAAGGTTGGCTATAAGGTGGCTATGGTGTTTATAAGGCTAGTAAATAATTGGGGATAGGTAATGGGGTGATGGAGAAGTCATTTTCTTTGTACCAAGAAGGTATAGCGTGGGTGGAAGCAAACCCGGAGTGAGGTTTAACAGGAGGTAAGGTAATAGCTCCTGCTTTGAGCAATTTTTCCAATATCACACCATAAGTTTCTCCCAAGGGAGTGTAATTGATGGGCTCGGCTTTATACTTATAGGTGGTTTTTGGCGGGGTATTAGATGGTGTTTGGGATTTGACCATCATCGTGTGTAAAGCTCTTTTTTATTTCGAAGCAGTTAATGCATGAGGATTGGTGGTGTTTGGTTTGTTTGTGGAGTCTTGGGTTCGAAAATTGGGGTTTTTGTTGCGCAACCACAATTTCTCTTCCTCTAAGGCTCGAATTTCTAGTTTCTGAGCCATAGTAAAGGCCTTGTTAAATGTGCGGAAAGTTTGAATTTGGAGGGTAGGAGAAATGTGCTGAGCGCAGGTCCGCATAAAGAGTTCGATAAGTTCGGCTTGAGGCAAGGCATAAGTAAGTTGGTTGATAAGGCCCTGCCATCATCCAACGAAATCTGCGATAGATTCGTCTTCAAATTGTTAGATGGCATAGAGGTCGGTGATAGATACTTTCTTGGCAATGTTAATGGAGAAATGATCCAAGAAAGATTGGGCTAATTGGTTAAAAGAGAAGATTGAGTGCTGGGTTAAAGCACTGTACCGCTCCAAGGTGGGTCCTGATAAGGATATAGGAAAGGTGCGGAGTAGTAAGGCATCGTCATGAGCAATTAGATAGCAGGCATGTCTAAATGATCGCAAATGTTGTTGAGGATCCTCCTTACTATTAAAATGAGTGAATTTTGGTAATTCCCATTGAGGAGGATATGAATGAAGGGGGATAGAAGGATGAATAGGCTCCCGACAAACTTGCTCGTATGTTAGGGTGCTACGGCTTCCTGAAACAGAAGCCTCCAGATTTTGCATCTTGTCCATCATTTGTTTGATTAAATCAGTGGTTGGGTAAGATGATGGTGCAGTTGTTGTAAACGAAGGTGGATTGGGCCAAGAGCCACTACTAGACAATGGTGGGGTTAAATGTTGATAAGGTATTGATGACAAATATGTTGAGGTGACCGAATAGGGATGTCCTATATAAGATGTTGAAGCCACCGGATAAGTGTGTGGAAATGAAAAGGTGGGCGGAGCTTGAGAAGGAAAGCACGTGTGGATAGGGTGGCAGAGAGCAAGTTATGAAAGGGGCAGTCTGTGAGAGAGATGAGGTAGGAGCAGTCAGCGGTAATGATATGTGGGGCCCTAGATTAACCAAAGGAAAGCCAATCTGTTCCGTATGAACCCCTCGAAGCCACTGAGTTGGGAGACAGGGCTAAGGATGAAGAAGGTAAGGTGGAGTTATTAGGTGGGGGAAGGAGCTAAGTAGAGCAGCTATACTAATAGGCATACCAATGAGAAGTTGACCGTCAGGCATACGGTTAGGGGTATGGGACAAATAGTACTATACGGTGCTAGGATTAGCATCCAAATATTTGGCAAAGTCCTTATCTCCTATAGGGATCTTGAGAACATCACTGGTTGTTGGTAGGATTCCCCATAGGATGTGAAGGGGGTGATTTAGGAAAAGGCATGGAACAGGCATGTGAAACCATGGCTGCAGCTCATTTTCGAGTGATAACAACCATGGACAAGAGTACATAGCAAGGATTCAATCTATTAGGAACAGAAATGGAAACAAAATGTTAGAATTGGTAGGTTGCTAGTTTTTCGGGAACTGTGAAAGACAGTAACTGATATCGGTCGAATAACCGATGTCGGTCAGACTGTAGCCGACGTCGGTCAATTAACCGATGTCGGTTAGAATAGGACTAGTGTCGGTCACTGTGAAAGAAAAGAGAAGATGTAAGAAGCTACTGGTTTGGGATTAACAATGCTTAGTATACCCAAAAAACTGTTCTGAAAGTGATCACTGAAACAATGTATTACAGAGAAACAGAACTAAAAACAAGCAAGATGCATAAGCAAATCAAGAGACTAACCCTAGGATTAGTTTTAATTATTGTGAACTTATGCCTTAGATGCAAGATGATGTCAATCCTAAACAAAAGACCTAAGGGAAATGTCAAGTTTGTTTTGGCTTATAAGGTTACCTCAATCGGGCGGAGGAATACCACAGAAAAGGGGGGATGTTTGAGCTGTTATGTTGATTATGATGTGATTTGGTATGTGTTGTGCAGTGAAAGTAAGATTAATTTCTCGTCAATACCATGGATATCACCCCCATGTGTACGACCTGTTACTTAATCTACATTCACTAGAATTGAAAAGTAGTAAGCAAACATGTGATGCACATGTTTTAAACCCAAATCGAAAATGATATTCGATGAAGCAAAGGAAATGACTTTTACTAAAGAAAAGATGAGGAAGAAAGACAAATTCTTTTACCAAAATAACAAAATATCTTGTGAATATTTAGAAGAAGACAAATAGTAAGTGTGCTCCCTATATGAAAGCAAGAAAGAAAGAAAGAAACCCGAGAAGGGTCCCACTGGGCGTGCCAAAATGTTTCGCACAGGAAATGTTTCCGTTCTTAGAATAGAGTTGCTTCTATCCTTTCATTCCCTTGAGAAACAGATAAAGGTTAGGGCTAGGAGGAATACCTGTTGGGTGTTGGGAGGGTGTGCACATACCATAGAGAGAGATCAGATCAATTGCGAAGAAATCCTTTTTGTCTGGGAAGGACTACCTGTGAATAAGAATGCAAGACCACCAGATTATAGTTAGACAATAAATGAGGGAAATGCCTTGGGCCTAGGAAATATTAGACTTCCTTTCGAAGGTGGTCAGTTCCCCTTTTAATACGAATTAACACAAATGCCTAACAAAGAAATTATTGCAAAATCACAATTTAGTTACCTCGTTAAAAGGCAATTGAGGAAAGGCTAGTTTTGGTTTGAGTCACCGTGACCGATGCCAGTCAATGTATAACCGGTACCGGTTGCTGATAACCGATATCGGTAGGGGCAGTGATTCAGGGGCTTTCAATGAAGGTTGGCTGTAAGGCGGTTATGGTGTTTATAAGGTTGGTAAATAACTAGGGGTAGGCAATAGGGTGATGAAGAAGACTCAGAGAGTGTGGGAGCTGTTCTTGGGGCAATGTAAGGGTAGAGGAATGAAAGTTATATGTAGGGTGCTATCGGGTAATAGATCTAGGAGTGAGCTTATAATTACTATGAATCAGAAGTTCAAGAAATGGTATTTAAAAACGTACAAGACACCACTTACTAGTTCCTGATGAAGATACAGGTTCAAGGACTGTGATGACGAAGGCAAGGCTCAAGTGGGATGATCCGACAATCAAAAGTGAGCTATCTTCTCTCCCAATACTTAGACGAGTGTTACTATGCTCTAGTTACTCAGTTGCAGTCTTGGGCTTGATGTCCTTCTCTGCAAACTCTTCTCTTTCCTTCACTTGTCTCTGCTCTTCCAAGTGAATTCCAGATCTTTTCAAATGAATTCCACTCCTTTTTTTTGGTTGGGGGAGGTCATTTATAGGGAACCGATGTTGGTTAAGTCAAAGTGGGCTATTTTTAGTAAAATAGCCAACTTTCCCTCCTTTTCTCCTGGGGGATTAGTTGTGGGCTTGGTCAAGTCATTATTAGGTTGGTTTTGGTGTAGGTGAGGAGTAATTAGTCATGGGTGTGGATGTAGACCAAGTTATAGGTCTTAATTAGGTTAGTTTAGGGTTAGGGCTAGGTCATGATGAGGTGGCAAAATGAGGTGGCAGGTTTGGAGATGTGGATTTATTAATTATAAGGTAATTAATAAATAATTGTGTAAGGTTTAGGTGGTGAGGTTAGGTTGCGAAATGAGATGCGGGGCACAGGGTGCCGTAAGACACAAATTTGGTGTCTACAGGGATCTACGGAGAAACCAAAGAAATTAGAACCTTAATGCTTTGTGTTATGGAGAAATATACTATCACGCGGACTTGATAAACATGTCATCCCCCATATTTTGTTTAATTTTGTGGAACAAATGATGAAGTTCATAGTAAGATAAAGTTCCACAATGTAGATCTAGAAAAATGTTCCACAAGGAACCATGTGGAAAAGGAAAAGAAGTTCAAATGTGACTAAGGTTGGACAAATACTTGAGATACTAACTTAGTGTCCCTTCTCAATTGAAGTGATTCCATGGGTTCTCATAGAGACATGAAACGCAGGAACATAGTTGCACATAAAATAAAGTGCAAAAAGAAAGAATACCTCTGTGGCATAGAGATTAAGTGTGAAGAAAAATTATTTAAGTGTTCAAATTTGTAATGGGAGCCATGAAATATTAAATCCAAACAACAAGGAATAATTGCAAGATGAGGTCAAAGGCCATGTAACGTAAAAAATAATGTCAACACTTATAAACTCAGTGTATTGAAGGAGTAGAGAGTAGTTGTTTTAATGTATTTTGAGGGTTAGAAAATGACAACACATATCATATTTAGGGTGTGAAGGCCATTGGAAACATAGAATCGTCAAAATTTGGTGGATTGTGCACAAGAGTTGTGCTTCATTTCGAAATCGATGCTCAACCACTCCACCCAACAAAATTGTATGAATTTTGGGAAGCATATTACTTGATATAAAAATATGATCGTGTGCTCCATTGTGTTATCATGATAAATGTTTAGCATGAAAAATTCAATTTTTTGTCATGAAAACATATCCCTCATTTGAAAATCCCTCTCTCAGTCAATGTAAACATGTCATATAGCCAATTTAGTCACTATGTTACCCTGATACTTGATAGGATGAATTTTTAAATGTGATTTTGAAGTTTTTTTCATGTGTAGGGAGGTGATTCATGGATTTTTTTGGATGTCATTCAAAAGTTTAATGAAGCAAAATTTAATGCTCCTAGAGGCCCAAAAAGGCCCATTTTTCAAGATTTTAATTCACACTGGTGGACACCCCTCGGAAGCTGACTATTGAGGAAAAATCCACCTAAGAGTTTTGAAAAGGATGTACAAGATGAACGCAAGTTATTTAGGAAAATTTAGGAAATATTAGGAACCTCGAAAAATATCTTCTCGAAAACTGGTCTATTTTTAACCAGTGATGGGGATTAATTTTTCCTACAACGCAGATTTTCAAGTTTCAGATAGTTCAGGAAGATCTAAAGGTATTTTGAGCTTAGAATACATGAATTGTAAATATAATAGTGTATAATTCATTGTGTAAAAATTTTTTTCAAGAGATTCCGAGATGAAAATTTGCATATATTGGCTTGACTAGTAGATAAAGACCTTTGATCCTATAAGAGATCCAATTGAGGATTATGAGGAGTTCCAAGGAGAGTTAAAAGCTTATTAAAATGCAAAAGTGGATAAAAATGGGACCCTATGCATGCTATATATTTTGAGTTTGAAAAAAAGTTATATTTTCTTCATTGATAATTGACCTTCTGGGAACCGCCCATGAACAATATTTAAAAAGGTGTTAAATTTCAAGGTTAAGGAATAATAAGTACTAAAAATGGTGAAATTTGATTTATTGGGTATTTTAAACTCAAAATTATATAATATTTTCCTATAGAATACCAAGGTAAGCTCTCGGGGCAAGAAAACACTCTAGTATGCTATATTTAGTAGTGCAATGGTGATAGCGGGATCTAAAACTTGAAAATGCATACTTTGAGACCCCTAATCTCCCAATTTATCTTTGGAAAATGTTAAAGAGAAAATATGGGACACTCAAGTGATCTTCCAAGGATAGATATTTATAATTAGAATTTGTGTCACTCAAGTTATAATTTAGGGTGTTAGAAAGTTTTTTCAACTCACTTTTAAGTTATGGCCCCACTTTCATGATGAGATGACTATATGCTGACACTTTGAAGGGGATAATTTCCATATTTAGCTTTTCTAAATGGAAATGGGGGACACAAGAGTTACCCACCAAGGAGGAGTGGAATAGTTGTGTCACTTAAAGATACAACCCTGGGGTGTTAGGGAAGTATTTTCAACTCACCTTCATAACAAATTTTGGCCCCTTCTTCATGATGTTTTTTCCATATGCACATTTTTAATACCATAATGTCCCTTTTCCCATTAATAAATGTGGTAAGTGTAAATGAGGTTGTTTGATACCCATTTATAAATTTGTAACCCCATCCTTGACTATCATCTAACTAGGGTTAATCATGGTGAGTTAGAATCTAAAATTGATAAGGACCCAAAATGCACTGGGAAATAATTTTGAATAGACTGAGGTAGTTTAAAACAAAAAAATTCATTTTTTATCCATGTTTCTCCATTAGGGTTTTGTAAAACCATGATAACATTTATGTTATAGAATATCATACCATTCAATAAACTAAGGCATCCATTCCACAGTGCCAAAAACACTCATTTTCTCATTGTTTGAACAAACCCCACTTCTCATGGCCTTAAAATATTATGCACGGTGGCTTACCCATGAGATGACACATTTAAGATTCAGTGTTTAAATTCCCTCACTAATGCTCTATTTAAGCTTTTTATAGTACTCCCAAATTTTCAAGGCCATATGAAAATCTGATTTTCACATCTACAAAGTTACAGTGCTCCAGAATTGTCATAAAAATCTAACTCATGTGATCTACAAAAATCAAATTTATTTTGAGAATGCACCTCGCCCCATGATATACTGGGTGATGCACTGAAGATATCAGATGAATTAACTTTTACGATCTAACCTCACATACAAATATTATTAACCACACGCCACTTGTAAGTTATAGCCACACATGCAAATGTGCTATCTAAAGATCTGGATGAGGGAATCACCCTAAATTCTGGATCTTAGCTTGTCATCCAGATGTGAGATAAAAAATTTGGAACTATTTTCACTCTAATCTAAAACTGCTATGGTGCACACATCTGTATATTTTTATGTAATTTAATGACATTGAATAAAATTAATAAGAATATTCATTTATGAATAATTAATGGTTAAGTCCCTTCACTTAGTTCATTCCCTGCGAGGAAAAGCACTCAAAAGTGATAATTCAATAAAATTGATCAAAACTAGTCATCCAATAAGAACTTCTAATGTGAACTAGTAAGTATTGTTGATCAAAATGACCCCACACTAATGGTCATGGTATGTCCTGATCAATCTATCATACCTAAATAATATGAAGGAAATATTCACATAGGAAAAAATAATTCTTACAAAGGGTGGATATGGGCATTATATGAGGTTAAGTAGAAAAGAAGCACTCCTCAGCCTCCAATTTTAGTCATCACAATGGATGCATTTTGGTCTCAGTGTTCCTCTCAAAACCTTCATTTATTTTGATGTCTTCGAACAAAGGTTAGAATAATATGTCCATCAAATCTATGGACTTCCAATTCATCTCATGGTCAGAATATTATCCTTTCTCATTCTCAATGGTCACTCAACACTTCCCAAGGGATGGGATCATCATCATTGAATTGTGCGGGAAATGGTCCATCAAGTGTGCAATCAAGAATTTGGTATTTTAGAGCATGCCAACCTAGTCTTCAAAGGTAAAAGGGATTGTGCTTAAGAGAGGGAAGGAATCCTTCATGTTTATTTAGTGGTCAAATTTTCATCACCTCTCTTTTCAATGAATCTCAAATCTTTTATAAAGGTGCATCATTCTGAGGAGGTCTCGAAGGATTAAAGATTTCAAAGGATCTTAATCTTCATCAATGGAGCATCATAATGGAGGGTGTGTCATATATTCAAAATTGGTCATCTTTCTTCATTATTGGAATCTGATCTAGTCATCAATACAATATGGGCACCTTCATACCTACCTTGGGATGTGATATTTTAACCCCTCTCTTCATGCTTTCTCCTATTCGGCATCCTTGTTCTAATCATTTTCTGGTGCTTATATACGCAAATTTTAATCTTCGAGCACCAAGTCCACCAAGTTTTCCACATAGTGTATCGCTGAAGGAAATGTTTGCGGGACCTTCGGTTCTAAGTGTGGCCTTTCTTTGATTAATAGTGTCCCCAACTCTCGTTTGTGATGCTTATGAATACTTAATTATTATTTTGCATGTAAAGTCCATTTCCTGTGTTATGCGCATTATCTCAACATCCTTTATCTTCAGACTCTTCACGTAGTGCACTTTAATTGTGGCAGATTTATCCATATTTCTTCTAGCCACCTTCACTAGAAACTTTCACGAGTGCATTACTAACTTGCCCATCTGACATGATAGTAGGCTTTACTATCATGTTTCTAGCCTGAGGTACCTTCTTCAGTTGCCTTGGAAACGGATCACTCTTTACATACATCGAATTCAGGCTCATCCATGTGGGTGTACATCAACCAGGATAGTTTCTTTCGTGTTTGCGTATGGTCGCCATATCTCTTGTCCATCAACTCCCATCCAAATATATCCTGCTGCACTATCATGCTATAGAAGCAGGTGTAGAAAATATTTGTTGCATCCTTCTGCATACCCTGTGGCTGGTGGAATGTTCTCTCCACTCACCCTCTGTAGACCTCTGCTGCTTATTAACTCTAGCCTCCAAATTTGGGACTTGCGTCTCTATGTCTCTGAATATATTCTGCAGTTGTTTCCTCTAGTATATTTATCTTCTTCTCTCCTTATCCTTTGATGCATCACCCTTTTCTTCTGTGTGCTCTGGAGAGTGTAGGTGATGTAGGCATGTAATTTCATTAGATTCTTCCGCCTCCTCATTCAACTTCAGCATTCCTCCTTCTTCTTTGCGGTTGCCTCCTTCTTATAAGGAGAGTTAGGTTGATCTGTGCACAGCAGGTTGGGGTAGCACCTTGGGTCCTTGTTCTCCTGAATGCCCTTTTCAAACCTGTGCTCCCCTTGTACTGCATTCAGGTCCCCTTCATCCACTTTTTATGGCTTAGGTGGTGTAATAGTGCATGCTCAATTTCACTCTAACTTATAGGGTGTCTCCTACCCCTATGTTCCAATCTGCCACTATATTTACACACTCCTCCTCATCCTACACTTTAGACTTGCTCTATAGGCTTACGCACTAGGAATATTCTCCATTGTATGTTTTCCTTTCGGTGGTGCTGGAAGTGTGAACTCACCTTCCACATATTTATTATTCTCGATTTTTAGCTTCAATTGGAGATATACAAATACCACCCCCACATCTGACTATGGCCAAACTTATTAGTTTGATGTTCAGAACCTATGAAATTATTCTTCTCTATATAGGTGCTTATACTAGGATATACATACTTCTTCCTTAATGTATGGTAGTCGCAGTCTACCTTGTCTACATTAAAAATCAGTCTACGTGTGTCTCTGTAAATTTTTGGATAGATTCTTTAAAATACCTTACATTGAATGTCTAAAGGTAACTTGTACCAAGGGCTCCAAACTCCATCCTTCATTGGAAAATATGTGATGCAAAAATGCTGGTATACAGAAAACTGAACTTGTTTTCCTACCACTGTTGGTAGGTCCTTTGGAATGCATCACTCTTCCCCAAATGTTGCACAGATCCTGTCATACCACTTCTCTGCCCTTTTCTTGACTTCTTCTGTTATGGCCCCCTTGCATAGGTATTTGCTAAATCTTTTAGGTGGGAACTTGTTATCCATGGTGTACTCCCATATTTTCTCCTTTGGTTCGTCTGGTACTCCAATATCCATGAACACCAGTGATAGTAGAACATCCCAAAAGCTGATCCTCCCTCCTGTGCACGCTTCTTTGACTATTTTCTCTACAATATAGCCTATAATTTTGTAGATCGTCCCTTCCAACATCTTTCACACCACATGCAACCACATAGTGTTTACCTGTGATCACCGCTCCTGATCATGAAACTTGGCAACCAAGTGTGCTGTCATCTTGTACAACTAGACAGCTCTTAAATTTTTCTATGTCCATTCCACATAGACCCTTCATGTATTCCAACTCTTGTTTGGTCTTCAAGATCATGGCTTTATCTACGAGGTCACCTTTTATATCTTCTCCTATCACCTTTAGACCTGTCACTGATGAGACAAGCGCAGATGAAATTCTAACTCTATGTCCTCCAAAGAAGAAGAAGTCTTCGTGTACCCTACTCATGAGCCACTGGTACAAGTGCTCATACTTCCCGAAATATGGCAATTCATACAACTGATATACCCCAATTCTCTTCAAAAAAAATTCACCCACATGTCATCTGCCGTGCGTTTGTTTGTTCTAGCCATAAGCAAGGAATTGAACTCCTTTTTGTTCTCCAAGGTCCTGTGATTATATTCACTTACTTTGATTTTTCAAATGGGTGAATCCCACTCTTGGCCAATAATGACTCCTTTTGGGTATTGCATCTCCAAAAAATGAATTTCAGGTGCCATCTCTTCTTCCTAAACAACCACCTTCTTCTTATCTTTTACTGCTACTGCAGATGCCTTCTTTGGTGCCATTTCTACCTTGAAAATGTCTCTTCTTCAACCCTACAACTCTGTGAATCAAACCCTAGCTCAATTCAATTATGCCCTAGGTGGAAACTTCATAGCCTAATCCTTTTCTATCTTTCTGCTTTTCTCAAACCCTTCACCACCGGGGACGCAAGCTTCTTATAGCACATATCTGGTTGTCACTCTTGGTTTCACACACTTCACACCTTAACTCAATCACCTGACTCTTTACACTTGGCTCATCTTGTGAATATGTTTAGTTGCAATGTTAAAAATGAATCTGCATCCCTTATATAAATTTTCAAATTTTATGCATTTATTTCTCCTCACCTACCAAATATCCCTTGATTTATTGACCAAATTAGTTTGCTCTACGTGGTATATCTTCACACCTAGCTATAACCTTCTAGCACACCTTCCTACCCTCTGGTCATATAATTCTCTTTAGTTTGCACTCCTACACCCAAGTACCTAATCACTACACCTCCTCCTGGTAGCTAACATGGCCTCCGCTTACCTCGCATTATATTGTTCCTTAATTCATCTCCATCCTTGGTCATCTTTGAGAAACAATCTTCTTTTAACTTAAGGCACACCTATAGCAGCTTATTCCTTTCATCTTTCAATTCCCAAAGTCTTTTTCTTGGATCACTATAACCACCCCACACTAAAAGTATGTGCAGTCCTCTGTGCATAAACATTATTCATACATTAATTAGCTTCAGGTGTGCAAGCACACTTATTACATAAACAACAACTAAATTGACAAATCATAGTGACAATGAAGGAAATACATTAAGGAAATACTGAATTGAAAACCTAAACTAAATGGCAAAACTACCTTATTACAAACACCAAGAAGAATTATTTATATTAGGGCTTCAGCCTACTCCCGTTCAAGTAACCGGGTAGCCGTGTTCCATCAAGTGCTTCTAACTGCAATAAACCTGATTCAAGTATAGAAGTGATAACATACAGCCCCAACCAATGTACTTTGAGCTTGCCTGGATGGCACAAAAACTTTGAGTCATAAAGAAGTACCATTTTTCCAATCTCAAACTTCTTATCTCTTATGTTTTTGTCATGCCATGCCTTCTGCCTAGCCTTTTCCTACTTCTAACTCCATCGTGCTATGGCTCATCACTCATCCAGTTGAATCATCTTTACAATACGTTCTTTTAAATCCTGTTCATCAGCTAGACCTCCAGCGCGTGCAATGTGCAAATAGGGGTAACATAAATTCTATAGGAAGAACAACTTCTATGTCAAACACCAACTGAAACAGTGTGGCCTTGTTTAATCTCTTATAAGTTTTTCTATATGCCAAAAGCAAAACTGACACTTTGTCATCCCAATCCTTTCTTCCAACATCACATATTTTTGTCAAAGTTTGGCCCAAATTTTTTTTGAAGGCCTCAGCAGTTCCATTTTCCTGAGGATGGTAAAGTGTAGTTTTATGGTGTGCAACCATAAACTCATCTAATAGGATCCTGATTGTCTCATTCAAAAAGTGTGTACCTCTATCACTTGTTAAGCTTAAAGGATGCCCATATCATGTAAGAACATTCTCCCATAGAAATCTAGCTAATGTAGCTGTCGTACAGTCTTTCGTAGGTGTTGCTTCTGCCCAACGTGTAAGATAATCTATGCAAGTAATGATATAGTGTGATCCATTCCTGTGTGTGGCTGGCGAGATAGGTCCTACAAAGTCAATGGCCCATTTCTCAAATGGTTCGACACTAGTAATTGGTCTCAAAGGCATCTCATTTCTTTGCCCTAATTTTCCTAGGCATTGACAATGATCACACACCTTACAATAATATTTACATTCTTTATACAGTGTCTCCCACCATAATCTAGCAATTAAGATCTTTCAGGTAGTCACATCACCTGCATAATGGCCTCCTGCAATACCACCATGCGCTTATTCCATGATATCCTTTCTCTCATGTTCTAACACATAGCAGTGCAATACTTCATCTCTACCTAGCTTGTACAGGTCATCACTGATTAACATATATGGTGCCATGCATATAGTAATCTACTTCTTTTCTAATGCTTTCATTCCTTCTGGTGCCATACATATTCGTAGAAAGACAGCAATGTCTTCTGATTCCTCAGGTGTGTGTTGTAACCTATATAACTATACATATGGCATTGTTTCTTCAATGGTCTATACATCCTCTCTTGAATTGATTCTAGATAAATGGTCTGGTCCAAAATTACTTTTCCCTGGCTTCACCACAATTGTGAAGTCAAACTCTTGAAATAGGAGTATCCATATGCATATGGGCCCCTGTAAGATGGGATTGTTTACCAAGTACTTTAATGCCATATGATATGTATAAAACATAAATGGTGTTGCTAACAAGTACTATCAAAACTTGTATAATGCATAGATCATTGGCAAAGCTTCGTGTTCCATAGTTGTATAATTCCTTTCAGTAGGAGTTAGCTTCCTACTAGCAAAACAGATTGGATGATCTATAATACCTTCATCAGGTTGAGATAACACAGTGCCAATGGCCATACCAGAAGCATCCACATGCACATGAAATGATTTATTCCATGATGGGAAGTGCAGAATGAGCACGGTAGTAAGTCTCTCTTTTAATATCTCAAACACATGCTGTTGCGGTTCTCCCGAATAAAATGTACCTTTCCCCTTCAGTAATTCTTCCAAGGGTTGCAACAATTTTGGCATACCCTTTTATGAATTTTTTTTGTAATATCTTGTATGAGCTAAAAATTCACACACCTCACTTTGATTGGTAGGCACTTCCAAGCCTAAAATGACTGCAACCTTCGCCGGAACAACTAGAAAACCTTCCTTATAGATTATATGTCCTAATAGTATCCCAAATGGCGTAGAAAATATGCACTTCTTGATATTCAAAGAAATACTCAATTGTCTGCATCATTCAAACATTAAGCGCAAATTGTCACAATGATCTTTCACAAGCCCATATACTAACCAATCATCAAGATAGACCTGTAAGAAGTGAATAAAATCTTTGAATGCCTGAACAACTATACGTGAGAACACAACAGGTTGTATTTTTCAATCCAAAGGGCATCACAGTATAGGAAAAAAATTCCCCATTCAGTAGTAAATTTTATCTTTTCTTGATCCTCCTAAGCGATCCAAACCTGATGATACCTAAAAAATCTACCCGTGAAAGAATATATTTCGTGCCCTACAACTCCTAGTATTTCCTCAGTGAATAGTATATGGAAAGGATCTATGACGCATGCAGCATACATCTCATTGTAGTCCACACATATCCTAATCCATCCATCCTTCTTGATACTAATCACCATTGGCCTAACCCATTTTGATTCATCAAGGGGCTTGATAATTCCAGATTTCAACATTTTATAAATTTCTTCTTTCACCATTTCACGTAAATTAGGATTCATTCTATAAGGTCTCTTTCTAACTGGTTGTTGCACCATCCTTAAGTTTGATCTTCATTTCCCCAAGTGATTCATGTACACCTTTAAGTTCATGATATCCTCGAGGGAATAAGTCCTAAAAAATCCCTGAGTGACTCGATGATCTTTGCTACCTCTGAGTCTTACCAGTAATCTCCAATTATGGCCTGCTTAAGCTCAGCCTATGAACCTATATTCAACTTTTTTGTCTTCAAGGGTTCATGGTAGGCACGTGCATCCTTGTCTGCACTATCCAAGACCTCATGCACCCCATGTGAATGTTCAATATCTAGGTTCTCAACTTCCTCGTCATCCAATATGTAGACCATCTTTCCTTTCTCTTTCTCAAGGCAAGTGTGCTCAAGTAGTTTGGAGTCTATTTCTTCATCCTTTTCAAAACATGCTCCAAACTCTGTCTCTCCGAATAATTCCTGAATATGCCCTTCTACTTTTGCACTATCTCCCATAGTTAAGTGCTTGAAAAATCTTAATGCTTCTGCTACAGGAGTTTTAGTCGAGGAGTAGTCAAATGTCTGGATCATACTTGTAGCCAACTCTTGCCAGTTCCCAATTTCTCTATGTAGTTCTGCATATACATACCAAGCGCATGTGCATCCTTAAAGCCTGGAATACAATCTATGCACCTAGAGTGAAGGTGGTAATGCTTCCTGTCCTGCTGTCTAGAGTCTCTCACACTATTGAATGTGATGTTGAACAAGTTGATCACCATGATAAATGAATATTTGTGTAGGTGCATTATTCCTTATAACCCTAGTAGAGAAAGCTATTCCAATCTCTTCCCAGTTTATAAGATTATCCCTATGGACTACCCACCAACGTGTTTCCATCCAATGCAGTGAATATGATAACATATCCCTCCATGTATCTTGGTCTACACCATTGTGTTTCCATGGCCTTCAAAAAGGTAGAAATATCTTTTGTCCCTGTATACCAAGGTACTGGGCTACCTATCCATCGAATTGAGTGAGATCTATTCTTTCACGCAACCACACTTTTCACCTCACACCCTAATAATTCATATGTACTATGAGACCAATTGTCACAAAAAATACTCATATTATTACTAATAGAATGAGAATCCTCCCACTGTAGAATGCCTTCTTTTGATGGCTTGTTGACCTTTGGGTCCTGAATAGTGCGTACATAAACTTTGTTTAAGTCCTCCTCACATAGAGGCTCAACATATGGCATAGAATTCCCATCTTTCAAGGTTATCACAACCCTTTCCTCCTTGTTTTCAAAGCTAATATATCCCTTATTTAATCTTAGGTCAGCATTATTTTCATAACACCAAGGGCATCCAAGCAAGGCTAGAAAATTGTCTGCTTCTGCTAGTGCTAATACCTCAAAATCCCCAGTGAACTTGGCCCCTTATATAGTTATAGATGCATCTTTCAACACTCCTATAGGAGTGGCTTTAGTCTATTTTTCCATAAATAACACATTAGATGATGGCTGCAATGGATGCCTCCCCATTTGTACCCATGCATCTAATGTCAACACATTTAATTTCACGCCTGTATCGATCAATATGTTGCTCAACAACCACCCATCCACAGCCGCATTCAGAGTAATTTCTTTTTCATATTCAATGCTATCAGGGGGAATATTTTCATGCAGAATCTATCGTCCATTCTCAATACTTACGCACAGAGTGTTTCCATTCAACCAACTTCCAAATAGTGGAATAATGTTCTCCTGGCGCAACATCTTACACACCTCCCACAGATCTTCGATATCAGTTTGAACTATCTCTGAGGCTTTCTTCTACTCCTTTAGGTACTGAATCTCACCTTAAAGATTCCTTAGCACTTCCATGGTATCCTGGTAAACTTATTTCTGATGAGCAGGATCTAGGTACCTCACATGCAAAACCTCCTCCTTGGTAATCGCAGGTTTCTAGTGCAATGCCTCTCGCATGTGCACTGCTTCAACGCATGTAGTAATCTTCACTATTAATGCCTCAGGCCCTTCTATTATCTTGAGCATACACTGATCTCCTACCATGCGCTAGATTCTAACCATCCTGACACCTTTTTTTGCTTATGTTACTTCCTCAGATGCTCATATAAGTCGGGGAACTCTTCATAGCTATGGTTCTTCCCGCAAAAATAACATGCATTATTCTGAGTACATTCACACCTATAGTGGTTAGGAGATCCACATGTATAACATGTTCCACAGGGGAACTCTCTTCTTCCTCCACCTCAGCATCATCCTCCATATCCACCACGATATCCATGTCCCCTTCCATGACCTCCTTCAAAATGCCCCACATTCCTGTCATAGCGTGTTTGATTATGATCCCAATCCTGGTGCTCATTCCTAACCTTAGAATTATCATTTATACCTATCTATCATACTCTAATGTCTATGGAATCTTGGATCTGACCAATCAATTGATAATCCTCAGTATCATCGGTCGTGGACCTGTAAATCTTGCAAAAACAAGATACATTCTTCCTTATCGTGCAGTGTAACAAAGGACAGTGGCTAGCATCATGATTTAAATGGAAAATTTCACAGTCCAACAATAATGAGCGTACAAATCTACGAGGGCAGTTATCCTTGGTGTGACCTTCCACTTCACAATTTGTACACCAAATTCCTGAGTACGTTTCATGGGCTAAATTTGCTGATATCTTCTCTAACTGCTTAGCCATAGTTGTGATCTATGCCTCTAAGAATGGAATGACTCTAGTGTCAATGCTCCAAATTGACTCAAAACGTAAATATTCTTCCAGTGCTTCACATGGATCTGTGTATGGCTTATGTGACAATTCCCTCCTAAAAGGTGTAATCAATCCTCCAAAAAACCATTGTACATGCTGGCTAGCACGGATATCATAAGATAACTTAGATAAAAGTATCTTAAAATGAGCATCATACTCATGCACACTCTCAGTAGTGCCTTGCTTGATATATTTGAGTGCACTTATACTCTTCTGCTCAAACTCAGGGATATGGAACTCTTTTAAGAAAGCATCCCTCAGTGCTGCATAATCCACACAAGTTTGTTTAGGGTCAAACTTCCTATACCAGTTGTGTGCGCACCCCTACAATGTAGTAGCGAATTGACTTTCCTTTCGCTCAATAGATGTAATTCCTTTAGTGCACCATAATATTTCACACATATGCACATGTTTGGCAGCATCCTCTATACCTCTATACTCCGGGAGATGAAGAGACATCTCCATATAGATATTGTGTGGTTACTACGGACCTTGACCACCTGATTTAGAACTTCCTGTGTTCCCTCTACCTCCAAAACCACCAGATCCACCTGAACTAGAACCACCTATACCTATGCATCCACTTCCTATAGTTGGAATAAGGCCTATAGATATACTCCCCTGTGCTTTGATAGTAGTACTATACAAAACCCCCATAGTCTGTGAAGCAGTTCCACTTCTAGAGGTGAGTCTAGTATTTTGCGCAGTTACATTCTGTGTGGATGACATGCCCAATAATACTCCTCTAAATGACATTGAACCCTTTTGTCTTGCCATTGATGTACTTGGTCCCTGACTTACTCCTACTTTCCTACTCCCCAAGTTAGCTTGCTGGTTACTTGTCGTACTAGATACTAAAAAACCAAGTGTAAAGAATAGGTCACTAGGTGGATTAAGATGTGTGCCTGTGGCCCTAGTCTCTACTGGCGCACTTCTGTGTGAGGCCGAGAAGGGATCTTTGTCATGCTTTCCAAGATGGGGGAGTTCCTGATGCTCTGGCTCCACGTCTTCTACGTGAGCCGTAAATCCTTCACGAGCCAACTCTCTCCTCAATGACATACTTTATGCAATAGAAATTTTCTTCTATATTTCCTTCTCATACACCTCATTATACTTAAGCCACCTTTCCTCTCACTTCTTTTCTTCTGCTGGGTCCGCCATCTTAATACCAAACCTGTTCTTGTCTTCTCACATGGTGAAGTTTAGCTAGCCATTGGTTTACTTTCCAGGTTCAAAGTTACCATTAAGATCTTGATCTCCAGTGGAATACCTTACAAATATGTTCCTCTTGGATACCTCAAAAACTAGAATTTAGCTACCTTTGGGAAAGAGTATGTCGAAATTGAATATTCTAGAATATAACCGTTTATAACACCACGAAACCACGTATCCACCGTGCGAGTCCATATCAGATTAGCATCATAAAGGGCCTAAAATTATTCTTGTGTCTAGAAAAGTGCGCGATACCTCCAATTCCACTGAAATGCATAAGCACTAAGCCACTCGTATAGTTCTATTGGAAACATAGTGAAAAATCTCTCATATAAACTATCATACATGTTCTATTCTATCCAAGTGCATGCATTAAACTCAGATCCACTTTGAACCATCATGCATACTCTTCCTTCAGATCATGTATCCATTCCTCAATAATTTCTAGAGTTAACCAGTATGTCTTCATTGTGAACCATCCTGAAAACAATTGAAAAAGAGGTCCCAGCAACAGAACCAATGATGCAGCCTAGAATTTGCAAGATAACACCCTGGTCGCGTTGGAACATCACTGAGCCTAGATTGAACACTCACATGAAGTGCATAAAGGTACCAGGTCCCTCTTTATGGTTTCTGTAATAGGATGCTAACATGATGAAGATAGAAACATATAGATTCATAACTAATCCATCATTCTACAGTACATGCTACCCATAGATCTATAAAAGAACAATCTTAAACAGTTATCACCATTGAATTAATAACATGCAATACTTGATTATACAAAATGACACTTAGAATCAGCCAATATCTACCATCTATTAATAAATCAGAAGCTCCTTAAAGTACTGTCAATTTATATAAAGGCACGTATGGATCTGATACGCACATTCATGCATCCAGGATCATACATATGTAGCTCTTTGTGATCTCTAGATTCTTATTCTACCATGCACCTAACATCATATATATATGGTGGGGACTTTCCCTTCACCACTTATCTATTCCAGAATTAGGTCGCATGTTATTGATAGCCACAGACCATTTACAATTATAGCCACACATGCAAGTGCACTATCTATAGTTCTCTTATAGTTAACTGAAATATACATTCTATTCTTAGCTTGTCTCCATGCATAAATGCTTCACACCACTTCCCCAAATATAGATAATGCATGGCATGCACATATTTGCATCGTTGATGTGTTCCGCACGCCATCTCCTAAAAATAGATCTTCATACTCAAAATTAGCTAAGTCCTAAAATCTGAACTTGCCTTCCGTGTGCGGGTCCTTCCTATCCTTCCGCACCTTTGATCCTGGCCTTCTATCCTAAGCAGACTCCTTGTGTGATCTTTTCCAAGTATTCTTTGATCAACACTCACCCCTATCAGTATATTCAATCTTCTTCACAACCATTAGTTTCTCAGAAAACTTATAACATACGAGGAAATTTTCCTCATTTTCAAAATCCCCTCCTACTATATCTCCATATCAACAATCAAACCTCATCATCTATAATCAAGATAACCCCTCAAACATCCAACCACCTCTAAATTATGTCATGCAAGAATTTATAAGTAGGATTGTGAGTCTCAAAGCTGCCACCATGGGCCCTAAAAAACATGTTTTCTTACAGGAAAATTTGTAATGAGCATATAAACCCATCTATACCTTTCAAACCTTATCCTCCTCATTTGGAAATTCTAATGTTTATAAAATTCTATATATTAAGGAAGATCCACAATAACACATTTGGGCCTTTCATCATGCCTGCTATCTTATAGCTCATGATCAATATCTTATACTAAGGACATTCTTGGTGTTATTAATTAGGCCCGCTCTCGACTGGTATAATATCATTCCTCACCATTCCCTTTATTCATTTGTACAATTGTTCTTAGAAATTTTTTTATCAATATTTTGTGTAAGATGTCTATCACCAAATTATATGTTATCAAATAATTCGATGACGAATATATTTCTGATTTCGTCACTAGATGGAGAGAATTATAAATCATTTATCCTTTTCTCTTCCTCGGAAAAAGTTGATTGAGTTATTTTCTCGATCTTAAGTGAAACATATATCATCCAACTTTCAAATTCAATTATTTAAATCATTTGATGAGGTCTCTACCATGGCCCATAAATTGGAACTCTTATCCATTGAGGATGGTAAGGTTAAATTACGATCTAAAAAACCTAAACTTGTCTCTTCCTGTAAAACCTTTTCCATCAATAAAAAATATAAGGGTTGAATGAATGCAGTCATCTTGAAAAACATATCTAAGGGGAACTCGGGCTCTTAAGGATCATAATGTCCATGTAAATTCACACCTCTAGGGGAGCCTTACAACTCTATTTTTTACCATGGACCAAATATTTGAATTCCGATCTCTTGAGATTGTTAAGGTTAAATTACGATCTAAAAAACTTAAACTTGACTCTTCCTTTAAAAGATCTTCTAGCTGTGACAAATCTAAGGGTTTATTGAATGCACTCATATTGAAAACCACATCTAAGGGGCTTTTAGACTCTGAATAGTCTCCACCTTCACATAAATACACACCTTTAGGGGAGTCTTACAATTCTATTTTTGAAAAACTTGTGGTAGCTTGCATGATAATACTCCCTCCCAACTAACCCATCAATGAACTTGAGCCTAAATCATCATGGTATAGGGGTGGCGACTATTGAAAATATCACCAATTCTGAGGACATGACATTGAGAGACGTCTCTTCTTTAGAAATGTCCTCCAAGATCTCATTGATTGAGGTAAGCTACAACTTGACAATTTGAATGCACCTCCTAATCAAACCATAGATATGTTCAAACAACCTTTTCCAAACCATCCCCCAACTAATAATCAAAATAATTCCATAGAGGTTAAAAATTATACTTTTCATATCATGAACACCATCAACTAACTCTCACCTACACCTACCATGCCATGTGTTTTTGTGACTAAAATAATGGATATACAAATAGAATCTTAGGATCTCCTTACTACTGAGACCTCAAACTTGCCTACGTCGCAACTTCCAAACCCTGTCATATATACTCACAAAAATATTCCTTATATTATCCCTTTGAGATTACAAGAAAATTAATCTATTTTTGAAATCATAAACCACCCTTCCCAAGACAAGATCTCTTAGCATTAAATTAAAAACCTTGGTAGTCCTATATGAAAAATAAAAAATCATCTGCACTAAAAGATAGAACTCTCAAAAGACCACAAATGTGATATAACATCCCCACCCTCTATTCTAGGACCACATACCTCATCGCAAATTACAGTCTCCATCTTAGAATCTAAAACCGTACTCAAACCCACACCTAAATGTGCCACACAAGACACGCTTCAAGTGTCTTATCCTTCTAAAACATCAAACAATATGTAAAGTCCTATGCCCTTGTTATCATCTCAACAAACCTCATAAGGATAATACACTACAATCCTTGAATAAATAATATTATCATAAACCATAGTATTAACAAAATCAAGCCCTTTGATCCCTGGGGGTGGAAACCTTTTAGGTATAACTACGAGGAAGTTTGAATTTATCATTGTGTTGGCAAAATATTTTTTTGTGTTGCGAATTATTGGGTTTTGAACAACAATGTGGGGTTTATCCCCTCCTTTTTGTGTATGGGGAGGCTCCCATTATTGAATATAAACTAATCTAATTTTGTGGGGTGGCCAATAGGCTGGGAACCTATGGTAAGGTGCTTGTATGAAGTAAAAGGGTGGAAATTGTGGTGAAGAGAGGTAAAGGGGAGTTGGGAAAATTAACAGAGAGATGGTTACTTTTGTAAGAAGGATTACAAAATTCACATAAAATACCCAAATTGAGTTCACATCCAATTATAAGAACACAAAAATGCACATAATGATAAAATAGTAAAAATTATAGATACAAACTTCCATTGATTTATTAATCAAAAGTGCATATACCTTTCTTGTATTTTCAAGATTATCAAGTATGCAAAGTTGGAAGGAGAAACTAGAAAAATATAAGACAAGAAATAGAATAATTACATCTTTTATTGATTGATGTAGAAGAGGTAACCTCAACATCATACATTCAATCAACAATTTCCAAACCCTTGGAATGGAGAATACATTCCAATTTATAGCATTACAAAATGTCATGTCATCTACCCCCCCACATGACCTTTCACCTATCCTCATCACTCGTGACCTTTCATATTCCTAGGTAGTGATTATTATTTTTTTATTGGAAAAAGGACTCTTACAGTGTTTAGCTAAGGGTCACTTGAGTGAATAGGACAAAATATCAAAAAGTACATTCTTAATGAGAAATTAGAATATGAAGAGAGAGATAGAGAGAGAGAGAGAGAAAGTGTAGGGGTTGACTGATCTATTGTTGATGAAGAACTTGTTGATTTGAATCATAGTGATCATAATTTCCTCATTTTGTAAGATGCATTATAACTACAGACTACCGAATGAGTGTTTAAAAACACTATTGTGAAGCATTACGATGCAAGATTGAGATGATTGTGGACATCACTCATGATGGCTCTTTCTTGATCTCATAAAGAGAGTGAGGAATAATTTCCTTCTCCTTAGGATTTCACAATTGGCCTTAGTGATCATAAATCAGCTCCATAATCCACAAACCTCTTGATGTTTAAATTTCATTCACCAAAATATACCCTCACATTGCAGATAGAGGATTACATACGAATGAGAATCCTAAGAGGTGGCCACTGGTTGGAATGGAATGAGGCAATGATAATGTCTTTCCTTCTTGAGATATGCTCACACTACAATGCCTTAGTTGAATATTTAAGAAAACTACCAAGTGGGTGGTAGAAAATGAAACACATATGATTTTCCATTCATGTATACACAATGCTCTGAGTGAATATAATTACCTTATTACCTTTCCTAGCTCCAAAATATTTTTACACACCTCATGTTTACATATTTCCCATGAGAAGGTTTCCACCACTGCGAGAGATACATTTGGATGATATTGAAGATAAGGAGGTTGTGATGGGTCCATCTTACATGAGTCAATATTATTTATGGTATTCACAATGAATCTTACCTTCTTATGAATCCTCGTGGAATATAGAACCACTATGAGATATCTTTTCATTATCTTCCTTTTCAAATATTCTTGATCAATGGATATTGAAGGTATTGAAGTGAGATTGAATTTCAATGTTTCATACTTTGAGGATTGAACACACTACTAGGTGTTTGATTGATTTTTTGAGAATACTATGACATCAAATGAAATTAAGATGATTTATTTTTATTGCATGCATGATGCTACACATGAAAATAACCTATTTTCGCATTCACTAATCTAGAATACTGGAATGAAATTATATTTAGAATTCTTGCATACACTTGTACTCAGATTCTCCCTTGGAGAAGGATGATCTCTTGATTCTTACACATGATGGCTTGAATACTCTGATGGCTTGGTTAACCTCACTTTGACTTTCTTCTTAGAGGGAGGATAATGGATTCAAAACATGATGCTTGCCAACTTGCCTAATGAATTTCACATATAAATTGTGACCATGATGACATCCTTTTATGAGTCTTAAATTCTGATAGGGCTCTTGACTCTTTTCAAAATCTGTTCCGACCTCACAATTTTCTCGGTTTTCACCTATTACACCTTGATATGCTTTGTCTTGCTCCTTGACAAAACTGTGTTCAAAATGATGCTTTATAATTATTGTGGAAGGTTAATTTTCTTGTTTGATCTTTGAGAAAACTTTACAACCATGTGATTATGGAAAACATTAATGAGATGAGTGAAAATGGAGCCAATAGTAACTTTATGCACTGAAAACTGAGATTTTCTATTTTTGGTAGGTGGGACTAAGAGCTATTAATTTGGAATCTTTTTTTCTTTTTCCTCAAATCTTATTTTCCTAAGATCTGATGATACACAATTCACCTCCATTGATGATGATTTTCCATTTTTAGGAAGTTTCTATTTTTAGGAAGTTACATTTTTGGAACCTGTTATTTTTGGAAAATTACCTATTTTACCATGCTTACTATTTTGTACTAATTCTGAATGTTCTGAGTGATTGGATCTTGATGTTGTGAGATACTTACTATTTTTAGTAGTTAAATATACTGATAACTTGTGATTTTTAGAATTTGAACTTACTAGTTTTTGCTTGCAACAAAAAAATACCTCATTAGATTCAACTCTTTGCCGAGATCTCATGCTCCAATTTTTGTTGTGTTTCATCCTCTGGAAATCTTGCAAATCAAAAAGAAAAAAAATTGGATGGAGGGTTATAGGTTTTTTGATGTGTGCTTTCATCCATTAATAGAGGATCGAAGCTTTGACAATGAAAAATTCATCAAAGTAACCAATGTTAGAAACTATGACACTGAGAGGGGGGTGAATCAAGTGTCTTCACAAAATTTACCTTCTTAAATCTGATGTGATAAAACCATAAACATACACAAAAGCAATTTTCAAGAGAGTACACAATGACACAAGGTTTAATGTGGGAAACCCAAACTAGGAAGAAAACCCACTAAAACTATGAACTATGCTTAGGAAAAATTTGTCCCACTTTTGTTACATTAGTTTCAAGGTTGAGCTTCAACTCAACTAGGAGCTACCACTCCTCAATTTGACCAAGATGTTACCTAGTCTGGAGGCTTCAACCCCCTACAATTCAATCAACTTCTACTGATCTTTAGTGAGCTTCAACTCACAGGGAAGCTTCAACTCCCCAACTGCTAAGCTGCCACTTAGACTTGTTAACCAATTTGGTCACTCTTGAGTTACTGTCTCCAACAACTGATGATGACCCTAAATTTTAATCATTTGTCTATGTTTGCCTTGTCACTCTTTGTTTCCTTTTTCTTTATGAGATGACTATCATTCACCCATCAAAAATCAGTCTTCTTATTTATTTAAACTTTATTCTCACACACTTACCCTCTTAACTAAATTCATGTCATTTGTAGGATAAACCAAATCCTTTGTTGTTTCAGAAATTTTTCTTACTTATCAAGGTCTCAGGAACATGTCAAAGTTTCACACAAGCAATTATCTTGATCTTCACTGTTTCGAAGAAGGACAATCACAATCCTTTTCTACTATCATTGAAATCTTGAACCTATATATTCAAGATCAATCACATATACATTCTAACATTACTCTCTTTCATCACCATTTCATTCACTATCTTTCTCTTATCAATTTCTTTCATTTCAGAACACACAATATTTTTCACCCTTTACTTTCTATCTAACTGCACCTTCTCTAACTACAACCTCTGTCATTCTTATCATTAACACTGTAACATCAGTCTTTTTCACCACTCATATTCTTGATCATACTTTCAACAACAAGATACTTCATTCAACATCTAGTAGGCTCTCAACTATGTTTATATGTCATTTTGCTTCTATATTCCAAGAAACACTATGTCTTCCTTCTCACTATATTTTGCACTTTATCCAACTCACACACTTCATTCCATGCAAGTCATTCTTTATACACATTAAACTCATACTCTATCTCTAATATTTTTCATTCACATAAATACATAGACAATTAGCCTTTTCACCTTTATTTATGTTCTAAGATTCTCTGTCAGTATACTCATATATTTCTCTGTTATCTCCACATGCAATACATTCATTTTTCTTTTGATATTGTACTTTGAGTGCATAATTTTCAAATCAATTCACAGTTGTATCACACATAAACCCACACACAAATAACATTTTAACATTATTCAATATGTATTACTTGAGAAATCTACATTCAATTACTTTGTCACTTCACACTTTGACCCATTAGCTTGTAGTTGTTTTCTGAGATTTTCTTCCTACTCGACCTTAAAGGGATTAAAACAGAGTTCTTATTTAACTACCAAAAAAGACCTCACAATTGAATTCGAAATTAAGAACTCATTCACTTTGAGTGAGACTGCCTTATCAATCTTCCAATTTCATTTCAACTAACCAAGTCCTTAAACAGTCAACTTAAATTTTCAAACTTTAGAACAAGATATAACCTAAATTTCACTCAGTCATCTGATACACTTGATTTTCATCTTTTCAACTTTGGAGGTTCATTGATGTTAGAGATCATTTCATTTCATTGTCTAAGGATTTGAAATTTTTCCAAATATTTAACTACAAGGACAAAAGATTTTATAGGTCACTATCACTTTCACAAATTTATGTCATTCAATCATCCAACAATATTTTAAGCTCACTTAGATTCATATCAGATTTAAAAACAAATTTCCTTATGGATTTCTTAGAATGCTTTTCAAAAATTTTCAAAATCACTGAGAAAATCAACCCTAACAGTTCAAGAGAATGCTGGGCACGAGTTTTCCAAGAATGACAATGAAAAATTCTTATGAAACTAAGAAATCATCCTTTTGAAAATTGAAATCATTTCCAGTAGTTTGATCATTTCTACAAATATTTTGCAAGTTTTATTGGTTTTTATTGGGGATTTGAAGCTCCATTTGTATCAAAAACTCCTAGAAATCTAGACATGTGTATATAAATAGTAGAGACTCAAAAGATCAAATAAACTCATTTCTTCATCAAATTTTCATGAAAATGGAGTGAAAAAGGCTTATGAGTGTTCTAATAACACATTTTTTCACCTTTCCAAGGTGACATAGATGCAGTTGACAAATGAAGGGAATTTCTTAATTTGAACACTTTTTGCATGTACAGTTGAAAATGATTATAAGTATGTACATTGATAACAAGAGTGCAATAAAACTTGATGATAGGAATAGTCAATCATAATTCTCCAACCAAATGGATGAATACAGTGCATGACTATGTAGACCTTGAAACTCTTCAAGTTTTAGGTGATGTTATGTCTCACAAAGACTGATTAAGGTCCAGATTTAGCATGTCCTTCACTAAGATAGTGAAAATCTTCAATTTTCATCCTTGAGTCTAAGAAGACTAAAACTTCAAGATTATCATTTATAAAAATGATCAATTACAGTCAAAAAATATATCCTTTACCTTCATTTACTCTGTTATCAAGGATTTCAACCATTGATCAAGGCATTGCATTTGGAGATAAGACTATTGGACAATGTTCTAATGCATTGAGACCAATGCTCTTCAAGGAAAGTATGTGAGCCAGTCAAAGTTTGAATGATTACTATGCCAAAAAGACTTGAAAATGCTCACACACATTTCCATGTTCCTGTAGAAGAGGTCTGAGCATTCATTGAGCACAAATTCCATTTGAAACAGCTAGAACATTTTATGCTAGATGCATTCATACTAAGACATGGTGACAAAAGCAATTACCTTGTACCTTAGAGAAGTAAAGCCTTAAAATGTTTATGAGCCTGAGAAACATCATTAATGAGCTAATAAAATATACTCTAGAGGTGATGAAACAAGACTTGGAGTCCAAATTCACATTTTTGCTCTTATCGATTTGGTGCACACCCATAGAGAGAGAAAAACTGCTCCACCAAAATGCTCATAACTTTTCAACCATGCCTCCTTTTGAGAAAATTATTTTTGCACATGATTTTTATGCCAATTTAATCCAAAAATTCCTTCTATGATTTATTCTAAGGAGACCATCTATAATTTTATTTGAAGGCTAAGAAGCCAGGCAGCTCAAAATGAGTTTTTCAAAAAGCCTGTTTTACAAAAACTCACATAACTTGAACAAATGACCTAAATTTGACCTGAAATTTTGCATGAAGCATCAAGAAACCTTCCTCTATCATTTCCATAATTTATAGAAAATAATAGGTCTACATTTTTCTATCCCATCTCATTTTCATGCTAGAACATTGTTTGTTCTCAACACTATTTCTGACCAACATACAAAACTGACTCCTGGAGCTGAGATGAGTCTAAATTTCTCATACATGTTGTAGATGCTCTCTTAACACCTATCCCATGATTTTTCTAACCTGTACCATCATGTTTCACTACTTTAGGTACCTGAAACCACCCTGAAAGGACACTGCCACTCACCATCCAACTCATGTCTTCTTGAAACCTCATGAATTCACCTTGAACCTTTGAAAACACATGAGAAGCCTACTCTTACATTCTCCCTTTTCCATAAATTCCTTTGACATCAATGACAACAACCACATCCAATCAACAGGGTGCAACAATCTCCCCCTTTTTCATTGATGGAAACATACTGAAACTTGATGGAAAATTGATAAATATGAAACAAGTTTCTAGCACTCTCTCTCCCCCCTTTGACATCTATGACAAAGATGCATGTAAGCACAAAAAATTGATTAGCTTGAAAAAATCACAAAAACTAAGAATTCTCATACCTTAGGGCACTCCCCCTGGAAAATGTTGTTCTCTTCTCAAGATGCTCGATAACCTTCGTTGTTATTCTTCTTCTTGCAGCACCTACAAACTATCCTCTAGATATAAATCCTGAAAGAATATCCCCTTTATTCATTTTACCATCATTCCATTGTCTCAAAATCTCTTGTTCTACACACTATTCTTGGACTTATTTCCCTAACCTTTCTTACTATAACTTTCCTAAAATTTCAATCCATCTGACTTAACAAAAAATATTCACTTTGGAGACTAAATTACTCTTTATCAGTCCTTAGCCTTATTTGAATTACATATTTAGCATTGTATTCCTTCATCAGAACTATACTTCATGTACATAACAACATTTCCTTTGCAACTCATTTCTTCATTATACCTTCTTGCACATACCTATCATTCATCAAACTTCTTATCTTCATTCTAAATATGCTTACTTCACTTGAGGATCATTGTTGATGATCAACCTTGCATACATAATTTCATCATGTTTTTTATAGTCTCTTCAACATGTTGACAAGCACTTGTTGAAACCACCATTTAATCCAGTTAATATGATATCAGATCCTTATGAACATAGTGACTTTTTATAAAACTTCTTCCTTTCTGAGGTATATTCAACATGCTACACCATTCTTTAGTTTTTATCATTAATAATTGACTTAAGTTGTTAGTGAATTGTCACAAATTACCATATAGCCTTTAAAAAATGTACCCACTTACAATCTGAAATCAACTTAGTTTTTCATTTTATTAATGCAAGATTTTTGATTCTAAGAGAACATTTCTAGTAGAAACTTCTTAGATGAATACACTTGATAATTAAAAAAAAGGACTTTCAGATGATAAATTTCTCATAAATTATACATTTGACATCAACATCATAGTCTTGGTATTATTCTTTCCCACTAACATTGATATTTCCATTTTCACTTGATTTCACACTAGTTATATTTGTAGGTTTTCATAACACTACCTCTTTGAACATAATCTTATGATGAACCTTAACCACTGTTACAAGATGCTTGGTGATCCCATCTCCATACTAAATGAAATATGTATTTCATATGTGACTTCTAACTTCACTTATGCTTGGAAGCTCAACCACACTATAGACTTTTGAGAAAGACTTCATATTACATTTTCCTTGACAACTGTTCAGTGGAATAGAATCATATTGATAAATGTTATTACACTTGATATACACTCAAGATATTTTGCACTCTCAAAGATCTTGACAATGATCTCTGAAGTGCACATATACACAACACTTGATGGAGAGATTTAAATATGCTTACTGTTATGAGACTTGACTTTAATATTCACAAACTTGGACAACAAGAAGGCACTTATGACAATATACAAATAGGATACTTGTCTTTGCTCTGAAAAACTTAACCATGACTTCCATACAAGACTTGATTTTGATTTCAAGTACATGACCCTTAACAAAAATTGAATAACATACCTTATAGATTCTTTCCATGCTTGAACATTTTGAATGCATGTATCAACACCAACTGATGAAAAGAACCTTCAAGATCATACTTTGCTTCTTTTCAAATTAGATGTATGCCTTCTAAAAGCCTAGAGAAGGCATACCACCTCATGGGATCACTTTAGAACAGTAGGAAGTCATCAAAGTAACTTGATGACTCATTCTTTCTTCCTTTTTCTTTAATTTTCTTGTTAATATTTTCAAATTCATTCCTTGGTGTGACCAAAAAATCACTTGAGCTCTCATCTTATCTTCTTGGGTTCCAGATAGACATAATTTGCAATTCATACACCTGTTCTAATACTGCTTGGGGAAAACATTCTTCATGCTTTGTACTAGAGTTTTTTCTTTCTTCTTTCCTTTGTCATCATTTTTGCTATCTTTCTTTGTGCTTTCTTCCTTTGTGAATGATTTGGATTGTTTTTTTCTTCAACATCTGCCCTTGCTATCTTTTTTCATCCTTTGATGTCTCAACTTTGATTTTTTTTCCTTGAATTTGCATACCCATCTTTCTTTCTTCTTACCAACATCTTTCTTAGCCATAGCTGACTTGGTCTTACTATTTGTGTTTGCATTTTCTCTGTGTATCTTATTTTTTTCTTGTCTCTAAAAGACATTCATCTTATAGTTGAATCTAGGTGATTCTTGACAATGTCTTGAAAAGTTCCCTAGCTCATGGCAGTTAAAGCAAAACAACTTGATTTTTGTCCCAAAACTGATTTACTGGATATTCTAAACAATTTTTGACAGTGTGACCTTTTCCTTTGCAATTAAAACACACTATGTTATTCTCATATTCAAACCTGCAATCTCTCCATGGATGGTATTCATCTACCTTTCTTCTATAGTCTCTTTCTCTATGTCCAAAAATATTGCATGAAAAACAAACTCCATGAAACATACCTGATAATTTCCTTGCAAGCATGGTTGCCTAAAGATCTTTTGTGCTCTTTGTTGTCCTTCTTGGGATGAGAACATCCTTGACAAGAAGTATTACTTGATTCAGATCTCAAATTTTTTTCTTTTTTTTTCCATCTCTTCTTTCAGGGTCTCTACTTCACATTTAATTTTTCACATTCTCCACTCATGGCTTGAATAGTTGCCTGACATGTCTCATGCTCTACTCCACTAGAATGTCCTTGTTTTCTTTGCAAGTTTTTAAGATGATTAGTAACCTGTACCAACTCAATCTTCAGGGTCTTTAGATCCTCTTCAAATTTGAGGCAAGCAGTTTCTTTATCTTTTAAGGCCTTTGACACATTTTCAACAAATGAAGCCATCTCATTTAGTTCTTGTCCATGGTTAACTTCTTTAAGCTTGATTTCTTCCTTTAACTCCTTGATAAGAGCTTGAGAAATTTCATACCTATTCTTCATCACTGATTCTGTCTGATGAACCCATGCTTGTGTCTTCAGGATCACCTCCAAGCTATTAGGATTGATTCAGGAGGACCAGGCTCTGATACCAATTGTTAGAAACTATGACACTGAGAGGGGGGTGAATCAGTGTCTCCACAAATTTACCTTCTTAAATATGATGTGATAAAACCATAAACACACACACAAGAAAATTGCAAGAGAGTACACAATGACACAAGGTTTAATGTGGGAAACCCAAAATGGGAAGAAAACCCACTGAAACTATGAACTATGCTTAGGACTAATTTGTCCTACTTTTGTTACATTAGTTTCAAGGTTGAGCTTCAACTCAACCTGGAGCTGCTACTCCTCAATTTGACCAAGTTGCTACCTGAGTCTGGAGGCTTCAACCCCCTACAATTCAATCAGCTTCTACTGATCTTTAGTGAGCTTCAACTCACAAGGAAGCTTCAACTCCCCAACTGCTAAGATGCCACTTAGACTTGTTCTACCAATTTGGTCACTCTTGAGTTACTATCTTCAACAGTTGATGATGACCCTAAATTTGGAATATTCTCTTTCTACCTTAATTATCAAATTTCTTTGTCTTCTTCTGATAATGGCTTCACTCTACAAACTTTCCTCATTAAACTGAATCACTTTCATTTGTCTTCTTACTATTTTCACTAAATTTACTTTCTAGGTATAAAATATTTGTGTTACAACTCCCTGATCATCATTGCTCATTTCAGGTCTAAAATTTCATTGTCAGCTATCAAGTCTTTGTCATTTCAAGCAACACTTCTCAAATTCTAGCTCATTCCTTCTTTATTTCTTTGCATCAATTCACTCTCACAATCCATTCTCAACACTAATTTCTCTACCTTTCTTACATTCTTTATTATCTTCATCTCTTCAGTACTCTCTCATTACTTATCACTCTAGTTTGATTTCATATCATTAGTCAACATTTTAAATGTTCTGTATCTTCAATTTACTGTATTATTTCAGCTCTACTGTTCATTTTCTGTACACAAATCTTGTATGGTACCTTCTCATTTAATTCACTCAAATGTTTACCCTCATACTATGTATAAACTTATCAAATTTGTATTACTATCATTTGCAAAGAACAAACATTCTCCCATCACCATCTTCATCAATTTCCTTAACCACTCGAATCTCAACTTCTATTTCATCATAATCCTTACTCTTCTATTTTCATTATTCAACTCACTCATCTGCAATTGGTACAAGATGATCAACTTCTATATTCAAGGGCAACACTATCTCTTTATTGGTTTCACTCCACAATACTTCCTTCACCTTAAGTTCTACTCCTTCATATCAATCATCATTTTTTGTCTCAGAAATTCTATTTACTTTCTTGTTACATTCTAAAATTCTATTTTCTTTACATATTCTTACTTTATCTATATTTTCAATATATTCACATCTTACACATTCAACTACAAAGAAAATACATTACATTCTATAATCATTCTAGAAATATTCAAAGAATTATTAGTTGAAAATTGAGACTTCATATTACATCATCATGTTCAAGAATAGAACCCATTAGGCTCTTGCTGACTTTTCAATTTGGAGACTTACAGGAGAAATTTCACCCTTTACAATCAGTTCAAGAGATCCATACATTTCAAAGAAACAAGAGAAATTTTCATCTTCTAATGTAGAACTTAGACATTCATTCATAACAACAATAAAACTTCTTTGAGATTCTTGAATTTGCTCAATTGAACTTAGAGGTCAACTAGTGTTTTCAGACTTCAATATCAATACTAAGTGCATTCAAGTTATTGTCCAAACTTAGCCATCTTTTACATTCAATATTGATCACTCAGAGAAAAATTCAAATATCATTTCATTTTTATTGAACTTCTAAGGATTTTTCACTTTCAATTTCACTAATTAACAGACACAGGAAGACAGTTGACCTAAATTCACAGCAATTCATGGAATTCAAGACTCTTACACATGCCTTTGTAAACTTTAAAAATGTTATTTAGAACCAAAAAAGTTTCTTTGACTATTTTAAGAAATTTCCCAAATTTCAAATTAAAAATTTTTCTTTGACAAGAGTTCTCAAGATGTATAATATTTTTTTGAAACTTTTGATGCAGAGATTAAAATATTTCAACCACACTATCATACAATTCCTCCAATTCTTTTGAAACTAAGGAAATACATTTAATGTGACACCCAAGAAATTTCACTCAAAATTTCAAGCAATTTTTCATTGGCTAAATTCGAGAGAATCAAAACATTTTGTTTTTGAAAACCTTAAATCAGGGTAATAAGAGTAGTTACTTATGTAACACCCGAGAAGCCAAATAAACCATTTATTCATCAATTTTGTAGAGAATGAAGTGTGAAATATTTAGGAGTGTTCTATAGACATATTTTCACCTTTTCAAAGTGATTAAGTGCACAATGATTTGCTTGAAAGATAATGCATCTTGAACATGTTTTGCAAATGTTGACTAAAATTCTTAATGTCGATAACATGGACTAGAATGTTTGAAGGAACCGAATAGTCATAATCTCCAACCAAGGTGATCATTTACTGTGGATGAATGATGATGTAAAATTTGAAATTCTTTAGTTTTATATTATTCCATACATGTCTCACAGAGACTGATTAAGGTTCAAATTTAGCATAGTCTTCATTAAGAGATAGTGAGAACACTTCAATTTTCACTGGTCCTTGATTCTATATGGACTAAGAACTTCAAGCTTATATTACCATAAAGAATGTATGAACCCTTCATATAAAACAATATCCTTTACCTCCTATTTAACTTGTATGAAGGATTCAAACTAATCAATGCATTGCATTTGGAACAAGACCATTGGATGTAGTGTTCTAATGATGCATTGAGACCAAGGTGACTCTTCAGGATAACTTGAGCTATCAAAGGGTTTTAATGATCTACTAAACCAAAAAGATCCTTGAAAATTGCTCAAGTAACATTTCCATGTTCCTGTAGAATAGGTTTGATGAAATTATTGAGAACAAATCTCCATTTGAAACAGCTAGAATATTCATATGCCAGAGCATTCACCAAGAGACATGGTGTCACTGACAATTACTTGTACCTTCAAGTAAAGAAAAGCCTTAAAACACCTTCTGAGCATGTGAAAACATCATTAATGGATCTAAAACCTTATACTTTGGAGGTGATGAAACAAGACTTGGAGTTCAAATTCACAGTTTTTCTCTTATCAATTTGGTGCACACCCAGGAGAGAGAAAAACTGCTCCACCAAAATGCTCATAACTTTTCAACCACACCTCCTTTTGAGAAAATTATTTTTGCACATGATTTTTATGCCAATTTACTCCAAAAATTCCTTCTATGATTTATTTGAAGGAGACTATATAATTTTTTATTGAAGGCTAAGAATCCTAGGCAACTCAAAATGAGCTTTTCAAAAATCCTGTTTTACAAAAACTCACATAACTTGAACAAATGACCTAAATTTGACCTAAAATTTTCATGAAGCATCAAGAAACCTTCCTCTATCATATCCCATTATTTATCTATAGAAAATAATAGGTCTACATTTTTCTATCCCATCTCATTTGCATGTTAGAACACTGCTTGTTCTCAACACTATTTCTGACCAACATACAAAACTGACTCTTGGAGCTGAGCTGAGTCTAACCTTTGCTCATACATGTTGTAGATACTCTCTTCAACACCTCTTCCATGATTTTCTAACATTTAACATCTTTTTCACTTCATTAGGTACCTGAAACCACCCTGAAATGACACTTCCACTCACATCAAGTCCCCGTCTTCTTGAAACCACATGAATTCACCTTGAAACTCTAAGAAACACCTAATAATATTGCTCTTACATTATCCATTTTCCATCAATGCATTTTAAATCAATGACAACAAACACCATCAATGCAACAAGGTGCAACAACCAATTATGTGAAAATAGTGAGCTCACCTTGTGTTCATCTTCACACAGGGATCTTGTGCTTTGATATTTGGATGGAGATACATGTGTAATAATTATCATTCATAGCCATGGAGCATTTATGTCATATTATAGAGTTTTTTAATCTTTTAGAGCATCTAAAATGGTGGATATATAGACTTGTGTAAATAAGTTGGCTCAACAACTAATTAAGCTTTGTTTTCATGTTTTTCTTATTAATTTTTGTTTAACCCTGGGTGGTGGTAGTTGAGTTTAAATATGGGTTTACACATGGGAGCCCATTTCCTCCCCTTATTTCCCCTTGGAAAACATACAAGAGGTGTAAAAAATGGTGCCTTGGAGAGATGATGACACTTGGCAGCTTGTGGTGGAGTGTGTACAAGATGAAGTTTAACTGATTAAACTTTGTTATCATGAAAATGTGCGACAAGAAAATTTTCAATTTTCAAGCATGACAACGATACCCCTATGTCAAAATTTTCAAATTTTACCTTCCCAAGATACCCCAGGTCTACCTATCCTTAACACCAAGCCTTACCCAATGCACATAATGGTACTCAATTGTATTTCCTTCCAATTCCCGTAGGTTATTTAAGAAATAAAATTCAATCCCCTTAGGTGATTTTAGGATCTTTTGGATAATGTCGACTTTTGAGCAGTTTTGGAAAGGGCTACCACTGGCCTTCCCGGGACTAGTGCACCCCCTTGGAGTGGAATAGAGGAGTAAAATTCAAAATGGAGATGAATTCAAGTGCCAAGAACATTGACAAAAATATTTTGGAAAATTTAGAAATTTAAAGGGTAGGTCAACAAGAAATGGATTCTCAGGCCTAGACAACACACAATGTTAAAAAGGTACATGAGCTTCGAGAAGAAATTCCATGAGTTTTATAAGGAGTTAGGAGCTAAAAAAATATCAATATAAAGTTAGTTAAAAGCACTATAAGATGGTGGGATCATATTTTTCACAACACCTAGGTGAAATATGTTTATATCTAGTTTTTATAACGCTCAATCATATAGTTAGAATAAAAATACTTTCAAGGCACAAATGGATAAATAAAGAGCTAATAACTTAACCATTAGATTCAGAAGGCAATTTTAATTCAGAATCATATAAATTATTTTCAAAACACTCCACTAGGAACTCTAGATACGACCTTCACAAGTTCGTTCCCAAGGTAAGAGTTCTTGCAGTTAATCAATTTTCAAGTGGACACGTGTCAGCACCAAGGGCCTTACAGGATTTCATGTCCCGCTTATCCCTTTAGCAAAGGGACATAAGTGAAATTAAAATGTGGCCAGCCCTTTTTGGCCCCCAAGTCACCAACATGACCCTCCACATTACCAATTCAGCCCCCATGAGCTAGTTAGAGCCATTCCTTTCACTGCACGGATGATCGCCAAGTGTCACAACCTGACACGAAGTGGAAACGTATGTCCCTTTCATTCCTTTAGCTAAAGGGACATCATGGAAAAAAAAAAATTCCCAGCCCTAGCTATGCCTTCTAGTCCTCCATACACTCAAAACTTAGCCCCCAGGTGCTTCCCTCAAGCTCTCACTATGCAAAAAGGAAACCATGGGAACTTTGATGCGTTGTGGCTAAGCCCTTTCAAGATTAGACATTTCTATGGAGACAACACCTATTACTTGGCATATCCTGATGGAACTCATTTTCCTTTGCCCTACAGTGGGCAATATCTCAAGTATTATAAAAATTGAAAATGGGTTGACCCCCTATGTACATAGGCAATTAGGATTTTGGTTTGTTTGTTTTCCCTATTTTTCAGTTTCCTCTCTTTTTTGTCATCCCATTTTTATGCTTTGTTGTTTTTGGGATCGTGTTCATTGAATATTTTGGTCTGGGTCCATTGTTTTGTTCATAAATTCCTTGTCCCCAATTAGAGCCAGTTGTTATTAGTTGATTGTGACTTCACAAAATCAATAAGCGTAAAAATTTTAAAATATATAAAAATTCAAAGTTTTCTTTCACGAGTTAGGAGAGAGGGAGCTCTCATTTTCAAATCTTTTAGGGTTTTGGCTGCGAGTTTAGGGTTTTGGCTGCGAGTTTAGGGTTTTGCATGCCAAGAACAGTGAGTTCATCTGTAGTGAGAGATCTATTACCATTAATGCATTTATTCAGCCTCTTTTCTAGAGCCTAGCCACTTGACGGGCTTTAAATATAACTTCACTTGACTCTAGTCCAATTATTTCAACTACGACGGAGAGCGGTGATTTTTCAAACAATGGCTCTAGGGAAACACCCTCATAATTTCATGCCAAAAGTATTCCATGAGGTAATGAAACTTCCCCTGATATTGTTTTACCACTTTCAAAATTTTATTCCGCATGAAAATGGCTAGAACAAGTATGCTTAATAGGGTATTTTGTTGGAAGGACTTCCTCTAAAAGTATGCTTAAATCATGGGTCTGTACTGCTTGGATGGTGCATGGCATTAAACTAGATTCCATCCAGAACCTAACCCATGGTTTTTTTGCCTTCGTTTTGCTGATCCTAGTCATGCTTCCCTTATCTTGTATAAGCAACAAACCTGGTATGTAAGAAGCTCCTTGCTGGTTTGTTCACCCTGGACTAGAGACTTTGTTGTCTCTGACCAGACAACTCTTAAAGTCCCCATTTGGGTTGAGTTCCCAGAGCTTCCTATGCCTTGCTAGAACTTTTTTAGAGCATATTGTTGCCACTCTCATCCATGTTATATACACAAAGCCTAATAGGTTCTTTGTAGCTCATCTGCAAAAGAGGGTTTGCATAGAATTGGATCTTTCGAAGGACCTGAAAGAGTCTATTGCCATTCAGGTTGGTGATGTTTATTTTTCCCAGAAGGTGGTATAGTTTCTTTTGTTGTCAATATTTTGAGCATAAAGTTCAAGATTGTCCCTTGTTGGCCTCTCACCAAGCCGCTTCAAATCCTTTGGTTGATCCTCACCCTCAACCTCAAGAGGAGGGTTGGAACACAGTGGGTGGCTAAAAAGCCAACAAGAATAAGGCCACTCATGTCGGGCCTTTGCAACATGGTTTAGCTATTCAAGCTGGAAAGGTACCTCCAAATGCTTTTTAGGTCAGCTACAAAGCAACCTTTGGATACCAAGTTACCTTTGGTTCATACGAAGGTATTGGCTGGTAGTATGGTTGGTTCTTCAAGAAAATTGACACCTTTGGTCTCTGACACTCAGCCTGCTCTTTTGCAGAATGAGAGTGGTCTTCAAGCATTACTCATTTCTAACAAAGTTGTTTCTCCACCAAAGTAGGCAGTTCAGCATTCTCGCAGCCCTCCTCATGAGTACAAGGATGTGGAGTATAGCCCTAACAGTCGGTGGGCTACTCAACTGTTTGATTTTTTTCAATTAACCAACAATGGTTTTTACAGAATAGTTTTGGGGCCCTTGATGGTTTAAGTGAGCTATACTCATAAATGCATCTGGAAAATGTTTCCTTATGAATTGCTACTCATGGAATGTTCGAGGTCTCACAGACTCCACTCGCAAATACGTAGTGTGAGATTTTAGGACCTAGAAAAGAAAAATAATGAGGCCTTCGTAGGTATGAAAGAATAAATTGGTGACTACATTCTAAAAGAAAGGCCTCATCTTGAGTCTAAGGTACTTGAGAAGTTTCCTTCGGCTATGCATTATGTGTACACATTGGTTGATCTAGTGCTAGAAGATGGACCAATTCAAATGCCAATGCTAAAGGATCTTGAACAAAAATTAGAAAGAGCAAGGGCTTCCATGGTTAGGAAAATTTCAAATTATGAGGCATTGCTCCAAAATTTGAAGGATGAACTGAAGAAAGCAAACCAAGATCTGAATATTTGTGTGGCACCAGAAGTGGTGATAAGGATCAGAACTCTGGTTGAAGATAATGATGTTCTGAAGGCCATGAAAGATGAGACAGTGGGATGTGTGGAAAGATTAGCACTGGTGAAACAGAAGTGTGAAGCCCTTGCAGTGGCTCAAGACCCACATAAGGAGATAATAATGAGATTGGGAAGCACATAGCGCAGAAGATGGATCTTCTAGAGGGAATGATGACTACTATGGCCAATGTTGTCCAAGTACTACATAATGAAAAGGAAAAGATTACTTAGGATGAATTGGAAGCCATTTCCATAGATATTCCAAAGAAGATAAAGACCGTATTGGATGACTGGAAGATGTTGGAGGCTAAGGTTAAAATATAATATCTAGAATTGATCCTCCTGGTTGAAGGATAAGGTGTTGCGGGGTAAGGGTTTATTCTTTTGTACAGTGATTCATTATTCTTTCAATTCTTATTCTTTATTCTTTGGGAACATCAGAAAGAATCCCCATTTTCAAGATGGTAATGTACTTTAGTGTGGGGTAATGTTGAGTAGATAATATTTTCCTAAGGAGAAGACATGCATAGGATGCACGTGCGAGAACAAAGTGTACTTGAAGGTGCAGAAGGATAGGGAAGGAAACGAGTGCTAAGACAAGCTTATTCGGGACTTAGCCATTTTCATGGATGGTTGCTATTTTTGTAAGGTATCGTGCGGAGCACACATTGGGATGGAGACTTGCACGACATGCAAATTCTATTTTTGGAACGAGCATCTGATAAGTGCCATGCATGAGTTCAACATAATAATAGGATTACTTCTTCTAGTTAACTATAGGATGACTATTATTAGCACACTTGCATGTATGCCTGTTATTGTAAAGGTGCGTGGCTATTATCATCATGTGACCTATTTTGGGAAGTGTGTAGGTGGTGAAGGGAAATTCCCCACCCCTATAAATATGTAGTGAGCTATGTAGTTAGAGAGGAGAGAGGAGAGGTTGAATAGTGAATTATTGTAGAGTTATGTTGTTGGATCTGATACGCGCATAACTTATGGTGATGCTTTGTAATGTCAAAAAGGTTTTCATGAGATCTCAGACATTTCTTCCTATTTTACACAAGTTGCACTTTGATGAATATAGTCTGATGATGGATCAAATTTTTCTCTAATCCTTCTCATGCTATCATTTCAGCCAAAAAAAAAAAAAAAATGATTGGGAAAACTAGATTGTTGACCAATTAAAGGAAAAAAAATCAAAAATCAAAAAGCTTTGATTGGGAAAACCAGCTTGCTGGCAAAAAAATCAAAAAAAATCAAAAAGCTTTGATTGGAAAACTAGCTTGTTGGCCAATCAAAGGAAAAAAGAAAGAAAAATAAAAATAAAAAATCTTTGATTAGAAAACAAGCTTGATGGCCAATCAAAGGCAAAAAAACAAAACAACTTTGATTGGAAAACTAGCTTGCTGGGTAATTAAAAACAAAAAAAGGACGGCTCTTCTTCAAAAGCAATCAACTGTTATCTAGTGGCTTCTTTCTCGACACTATTTGACCATGTTAACAATAGGATGACAAGGAAAACTAGAGGTATGATCAAGTTATTTTGTTCTACTATTTTATTTTTAATCTTTATTGTAATTTTTTTTATTACAGCTAGATCCACTTTTAAAATCTCCAAGGAAGGCAAGATAAAATTCATCTCCCCTACTTATATGAAAAATATGTGCACCTCTTTGCAATCAAAATTTTAGAGTCTAATTTATGGGCTGCCATGAATAAAAAACATGCATGAGGACATGCATGAGCTTAAGTGCGGGAGATAAGGAGAAGCATGAGGTATGAATTTTGATTTTAGATATGAGACACGACAGAAGGAGATCCATACAAGAACCTGTTGGACAAGAAAGAAAATCAAAAGCAGCAGAAGGATTTCCACACAAGAAATTGCTATACAAGAAATGAAATCAAAAGCAGCAGAAGGATATCCACACAAGAACCTACTACAAAAGAAATAAAATCAAAAACAGCAGAAGGAGATTCACACAAGAACCTGTTGTATAAGAAATAAAATAAAAAATAGTAGAAGGAGATCAGTCAGTCAAATCCCACCAAGTTTTGTGATGAGGCACGATGGGGAATTTCATGTCCCTTTCATCCCTTTAGATAAAGGGACATCAGGGAAACAAAAATGTGCCTAGCCCTTGGTGTTTCCTTCTTGGATGAATAAATTTAGACTTATTCATTTTTCCATGCCAGTTCCTCCCTCCATAGCTCCACATCCTGTTGGAACTCTGGAAAATGTTTCTCATACATCTAAACTACCATTGATGCACTTAAAAAGATCCATCATTTCCTTATCACATTGAAACACATAGATTTCAAAAGAAAATTTGATCGAGAAGGTGAAGAATGGAGGTGAAACGAAGATGTTCATTTGAAAACCCTCATAATCACCCGAAGAAGAAATTGCCATATCTTGCAAACCAGGGCACGGATCAAAGTAAAAAAATTTGATGTCTTTGTCATTCTTAGAGGTTGTAAACACCTCAACAACAGATTCCCTATTCGTAGTGAATATTTTTTATAGCGAATAAATCCCCTTTTCTGTGCAATGAAAAATGAAAAGATCATTTCCCAATCAACCGATAATTAGTTTGCAAAGAAAATTCACCCATGAAACAAGAATTAAAAACCCACATCAAAAATATAATTTCCATCACGATCCAAGGAAGAGAAGTGTACCTATAATTTTCAAGCTCCATTAATGGTTGTCATGTCCGTAGCCACTGCAAGGAAAATAAATTTCAAGTTTTAAAATCTCATAAACCAGTGATTGAGTAAGCCTAAAATTTCAGAGGGTTGATATTTAGAAAAAACCCATATCCAAAAAAATTGTCCTGTCGTGATCCGATCACCAAAAGAATACTTAAAATAGTAGGCCTTTCTACATGGGAGACTTCTATTTCGGGTAAGTCATCATATGAAGAAGTTGTGAAGGAGGCGGTGAACACAAAGGAAGTATCACAGGAAAAAATCATCAGAAAGGTCAACTCAGCCCGAAATTGACACTTACTAAAATTAGTAAGTGGTCCCATAAACACCTGTTAAAAATAGCAAACTGGTCCAAAAGGTGAGAGGAACACAGGGAGAAGAAGGAATTCAAGTTTTCATATCTAATTGAGGTTCGAAAGAGCTTAATTTTCACACTTGCTAAAAATATTAAGGCGTCTCATGGACACTTACTAAAATAGTAAGTCATACCAAAGGGTGGATTTCACAAAAGGAGCATATGGAGAGTTGGACATTAAAGTTGAAAATTGTAGTTGGAGTTCGGAGAAGTATTTTCTAACACTTAATAAAAATAGTAAGTCACCCAAAGAAATGGTTGAGATGAAGGTAGTGTGCATAGGATTGAGTGAGGAAGTTCATCACATCTGAATGGTCAAGAAGAGGCAAAAATTACCCCTTACCAAAAATAATAACTCTCCCATCTGGGCAACTGTTATTAATGATAAGTCACACTCAAAGGGAAATTTTGGCATAGTGGGACATAGAGGGATGATCATTCAGGTCAACATCATCATTTAGGATCATCTATGGGAATTTCTCACTAGGAATTTGAGATCCATATCAGGGAACTCAAAAGTGTCTCTCAACACTCACTTCATGGCTCAAGTTGTAGGAGTATCATGTGCAGGGGTGGAATTTTTGGTCATTAGCAAAACAAATCATTTAAAATAGTACTATCGGTTATGAACTCCTATCTCTTCAAAAGGGATATTTGTGAGTTGTTTTCGTGGTTATTATCAAATTCATTCAAGCTATAAAGGATTCATAGATTTAGAGTTTCATCACCTTGAAGCATTCCAATAATTAGAATCAATGGACTTCATCAGGAGCAACATCTTCTCTTCTTCTCTCACTTCTCTTCCTTCCCCCTAACTTTCTCTCTCTTCAAACATTCTAACTCTTCGTTAGAGTTTGCAATTTTTTATATGTGTGTAAGTTATTCGAAAAGTAACTTTAGAAACATGATGTAAAATTAAGTCACCTTGTTTTTATAAAAGGGACTTAATTTTTGATAGGAATGTGAATAGTCTAAAGTCAAAAATAATACATATGAAGTGTCATTAGGAAGATGAAGAGGCATCCATCTTCTATAAATTGTAATGAACCCCTCATTTGGGCTTCTTATTAGTATTTTGTTAATTTGTAATCTCATGAGAGAACAATTCTTGTGAAGGAACAAAGAGATAACTAAAATTCTTCTATTTTCCCACTCTTACATTCCTATATTCTTGTTGTGTACAATTTATGCTCAAGCATCAATAAAAGAAGGAGTTTATATCCTTTTTGGACTGAGGGATTTACTAATTCTTTGTGTTCATAAGTCCTAATTAGTCTTGTTTCCATTTGAAGGATTGTTTTTTCTTAAATTTAATGTGTGTTGGAACTTTCTGATTAATGGGTGTGGGACTCTAATTTTCTACCCATGACATTAATTCCCTCCTCTCTTTTTCTCACTCTCTTTCCCTTTTCTCGTGAAGTATTCTCTAGTAAGAAATTGCTAGCTTTTTCATGCAGGGTTAGTGGAGTGCCCCTGTTGGATCCCTGAGTTGAAATACCATGACAAAAATCCAAATTTTCATGTGCATGTAAACATGGAAGTTACACTATTTAAGTAGAGGGACTTTGATTCCCAAAGCATTGGCAAGAAACCCACAAATTTTTCCACCCAAAAAATTTTCTCGCCAATATCTTTTGGCACCCACCATGGGGTAGATTTAGAAGCATCTACACCCAAAATATGACCAGAAGGTCAAGAAAATTCAAAAAATTTAAAAAATCCAAAAACCCAAAAAAATTTTTTTTGGAGTTTGAAAATTCACCTGAGCCTTATGTCTACAAATCATGGCTATTCTGGATAACCCTCTTGGTTAAAGGCCCAAGATATTGTTTCATATTTAAGAAGACATCACTTCTTACTTGAGGGAAGCCATCTGACATAATCGACAAAGCTTCACTCAATACTTCATTCACCACAATAGTATTGGACCTTGAAGAAGAATGTGCCACTGAACTAGAAAGACAAAGACAAGTTTAGGATCCATAGAGAAGAGCATATATTTCCAAGCTAGGTGGATCAAAGGTACACTCAGCAACAAAGACAAGGAGGAAAAATTGATCCCATCTTCTTCAAAGAACTCCAAAGAAGATAAGAGCTACTTAGAAATCCAAGGTCTCCCCTTCATCAAGAAAAAATTCCATTGAAATTCTAAGAGTGTCATCAATCCATTGGACGTTGATTTTCCATACATCAACGAGAATATTGAAGATTTCACCAATGTAGAGACCGAAGAAGAAGCTAGAGAAAGAGAAGCAAGAGTTGAAGTAGAGATAAGAGCTCAAATTGAAGATATTGAAAGATCTCAAGCTGAAGAAGATGCAAGAGCAAGTAGTTGAAGCTACAACCTTAGAAAGGTTGAAAGCTAGAATTAGGAAATAGAATGGTGGATCGTGATCATGAAGAATGCAGACCAAATGTACCATGGGGTGGAAACACTGAGCCCACTTTCTCTTCCTCAACCACTCCACAAGCTACCAAAAGGCTCAAGAAAAAACTTCCCAAAGTTCAGAGGAGATGGTTCTTAACTTCCTGAGGAGCATGTAGCAGCATTCATCACCACTTGTGGTGTATTGGGAGTAGAACACGAGGATGTGTCTGTCAACTCTTTTTGAAATCACTACAAGAGAAATTTGTTGAATGGTTCTACATGATTCCCCCAAGATCTATCACTTGTTGGGAAGATATAAGAAGCATATTTGAGCATAGGTTCAAAACCACTGAAGACTGTCAGGATCTCTTGGTCCAATTGGTACAAATGAAGAAAGAAGCTTCTGAATCAATGAGAGATTTCATTTCCAAATATAACCAGATAATTAGAAGGATTCCTGAAGATGTTGTGCCTCCTGAAAATAATTTGAAAAGGTTCTTCATCAGTTCTCTACCACCAGAAGTTGGTTTCTTCCTCAGGAGATCCCAACCTAGGGAGATCTCAAGGAAGCACAGGATTACGCAATAGAGACCTAAAAGATGATTTGATCTTTTCTGGAAAAGTGAAAGGTCCTAATGGAAAAAAAAAGGTCAAAGTTCAAACTCATCTCACCATGGACCCAATGTTCCAGAAAATGAAAAAAACTTGGTTTCCATGAAGAAACAATTATCTCAAATCACCATGTGGAATGCTCCAAGGGATCCTAATCCTCCAAACCAGCCAAGAATCACCCTCGCCTCCCCATAGGCTTTCTCTTGAAGCACCATCGAGTCAATGCTACATGTGACATTGATGAACCAAAAGAAGAAGAAGAAGGTGATGATGGAGACTACCTTGAGGTTCAAAGAAGTTAATGGTGAGACTCAAAATGGCCTTATTGAGTATGTTGAAGGAGATGAAGATGATGATGATGAAGAAGCTCCAATATTCTCATGTGTGGTGTTCATGTCAGGCTCAATCAAATAAAGTAGCTTCATCTTCAACAGTTACAATGAAGAAGAAGAAAGAAGATCCTCCCATTGAAATTCCACAAAATAAGATCATCAACAGAGGGTTCATCACTACCACCATCAATGGAACTTAGCCAAGAAAAACTAGACCCACTGGTTAGCAAGAATCCATTTACCATGCCAAGTAAGTCCTTTGGTACTTCCCTCTAATTCTAAAATTACTTCTAAGAATAATTCTTCTTCAAATGCTACTCCTACAAAATCATCTAAAGTAGCACCAAAGTCTACTTCCCCATCCCCTTCTAAACTAGTTACCACACCTATTAAAGAAAATAAAACTCCCAAGGTAACCACACCTTCATCCATGTAAATATTCCATCACCCCCAGAACCTCAAATTCATCTGCCATGATCCCATTTGATTATGTAGAATACGCGAGTAAATCCAAGGTTCCGATCACAGAACTGGAGTACTTGTAAACACACCTTGCTCAATTTGATAGGTTGGTCAATGTAGTATGTGGTGGTAGTGCTAAAATTTCAAGCTCAAATTCTAAATGCCTACTCCCCACACCATCCATGCCACCTTCACAAAACATGTTATCCCTTAGTGCCTCCAAAACCAATAAAGTTGAACCTTTTTACCTGTCACTTCTCATCAAAGGCTTTCAACTCAATAATTGCATCATAGATTATGGAGCCTCTGACAATGTGATGCCCATGAAAGTTACAAATTCCTTAGGACTTACCTTGACCCATGCAAATGGCTCTTTTATTCCATGGAATCCAAATAAGTACCATTGGTGGGAAGGATAAAGGATGCTCAAGTTGCTTTGGTCGACTTCCTAGAAAAGAAAGTGTTGCTCACCATCTTGGTAGCTGACATTCCAGCCTCATTCAACATGCTCCTAAGTAGAATTTTTTGCAGGGATTTAGGTGGTGAAATCAAAATGGACTGGTCCTCTGCAACCATACCTATGAAAGGGGAGATGAAGAATTGTTGTTGGTGTGTAAGATGAAATACACAGTACAAAAATCAGATGATCCAAGGGTGAAACATTTTGTTTCAAGGTGGTGGGATAGGAAACTATTTCCTCACATCAGTGAGAGATGAAAATTTTCCTTTCCTCACCATGAAAGAAGAAGAGGAAATTTTTCTTATGGAAGATGAGATGCAAGATTTTTTCTGGCATGAAAGACAACTCATCGAAGGAGTGACATATTCAATAGAGGAAGATCCTAGCTGCATAATGGATGATTTGATGCTTTCTGAAGACTCCACTGATGATGAAGAAATGAAAAATGATGATTTCGGGGTGTTCATGAGTAATCTCTCTTTAGACTTTGATTTTTTAATTAATGACAGGATGGAGATATGTGAAGAAGTAGAGAAAGTTGAGGAATCAAATTCTCTTCTTGATTCAATCATGGATGAACATATGGAGGAGACCAATTTCATTCTCAAAACCAAGGAACAAGATGATTATCATGAGGATGATATGGATTTTGAGCTCGAAGGTGTGCCATTTCCACAAAGCATGGACCTCTTCTCCTTTTCGGAAGGGTTCATAAGTCAGAATTGTTTGTGCCTATATGAAGGAGAACCTTGGGGAACACAAATCATAGAAGAAGAAAACGGAAGTTACTTCAAATGAATCATGGGAAGGTATGGATCATATTTTTTATCACTCCTCTATGAGTCACAATATAGAAACTCTTTTGAAAAAAATGATGAATCTATGATGAATTTGGAAGAGCCATCTATGCAAGATATTTTGAAAGTCTGTAGAAGAAATTGAAAATCCTCATCTTAGCCTTGAACTCTTGACTCGAGCCATGGAGATACAAGACAAGTGTGAATCAATGAGTGCTCCTTGTTTTGATACACCTATGTTCGATGTGGAGATGGAACAGTTAGATAGGTTGGATGACTTCCTCAATGGACGAGCATGAAAGTGAAAGCATGTCTTCTTCTTCCACAATGCAAGAGGAAGTTCATGAATGCAAAAGAAGAAAATTCCTCAGAACTCCTTTGGAAATATTCAATTTTGATAACAACACCTTCATCATGGTGGAAGGTGGTAGAGAAAATATTGAGCCAACTCATGTGAGGAGAGTTTTCTGCAGCAAGAACATTGGGAATTTGTTCAAAATCAAACTGATCACATCACTTTGGAACTTTCTGCAAATACAGAGAATGAATATGTGAATGAAAAGAGATCAGAAGATTTAAACAACTTGAACAAGGATCAACCCTGGAATGATGATGAAATGTTCAAAGAAATATCAGTGTTATGGATAAACATGGAAGGTAGTCAACACTCTGGAAATGATCTCAAAGAACGTAAAGGCAAGGGAATTTCTAGGTGAAGGCCTGAGAACAAAAAGCTCATGTAGGCTCACTCCTATGAAGTACACAGAACAATCATGAAAGCACTTGGATTTCATAGGAATTTGAGGAAAGGAGGCTACTTCCTTGAACCAGTCAATGGCTTCGCAAGACATTGACATTCTATGTTACCTCTTCGGGGGTAACCCCTGAAAAGAAAAGTGCTTCAATGAAAGTGGGTTGTCCCCCACCTTGTACCATAGGTGATTTTTAGGTGTGTGTTTTCCTTTCTGTTGTGTGTTTCTTTCCCTTTCCATGTGTGTTGTGTGTTTCCTTTCGTTGTTTTTTGTGTGTGTGTGTGTTCTTCCTTGTTATCTCTCTCTCGCAAGGTTGTAAATGACTCCGCAAGGCCCAATGGATAAGGCACTAGTCAATGTGTTATGTGTTGAGATTTATGGGATTCCTCATGTCATGTATTCACTGTGCTTCAGTCCATAACATGTCCCCAAGCTAGAGCCAGCTATTGTTTTCATGCAAATGTGCAACAGGAAAATTTCCAATTTTCAAGCATGACAATGATACCCTTGTGTCAAAACTTTCAAAGTTTTACCTTTCCAAGACACCCCAAGTCTACCCATCCTTAACACCAAGCCTTACTCATTCTTTGTAATGGTCCTCAATTGGATTTCCATCCAATCCCCCTAGGTGATTTAGGAAAGAAAATTCAATCCCCCTAGGTGATTTTAGGAGCTTTTAGAGAATATGCAATTTTGAGTAGTTTTGGGAAGGGCTACCACTGGCCTTCCTGGGACTAATGCACACCCCCTAGAGTAGAACAAAGGAGAAAAATTCAACATGGAGATGCATTCAAGTTCCAATAACATCTCAAAAATATTTTGGAAGATTTGGAAGATTTGGAGGTTTTGGGGCCAATCCACAAGAAATGGGTTCTCAGGCCTAAGCAATGCACAATGTTAAAAAGTGCACCTGAGCTTCAAGAAGCAATTCTGGGAGTTCTATAAGGATATTAGGAGCTAAAAAAAATACCTATGGAAAGGTAATTAACATGCCTATAATATGGTGGAATCATATTTTTCACAACACCATGCAATATGTTTACATCTCAGTTTTTCTCATGCGCAAGTCATATCCTGAGAACAAAAATCCAATTTTTTGAGGTCAAATGGATGAATCAAGATCTTGAACACCATCACCATTCAATTCAAAGGTGGTTTTCCAGTCAAATTCATATAAAATTTCACCTCAAAAACTCCACCGGGAACTCCAGATATTGCCTTCACAAGTTGGCTCTCAAGGTAAGAGTTCTCGATACTTAGCCAATTTTTGAAGTGGACACGTGTCAGCACCAGGAGCCTGGTGGGATTTCATGTCCCTTTCATCCCTTTAGAAAAGGGACATAAGGGACATAAAAATTTTCCCAACCTTTTTATCCCTCAGATCACCAACATGACCCTCTGCATTGCTAGTTTAGGCCCTAGGAGCTAGTTGGAGCCTTTCCTCTCATTGCATGGATGATCACCAAGTGTCACAACCTGGCACAATGTGGAAACTGATGTCCCTTTAATCCCTTTAGATAAAATGAAATCAGGGAACAAAAATTCCCAGCCCTAGTTATGCCTTTTGGTCCTCCATACACCTCAAAACTCAGCCCCCAAGTGCTTCCCTCAAGCTCTCCTCTCTCAAATGCACATCCAGTCAAATCTCACCAAGTGTCACAATGAGGCACGATGGGGAATTTAGGGGAATGTCCCTTTCATCCCTTTATAAAAGGGAAATAGGGGGACACAAAAATGTCACCCATCCCCTTATGCTTTCTTCTTGGATGAATAAATCCAAACTTAGTCATTTTTCCATGCCAGTTCATCCCCCACATCTCCACACCCTACCAGAACTCTGGAAAATTTTCCCAGACATCCAAACCTCCATTTCTGCACTCAACCAGCTCCTCAAATTCCTTCTCACATTGAAATTACACATATTTCAAAAGAAAAATGGATCTAAAAAATGAGTGAAGAACGAAAAATGGAGAAGAAACGAATATTTTTCGAAGAAACCCCAAAGTCTCCAAATGAAGAATCATTCATATCTTGCAAAAACAAGTCACATGGATTAAGATGATTTTTTTTGCATACCTCCTCATTTTAAAAACCATCATGATGCAATAGGAAGGATCAATCATGAATAAATTATTTGTTTCATAAAAAAGATCCCATTTCCCAAATGCCCTAGCTCACAATTTATTTTGGAAAATTCCCTAATTGACAGTCAAATCATGAAGAAAAAACCCCATCAAATTAATCAAAAATCGAATAGAATTTCATCACAGAGACTCCAAAGTGAAAAAGGACCTATCAATTTTTAGGAGCTCCATTTAATGGCTATCATGTCGAATATAAAAACTGATCACGTAAATAATTTGTTTTAAAGCTCCATTAATGGCCACCATGATAGCTCAATGCCTAAAATTTCAAAGTGAAAATTTTGTTTTTATTCAAAAACATTTTCCGGCATATTTCTAAAAGGAAAAATAGGCCTTTCGTAATGTAAAATTTTGGGAGGATGAAAATTTGAAATGACAGAGCCAAGTCCAAAAATATGTGTTCTGTCAGACAAACCGAGCACTGGAAATCCACTTTCTCAAAAATAGTAAGTTTTCCTATACACTTGCTATGTTTGGAAATTCATCAGTCAAAAGTCATGTCTGTTGGCAAAGATGAAGCGTGCACTTACTAAAAAAGATCAACCTCTTGATAGGAAGTCAGAATGTAAGTCATTCCAAAGATTTCAGGAAGAAAACATAAGTGAAAATGAATTCACTTACTAAAAATAGTAAGCCCCCTATATGGGTGCTTACTAAAAATAGTAATTCACCCCAAGAAGTGGTCGAGGTGAAGGCAGTGTGCATAGGATTGAATGAAGAAGTTCATCACATCAGGATGGTCAAGAAGAGGCAAAAATCACCCCTTACCAAAAATAGTAAGTCTCCCATCTGGGCACCTGCTATTAATGGTAAGTCACACTCAAAGGGAAGTTTTGGCACAATGGGACATAGAGGGATGATCATTCAGGTCAACATCATCATTCGGGATCATCCATGGGAATTTCTCACAGGGCATTTGAGATCCATCTCAAGGAACTCGATAGTGTCTCTCGACACTCACTTCATGGCTCAAGTTGCATAGAGTATCATGTGCATAGGGTGGAAGTTGTGGTCATAGTGAAATAATTCTATTCAACTTGGCAGTATCGGTTTAAACTCCTATCTCTTCGGAAGGGATCTTCATGAGTTGTGTTTGTGGTCATCAGCAAATTCATTCAACAATTTTCTTAAACACTTAACCCAAGGTGTCTGTGAACCATCCAAAGAGTTTCTCAGGGTGCAAAGGATTCAAAGGATTCAGACATTTCATCACCTTGAAGCATTCCAATGAATCAGAATCAGAGTGGACTTCATCAAGAGCAACATCTTCCCTCTTCTTCTCTTCTCTTCTCTTCCTTCCCCCCCAACTTTTCTCTCTTCAAATGTTCTAACTCTTCGTTGGGGTTTGCACTTTTTGATATGCCTTTAAGTTATTCAAAAAAGTAACTTTAGAAACATGATGTAAAATTAAGTCACCTTGTTTTTATAAAAGGGACTTAATATTTTATAGGAATGTGAATAGTCTAAAGTAAAAAATAAGGCATATGAAGTGTCATTAGGAAGATGAAGAGGCATCTCTCTTCTATAAATTGTAATGAGCCCCTCATTTGGCCTTCTTCTTAGCTGGTTGTCAATTTGTAATCTCATGAGAGAACAATTCTTGTGAAGGAACAAAGAGATAGCTGAAATTATTCTATTTTCCCACTCTTGCATTCCTCTATTCTTGCTATGTACAATTTCTGCTCGAGCATCAATACAAGGAGTTTATAGCCTTTTTTGAATGAGGGATTTACTGATTCTTTGTGCTCATAAGTCCTAATTGGTCTTGTTGCCATTTGCAGGGTTGTTTCTTCTTAAATTTAATGTGTGTTGGAACTTCATAATTAATGGGTTTGGGACTCTGATTTTCTACCCACGACATTAATCCCCTCCTCTTTTTTTCTCACTCCCTTTCCCTTCTCTTGACAAAGTCCTCTCTATCAATCAATTGTTAGCTTTGTTGCAGGGTCAATGGAGTTCCCCTGTTAGATCCTTAGTCGAAAGACCACCACAAAAATCACTTTTCACACACATGTAAACATGAAAGCTACACCATTTAAGTAGAGGGACTTCGATTCCCAGAGCATTGGAAAGAAACCCACAAATTTTTCCACCCCGACATTTTTTCTCGCCAACAATCTCATGGGAGGCTAAAGAATGGGTGTATGGAGAACCAAAAAGGGGAATTTCATGTGGGCCTAATTTTTGTCCCTCTTGTCTAGTTAGCAAGAGGGAAAATAGGTGCAAAATGGGTTCCTTAGTTGGATGGTGCCACTTGACTAGATCTGATGCACTGTGTAAGTGTGGAAGTTAGCCAAATAACCCCTCTACGGAGATGGGGAGGGTCATATGAGAAACCAGGAGAGGTTCTTACAAGGGGGGAACCATTGTTTCCCCCTTCTTCCCCTTGGGAAAAGTGATGATAGGGAAAAAAATGTCTGAAAGAATCTAAAATTTGACATGCATCATTTGAAAAAATGACTAAGTGTGGGATCAACATACCTTACACTAGAGGAAACTTGCAAAAAACATTCCTGGAGCTTGGAGAGGTCATTTGAGATGAAATTTATATGATTATGACTCCAAAGAACATTCTAAGATCAATGGAATAGGTTTCAAAACCCAATTTTGTTGGGCATTGTGTTATTTTGTTTGTCATTTATGTCAAGTAACATTGATTTCAAAGGGAGTCTATGTGGCATAAGAGCTAGCATTGGGTGTCATTGAACAAATAAGATGATGTGTTGAATAGGTTAGTATGAAGTAACATGATGATTAGGTGTGTATTCATGGTTCTTGAGGTATGGTCAAGAAAATATGTGTTGAGAGTGAGCTACAAAGAGGGTAAGAGGATTTTAAGGTGTCTAACATGGTCAGAGTGATGTGGTAGAAGTGTGTGAGTATTCATAAATTGGATTTTATGCCAGTTTTAGTCTGTCATGTGTTGTAAGAAGCCATTATAGGCCTAGTCCTAGACCTAAGACAATCATATGGTATGGTTGCATGAGTAATTAGGTAGAATAGACTAATGTAAGCATGTGAAATATGTTTTAAGGCTACAGAGCATATGTAGAATATGTATAAGGTCACAGTTTAGATGTTTAGTGCATGTTCAAGGTCCTTTAAAACCAAGTTCACGAAGACAAGGCTAGTATACATGGGAAAAACATGGTGTATGGAGTATTTTAGAGGTAACATAACGTATATGAGTATTGGATACCATAAATAAGGTCCTTATAGAATTACATGCCAAATTTGAGATCATGAGGATAAAGACAATGCATGAAAAATTGTTGTTGGCTCCATCGATTTTACAAAACATTCATTTCCAGTTCAAAGGTCATATTTGGATGCTCACCCACATGTGTGACCTATGCATAACAATATAATACCTTGGTGGATTCTAGGGTATGAATTTTATAATATTTTTTAAAAATAATGGGTTCATTTGGTCATCATATTTTTATGAACCATTGTTAACAAGCTAAACATGTTTGAAACCCTCCCAAAACCCTTATCTTATAGTGATTGAGGAAAAATTATTTGTATGGGAATGAAATGGATTGATCAAGCTAATTTCATGACCTAGGATTGTAGAGGAATCTTCAAATCTCTTATTGGTGGTGGTTTCATGTTCAAGGTATGTTGGTAAGTTGAATAAAAATGTTTTTTTTGTGAAGATTTTCTAGTATAATCATGTGTTTTAAGTATCATGATGAAATACATAATGTGGAAACAAGTATAGGATGTGTGCTGGATGTACATGAAAATATTTGTATAAGTTGTGTGGAGAAAAATTGTTGAAATAGGTCCTCTAATATGTCCTACCTCTTTTGGCCTTAAAGGGCTAAATCTAGTCATGCAGGTATGAAGGTGTGTTTGATGTTTTGCATGTTCTATGAGTGTTAGATGGTATGGGATAGATTAGTGACCTCATATGATGTGTTGGATCCATTGGTGTGATCAGATGAGGCGATTTCATGTTAAAACCCTAATAGCCTAATTATACCCTATTAGGTTTATCAAGAAGGCTGTGTTGGAACATGTGTGTAAGTGTGGTTTTCTTCATGTGACCTATACATGCTTCTAATTACTAGAATAGGTGTTTCAAGTATCTACCAATGTGTTATGACATATGGTGTTTGATGCTTGAGAAGTGATGTCTGTGAAGATGTTGGAGATTGGTTTTTCTCAAGATCTGGTTCTTGAGACCAAAATTGATGAAGGTTTGAGCAGTTTGAAAGAAGGGTGTGTTTCAGAGTCTTTTGCCTTGATTTAGAGGTTGATCTCATAAGTTGTTTAATTTTCCTAACATCAATATATTCCTATTTATATGTGTCATATGTGTCCATGATTATGTGATTTTGAGATGAGAATTTTCTCTACTTTTTAGGACTGATTTTTAGGTGTCTTGAGACCTAATGAGAGTTGTTTGCTTCTTGGTGAGAGTCATGATGAAGATTGATGGTTGCAAAGGATTCTTACAGCTTATTGATATGGATTGTGATAGAGGATGTTTCTTATGTGACATGTTCAATCGTATAGGAGTCTTGGAGGTGCTTTCATATGGTACCTTCAAATTTGAATTTTTGACCGTTAGAGGTGGTGAGACCTGTGTTATAGCCCAATTGAGAAGCTATGGTATTATTGTTTGAGGTAATGTTAAGCTATTTGGTCTCCAATGGTTATTTATATGAAGAGTGTAGAATGTTTTTGTAAGTTTTCTATGACCTACCTTAATGGTCTTTATCCACCTATATGGTTATGTTTGTTAGGTGAGTCTTGTATATAAGGTTAAGGTGTATGTTGCTCATTTGAACTTGGAAAATAAGGAGAAGAGTTGAATGAGCGAGTAAGAGTACAGTGTGTGGACATTGTTGTGAGGGATGACAAGAGACATAGTCATGAGAAGAGGATAAAAAGATAAGCAGGTCATGTACAAATAAGAATGTCTACAAGGTCATTAGACCTAATCAGCATATCAAAGGTGAAATTTTGAGTGAAAGAGAGAGAGAGAGAGAGAGAGAGAGAGAGAGAGTTGTTGAGAGAAGGTGTTGAGTAGCATGTAAGCTCAACTAATAGATCACAATCATTTTTTTTAGCAAACAGGTTCATCAAGTGATCATTTTTTTAGGTGGATAGGTTATGTGGCTTAGTCATATTAGGGAGTTTATATCCTTCTTGTTTGGTTTGGTGCCTCACTAAACTAAGGGTTAGTGCTCCTAGTAGGGTTCGGAGTATCCCTACTAAATTTGTAGGGGTTTGTGATCCTTGTAAAGTTGGATGCTTCACTAAATTCTTTTATGTCGTAAGTAATATATGCAAAGGTTCAGTGGTTTTTCTTCCGCTTGAGGTTTTCTCACTTTATATCTTATGTTTTTGTGTACTCTCTATGTTTCATGTTCTTGTCAATGGTTGTTTCATGGTAATAAGTTCATATTGATGCATGTTGAATGTTTAATGGTTCACACAAGTTAAATACAAGTGAAATGAAAGTTTTAATAGAATAGATTCACCCCCCCCCTCTCATTCATTATGCTTCCAATAATTGGTATAAGAGATAAGGTCCTTTTTGATGAAATTTTAATCACTTGAAGGAGATCTTTTGAAGCACAAAAATGGTGAGTCGGTAGAGTATCTCTTCTTATAGAAAAGTACATATGTTTGATTAGACCAACTATGCCTTTTAGAGTATTAAGTATGAAATATTACATACGCTCATTTGGGATTTGATGTTTGGAAATAAGTGATAGAATGGTTATATTTTTCCTCACACTCGTCCAAAAAATGCAATAGGTAAGAAATCTTACAATGATAATTTTAAATCCACATGAATGCCATTTTGTCTGGTTTGGGAGAAAATAAAATTATCAAAGGTGATGGACTGTATTTATACTAAGTTCATGTGGGAAAAATCTGAAGGTTATCCATGAAGGTGATTCCAAGGTAAAGATGGGAAACTCTCCAGACATATATGAATCAATTTGAAATCGTAAAGATTAAAGAAGAAGTAAAGTTTTATTGCATACCTACTCAAATTTGATCGAGTTATCAACATCATGAAAGGTTTAGGATGAAGAGGTGAAATAAAAAGTGGTGGTGCAAAGAGGTGTTGAGATAACTCACTCCCAAGTTTTAATGCCAAATTCTATTATTCTATTGAATAATCTAAGGATTTGAGTACAATGTTGATGGAGGAGCTCCATCAAATTTTTTCAGCCTATGAAATGAGGACCATTGATACTAAACATATCAAGAAGGATGCTTGCATTCAAAGCTAAAAATAATACAAAAGGAAAGAAAGTTTTAGGCGATGAGTATTCCTAATTTTGATGATGATGAGTTGATTTTAATGTTTGTTAGAAATTTGAATACTAGATCAGGAAAGTAAAATAGCAATATTCCATTAAAATGATTCAATTGTGGTGAGATTGGATGTTTTGAAATACAATTTTCCTTATAGGCAGTAATGATTAAGATGATTAAGATCATGATGGAGATAATGAAAATAAATATCAAAAGTCTGATAAGAATAAGAAGAGGATTAAGAATTTTAAAAATATTAAGAAAACTAAGAAGAGATTTCTACTCCAAGGAAGATTATTGCTTATCAAAGTTAAGTAGTGATGATGGTGTTTTTTATTATGAATCTGAGTTTAAACATGATGATGTAGGTGATGAAGTCTTATTCATGGCCAAAGGTGCTAAGAGCTATAAAAGTGAAGGCTCCATTTTTGGTTAGAGAAACTTTGTAAGTATCAATTGATAATAAAGGCTACACACAGAGTCAGTGTGTGGTGGGATCAAGGTAATGCATAAAAGGTGGGCGTAGTGGGAAGACAAGTTAGTGTGTGAGGTCACATGTAGAAAGAAACAAGAGTGAGGACTCAACCAATTTTCTAGAGTCAGGGATAAAAGTAGAAAATCAGAGTTAGAGTGTCAATCAAGCAAATTTCTAAGAATAGAGAAAAGTAAGTTGACTTGGTGACCAAGTAAAGACTATATTTGGAAAAACCACATGCAGAATAGAGATAAGGAGAGCACATGGTGATGTATATAATAGGATTAAAGCTTGTTGATAATATATTATTATATACCTTTGTAAAAACATGCAAGCTATTTTTGCATGCATGCCTATTATTAGGAAAGCATGTAAGTGGTGAAGAGAAAGTCCTCAACCTATAAATATTGATGATGTACTATTGTTTTAGTAGCTAGAGTTGAAGTATGTCTTTTGTGAGTGTAGAGATACTAACTTGAGTATGATCTGAGTCTGTGTGGGTGCGCGCTTGGTCCAACACATGGATATATTAAACCATGGAGTAATCAACTACTTATTCATGTATTGACTATGGTATTTTATAATGTTGTAGACACTAAATCACACACTCTAGGTATTTATCTAGTCCTGATCACATACTACTATTCATATGATTCCTAAGTAAGAAAAGTATTAATTAACCCATGTCTTTGGCCATCTTTTCTTTCTTTCTATTCCTATGTTGGTCTTACACTCTTATTTGCCTAGTATGTCTTTCCATACTTCAACATTTCTCATTCTAGACACTAGCGCTAAGCCATGATGCATGAGTTAGGCACCCCCATCTCCTTTTGGTTCCCCTGACATCTTTGTACTTTTCTCGCATCTTTTGGATCCTTTCTAGACATTTGGGCATCTTATATTTTTTGGTATTTAGCCTTTTAGGGGTTAATTACAAAATTCAAGAAAGGGAATCATATAAATATAAAGTTATGTGACCATAATAAAGGAATAAGCACTAAGCATTAACTATCACCACCTAAGGTTACATTCAAAGGTCATTATCAAGAGCATTAAAACATTCATCTAGCATACACACAAGGGCAAGGGACAACATTGTTTTGCATACACTTCATAGGAGGGGAATTTCATTCTTTCATGAACACATCTATCTACATTTTCTACATCTAGTTATTACTCGTTATCAAGTGTGACGCATAAAAGGTCCACTTAGGGCTCAATATCTTCACACACACACCTAGAACTACATTTGGTCTTAAATGTAGTGCAACGCTCAATCGTAAGATCACTCATTTGATGGTTGAGGATAGTTTGACCCCTCATTTGCATTCTTTTTTTGGGATTTGATGCACTTTTGAAGGTTTTATAGGTCAATTTCTTATTGTAGGTTATTAGCAACATCGGAAATCATTGTGTGACATACTAACCACAAGAATAAAAGGACATCAAACTCCTTATGACCATTAAAATATGGTTTTTTGAGGTTTTTGGTAGTCACAAGAGCCCAGAACTGGTCTACAGGTCTCGTAGGCGCCCTTGACCCATCTCAAACACCTCAGTCCATCATATTACGATGTTTCTACATTTTTCTGGGTTTTATTGTGACATTATACACTTTGGATTTTCTAATTCTTAAGTTCTATACACCTCCATGATCATAGCGAAACAACTAAGTCATTTTATCTCCTCATTTGCACTTACGGTTTTAAATCTTAATTGTTTATTTGCTTGGATCTATTTTGTACTTAATTGGTTATTCATTTATTACTACATTGCAATCAGATTTAGTCATCTATTCATTTCAATATTTTCTTAATAAAATGAATAGAGGATGGTAATCTACATGTATGTACTCAAACTTCTTGATTAAGTAATGTTGTTATAATTATGGTGATGATATAAGTATTATTAATCATAAGGCAAATAGTTTTGATTTGACTATACCCTGTATACAAAAGGGCTCAAAAGCCAGATAACGAAGATGAGAGAAACAACCCAGAAAAGGGCAAAACAATCAACTAAGAAGGGCTCAACAGCCAAATATTACAATATAAGTGAAAAAATGATCTAAATGTACAAAGATGTAAAAGAAAGAAGGAAAGATCAAAAAGAAACCAAAGGAGAAACAACATATAGAGCTCCGCCAAAAAACAGCTCCAGAACCACTAGATGACAGCTACATCGCAGCCAAAAAACAACATCACAACAACCCGTTACTTGATGGCTCTGTCAATCATGGTCTTGATAGCCTACAACAACATGAAGAAGGTAATGGCAGTAACCTGAGAGGAGTCTTGCATATCTGCTTGGGCAATTGCAATATCCCTTTTCTCTTTAGGACCCCAAATGCTTCTCATTAACCCCACTTAAACTGCAGACACTATGGACATGTAATGAAATTATAAATGCTTTTGAGGGTAGACAATATGCAGTCATTGCGGCTTTTAGCATTCCCCAATCTGCCATCTAAGGACTGTAGCTTCTTGTAAACCTCAGCAATAACCCCCTCTTCCTCCTCAGTTTGAAGGATTCTTTTACCCTTAGCTCTTTCCATGTTTTTTTTATAGCCCCTGTGAGCTCTTGTATCTCCTTTTCTAATCTTTCCACCCTGTCCAACAATTCCTACTCCTTGGGCTCCTCCACCGGCTTGCTAATATGCGGGATGGTTTTCAGCAAGTTCCAAGTCTTTATGGCTCCTTAGAGACCCGTTGGGAAGTAGGGATTTTAGCCTTTAAGGCTCTTGCTTTTCTTGCTGGAGACAGTATCTTCATTTTTTCTTTTAAGCAGGGGGGGAATGGAAGCAGTGTAGGCAGGTGGAGGTATGGAGGAGGGAGGTGGGGTAGGATTCACGGGAGGGCAGCTTATTATATGTGTTGTTGAGCCAATAAATTGTCATTATTATCAAGATTATTTGTATATGAATGGATGATTTGACTATGAATATTATGAACATGCATGCTAAAATTTTGAATAGTAAAGAAAAGGAGGGACTTGGTGGCTTCTCATGCTTTTGGTGAGCTTTCATATCTTTATGGATGAAGTGCCAATGCGCATAGCTCTGGTTTGGGTAAACAAAAGACTACATTTTGGTTTTGTCATCGAGACCTATTTTAAAATTGTCTACCAGGATGTTGCATGTAGATGGCATATATAATGTCTTTGGAGAGTATTGAAAGCCAAATAGAAGATGACCAAGACAATTTTACACAAAGATATAATATTGGACCTAATTTTTACACATGAAAGTGGGTTGAAAATAACCTCTATGACTACTTATACGAGATGCTCTTCAGTTTCTTCCTAATAGAGTTGTACTAATGGTTGGAAACTTACATGGAAAATAGATATCTCTGGTCAGGGAAGAGAGTTTGGATATAGGAATATTATCAAACTCTCTTTGATTCAACTAAGACATGGACTAGAGTTATAGATCATTGGTGGGAAGGTATACTTTGAAACTATACTTTGGAATACAATTTAGTCCATAAGGAGGTAGAATTTCTAGTTCTTTTATGAGCCAAGAGGATATTATTTATGTGTGATACCCTTAGCTATCAAGATCTTGATGGTAGAACTGGGAATGGAAAGATTACTTATGGCTAGCTAAATCCCCACCATGTGCAAGGGGCAGGAGAAGGTTTGGATAGGATGGTGGCAACCCTAGTAGAAGAAATACAGAGAGAGGAGAGACAACTCAAGTATAATGAAGCATGACAAAGAGGCTAGTTGATGTAGCGCTACTATCAAGAAGAATGATGATTGGTGGAAGTGATGAGATCCCCCATGGAAGATGAGGAGCCACAGTATCATGTTCTCCTAACATTGGGAAATTGTAGTAGAGAGACCCCATTAACTTTAGATGAGAGTGCGTTAGAGGAGAGAATGAGGACCGTGGGTATACATCTGACCCAACTTGAATACCTAGCCCTTGCACTAAGGTGTTCCAGATGTAGAGGTAGTTTTTAAAGAGCATCATAGTGAAGGTGAGTGAGAAATTAATCTCCACGTTAGGAAGGAGATATAGGTAGGCACATATTCTAGTTTCACCTCAAGAAGTGCAGTGGATTAGGGACATGTGCACATGGTAGCATAACAAGCACTAGTGTTTGAAAGTGATTTGGGATGATTTTTTACGGGCATGTCATCAGGATTAAATGTTGGCACATAGACCATTGGAAGCAATCCTATAGGTGTTGTTACAACACAAATAGTGGGTGTCTATTCAACACAACAACTAGGACACAAGGAATTTCATCTACTGGACCATAGGTCACATGGAAGGAGGCTCAGGAGGTTCAGGTAAGCCACTGTGTGGAGGAAATCCTGGTGGGGGATCAATTTTTGGGTCTGGTCCTAACCCAGGGTAGGTCCCACCACCATACAGCAACCTCCCTAACAACTAGTAGACACCACCTAAAAAAACAGTAACAATAGGAACCTCAAGTTTTTTTTGAGATGTCTCTTCACTTTCCAAAGTATAGGGGTATGGAGGATGATGCTGAACATGTGCACAAGTGTGAATTATTATGGAGAGCTAAAGGGAATCTACAACTTCTAATAGAAAGGCAAGTCAATTTTCCACCACACTTCAAGGGCGAGCACATATAGTTGGTATAGAAAGTATGATCTACACTAGATTGGTGGATTATGATGCATTGTGCACTTGTATTTTTCACTAAATTTCACATTCCATAGTTTGAGCAATAGAGTATTAATGTGCTCAAGGAGATCAAGAATGGTTTATCTTGAAAGTGTGAGGGAGTATGATGCATGGTTTAAAACTCTTATGTTTAATTTATCTTATGATATTCATCAGATCCAACATGCATAATGGTTTGTTGGAGGATTTTTGAACTCTGTTTTGAAGGGATTTATCACACAAGACATACTTGATCCACACGAGGCTTTGGAAGAGCTCTATGCATTGAAATAGTTGGGAGTGTAGACACTAGAGTGAGCCCTTTTCTTGAGGCATAAATAACAGCTATGGCTAAGCAAATTGGAGAAGCTTTCTACCAATTCAATGCATGAGACATAATAGTGGGTTATGGTGCACCGATTGTGAATAAGAAGGGACATACGAAGGATAGTTTTCCATGTAGGAATGTGTGTGCACTATTACAGTCTTGTGATATTTTCCATAAGAATCATGATGTCTGGAATTTCCCTCTCTTGCAACAGGTAATGATGAAGAATGTATCTATGTACTATAAAGATTACAATGATGCACATACCCATGATATAAATATTTCCGGTTGATATACCAAATTCATGAGGCATGTCGAGACTTGATTGTGACATACCATGTGGCAAGTAGCTCTCAGGTATAGGAATCCAGCCTATGAAGGGACAAATAATGGAGATGGTGGGTTCTGAGGTGGATATAGGAGTAGAGGTTGTGGTGGTAGAGGAAAGTTTATGCACAGGATTTGTTATACTTGTGGGTCCCCAGATCATTACCAAGTGTGAAGTGTCCCCAGAATCAGGTATGTGCACGTATTGTGGAAAAAAACATAAGGTTGAGGATTGCCCTGATATTTATGAGCATATGTGTAAAAATAAAAATAAGGACAAAGGTGTGGTTATGATCAAGGTACAACATGTGAAGAATCAAGTAATGGGCACCTAAGAAGATCCTGATCCAGAATTACAACCTATGTTGGTTACTATGCATGTAGAAGTAGCATGCATGCGTGAGCCCCTTAAATCCAAACCACTCATCAAAAGAGAGGAAATTATGCATGTCAAGTATCCAGATGTTTCTCATCAGAAGGAGGTCTATCTAAGAAACTATGGGAGTGATCAAAGAGATTTGTAGGGTGAGATTCAGTGCCTGAAGGAATAGGCACATGAAAGGGAATGCATGAAGAACAATTAGCTCCCACAGAAGGACGTGTAGATGATTTAAAGGAGTATGCAAGATGTTGAGAAAGGAGAATATCATCCCACTATTAGGAGAATGGCTGTGTGAGAATATACTCATGTGTTGGAGTTGAGCACGAGCAATAAGATCCTTCATGTAAATTTTCCACCACATAACCATGAGTATGAAAAGGAAATCACATTGGATGCAGTGATTGATGGTTGGATGGTGAGTAATATTTTGATTGACACATGTGCAAAGGTGAATGTTTTGACTTTGGATGCATGGAACCAGATGGGAAGGCCACCATTGCAGCCATCTTCTAATGTGTTATATATGGAAAATAAAACAAGGGTCATGCCTATTGGGGTATTGAAAGATGCTTCAATTACCATTCAAGGAGCCAAGTTTATAGGATATTTTGAAGTCTTGGAGATGGCTGAGGTAGATAACTTCCCAACATTACTTAGCGATCCTTGTGTTATGAACAATGTTGATTTTGCTTCAACAAAAGATATATCAGTTTTGAGAACAAGGATGAGTGTGGTCATACCCCTGGATGATGTGAAGGTTACACCTTATTGAGCTTGTGAGTGAAGAAGAGTTGAATAGGATTTATATACACACAATGTGACCCTGAGAATGTGGAACCATCTAAGGAAGGCATACTTCAAGTGGGAAGACGTGTAGTCTATCAGTGACACTACTAGTGTTTCTTGTGACAATTGGGCCCATGACATGTATGAAATGGTTGGGCACGAGGTTAAGGGAAGAGTTACCTAGATGATCAGACCACACATGATTAGGTGTTTGGGAAAAACTCAGTTACCTAGGTATACTGAGAGAGGAGAATCCTAAATCTTTCTTGCACGCCATGGAATAACAATGGAAGAATGATGGGTGATAGAAGGAATATGTTTTGGTGTATACCTTGCATGGAACAACAACAGTGTGCTGGTGGGAAACACACAGAGATAACCTTTTGGGATGAAGAAGGTGAGGGTAGCCTTTTTAACAAGGTTTACTTGGAGATAATACCCCTACTCTTATACATGAGTATGATGGTAAGACTCCAGTGCTTTGGTACATGTCCATAACTATGAGAGACAATGGGTGCAAGGTCAGGAGGCTTTACCACCATCTCTTTGGGTACATAAGTTCTATTCTACTTGCATGGATGTGCACATGTGTGGTATGTGCATTCTGAGCTCAAGTAAGAGACTGCAAGTTGGCACAACATGACTAAAGGTATGGCTCACACTTTTGATTATTTTTCTAATAAGCCACTAGTACATGAGGCCTTATAGATAATGAAGCACATCACACTGGGGGATAGTGCAAAAGGATAAAGAGCTCATGTTTCAGTTACTTGGGGATCCTAATCCTGAGGCATGTGAAGATACAATTGGAAATAGAGGAGATATTTTGGGGTGCACCTAGAAAGAGAAGTAAAAAGGGAAGATGGTATACCTCATTGATGATGAAGAAGTGGAGAACCTGATATTATCCATACAGAGGGTGTGTGTAATGGACTCTGTAGATGAAAAGGAACACAGTGTACCATGTTCCTATGAAGACCAAGAAGGTTAATATTGGCACTGAGGATGTGCCTAAGGAGGCCATCATTGGAGATTACTGGTTATAATAAGAGGTAGCAAAGATTATTGAGATTATTGCATGACTTCCAGGATTTATTTCCAAGAGGTTATCATGAGTTGAAAGGTGTGCATCCCTCATTGGGAGAGATGAATATTAAGTTAAAAGAAGGTGTGTGTCTGGTTTGGAAGAGGCCTTATAAGATGAACCCAAACCTGTACGTGTGAAGGTGAAAGAGGAAATTGACAAAATGCTTAAGTCTAGAATCATTGAACCAATTGAGGAATCTGAGTGGGTTAGTCCCATGGTGATCAACATCAAGAAGGATGGTTGGATTAGGATCTGTGTAGATTACAGGGAACTCAATGCTTCATGTGTCATAGATCCTTTTCCTACACCATTCACAGAGGAGATCCTTGAGGGAGTTGCAGGGCATGAAATTTATTCATTTAGTTGATGGATTTTAGGCTATCACCAGGTGCGCATTGCACGTGAGGATCAAGGAGAATACTACCTTCACCACTGAATGGGGAATTTTTTCATATACTGTGATGCCCTTTGGATTGAATAATGTGCCAGTAGTATTCTCGTGCATAGTTGTGTAGGATTTTCATGACTTCATTCATAAGTTTTTGTAGGTTTATCTAGATGATTGGATTGATTTATGGGCTTGTAAAAGATCATTGTGATAATTTGAGGCTCATGTTTGAAAGATGTAGGTAGTTAAGCATCTCTCTCAATATTAAGAAGTGTATCTTTACTACACCCTTTGAACTTTTCTTGGGCACATTATTTATAAGGATGGATTGTTGGTAGATCCAGCTAAGATTGTAGTGATTTTGGGATTAGAAGAACCTACCAACCAAAGTGAAGTGTGCATGGTTTCTTGGGGCATACTGGTTATTACATGAATTTTATCAAAGGATATGAAAATATTTTGTGCCCCTAGAGGAATTTCTCAAAGCTAAAGGAAATTTTTATTGGGGTGACATGCAACAACAGGCATTTGAAACATTGAAGGAGAAGCTTACCACTACACCAATCTTGTGACTTCCCTTTATGGAACAAACCTTTTCATGTACATGTTGATGCCTCTAGCATGGCTATTGGCACAGTCTTGGCAGTAACTAGGAGAGGGTAATGTGGATCATCCCATATGATTTGCAAGTAGGAAGTTGACACCAGTAGAGCAGAATTATACAACAACAAATTATGAGGCATTATCTATGATCTACGTGCTTCAAAATTTTGATAGTACTTATTGGCCACACCATTTATTTTCTATACAGATCATATGGCATTGAAGTACTTGGTCAACAAACCTGTTTTGCAAGGGTGCATCTATCCCGGTGGATACTCCTTTTTCAGGAATTTGATTTTATAGTTGTTGTAAAGCCAGGAAAGAGCAATTTGGGACCTGATCACTTATCAAGGATCAATTGTGTGGAGAGACACAAAGTATTGAAGAAAACTATGCCTGATGCATAGTTATTCAGGTTGAATCATGTGCCAGCATAGATTTGGAGGACATTGCAGTATTTTTGTGCATTGGACTTATGCCAGAGGGAATGAAGACATTGGAGAAAAAATAACTTGCTATTCGAGCAACACCATATCAACTTATTGGAGGAGACTTGTATAAAATGGGAAGAGATGAGGTCTTGTGCAGATGTGTTCTTGAGCATGAGCATGAAGCCATTATGGAAGAGGCTCATGGAGGAATTAATAGGAGGACATTATGTAGGGGATGTGACTGTGCACAAGATCCTTCTAGCTGGTTTATGGTGGGAAACATTGTACAAGGATACTAAGGCCTTTGTCAAAGCATGTGATCATTATCAAGGATTGGAAAGCCTCTAAATAGAGATGAAATGCCTTTGAGACCTATAGAAAGCATGAAAACCTTTTGAGAAATGGTTTATTGATTTTGTAGGACCTATTACACCACCCATGTGTAGGACTGGAGCACACTATATCATCACATGTATTGGACTACTTGACAAGGTGGGTAGAGGTTGTGCCTATAAAGGATTACATAGCAGCTACAAAAAAAGGTTCCTTTGGGAGAATATTATCAGTCATGTATGGATTCCCTTTGAGCTTGACAAGTGATAGAGGAACTCATTTCTTGAATGAGAAAATCATAATCTTGCTAGTAGAGTTTATGGTGGCACACCATAAGACTACTCCTTATCACCCTCAAGAAAATGGAACTGTTGAATCTTTCAACAAGATCTTAGGACAAACACTAACAAAAATATGTGATGTTGGAAGAAAGGATTGGGATGACAAGGTATCAATCATTCTTTGGGCATATAAAACAACCTATAAATGGTTGAACAAGGCCACACCCTTTCAGTTGGTGTTTGCGTGCAGAGGTTGTACTACCTGTGGAATTTATGTTACCATCCCTATGTATTACATGTGTAGGATGGATTGTCTGATGAAAAGGTTGTGGAAGAGTGCATTGAGAAATTGATGTAATTAGATGAGAGGCATGTCATTTTGCATTGGATCCAGAAGATAGAAAAGGATGAAAAAGGCTTGGCATGATAGGCACATCAAGAATAAGTATTTTGCAGTTGGAAAGATGGTCCTTTTGTATGACTCCAAGTTTTGCACGCCACCCAAGGAAGTTGAAAGTCCATTGGTTGGGACCCTTTGTAGTGACCAAGATATTTGAATCAGTGCATGTCAATTACAAGTGCTGGATGGCACCATGTTTCCCAGTTACTTCAATGGGAGTAGGTTGAATCCCTACTATAAATAATCTTCTTTATGTTTGTAATAAGGTAGTATTTCCACTTAGATTAGATTTCCTTTCATGTTTTGTTTTTTCTTTTTATTGTTTAATTATAATAAGCATGTTCGCACACAGAAGCTGATTACTACTTATTGATTTGATGCGTAGAGGACCGCACATACCTTTAGTGTGGGGTGGAAGTAGGTATGACTATGCAAATATGAAATCTTGGATATTGGTACATGCCTTAGATTTGGTTCAGAGGTTTGTACATGAAATTTAAAATTTCAAGGTACTTTGGATGGAGACGGGTGCGTGTGAAAGAAAAAGTGAAGGGGTTATCGGTGTTAGATGTTTAGTATGATGGTGCTTAAAGGAATTTCTCAGATTAGGAAACCAAGTGAGAAAAGAGGGCCACACACTGTAATGCAGAGGGAATAAACAACATGACAAACTACTTGGTATATGGCATAGAGGAAGATGGGTTGTGGTGCATAAGGAAGTGCGTGCAAGGATGACTATATCCAAGGAAGTAGTGGTACACCAGAAGGTTACAACTACCCACGGAGGAAGAGGAAAGAAAAAGTGTGGAAAAGGTAAAAAGCATATTTAATGCTTTAAATCAGTGGTAGGTGAGGAGTAAATTAATGCGATAAAATTTTTGGAAAACTATAAAAGGGTCATTGGTGAGTTCATTCTTACCTTGCATATTGAAGATATTTGAGCTTTTGGAGAGTGAGTAAGAGTGATTAAGTGTGAATATCTTGTTTGAAATAGATTTAGAGACAAACCAAAGCGCAATTATACACAACCTTATTAGAGCTCCTTCGGAGGAAGTGTAGAGCATGTGAAGGAAGGCATGTGGGATAAGTTATATGAGGTTTGAAAGGTTTTCACATAAATAGGGTTTGTAAAACTAGTTTGATCTAGAGAACACAAGAAGTAAAGTTAGGGCACATGATTGTTTAAGGGTGACAAATATTCTAAGAAATCAAAGAAGGAATTGAAAAATTAACGTACTTAAGGATGGAACATTGAGAAAAAGGCATTTTTATCTAGCACCTAGGGCACACATTATTTGAATTAAGAAGTTTTTAGTTGCGCATTAACACAATGGCACCAAAGAAGGCACCCACAATATCACCCAAGGGAAAGGGAAAGGGAAAGAAGCTTGTAAGTGGAGGACGTGCACTGAGGAATGGTTCTCTGAAATGTAATATCCAAGAGAGGTGATTATTAGGGAAACTATGGAGTCACACTTGACCAAGTGTAAGATTAAGCAATTATCAACCATCACTCAGAGGCACATGAAGTGTGAAATAGAGAAGGAAGTAATGAAAAATATGGATCAGAGGACCCCAGATGGTAAGTTGGTCTATGATGAAAAAGTGCAAAAGGATTTAGAGAGAGCATAGGAGTTCTCCAATTTATGAGTTTCCTTTCTTTGGAAAGCATGAGAACTTGTATCAGTGGTTATGTCATGAGTCCATGAAGGACTATTTTACTTTACAAGAAGAAGATGCACATCACCGCGCAGTTAATTGGAAGGATCACAGGTTTGCACAGTTTAGGCTCTGAGATAGAGCTTGACTTGGAGGATGATGTAAAGTAGAGGCCACTGTCATTTCTTTTAGTATCATAGGGGAGGTGCACACTATGGATATTGTGAATATTATTGACCCAGTTGTAAGAGTTTCTATGTGTCTGGTTAGTTGTAAGTTAGGTGCATTCAGAGAGGTGGATCCAAGTGAATAAGAAGTGGCTCCATGTCATGCAGAAGATGGAAAATAAAATCTGCATACAACATTTCCTCGTACATTGCATGAAGGAATTATTGAAGAAGCACATGTACAAGTACTGAAAGGTGAGAAGATAACTTGGAGCACCATCTTCTCTGGTAATTATATTCTGTGAGATAGGGGTTCCATGATGGGCCAAATGATAATGTATGGAAGTATCCTGATGGAGGAAAAGTCTCACAAATAAGGTTCACAGAGTATACTGTACGATGGAGGATAAACAATTCATACAAGCTCAGGGTAGATAAATGGTACAAGTGGATGCGTGACCATTCGAAGCATGAGTGGCACATACCAAGGGAGTTGCCTTTGGTCCTGGAAGGCCAGGCTGATTTTGTGGTGTATCAAATTTTTCTTGGGAGATTTTATATGAAGATTGGTGACAAAATCCCATGGTGTAAATTACCATTCGCTTTCATAGTCCAAGATACTTCCAAGCCTCAATGAACAAGATATTTGATGCATGGAAGTTGAAGGTTTGATGTAGATAAGGTAGATGTTGATTGCTGATACCACATATTGCAAGAAATTTTTCTATCCTGACAAGATGGCATATGTGGAAAAAATGGAGTTGGATAACATAGACATCACTTCTAAGACTCTAGCAATAGGGAAGTAGGAAGCAACAAAGGTCTACATCTATTTGAGACCTAAATTTAGTGGAAACGATATATTGATGAGGAAGACCTTCCACTTACCAGGACCACCAAAGGGTAAGAAAATGGTGGGAAAAAGAGAACACATGAAAATACCCCTCCCCATCAAGAAGAAGAAGAAGAAGGAAGAAAATGATGAAGAAGAGGAGGATAAAGGAGCCGACCCTTGACCATGACACAAAGAGAAGAGGTGGCAACAAAAAGAGCAAAGGGAGGTAGGCCATGAAGGTGCAAGAACCTTCAGAGTGAACAAGAAGTTCACCAAAGAAGTCAATTCCTAGGGAAATGACCCTAGTGAAGAAGAAATCCAAGAGTGGTTTCAAGCGAAGAGACAAAGGACGTAGAGAAGTCTATGGTGAAGAAGAGGTACCACATGACCCTCTTTGACCATTCACACTGGTATAGAGGACATGGATGAACAAAGGAAGATCACGATAGCACGCTATGATCCACAAGGTCCCTGAGTGACGAGGATGATGAAGAGGAAGAGGCCTTGGCAAACCACTTTACAAAGAATGTAGGAGGAGACTGGGAGCTTGACAAGAAGAGCGTGACTAGAGTACGACGAGGAGGAAGAAAAATATAAGGACAGGCATAATGCATGTGAAAAGGTACATGTGAAGGTATAGGAGAAGCAAGTGGCCCGAGTACATAGATATTGCACAAAGGTACCTACAGTGAAAGATAGGGAAGGGAAGACAAACAAAGGAGAATATCCCCAGTGCCCTCTAATGTAAATACAATGATGATCCTTACAAAAGTCCTTCACGCACGATACCAAAGCTCCAGTATGACCAGAAAAATATCTCTTATGTTGGTAATTATTCGATAAGAATGCAAGCCATCCTATGCACTAAGAAGATGCTTTCTTGGAATTTATAATCACACATGGAAGAGCCCAATGGTTTAAATTAAACGCAAGAATATTTGCTAAGTGAGACCTCAACTTAAAGTGCTAGCACTTAGAGAAGCCTTCCCATGACTGTCAAACTCACAAATACTCACTAGATGAACAATCATGAAATGCGCTCAAAAAACTAGTGACAGAAGTTGGCACGTGAGATTTTTTGATAAAGGATTCCGGCCATCATTTGATGAATGTGCACGAAGAGCTCTAAGAGAAGGATCAAGAGGATTCATGATCTTAAATGAAGTAAATTGAGAGAGGAAAAAGGGAAGAACATGTGCACCAAGTATGCTTATAAGAAATCCAAAGTGTATTGTAGATATTTTCACTACTGCGTACCCAAACTTGGTTGAATGTAGGTCAAAGATGAATATGAGACAACATGCTACACTATTTGGAGGACTTGACATGGATGCGTGTCGCATGAGAGAAGGAAGGGTACATGGCCAACAAGTAGAGGATTTGGCCCATGCAGGACAAGGATGATATGGGAACATTTTTAGAGACACATATTGTCATAGTATGAGGTGCTAGCTACCATAAGGTTAAGGATGCGTGCTGAAGGGAAGTAATTTGTTTTTGAAAACTGTCAAGATTTTTTTTAACCATCCTCAAATATGCATGCCACCATCCATGAAGAAGGAAAAATTCAAAGGATATATAGGCCAAAAATAAGAACAATGGATGGTCAAGTTGGGAGTGAGGTATTGGCTGAAGTTGAGACAGAAAAGAGACTTGATAATAACTATAGAAGCCGCACTAAGAGACAGGATTAAAGGAACTTGATTTCCCTTCGTATGCACACACGATGGATGCGTTAGATGATGTGGCTTCGCATAGTTGAGAATTATGGTCAGGGAGCTCAAGGAGAAAAATTGACGAGTTAACTCCCACAGAAGTACCTGACATCATTGATGCCGAATACCAGATCAAGGCAACAAAGGAGTTGGAAGGCAAGAGGGAGTTGGAGAAGATTTTGGATAAGACAATTCCCTAAATTACTTCAGGGATCCTTCATGCACTAGAATTAAGACACCTGAAAGTTCAACGATTCTTTTAATTCTTAAGTGGGAACAAGCCCATATTATTATTATTTAATTTATTAATTCTTGCAAGGAATTCTTATAGTCAATATTGTCGAGGATAGAAAATATCCCTAGTGTGGGTTAATGTTGGTCAATAAAAATTGATAAGTATTAGCCATGCATCATAAAGGATACATGCAGGGTGCACATGTGCTTGAGGATGCAAGGAGCAGCATAAGGGGCGTTCACGCAGTGGAGAAGATAGGTCATGCGCATGGGGTTGCATACATGTGAGGAACAAGAGTACAGGACTTAGCCAATTTTCTAGAGTTAGGGGATAAAAATAGAAAAGTCAAAATTAGATGTGTCAATCAAGTAAAGGTCTAGAAATAGAGAAAAACAAGATGACTATGACGGCCAAGCAATGGATATATTTATAAAAATCACATGCAGGAGTCAGGGATAAGGACAGTAGCACATGCATGATGCCTAATAATAGGATAAAAGCATGCTATAATTGGATTAATCTATTATTAGCAAAAACATACAATCTTTTGTAAAATTAGGAAAGAAAACATGCATGCAATTTTTGTATGGATGGTCGACTATTTTTAGGAAATAAGTGCATATAAGCAGGTGAAGGGCAAGTCCCCACCCTATAAATATTGATGATGTACTACTATTTTAGTAGATAGAGTTGAAGTCTATCTTTTGTGAGTGCAGAGATACTATCTTGAGTATGATTTGAGTCTGTATGGGTGTGCATTTGGTCTAGCGCATGGATACATTGAACCATTGATCCATAGGGATCTAAAATGACTCTACTTCATCAGATCAGTCAGCATGAAGAAGGAATATAAATACATGGAGGTTCTATCTTTATAGTAATATGACCACCACTTTGTGCAGAGTGAAGGTTACATAACTGCCACCCAACCAGGGTGGTGGACCTATAATCGCTACCCAACCAAGGCGGCGGTCCTGACACCCACCAGTCTACATTGGGCGGTGGTCCTGGCTCTTTCAGACAGAAAATAAAAATATGAAACGAATATCCCAAAAATTTGAAAGGTTGTCTATGTCTCTTCTCCTCCATGAGATTTTCCATTCTCCAGTGCATGGGAGGACATGAGAAAGGCTATAAATATATGTTTATAGAAGATAATATGATCATTGAAGTTGGAAAGCAAGTTAGCAAGAAGTTCTTAGTGCTGGAATTGTGTTTTGTAGAATAAAGGAGTGTTAAGACAGAGCAATTAAGTAATTGGGAGGAAGTGTGAGGTAGTTTATACTTCTCTTTCGTACTTATTTTAATTTTTATACTTATTTTTTTAATTGTCCAATAAAAGTGGGAAGAAAGAGCAATTTCCCTTCCTGACTATTTTTTCTTCCTCTAGAGGTTTCCAGGATAAAAATTGTTGGTGTTTGTGAGTTTGTATTCTTTCCTTTCCTACAATTGTTGATTCTAAGCATAAGAAAAATTCATTCACTAGCTATATCTGTCATTTTATAATAGAAAGTAGAATACCATCGTTTAATTTGTGATTCTGTGGAAAATTCCAAAGTTGAAGGGTTTAAAGATCATTTTGGTATCAAAGCTAACAAGTATCCAGGATTGTGATATTCATTCTTGGATTTGTATGTTAGTGATGAGATCTAAAGGTGAAGAGGCTTTACCTTGTGATCTAGAAATTTCTACAAGGAAGTAGAAGTAAATAATTTGGGGACAATTGCAGGAAGAGAACTTAGTCCATAGAATCAAGATGTTGGAGACCATGATGGATAAGATGTTTAGAAGGCAAGAAGAACTTGCATATTTGAAGAAGACAACTTTTGTCAAGCAAGACTCCATGGACTCATTGGTTCGAGGCTTAGCTGAAAATTTTAGCATAGGGAAGAGCCACCATGAGGAAGATTATGGAGAAGAGCATGAAAAAGAGACTTCAAACACAAGAGAAAAGGTAAAATCTGATCATACTCCTTTTAAAGTTGAGATGAAAGTTGATATTAAAAGCTTTGAAGGACAAGTAAATGCAGAGATGCTTGATAAATGGTTAAAATAGTTAGAAGTCTACTTTAGCATCCATAATGTCACTAAGGCACAGAGGATCACCTTTGCACGTCTCAAAATGGAGGGACACGCTCTGGTTTGGTGGGAAACCCATCTAACCACTTATGAAAAGAAAAAGCATCGTATTGTGAAATCTTGGCAAGAATTTAAAGAATTACTTAGAGCTAACTTCTATCATATTTGCCACAGGATTGACCAAATGATCAAATGGCAGTATTTTAGACAAGGCAATGGTCAAAGTGTGCAGGACTATACTACGGAGTTTTGGAGGCAGGCCATGTTGCTAAACATGGACTTGGAGGATGAGGATCTTCTGACTAAGTACTTGGGAGGAATTCACACTCACCTTTGAAGAAAAGTCATCTCCACAAATCCCAAAGATCTGAACGAGGCATGTGTGTAGGCATACTACATAGATGATGAAAAGAAGCAAGGAGAAGTAGAGTCAAGGGTAAAGCAGTCGACAAATATTATGGGCAAACAAGTAACAAGGGTAAGTGGAAAAAGAAAGGTAAACAAGCTGCCACTACTTTAAATGCTTGTAAATATCCCAAGAATTTTTGCAAGAACTGTGATATCAATGGTCATACTGACGCTACATGTTGGAAGTTACATCCAGAGGTACACCCAAAGAACTAAACCAAGGACTCAAAGAAGTCCACGACAGTTGTAAAAACAGAAGGGGAGATGGAAATCTAAGATGAATCTGATGTAGATGAAATTCTTGGATGCACGGCGACCAACATGGACAGCCAAGAAGAGCATATGAGTAGACTATTCCAGATCAAAATCCAAATCAAGAGAACTAAGGTAAATGCTTTGGTTGATACCGGTTCTTAGTCTAACTTAATTTCTGAAGCAGTTGTAAAGAAGCTTGGTCTTGAGACTTACGATCATCCACACCCTTATCCTTTAGGTTGGGTGAAGAAGGGTGTTGAAATTCAGGTAATAAGAAGAAGTAAGGTCAAGTTTGTGATAAATTCCCAGTATATTAATGTTTTGTAAGCTAATGTTATTCCACTTGATGGTTTTGATGTTGTATTCAGGATTCCTTACTTATATAGTAGGGATTCTATATTTATGAGAAGGGAAAACTAGTATAGATGGGTCAAGGATGGGATCAGCTACAACATCTAGGCACACTAGTGTAAGACACAGGTTACTATGGTAAGTGCTAACTAAGAAAAATGACTTATTCAGGAAAATCATAATCAGTTTTGTTTACTTTTGTTAAAGTATAAACAAGATGGGGAAGAAGTTTCAAATATTTCTAATGAGGGAAAGCATGATTTGGATAGTATTATTCAGTATTTTCAGGAAGTATTTCAAGCTCCTAATGGGTTAACACCAAAATGAGAAGTAGAGCATGAGATTTAGCTATTGCAAGAGTCCCCTCTACCGAACATCGGGTTGTATAGGTAATCCTTGATTGAGAGTACTGAAGTAAAGAAACAACTCTAGGAACTACCGGACCAAGGGGTGATACATCCAAACACCTCACCATGTGGTTCGCCTATTGTTATGGTGCCAAAGAAGGATGGTTCTTGGAGAATGTGTGATCTAAAAATCAAATTTAACTAGGAATTGTGCACACACACAATTTTGCTTTGTATTGATTTTCAATGTAAAAATTGAGCATTATATCCTTTTGTATTTTTAATAAAAGAATTAAAACTACAAGTACTGTGCAAAAATATAGAGAAATGAAGATAATTCACCAGTAATTTGACACAAAGCATGATAACGGAGTTCGGCACTTGAGGCCTACGTCTCGGGTCTGGTTGAATGGGACCGATCTATAAAATCTTGAAAATAATTCTTTACAAAGAATTCTACAAAATTATGACCTTCTCATAGTCTTCCTCTATCAAAAATAACATGGGTTGCTTTTTACTTCTCCTCAAAATTCCACTCCTAGCTCAAGTTATGAGCATTTCAATAATTTACACAGTCCCAAATGCTCTTCAAATACAATAAAGCTCTTTTTATAATGTTTCCAAATAGCTGGCTCAATGGTTAGGACCTAAAATTTTGCATGGGAGGTTAGTGGTTCAAATCTCCTCCAATTCCCTCTCCTTCTCCTTAGGCGGCTTTGTAGAGATTTATCCCACATTGTGGGTGCGAAAAATGAGGAAAGCCTTTAAAACAAAGGGGTCGTGCATGTTTAGATTGGCTTAAGAGCCACCTTAGCCTCTTGGAATGTGGGGTGCTTGGTTGGATGGATAGGTGAAGTGCATAGGGTAGTTAGGATATTTTATAATAGATTTTGGAGGATATTCCAACATGGAGGGATAAGGAGTTAGAATATTTGGAGAAATGCGTGGCAGAAATGTGTGGCAAGAATTAATGCGTGGAATTTAAATAAACTTGACCACCCATGTGGAATTTAAATAAACAAATTTTGCCTTATCATTTATATTTTCCATGTGTCACATTTTAATTTTTCCATGTGGTGGGTACACGTGTCCAATCAGCGTTTTGTGCCCAAAATTTTCCAGTTGCCCTGAAATTTCAGTGGGCCATAACTTTTGCATACTAGCTCTGTTTCCTACAAATGAGATATCGATGAAATTGTATAATTTTTATCCATGCTTTAAAAAAGACTGTAAATTATTCTGAGAAGTTCTTAGATTGGTGTTTCTCTATGAGGATCCTCTGGATCATTCCTCCCCACTGAGAAACTTTTGGACCCCAAAAGTCAACTTAATTAGTGAATAGGTGAGGCTATTTCTCCCTCACCTTTCCAGTTTCCATCCATTTAGCCTTGTTTGGATGCATGCCTTTGAATCCAACATGAATATACTCAATATCACCCCTTCGCGAAGTTCTTACTTTCCTGTCCAAAATGATGTCTTCTTGCAACTCATCAAGATACTCTGGAGCAAAATCATCAATGGAAGGCATTATGTTAGCATCATCATGATCAACAATCATAGGTGGTTCATACAATCTTTAATTCTCAACATTTACAACTGAGTATATTTGCATATATGGAGGTAAATCCAACTGGAAAGTGTTGTTACCAATTTTTTCCAATATTTGGAATGGACCATACCGTATAGGTTTCAATTTTTTACCTTCACCTGTAAGTCTTTCCTTGTTGATGTGAAGCCAAACTGAATCACCAACTTTGAACTTGCGATCAGTTCTATGTTTATCATGCCTAGCTTTGTACTTAGCCTGACTTTTCTCCAATTGTCCACAGACATATTGATGAACCTGTTGTATTCTCTGCACAAATCTTTTATCCTTGTCAAAATCACTTGAACCATTAACAACAGTTTCATGTCCATAATATACATCTAATGGAGAATTAGGTAGATATCCATAACAAGTCTCAAATGGAGACTTCAAAGTAGAAGAATGTAAGGAAAAATTATAAGCATGTTGCACATAAAATAGATGTTCATCCCATAACTTAGGATGTTTGCCACAATAGCCCCTGAACAAATGTACTACTGTGCGGTTTACAACCTCCATTTGACCATCAGTCTGTGGATGAAAAGCAGTGCTCTTTTTCAGTTTTGTGTCCATTAACCCCCACAATGTTGACCAAAATTCCCCAAGAAAACTAGAATCCCAATCAGATATAATTGAAGTAGGTAAACCAAAATGAACCCAAACAAACTGAAAAAACAAATGTGCAGTTCCCTCACCAGTTATTTGTTTAGTACATGGAACCAACACACACATTTTGCTAATTATGTCCACTACCACATATAAGTAATCATGTTTCTTCTGTGTCATGGGCAAGCCTCCTACAAAGTCCATGGAAAAACTTTCCCAAGGCCTTGTCGAAACAGGAAGAGGAGTGTAAAGTCCTAATTTCTTGTTACTTGGCTTGCTTGTGGCACAAAGAACACATCCCTTAATATACATGTTTACATGTTCATGCATTCTAGGCCAATAACAATATTTTTGTAAATGTGCAACTGTCTTATTAACACCAAAATGCCCTGAAGTAAGAGAAGTATGTGCTTCCCTAATCATATGCACACGTTCATTTCTGGAATACAAAGTTTACCAGAATGAAATAACAATCCTTCATGCAAATGATAATATTTTTCTCCTACTTGTTTCCCACTTACTATATCCTCATACACTTCTCTAAAATCAACATCATTTACATATTGTTCCTCATAACTAACATGAGCCAAAGAACTATGTTGCAAGAGAATAGATGCTACTACCACTGGTGGTCTAGATAACATGTCGGTAGCTTTGTTTTGAATACCTTTTTTATACCTAATTACAAGATGAAATTGTTGCAAAAATCCCATCCACCTGAAATGTCTAGGCTGCTGCAATTTGGTTTGTGTTTGTAAGTATTGAAGTGGTTGATGGTCAGTATGTAAAATTGTTTCTTTTCCCATTAAATAATGCTTCCACTTTTTAACACTTTGAACCAAAGCATACAACTCTTTATCATAAGTTGGATAGTTTCTTACCACACTTGTAAATGTTTCTAAATGGTAACACACGGGTTATTTTTTCTGCATCAAAACTACCCCCATTGCGTAGTCACTAGCATCTGTCTCAATCTCAAATGAATGTTGTAAATCTGGAAGTGCCAAGATCATAGCGGTACTTATCTTCTCTTTCATTGTATCAAAGGCTTTTTGTTGTTTTCCTCCCCACTGAAAGATCTGTTTAATACTTGTCAAAGCATGCAAAGGAGATGCAATATTTGAAAAGTTAGCAATAAATTTTCTCCAGTACTGAACTGCACCTAGAAAAATCCTAACTTCCGTCACATTAGTGGGTCTAGGCCATTTCACAATAACCTCTATTTTTGCAGGATCAATTCTCAATTCTCCATTTCCTACAATATAACCCAAGTAAATTAAAGATGTTTTTCCAAATTCACATTTTGACATCTTCAAATACAATTTCTCTTTCCTTAGTGCATCTAAGACTTTCTAGATGTGTTTAACATATTCATCCCATGACTTACTGAAAATAAGAATATCATCTAAGTAGACAATAACGAAATTATCAATGAATGGTCTAAAGATTTCATTCATAACTCTCATGAATGTTTTTGGTGCATTGCACAAACCAAAAGGCATCACTAACCATTCAAACAATCCATGTTTTGTTTTAAAAGCAGTTTTCCAAACATCACCTTCTACAATTCTTACTTGGTGATAACCACTTCTTAAGTCTAACTTAGTGAAATAAATTGCATTATTTAATTGATCCAGTAAATCATCTATTCTAGGAAGACGGTAACGATTCTTTATGGTGATCTTTTTTAAAGCACGGAAATCAACACACATTCGTCAAGTCTCATCCTTCTTAGGAACCAATATAATTGACGAACCACATAGGGATGTACTTGGATGAATTATACCTTGAGCCAAAAGTTCCATTACCTGTCTCTTGATTTCCTCATTCTCTACTACTGACAACCTGTACATTCTGATATTGGGGAGAGGTGCATCCTGAAGCAACTATATCTCATGTTGAACCCCTCTTTTGGGAGGTAGAACTTGTGGATCCTGAAAAACATCATCAAAATGAGAAACAATTTTTACCAATTCATCCGTATGTTTTAGATCGCAAGTCTTAAAAGCCATCTCATGTTATTTTTCTTTGGCTTTGACCACCATGAGCACAACACTTTTGCTTGAGTTTACAAGCCTTTTCATTTGATCTGCAGTTACCAAGGATAGATTATTCTTTTCACGGTGAGCTCTAACTATAAACTGAATTCCATCCTTTACAAGCAAATATTTATTATCTTCCCTATAGAAGATTGCTTTACAATCATATAAATAAGTACTTCCCAAAACCACCCCACAAATATCCAAAGGAACTACATCCAATTCAACCTCATCTATAAACTTATCTGTAATGGAAAATCTGAAAGTACAAGTTTTAGTTACCTGTAGTTTTGCATCATCACAAACCCAGCCCAAAGGATAAGGCTTAGGATGTGGTTTAGTTTTGAGTCCTAGTTTCTTAACAACCTCCTCAGAAATTAGATTAGCTTGGGATCCACTATCAAAAAGAGTATCAATTTTCGTATGCTTTGACACTACTCTTATGTGGAAAAGCTCATTCCTTTTCTTATCATCATGTATAGTTTGTTTACTAGAAGAAGATGCAACATTTGTAGTACTATTGTTGGCAATTGAAAGTTTTGATTTACCTTGAAAAATCATAGCTGTGATCTTTGTTTCATCACCCGAATCTGACCCAAGATCATGGATTGCAGTGTTTGTTTTCTTTTCTTTTCCTTTCTTAACCATCCATTTAGGCTTCTTTTCAGGATGTAATTTCCAACATTGAGACTCATCATGGTTCTTTTTACAATGATTACAAAATGGTTTTTCATCTTCCTTCTTAACAGTAGAGTTTTTTTTATGCTTACCCTTTCCTTTTCCTTATTCTTTCAAACCTTTTCCTTCAGATTGCTTGTTCTTTTGATTAAAAGAAGAGAAAGATGACTCCTTTGTCATTTTCCCTCGTGCTTCCAAATAGGTTGCTTGAACACATACTGCATCAAGATTAGTAGGACCTAAAAAAAGTATCATATGCCTTAGATAACTATGCAATCCACCAATATATTTGAGCAATGTTTTTTCTATGTTTAGGGAAATTCCTAGAATTAGATCCCTTTTCCTAAATTCCTGTGTGTATTCTTGAACACTTTATCCCTTAGTTATTCTTAATGTTTTCCAATCCATCATATCTTGTTGCTTATAACCAAGAGGATAAAATTGTTGCCTAAGATTTGAAACAAATTCAGACCAAGAAGTGATTTCTATACCTTTGGTTTCTTCCACTTCCTGAAGCTTAGTCTCCCACCAAATGAGTGTTGTGCCACCCATCTGAAGAGTTGTCAGATGAATCTTTGTTTCATCATCAAAAATTCTCTAAACCCTACAATATACTTCTATCTGCTTGACCCAGTTATCTAACTTCTTTGCATTTATCTCTCCAGTATACATTGGCAATTCAAACTTTATATCTAACTTTAATGAAATAAAATCAGATTTTAAAGGGTCTCTTTTAGGAATATCATAACTAGAGCTTTCTTATTTCTTACCTTCTCTAGTTCCCTTTTCCCTTTTTCTATCTTGGTACATTTCTTCCACCATTTCCTTCATCTATAGGAATGATTGATGAAATTTTTCTTCCTCTTGATCCACCATTGTAGGAATTCGAGATCATCTGGTACTAATTTTGCGATCTCCTTCAACTAACTCTTCTTCACCCTTCTTAGATTGAGACCTTGTTAACATCCAACACACAACTTGCAATCCAAAAAAAGTTGATCTGAACCAAAAATCAGTCAAAACCAGCTCTGATACCAATGATCTGAAAATCAAATTTAACTAGCAATTGTGCACACACACAATTTTATGTTGTATTGATTTTTGATGTAAAAATTGAGCATTATATCCTTTTGTATTTTTAATAAAAGAATTAAAACTGCAAGTACTGTGCAAAAATATAGATAAATGAATAGAATTCACCAGTAATTTGACACAAAGCATGATAACGGAGTTCGGCGCTTGAGGCCTACGTCTCCGGGTCCAGTTGAATGGGACCAATCTATTAAAATCTTGAAAATAACTCTTTACAAAGAATTCTACAAAATTATGACCTTCTCACAGTCTTCCTCTATAAAAAATAATAGGGGTTTCTTTTAACTTCTCAAAATTCCACTCTGAGCTCAAGTTATGAGCATTTCAATAATTTACACAATCCCGAATGCTCTTCAAACACAATAAAGCTCCTTTTATAATGTTTCCAAACAGCTGGCTCAATGGTTAGGAGTCTAAAATTTTACATGGCATGTTAGCGGTTCAAATCTCCTCCACTTCCCTCTCCTTCTCCTTAGGCGGCTTTGTAGATATTTATCCCACATTGTGGGTGCAGAAAATGAGGAAAGCCTTTAAAACAAAGGGGTCGTGCATGTTTAGATTGGCTTAAGAGCCACCTTAGCCTCTTGGAATGTGGGGTGCTTAGTTGGATGGATAGGTGAAGTGCATAGGGTAGTTAGGATATTTTATAATATATTTTGGAGGATATTCCAATGTGGAGGGATAAGGAGTTAGGATATTTGGAGAAATACGTGGCAAAAATGTGTGGCAAGAATTAATGCATGGAATTTAAATAAACTTGACCACCCATGTGGAATTTAAATAAACAAATTTTTCCTCGTCATCTATATTTTCCATGTGTCACATTTTAATTTGTCCATGTGGTGGGTGCACATGTCCAATCAGCGTTTTGTGCCCAAAATTCACTAGTTTCCCTGAAACTTCAGCAGGCCTTAACTTTTGCATACTAGCTCTATTTCTTGCAAATGAGATATTGACGTAATTCTATAATTTTTATCCATGCTTTAAAAATGACTGTAAATTATTCTGAGAAGTTCTTAGATCGATGTTTCTCTATGAGGATCCTCTGGATCAATGTGCATCGACTATCGTGCTTTAAACAAGATCACCATTAAGAACAGATATCCAATTCCCTGCATAGATTATTGTTAGTGCAAAATCACAGCACCCCTGGATGCAGATCAGGCTTCTAGGTTGATCACTCAGGCATCCAGTGTGATTGCACAACATGGAAACCTCTCTCCAAGCGTGGGACTTGTGAAACCGAGAGAGGAATCTCCAGAGAAGGCTGGTTCCTGCTCCTAAACTACCTGCCACAAGCTATTCCAGTGTAGGCAAGCTAATCTAATCCTAATCTAACCATGCCAAGGAGACAGAGAGAGAGAGAGAAGGGAAAAAAAGCAAAAGCCTACACTAAAACGGTGATACACCAGAGAAGGAGAATGTTGAACATCTATCAAAATTGCCATGGGACAAAGAGATGTGAGCAATGGGAAGGATGGACAGATGCATCACAGGCCCAAGGATAGATTTCACACAGAAAATGTCCCAAAACTCCATGAACACAGCTCCAGACCTGCAATGAACATTCAAACATGCACAAATACCTGCAATGAAGAGAGGGAAGGAGAGAACAAGCAAAAACGAGAAAGGATGGACAGATGCATCACAAAACACGTTTTGTTGCTCCAGAAGTTTACACAGAACATCATTCCATTAGTAAAAGGAAAAAATGCCATTACAGAGCAAGGGAGGAGGCTCGAACTCCATTTTCAACCCTGTTATCCTGTAAAATTGACAAGGGCAATTTTACCGATAACCTTACCGAAAATTTTGTTTCGATCCCTCGTTAGGGATCCTTCGCGTTCAAAATATTGTAAAATCCCCTTCCCGGGAAATTCAGTTTTTGAACTTTGTCTTTTTGAGCCTTTTTTGGCTGGGCGCATGGTTTTGCCTTGCAACATCAATTTTTGATGCGCCTCCTTAAAAGCCTTTGGCGCATGGTTTTCCATGTTAGCACGTCTTTCGGTGCACCAAAGGATGTTGAGTGAGTTTTTGGTGCGCCACAAGGCGCACGTAATATCTTTGTTACATAAAGTTTTGGTGCGCCAAAGGGCGCACATAGCTTCGTGTCGACAACTCGTTTGATGCGCCAAAGGCGCGCTCATTCTTCTGTTGTCATTTCCTTCCATGCGCCAAAGGGCGCACGCTTTCCCCTGTCGACAGCTGTTTCCATGCGCCATTTCAAAAGTTGGTGGCGCATTAATGACAAAATTTTCTATATATACCCGTGCGCGCCGTGTCATTTTCATTGCATTTTGTCAAGGCACGTGATCGCTCTGGATTTGTCAGCCCCTGCTCTATCATTTTCATCAAGTTGTGGACCCGCTCAAGGATTTTGGCTATATTTAAGGTAAGAGGTTCATCCTCTTTTCATTTAGTTCTTGGTGTGTGCTTGCTTGCTGGTTTTCATCAGTTGTATTTGTGCCTGGCTTGTTTCCATCCTTGAACTTTTTGTTTTCTTCCTCCTGCCTGGTCTGTGCTTTCTTTCTCCTCTCCCTCCCTCTTTCTGGATTTGATGGAAAAGGGGGGGATGGTTTTATTTTGGCTTGGTCTGATTCTATTTTATCAAACTAAGTGATGCCAAGCGTCCTTTCGAAGTGGAGGTTGAAATGTGAAAATGCTTAAGTATTTCAAGTATTCCCCATGGCGCGTTGCCGCGTCATGTTGCACCTTAGACAGTCGCGCCCCTCGGCGCGTCTACCCAGCATGCTGCAGTTAAAAATCATGCACCCCTAGGCGCACCCTTTCGGCCTGTAACACGCTCGAAACCCGCGCCTCCTTATATCCCTTTGGCGCATCTTTTACCCCTGTTGCATCCCTCTTTTATGCGCTAAAGGGCGCACCCAGCTTCCATGCAACGCAAGAGTTATTTGCGCAAGTGTAAAACCTCCAAGGCGCGGGGCGCACCTTCCGTTGCAAGTACATGATGTTGTGTAGACCCTCCATGCGCCGCGCCATATACCTTTGGCGCGCCTTTTTTCCATGTTGCACAATCTGCCCATGCGCCAAAGGGCGCACCAAACCTCAATGTAACATGCATTTCCTGTGCGCCCTTCTATATAATGCAGTCTGCTTCATCCATGCGCCATGCGCCTTTGGCGCCAACTTAACCTCTGTTGCACCCTTTTCCTGTGCGCCTTGACTATTCATCCTGTTATATACATTTTTCATGCGCCCTGCGTCCCGAAACCTTAAAAGTTCTAACTCTTTCTTCTGCTAGTATTCCAATGGAAGATCAAATGACTAATTCAAGCTTCTTGGATTGGGTTTCGCTCCTTCTACGTGCAGATCATCAGATAAGCCTTAAAGAACACATGTCTACGTCTAGCAAGAGACCCATCAAACCAAGAGGGAAGGCAAAGCTAACAGAAGAAGAAATGAAATACAAATATCAGAGGGTCAGAATGCCCGAATCACAGGCAGAGTGTAATATGGATGTCAGGGATTCTGAACTGGGCCACATTGACATAGAGGAATTCTGGGTAAGGACTCAGAAAGTGACAAGGATTCCATGGATGGATAAATTGATAGGCAGCGCCCTGCACTTTGCCGGAGGAATCCCTGTCAGCGCTGTGAATAACGAGTTCATGATGATTGTTGCACAATCCTTCAACAAAGACACGAGATGTGTCGAGAACAGCAAAGGCGAGGTAGTTATAAACCTTACTGCCCGTCGCTTTGAGTTGATGCTTGGAATCCCTCACCACCGAAACTATGTGGCTGTTAGCCAGCAAGAATGCCTCAAGGCTTGGGAGGACAACGAAGACAAGTGCATGCAATTGATGAATGAGGTCTACCTCAAGAATAAGAAGGTAGTGACCCGGTGGCCTCAAACTATCCACCGGAGTGATTTCTCAGAGGAACTCAGTGATACAATCACCTTCCTGAGCAGAGTCTTCGGTCTTTCAGATGCTCACTACTTCCATAAGTGGATGCTGCGGTACCTGGAAACAATGAATAAGAATCTACCCGATCAGCGTTTCTGCTGGGGGGAGATAATAAGCAGCACAATATCCGAGCAACTGCAACAGTTCGCTACAACAGGAGTGTTCCACATGAACTCCTACGTGGTGTATGCTGCTGCGTCTGAAAGGGATTATCCAGGGCTGCACCGAAGCGGAACTTGGCCTCAGGCCAAAATATATGAATACTATCAAGAGCTGAAGCTGTGAGAACAGCATCCAACACTTCGCTAAGATCAATGATGTTTTCTTCTATCACATCATGTGCATGTTGCGGCCAAATTTGACTCATGGCCGGACAACCAAAAACATAGTGGCAGTCACAGAGAAGTGGGGGGCCTTGTTCACCCCAGTTTCCCACGTTCACCTATCTGAGGGCGGTCAACTTTTTGGGCGAACCAACCAGGTTGCCAAGGTATGCTGGACCAAAGCTGATTTTATTGGAACTATCAAGACAGCTCGTCACATACCATGAAAAGTGCCTCAAGAGAAAGAAGGGCGGAACTCCTTTCCCCCTCACAGTAGGCCGTTACACATGCTCCAGCTATCACAAGGTGAAGGAGATATTTTCTGAGCTAGAATTGCTCAACCTAAAGCATGATTTCCCAGCAAGGCCTACATTCGATCCTAGGGGCTGTCTACCAAGGGCTAAGCTTGATCCGATTCATGTCCCTCAGATTGAGGATATCTACATTGACGTTCTCCATGAGGTAGAACTCAGAAGAAAGGATCACTCTCGCTTAGCATTAACGGAAATCATCCATTACGGAGTGGCTATTGTCCCAAAAGGCTTCCAAACCACGGAAGACGAAGTAGACAAAGTGTATAATGACACAGAAGGGGATGATTGGCCCTTCCCGGACATTGACAGAAGCAAGGCTCCTCAGACAATCGAGGAGAGGGTCAAGGAGACTATGCGGAGAACAGAGCATTGGTGCCGCATGAATGGGTTAATCTACCTCGGTGTAGATTTTACAACTTCTCCTTTGGGTAATGCACCTCCAAGGTCAAAGAAGCAGCTAAAAGGCAAAGCTGCGGAAGGTGAGCCTAGCACCATTCAGGAGGAAGCTCCTGAAAGTCCTCTTCCTTCAGAGCCTGAACAAGTAATAACCCTGGATTCGCCAGAGAAGGAATTGGCAGAGGATAGTCCTATACGCCCATCCACCCAGGATGTCGGCATCGCTACAACTACAGAGGTCCCTTCTATCCCTTCTTCTTCTCTTCCTCCCCTTCCTCAGATGTCGGCAACCACTCCTTTGGTTGTGTCTTCTCCCCCTTCTTCTACTCTCTCCCCTGCCTCTTCGTCCATCTTCTCCTCTCTCGCTGATTTTTCTTCCTCCATTTCTTCCCTCATTTCCGGGCTCCCTTCCCTTCCCATGTCTTCTGCAGCTGCGGTTTCCCTTCCTCCTGTGGGCATGTCTTCGGCTATTCTTTCAATGCCGCCGCCCGCGTGTCTCCACGTTCTTCCCCTCTTCTACCATTGCTGCTTCCCCCTCTGTCTCTGGTCCTTCTTCAATAGGACCAGCTTGGATCTCTCAGCAGCTGAGCCAACCAAAGAGGAAAGTCCCCATCGCTCCGATGGACTTTTCAGTCATTCCGGCTAAAGGAGCAAAGAAGCACAAGCCGGTTACACGCTTCTCCAAGAGCGCTGCAGGTGAGAGAGTTATGGAAATTGCCTACCCCGATCTCACCAAAGAAAAAGAAGATCTGTCTCCGGCAGATTTCACAGTGACCCAAGTCACAATGGGGACATCCTCTGAAAGTCTCCAGGGGGAAGCTCTTTCCGCAGTTGATGCACTCTGCGAAAAGCTTCAGGAAACAAAGGAAGAAAAGAGGCTACTGAAGGAGCAGAATAAATACCTACTTCAAGCCCTACAGAAGATGGGAAGTGCACCTCCCACAACTGCCGCCGAGACTCCTGAGCTGCTCAGTCAGGAGAAGATCAATGAATACTCAAAGATCGGCGAGCAAGGTATGGCTGTTTCTGCTTGGAGGAGCCAAATCCTTAAGGATAGTGAAAAGGTGATCGCCGAGTATATTAGTTTATACCTGAACATCGAGAAGGCGAATAAGGAACTCCAAACATTAGCAAGTCCAGTATCAGAAGAGCTCGAAAATGCCAGACTTCAACACGAGGCCTTCCAACAAATGTTCGACTGTTCAGTCGAAGATTTGGTCAAGTTTGGAGTATTCGGTCATCCAAGGACCCTCAACAAGATCATGTCCACTCTGGACTATCGGATAGATCAGCTCGAATTTGTGTTAGAGAAGATAGACAAGGTGAAGGAAGAGGCCCTGGATGCGATGCATCAAATGGAGAAGATTGTTCTATCTATGACTCCAGGGTTGCTCACTCCTTCCCTCACCTTGAGATCAGCTGACGATACTATCCGAATTTTCAAGGAGCTAGCTTCTCAAGGGACAGGGCCAGAAGTCACTTTCGACATCGAATCCATCAACAACCTACTGGCCTGTAGAGACTTCATCGGGTCCCTAATCGAGGCGGGTAAAGACTATTCCAGGGTCCCCGAAAAGCTCATTGATGAGCGGGAAACTTGCGAAGCAATTAGTGAAAGACACAAGGATCCATCACAGGATAGTCATATACGCCCATCCACCCAGGATGTCGGCATCGCTACAACTACAGAGGTCCCTTCTATCCCTTCTTCTTCTCTTCCTCCCCTTCCTCAGATGTCGGCAACCACTCCTTTGGTTGTGTCTTCTCCCCCTTCTTCTACTCTCTCCCCTGCCTCTTCGTCCATCTTCTCCTCTCTCGCTGATTTTTCTTCCTCCATTTCTTCCCTCATTTCCGGGCTCCCTTCCCTTCCCATGTCTTCTGCAGCTGCGGTTTCCCTTCCTCCTGTGGGCATGTCTTCGGCTATTCTTTCAATGCCGCCGCCGCGTGTCTCCACGTTCTTCCCCTCTTCTACCATTGCTGCTTCCCCCTCTGTCTCTGGTCCTTCTTCAATAGGACCAGCTTGGATCTCTCAGCAGCTGAGCCAACCAAAGAGGAAAGTCCCCATCGCTCCGATGGACTTTTCAGTCATTCCGGCTAAAGGAGCAAAGAAGCACAAGCCGGTTACACGCTTCTCCAAGAGCGCTGCAGGTGAGAGAGTTATGGAAATTGCCTACCCCGATCTCACCAAAGAAAAAGAAGATCTGTCTCCGGCAGATTTCACAGTGACCCAAGTCACAATGGGGACATCCTCTGAAAGTCTCCAGGGGGAAGCTCTTTCCGCAGTTGATGCACTCTGCGAAAAGCTTCAGGAAACAAAGGAAGAAAAGAGGCTACTGAAGGAGCAGAATAAATACCTGCTTCAAGCCCTACAGAAGATGGGAAGTGCACCTCCCACAACTGCCGCCGAGACTCCTGAGCTGCTCAGTCAGGAGAAGATCAATGAATACTCAAAGATCGGCGAGCAATGCGTATGGGTTGTTTCTGCTTGGAGGAGCCAAATCCTTAAGGATAGTGAAAGGTGATCGCCGAGTATATTAGTTTATACCTGAACATCGAGAAGGCGAATAAGGAACTCCAAACATTAGCAAGTCCAGTATCAGAAGAGCTCGAAAATGCCAGACTTCAACACGAGGCCTTCCAACAAATGTTCGACTGTTCAGTCGAAGATTTGGTCAAGTTTGGAGTATTCGGTCATCCAAGGACCCTCAACAAGATCATGTCCACTCTGGACTATCGGATAGATCAGCTCGAATTTGTGTTAGAGAAGATAGACAAGGTGAAGGAAGAGGCCCTGGATGCGATGCATCAAATGGAGAAGATTGTTCTATCTATGACTCCAGGGTTGCTCACTCCTTCCCTCACCTTGAGATCAGCTGACGATACTATCCGAATTTTCAAGGAGCTAGCTTCTCAAGGGACAGGGCCAGAAGTCACTTTCGACATCGAATCCATCAACAACCTACTGGCCTGTAGAGACTTCATCGGGTCCCTAATCGAGGCGGGTAAAGACTATTCCAGGGTCCCCGAAAAGCTCATTGATGAGCGGGAAACTTGCGAAGTAATTAGTGAAAGGCACAAGGATCCATCACAGGATCAATTTGCGCCAATGATCAGCAAGTTCTTGGAATACCCGCGCTCAGTTCCACATCTCATCTCCTGATCAGCATCAGAAACAGGCGACCCCTTTTAGGCCACAGGATGATGATGATGAATAGCTTCTTCTTCTTCTTCTTCTTCTTCTCCTCTCTATTCTCCGACTTTCTCTTCGAAATATCTGAAGTGTGTTGGCACAAACGATGACATCATCCATGTTGCATCATGGGATGATGTCATCCATCCAAGTTGTAAAAGTCAACATGACTTTTGGATATTTTGTAAATATCTTGTGAATAAGTGGTTGGCTCCATTTTGCCTTCTCTCTCCCTCACTTTCTATAAATACTAGAATACTTGTTGTATTCAAAGGGGGTGAACATTTTTCAGATAGAAATAGAGGTGAGGAGAGAAAGACTTTGAGCTTTCTTGTAACAGACAAAAACAATTAATACAATTATTCAGACTTTGTGCTCAATAGCTGTGTTATACATTAGATCTTTCTTATGTTAGATCTGCATGTGTCTTTTCTGTTGAATTCATATCTACTTTTCCGTCATTTGTTTATCAGTATTGCTTTGTTTATTTATGTGAGTAGGTTTGGCTCTGTTTACTACCAAGCCCAAAGCATAGATCTTCTGACCCTTCCGCTTTGGAATTCATTTCTTTTCTTCCTTCGAATCTGTTCTTTCTCTTCTCCTTCTTTTATTCCTTTCTCTTCGCAGCCTAGAACACTCTACTGGGATGAGATCCCAACCCCCGAAGGCAGAATCTGTGAGACTTGCATAGGTTCCTGCTAGTAGAAGTAGCAATAAACCAGTTTCGCTTTGCTGTCTCAAAGAGGGGCTAAGCCCCTGCACACTGTTGGCTCGTCTATCCATAGATCTGTCCACGCGACAGATTTTCGGACCAACAAACCCTAGAGAAGAAAAGAAGGGAGGGCAGAGCAGAAAGAATGAACAACTTTTTTTTTAAATGAGCCAAATCTGGTTTTTTACATTGTATGGGTCAAGCCCAGGGGACAGAAACGTGGGAAAACATGCAAGCCCATTCCTCATTGACTGCAGATGCATTAAATCAGCATGGAGAATCTTACCAACCCATACCCTATCACTTTGAGTGATTTTGGAGGAGAATGTGACCCATGTGCATTAAAACAGGTTGTTGAAACGTCGCTTCTGGCCATTATCATGCGTCAGCACCGTTTCTCAATTTTATCTCTTCAGAATGCACCAAAACTTGAGATTGATCCCAGAATCATGTAGAGAATTTCATAAGCTTTCCGTTGATATAAAGAACATGCAAATCCGAGCTCTAGATCGAAAGTTATGGAGGTCTGAAGTTTTAGGGCACAAAACAGGCGAAAACGTGTTTTGAAATCTTTCCCGCGCTATGCCACTTGGATGACACGTGGCACGCTCTGATTAGTCGTGTGATTCTCTCTCCTCCACCTTTCGGCGGGCTTTCTTTTGAAATTTTGACCTTTTGATGATTTTGGGACTTTTTCCACATTTTTCCCGTGCCCCCGCCACCTGTATGACATGTGGTATGATCTTGTTGGAGGACAGGGCGCGGGGCTTCCTTTACTTTTAGGCTTTTTGGGGAACTCGGACAAATTCTCTAACTTCTCCCCGAGCTCCGCACTTCCCTGCTCCATTGGACACGTGTCCAATTCCTATTGGCTCGGGCCAGCGCTTCAAACCTTGCCCCTTTGACTTTTGGACTTTTCCCTTGTGACACGTGTCATCATTTCATTGGTCCTCGGCCCTGCCGGCTCTTTCACGCCCTTCGCGTCTTTTTGTCCCGGATGTCCCAAACCGTTTGGGACATAAACCTCCGATCCACCTGAAATGGGCTTCCTTGTCCCTCATTCGGCCGATGACACATGGCACTGTTTCATTGGCTTTCGGCTCTTTCGACAATCCGCGTCCCATGCGTCCCTTTGTCCCGTTCTCCTTTGTGCTCCTTGTGCTGATTTCGGCCGAACCAGCCGGTTCGCATCCATTTATCCCAAATGTCCCTGTGCTTCCAGACTACCTTGACCTTTTTCACCCGGTTCGGCCGGTTCGTGTACTCGTGGCCCAAATGTCCCATTTGCCTTCGGACCATTTGTTTCCATTTCGGCCGAACCGGCCGGTTCGTGCCTCTTTGTCCCGAACGTCCCGAGCAACACTTAGTCGTTTTTCTTCCTCTTTTAGCCGGATCGGCTTCTCGCGCCCGCCACGTACTTCTGGCCCGATTGTCCCAAATGCTTAGCGGGCCGCCTGGAGGCTTTTCGGCCGATCCGCGTCTTCCTGTCCCACACGTCCCAAAGACGACCTTGAGCAGGACTTAGCCAATTTTCACGGATTTTCCTGGATCAACCTACTTTCCTTTCTGCAACTTTTTCACTTTTCTCAGAGCTTGCTCCTTCCTTCTTCGGCCAGGGGAGTTAGAAAAATATCTGAGGGAACCTCAGAAACATGATGTTTGCTCTGAATCAATCAATGTGCCTGGGACTTGAATATTCTGATGCATGTTATCAAAATTACCGAGGGGGGGTGAATTTTGGACAACAATTTGGCGACTCAGCGCGGTCATCTACCTGCTAGATGAATGATCAGTAGCCTGAAGCAATCCATTGGGCATGGAGTCATAAGTAGCATCTTGAAAACTGATCTGAACTTTGAAAATCTCCCCTTCTGAGCCACTTGGAAACCTACCGGGCATGGAGTTGTTCTCACCAAAAAGCCACTGAAATGAACTGTGCAAAAGCAAAACCAGCAACAACAAAAACTATGTACAGAACTGAAAATCATACATGCCCCAAATGGAACATGCAGAGTGTGCATAAGCACTTCTTCTGCTGAAAGCAAACCTAGCTACTCTACTTTAACTGGAAGCAAAGGCAAGCTAAACAAACCCTACAACTGGTTGTGCAAAATAGCTTCCTTTCTTCAAAATTGGCAGCCATGCAATTGATTTGGCACTGATCATGGTTGTTTGGATGGATGGAAAATCAACAAGAAGCTGGTCTTCTATCCAAATCATCAAGGTATCAACTGAAAAATCCAATACCTCTTTTAGTTTCTCTGCATTTGGATTGAAGAGGTATGGCAGCTGATCCTTGGTACTTTGTAGCTCATCCTCATGCTCAGAAGTGAGCATGACTGGTTGTGGCTTCTCCTTTGGCTCCAATGAAGCCAAATACCTTATTGGGCAAGGTCTGATCCGTTGAGTATGCCCATTGCTGTGATTTTCAACTCCAAGAATGGAGTCTTCTTGTAGACCCTCTGAGGTGGATGTCGTAGAAGAAATGGTGGAATCCTTCTGTCCTTTTTCTTCCTCCGATGAAGAACATGGAAGATTAAAATCTTCAAATCTTGATTCCAAAGAGCTGCTGTAACATGCAGGCTGCTGCAAATGAAAGCTCTCCTTCTTGGCAGCAGGCTCTTGTGTTTGGAATGTGGATGATGAAAGAGAGAAGGCTCTTCTGAGTATGAGATTGCAAATGCCACTAAACTATCAACCAGAAATGGAGATCCTGTGTGACTTCTAAAGATTTTCAATGCAAGATTACAACAAGAACAATAAAATTTATTTTCAGGCATTTAAATTGATAACAGACATCATATTGTCCAAAGAAAAACACATATTTCATTCAAAAATTGTTAGATTCAATAGCAGGGGAGAGTTACATGAATAATCTTAGAGCTGTGTGGTGGCTATACACTTATAACCAACCCACATACATGAATTTTCCAACACATGAGACATTAATCTGGTTCTTTGGCAGATTTTCACAGAAAATGAGCTTTTTCTCATAATTTACTCGTGATTTTCAACTCCCAGCCTTTAAAATTTCTCCAAAATGCATTATATACCTCATGCCACATTGGTGTCTTCCTTCCCAAGCAAATAATATGCTATGGGATCAAATTTGTCACAAAAAACCTCATGATTTAATGACAGTGACACCAAACGGAAAAACAACTCGCAGGTTGCCAGGTATGCACAAAAAGTTAAATCATTACACAAATTCAGGTCATTATCCACCCCAAGGGCATGTTTTTATGATTCAGGCATGCAAGCATCTTTCATTCATCGTTTTTTACCTTTTCCCCTTTTCAATTTTACCTCTGCAACTTTTGATGTTGACATTTCACGTTTTTTTCTCGGGTCTGAGTCAAAAGTACATCAAAAACAATATAGATTAAAGAATTAGGTTATGAAAATGATGCCAATGTTCTCAGAAGGCCAAGACGACACAAAATCATATAATATTTGATGCAAAAACGTGATTTCCAAGCTTCTTGGAGCTCATATGGCGGCCCAAACAAACGAATGCAGAGTAACTATCGATCTCATCCACCTTTTAATATCAGCCCTCCACGTGGAAAATTCCATTTAAAAATAAGCTCAATATTACCTTTTTAAACTTTTGATAAGGTGGGACACATGTCAAAAAATGATTAGATATGGCCCATGCCTTTAAAAAATGCATTTGCAACCTTTTGAAAATTTGGAAAATTTTGCCACTTTTCTCCACCTACCTTCTAGGCTCGCCACGTGTCTAAAGGTGGGTCCCATTGAAACTACGGACCAATTCTATCAATTTTGCCTCTTTTGTGGAAAAAGGAAATTTTTTCACACAACCTCCACGGGCTCGGAAGCCTGATCTCTTCCCTGCCACATGGTGCTCTCCGATTCGCCACGGGGCCAAGCCTCCTATTCCACCTTCAAACCTTCCTGCAAAATTTGAAAATTTTAAAACTTACCGTGGGCCCACACTCTTCCTTTAACTTCTTATAATGTGCCATGTGTCCATCATGAATAGGTTATGGAGGCATGCTTCCCATTTACACTTTAGCTCCTTTTACCAAAAAGGAAAATTTTTACTTTATCCCCCAAGGTCCAAACCTCTGCCTCCATTTTTCTTGGATACGTGTCACTTCCTAACTTGTTGCGGAGCTTCGGCTAAACTTTTATTTTTTACCATTTGAAGTTAAAAACCTCAAATTCATTGCAATACTTGTTGCCCCATCCTATCCTTTCCTAGACACATGTCCACCAAGGATTGGCTGAGGGCTTTCAGGCCAAAAATTCACTTTATCACTTCGAGCCATAAAACATCAAAATTTTCCAAGTCCCCCTGCCATCCGCATGCCCTCAAACCAAAATATGTGCCACATGTCCTCTCCCTATTTGTTGTGGGCCTTCAGGCCGAAATTTGATTGTGAAAATTTTGCATAACGAAAGCAAATTTTCCTAAGGAAAGCCCACCACCCGCCAATCCCCTAGCCAATCAAAATGTGCCATGTAGGCACTTCATTGCAGAAGGTGGGGCCACGTATCAAAATTTTCCTTTTGCCAAAATTTCAAAAAATGATAAGTTAGAGACATTTCCCAATAACCCCTGGCCAATAGAAACCCGCCACGTTTCCATTACCTTGTGATGATAAATTTGACGGGCAAACGACACCCGTATGACCGTCAAATCATGAAAAAATTAAAGGATGCCCTAGAAATGAAATTTTTCAACAAGGATTACAAATTTTTTGATTTTGAGTTAATTGAATCATATTTTGACATTATTTTCGACCTTAGGATTGGGAAATTAACCCATACAATTTAGATTCGATCAATTTTGATTTTTGCACAATCTGGTAAAGTGAAAATGACGCAGCCCGCAAATTGGAAAAACCTAGGGCACAAATAAGAGCACACATGGATTTCTCTTTTAAACCAGGGAAAAACAACAAGTTTATGGGCATTTTTGAAACATTCAACTAGGGGGGAGAAAATGTAGATCACCAATTTGAGAAATAAAATGTTTCTGATAAAAATTGAACATGAAAAGTTAGGGCACACAATGCAAGCTCAGAAATGGCACTAACAGGTGGAAGCCATCACTAATTGGCCAATACCAACATGAGCTACAGAGACTAGGAGTTTTTTAGGAGTAGTACAATACATGTAAAAGTTCATTTTGGGCTTCTCCACGATTGTAACACCTATACACAATGGCCACAAAGAGTAAGGGTTTTGACTGGGGTAAGGAACAAGAAAAATCCTTTGAGTTATTTAAATACAAGATTAGTCATGCTCCAGTACTTGCTCTTCCTAATTTTTAGAAGCCTTTTGAAGTAGAGACATATGTCAGTGATTACGCTATGGGTGCAGTGTTTCTTCAAGGAGGTAAACCCGTCTTTCACTTCAGCAGTTAAAGGATATTCAATATATGATAAGGAAATGTATGCACTAGTTCAAGAAATTAAAAAATGGAAGCATTATTTATTTGGTAAAGAAATTATTGTGCACACTGACCACAAACCTCTCCAGTGTTTGCAAGAACAGCCTAAATTATAGTAGGCAAGGCACTACAAATAAATGGGGTTCCTTCAACAGTTCCATTTGGTGATCAAATAAAATAAGGGTAGTACAAACTTGGTGGCAAACATGTTGTCTAGGCCACCCACATAGGAGAGGTTATCCTGTTCAGCCACTATCTCTCAGATCGATCCCTTCATGAAGGAAGCTTACAGAGAGGCATATGTCCAGGACAGAGACTTTGGGGTGACATTTCAGTAGTTGCAGTCCCAAGGGACTGAAAGGATATGGATTGAAGATTATTATCTCAAGGATGGGCTGCTCTACCAATGGGGGAAGCTTTGTGTGCCTAAAGAAGAAAGAATTCTATTGATGATGGAAGCACATACCTCAAAATTAGTGGGACATTTCAATGTTGGTAAGACCCTATCCCACTTGCAAAGGTACGTGTTTTGGCCCAATATGAAAGAAGAAGTATCAAAATTTATACGTGGATGTAAACTTTGTTGTACCAACAAGCCTAAGACTAGGAAGGAGGGTTTGTATATGCCTTTTCCATTACCTACTCTTCTATGGGAGGGCATTTCTATGGATTTTGTAGGAGGATTACCTATATCTAAACATAGCCATGACTATGTCTATGTTTTTGTTGATAGATACACTTAGATGTGTATTCTTATGGCATGTAAAAAGATAATAAAATCACATGAGGTAGCAGATATTTTCTGTGCTAATTCATGGGTCCATTTTGGTTTGCCAAAGTCTATTATTTATGACAGGGATTCTAGGTTCTTGGGGAAGTCTTGGACTACTTTTTAGGACAATATGGATACCAGGTTATAGAGGAGCACAACTTTCCATCCACATACAGATGGAAAAATAGAGGTGGTGAACAGAACTTTCGTACAGTTGATCAGAGGGTATAACAGCAAATACCCAAGGACTTGGGATGAGTCCTTAGCCTACATTCAGCATTCCTATAACCAGGAAATACACACATCCACTATGAAGTCACCATTTGAAGAATGTTTGGGATTTCTACCTACAAATCCACTGGACATGGCAGTTGGGTAGTAGGATGAGACATGAGATATAGAGGTGACTAGAGCAAACAAATTCATTGAGAGGAGAGGATCTGACAAATCCATCTCAAAGTCAAAGAATAGCTAGATAAATCTCAAGCCAAGTACAAAGATAGGCATGATCAATATAGGAGGGAACATAAGCTTCATGTTGGAGATAGAGTTTGGCTTTACTTGAGAAAGGAGAGACTACAAGGTCAAACATAGAAGCTCAATCCACTATGATATGGGCCCTTCATCATATTGGAGCAGGTTGGAGAAAATTCCTTTCGACTTGATTTACCATCATTTATGAGGATGTACTATGTAGTAAAATATGAGAACTTGCACCTATATGAGCCATCCATGCTAGATGAAGATGGACTATAGTAGTTACCTTCCATTGAGGATTGCATCTTAGACTCATGAGGTGGATTGGAGGAGGATGTAGTGATGCAGTAGAAGGTTACAGAGACTGGGAGAGGTCTGTAGGAGTCTTGGTAGAATTGACTGAAAGGAAAGACATCAAGGTAGGCCCAGTGGTACTTGAAGGAGCAAGTGAGGGAATTATTTCCTCATCTACTCCCCCACTAAGCTTTTGTGGGACCAAAATCCTTCTAAACATAGGAGGTGTGATCCATAGGGATCTAAAATGACTCTACTTCATAAAATAAGTTAGTAAGAAGAAGGAAAATAAATACACAAAGGTTTTATCTTTATAGTAACAAGACCACCTCTCTGTGCAGAGTGGTAGTTACATAACCATTTCCCAACCAGGGTGGTGGTCTTATAACCACCACCTAGCTAGGGTGGTCATCCGGTCTACATTGGTGATGATTGATGAACTCACAGTGGGTGGTTATGGAGGTAGATGCTTTGATGGGTATGAGCACATCATTGGGTCGGTAAAGCATGTTACAAGTTTTGAAAGGTGATGGGTTAGATGGAATGGTATATGTGTGTCCTTCATGCTCAAACTTCACACAATGATGCAAAGTGGAAGGGAAATAACCCATGACACGAATCCAGGGTCTACCAAGCAACAGGTTATATTTAAATTCCCCCTCCAAGACGTAAAATAACTCTAGAACAATGCAGGGGCCCACGCAAACATGGAGGATGATAGTGTAAAGTGTAGAGGTGATAGCTTTATTGAATGAATGCAATATGACAGGATGTTTATGCATGTAATTGTCAGGTATGCACATTTGAGTGAATGCATGGGATGAAATGATATTAATGTTATCGCCCCCATCGATCATGACACGTTGTACACGTATATCATTGATGTGGACAGAGATGAAGAGAGCTAGGTCTAGGTCATCTATTTGGTGTGGTATGATCTCTTCCTCTAAGAAGCTAAGGGAGGCTACTTAGTGAGTAGGTTAAGGTGTGAATAAAGGTGGTAATTTGGTGAGAGAGCCTACATGATGGGGTGTGATAATAGAGGCTACGGGTGTAGGGTCATTGGGTAAAACCTTAATAGATTGCAGGACCTCCATGAGAGCTTGACAATGGGATTCTGAGGTTTAGATGAGGTCATATAAGGAAATTTTGAGGGGGGATTGGTGTAGTTGTTTGAGCATCACACAGTGTGTGACCCCATTAGAAATAGGATATGTGGGGCCGTGGATAGTGATTTTAGGTGTGGGTACAGAGGGTATGATGGGTATAGGATTGGTTGGTGAGTCAGTTGCCTTTTCCTTACCTTTGTCCTTCTAAGCATGGGTGGCAACGTGGATCATGTTGATCTGAGGTGGGGAGGTAGGTGAGCCATGAAAGGTATAGCGATATGAAGGGAAAAATCTCAGTGGCGGGAAGGAACTTTGTGGGATGAGCTGGGCACATCAACATTTTGGTGGAGGTTTGGTAAGGTTGTTAATGCAAACCATGTTAATTTTAAATCTCAAAGGTGGTTCTAGGAGTTGTGGGGGTATACGTCTGGGTCTTTGAGTAGGTAGTGAGGGAAGAGCTATGGGAATGGGTGTTGGTGAAATGGGATCCAAATCAAGAAGTTCATCATCGTCAAAGTTTTCTTTGGGAGGACACAAATGGAAAAGAACAGTTTTTACAGCTTTGCAGTTCTCTACATCATGCTCTAGCACACAATGATAGGCAAAAAATTTGGTGTCGTAAAACCCCTTTGGTTTGGGTTTGAGATGGTCATAAGGTTTGAGAGGCAGTAATGCGATGACAGAAGTTTCAAGGAGGTTGGTTAAAATTTTAGTGTAGGACCCTGCTAGTGGATCTCAATGGGAAGTGAAGGTGGGTTTGGGTGTAGGCACTGAGGACTGTAGAGGAATAGTATTTTCATCAGGGAGAGTAGGTCAAGCTATGGTTTTAGGTGTTGGTGTGATCTTATGCATTGGTTGTGTTTGTTTGGGTAGGGGTATGGTAGACGAACTGGCAGGAGAGTGTATGGTTGTTTCGACTACCTTATTGGATGGCAGGGAATTTTCATCCTTAGGTTGTACCTTCTTGGGTAAAGGTGATATGGGTACACGAGATCTAGAGGGAAAGGCAGATGGTGGAATAGGGTGTGTTACCCATGGGGATAACAAAGGTGCTGTGAAGATAGATGGTGTAGGTCGTGTCAGAGGTGTGAGGGAAAAAGACTGAAGTGTCGTGGGTAGTGAAGGGGTGATAGATGGTATTATAGGTGTGGGTGGTAAAGATGTGGGCAAAAGTCATGGTGGGCGCTTGGGTATGTTTGAGGTTTGCAATGGTGGAATGGGTTGTTGTGTTTTTAGTTTACCGGCGGGTGGAGGTTTCTTAACCGTATTAGAAGGGCGAGGTTCTAAGATGGATGAAAAGGGTGTGATCGGTGAGGTTGGAGTATGATATTTATGGGGTTAGTTCTTCTGTTTGGGTGTCGGAGTAGGTTTGGTATTGGCCTTGGAGGATGTAGCTAAATTTAATTTGATGGGTGGATGAGTAAGGCTGGTGGTTGGGATGATCCCTAAGGTAGTGTTGGGTTTAGGCAAAGAAGATGATGTAAGTGTAGGCTTGGGTGTAGATGCACATTGGGTTATGGGTAGGGGTGTGGTTTAAGCCATGAGGGGTATCATGGAAGAAGTTGTAATAGAGGTGGTTGTGATTGGTTCAATTGGCCGAAATATTTTTGGGTAGATAGTGGAAGTGTCAACAAGTGACATCTGCATTTGCGTTGAGATAGGAAGTAGAAGACGCCCCCAAAGTAAATCTCTATCCACATAATCTAAGTGATCGGCTAAGTGTGAGAATGGAACATCTTTAGGAAAGGTTGATGAGGACCTAATGGAAATTCCTATGAAATTTGTCTTAGAGATGGGGAATTTGCTAGCTTCAGCTTTTGTGGGTAAGAGAGCCGAAAGTAAGTCTGTAGGATCTTGGGTAGCTGATGGAGAATGATCACCTAGAGGCAAAGATGTCTCTACTGGATCCTTGATAGGTGGAGGAGAAAATGGGTGCTCCTCTATAGGTGGAGGAGATGATGGGTGCTTCTCTATGGGTAGAGGAGATAAAAAAGTATCATTTATGGCTTGAAGAAGTACTGTGGGTGACGATTCCCTAGGTGGAGAAGCCAAAGGTGAAATAGTTTTGATATTAACAGAAGGCTCCTCCACGGGTGAGGAAGGAGGTGAAAGGTGTTACTCTATGGGTGGAGGAATAGGTGAGGTGGATTCAAGTGCAGGTGGAGGACTTCGGGATAGGATTTCCTCAATGGAAGGAATATGAGGTAATTGGGCAGCAGTGGGTGTATCGTTGAAAATAGCATGGACCTTGCGGGTATGACTATCATGAATTGAGGTCTCTCCCATTTGATCTGAAGAAGAGGCATGATTAGGAAAAGGTTTCTTGAAGATATGTAGGTTTTGAGTGGTAGGTGCATTAGGATTATCCAAGGTTAGGTCACCTTTCTCGAGCATTTCTTGGACGATTTTTTTTAAAGTGATGCAATTTCCATCACTATGACCCTTTACTCGATGATAATTGTAGAAATCGTGCTCTTTATACCAAGCAGGTGTGGGGTGAGCAGGGTCAAAACCGGTGTGTGGTTTCATGGGAGGAAGGGTGATGGCCCCAGCTTTGATGATCTTCTCTAAGACAGAAGAATAAGGTTCCCCAATCAGGGTATATTTCTGGTGTTCCTATCTAAATTGGCAAGTCTGAACGGGTGAGAGATTAGATGAGGGGCTAGCTTGATTTGATGGATGAGTTGAGCCAGCTTTGAGTACCAATGCGTTAGTAGTCCCCTTGGCCTTTGAATAATTATTCTGTGGTTTTGAAGAATAAGAGGTATCATTTGACTTGAATGTCGAGTTCTTATTGTGTAATTACATTTTCTTCTCTTCAATGGCCCGAATCTCAAGCTTTCATGCCATGGAGAATGCTTCATCGAAGGTTCGGAAGGTTTGGACCTGTAGAGTCAGTGACATATGCCTAGCACAATCCTGCATGAAGAGTTTGATGATTTTGGTTTGTGGTAGTTGGAATGTGAGTTGATTGATTGGGCTATGCCAATGAGCAACAAAATCCGCAATGGATTCATCATCATACTGACGCGTAGATTAGAGGTCATTCATTGTAACTTTCTTAATGATATTAATAGAGAAGTGATCTAAGAAGGCTTGGGCTACTTGATTAAATGAGAATATAGAGTGTCTAGGTAACCCACTATACCAATCTAACGTGGGTCCAGTCAGAGACATGGGAAAGGTCCTCAGGAGCAAAGCATCATCATGGGCAATCAGATAGCACCCATGTTTGAAAGACCACAAATGTTGTTGCGGGTCTTCTTTTCTATTGAAACAGTTTAATTTAGGCATTTCCCAATACAAGGGATATGGATGGATAGGAATACATGGGTGTATAGGATCATTACAAATTTCATCATAGGTGAGAGTGTTGCGAGAGCTAGAAACCGATGCCTCCAATGTCTGTATCTTGTCCATCATTAACTTGATTAGGTCGTTGGTAGGTTGTGATGGATGGGTGACTCATGTAGCATAAGAGGGTTGGTGTTGGGCATATAACAGGGGTGGAATTCCAGTATATGGTGTTGCCATATAGGTAGATTGAAAAGAAGGTAGTGAAATAGGGGGTATTTACCCAGAGTGAATAATAGATGAAACAGGAGGTTGCTGATAGTATGTATATGGAGGTGGAAGGGTCATGGTGACCCTAGTGGCAAAGGGGGCTAAAGACTACAGAATAGAAAGGATGATGTTTTGAAAAGGGTAAGGGGTCACTGACACTGGGGGTGGTAGTGCAGCTATGGGCATATGCGAGACAATAGGTGCAGATGAGCTTGTGTTCTGGGTGGTTGGCAAAGGTATAGTGGATGTGGTGGGTGCAACGGATGTAGCAGATGTGGCAATCATATTGGGTATAGGGCCTAGCTATGAAATGACTGGGGGTAAGGTAAATGTGGGCAGTGCAGAGCCAGATGGGGCTGACGCAAGAGTGAGAACGAGAGTCAGGGGGATAGATATGGGCATGTTGTATATCAACTAACCCAAGGCATCTCAAGTGGATGAGTGGGAAAGGTAAAACTGCAAGGCGGTAGGATTTTCGTCTCCGGTAGTAATAGAGATAGGTTGGATAGGTTCCATGGTTGGTGATAAAATGGAAGGTGGTGAAGCGCTAGGTGGGAGTGGTTGACAATAGGCATGGAATACGAGGGTGCTTGCTTGTCGACGCGTCAATACCATGTGAACAGGTACTAACGTGGTAAGACTGCTTTCTATAAATGACACAGAAATACAGCACATGTAGGATAAATAGGAGGTGGTAGGTGAATTGGGGTTAAAATGTTAGCTGGAAAATGACACAAGCTAACCAATGTCGGTTAGGTTAAACCAACGCCAGTCACAGGTAACCACTTTCGGTCACTTTGGAAAGTGGACAGTTGGTCAAAAACAAGGTATAAGGCCAAATTTGTGAGGTATGCAAAATGTTGATGAGACTTACCAGGTCAATGGATATGATAAGAGTGACAGAGACTCTAAAAAGCTAACGAATGGGGAATAGGTGTCCTTTTTGGGTTGGTTAACAAAAATAACAGTGAACTGACATCAGTTGGGTAAAACCGATGACAGTCAGAGGGTAACCGATGATGGTCATTGGACCGACACCAGTTACTGTGAAATTGAAACAACGATGAAGAAAATGTGGTTGTGAGTTAAAATTAAATGTGGAATCAAACCCAAAATTCTGAGAGTGGCGAGAATAAGGTCCAAGCACACTCAGATGAAGCTGGAATACAACTGTGATGAGGAGCGTGCGAGGGGAAATAAGAAAAATGAAGAACATGACCTCTCACCTCAAAACGCAAGCCAAGCCAAAATACTAAGAAAAATATGATCCTAAGAGTGCTTTTTCTATTATGTCTGTTTAGCTTATGTTATTTAAGGACTAACTCGTGAACTTTGAGAATAGAATTTTTGGTGAGGATGGCTTCCTATGAAGAAGGAGATCTACAAGGAGAGGTTTCAAGTATGTTATGGTGGGGGCGGGCCGTCCTTTGATGGGGTACTAGATAGAGATAACCAGCGGGGTGCCCACTATTCCGTGATCGTGTGATCACCTACAGCTTCTTCCAGGTGAGATGTTGTTTAATAATGTGTATATATTTGTTGTCCCCTCAAAATTTTCCTTCTTTTTCCAAGTCTGGACTTAGAAATTTTTGAGTTACTACCATTTGAAAATGATATACTCTAAGTATTTTGAAATATGGCACTTCCTAAGGGATTAAGGATTCTTAGAAACACCTTCATCAGATAGAGAATTCTTTCCCCTTTCTAGAAAGGTAAGGAAGTCCTCCTAACTCCTTGTATTTTGCAAGTTATGGCTCGGCGGAGTTTGGAGGGGAAATTTTCCATGGGCGGGCCCGCGGAAGTAAGGAGGAAATTTTGCCAAGGAAATTGATGGGTTGGTGGAGTTACGGAGAGAAATTCACACTTAGCCTTTTGGCTAAAAAAATAAAAGGTGAAATGTTAGACCACATCTCTACATCGAATTAGAAGGTGCCACATGTCCACATCAGCAGCGGAGGTTGGGCCGACAGAGGACTTTGGGAAAATTTTCCCCTTATGGGAAAAAAGGGTGAAATGTTATTCTGAAGCCCACAGATGAACCAGAAAGTGCCACGTGTCATCAAGTTGGTGGGGGTATGGAGATTTTGGGAAAAAAATTCCCAATTTGAAAAAAGAAGGAAAAGGTCACATTTTGGCCCGCAGACTCGAATTTTGCCCTAATTTTGCCAGTTTTGCCATAAATCTTCAAGAAGCCATATCTTTCGATCTAGAGCTCAGATTTTCATGTTTTTGATATAAATGGAAAGTTGGTGAAATTATCCACACAATGGACACTTCAATTTTAAATTTTGATGGATTTTTGTGGGAGAAATTTGAGAAAACGTCTCTGGCATGCAAAAAATGCAAAAAATTTCCCCCGACTCCGCTCCAATGTTCTCTTGCCACGTGGATGGCTCATATTTGGAGGCACAAAAGATAAATATAATGGCCCACATTCAATCTGGAAATTTTGTAACCATTTTAATTATTAAATTCTCTGACATTTCCCACCACGGTCATTTTTTCTGCAAAAGAAGGATCTGAAATGGTGCCAAACGATTGGATCTCGATTGTAACTGCTTCTTGGTCATTTGGGAAGTTGTAATTGCCTCGTGTAAGCTATTTCATGGCTTTTAGAACTCTAGAGGTTGGCATTTGATTTTTTGAAGACTGTAAATGATTTTCACGAACAGAGGACGAAAAAAAATAGTTGTCATTCTTCCAAGCTTCCCCTTTCTGTGAATTTCTTCCATTTCCTTTCATTGTACAGGGTTTTACTTCAGCTGCAATAAGAAAAGAAGGATTTTATGCCCCTTTTATGGAGGATTCAATTGGTACTTTGTGACCAATGCATTTTTATTCAATCTTGTAGCTTTGGTTTGCGAATTTGTATTCTTCTTCCATTTAAATGCATGTCATAAAATTTATGATCAATGTTTGTAGGCCTCTGATGTTCTACCTCCATCATTGATCTCCTTGCCTTCATTTCCACTCCTCTTTCCCACTCTCAGACCACTTTCTATCCTTGCAAGAAATTGCAGGCTTTACCATATGGTCAATGGAGTGCCCCTATGGATCTCTGGTTGAAAAACCACCATTGAACCCACTTTTTTTTCATGCATAATATAGTAGTTGTACCATTATAAGTAGAGGGACTTAGATTCCCATAGTGTTGTTTTAGAGACCACCAATTTGTCCCCCTAGACATATCTCTAAGCCAATAGTTTTGGCGTCCACTGTGGGGTATATTTTGTAGTATCTGCACCCTAGAAATGACCACATGGTCATTAAATACCATTGAAGTTCATTGAAAATTTTAAGTTTCTTATGATCCACATGGATACCAATCATGGCAATCCTCACACATCCTCCCATTGAGATACATACCTTGTTTTTTCACATTCAAGAAGATATCATTTCTGCCCTAAGGGAGGTTGTTTGGCATAAAAGGAAGAGTATAGACCATTACTCTATTGCTTCAAGAATTTTGGATCAAGAAGAAGAACTTGTTGTTGAGTTGGAGGAATGAAGACAAATCTTGGCACCCCAGAGAAGATAATAAGTCTTCAAGCTAGCTGACAGAAGGTATACCCGAGCAGTTGAGATCAGGAGGACCTATTAATCCTACTCTTGACGAGCTTAAGGAAGAAAAACAAGAGCTAGAAAGAGAGGAAGTGGATAGAGTTCAACTTGAAAGGGAAGAAGTGATTAGGGATCAACTTGAAGAGATCGAAAGACTCCAAAGAGAGGCAGAGGAAAGAGAAGAATCCCTAGATGTTGAAGAGGCTAGAAACAGAAATAGAATGGTCTGATAATGAACGTGAAGCACGTAGACCCAATGTACCATGGGGAAGAAATACTGGTCCACTTTCCCTCCCACAAATACTCCATGATCTACCAAGAGGCTCAAGAAAGAACTTTCCTAAATTTAAAGGAGACGGCTCACAACTACCTGAGGAACACGTGGCAACTTTCATCACTGCTTGTGGTGTGTTAGGTGTCGAAGATGAAGACATGTTCGGTTAGAATTTTTGTGGAGTCACTCCAAGAGAAAGCTATGTTGAATGGTTTTATATGCTTCCCCCAAGATCTATCACTGGCTGGGAGGACATAAGGAGTGCATTTGAAAGTAGATTCAAGAGCACAGAAGATGGCTAAGACTTGTAGGTTCAATTGGTGCAAATGAAGAAAGAAGTCTCTGAGTCCATGAGAGATTTCATAGCAAGATTTGATAGATTGACAAGAAGAATCCCCAAAGATGTAGTTCCTCCTAAAAACAACTTGAAGAGGTTCTTCATCAGTGCCTTGCCATCAGAAGTTGGTTTCTTCCTCAGAAGAGATCAACCAAGAACATTGAGGGAAGCTCAAGACCTTGCAATTGAGACTGATGATGATTTAATTCTTTCTGGAAAGGTAAAGGGCCCAAATGGAAAGTAAAAGGGTCAGAGTTCAAACTCAGTCACAATAGACCCCATGTTTCAAAAAATGGCCAATGATCTAGTTTCCTTGAAGAAGCAACTGTCACAAATCACTATGAGGAACAATCCAAGAAGACCAAACTTTAATGATATGCAGCGGATTGCACCACCTCCTCGCCAGCTTGCTCTTGAAGCACTGCTAGTCAATGCTACCTATGATACCCGAGATATAAGAGAGGAAGCTGAAGTTGATGAGCTTGAGGGAGATGATGAAGAAAACTATGAAAGCTACCTAGAAGTCGAGGAGGTTGACATGCACAATGCCCTATTCGAATTCATCGATGATGATGAAGAAGAAGAGGAGGAAACACCAAATTTTTCATGTGCTGTTTTCACCAGAACACAGTCCAAGAAGAACACCCCATCCTCGGTGGCTGCAAAGGAAAATAAAACCAAAGAAGTTTCCACTTTTGAGGTCGCACAGAAGAGGATTATCAACAAAGGTTCTCCATTTCCGCCCTCCATGGATTCTGCTAAAGAAAAACCAGACTTGGTCATTGTCAAGGATCATGTTGTCATACCAAGTAAGTTCTTTTTCTCCTTCATTTAGTCCTGCATTTGTTAAGAGTACTTCCCCTTCCATTGGAATCTCTTCCAAAGTACCCATAGTTCAGCCAAAGGCTTGTACCTTTTCCTTCTACTAAACCGACTATTTCACCTTTAGGAGAAAATGCTTCATCCAAAATATCCAAGGTTCCTTCAAAGCCCTTGCCAGGTAAATCCTCTTTCATCCCAGGAGCCTCCTCCTCATCCAGTATATTGCCCCATTTGATTTTGTAGAGCACGCAAGCAAAACCAAAGTCCAACTCTCAGAGTTAGAGTACTTGCAAACACACCCGAGCCCAATTTGACAGATTCATTAATGCAGTCCGGGGCAATAGCTCTATATCCTCAAGTTCCACTTCTAAAGGACTTCTTCCAATGCCATCCACACCTCCATCTCAAAATATGTTAGCTCTCAGTGCTTCCAAAACAACCAGAGTTGAGCCTTTCTATTTGTCTCTCCTCATAAATGGCTTTGAGTTGAACAATTGTATCATTGATTCTGGAGCCTCTTGATAATGTAATGCCACTCAAAGTTACAAATGCCCTTGGCCTAAATTTGATGAGAGTAAATGGAGATTTTTATTCCATGGAATCTAAACAAGTGCCGCTGATTGGAAGAATAAAGGATGCACAAGTAGCTCTAGCTGATTTCCCTGACAAGAAGGTGCTCCTAACTATTTTAGTGGCAGACATCCCAACATCCTTTGGCATGCTTCTGAGTAGAAGTTTTTACAGAGATCTAGGTGGAGAAATTAAAATGGATTGGTCATCTGCTACTATCCAATTCAAAGGTGAAATGAAGAGGTTGTTTGCCTGTTAGAAAGATGAAGTTCACAGTAAAGAAGTCTGATGATCCAAGAGCTAACATCCTTCTTTAAGATTTTGAGCTAGGAAATTACCTTCCTCGCATCACAAAAAGATGAAAACCTGCCACTTCTCATGGAGGAAGAAGAAGATCAGATCTGGATGATGGAATGTGATGGCAGTCATTCAAGGGCAGGTTCTGGAGCTGGTGTTGTTCTGTATTCACCTTCAAAGGAAATGCATCCTTTTGCTTACAAACTGCAGTTTGATAACACCAACAACACAATCAGAATACGAAGCTCTTCTTTTGGGCATGAGCATTGTAGAAGATATGGGAATCAAGAAGCTGAGATGCCTTGGTGATGCAGAGGTAATAGTGAAACAAATCTGCCAGCAATATCAAGTGAAGAACCCAAGGCTCAGACACTACAGAAATTGGGTTTGGGATTGTATTGAATCATTCGATGCTTTCTCTATTGAAGTCGTTCCAAGGGCACAAAACGAAAGGGTTGATTCTCTTGTTGTGTCAGCCTCCTTATTGACACCTCATCCTTCCTTTGGCAAAGATAAGATAACCATTGAGATGGTTTTTCAGACCGAGTGTACCTGATAATGCTAATCATTGGCAAGTCTTCAATGATGACAATCAAATTTTGAGCTTCTTAGAGCAAAGAGATAATTTCAATAATCTCTTCTTTGAAGGAAGTGTCAATCCTCATAGAGAAGTTGTTGCTGAGGAAGAAGCTGATGGAATTGATGAAGTTGATGATGAGGGAATGATCAGACTTAAAAGAAACAAAATTCCCAAAGGCTTAGTCTCTTTGGAAGACCTTTTTGACAAACATGACAGATTCATTCAAGAGAAGGAGAAGTTATCTTCTCGATGTCCATCTGACTTTGACAAAGAAAATATTGGTACTTCAGAAGATCCAAGATTGGTAAACATTGGTAAATGTTGCTCGCATGAAGAGAAGAAAAGGTTTGTTACTCTACTCAAGAAATATTCTGATGTTTTAGCTTACTCTTATGAAGAACTCAAGTCGTTCCAGCCAAAAGAAATGCACCATTCCATTCCTTTGAAGTAAGGTGCTAAGCCTTTCAGGTAAAATCAAAGGCCCTATAATCCAAAGGTTTCTGATATAATCAAGGAAGAAGTGACCAAGATGTTGAATGCTAGAATCATTTTTCCCATCCACCACTCAATGTGGGTGGCTAACATTGTGCCAGTAAGAAAGAAGAATGGGGAGATAAGGATATGTGTTGATTTCAGAAATATGAATCAAGCCTCACTCAAAGACAACTATCCTCTGCCCATCATGGATCACATTTTGCAAGCAGTCACTGGATCTGAGATGCTCTCTCTGCTTGATGGGTTTTCAGGGTATAACCAAATCAAAGTGGCAGAGGAAGACTACAGCAAAACAACATTCACAACTCCTTGGGGAACTTTTAGCTTATAGCAGAATGCCTTTTGGCCTAATCAATGCTGAGGAGAAATGTTCCAAAGAGAAATGGACTTGGGCCTTCAGAGATCTGAAACATTGCATTGTTGTATATCTGGATGATCTCATGGTATTTTGAAAGAAAAGAGAAAAGCACATCTGTCATTTGGAACAAGTTCTTGCAAGGTGTAGAAAACATGGTATATCTTTAAATCCCAAGAAATGCATCTTTGGAGTCATAGAAGGCAAGTTGTTGGGACACATCGTGAACAAACATGGAGCACACATTGACCCCAAAAGAGTAAGAGCTATTCAAGCACTATCTCTGCCCACCACCAAGAAAGGAGTGCATTCATTCTTCGGGAAGGTAAACTTTCTTTGCCACTTTGTCCCTGAGTTCACTGAACTGACAAAGCACATCACTTCTATGATGAGGCCTCAATCAAGTTTCAAATGGAGCCATGAAGGGAAAACTATGCATTTGAAGAGATAAAAAGAGCTATTGCCAAAGCTCCTACTCTTGTATCTCAATATTTTAACAAAGAGTTCATCATGTACTGTTATGCCTCAGAACACACTCTATCTGTTGTCCTTGTCTAGAAGAACGACGAAGATTTGGAAGCACCCATTGCTTTCATGAGCTGTCCTTTGAAGAAACATGAGCTCAAGTACAATCAATTGGAAAAGCACCGCATTCGCAGTGGTCAAAGCTGTAAAAAATTTCCACTTCTACATTCTCAATTCTCATACTATGGTAATGGTCCCTAGAAGTGCAATCAAATCCATTTTGACACAAGCAAGATCCCAAAGTCAAAAGGGGGAATTGGATCGCAAAAACTCAAGAGTACGACCTGGAGATTTGAGACTTCCCATCTGGTAAGAGGAAACAGTTTGTGCAAGTTAATTGCTGAAGATGAAACTCTCAAATTTCAGCACAGAGAGGAAGATGACACTTGTTTAACTTGCCTAGAAAACTACCCGCAAGTTCTCTTTGTAAACACTACTGATGAGTGGTATGCAGACATCACTTTTCTACTTACTTATGGAGAATGTCCCTCTCATCTAGATTACAAGCAAAGAATGACTCTCAAACTGAAAGCAACAAGTACGTGATTTGGAATCATGCGCTTTATAAGAAAGGAATGGATGGTTGCTTCCTTCGATGTGTTGATAAAGAGCAACAAGGAAAGTTGCTTAAATCCTATCATGACCAAGCATGTGGTGGACACTTCTCAGCAATGGTGATTGCCCACAAGATTCTCAAAGGTAGATATTATTGGCCTTCTCTTTTTGCTGATACTCAGAGTTGGGTTTCTAAATGCAAAGCATGCCAGCAAATTTGTTGGAAAACCATAGTTAGCTGCATTGCCTCTCAGGCCTGTGATTATTGAAGAACCATTTGAACAATGGGGGCTGGACTTCATTGGCGTGTTGAATCCCCATTCAAGCTGTTGGGCATACTTATGTGCTCACTACCACGGACTACTTCACCAAATTGGTGGAAGCCATTCCAACCAAACAAGCTAGTTCTGAAGTAGTTTGCAGTTTTATCAAAGAATACATCATTGTCCGTTTTGGGGTGCCTCAAAAGATTGTTGTGGAAAATGCCACTTATTTCTCTTCAAGAGAATTGACAGAGTTTATGTTATGGTTTTGGTATCTCTCTAGCACATTCTTTTGACTACTATCCACAAGGAAATGGTCAAGATGAGTCAAGTAACAAGAACATTATGACCATTGTCTGAAAGCTTGTTGATGAGAATCAGAGGAATTGGCACAAGAGATTGTATGATGTATTGTGGGCTGACAGGATCACTCCCAAGAAGGCCATTGGTACTTCACCTTTTCAGCTGTTGTATGGAGTTGAAGCAGAGATCCCCATCACAATTGAAATGCCCAACTCTCAAATTGCTTCAAGCGGTGGATGATGGCCAATACAAAGACTCCATTGAAAAAAGGATCCTTTTTCTTGAGAGGCTAGAAGAAAGTAGATCTCAGGTGGTTGATAAAATCAAAGAACATCAGCTGAAAGTGAAAAAGCTCTTTGACAAAAGGACCAAGGAAAGAGAGTTCAGAGTTGGAGATTTTGTCCTACTTTGGGACAAGAGAAGAGAACCAAAGGGTAGTCATGGAAAATTTGATTCTTTGTGGCTGGGACCTTTTCGAATTCTTGGAACTTGTGGTGAGAATGTTTTTCTCCTATCATACTTGGATGGGACTCCATTAGGATTGCCTAGAAGTGGGCAATATTTGAAGCTATATCATCAGTTAAAGTGAGTTGTCCCTCACCTTGTAGCATAGTTTCATTTTTTTCCCCTCTTTTGTTGTGTGTTTTGTTTTCCCTTTTCTGTTTTTGGTGTGTTTTTGGTTTGTGTGTCCTCTTCTTCCTTCTTGCTTTCCTTGGAAGTTGTACATGACTCTACAAGGCCCAATGGATAAGGTACTAGTCAACGTTATATGTTTTAAAACTTGAGATTCTAGATCCTCATGCCATGTTTTCTCCCTGTTCAATCCATGTCATGTCCCCAAGCTAGAGCCACTGTTGTCCCCTCAAAATTTTTCCTTCTTTTTCCAAGTCTGGACTTAGAAATTTTTGAGTTGTTACCCTTTGAAAATGGTCTAGTATGAGTATTTTGAAATCTATGGCACTTCCCAAGGGATCAAGGATTCTTAGGAAACACCTTCATTCAGATAGAGAATTCTTTCCCCTTTCCAGAAAGGTAAGGAAGTCCTCCTAACTCCTTGTATTTTGCAAGTTATGGCTCGGCGGAGTTTGGAGGGGAAATTTTCCCTAGTCGGGTCTACAGAGGTAAGGAGGAAATTTTACCAAGGAAATTGGCAGGTTGGCGGAGGCTACGGTGAGAAATTCGACACTTAGCCTTTTGGCTAAAAAAATCAAAGGTAAAATGTTGGACCGCAAAAGCCACATCGAAGGAGAATGGAGAAAAATTGATTGTCTCTACATCGAATCAGAAGGTGCTATGTGTCATCGGGTTGGTGGAGCCGACGGAGGACTTTGAGAAAATTTTCCCTTGCGGGAAAAAAGAGAAAAATGTTATTCTGAAGTCCGTGGTTGAACCAAAAAGGGCCACGTGTCATCGTGTTGGTCAAGGGCGCAGATATTTCAGGGAAAAAATTCTCTATTTGAAAAAAGAGGGAAAAAGGTCAAATTTTGGCCCGCAGACCTAGAATTTTGACCCTAATCTTGCCACTTTTTCCCTAAATTTTCAAGAGGCCATATATTTCGATATAGAGCTTAGATTTTCATGTTTTTGGTATTAATGGAAATATGGTGAAATTATCCACACGATGGACACTTCAATTTTAAATTTTGATGGAGTTTTGTAGAAGAAAATTGAGAAAACTTCTCTAGCATGCAAAAAAATGCGTAAAAAGTTTCACCCTACTCCCACTCCAATGTTCTCCTGCCACGTGGATGGATCATATTTAAAGGCGCAAAAGATAAATCCAATGGCCCACATTCAATCTAGACAAGTTTGTAACTATTTTAATTATTAAATTATTTGACATTTACCACTATAGCTGTTTTTTTTTGCAAAAAAAGGATTCTGAAACGGTGCCAAATGATTGGATCTCGACTGTAACTGCTTCTTGGTCATTTGGGAAGTTGTAAATATCTCGTGCAAGCTATTTCATGGATTTTGGAAGTCATTGTAGAGGTTGGCATTTGATTTTTTGAAGACTGTAAATGATTTTCATGAACAAAGGACAAAAAAACAATAGTCGCCATTCTTCTAAGCTTTCTCCTTTGTTGTGATTGTTATTTCATTTCCTTTCCTTGTACAAGTTTCTACTTCAGCTGCAATAAGAAAAGAAGGGTTTTAAAGATCCTTTGACGGAGGATTCAATTGGTACTTTATAACCAATGCATTTTTATTTAGTCTTGTAGCTCTGCTTTGCAAATTCTATATTCTTCTTCCATTTAAATGCATGTCATAAACTTTATGATCGATGTTTATAGGCCTCTGATGTTCTATCTCCATCATTGATCTCCTTTCCTTCATTCCCACTCCCCCTTTCCCACTCTCAGACCACTTTCTGTCTTGCAAGAAATTGCCGGCCTTGCCATAGGGTCAGTGGAGTGCCCCTATGGATCTCTGGTTGAAAACCCCTGTTGGCGTAGCAACTGATTAACACGATGAGATCCCTCTCCACCATAAGTTCAAGCTTTTGGTGTGACGGAAAATCATTTGGTATCAGAGCCAGGCAGTTAAGTGCGCCCAGCCCCAGAGTAGTCTAGCGATGGGTGACCTCCCAGGAAATTCCCGGTGTCCACTGTCTCCTAATGTTGTTGGGCATGATTGGGTGTATACCCGGCTCCATCGTGCGGGAGGGTGTTGGCGTGGCCATTGTTTAACACGATGAGATCCCTCTCCACCATAAGTTCGCAGAACTACTCTGGCACTGGCGCGCTTAAACTGCCTGGCTCTGATACCAAACGATTTGTCGTCACACCAAAAGCTCGAACTTATGGTGGAGAGGGATTTCGTCGTGGTTAAACAGCTGCTACGCCAACAAAACCACCATTGAATCCACTTATTTTTCATGCATAATACGGCAGCTGCACCATTATAAGTAGAGGGACTTAGATTCCCATAGTGTTGTTTTGGAAACCACCAATTTGTCCCCCGAGATGAATTTCCAAGCCAACAATATTTTAAATTTGTGATGTTTGGGTAAGACTCAAAGAGAGAGAAAGAAAGGAAGTTCTTTTCTACTATTCATTTGTGAACCATCAGCTGGAAATGACTTCCAGCATATAGGTTGCCCTCAATTAATGTGAGCTAATGCAGAAAAGTAGAATGAAATGAAATAAATTTGAAACCCAAATCGAAATGTAGAATTCAATGCCACAAATATATGAACATGAGAAAATATGCTCTTTCACTAATTTGATACTAATGAAAGGGAAGAAACATTCATTTTAAGCACCAACATAATATTGCTTTTAAACAATAGAAGAGAAGAAGGTTCCAGGGGAGAAAGTTTAATGTAAGAACTTTTTAGAAAAGAAACAAACATACAACATTTTCACCTAGAAATGAAAGAATGCAAAGAACCCTGAATGGGTCCCATCGGGTGTGCCAAAATGTTTCACCTGATTCTAGATGTGTTTCTTTGAATGTTGACGAAACATATTAGGGTAATGGGCTAGGAGGAATACCTATTAAGATGTCGGATGTAGGTTGTTGTGTGTGTATGACTTATGGATCCCCAGCTGATTGTGAGGGATTCCTTTTTGCTTGGAGGAACTACCTGAAATGGAAAACAATACCACCAAATAAAATTTAAACAATATATGCAGTGGACTACCTAGCATGTGCTAGATCCAAGAAGCATGATACTTCTTAAACGGTTGTCAACCCACTGTTTAAAACAACTTAATGCTTATAATAAAGAAGATCCTACTGTATTCAAAATGATTTAGGTATCTCATTCATCTACAATAAGAAAATTCATTCACAACATGCTAAGCTATGACTGAGTTAGAAGGTCAAAGTCTTGGTCAGGGTACTGATACGGGTCAGGGAGAGATTCTGGGTGGTTTCGGGTATTTACTAGAAGTTTAGGAGCTTTGTTCTTGGTTTCTGGTAAAAAACATAGAGATCAATGTTGGTTTAGTATGACCAGTGTCGGTTTAGGTTAACCGATGGTGGCTGTGGGTAACCAATGTCGGTATGGTCATGGTACAGGAAATTCAATAAAACTCGAGGCAAGGGTAGATCTAAGGTTAGATGAAGATGGAAGAGCGATGGCAAGATTCATGTGGGTATTAGGTGTGCACAGGAATGATTAAGATCCGGATATGGGTACTTCAGGGGGTATGGGAAAAGGATGGTCAAGTTTGCTTGGAGGTAAAGTGGTGGGGAATGAAATGGGAATAGAAACTAACAACAAAAGTGAAAGTATCTACCCAAACAATAATGAACTAGTGTAGGTTAACAAATCTTACTATTTGTATGAGCTTAAGATCTGGTTGGAAATGGTGGGTGATCAAATGGAAGGAACTTGATGTGGTGTTGGTGCTTCCCTGGATGCTCCCATGAAGGAAAATGGCTATGTGATTGCTTCCGGTGTTGGCTATGGATGCTATGATGTGTGTACTAATGTTGGTTCTACTTGCATGCAGCTTTGGTTTTCTCACTTGTTCTCAAAAGATGTGATTATCTCTTAGAAATTTGTCAACCTCGAAATAAGGTTGTTTTGGGGGTTAAATGGTAACCGACGGTGGTTCCAACTTAACCGGTAGCGGTTTAGGGTAATCGGCATCAGTTAGGGTGGGATTTCCTAGGTTTACTTAACTAGGTAGATCCCCTTGATTTTCTAGGATCTCGTTTCGTTTACTCCATGGATTAGCATGGAAGCTTCCTTCTAAAGGGAAGAAATGTAGTTAGAGGGAATGTAGGCATTGATTTTTAGGGTTTGGGTAGGTCTTAGTTAGTTATAGCAACTTACTAAGAATAGGTCTTAGGGTGAGGTGGCTAGATGAGGTGGATATGTGGGCATTATCCCAATTAGGATATTTAAATAATAAATATTGTGAGGATAATGAATTAATTTAATTAAATTAATATTAGAGTGGGATGAAAGGGGCCATAGTTAGGTGAATTTGTTCAGGGTGTTTATTTGACGGGGGACCAAGGGGAGTATGACCTAATTTTAGTGTCTACAATAGGATTAAATCACCTAAAAAGTGAAATCAGATATACACGACATTTCTAAAAAACATCATTTAAAAAATAAGGAAAATTGTGTACTACAATAATACCTACAACTATTCATCTCATATGCAAGAGACCAATAATATTTTAGAAAAGTTATTTTAGCATTTTTTATTAATTATTATTAAAATAGATTAAATATAATATAAAACATAAAACTATAAATTCAAGAAATAATTTTGTATGTTGATTGGCTAAAGAGAAAAAAACTATTGAATAGGGTAAAATGTATATATCCTGTTGTAGGCATGAACTAATAAGGTCATGATTAAGTTGTAACAAGATCATGATTCTTATGCTTTATTTGAAAACATATGTTATAAGGATCCATAGATTGTAAGAGGTTGTAAAACCAAAAATGGTAGTTTATAAAGCAAGAGATGATAGATAAATAATGTAATAGATCAAGAATATGTTGTTATATTCTAACCTATGCATGACCACATCATACAAACATCCAAATATGAAATAACATAAAGGGAAAAAAAGGTTAAAGGTACTTGATTTTGTAAACACCATTGGTGCATTATCTTCACCTCATGGTTAACATCGCCTTATGAGAGAGTAGATGTGGGGGATCGTAAATGAATAAAAGGAGACCTAGGAAAATCTCTAGCTGAATAATCCAAAGACTCCAAAGGATTAAAAGACCATAGTAAGTGTAAATCATGTGCTTGAAGATTATAAGTACCCAATACTCCAAGTGTAGACTCCAAATAAAACAAGACAAAATTCAATACCTCTAAGGGTTTAAGGACATATTGTCAAGTGATCGTAGACTGAATGATTCATGGTTATGTGTTAGGAAAATCAATCAAAGGCCGAATATAAATAGTATCATGATGGGCATTGTAATTTTTGTTGGTTGATACCATCGACTATGAAAATTATTAACCAAATGGTATCAACCATGGTGTAGGAAATGCAAAATCATAAAATTTAAAAAGGAACTCTTGACTGATGGAGGGAGACTCAAAGCTTCTAAAAGGTGTCATGACAAATTTATGTGCATGCTAAAAGTAGGTACGGAGGTGACTATAAGAGTATAAAAATGTGATGTTGTAGGGAGGGTATAAAAGATGACTACAAAGGTATGAAAACATGTGAAATGTGATATAATTGGACTACACATCAAGGTTATCTCATAATGTAGAACCCCAACATATTTTGATCCAAGACTATATAGATCAAGAATGAACCACACTACACCTCAACATGAGTTATATGGTTCCACACATGAGCATTTTGTAGTCATAATCTCAGTAATGAAGCAATTTAAGGTTCTTACCGGTCTTTTCAACTAGTTTGCACACCCATATCATGTATGCACTTGTCTGATAAGCTAAGTACTCATTCCTCTTTGTGTGTAAAGAAATTGATTCATCATTCCTTTCATCGTTCTTGTACATTAATAGTTATATTTTAAGTTGTACAGTTAATGTGGATTAATTAATTCAAAATATTCTACCTGTAACATTCTTACACCCATTAATAATGAAGGAGATAAATCTTATCAAACCATTCACTTATTGGTTTTAGGGTGTAAGCATAAAACAATTCCTAACATGAATTGTGGTATTAATTATGGTTAATACTTATATATTGTCTCTTACTTATACATTATGCCTTAAAATAGTAATACAACATATTTCGGTAGTTTTGTGTTATTTTCAAGAAAAGGAATCAATCATTTCTTTTATATTTGTCTATATCTCTTTTTACCCTTGAGTTATTATAAATTTAGCATTCAAAAGTGGATGGAATATTTTATGGAATGTAATTTGAACAATATGATTACTAAACTCAAAGATGTTATTAGTAAGAATGGATAGAGGAAAAATAAGTTTATAAACCAACTTAAAGACCTAAAAATGGGGGATTTTATCAATCAAGTCATGGAGGAATCATAAATTATACAATAAAATTATCATTATTGGGATTTTTATCTCAAATATCCAATCAAGAGTCCACACCCTAAGATTATCCCTCAACATAATTTATAAACGTGCATCGTGTTGGTCGTCAAAAGAAGATCCTAATGAGAGCAATAGTCAGGGGACAAGAAGTCCCTCCTCTTTGATGGGAGAGGTTCCCTTATTTAAAGCGAGACTTATTTACAAATGTACAGTGCATAACTTTGATGTGGAACTTAGATATCATGAAATCGTTGTGAAGAATATATTATCAATGACAAAGGCATAGAGGAATGAAGACGTGGGAATAAGTAGAAAAGCATTCTCCAGAATTATAAATAACAAAATAATTCTTTATGCATGCCAGGATACAATGAAGTAGAATTGAACCATTTGTATTTGAATTACTGAGATGAAAATTAGAAGGACACACAGTTCCATAAATAACATCCACAAGAATACAAAGCTTCTTGGTATAATGCAGACAAATGATCTAATAATGTTTGGCAGATAGCTACAAAATAAAGGAATCAGATGAACAAAGAAAGAAGATCTTTTTGTATTGATTTTCGTATTATTTCTTACACTTTCAGAGATAAGCCAAGTTCCCCCCCCCCACAAAATGGCGATGAGAAGCTATTATATAGTTTACAAATCAGTTACTCTTGGTAACTACTTCTTTTAACTAATGCTTAGTTAAAGGGCTGCTAATCACAATACCCCAACTAATTACAATAAATCCGATGAAGAAAGGAAGAAAGGAGAACAATCAAGAGAAGAAGACAAGCGTTCATGATTGAGAGGGGCCCACTAATTTTAGGATCCACTGTCTAAATATTTTCAATGCCTCTGATATGTCTCTGCCATGTGGTACCGATGTATTGGCAGTGGAATGGGTCCAAAATATGAGCCACTTCTCCATCTCTTTGTCGAATTCGACATGTGTATGATAATCTTTATTTGCTTCTTCAATAGCAGACTGGAGAGAGTAAATCTACTTCATCTTTTCCTTGGAAATGAAATCCTCTTTGAACAAATTATCTTTGAAAAAAGCTCTAAATTGAGATTTGATTTCTTGGAAGGAGAGGGGTACACCAGAGGTCTCATCATGGAGGTGGCAATGTATATCTTTGAAAGCGGATACCACCAAAGTCTTGAAGGCCTCTCCCTTCTGCCAGCTATTTTTCAGTTCTCCCAAAGATTCTTCTAGCACCTTGATTTTCCATTCCACGCTGTACACCCATGATTTTGACAAGTTATCTTTTGCATCGTCAAAGACTTTGCTTGCCATTAAAATATTCTCATCAATCTGTCCCATGAGATGAAGGTCTACTATACAGCTGCTTCAGAGTTTGAGCTCTTTATCTATATTTCCCATAGTGGAGGAGAGCTTATGTTGTAGATTATTCACCTTCTCATTGAGTTTGAAGGCTTCACAAATGAAATTCAACCCTGCAATGAGCATGTCATCCATCATGGCCTCCATAGCCCTTCCATAGATAGAATATCTGTGTATGTCTTTGATACTCTGGACTTCATCTTGGCTGAGGATTACAGGTGGTGGAAGAGTAGTCAGTGGGGTGGGGTCTAAAACTTTATCCTTGGACAACATTAACCTGATGAAACCTGCAAGAACCTGAGCCTACTCTTCCAGCTTCTCTATAGTTTTTTTCCCTTTTTCAACTCTCCCAATGACCCTGGTGACTGTTTCCTGAAGATTGTGAATCTCACCTTCAAGGGTGGACTGTCCCATGGGGATCCTCTAGAGCTCGAGATCAGATGCTTGTAAATCATGCTCTGGCTTTTCTACTTTGGGCTTGGCTATCTCCAGGAATTGTTGGCCCTGAGCATCAGATACTATTCTCGAGGTAGTCCTGGCCTTCATGGCGGGAGTAGGAGGAGTAGTGCCTAATAAGGCTGCCACAGCATCAAAATTGGGTCCTGAGATTCGGGAGGAAGGATTTCTCTTCCTACTATCAACAAAAGGCTGCACCCATGCAAAAGACGAGGAGGAAGAATAAGGTGGGGCAAGAGGACCAAGAGAAAGAGAACTCATGGCACTCAGAGTGTGTACTACTGTTGCTTCTATTTGGGATATGAGCGGGATGTTCAGGGCTTCTGGTACAGAGGAGTAAAAGATGCTTGGAAGCTCAGTGCTTTGGAATTCTGTCTTTATCCATTAGGGCTTCTGGAGCACTTATGGAGGCCTGCACCTCACTCTCTTCACTTTCACTGAGAACAATAATGTTCTTTGGGCCTGATGGCAATTCCAAATGCTTCATCATAGGATCTTCTTCAACATGCTCCTTTTTGACCTCTTTGATTTTCTTCTGATATACTTGAGTGGATGAGGAAGGAGTGGATGATGTAGGACCTTTAGTTGATGAGGAAGGAGGAGTCTGCACAAGTGCTTCCGAACTAGGTGTCAATGCCTCCTTCATTAGTGTTGAAGTATCCTTGGAGGAGGACTCTCCTGAATTCCTTCTAAGTTCATGAACTCTCCTATCAAACTAGATTATGGTTCTTACTAGGACAGGGGCTAAGATTTCAGCCAGATCATCCTTTTCTATTTTGAACCAATCCAAATCTTCCAAGGGAGTTTGCTTGATCAAGGTGTCATATTCATATAAGAACAGGTTGGAATTATCATCATGCAACCCTTCCGGAACTTGATACAAGTTAAGCTCTTGAATTAGTTGGAGAGAAAACCTGACATAATGCTGCCTTCTTGCCTCAAGATCATCAACACAGTCAGTCCAATAGTCTTCAGTGTTTGCTCTATGGTAGTAATTGACCTTGATATTCTATTCAATAAATTTATTCAAATCAAAACAAGTTCTTGGCCTGAAGAAATGGACAGTGATGGGAGCTAGGGCTCTTTCTATGTTTTGTGCATCTAAAGCCATCTTACAGGTGTAGTTTTCCAAAGATAAGGGGAAGTGTAGGAAAGTAATTTTTTTATCCCCTATAGGTTCTATGTAACTTTTCCAATTACCTACATATCTCTGTCAAGGCCATTTTATCATTGGAAAACATAGGGATCCTAAGAGGGGTGTTCTCATAGCCTGCAAGCCTGATATAAGAGAATTTCTTGAACTGGATGAAGTAGGCACCGTACTTTGATATTAGGCTCATGGCTTCATCCAAGAACCTCCTTGTAGTGTCGCTCTCTAGAATCCTTACAATGTACATGGTGAAAGCATCATTCACCCTCCTAAAGTTGCGATTGCTAGTGTCTAGGGTGAATTGAGGGTAGTAGGCATATACAGGGTCACTCTTATGAGCATCATTGTATGAGAATCCAAACCATTACCTCGATGCTGCTAAGGTATACATTAGGTATGAAGTCATGTAGAAATTCTTCATTTATTGTACATTAGACAGCTGCTCTACGTTCATGCTGATGATTTTTACCCAGTTGACGTTTTGAGTTCCTTCACACACCATGTTGATAAAGGGGCACATCTAGAAATGGAATTTGTTGGTAGAGGGTAAGCCCATGACCCAAGCTAGTAGGATTATAAAATCTGATAACTCCTCATTGAAATTGGCACGGAACATAACCTTGGATAGATGGGACACCCCCTTTTTAGGTTTTTTAAGCCAAGAATTTGTCACCCGCGTCTTGTATTTCTCACTGTCCTGATCAAAGAGGGCATGTGCCTAGTTTTGAGAGATTACTATAGAATTTTCCATTTCAAGAATCCTTAGGGAAGTTCCAATGGTGGTAGCATCGAGCTTGGTAATGAGCTCCACATACACATTCGTTAGCTCACTTGAGTCAGGATTGAAATGAGCACCGCAGGTAAGTACTGTATCTGCACATTGTACTAAGATTGGGAAACCAGCTGCGAATGCCAAACCACTATCATGAATCATTTGTGCCATAGGAGATTAGTTTGAGTTTGTCATCCTCATCTAGAAATCCCCAAAGTCAAGGTGGAAAACTTCATTGTCCCTGATATCAAGAACGGCAGACTCGAGTGGTGAAACTTGCTCTTGACCTTGAAATTTAATCTTCATGTTAATAGTGGCTTGAGAAACACAGTTACAAACTGAAATCTCAATGGAATTGCAAAGGAATCGGGTACACACATAGAAACTATGACTTGTGAGGGTATGAACAATTGGTAGTAAGAAAGTAGTGTGCAAAATGTGTAGGGGGCAGTTCATTATATAGCCGCTTAGGAGAGAGAAAGATAATAAATATGCATTAAATACACATCTACTAACTTGAAAAGCAATATATTTGGGAAGAGTGGGAAAAATTAGCCTGGATGGCCTTTGGTTCATTTGGGACACACGGGACGTGAAAGCGTGATTCGGCCGATGCAGACAATGTGGGAAAAAGATATACAAATGCTTTTGGGACATGAGGGACAAAGTTATGCAGAGTGCATGATTTGGCTGAATCAGGAAAAAGGTGAACATTGAGTCAGGGTGAACTTGGGACACACAGGATAAAAAATTCTGACAGGCCTGAAAGAAATGGACTTTGGGTAAAACAGCTGATCGGCAAACAGGGAGCCCGAATGAACTTGGGACACTTGGGACAAAAATGTCTGACAGACCTGCAAATCACATAGAATGACCCATAAATGCAGATTTTTTCAAACTTTTCAACTTATCCCTTCACCAAAACAACAGAAAAGGAATTTAACTTAGAAATTTTTCAATTATGAACTTCTCAAAAGAGGGGGGAATTTTGAGAGGACAACAGTTGGCTCCTCCTTGAGATGACTTGGCTAAAATCCAAAAGAATGAGACAAGGCAAGAATTCAGAAAATCTAGGGGAAGCAGACCAGTGCCTTATCCATTGGGCCATGGAGTAAAAAATAGATCAATACAAAATACAACACACAAAAACAAGGGAAAGCAAAAAAGGGGAAAGACAAAAAGCTATACAGAATATACAAAGGACTTCCTAATCACCTAAGACTTAAACAATTTCAGTTACTACCCACTATAAGGAAGTGGGAGAGAAGAACCATCCATATAATCAAGGTAAAAATAATTCTCACCAGCAAAATTCCTGATCTTGAAAGGTCCGAGCCAAAGAGAATCAAACTTTCCATGGCTGCCATGAGGTTCATGCCTTTTATCCCACAGCAAAACAATGTCTCCAATATTGAAATCCCTAGATCTAGATTTTTTGTCAAACAAGGCCTTTACTTTTTGTTGGTGAGTAGATATTCTATCAGCGACTTTGAACCTATCCTCATTTAATTGGTAAAGGTACATGATCCTTTTATCCAAAGAATCATTGAAACTGGTGTCTTCAATGGCCTTCATTAAATGCAAGACTGGTAGCTCCACTATTATTGACAATTGTGCTTCCACTCCATATACTACCTGAAAAGGAGACATACTGATGGCTCTTTTAGGTGTGATCCTATCTACCCAAAGAGAATCATAGAGTTTCTTGTGCCAATTCCTCTGGGATTCATTAACTTTCCTTATTATAGTCACTAGATTTTTGTTTGTTGATTCTGCTTATCCATTCCCCTGAGGATAATAATCTAAGGAGTGAGCCAGGGAGATGCCACATCCATAACAAAAATCCATCATCTCAGTTGAAGAAAAATTTGAAGCATTATCTGTCACTATTTTGTTTGGCACACCAAACCTCACCAAGATGTTCTCTTTGATAAAATTGCATACTACTTCTGAAGTAGTACTCTTTACTAGAATGGCTTCTACCCACTTAGTAAAATAATCTATGGCAATTAATACGTGGGTGTGACCAGCACTAGAAGAGGGATTAAGTGTTTCAATAAAATCTAATCCCCATTATTGAAAAGTCTCTTCGATCACAACTAGTTTAAGGGGCAAAGAGGCCAACTTGGGTCTACCCACAAAATTCTAACAAGCTTCACACTTATCAACCCACTTTGATGTATCTCCGAACAAGGTAGGCTAGTAATATCCTACACAAAGAATCTTATGAGTAGTGACAGTTGATGAGTAGTGACCTCCACATGCTTGATTATGAAAATCCAAAAAGATCTTCCTCTATTGTTCCTTGTCCACACATTTTAGAAATCTTCCATCCAACCCTCGCTTAAACAAGGCATTTTCCCATAACACATACTGGGCTGATCTTAGCTTAACAGCTCTCCTCTCTTTGGCAGTCAAATGAGAGGGACATTCTCCATATGTGAGAAAGTGTGTGATATTCGCATACCATTCATCAATTGAGCCAAGAAACAGAATGGTGGGAAGATCAACTTTATCCTCTAGTAAATCATGTCTAGCTCCCTCAGCGATGAGTTCACACAGGCCTTTTCCACGGATGAGCTTGGTTGGTCTGATGTCAATGTCATATTCTTAGACCTTGGTCACCCAGTTCCCTCTCTTTGATCCAAACTCCTGTTGTGTGAGAATGGACTTGATGGTTGTATCTAGTACAAATACTATGGAGTGAGAGTTAAGAATGTAAAAATGAAACTGCTTGATTGCTTTAACCACTGCGAAAGTATGTTTCTCCATTATGGTGTATTTTAACTCATGATTTTTTAGAATGTAGCTCATAAATGCAATTGGGAGCTCATGATCATTAGAATCTTCTTGAGTCAAAATAGTAGCCATGGTGTTATCTATGGCATAACAATAGATAATAAAATCTTTGCCAAAATCTAGACATGCTAAAACAGGAGTTTTAGCAATAGCCCTTTTAATACCTTCAAAGGCATCTTTCCCTTCAAGAGACCAACCAAACTTCTATTTTCCCTTCATAATTTGAGAGATATTCAAAGTCAGCTCTATGAAATCAGGAATGAATTTTCTTAGAAAGTTAATCTTACCAAAGAAAGAGTGCACTCCTTTCTTGTTGGTTGGAAGGGGAATTTGATGGATAGCTTGAACTCGCTCAGGATCAATTTTTATACCATCTTTGGAAACAACATGCCCCAATAATTTTCCTTCTATGACATAAAAGATAGATTTATTAGGATTTAAAGAGATCCCATGTTCTTTACACTTCAAACGAACTGTTTCCAGATGCTGAAAATGATCTACCCTTGTTTTGGAAAATACAGTCAAGTCATCAAGGTATATGACAATACACTTCCCTTTCAAAATTCCCAAGGCCAAGTCCATATCTCTTTGAAAAGTGGCACCGGCATTAATGATCCCAAAAGGCATCCTTCTGTAGGCAAAGGTGCCCCATGGGGTAGTGAAGGCTGTCTTGTGTTGATCTATGGTATTAACCTCGATCTGATTATATCTTGAGAAGCCATCAAGTATAGACAACATTTTGGATCCTATTATGGCTTGTAAGACTTGATCCATCATGGGAAAAGGATAGTTTTCCTTTAAAGAAGCTTGATTCAGATTCCTGAAGTCAACACAGATACGAATCTCACCATTTTTCTTTCTAACAGGCACAATATTGGCAATCCTTATTGAATGGTGGATAGGAAAAATGATTTTGGCCTTTAATAACTTTTGTATTTCTTGAAAAATGGTGTCAGCTATCTTAGGATCGTATTTCCTCTGTTTCTATCTGAAAGGCTTAATCCCAAGTTTGACAGGGATAAAATGTTGCATCTCCTTTAGTTGAACAGCTTTTAAATCTTCATAGGAATAAGCAAGAACATCTTTATACTTCCTTAAAAGATTAATTACCTTACTCTTTTCTTCTAGTGTGCAAAATTTTCCAATGTTCACGAGTTTAGGGTTAGTAGAACTCCCAATATTAATTTTATCATATTCAACTGATTGTTGAGGTCCAGTAGAAGCTTTAAACCTCACATATCTATCATGTTTGTCAAAAAATTATTCTAAACTCACCAATCCCTTAGGAATCTTGTTCCCTTTGAGTTTGATACATCCATCTTGATCTGCCTCTTCTCCTTTGACGGCTTCTTCATTAAAGAGCACACTTTCACAAGGCAAATTATCACTTCCTTCAAAGTACAACTGTTCGAAGTTATCCTTGAGTTCTAAGAAAGAAAGAAGATGCTGATCATCATTGAAAACTTGTCAGTTATTTGCATTATCAAGTACACTGAGCCTATGAACTATTTTAATGGTAAAATTATCTTTAGAGAAGTCAGGATGAGGTATTAGCAACGACCCTGAGACTGCTAGTGAATCATCCCTAGTGTTTTCCTCCCTAGGCACTGCTTCGATAGAGAAGGCATAAAAAAATTCAATAAAGTCCCAAACCTGATTCCTATAATGTTTCAATCTTCTATTCTTTACCTGGAAAAGGTTTCTAACTTTCTTGACAATCAGCTCCGCATCTCCACGAGCTAGAATATTCTTCACCCCCTTCTCTTTTTCCACATTAATCCCAAGAATGAGAGCTTCATATTGTGCTATATTATTATTATTTTCAAATTACAACTTGAATGAGAAAGGATAGACCTTTCCCTCGGGAGACACCAATATTACACGAGCTTCAGAACTAGCTAAGGAACAACTTCCATCAAACTCTAATATCTAAACACCATTAGAATCCTCAAGTGATCTTTTGGGGAGTTGCATATCATCTAGAGACATAATAATATACTTACCATGCCCCATATCTTCATAAAGTATTTGTGCTTTGGGATCATATGTTTTTTGTACAATATACTCAGATTACTTCTCAGGAAACAGCTTCTTCATTTTCTCATTAACAGGTATGAGGACATGTGACCAATCCATTTAAATTTCTCCACCCACATCCTTATAGAATTTCCTACTTAGCAGCATCCCATATGAAGGAGGAATGTCTGCTACTAAGATAGTAGCCAAAACTTTCTTCTCAGGTAAAGTATTAAAAGCTACTTGTGCGTCTTTAATTCTTCCAACCAGGGGCACTTCTTTACTCTCCATGGAATAACAAGACCTGTAAGTACGTGTGAGAGTTAAGCCTAAGGCATGGGCTACTTTAGCAGGCATTACATTGTCTAATGCCCCTGAGTCTATGACACAGTTACTAAGTCTATGACCAGCTATAAGGAGGGTTACATAGAATGGTTTGATCTTGTCGTTAGGTGAGGTGACAGAGGCTACCAGATTGGGTTGTGGTGTAGAAGATGGAGTGGGTAAAAGACCTTTAAAGGTGGTTTTGGAATGAGAATTGACATTGTACCATTTTAGTGAAAGCCTTGGGATGGGTTTGATAATACTCAGCCTCTGAGATTTGAACCTTGGTCTTTTTAAGGTGATCAATGATATCAAAAGACCCAGAAGCGGATGAGACATCCTCGTTTGGAACCCTGGGCTTATCAATCTTAGGAGTTGAAAAATAAGTAACCTTAGTAGCAAAGTTGATAGGACTTACCTTGGGTGTGGACACAATGGGGATAGGGAATCCTCTTTTCACAATTACTGGAATAGTCATTGGATGTTCCTTGGATCTTTTAGCCAGCTGCATCACTTTCTCCTTTTTGTTTGTCTACTCTCAAGTCATGACAACATATGATTCACTATTCATGTCCACCACTACCTCGTCATAATCATCTTCTTCATTCACACCTTCAGTAGTGAAGACATTTACTCGAGATCCCTCAAGTTCTTCTATTTCTTCATCAACCTCTTCAATAGATTCTTCACAATCTTCACTAAATTCTTCATCCTCCGGCTCTTCAACTTCACAGGTTGCATTAATAGGGACTTTAATAGGAGGTCCTTAAAGTGCTAGCCTTATTTGAGAAGCAGGTAAATGATTTCTGGGCTGAAAATTCCTCTTTGGATTGTCTACATAAGGGGCATGCTAAGCCAATTGTTTCTTAATGGTGATGAGATCATTTGCAAGTTTTTGTACTAATGGATCAGTATTAGGTCTAGGAGTGGAAGAGGAGGAGGAAGAAGACTTGGATCTAGAAGGGTCTCTCCTCAACTTTCCTGACATGATTAAATCATCTTCGACACTAACAACAAGAGTTTGATCCTCGGCCAATGTTACAAGATTAGCTCTTCTCAATGCATAACTAAATTCAGGCAATTGGGCATTCAGGAAAAAGCATTTTTGAATTTGATCTATAGGTTGAGTGCCTGGTGGAATTTTATTAATCAACTTGTTGAATCGAGCCACAAATTCTCTCGTGGGTTCTTGTGATTCTTTCTTTCTTTGAGAAATTTGGGCCAAAAAAGCATGCACGTTTTCTGCTGGTTTGAAACGATTCTCAAACTTTGCCCTCATCATGTTCCAGCTAGTCATAGCTCCGGCCAGAAGGTGATAGAACCAATCAGCCGCATTATCTCGTAAAGTCTCAACAAAAAGCCTTATAGAGATGTCTTCATGTTCAACTCCTAGAACTCCACATGCAACTATGAAGGCCGTAATATGTTCATTAGGATGTACCTTTCCATCACCTTTGAACTTGGGAAAGTTCTTCCGGTTACCTCTGGGTAACTCATGCAAAGGCGGAGGAAGGGCAAGGGGCCCAACATGATGACCCCAAGGTAATGGTATAGCCATTCTTGGAAAAATGGCGTGAAGGGGAACTGAAACACCAGCAAGAACCATAGCTTTGAGATTAGGACTGAGTTTCTCTGAAGGAATACCACCCCTAGGGATTCTATTTTTGACAGGAGGAGTGCTTTTTGAACAAAATTTTCTATTTCTTCCTACTGAAGGGAAAGGAAAACCCTGCTGTTCCAAAAGTTGAAACTGAGAATCTTCAATGCCAAGCACCCTTCTCCCTCGAGTAAAATGTGGAGTCACCAGATCAAGAATGATCAAAAAATGGTTAAGGAACTGGAAAACATTTCCCCAATGGAGTCGCCAAAAACTATTGGTCGTCAAAAGAAGATCTTAATGAAAGCAACAGTCAGGGGATAGGAAGTCCATCCTCTTTGATGGGAGAGGTTCCCTTATTTAAAGCTAGACTTATTTATAAATGTACAACACATAACTTTGATGTGGAAATTGGATATCATGAAGGTGTTGTGAAGAATATATTATCAATCACAAAGGATAGAGGAATGAAGATGCAGGAATAAGTAGAAAGAATTCTCTAGAATTATAAATAAAAAAATAATTCTTTATGCATCCCAAGATACAATGAATTAGAATTAAACCATTTGTATTTGAATTACTGAGATGCAATTTAGAAGGACACACAGTTCCATAAATAACATCCACAAGAATACAAAGTTTCTTGGTATAATGCAAACAAATGATCTCATAATGTTTAACAGATAGATGTGAAATAAAGGAATCAAATGAGCAAAGAAAGAAGATCCTTTTGTATTGATTGCTGTATTATTTTTTACACTTTCAGAGATAAGACAAGTTCCCCCTCCCCCTCAAAATGGAAAGGAGAAGCTATTATATAGTTTACAAATCAGTTAATCTTGGTAACTACTTCTTTGGTGTTGAAGTATCCTTAGAGGATGTGGAAGGAGTGGAGGATGTAGGACCTTTAGTTGATGAGGCAGGAGGAGTCTGCACAAGTGTTTCTGAACTAGGTTTCAATGCCTCCTTGCTTGGTGTTGAAGTATCCTTGGAGGACTCTCCTGTATGCCTTCTAAGTTCATGAACTCTCCTATCTAACCATATTTTGGTTCTTACTAGAATAGGGGCTAATATTTCAGCCATATCATCCTTTTCTTTTTTACACCAATCCAAATCTTCCAAGGGAGTGTACTTGATCAAGGTGTCATATTCATATGAGAACAGGTCGGAATTATCATCCTACAACCCTTCTGGAACTTGATACAAGTTAAGCTCTTGAATTAGTTGGAGAGAAAACCTACCATAATGCCACCTTCTTGCCTCAAGATCATCAACACAGTCAACCCAATAGTCTTTAGTGTCTTCCCTATGGTAGTAATTGATCTTAATGTTCTGTTTAATAAATTTCTTCAAATCAAAACAAGTTCTTGGCCTGAAGAAATGGACAGTGATGGGAGCTAGGGATATTTCTATGTTTTGTGCATCTAGAGCTGTCTTGTAGGTGTAATTTCCCAAATATGATGGGGAAGTGGAGGCCAGTAATTTTCTTGTTCTTGTAGGTTCTGTGTAACTTGTCTAGTTTCCTTCATATCTAGATCAAGGCCATTTTATCATTGCAGAACATAGGGAGCTTGAGAGGAGTGCTCTCATAACATGCAAGCCTTATATAGGAGAATTTCCTAAACTGGAAGAAGTAGGCACTGTAGTGAGATATTTCATGACTTCATCTGAGAACCTCCTTGTAGTGTCGCTCTCTAGAAGCCTTACAATGTACATGGTGAAAGCATCATTCACCCTCTTGAAGTTGTGATTGCTAATGTCCAAGGTGAATTGAGGGCAGTAGGCATATACAAGGTCACCCTTATGAGCATCAATATATGATAATCCAAACCATTGCCTTGATGCTGCTAGGGTATACATTAGGTATGAAGTCATGTAGAACTTCTTGGTTTATTGTACATTGGACAACTACTCTGCTAAGTTCATGCTAATGATTTCTGCCCAGTTGATGTTCTGAGTTCCTTCACACACCATGTCGATAAGGGGGCACATCTAGAAATTTAATTCGTTGGTAGAGGGTAAGCCCATGACCTAAGCTAGCAGGATTATAAAATCTGATAGCTCCTCATTGAAATTAGCATGAAACAGAACCTTGGATAGATGGGATGCCCCCTTTTTTGGGTTTTTAAGCCAAGACTTTGCCTCTCGCACCTTTTATTTCTCACTGTCATGATCGAAGAGGGCCTGTGCCTAGTTCTGAGAGATTACTATAGAATTTTCCATCTCAGGAATCCTTAGGGAAGTGCCAATGGTGGCAGCATCGAGCTTGGCAACGAGCTCCCAATGCACATTTGGTAGCTCACTCAAGTTGGGATTTAAATGAGCACCACAGGCGAGTACTGTATCTACGCATTATACTGAGATTGGGAAACCAGCTGCGAATGCCAAGCCACTATCATGAATCATTCATGCCATAGCAGAGGGGTTTGAGCCTGTCATCCTCATCTAGAAATCTCCAAAGTCAAGGTGGGGAACTTCATTGTCCCCAATATCGGGAAGGACAGACTCGAGTGGTGAAACTTGCTCCTGACCTTGAAATTTAATCTTCATGTTGATAGCGGCTTGAGAAACATAGTTACAGACTGAACTCTTGATGGAATTGCAAAGGAATTGGCTATACGCACAAAAACTCTAACTTGCGAGGGTATGAGAAATTGGTAGTAAGAAAGTAGTGTGCAAAATGTGTAGGGGATAGTTCATTATATAGACATTTAGGAGAGAGAAAGACAATAAATGTGCATTAAATACACATCTACCAACATGAAAAGCAAGATATTTGGGAAGAGTGGAAAAAATTAGCCCGGATGGCATTTGGTTCATTTGGGACATGCAGGATGTGAAAGCGTGATTCGACCGATGCGGGCAACGTGGGAAAAAGAAGCAAAAATTCTTTTGGGACATGAGGGATGAAAGTACGCGGAGTGCGCAATTCGATTGAATCGGGGTGAAAGGTGAACATCGAGTCAGGGTGAAATTGGGACACGCCTGACAAAAATGTCTGACGGGCCCGAAAGAAATGAAATTCGGGTAAAACGGTCGATCGGCGAATAGGGAGCCCGAATGAACTTGGGACAATTGGGACAAAAATGTCCGACAGACCCACAAATCACACAGAATGACCCAACAATGCAGATTTTTTCAAACTTTTCAACTTATCCCCTTACCAAAACAACAAAAAAGGCGTTTAACTTAGAAATTTTCAACTTTGAACTTCTAAAAAGAGGGGGAATTTTGAGATAACAACACATCGGCACATCAATTGGAGATTAAAACAAATTCTCACCTGAAGTATGTGAGGGAGCCAAATCCTTGTATGGTCAAGTGCAAGGTTTTAAAGGAGATGTGGTGTTGGTGTGTGCAAGCTAGTGCACACAGATCTTTTCTTGGATACTTTAAAAAATTGACATTTAACACAACTATAACTTGGATGTCCTTAACCATACATCGTACTGAAAGATAATCACTTCCATTAATGGAACAATAACCAAAAAAAGAGCCTAATGCACACATCAACATAATATAATAATTGTAACACATATTTTACATTAAACGATATAGTTCATTACATAAACATCATGAGGTTTCCAAGAATATGAATTACAACAACTAACTGGATCTATCCAACAAAATGATCTTTAAATGTTATCTACCTAACAATATCAGCAATAATTCCAACCCCTATTACAATGCTAAACAAATATATTTATACATGAAGATTACAATTTGAATTTAAATTGGCCCACCCAAATTTAGGGGCATTGGCGAGGAAATTTGTCGAGTGGAAAAACTTGTGGATTCCTTTCCAATGCTCTAGGAATCTAAGTCCCTCTACTTAACCAGTGCAGTTGTCATATATGCATGCACGTGAAAACATAGATTTTTGTGGTGGCCTTTCGATCAGGGATCCAACAAGGGCACTCCATTGACCCTGCGGTAAAGCTAGTAATCTCTTGCTAGGGAATACTTTGTCTGAAAGTGGGAAAGTGAGTGAGAAAAGAGGTAGGAGAATTAATGTTGCAGGTAGGAAATCAAATTCTTGCACACTCTAGTTAGAAAATTCATCACATGCATTCATGAGAAGAGGAAACCCTACAAATGGCAACAAGATGAGATAAGATTACGAACTCAAAGTTTCTGAAATCTCCTTGTCAAATAGGCTACAAAATCCTTCTTCTTGTATTTTTGTTTAAACAGAAGTTTTACATAGTGGAGAAATGGAGGAATTTGAGAAGAGGGGGGGAACAGAAGAAAATGGCTCTCCTTTGTTCTCTCAAAGTACAATATACCCATGAGTTTACAAGATCAATTTTCAACCTGTATAATGGCATGAAGAAGCCATTAAATCTCCTCCAAGAAATGGTTTACAATTTCTTTTCAAGCATTCGCGTCCGTTCAGATTCTTGATTCGTGAAGAAACACCAATGGCGGAAAAACCATACTTTTCATAATATAGCCGTTACACTTGTTTTGTAACTTTGAATTTGAACCGTTCATCTTGCCTTTCAAACTTTAAATCAGAGTTATACACGTGGGATAAATTTACTGGATCGGGCATGGAGGGTTCCTTTTGCATTTTGTGACTTTATAGGGATTTGGCATTTTGGAACATTTTGGCCCACTTACCTGCTTTTGATATGGTCTTTACACGTGGCCTCACTTGATTGGAAAAGGAGTCATGGGTCACTTTTATAATTTTACCCTTTTCAATGCGATCTCAAAAACACAAATTGCTCCGCCGACCCACTTTGACTCTTTTGATGTGGGCTTAATATTTGACTTTTCCTTTGTGTTTGGCGGGGCTGCGAATCACTTTTTAACTTTTTGCTTTTTTTACAAAGAGGCTCAAAATATCAAATCTCCCTGACGGTCCACCTCCCTGCTTTGACTTTCCAATGACAAGCCCAAGATTTGACTTTTTCCTTTAAGCCTGATCGGGGCTGCGGGTCACTTTTTAACTTTTCACCTTTTTTAAAAAGAGGCTAAAAACCTCAAATTTATATGCCGACAACTTCCAATTATATATTTCCATGGATGACGGAGCCAAATTTTGATGGGAAAGAAAATTCCCATTGTTCTCGACTGTGGAAAAAATGCAGAAGAAGAAAACTCCACCATTTTACACCCGATTTTCAAATTTCTTTCACAAGCCAAGGAATTGAAAACAATACAAGGTTTGACGATCCATGACCATAGAAAGATTGATAATTTCATCCAAATGAGGACAAGAATATAATTTTCACGGGTCTAGACAGGAAAACAAGAAATTTATCAAAATGTGTAGACTGCAGAGTTTAGACAACTTCAAAGCATGAATTTCTCTATCTTTTCAGACTTCCAACTTCACTTGAACACCTCTGAAGGGTGTGAACTTAAAATCTTCAAATTTGACTTAAAAAATGAGGGGGGGATTTTGAGGGTGACAACAACTGACTCTAGCTTGGGGACATGACATGGACTAAGCATAGTGAAGACATGACATGGGAATCCAGAATCTCAATCTCTAGACCCTGTAATTCGTTGACTAGTGCCTTATCCATTGGGCCTTGCAAATTCATTTACAACCTATAACAAGAGAGAAAGAAGAAGGAAAAAAATGACACACAACATAAGGGAAAACAAAACCACACAATGGAAAGGGAAACACACCTATGGTACAAGGCAAGGGAACAACCCGCTTTTACTGAAGCACTTTCCATTTCTCAAAAGTTACCTATGAGTGGGCAACACTGAGTGATGATGTTCTGCAAAGCTGTTGACGGGTTCCAAAAAGTAACCTCCCCTCCTCAATTGTTTATAGAAGCTAGGTGCTTCCATGTTTATCCATATAGTTGATTCTCCATCAAACATCTCATTGCTGCCCCAGGGCTTCTTTTCATTCAAATTCCTTGTATATTCTGAGTTACTTTTGTTTTCAGGTCTATGCTCATTGACATCCTCTCCATGAGAAACATTTGATTCATCCTTTATCTCTACTTCACTATGAGGCATTTGAGTACCGATGGGAGAATCAAAGGGAAAATAATATTTTTCTTGTATGTCCATGGCACTAGTGAAGAGATCAAGAATCAGCTCAGGATCTTCCAACTTCTACTGTATCCAATATTTTTTACACGGAGTTATGCTTCATTGTTTCCTACAGCTCCTCTTTGTACGCCTTTAAAGGATATTTATTTTGCAACTCAAGGAAACTATCTGGAGGGATTGCCTCATCATCTTGGGAACCACTGCATTTTATCACTCCTTTGTCTAGAGGAGCTTTAAATTCAAAGGCCTCAAAACTTCTTGCTTTAGTTTGTTCATCGTGGAAACATTCTTCCTCTTCAAATGGGAAATAAAATACCTCCATTTTTTTATTGCATCCATCAATCATTAGCTCAAAAGTAGCATCATTCTTTTTAATATGGTCAAGCTTCACATTGGTTAAGACTTTCAAATCATCTTCACACTTGTCTTGCATATTTGTGGCTTACATCAAGAGATCGAGACTTAGCTCAGGATCTTCAATTTCTTCTACAGCTCTAAGCACTTCTTGTACAAACATTTCTTTCAAACATTTCATGGGCTCATTAGAAGCTGATTTTTTCTTTCCGTAGATGGTTTGGTTGAGGTCATCTTCATCCACAAATGGGAATGAGAATAACTCCTCATCATAAATAAGCACATATGCTGATTTTTCTGCTTGAAAACCACCAAGAACCATTTCCTCTTCTTCATGGTTAGCATCGTATGGCAATTTAGAGTTGCACTCTTGTAACTCGAATCTCCTCAATGCTTCTTCAAAATCCAAATCTCTCCAGGAAAGCATGTCTGGACCTATCAAGATGGGTATATCCTCTTCCTCCTTGGTCACCACAAAGTGATTCATCAACCTACTACCCTGGTACAAAATGTTAGCTTATGGGCTTCCAAAATTTTGTACAATATACCTCATCTTATTTTCTAGAAGCAATTTCTCCATGTCTCCCTTCACTGGTATGGTTTTGGATGACTAATTCATCTGAATTTTACCTCCCAAGTCTCAGCAGAAACTTCTACTCAGCAACATTTCGAATGAGGCTAGGACATCGGCTACCAAAATCATCACTGAAATATTCTTGTCTGCGAATTTGGCAAGAGACACCTGTGCATCTTTGACCTTCCCTACAAGTGGGACCTTTCTTGACTCCAAAGAGTAATAAGAGCCACCGAGTGGAGCCATGGTGAGTTTGAGAGCTTTAGTAACCTTTAAAGGCATCACATTATCTGAGGCATCAGAATCTATTATGAAATTGTTCAGTACATATCCTCCAACAAGCAGGGAGACGTAGAAAGGTTCAAATTTATCGTTCTTTGATTCACTCAGGGAGAGCATGTTTTGTGAGGGAGGTGTAGGTGGGTTTGGTAGTACTCCTTTAGGATGATGAGCTACATCATTGGGTGTTAGACTACCGATTCTAATGTATAGGATAAATCTCTTGAATTGTTCATGATACAGCCTAGAATTTGTAAGATAACACCCTAGTCGTGTTGGCACATCACTCAGCCTAGACTTAGCACTCACCCAAAGTGCGTAAAGGTACCAGGTCCCTCTTTAGGGTTGCTATAATGGGATGATAACATGATGAATGAAGGTACATAAAGACTCATGACTAATCAATCATTCTGCAATGCATGCTACCCACATATCTATAAAAGAACAAGCTTAAACAGTAATCATGATTGAAACACTAACATGCACTACTCAATTACACAGAATGATACTTAGATTCAGCCAATATCTTCCATCTATTAATAAATATAGAATCCCCTTACAGTATTTTCAATTCACCTTAAGGTGCATATGAATCTGATACACATATTTAGAACCATACATACATATCTATAAATCTTTTCCACACACATACAGATCTCTCTTTTACTATGCACCTAATCATCATATATATATATATGGTGGGGACTTTCCCTTCACCACTTAACTACTCCAAAAATAGGTCACATGCTATTAATAGCCACACATCGTTTACAATTATAGCCACACATGCAAGTGTGCTATCTATAGTCCTCTTATGGATAACTGAAGTGTTCATTCTATTATTAGCTTGCCTCCATGCATAGATGCTTTGAGTTGCTCTTCTAAATATGGACAGTGCATGGCACGCACATCTCTGCATCCTTGATGTGTTCTGCATGCCATCTTCCAAAAATAGATCCTCATACCCAAAATTGGCTAAGTCCTAAAATTTGAACTTACCTTCCACACGCGGGTCCTTCCTATTTTTCTACACCTTCGATCCAGGCCTTCTATCCCGTGCGGAATCCTTGTGTGATCTTTTCCAAGTATTCTTTGATCAACATTACCCCACACTAATCTCATTGTCATCCCAACAATGGTTTTCTCTAAAATTTGAAGGAAATAATAAGAATGAAGAATGTGGACAAATAAAGAATTTATACAAGGTTATTTAAGTAACCTCCTCAGCATCAGTTCGTAGCATCAGCTCTGGATACTCTTCTTTTATTACAGCCTCCAAATCCTACCATTCAGTGAGTGCATGTTCCACTTTCTCTAGGATGTGCACAGCTATGGATTCCAACTCATCCCACATAATTTCCCCTTTCTTGTTCTGCAGAACCAACACAACGCTAGACATGGATGTCATTTTCCTTCCAAAAGATCCATTTGCTATGCAATCAACTTTCCAAGCTCTTTCAGCCAAGTTTTTAGTGGCTCTTGTGTTACTATCAGGGCCTAGTGCTTTTGTTTAACCATGGACAACCTTTTGGCGTGGCCCAAGGTCTCATCTTTCATGGCCTTCTGGACCTCATTGTTCTCTTCCAAGGTCTTAATGTTGATGAGTGCCTCTAGAGTTGTGCATATATTTAAAGCTTGATCCACTTTCGTCAAGACTTCATGTAATGCCTACAATAGCCCTTCATACGATGCAATTTGCCTCATCACAGATGTTTTTTCCCATTTTGCATCCTTCTTTGATTATTTTGGTGCTTGCACACACAGAGTTTCATCTTCGAGCACTGAGTCCACCAACTTCCCCACATAGTGTATCGCTGAAGGAAATGTTTGTGGTACCTTGGGTTCCAATTGTGGCCTTACTTTGATCACATTGTTCCTAATCTCCTCTGCGATGCTTATGAATACTTCATTATTCTTCTGTGATAAGTCCCTTTCCTGTGTTATGTGTGATATCTCTGTGTCCTTCGTCTTCAGCTCTGCGCGTGGTGCCTTGATTATGGTAGACTTATCCATGTTCCTTATGGCCACCTCTGCTAAAACTTTTGCCAATGCATTACTGACCTACTCGTCTGACATAACAGTAGGCTTTACTATAATGTGTCTAGCCTAGGGTGCCTTCTTCAATCACCTTGACACACATGACTCTTCGCATACATCGAAATCAGGCTCGTCTATATGGGTGTGCATCAACCAAGATAGTTGCTTTCATGTTCACACGGTCACCATATCTTCATCCATCAAATCCAAGCCAAATAGATCCTTTTGTGCTATTTTTCTCTGGAAGCGGGCGTAGAAAATCTTTCATGTGTCCTCTACATACCCCATGGCTAGTGGAATGTGCTCTCCACTCACCCCTCTAGACCTCTGCTACTTAGGAACTCTAGCCTCCAAATTTGGAACTTACGTCTCCATGTCATGTGTATCTTCTCCAGCTATTTCCTCTGGTCTTCTCTCTTCTCCATCCTCCTCCTTTGATGCCTCACCCTTTTCTTCTATGTGCTTTGGGGTGTAAGAGATGTAGGCACGCTCTCCTCATATTCTTTCACCTCCTCACTCAACTTCAGCTTCCTCTTTCTCTGCGTGTTCGCTTCCTTCTGTGGGAAGAGTTGGGGTGACCTATACACAGAGGTTGGGGTAACACCTTGGGTCCTTGTTCTCCTAAATACCCTTTTAAACCTATGCTCCCCTTGGACCACATTAAATTTCTCTTCATCCACCTCTTGTGGCTGGGGTGGTGTAATGGCACGCTCAGCTTCTCTCTGACTTGTAGAATGTTTCCTACCCCTATGCTCTAAGCTGCCACTATCTTCCCTCTCTTCCTCCTCATCTAGTACTTTGATTTTCTTTGGGCTGGGCTTAGGTGCTGGGACATTCTCCATTGTATGCTTCACTTTTGGTGGTGTTGGAAGTGCGAACTCACCTTCCACATATTTTTTATTCTCCATCTTGGCTTCAACTGGAGAAACACCAACACTGCCCCTAACTCTGCTACAGCCAAGCTTATTGGCTTGATGTTCAGCACTTCATAAATGATTCTCTCTATGTAGGAACTCCTGCTAGGGTATACATACTTCTTCTATAATGTATGGTAGTCACAGTCTACCTTGTCTGCATTGAAGTTTAATTTACGCGTGTCGATAAACCTATGAACAGATTCCTAAAAATACCTTACAGTGAAGGTGTAAGGTAACTTGCACCAAGGGCTCCAAGTTCCATCCTTCATTGGAAAGCACACGATGTAGAAATGTTGGTATACAACAAACTGAACTTATTTTCCTACCACTGCTGGTAGGTCCTTTGGTATTCACCACTCTTCCCCAAATGTCACGCGGAGCCTATCATACCACTTCTCTGCCCTTTGTTTCACCTCATCTTTCATAGTCCCCTTGCATAGATATTTGTTGAATATTTCATATGGGGACCTATTCTCCATAGGTTATTCCCATATTTTCTCCTTTGGTCTGTCTGGTACTCTGATTTCCATGAAGACTAATGATAGGAGAACAGCCCAAAGTCAATCTTCCCTCTTGTGCATGCTTCTTCGACTATTTTTTCTACAATATAACCAGCAATGTTGTATACTGTCCCTTCTGACATCTTCCATGCCACATGTAACCATATGGTGTTTACCTGCAAACACCACTCCTGATCATTCAACTTGGTAACCAGGTGTGCTACAGCTTGTATAATCTAGTCCGTGCGGACCCTTTAGGTATCCCAACTCCTGTTTGGTCTTTAAAATTGTGGCTTTTTCTGTGAGGTCACTTTTTATATCCTCTCATGTGGTCTTCAGACCTTCCACTGAAGAAATAAGCACAAACAAAAATCTAACTCTATGTCCTGCAAAGTAGAAGTAGTCTTCGTGAACCCTGCTCATGAGCCACTGGTACAAGGGCTCATACTTCCCGAAATATGGCAGCTCATACAATTGATATACCCCAATTTTCTTCAAGAATTTTTCACCCGCATCATCATATACCAGCATGTCATTTGCCGTGCATTTGTTGGTTCTAACCATGAGTAAGGAGTCGAGCTCCTTTTTGTTCTCTGATGTCCTGTGATTATATTCACTCACTTTACTTTTTCTAATGGGTGAATCCCATTCTTGGCCAATAATAACTCCTTTTAGGTATTGCATCTCCGAAAAATGATTTTTGGGTGCCATATCTTCTTCCTCAATGACAACCTTATTCTTTTCTTTTGTTGTTACTACATATGTCTTCTTTGTTGCCATTTCTACCTTGAAAATGTCTCCTCTTCACCCCTATAACTCTTCGAATCAAACCCTAGCTCGATCCAACTCTGCCCTAGGTGGAAACCTAGTAACCTAACTCTTTGTTGTCTCCATACTTCTCTCAAACCCTTCACCACTAGGGACACAAGCTTCTTAATGCACAGATCTGGTTGTCACGCTTGATTTCACACCCTTCACACCTTAAATCGATCACTCAGCTCTTCATAGTTGGCTCTTCGCTCAAATATTCTTAGTTGCAACGGTAAAAATGAATCCGCATCCCTTCCTTATATAAATTTTTCAAATTTTGATGCATTTATTACTCCTCACCTACCAAATATCCCTTCATTCATTGACCAAATCCATTCATTCCACACGGTACATCTTCGTGCCCAGCTATAACCTTCTAGCATGTCTTCCTACCTTCTGGTCATAGACTTCTCTTCAGCATACGCTCCTGCACCTGAGTACCTTGTGACTACACCTTCTCCTGGTAGCTATCATGACCTTTGCTTACCTCATGTTATATTGTTCCTTCATCCATCTTCATCCTTGGTCACCTTTTGAGAAGCAATCCTCTTTAAAGCACACTTGTAGCAACTTATTTCTTTCACCTTTCAAGTCCCTCAGTCCTTTTATTGGATAACGACAACCACCCCACACTAAAGGTATGTGCAGTCCTCTGTACATAAAAATTCTTCATACAGTAATTAGCTTCATGCGCACAAGCATGCTTATTACACAAACAACAACTAAATTGACAAAGCATAGCAATAATAATGGAAATACATTAAGGAAATACCAAATTGAAAACCTAGACTAAATGGAAACACTACGTTATTACAAACACCAAGAAGACTTATTTATAGTAGGGCTTCAGCCTACTCCCATTAAAGTAACCATGTAACTGTGTTTTAGCAAGTGCTTCTAATTGGCATGCACTTGATTCAAGTATAGAAGTTATAACATACGGCCCTAACCAGTGTAATTTGAGCTTACATGGATGGCACAAGAACTTTGAGTCATAAAGAAGAACCATTTGTCCAATCTCAAACTTCTTATCTCTTATGTTTTTGTCATGTCATGCTTTTTGCCTAGCATTTTCCTACTTCTGACTCCACCGTGTTATGGCTCAGTGCTCATCTAGTTGAATCATCTTTTCAATATGTTCTTCTAAATCATGTTCATCAACTAGACCTCTAGCATGCACAATGCGCAAAGGTGTTAGTGAAAATTCACAGCACCCCCAAAATAACCTATGGATCTACTTTTCTAAGGAAATTTCATTTGGTGTGATTACACAACATTGAGCTTTCCCAAAGTGTGGTACCTTTGCAAATGGGGAAAGCTCTCTAGAGAAGGCTAGTTCCTCTTCCTAAACTACCTACCACAAGCTATTACAGTGCAAGTAAGCTAATCCTAATTCTAATCTAACTTCCAAGGAGATAGGGAGAGAAAGAAAACTGGAAAAAACAGATCCTACACTAAAACGGTGATACACCAAAGAAGGAAATTGTTGATCATCTATCAGAACTGCCATAGAAACAAAAAGAGGTGAGCAATGGAAGGATGGACAAGTGCATCATAGACCAAAGATGGATTTCACACAAAAAATGTTCCTAAACTCCATGAACACAGCTCCAAAACCTGCAATGAACATCCAAACATGCACAAATACCTGTAATGAAGAGAGGCAAGAAGAAAACAACCAAAAAACGAGCAAGGATGGACAAATGCATCACAAAACATGTTTTTTATTACTCCAAAAGTTTACACAGAACATCATTTCATAGGTAAGAGGAAAAAATGCTATTACAGAGCAGGGGAGGAGGTTCAAACTCCATTTTCGACCCTAGGGAAGAAAAGAAGGGAGAGCCAAAGAAGAAGGACGAATAACTTTTTACAAATGAGTCAAAACTGCCTTTTATCACTTGAACAGAATGAGCAAAGGTGAAAAAATGCAGGAAAAATGATTTGAGATCTCCAACCACCGACAAGATCCATTAAAACAGCAAGGGCACCCTCACAAATCCATTTTTCAATGCATTCGGCCATGCTAGAGAAGAAATAGATGCCATACTTCATTAATTTTGGTGGTTGGGGGTCGGTTCTACATTTTTTCCCGTGCTAGAGATATTTTCCCATTTTTCTCCTAAAAAACTCCATCAAAAATTTAAATTTAATAGTCCATCGTGTGGAGAATTTCACCAAATTTCCAATGATACCAAAATCGTGAAAACATGAACTTTGGTGCAAAAGATATGTCCCTTTGAAGATTTAGGGGAAAATGGTGAAATTAGGGCAAAATTCGGGTTCGTGGGCTAAAATATGAACTTTTTCCCTCTTTTTTCAAATTGGGAAAATTTCCCAAAAATTCTCCACACCCCACTCCTCTGATGACACGTGGTGCCCTCTGGTTGATCCATGGGCCCAACCTTTCATTTTTCCTCCTTTTGTGAAATTGGGAAAATTTCCCAAAATACTCCGCCGATCAGCCACTCCGTGACATGTGTCGGCTATTGATCCGCTACGGAGATGTGGTTCCATTTTTTACCTTTGCACCTTTAACCACTTTGGCAAATTTTTCCAAATTCTCCTAATGCCCCAACTCCCACTGCTGACTAGACACGTGACATCATTTCATTGCTCGGAGGGGATGCGCTTCTATTTTTTCCTTTGATGCACTTTGACAAAAAAGCCAAAAAACTTGAAGTCCTTCCACCCCCGCCGATCCACCCTGACACGTGGCATCATTTCATGAGCTGTAGGCCTTAATCAATTTAATTTCTTTTATCCTTTGTGGGCCTACTGGCTGAAATTTTCCTTTGAGTTTTTTGCCCAAAAGGGCTAAGTGCAAAAAAAAAATCCCGCGGGTCTGCCTTGGCAAATTTTCCCTCCAAACTTCATCGAGCCATAACTTGTAAAATAAAAGGAGTTAGGAGGTCGTACTTACCTTTCTAGAAAGGGGAAAGAATTCTCTATCTAATGAAGTAATACCTAGAAAATTTTGAGTGCCTGAAATGTGTAAAAATTTGACTAAGGCACAAAAGGGAAGATAGTTAACCCAAAAAGAGGCAGCTTATTTTGGTTAACAAAAGGTAACATAAATTCTATAGGAAGAACAGCTTCCACACCAATCACCAATTGAAACGGTGTGGCTTTGTTAAATCTCTTATAAGTTGTTCTATATGACCAAACCATAGCTAATACCTTTTCATCCCAATCCTTTCTTTCAACATCACATATTTTTGTCAAAGTCTAGCCCAAAATTTTGTTGAAAGGCTCAACAGTTCCATATGCCTAAGGATAGTAAGGTGTAGTTTTGTGGTGTGCAACCTTAAACTCATATAATAGGATCATGATTGTCTCATTCAAAAAGTGTGTACCTCTATCACTTGTCAAGCTAAGAGGACATCCATATCGTGTAAGAACATTCTCCCATAGAAACCTAGCTTCTATAGCCATTGTAAAGTCCTTCGTAGGTGTTTCTTTTACCCACCTTGTGAGATAATCTATACAATTAATGATATATCGCGACCTAGTCTTACGCGTGGCTGGCGAAATAGGTCCTACAAAATTTATGGCCATTTCTCAAATGGTTCGGCACATAGTAATAGGTCTCAGAGGCATCTCATCTCTTTTCCCCATTTTACCTAGACATTGATAATGGTCACATGCTTTGCAATACGTTTTACAATCTTTATACAGTGTCTCCCACCATAAGCCAAAAAAGTAGGATCTTTTGGGCAGTTACAGCACCTATATAGTGGCCACCTGCAATACCACCATGTGCTTCCTCCATTATATCCTTGCGCTCATGCTCTAATACACAACGGTGTAGTACTTTATCTATGTCTAACTTGTAGAGGTCACCACTAATTAACATAAATGGTGTCGCATGTATAGCAAGTTGTTTCTTTTCTAATTCCTTCATCCCTTCTGGTGCCACACCAGTCTATAGAAAGACAGTAATGTCTTCTAATTCTGATGGCGTGTGTTGTAACTTATATAACTATGCATATGGCATGGTGTCCTTTAATTGTCTATGCTTCTTATCCTGATTGAATTCTAGACAAGTGGCCTGGTCTAGAGTTACTTTTCCCTGGCTTCACCACAACTTTGAAGTCAAAATCTTGAAATATGAGTACCCATTCTACATATGCACCCTTGTAAGATGGGTTTTTTCACCACATAATTCAATGTCATGTGATCTGTATAAAATAAAAATGGTATTGCTAATAAATATTTTTGGAACTTGTTCAATACATAGATCACTGACAAAGCTTCGCGCTCTATAGTTTGTATAATTTTGTTCAGCAGGATTCAACTTCCTACTAGCAAAGAAAAATTGGATTATCTATAATACCTTTTCCATGTTGAGCTAACACAGTGCTAATGGCCATTCCATAGGTTTCCACATGCACATGAAATGGTTTTACCCCATGAGGGAAAAGTGCAGAATGGGCATAGTAGTAAGTTTCTCCTTTAATATCTCAAAACATGTGATGTTGCGGTTCTCCCCAATAAAATGTACATTTCCCTTTAAGTAATTCTTCCAAGGGGTGCAGAAAATTTGGCATACCTTTTGATGAACTTCTGATAATATCCTATGTGACCCAAAAATCCGTGCACCTCACTTTGGCTGGTAAGCGCTTCCAAGCCTAGAATGATTTGTAACCTTAGTTGGATCAACCAACAAACCTTCCTAGTAGATTATATGTCCTAACAGTATTCCAAAAGGTGTAGGAAATATGCACTTCTTGATGTTCAAAGAGATACTCAATTGTCTGCACCATTCAAACATTAAGAGCATATTGTCACAATGATCTTTCACAAGCCCATATATTGTCCAATCATCTAGATAAACCTGTAAAAAGTTGTGAATAAAATATTTGAATGCCTGAACAACTATCCTTGAGAATATACCAGGCACGTTTTTTTGCTACAAAAGGCATGACAGTATAGGAAAAGCTACCCCATTCAGTAGTAAATGTATTCTTTTTTTAATCCTCCTGTGTAATTCTAACCTAGTGATACCTAGAGAACCCGTCTATAAAAGAATATATTTTGTGCCCTGCAACTCCTTCTAGTATTTCCTTAGTAAATGGCATAGGGAATGGATCTATTACACATGTAGCATTCAGCTCCCTATAGTCCACACATATTCTAATTCATCCATCCTTTTTTTATACTAATAACCATTGGACTAACCCATTTTGACTCATCAAGGGGCTTGATAATTCTAGATTTCAACATGTTATCAATCTCCTCTTTGACCTTTTTACATAAATTGGGGTTCATCCTGTAAGATCTCTTTCTAACTGGGCATGCACCATCCTTAATCTTTATCTCCATTTCCCCAAGTGATTCATGCACACCTTTAAGTTCATGATACCCCTTGAGGTAATAAGTCCTAATAATCCCTAAGTAACTTAATGATCTTTGCCACTTCCGATTCTGACCAATAGTCCTCCAATTATGACCTCCTTTGGCTTTAGCCTCTGAACCTATACTCACTTTCTTTTTCTTCATGGGTTTCATGATAGGCATGTGTATCCTTGTCTACATTGTCCAAGACCTTGCACACCCCTTATGAATGTTCAATATTTAGGTTATCAACTTCCTCATCATCCATGATGTAAACCATATTTCCTTTCTCTTCCTCAAGGAAAGTGCATTCAAGTAGTATGGATTCCATTTCTTCTTCCTTTTCAAAATGTGTTCCAGACTCTATCTCACCAAATAATTCCTTAATATGCTCTTCTACCTTTGTACTATATCCCATAGTTAAGCGTTTTGACAAATTATAATGCTTCTTCTACTAGAGGTTTAGTTAAGAAGTAGTCAAATGTCTAGAGCATTCCTACAGTTAAATTCTACCAATTCCCAGTCTCTCAATGTATTTATGCATATACATACTAGGTGCATGCACATCCTTGTAGAGTAGAGTACAATCTATGCACCTAGAGTGAAGGTGGTAATGCTTATTTTCCCATTGTCCAGAGTCTCTCACACTGGTGAATGTGATGTTGAACAGGTTGATCACCATTATAAGTGCAGATCTGCGTAGGTACATTTCTCCTTAAAACCTGAGTAGATAGGGTGATTCCAATCTCCTCCCCATTCTATAATATTATCTTTGTGGACTACTAACTAGTGTGTTGTCATCCCGCGCAAGGTAATATGCTAACATATCTCTTCTCTTAATTTGATCTGTCCACTATGCTTCCATGACTCTCAAAAATAAAAGAAGATATTTTGCCCCTATATACCAAGGTACAACGCTACCTATCCATTGAATAGAATAAATTCCATTCTTTTGTGCAACCTCAAATTTACCTCACGCCCTATAGTTCATATGTACAATGAGCCCAATTTTCACAAGTGAAACTCATAGTATCACTAATAGAAAGAGAATCTTCCCACTATAAGATGTCTTCTTTTGATGGCTCATTGACCTATGGGTCCTGAATAGCATGTACATAGATTGTGTTTAATTCCTCCTCACTTAGAGTCCTCAACATATGTTGTATACTTCCCATATGTCAAAGGTATCACAACCCTTTCCTCCTTGTTCTCAAAGCTGATATACCCCTTATTGAATCTCAAGTCAGAATTATTCACATAACACCAAGGGAATCCAAGCAAGGCTAGAAAATTGTCTACTTCTACAAGTGCCAATACCTCAAAATCCCCAGTGAACTTGGCCTCTTGTATGGTTATAGTTATATCCTTCAAAACTCCAATGGGAGAGGCCTTAGTCCAATTTTCCATAAACAACACATTATATGATGGCTGCAATAGAGGCCTCCCCATTTGTACCCATGCATCTAATGTAAGAACATTCACTTATGTACTTGTATCAATCAATATGTTACTCAGTAGCCATCCATCCACAACAGCATTTAGAGTAATTTCCTTGTCATATTCAATTCTATCAGGTGGAATATTTGCATGCAGGATCTGTCATCTGGTCTCAATACTTGTGTGCAAAGTTTTTTCCTTTTAACCAACTTCCTAATAGTGGAATGATGTTTCTCTTGGCGCAACAATTTACACACTTCTCTCAGATCATCAATATCAGTTTAGATTATCTCTGATGCTTTCTTCTACTCCTTTAATTATTGTATCTCACCTTGAATATTCCTTAGCACTTCCATGGTAATCATGATAATCCTCCTTCTGATAGGCAAGATCTGGGTATCAGGCATGAAGTACACCATCCTTAGTGATGGTAGGTTTATGTTGTAATTCCTCTCTTACGTGTACCACTTTAGATCATGTAGTAATCTTCATTATTAATGCCTCAGGTCCTAGTGCTATCTTGGGCATCCACTGATCTTCTACCACGTGATGGATTCTAACCATCTTAGCACCTTTTTTTTCTTGCTTATGTTTCTTACTCAAATGCTCATATAATTCTAAGCACTCTTCATAGCTATGGTTCTTTCCATAGAAAGAACATGCAATATTCTTAGGAAATTCACACCTATAGTGGTTAGGATATCCACACGTATAACATGTTTCACAAGGGAACTCACCTCTTTCTCCGCCGTGGCCTCGTCCTCCATATCCACCATGATATACACATCCTCTTCCACAACCTCCTTCAAAATGCCCCTCATTCCTATCATAGTGTGTTTTATTATGATCCCGATCATAGTGCTTGTTCTTACCCTTAGAATTATCTGTTATGCTTGTCTATCATACCCCAATGTCTATAGCATCCTAGATCTGTCCAATTAATCAACAATCTTCGGTACCCATGGGTCGTGGACTAGAAAATTTTACAATAACAAGATACATTCTTCCTTATCACACGTTATAACAAAGGGCAGTGACTAGCATCTTGATTCAAATAACATATCTAACAATCTAACAGTAATGAGCATATAGATATGTGAGGGTAACTATCCTTGGTATGACCTTCCACTTCAAAATCTATACACCAAATCCTTGAGTGCATTTCATGGGCTGAATTTTTCTAAATAGCTTCTCTAACTATTTTTCCATAGCTGCAATCTATGCCTAAGAATGGACTAACACCAATTTCAATGCTCCCAACTACCTCAACATGAAAATATGCTTCCAGTGCTTTGCGTGTATCAGTGTATGTCTTATATGACAGTGCTCTTATGAATTGTGTAATCAATCTACCAATGAACCATTATGCATGTTGGCTTGCGTGAATATCATAAGAAAACTTAGATAGGAGTGTTTTAAAATGGGCATCATACACACGTACACTCTTAGTAGTGCCTTGTTTGATATCCTTGAGCGCGCTTATACTCTTCTGCTCAAACTCTGGGATATAGAAATCTTTCAAGAAAACATCCTTCATCGCTGCATAATCCACGCAAGTTTGATCAAGGTCAAACTTCCTATACCAGCTGTGTGCACATCCCTGTAATGTAGTAGCAAATTTTCTTGCCTTATGCTCAGAAGATGTGATCCCTTTCACGTGCCACAATATTTCACAAATGTGCACATTCTTAGTAGCATCCTCTATTCCTCTATACTCCAGAAGACGAAGAGACATCTCCATATAAATATTATGGGCTTGGTGCGGACCTTTCCCACCTGATCTAGAACTACCTGTGTTTCCCCCTACCTTAAGAACCACTAGATCCACTGGAACTAGAACCACCTATACCTCCTGATCCTCCACTTGTAGCTAGAATACGACCTATTAGATGTACTCCCCTGTGCTCTAACAGTAGCACTATACTAAACCCCTACAATCTATGTGGTAGGTTCCACTTCCAAAGGTGAATCTAACATTCTGTGCACTTACATTCTATGTAGATGATGTGCCTAAAAATGTTCCTCCAAATAACATTGAAGTCGTCTGTCTTGTCATTGATGTACTTCTCTCTAACTTAGTTTGGTTCTCCTATTTCCCAAATTCACTTGTTGATTACTAGATAATAGATACTAGAAAACCAAGCACAATGGCTAGGTCACCAGGTTGATTAAGATGCATGCTCGTGGCCCAGGTAGTCCTCTACTAACGCACTTCTATGTGAGGCAAAGGGGGGATCTCTATCATGATTTCCAATATGGGGGAGTTCCTGATGCTCTGGCTCCACATCTTATACGTTGAACTTCAAATCCTTCACAAGCCATACTTTCTCCTCAACGCCATACTTTCTACAATGGTACACTGCTTCTTTATCTCCCTCTCGTGCACCTCATTATACTTAAGCCACATTTCCTCTCTCTTCCTTTCTACTACTAGGTCTATCATCTTTCACCAAGCCTATTCATGTCCTCGTGCGTGGTGAGGTTTAGTTAGCCATCAGTTTACTCTCAAGGTTCAAATTTATCATCAAGATCTTGATCGCTAGAGGAATGCCTTACAGATAAGCTCCTCTTAGATATCATTAGAACTAGAATTCAGCTACTTCTGGACAAAAATACATTGAAATTGAATACTCTAAGATATAACTATTAGGACACCATGAAACCATGAATCCACAACTCGATTTCAAATCAAATCAGCATCATAAATGGCCTAAAATTCATCCTGTGTCTAGACAAGTGCATGATACCTCCAAGTCCACTTAAATGCATAAGAAATCAGCCACTCGTATAATTCTATTGGAAAGATGGTGGAAAAATATCTCATATAAGTTTTTGTATAGATTCTATTCTACCCAAGTGGGTATGTTGAGATCCAATGCTGAACTACTATGCATATTCTTCCTCCAGATCGTGTATCCACTCCTCAATACTTACTAAAGTTAACCGGTTATGTCTTCATCGTGAACCATCCTGAAAACAACTAAAAAAGAGGTTCCAGTAATGGAACCAATGATGCAGCCTAGAATTCACCAGATGACACCCTAGACATGCTGACACATCACTCAACCTAGACTAAGTTCTCACCCGAAGTGCGTAAAGATACCAGGTCCCCCTTTAGGGTTATTACAGTAGAATGTTAACATGATGAAGAATTAAAGCATATATATCCATAAAATAATACATCATTATGTAGTGCATGACAGATCTATATATAGGAAAGAATAGGTTTTAAACAATAATCATAAAAGAAATAAGAACATGCACTGCCCAATTACACATAGAAATAACACTTAGGTTCAATCAATATCTTCCATCTCTTAATTATCACAATAACATAGGAGCTTCTTACAAAACTGGTAGTCTATGTTGATGCATGCATGGATCTGATATGGTAATCTAGAAACATGTACACTATGTTATCTATCTTTCCATATTCACCATCTCCTACCAAGTAATTCACTACATATCTATATGGTGGAGACTTTCCCTTCACCGCTTATCTATCCCAAAAATAGGTCGCATGCTATTAATAGCTACATGTTGTTTTCGTGCATAACCACACATGCAAGTGTGTTATCTATATTCTAATAATAGTTAACTAAGGTGAAAATCCTATCCTTAGACTTTCTCCATGTAAAAGCACTCTGAATCCAATCCTCCAGAAATAGACAATGTGTGGTGCGCACGTCTCTGCATCATTGGTGTGTTCTACACGCCATCTTCTAAAAATATATCTTCATGCCTAAGAATGGCTAATTCCTGAAAATGAACTTTTTTTATATGCGTGTGTTCTTCTTTTCCATTCATGCCTTTACATATGACTTTATTTCCCACGTGGACTTCTTGTGTGTTTTCTCTTTCAAGTGTTCTTTTCTCAACATGTTTGGTGGTTACAAAGTAAGTGTTTGACCAAATGACTAAACAAGATGCTCTATGTAGCTCCACATGCCCTCCTTAGCTATTATTTTTCCCTCCATTCCCATGCCACACCCTTTATGGGCATGCCAAAACAAAAATAAGTGAAGATATTAAATGCTTCAATTTCAATGTGAGGCAATGTTGGAAGGAGATTATTAAGTTTTTTATTATTATTATTTTATTTACTTTTCCCAATGTATAGTTTTCCACCCAAAATATTATTTTAAAATGTGGACGAGGAGTGTTTTACAAGAAAAGAAAACATTTGGGGAATTGGGTAAGGAGTCCCTTATTTAAGGCATTAAATCTACCATAAAACTAACTTCATGCTTCAAGAATGAATAAAAAATAAACATTATTCACAATTTTAATATGGATTTAAGAAAAGAATGAAATAAAATATAATGTCAAAAAATCAATAGGGATGTCTCCTTTGGAACCAATTATTCAAAAAATCCTTATTTAATTATCAAAAAATTATGGAACTTTATTTATTATTATGTTCATTAATACCAGCATAACTATTATAAGAGGGTATGGTACCTTTTATGTGCCTAATACCATACATACATAAGTGTGGTTAAACTAGGAGGGTAGACACTTCTAGCTTGATTCCATAATTGGTTAAGTGACATATATTGTATAAAAAACTCAAAACAATACAATGTGAAATAACAACTAGATTCATGTTATCCCAACATCAAGGAGTAATGTCTCCAATATAATAATATAAAGATATGTAATACTTTGAGAGACCAATATTTAAGGTCTTGTTATCCTGTAAAATTGACAAGGGCAATTTTGCAGATAACCATACCAAAATTCTATTTTGGTCCCCTGAAGGAGATCTATTAATGTTTAAAATGGTCTTAAAAAAATTCCCTTCCGGAGATCAAGTTTTAAAGAACTTAGCCATTTTTCCCCTTTTGAACTGGGCGCAAGAATTGTTATGTCAACATCAACAAAATGTGTGCCCCTTTGAAAATCCTTTGGCACCCTAAATGACATGTCAACATCAAAGAAGTTGCACCCCTTTGGCGCAGGGAAGGACATGTCAACATCAGTTCAAACATGCGCCTAAAATATGCGCTAAGGCACGAGAATCAGCATGTCAACACATAAAATATGCGCACTAAGTGAATTTCCCTTCAACGCTGGAAACTTACATGTCGACATCATGAAATATGCGCTTAAGGAACTGGAAAGTATTATGTCGACACTAACCAGATTGTGCCAAGGCGCATTTGTACCCATGTTGACACTTTAAAAAGTGTGCCAAAGAAAGTGGGTGGGGTAATAAATGCCAAATTTTCTATATATAGGCATTTAACACCTGTCATTTTCACGATTTGAAAATTGTGAAAAGTATTCCTCTGTGCCTGTCATCTATCCCTGTCACGCCCATGTTCCATTTTTGGAGTTTGTGGACCCCAACAGTCATCCTTTGTCCTTTATGAAACCGGGGGGGGTAAGTGGATTTTATCACTCTTATTGTTATTTGTGGTTTTGTTTCTTGGTTGTTGTTAGGTTTTAGGATTCGTATAAATCTAAAGGTTAAATCTAACACATTTAAAATGAATAAACCCACCATTCCATAACCACTGAGAACCCCTTTTCTCCCCTTCCAGATCTGCAAATCTGAGAAGGCTCTGCCTCTGCAATAAACCATCCTTTACCTATCTACTTATTGCTACAAATCCCACAAACCCTCTCTTTGTCACTTTGTAAAAATCAAAAAGAGAGAGAAAGTCATGTTAAGAAGAAATCTGAGAAGTTGTAAAGAAAGTGCAAAAATCATTCTAAAACTTTGGTGCACTGTCCTTTCATGTTACACTCCCCACAGTCACGCCTTAGCGCACTGCCCCCTTGACATGCAACATATCCATAACCATGTGCCAAGTATAAACACTTAACAAATTTCCTAAAGGTGCAGGCGCATCCCAACCATGATCAACATTGGATGTTGTGTCCTCCAAATCTGTGCCAAGTACTTTTCCTTTGGCACATTGAGTTCCTTTGCAACATATTCAGAAATTACCTGCCTTGGGTGCACTTAAAATCCATGCAACATCACAACTTTTCAGCGCCCACCAAAACACATTTCCTAAAGCACTAGGCCATGATCTATAACACCAAACTGCATGTTGTGTGTTGCTTACCTGTGCCCCGCGCCTTTCTCTCCTTGGCACTAAAACCTTTTGTGCAACACTCCCAAAAGTGTGCACCCCTCTTTATAACCCTTTGGCACAGCTTTTCCCCTGTCAACACAGGTGCACCTTTTTGCATGTTGACATCCCCAAAAGTGTGCCCAACCTTTTTAAGCCTCTGCAGTATGCTATGAACTTGCGCCTTGCGCCCTAAGCCTTATAATTTCTCATTCTTCTTTCTGCAAGCTTTCATTATGAATAACATGATGGTTGACATGGCTCTTCTGTGTTGGACCTCCTTGATTCTCCTTACAGAACAACAACAGCCATCCTCGAGCTCACACATGTCTTCATCGAGCAAAAAGCCAACCAAGTCTAAAGGTAAAGCTAAGTTGACAGAACAAGAGATGAAGTATAAATATCAGAAAGTCAGGATGCCTGACTCATACGCAGAGAGTGATCTCGATATCAGAGACTCCGAGCTTGGGCACATTGATATGGAAGACTTCTGGGCAAGAAAGAACCAGGCCTACTAGTGGTCCCTGGATGAACAAACTGGTGGGCAGTGGATTGCACTTTGCAGCTGGGCTGCCAGTAAGTGTTGTTAATAATGAGTTCATCATGTTGGTGGCTCGATGCTATAACAAGGACACAAGATGTGTCGAGGATAAAGAAGGAAAGACGGTCATCGACCTAACTACTCGTCACTTTGAAATAACCCTAGGCATCCCTCATCATAGGCAGTACATCACCATAAGCCTAGAAGACTGCAAGAAGGCATGGGACGACAATGAAGACAAGTGTATGCAAATGATGAATGAGCTATATCTTAAGAACAAAAAGCTGGTGAGCCAGATGGCCACAGACCATCCACCGCAGTGACTTCAATGAGGAACTGAGTGATACAATCACCTTCCTGAGTAGAGTGTATGGGCTTCCTGATGCCCATCATTTCCATAAATGGATGCTGAGGTACTTAGAGACCATGAGCAAGAATGTGCCTGAGCAGCATTTTGGCTAGGGAGAAATCATCAGTGACACCATCTCTCAGCAACTTCAACAGGTCATGAAAACTGGGAAGTTCTATATGAATTCCTATGTTGTATACGCTGCAGCATCAGTGAGAGATTTCGCAGGCCTGACACAAAATGGGGTATGGCCTCAGGTCAAAATATATGAATACTACCCAGAGCTAAGGCTCGAGAACAACATCCCTCAGTTCTCAAAAATCAATGATGCCTTCTTCTATGAGGTGATCTACCTATTGAGGCCAAATATGAGACATGGTCGAACTAGCCCGAGTGTGGTCACTGTCACAAAGAAGTGGGGAGCATTGTTCACTCAGTTTCCCACATTCACATATCTCAGGGCAGTGAATTTTGAGGGTGAACCGACCAAGCTACCAAGGTATGCAGGGCCCAAGCTGATTCTCTTGGAGTTGTCAAGGCAACTAATCACATACCATGAGAGATGCATGAAGAGAAAGAAGGGAGGAACTCCATTCCCCCTTACAGTGGGCCGATACACCTGCACCACACTGGCCAAAGCACGGGAAATGTATGCCGAGCTTGAATTGCTGAATCTAAAGCACAACTTCCCAGCCAGGCCTACCTTTGATTGTCAGAGGTTACCTCCCAAAGGAAAAAATTGATCCTATCCATGTCCCTGAGATTGAGGACATCTACATCGACCTGACACACGAAATAGATCTCAGGCAGAAGGATCACTCCAGGCTGGCTCTGGAAGAAATCAAACACTATGGCATGGCCATCATTCAAAAGGATTCCAAGAACCTGATCAAGAAATTGATCAAGTTTACCTTGACACAGATGGGGACGATTGGCCATTCGCAGAAATTGACAGAGCCAAGGCACCAAAGACCATTCAGGAAAGAGTCAAGCACACGTTGCAGCGCACCGAACATTGGTGCAAATAGAATGGTCTCACCTACCTCGGGGTAGATTTCACTGCTTCTCCTTTAGGAAGAGCACCTCCAAGGCCGGCCCAAGTGCCAAAAGGAAAAGGGAAAGACAAGGAGGGAGAATCAAGCAAAGAAGAAGCTCCTCAAAGCCCTCCTACTACTTCTGAGAAGCAAGTGGTTGACCTGGTCTCTCCAGGTAAAGAAGAAGAGACCACTGAAGTTTCAACAGACACATCCACTCAGGATGTGGTCACAGCTACAACCACTGAGGTACCCACCATTCCTTCTTCCGCTCCTTCTCCTCCCCCTGTTGTTGAAACATCTATCCCAATGGATGTTTCTTCTTCTCTCCCTTCCTCCCTTCCATCTCCCACCTCTTCCATCTTCTCCTCTCTTATGGATCTGTCACCTAGTGTTCCCTCCATCCCATTACAGATCCCTTCCACCTCCATGACCTTTTCTTCCCCTGTAGTAACTCCAGGCCCTACAAGCAGCAGTGCGTTAGACTCCTTGTCGATGCCACCACCAAGTGTCTCAATGTTCTTCCCTACGGCCTCTTCAGTTGCTTCCCCTTTCACTCCCATTTCTTCTTCCATTCCCTCTACTCCTTCTCCCATAAGTCCAAGCTGGATCTCTGACCATCTGGGTCAACTCAAGAGAAAGGTTCCCATAGCACCCATGGACTTCTCTGTCATTCCGAAGAAGGGACCAAAGAAGCAAAAAGCTATAACTCACTTTTCAAAGAGCACTTCAGGAGAGAGGGTCATGGAGATTGCATATCCTGATCCCACCAAAGAGAAGAAAGATCTGTCTCCTACAGACTTTACAGTGACTCAAGTCACAATGGGAACCTCATCTGAGAGCCTGCAAGGAGAGGCCTTGTCTGCAGTAGATGCCCTCTGTAAGAAACTTCAAGAAGCAAAGGAGGAGAAGAGGATACTAAAGGAACAAAACAAACATCTTCTCCAAGCATTGCAAAGAATGGGCAACGCACCTCCTATGACTGCCGCCGAGCCTACTGAAGTTCTCAGTCAGGACAAGATAAATGAATACACCAAGATTGGTGAACAAGGTGCGGCAATGTCCTCCTGGATAGAGAGAATCCTCAGAGATAGTGAGGAAATAATCAAGAAATTCACAGGACTCTACCAGAGTATAGATCAGGAAAACAAGGAGCTGCAGGCAGTAGCAGGATCCCTCTCCGAGGAGTTGGACAATGCCAGATTGCAACATGAAACATTTCAGGCAATGGTCGACTGCTCAGCTGATGACCTATTAAAGGTTGGCGTCATTGATCACCCACGGGCACACAACAAAGCTCTCATTACACTTTAGATTACTAGGTTGATCAAATGGAATATATCCTGGAAAGGATAGATAAAATCAAGGAGGAAGCCCTGGATGCAAAACATCAAATGGAGTAGACGGTCACAAAGATGGCTCCAGAGATGCTTAGTGAAATGTTCACCTTGAGGGAGGCAGACGATACAATCAAGCTCTTCAAGGATATCACAACCCAAGGTTTGTGCCAGAGGTCACTTTTGACCGAGAGTCTATCAATAACCTTCTGGCTTGCCATGATTTCATTGGATACTTGATTGAGGCATGCGAAGAGTATGCCGGGCTACCTGACAAGCTCAAGAATGAAAAGGAAACTTGCAAAGTTATTGGCGACCATTTCAAGGGTCCTGATCATAATCAACTTCAGATAATGATCAACAAGTTTATGGAGTACCGAGCTCAGTGTCACATCACCTCTCCCGATCAGAAGCAAGACACTCCATTCAAGCAAAGAGATGATGATGAATAGTTTCTCTTCTTGTGTACGCTTCGATCTTTTTGTAAAAATATTTAAAAAGTATGTTGGCATTTACGATGACATCATCCATGTTGCATCATGGGATGTTGCCATCCAAAAACTTGCCCAAAGTCAACTTTTGATATTTTTAGATATTTTGTAAATAGTGGTTGGTTTCTTTTTGTCTTCTTTCTCCTTCTCCTTCTATAAATACTGGAATACTTGTTGTATTCTAGGTGGACATTTTTGTATGAAAAAAGAGGTGAAGAGAGAAAGACTTTGTGCCTTCTTGTAACAGAAGAGATATTAATATATATGTTAAGACTTTGTGCTCAATATATGTGTTATCTGCATCAGATCTCTCTTAAGTTAGATCTATGTTTCTATTCTATTGGATTCATTCTTATTATCATCATATGTTCATCAGTATTGCTTTGTTTGTTTATGCAAGTAAGTTTGGCTCTGTTTACTACCAGCCCAAAGCATAAACCCTCTGACCTTTCTGTCTTGGAATTCATTTCTTTTCTCCCTTCAGATCTACCTTCCTCCATTCCTTCCCTCTTACATTTCTGTTCACAGTTGGAACTACCTCTACTGGGATGAGATCCCAAACCCCTGAAGTTAGAATAGTGTAGATTTACACAGATTCCTGCTTGATAGAATAGCAATAAACCAGTTTCACTTTGCTGTCTCAAAGAGGGGCTATGCCCTGCACACTGTTGGCCTGTTTCCCCATGACCTGTCTAACTGACAGATTTTCAAACCAACAGTTTTTGGTGACTCTACTGGGGATCAAACTAAGGAAATAATTAAAAAACTGTAAAAATCACTACCAGTTTGCAAATTTTAACTCTTTGTTAAAAATTAAAATTTTTGCAGAAGTGATCAAAACTGAAAATTTCCTTATACAAATCCATAGATCTGGACCAGATAGGAGCTTTTAGTTCACTGAGTTTTTACAAAAATTTGTATATTTCCATAGATCTGAGAATCTGACATTTTCTGATATTTTCAAAACCTTGCAAAATTCAGTTCAAAGATCTGAAAATCAGCTTTCTAAATTAACCCACCTTTTATCCTTGTTAATCTTTGTCAGAAAACCGCAATCAGTTATTATTAAAAGAGGATAAAATTTAAATATTAGAAAATTACATGCTGCTGATTTTTGCCAGAAAAATCAGAAAATCAGCAAGTACAAACAAAAAGATTGTTGTAAATCTGCTCTTAATTGTTGCAGATTTGAACGGCTACACTGGCGGGTGAACAATTTACTCGTGGTAGAAGAGCTCATGGAGAAGTTGATCCAATCTTTGATCTACTTCAAAGGCACAATTTCAGTATCACTCCAGCATGATTCACATCACTAAGTTCAGTGGATCGATCAGCAAGAAGTGCCTCGCCTCCACGAAGGAGCTGGATTTCACAAGGTGCCTCGACATCAATTTGCAGTGCTCTTTTGCTAAGTGGAACCAGACTCCCTACTCATGTTCTTTTCCCCGCGTTTCAAATGGTGATAAATCTACCTGTACCATGGGGAAATGCCATGGGTCCTCTAGCATTGCCGCATCCAGTTCACGCCCTCCCTCATGGAAATCACAAGAATTTCCCAAAATTTGATGGGAGTGGAAATCAAAGCACAGATGCACATATAGCTGCATTTATTATGTCATGCAGTATTCTGGATGTGACTCATGAAGACGTATCTGTACGTCTCTTTCTTGAGACCTTGCAAGGGCCTGCATCAGAGTGGTTCCAACATTTACCAGCCGGATCCATCACCAGTTGGGCCACATTACGGACTGCATTTGAAGACAGGTATAAGCCTTCAGAAGATGCATTCATGTTATTATCAAAAATCACTCACATGAAGAAGGAGGCCAATGAAACCATGTGTGATTTTATCACCCGATTTCAATTCACTGATCAACCGTGTGCCACCTGCCATGTTGCCAACACCAGAGAATCAAAAGTGTTTCTTTGTGAACGCAATGAGTTTGAGAGTAAGTTTCTTACTTTTACAAGAACAAATACCAACCTTGGTCCTTGCTCAAGCTGTGGCCATTCGGATAGAGGATAACCTTCTTATATCTGGTGAGTTAAGATGAGAGCCATCAAAATCAAAGGCTTCAACTTCTTCTCAGGCCACCTCATCAGATCCAGCATTCCAAAAGATGGCAAATGACTTTCTCTCATTAAAGAAGCAATTGGCTCAAGCATCGTCTACTGCTCCGTACCGGGATATCCCACGGAGGAACTTCACTCCCAACAATGCCCCCCAAAGGCCATGTGTTTCCTGCTGCTTCTCAAAGGTTAGCAATTGAAGCCCCTCCAGTTAATGCCTTGGTTGAAATTGAAGAAGATGATACAAATTATGAAGAACCTTTGTCGCAAGATGAAGATGATCAAAATGTCGGTGAACCGACTGGTGACTCTACTATCGGGTATATGGAATTTGAAGATGAGGAATTTGATGAAGAAGAGGGTACCCAAGGGTATGCGAGCAGACAATCATACGCAGTTTTCACTCACTCGCAAGGAAAAGAAGCAAAGGTTGCTGCTGAAAAACAAAAGGAAAAGGCTGTGGTAGCTCCACCGCCAACGATTGCTAAAAGAGGTAATCCCCTTCCTATTCAACCTCCTGTTAAACCTTTTGTAAAGAAATATTTTCCTCATGTTTCTCCTCCAAATCAGCCTTCCTCCAATTCCATAAAGACTAGTAATCCTCCTCCACAAACACGAAATGAAGGACTCATTCCTTCATTAGCGCAACCCTTGGTCGCATTTGATATAATTGATCATGCTAAAAAGACCAAGATCCAAATGTCTGAGGTTGAATACCTTCAGTCCAACCCAGAGCAGCTTGTAAGATTAACCAAGTATATCCAAAGCCAGGTTACCATCCTTCCTCCCATTTCCCCAAAAGGAATTCTTCCCACTCCTCCTACGTCTCACGTAAACGTTGCCTCAACTTCTGCGTCAGGGAAAATTGAACCTTTTTACCTATCTCTCCTAATCAATGGTCATAAACTAAGTAACTGTATAATTGATTCTAGAGCTTCTGATAATGTCATGCCAGCAAAGGTCACCCATGCTTTGGGCCTCATGCTTACTAAACCTTTTGGCAGATGCTACTCCATGGAAACCAAGCAAGTACCATTGATTGGTCAGATCAAGGATGCACAATTTGCATTCGCGGCATTTCCTGAGAAAAGGGTAAAAATGACTATTCTCGTAGCTGATATTCTAGCAGCATATGGAATATTACTAGGGAGGAGCTTCTGTAAAGAAGTTGGTGGGGAAATTCATATGGACTGGTCCAAAGCCAGGATCCCTGTCAAAGGAGTGATGTAGATGTTGGAACCAGAATCACAAAAGAAATATCTAGTCACCAACTCTGATGACCCTAAGGCTTAGATTCTTTTCGAATCATCAGGGATGGGAAACTACTTCTTGTCCACCGACTCAGATAAAATGGATGTTCTCATCCAAAAAGAGGATCTCAACAAAGTGTGGATGTTACAGTTTGATGGCAGTTGTGCCAACGAGTGGATGCGGTGCTGGGGCTGTTCTAATATCTCCTGAGGAGGAGATTTTCCCTTTTTCTTTCAAGTTGCAGTTTTTCAATATGAATAATACCGCTGAGTATGAATCCTTGTTACTTGGCATGCAAGCTGCAAAAGAGAAGGGAATCAAGAATCTAAAAGTACAAGGTGATGCTGAGTTGATTGTCAATCAGGTAAAAGGGATATACCAAGTAAAGAATGACCAGCTCAGACACTACCGCAATGTAGTATGGGATAACATCGAGGAGTTTGATGCTTTCTCAATCAAAGTAGTTCTGAGAGCTCAAAATGACATGGCTGATTCATTGGCCATCTCAGCATCTCTCATGCTCCCTCACCCAGGGATTAAAAACAGATACATATACCATTGAGGTGGTTTTTCACCCGAGTGTGCCAGATAATTCATAGCACTGGCAGGTGTTCAATGATGACAACCAAATCATCACTTTTCTGGAGAAAGCTGACAATTTCAAAGAGCTTCATTTCGATGGATCAACTTCTGCGTGTTGTGAGTCTCTCACCGGTCAAGCACACGAATCTGAAAAAGAAACAGTGATACAACTCAAAGGAAACAAGATTCCGAAAGGTTTAGTTTCCTTAGAATGACTATTTGATAATCATGACCATTTTGTAAAGAAAAAGTGACAGGATGATCCTTCCTCTTCTCTAGAAACTGAATCCGTCAATCTGGGTACCGCGGAACATCCTCGTTCCGTGAACATCGGGAAGTGTTGTACGCCCGAAGAGAAATGAAAATTCGTCAAGTTGCTGAAAAAGTACATGGATGTATTAGCATGGTCTTATGCTGATCTCAAGTCTTTCAAGCCAAAGGACATTGGCACGACATCCCGCTCAAGGATGATGTCAAGCCTTTTCATCAAAAGCAAAGGCATTACAACCCCAAAATCTCAGGTACCATCTAGGCTGAAATTCAGAAGATGCTGGATGCAAGAATCATTTTTCCAATTCATCACAGTACCTGGGTTGCTAATATTGTACCTGTGTGGAAGAAGAATGGTGAAATATGCATATGCGTGGACTTTCACAACTTGAACCAGTCATCCTTAAAGGATAACTACCCACTGCCGATAATGGATCAAGTGCTACAGGTAGTAACTGGTTCAGAAATGTTGTCTATGCTGGATGGTTTTTCAGGTTACAATCAAATTCAAGTCACGCCTGAAGATCAGTTCAAGACAACATTCACCACCCCTTGGGGTACCTTCACCTACAACAGGATGCCGTTCGGTTTAATCAACACCGGTGCCACCTTCCAATGAGCCATGGACTTTGCATTCAAAGGTATGATGGGAAAGGTCATCATGGTTTACCTAGATGACCTGACCGTGTTCTCCAAGAAAATGGAATGATCACTGTGATCATTTGGAACAAGTCTTGATCAGATGCCGAGAGCACGGGATTTCACTAAATCCCAAGAAGTCAGTTTTTGGGGTCACTGAAGGAAAGCTGCTAGGACATGTCATCAGTAGAGAGGGAACTAAGATAGATGTTGAAAGAGTCAAGGCTATTCAGAGCCTCACTTTGCCTACAAGCAAGACTGGTGTTCACTCTTTCTTCGGAAAGGTAAATTTTCTTAGGCGATTTGTTCCTGATTTTGCTGAGAAGACTCATCATATATCTAATATGATGAAAGGGTCCCAAACATTCCAATGGAGTGAGGAAGGCAAGGCATCATTCGAAGACATAAAGACTTCCGTCGCTCACGCCCCTGTTCTGGTGTGCCCTGACTTCAGCAAAGACTTCATCATGTACAGTTATGCATCTGCATACTGTATCAGCTATCTTGATGTAAAAGAACTCCGAGGATATTGAATCCCTGATTGCTTTCATGAGTTCTCCTCTTAAGCCTCATGAACTGAAGATGTCACAGTTGGAAAAACATGCCTTTGCCATGGTAAAAGCAGTCAAAAGTTTCCGCTACTACATTCTGAATTCTCATACAGTAGTACTGGTTCCAGACACGGCTGTTAAGTCTATCCTGACTCAACAGGAGTTAGGGAGCTTACGAGGGAATTGGATCGCAAAGGTCCAAGAATATGATCTAGACATCAAACCAACCAAGTTGGTAAGGGGTAAGGGCCTGTGTCAGCTAATGGCTGAAAATAAAGACTCAGAGGTACCTGAGGAGCAAGCGGCTCATGTTAATGAAGAACAAAGTGAACTGGAGAATGTGGATTCTTTACCCATGGTTCTATTTGTCGCAACCAATGACGAATGGTATTCTGACATCACATTCTTTCTCACCTATGGAGAGTGCCCAACTCACCTAACCACTAAGGAAAAGTGAGTGGTAAAGCTCAGAGCTGCACGATATGTCATATGGGATGATGGATTGTACAAACACGGAATTGATGGCATTTTTCTACGATGTGTTGATAAGCCACAGCAGATAAGATTGTTAAAAAGTTTTCACGACTCAGCCTAGTGGTGGTCACTTCTCCTCATCCGTGACAACACATAAAATCATTCGGGCCAGGTACTATTGGCTGACGCTATTTCAGGATGCAGCTACCTGGGTAGCGAAATGTGAACTTTGTCAACAGTTCGTTGGCAAACCAAAGCTGGCTGCATTTCCCCTCAGGCCCGTCATTATTGACGAACCATTCAGGCAATGGGGAATTGATTTCATTGGAGCACTCAATCCTCAATCAAGTGTTGGACATAGTTATGTCCTAACAACAATGGATTACTTCACGAAATGGGTGGAGGCCATACCTGTCAAACATGCCACTTCTGAAGTTGTTTGTAACTTCATCAAGGAAAATATTATTGTGAGATTTGGCATCCCACATAAAATCATTGCTGATAATGCTTCCAACTTCTCTTCATGAGAAGTAATTGGTTTTTTCTATGGATACAGAATAACCTTGGCTCATGCTTCTGATTACTATCCTCAGGGAAATGGTCAGGCAGAATCTAGCAACAAGAACCTGGTAACTATCATACGGAAGCTAGTTGATGAGAACCAGCAATCCTGGCACAAGTCATTATATGATGCCTTGTGGGCAGATCGTATCACTCCAAAGAGATCTCTCGGCATGTCACCTTTCCAGGTGTTGTATGGGACCGATGCCGAAATCCCTATCTCCGCAGAACTTCCTGCTCTGTGCTTGGCTCGAGCAATCGAAGATGAAACTTTTCAGAGTTCTCTTGAAAAGAGAATTATGTACCTAACGGAACTTGAAGAAAAGTGAGTAAAAGTGGTCGACAAGATCACTGAACATCAGAATCAAGTCAAGAGGTTGTTCGACAAGAAAGCTAGGCAGAGAGATTTCCAAGTAGGGGATCTTGTCCTTCTGTGGGACAAACGAAGAGAACCGAAAGGTATGCATGGAAAGTTTGACTCTCTTTGGAGGGGGCCATACAAGATCAAGCAGCTCAATGGAGAGAATAGTTTCTATCTCTCATATCTAGACGGAACTGAGCTCCCGCTTCCCTACAGCGGGCAACACCTAAAGATCTTCAGGAAGTAGAGCTTGCTCTCTTCTTTGTACAAATTACTTTTGCTTTCATTGTGTGTTTGCTTTTGTCATGTGTTTGTTTGTGTGTTCCCTTTCTTCCCTTTTTGGTCACCCTTGTTTTTGACTCTCTGTAACCCAATGGATAGGCACGTAGAAAACTGGGATTCTCTACCCTTAAGTTTCACTTAAGGATAGTCCCCAGAAAGAGCCAGTTGTTATCCTGTAAAATTGACAAGGGAAATTTTGCAGGTAACCATACCAAAATTCCATTTTGGTCCCCTAAAGAGATCTGATAACGTTCAAAATGGCCTAAAACTCCTTTCCAGAAATCAAGTTTTAAAGAACTTAGCCATTTTCACCTTTTTGAACTGGGCGCAAGAAATGTTGTGTCGACACAATGAAAATATGTGCCCCTTTGAAAATCCTTTGGCACCCTAAATGACATGTCAACATCAATAGAAGTTGTGCCCCTTTGGCGTAGGGAAGGACATGTCAACATCGTTAAACATGCACCTAAAAAGTGTGCTAAGGCGCTGAAAAAATCATGTCAACACATTAAAATGTGCGCTAAGTAATTTCCCTTCGAGAAGTGCTGGAAAACTTCATGTTGCCATCATGAAGCTTAAGGTGCTAAAACTTATTATGTCGACATGCTAACCAAAATTGCACCAAGGTGCATTTCCAAACCCATGTCGACACTTTGAAAAGTGCGCCAAAGAAAGTGGGTGGGGTAATAAATGCCAAATTTTCTATATATAGGCGCTTAACACCTGTCATTTTCACGAATTTGAAAATTGTGAAAAGTATTCCTCTGCGCCTGTCAGCTATCCCTGTCATGCCCGCGTTCCACTTTTCAAGTTTGTGGACCCCAAAGTCATCCTTCATCCTTTATTAAACTGGGTAAGTGGATTTTATCACTCTTATTGTTGTTTGTGGTTTTGTTTCTTGGTTGTTGTTAGGTTTTAGGGTTGTTATAAATCTAAGAGGTTAAATCTAAAAATAAAATGAATAACTACCATTCCATAACCATCTGGAAACCACCTTATCCCTCCTTCTAGATCTGTAAATCTGAGAAGGCTCTACCTTGAAGAAACCATCCTTTATGTATCTGCTTACTGCCTTGCAGAAATCCCTCTCCTCCTTTACCATTGAAAACCAAAAGAGAGAGAAAAATAAGAGAGAAATCTGAGAAGTTATGAAAGAAAGTGCAAAAATCATTTTTCCTTTGGCACACTGTTTTTCATGTTGCACTCCCCACAGTCGCGCCTTGGTGCACTGTCTTCTGCATGCAACATATCCCTAACCTGTGCCAGTACAAACACTTAGCAATCTTGTAAAGGTGCAGGTGCACATCCCAACCAACATCAACATTTGATGTTGTGTCCCCCAAATCCGTGCCAAGCAGTTTTCCTTTGGTGCATTGAGCTTCTTTGCAACATCTTCAGAAATTGTGCCTTGGGGCACTTAAAAGTCATGCAACACCATCTTTTTGCAGCACCCATTAAAAGCAAAATTTCCTAAGGTGCTGGTGCATGAACCTTAACACCAACACTGCATGTTGTGTGTTGCTTACCCGTGCCCCACGCCTTTCTCCTTGGTGCTAAAACCTTTTATGCAACACTCTTCAAAAGTGTGCCCTTTATAACCCTTTGGCGCAGCTTTTCCCCTGTCAACACAGGTGCACCTTTTTGCATGTTGACATCCCCAAAAGTGTGCCCAGCCTTTTTAAGCCTCTGCAGTATGCTATGAACTTGTGCCTTGCACCCTAAGCCTTATAATTGCTCATTCTTCTTTCTGTAAGCTTTCATTATGAATAACATGACGGTTGACATGGCTCTTCTGTGTTGGACCTCCTTGATTCTCCTTGCAGAACAACAACAACCATCCTCGAGCCCACATATGTCTTTGTCAAGCAAAAAGCCAACCAAGTCTAAAGGTAAAGCTAAGTTGACAGAACAAGAGATGAAGTATAAATACCAGAAAGTCAGGATGCCTGACTCATATGCAGAGAGTGATCTCGATATCAGAGACTCCGAGCTTGGGCACATTGATATGGAAGACTTCTGGGCAAGAACCAACCAGGCCACTAGTGGCCCCTGGATGAACAAACTGGTGGGCAGTGGATTGCACTTTGCAGCTGGGCTGCCAGTAAGTGCTATTAATAATGAGTTCATCATGTTGGTGGCTCGATGCTATAACAAGGACACAAGATGTGTCGAGGATAAAGAAGGAAAGATGGTCATCGACCTAACTGCTCGTCACTTTGAAATAACTCTGGGCATCCCTCATCACAGGTAGTACGTCGCCATAAGCCTAGAAGACTGCAAGAAGGCATGGGACGACAATGAAGACAAATGTATGCAAATGATGAATGAGCTATATCTTAAAAACAAAAATCCGTGAGCCGATGGCCACAGACCATCCACCGCAGTGACTTCAATGAGGAACTGAGTGATACAATCACCTTCCTGAGCAGAGTGTATGGGCTTCCTGATGCCCATCATTTCCATAAATGGATGCTGAGGTACTTAGAGACCATGAGCAAGAATGTGCCTGAACAGTGTTTTGGCTGGGGAGAAATCATCAGCGACACCATCTCTCAGCAACTTCAATAGGTCATGACAACTGGGAAGTTCTATATGAATTCCTATGTTGTATACGTTGCAGCATCAGTGAGAGATTTCACAGGCCTAGCACGAAATGGGGTATGGCCCCAGGTCAAAATATATGAATACTACCCAGAGCTAAGGCTCGAGAACAACATCCCTCAGTTCTCAAAAATCAACGACGCCTTCTTCTATGAGGTGATCTGCCTATTGAGGCCAAATATGAGACATGGTCGAACTAGCCCGAGTGTGGTCACTGTCACAAAGAAGTGGGGAGCATTGTTCACTCAGTTTCCCACATTCACATATCTCAGGGCGGTGAATTTTGAGGGTGAACCGACCAAGCTACCAAGGTATGCAGGCCCAAGCTGATTCTCTTAGAGTTGTCAAGGCAACTAATCACATACCATGAGAGATGCATGAAGAGAAAGAAGGGAGGAACTCCATTCCCCCTTACAGTGGGCCGATACACTTGCACCACACTGGCCAAAGCACGGGAAATGTATGCCGAGCTTGAATTGCTAAATCTAAAGCACAACTTCCCAGCCAGGCCTACCTTTGATTGCCGGGGTTACCTCCCAAAGGCAAAAATTGATCCTATTCATGTCCCTGAGATCGAGGACATCTACATCGACCTGACACATGAAATAGATCTCAGGTGGAAGGATCACTCCAGGCTGGCTCTGGAAGAAATCAAACACTATGGCATGGCCATCATTCCAAAAGGATTCCAAGAACCTGATCAAGAAATTGATCAAGTTTACCTTGACATGGATGGGGACGATTGGCCGTTCGCAGAAATTGACAGAGCCAAGGCACCAAAGACCATCGAGGAAAGGGTCAAGCACATGTTGCAACGCACCGAGAATTGGTGCAAATAGAATGGTCTTACCTACCTCGGGGTAGATTTCACTGCTTCTCCTTTAGGAAGAGCACCTCTAAGGCCGGCCCAAGTGCTAAAAGGAAAAGGAAAAGATAAAGAGGAGGGAGAATCAAGCAAAGAAGAAGCTCCTCAAAGCCCTCCTACTACTTCTGAGAAGCAAGTGGTCGACCTGGTCTCTCCAGGTAAAGAAGAAGAGACCACCAAAGTTTCAATGGACACATCCACTCAGGATGTGGTCATAGCTACAACCACTGAGGTACCCACCATTCCTTCTTCGCTCCTTCTCCTCCCCCTGTTGTTGAAACATCTACCCCAATGGATGTTTCTTCTTCTCTCCCTTCCTCCCTTCCATCTCCCACCTCTTCCATCTTCTCCTCTCTCATGGATCTGTCACCTAGTGTTCCCTCCATCCCATTACAGATCCCTTCCACCTCCATGTCCTTTTCTTCTCCTGTAGTAACTCCAGGCCCCACAAAGCAGCAATTGGACTCCTTGTCGATGCCACCACCAAGTGTCTCAACATTCTTCCCTACGGCCTCTTCAGTTGCTTCCCCTTTCACTCCCATTTCTTCTTCCATTCCCTCTACTCCTTCTCCCATAAGTCCAAGCTGGATTTCTGACCATCTGGGTCAACTCAAGAGAAAGGTTCCCATAGCACCCATGGACTTCTCTGTCATTCCGAAGAAGGGACCAAAGAAGCAAAAAGCTATAACTCGCTTTTCAAAGAGCACTTCGGGAGAGAGGGTCATGGAGATTGCATATCCTGATCCCACTAAAGAGAAGAAAGATCTATCTCCTACAGACTTTACAGTGACCCAAGTCACCATGGGAACCTCATCTGAGAGCCTGCAAGGAGAGGCTTTGTCTGCAGTAGATTCCCTCTGCAAGAAGCTTCAGGAAGCAAAGGAGGAGAAGAAGATACTAAAGGAACAAAACAAACATCTTCTCCAAGCATTGCAAAGAATGGGTAATGCACCTCCTATGACTGCCGCCGAGCCTCCTGAAGTTCTCAGTCAGGACAAGATAAATGAATATGCCAAGATTGGTGAACAAGGCGTGGCAATGTCTTCCTGGATAGAGTGAATCCTCAGAGATAGTGAGGAGATAATCAAGAAGTTCACAGGACTCTACCAGGGTATAGATCAGGAAAACAAGGAGCTGCAAGCAGTAGCAGGATCCCTCTCCGAGGAGTTGGACAATGCCAGATTACAACATGAAACATTTCAGGCAATGGTCGACTGCTCAGCTGATGACCTATTAAAGGTTGGCATCATTGATCACCCGCGGGCACACCACAAAGCTCTCATTGCACTGGATTACTAGGTTGATCAAATGGAGTATATCCTAGAAAGGATAGACAAAATCAAGGACGAGGCCCTGGATGTAAAACACAACATGGAGCAGATGGTTACGAAGATGGCTCCTGAGATGCTCAGTGCATCATTCACCTTGAGGGAGGTAGACGATACAATCCAGATCTTCAAGGCTATCGCAACCCAAGGTTTGTCACCAGAGGTCACTTTTGACTGAGAGTCTATCAATAACCTTCTGGCTTGCCACGATTTCATTGGATACTTGATTGAGGCAAACGAAGAGTACGCCGGGCTACCTGACAAGCTCAAGACTGAAAAAGAAACTTGCGAAGTTATTGGTGACCATTTCAAGGGTCCAGACCATAATCAACTTCAAGACAATGATTAGCAAGTTTATGGAGTACCGAGCTCAGTGTCACATCGCCTCTCCCGATAAGAAGCAAGACACTCCATTCAAGCAAAGAGATGACGACGAATAGTTTCTCTTCTTGTGTATGCTTCAATATTTTTGTAAAAATATTTAAAAAGTATGTTGGCATTTACGATGACATCATCCATGTTGCATCATGGGATGTTGCCATCCACAAACTTGCCCAAAGTCAACTTTTGACTTTTTAGATATTTTGTAAATATTTTTTGTAAGATATTTTGTAAATAGTGGTTGGTTTCTTTTTGTCTTCTTTCTCTTTCTTCTTCTATAAATACTGGAATACTTGTTGTATTCCAGGTGGACATTTTTGTATGAAAAATGAGGTGAAGAGAGAAAGACTTTGTGCCTTCTTGTAACAGAAGAGATATTAATATATATGTTAAGACTTTGTGCTCAATATATGTGTTATCTGCATCAGATCTCTCTTAAGTTAGATCTGTGTTTCTATTCTGTTGGATTCATTCTTATTATCATCATATGTTCATCAGTATTGCTTTGTTTGTTTATGCAAGTAAGTTTGGCTCTGTTTACTACCAGCCCAAAGCATAAACCCTCTGACCTTTCTATCTTGGAATTCATTTCTTTTCTCCCTTCAGATCTACCTTCCTCTGTTCCTTCCCTCTTACATTTTATGTTCACAGTTGGAATTACCTCTACTGGGATGAGATCCCAAAAACCCCTGAAGTTAGAATAGTGTAGATTTGCACATAGATTCCTGCTTGATAGAATAGCAATAAACCAGTTTCACTTTGTTGTCTCAAAGAGGGGCTATGCCTATTTCGAGTTTCGGACCTTCGGAAATTCTGTGCACAATTAATTTTCACCTACCTCCATATGGATTACCATTAATATTGATATTTCTATTTAAACTCGGTTTTTTACTTATCATTTTTACCTGACACATTTTCTCTGACATTCAATTCTTGTACTTTGCAACGTCTTTTTCAAGGTATGGTTTTTTGTTTATATTCTTTTTGTTTTAGGTCTTTTTCCTCTGTTTCCATCTCATTTTGGTTTTCCTTTTGGTTTCCCTCTGTGTTTTTATGATGTCGCTCCCTTGGTTCACCATGTTTCACTTTTTGAGTTTTTTCTAGCCATTTGAAGTTGTTCAAAGGATCCTCTTAGGCCTCCCATGCTTCTTTTCATTTCTCATGTTCCAGATTTTGCGATTTAACATCGTTCTGCAAATTCCTTAGACTTGTTTAGAGAGACTCGTTCAGAGAATTCCTTTGGGGAATTCCTTTGGAAGTTCATTAAGCAGGAAATTTGTTTGGGAATTTTCCTTTAGAGATCTCAGTTTCGAAATTTTCTTTCGGAACTTTTTCAGTTTAGAATTTTAGAGGTTTTTTGCTTTCGGGTTTTCGGAACCTCTTGCTTTGGGAAACTCTTTCGGAAAATTTCATTTCGGAAAAATTGGTTTCAGAGATTTTGGTTTTGGAGATTTCAGTTCGGGAAAATCCTTCAGAGAAAATTTTTGGAGATTTTGATTCAGTGATTTCTTTCGGAACTTTTCCGGTTTGGAATTTCAGAGATTTCCTTTAAGGTTTTCAGAATTTCTACAACTTCAACTTCTGAAACACAGGGTTTGATGTATGCTTCCACTTCAAAGGGAAAAGAGAAGATGAAATACTCCTTTCTTGGGGTTTCTCCCCAATCCTACCTGTCCTTTGACTTAGGAAATATTGGGGACACTGATCTAGGACAAATTGATCTTCCCAATTTCTAGGAAATATTAAAGGCTCCAAATAAGAAACCATGGATGTAAACCATCTACGACAATGGGCTTGCCCTTGCTGCTGGTTTTCCCCACATCTATGCATTGTCCAGAATTTATCTTCGCTATAGCAACCCACTTTGACAAAGACTCCATGTCATTCAAGGATAGTGATGATAAGGTGGTAATCCGTTTGGACCCAAATTTCTTCGAGGATCTGCTTAAACTTCCCGACATTCAAGATTACGCCACAATTTCACCAAAAATAGTAGTGGAACATTGGGATAAGAAAAAGGAAGTATGCTCAAAGATTATGATGAAATTCTATCTAGCTAAGAATTTTGCCAAATTACCCCAAAACTATGCATCGATCTAATTTTATTCAGGAAGTCAACGATCTTATTATGTTGTTAAGCAGAGTTTTAGGTCTTCCTTCTGCAAAGAAATTATAGGAATGGATGCTTTTGTACATTGCAACTATCAAGAAGAATGATGAGTTTATCCGATGGCGGGACCATATTAGTAGCACCATTCGCTATCAATCGAGTAGAGTGTCAGAAACAAATACCTTCTACATGACATCTTTCCTGGTATATGCGGCTACTGCTATGGGAGATTTTGTGGGTTTGAATACCAGGGGTGTTCGCAGCACCTCCCAAATATATGACTTGTATCCCTAACTCACTCTCGATGAAGGAAGAAGGCATTTCCAAAGATTCAACGATGCTTTCTTCATTGTCATCCTCTATCGTTTTGACAAAGAACTATAAAATCAGAGGATTTCTAATGAGGCTTTCCAAGAAGTGTGAGAATGGGGAGCAATCTACTTCCATTTTCCTACATTCACCTTCATCCAGATTCTAGGTTTCATAGGTGCCCCAAGCAAATTTTTGAGGTGTCCCACTGACAAATGGATTCTATTGGAATTAGTTTGGCAGTTACAAATCCAAAATAAGTGTCACAAAGTGAGAATGCATTTCCCTATTTTGATTGGTAGGTATTCTTGCCCAAATATTCACAAGGCAAAAAATGTTGACGTAGAAATCGCTGAGGTAACCCTCTGGACCTGTCATCCGCGGACTAATTTTGATTATTGGGGTAAGTTTGGGGAGACATGCTGGTCCACTTCCCATGTACCCCAATTGGAAGATATATGGATTCATTTTTGGGATGAATACATCATGTGACAGAGGGATTATGAAAGATTAACCCTTGACAAAGTTCGGTAATTTGGTTTGGCTAATGTGCCAAAGGACATGCAAGACAATGATGAGGTTTTGGATTCATCATACAAGAACGATAATGTTTCCAATAAACTATTGTCATAGATTAAGTGGTATGTGGAAGAATGCAGTAATACCAAGGAGAGGACGAGACCCATTTTAAAGAGGACTTTTAGTTGGTTGACCACCTTAGGAATCTCACCTAAAGGGGAAAATAAACCTACAAATACAGGGGCTATACCAGCAATAAACCAACCAACACCCACTAACGGAAAGAGGTCGACTCAAAAGGCTCCTACAATTCCAAAGAAGATTTCATTTGTTGTTGGTGGCTCATCTCTCTCCAAGTTTACTACTTCCAAGATTACATCACCTACAGTGCTTGTGACAAAAGTGGTTGAAGTCAGTGACTCTCCTAGTATCGTCCAGGATCCATCACATCTTCTCCTTCCTCTATTATCACTTCCAATACTAGTTCTTTCCACTTCCACCATCATTTCTTCTTTCCCCATCCCCTTCTATGGCCCAAGTATTCTTGTCACTTCCAGTTCTATCAGCTGGGGAAAATATTGGGTCACCCATTTCCTCTTCACTTCCTTTAACACTTCTATTTTCTTCAATCACAACCCCCAACATTGCTCTGTCAATTCCTATGGTTGTCCTTACATCCACGCCTTCCATCATTGCTACCTCTACTCAAATACCAACCAGTATTTCTAGTGATCTTGCTCTAACTGATGTTTCTAGTATTCGATCTTCCACTCCATCTTCGTCAGCTCTAGCCATACCAGAATGGTTGTTTAGAAAAATTCCCAAGCAAAAGAAAAATGTTGCTCTGGGGGATGTTATATATCTCATCATATTGGAGTCTATAGCCCAAGAGACGGACCAATAGACCAAGAACCGTATCAATTCTAATGGTTAATTCATATGGAGAGCGTGTGATAGAGGTGGCCACCATCGTTGAGGGAAAAACTAAAGAAACAATCACAACAGTTGATTACCAGATATCATAATTCTCATTGGGGAAGGCTACTTATGAAGGATCCAAATAAGATGTACACACTGCTCTTGGGGCCCTTTTGGAGAAATATGACAAGGACAAGGCCACCAAGGATGAGATCAAGGCCAAAGTCAAGTAGCTCACTACACTATTACATAAAGTAACCCAACCCACTCCATCCACTGAAGTCTCAACTACTACAACTATGACAATTTCATCTACAATCAATGATATTTCTTATCATGAGCTCGAGAAGCTATGCTAGAAAGGGAGATCAATGAGTGGATGGATGGAGAAAATTCTACAAGAAGCCAATCCTTTGATCAAGGAAGCAGTTGAGATATATAATGATTTGCAGGTTGCAAAAACCACCATTTCCAAGATGGACGAATCCTTCTCTGAAGATAATAATAATTTAAATTTAACTTTGGCAACATGGAGTGACATTAGAGAAGAGGATTTTGACTTGCTTCTTCAAGAAGAGGTGATCGATGATGCCTCTAAATTATTTGAATATCAAAATGTCATGGAATTCAGGTGTCAAGTATTACAAGATCTGATTAAGAAATTGGAGGAGAAATGAGTGGAGATTGCAGATGCCCTAAATGACATCTTAGAGGAGTTTGACAATGCCAATTGAAAATTCTTCAATGAAAATATCGATGCTCTTCCTGAGGATCAGATTAAGGAAAATTTCAAAGATTTGGTGAAGCATGACGATGAGGTCACCAAGACTTTCAATAGTGACAACATTGACTGACTAGTCTTATGTCAAAATTTCATAGGGAGACTAAAGAAGAGTCACAAATAAACTTCAAATATTTCCAGCTAGGATCACAAAAGAGATCGAGACAGCAGACGTAGTGAATCACTATGCATGTGGGCCTGGAGATGAAGAAACTCATTGGGTTATCAAGCGCTTCTTTGAGTATAGACACTGAATGGTTGTATGGGAGGAAGGACATCAGAAAATTGTAGGTGAGGGAGATGCAGATGAATCAGGCCAAAGCTGAGCGGCCATGAAAGGACAGGTTCAAGCTCTAGATCAGTCAAAGTTGTAGGGTTGACTGAGTCAAACCCTTTCAACAAATTTGCTATTTTTATGGGAGCCTATTCCCTTAATATTAATGACATTTCTATTTTTATTTTAAATGTTAGTTAAGGGCCCAGCGATAATGGCTCAGCCTAGGAACTTATAAATAGTGGAATGCTTCCATTAATTTTGGGGAGATATATATATTTTTTGGGATATTATTTTGAGAAGAGTTACTCTTCAAGCTTGGAAGAGTGATTCTGAGATTCCAAGAAACCTTTTAATTATATTTAGAGTTACACCTTGTTGTTAAAAATACAATTTATTGTGTTAAATGTTAATTAGCATTTAATTTGTGAATTTATAATTCCTTAATGATAGTGATTAACTTACCTTTATTTTAGGTTGTCTATTTCATGTTGTGAAGGAATAATACTACTATATTTTATGCTAGTTGTGAAGACTTTGTTTTCCTTCTGCATTAATTTTTATGTCATTATTGTCCCTACTCGCAGAAATAGATGTTCCTATCTGCATGTGTGGCTTACTTTTGATAAATTAATTGTGTTGTGTCTGATTTTATCTACCCTTATGTACACTCGAGTTTAACAGAGGAACGCTTGCCTTGGTTTGCGGTATTTTATACCCTTTCTAATTGTGATAGGTGAAGGTGGTCCATGATGCAAGCATACCTCCCACATTAACCCTTCCAGATGTTAAACATCCCTTAATTTGGTGCATCATCACTTCTAGTATATGTTTCATTTCCTTGTAAATCCCTTTCCCTAATCCCATGAAATGTTAGCATATGACTAGTTAGCCATTTATCCTGCACTAGAAGTAGAGTTTTGTTTAGTTTAGGAAGAGGAAGTCGGCCTTCTCCGAAGGTTCACCCTCGAGTTCAAGTCCCACAGTTTGAGAGGTGATCCCATGTGTCCCCAATCACAACCGAATGTCGTGATTCATTCCCAGGCCATTTGGGGTTGCAGTGATTTGGTGACAACAATTATCTCATTCGCCAACTTTTGCAGCAATGGATTGGTTCTCTCATCTTTAAGATGTTGGGGTCTTGCCCTTTAATGGGTTCTGGATCTTTTCAGAGAGGATGAGATCGTCATCCAATTCAATGGCCCTCCTTTGTGCTTCTACAATGTTCCTTGGTTGAACTCTTCGTAGGAGAAAGCCTACCTCTGGTGATTGAGCATTTATGAAGAATCTTTTGATATTGTTCTAAGAGGTTGAATCTTCTTTAGGTATCCTATGAAGCAACCATTCGAAATGAGCCATGAATTCTCTCATCGTTTCACTTTCTCCTTTCCTCAATTGAGCCAATTGCATCAAGAGGTCTTGACAGACTTCAGATGATATAAATCTTTCCTCGAATGCAGCCTTGATGTCATCCCAACCCAATGAAGGATCGGGAAGGCAGGAGGTAAAACCATTCTGCTACTTTTTCTTGGAGGGACTCCACAAACAATCTCACAGTAACGTCTTCATGTTGGACACCAAGAATTCCACATGATGTCGTGAAAGCAGTGATGTGTTCTTCCAGATTTTGTGTTTTGTCACCATTGAACTTTGGCAAGTTCTTGCGGGAACTTGTTGGTAGATCGTGGGAGAGGTGGTTCAAGAGCAAGCGGGCCCATATTCCTTCCCCATGGAATAATGGGTTGAGGTATTTCTTCTCGTCTGCCATTTTTGTTTCTACTTCTGTTCTTTCTTCTACGAATTCTTCTTCAAATTCTTCTTCTTCTGGGAGATCAATGCTCAATGGTGGTTGAAAAATGGGAGAATTTGAAGGGGGAGTATCCACAGGAGTTTTGATAGGATTTCCCAGTGAACTTTGTGAAGAGCCAGATGGAGAGGATACTTCAGAGAAGAAGATGGATTATCTCTAATTCATTCTTTCTGATTTTGTGAAGCCTCGAAATTGAAATCATCAACATCTCTCGACCTGCTCAACCTAGTGTGTCTTCCTTGAGCCAACTTTTTGAAATTCTTGAAGTGGGAATATGAAAAGACACGTGTAGAAATCAATAGTGTATCTTTCAGTAATGGATTTTCATGAACTCTTTCTTTTTATTTTTCAATATTTGATTTGATTTTTGAATTTTTAGACCTTACGGTCGTATATTGGGTGCAGATGCTGCTAAATCTACCCCAGAGTGGGCGCCAAAAACTATTGGCAGGAAATTTTTTAGGTGGACAAACTTGTGGATTCATTGCCAACACTCTGGGAATCTAAGTCCCTCTACTTAACCGGTGCAGCTGTCGTTTATACATGCACATGAAAAGGTGGATTTCTATGGTGGCCTTTCAATCGGGGATCCAACAGGGGCACTCCACTGACCCTGCGACAAAGCTAGCAATCTCTTGCTATGGAATACTTTGTCTGAAAGTGGGAAAGGGGAGTGAAAAAAAGAGGTAGGAGAACTAATGTTTCAGGTAGAAAATTCGTCACATGCATTCATGAGAAGAAACAACCCTGTAAATGGCAACAAGATGAGATAAGATTGCGAACTCAATGTTTCTGAAATCTCCTCATCAAAGAGGATAAAAAAATCCTTCTTCTTGTATTTCTAATCAAACAAAAGTTGTACATAGTGGAGAAATGGAGGAATTTGAGAAGAGGGGGGGAACGGAAGAAAATGGCTATCTCCTTTGTTCTCTCAAAGTACAATATAACCTGTGAGTTTACAAGATCAATTGTCAACCCGCACAATGGCATGAAGAAGCCATTAAAATATCCTCCAAGAAACAATTACAAACTTCTTCTTTGTTAGCAAGAAATGGTTTACAATTTCTTTTCAATCATCCACGTCCGTTTAGATTCTTCATTCGTGAAGAAATGAAAATGGTGAAAAAACTAGACTTTTCATAATGCAGACATTACACTTGTTTTGTAACTTTGAATTTGAACTGTTAATCTTGCCTTTGAAACTTTAAATCAGAATCATACACATGGGAGAAATTTACTGGAGTGGGCATGGAGGGTTCCTTTTGCATTTTGTGACTTTATAGGGATTTGGCATTTTGGAACATTTTGGTTCACTTACCCGCTTTTGATATGGGTCTTGACACATGGCCTCACTTGATTGGCGAAGGAGTCATGGGTCACTTTCATAATTTTACCCTTTTTTCAATGCGGGCTCAAAAACACAAATTGCTCCGTCGGCCCACCTCCCCACTTTGACTCTTTTTGATGCAGGCTTAATATTTGACTTTTTCCTTTGTGTTTGGTGGGGCTGCGCGGATCACTTTTTAACTTTTCACCTTTTTTACAAAGATGCTCAAAAATCTCAAATCTCCCCAATGTTCCACCTCCCCTGCTTTGACTTTCCAACGGCAGGTCCAAGTTTGACTTTTTCCTTTAAGCCTGATTGGGGTTGCGGATCACTTTTTAACTTTTCACCTTTTTTACAAAAAGGCTCAAAACCTCAAAGTTCTCCGCCGACCCACTTCCAATTAGATATGTCCACATACCCATGGATGACGGAGCCAAAATTTGATGGGGAGGAAAACACCCATCGTTCCCGATAGTGGAAAAAATGTAGAGAAGAAGAAAACTCCACCATTTCGCGCCTGATTTTCAAATTTCTTTCGCGAGCCAAGGAATTGAAAACAATACAAGGTTCGACGATCCACAGCCATAGAAAGATTGAAAATTTCATTCAAATGAGGACAACAATAGAATTTCACGGGTCTAGACAAGAAAATAAGAAATTTATCAAAACGTGCAGACTGAAGAGTTTAGACAACTTCAAAGCATGAATTTCTCTATCTTTTCAGGCTTCCAACGTTACTTGAACACCTCTAGAGGGCGTGAGCTCAAAATATTTGAATTTTTAATTAGAAAATGAGGGGGGGGGGGGTTTGAGGGCGACAACAAGGGGGAAAACTAGTCTTTCATTAATTTTCATCTACCTCAATTTCCTCTTGAAATGGCTTGCTCTCTAACTCTATCTCATGGATCATGTGTTGTGATTCTCGCTGACTAAATGGATAATTAGGTGGCACTTCTCTCCATGCTAGTATGATTCACTCTAATAAAATTATGTTGAATTTGTTGATGTGGCACACATATGAATGTGTGCATATATACGAGTTATCTAAAATTTTGAGGTCAATAACCATTGCACCTACGACTTGGATCACAAAGATAAGGAACAAACTAGTAATGTGGGTCTTAGTGATTTGTATCTGGAACCTATGACTACCTCTTGGGTAATGGATTTATTTGAGTATGAGAATGTGAATTTTATAAAATAGTGTCTTGCTTGTTGTGTGGTTTCCTCTAGCTAAGGCATCTTATTTAAGTATTTACTTTATTGTTGGTGGTTTGTGTGGCCTTTTTAATATTGATGTTATAAACTTATATGTAGTATTTTTTAGTTTTTTTGTGGTGCTCCCTCAGAGACAAATATTTTAAGTTGATACTATCATTTTCCTCAGTGGACACTTATTGTTTAGGTTTATGCTTGATAAATAAATTGAAATAAAATTCAAATAGAAGGAAACCAATCTATTTCAAAGGTTGTTTTAAAGAATGGTTCTCACACTATAGAACATCCCATGTTTACTTTGACTGAAAGCATAACATCTAAGGGTGTCTCTTACTAAAAAATGTTTATAACACATTTGACAATGAAATCATAAATATTACCCCTTGTTTTGGGGATCTAACACTAAGTACTCTAATTTTTGGGGCACCCTTTTACACTAATACCCCTATTTTTCAATATACCATTGTAAAATTTAACAGTAAATCAGCCATCTATGATCACATGTTATGTACCACCTTACCAAGGTGTCACCCTTGTATATAGTATACATAATAAAATCATTAGTTTTTAACAGTTTAATTCAAACATTACAAATAAAAAGGTAAGTGTCAATCTAGCATGTGATTGTTTGAGTTGATATCTAATTCAAGTTTTCATCATTGTGCTTGATGCATGTGAAATTTAAGTTAACACTTGGTTAGATTTATACATATCTAATGTCAAATTCGTAGATATCTACTAGGTATTTCATAATGGAAAGTCACATCAAGATTTCTACTTACAAGATGGAATCCTATACTGTCTTGGACACTTGTGTGTACTACACAAGGTGGACTGACAATAACTAATTATGGGAGGTTAATTTTAACATGGTTGCAAGATAATTTGAAGATGAAAATACCCTTATAGTATGGCATAAGATCATTTTTTGGCCTCTCCTCAAAGTTGATGTTACCAATTTGATCAAAGCATGTACCCATCTTTGTCATTTCCAAACCAACAAAAAAATCAAGTACATGCCTTTACTAATACGAATTTGGACCATTGGAAATTAGTTATCAAGATTTCCCCTAATGTTCCTATTGGATCTTAGATTTACACATCCCAAGGGAGAGAGCGAAGTGCTGAAAAACGAGGGGATAGGGCAAGAGGAGGGAGGGCCCACATGTTTTTTTGTTTTATAGCTAGGGACGAGGTCCCCCTCAGCCCACCCATCCACTCTCTCCAAGGGAGTGATGGGGAGGCACCTTAACAAAGGGTGTGGCTGATTGCCCCGCTAATTTTGAATCTTCCTAAGTCAGGGTGAGAGGACCCAAGGTGTGGCCCAAAAGGTTAGAAATAGGAAAAGGATTAGGAATGCATCCCGAGTCTGGTAGTGGAAATAGATAAAAGGCCAAGTGCAGCCACATAATACAGTACTCACTCGAAAGAGTGGTCAAAAAGCACTGGAAGCACTTGTTATCCATTTTTTGTACCCCCTGCAAACTGGAAAACTTAGCATGTTGGAGCATTGGCAGTTAATGAAAAAGGAAATGCTTTGCAATCTTCAGGGAAGCTTGTGTTTTGGCTTGTTCGAGTTGGTCTTAACTCACAGTGAGCTGTAGTGAATGGTGGAGTTGGCAACCAGGCTTATTGTAAAATTGGTTGAGTTTGAGGAAAAGTTCATTAGGTTAGACGCTTAGGTTGGATGCCTAGGTTGAATGCCCAAGTTAGATGCCTAGGTTAGATGCCTGGGTTGGATGCCTAGGTGTGTCGGTTGGGTTGGACATCACAGGGTTAGACGTCAGAGATGGATGGATGGATTTTTGGTACAGGGGTTGGTTGATGATATAGTGTATGGCCAAGTTGGTCATATGGGTGTGTCAGTTGGGTTAGTCGGTAAAAATGGACGGATGGATTAGTCGGTCAGCTGTTAAGGCACCCCGATGAGAAGCTCATGATTGGATGGTTCAGCAGTGTATGAACAAGATGGATGACATCCAACCCCCCTTGGGTTAGAAGTCATAGGATTAGACGTTGTCCAACCCTAGGTTGAATGACATGGAGTTAGATGGCCCATCGAGATGGTCAAGTGGCACATTGTACGTCACGGGGTTAGATGGTCATCCAACCCCATCAGTTGTACAATTCAGAGATAGACAGTCTTCCAACCTCCCTGGTTGGATGGTTGTGGTGTGAAGATAACGATTCCTAGGTTGGTCGGCGACCAGAAGCATGTACAGTCACAAAGTTAGACGTCATCCAACCTTCTCAGGTTGGGTGACAATGAGATTAGACAACCTACTCACAAATTATATGGATCATGGTTAGATGGTTGTCCAACCTGAATATATAGAAGAGATCATGTGCCAAGAAATTTTCTCAAGGAGGTTAGATGGCAAGGAGGTTGGATGTCCCACTCATATTTTTTACGGCCCATATGGTTAGATGTCACCCAACACCACATGGTTAGGTGACCCGTAGGATGGACAAGTGTCAGACCAAGCAAAGGTAGGTGGATGAATGATAGCTCAACAACCAAATTTAATGCAATATGGAACCCATGATCACCCATGCAAGAAAAGTACCAAATCATATGGCTTCTCATACCTCTTTAATGTATCCTTCCAGTTGGTGACCCAAATTGCCTATATATTGTAAAATCTGCCTCATTTTGGGGGGAGACTTTCTGAAAAGCAAAGGAACTCTGTCAAAATTGTTTCAAATCTATTGTGAGCTAAAGGCCTCAAATTTGGGCATTTTGTAAAGAATTTTTTCCTAATACCTATATTGTAATGGATTGTGCACGTTTTTAGCAATAAAATTCATGTTTTGTGGCTATTTTCGCCCTATCTTGTATGACATTACATCTTTTGCCTTCCATTATATTTGCAAGTATATTGTGCATACATCTATTTCTTTGTAGGATCTATAATTTATTGTGCTTTATGAATATAGGGAATTGAGTATTGTTTTAGATTGTGGTGCCTCCACCTGCCCTCTCTTACCTTGTTTACTCTCTATTTTTCACTCACTTAGATTGTTTCACACTTTCTTGGTACATCACCTTCCCTTAGGGTAGGTTTACTTTATTTTATCCATGTCTCCTTGGAAAGCATTAGGGTAAGATTAGTTTAGTTTTCCATTCTCTACACTTTGGAGAAGTTAGTGCTAGGTTAGGAGAAGAAGCCAGATTTCTCTGGAGGATTATCCTACTTGAAACATCCCACACTTTAGGATAATCCTTTGTTATACAAGTTACATTAATTTCCTCACACACAAATCACAAGGAATCAGGGGTGTTGTATTTTTGCATTAACAACACGTAGGAACTCTGATATAGGCTGCTAAAGATAGATTTGAGACAATCCAAACATTAACCCCCAAGATTTTAAACGATGCATTCCAGGTTAATGTCTAGGATTTTCAAGTGATAAGTGAATACACTTGAGGTATGTGTGTTGAATATGTGTTTCACAAGTGGAAATTATAGAAAATAAGTGAATGAGGATGGATCCCCAAAGGAACATTTGTGGTACCAATGTAGTTGATGAGGATTTATGAGATGGAGATGGGGGTTACAAATAATAAGGACTCTTCGGAGGAGTTCTGGGATGGTTTAAGGTGTACAAATACACCATGGAAATTCGTCATTTCCTAATGTAAGCGCTATTGTACTCCCCTTTTTCTTAATATTCATGTTAAGGTGATTACCTCTGTATAGTCATTAACAAGCTTTGAGAGCATAGATATATGTTTCGCTTGTTTTTTCCAAGTTTAATGGATTGGTTTCAAATAGCCTACTATGATTATTTTGGTTGCGCTCCTTTTGTGGAATGATTTTTATTTTGGGTTGGGATAATGCGTGTTTTTCTTCATGATCTTATACAAGTTATGGTTGTAATCCTATATGACAATATCCTATTGTTGTTTAGGTATTTTTAGGGGTGGCGTGGAAGAGTAATTTCCTTTAGGGGTACTTCATGATGTTGTCTTTGGGACCTATAAAATTCCTTTCCAACTAAACAAGAATGGGTAATGTGTTTATTTTTCTTGGGGGTCCCTTGCTATCATAACACTTAGAATAATTTGTCACATGATAATTTAGTCTCAAGAGGTACTGTGCTGAATTATAAAGGATCGTGATTCTTTGTTTTCTAGGAGGTTCCTTACGACATATTTATTGTGAAAAGACCATTTTATAGCTAACTCCTTCATGAAATGATGAGGGTGTAAAAACTATATGGTTGACATATTTCCTAGACTTCCCAGTTCCCTTTCACATCCAAGATTCATTCCTCTTTTAAAACCCTCGTCTCAATCTTATATATCCTTAATAACTACATTAGTACCCCCAAAAATTTTCCTTCACAGATCCTACCTCATTCACTTATTTTGTATAACATCCGCTTGTGAAACAAATCTTCAACACACATACCCCAAGTGTATTCACTTATCATTTGAAAATACTAGACATTAACCTGGAATGCATTCATTTAAACTCTTTGGGGGTTAATGTTTGGTCTATTTCAAATATATCTTTAATGGCCTATATAAAATTTCTTGTGGTGCTTGAATTTCTTCGTGCCCATTCTTTTGAGTGAATACTAGTATTTCATGGCCTGTACCTAACATTTGATCTATGTTTCCACCTACCAGGAACTTGGGACACATTCTCAATCCTTTCCCCTATTTCTAACCCTTCAGGTCACACCTCAGGTCCCTCTCACCCTGACTTAGTTAGAGTCAAAAGTAGTGGGGCAATTCGACCATCTCCCTTTATTTAGATTCATCCCCATCACTCCCTTAGAGAGAGTGGATAAGCTTGTGGATGGGGACCCCATCCTCAGATACAAAACAAAATGATAAACATGTGTGATCCCTCCCTCCTTTTTCCCCATCCCCTCGTGCATCTGCACTTTGCTCTCTTCTCGGGGGGTTTAGATCTAAGAGCCACCACTCATTTGGCACCATTTCTGGGGAATTTGAATTCATTGATCTCCAGGGTTTTTATCATTATTTTCTTATCATGTCTTGTGTAATCTCGAGAATCATGTGTTAGAGTAGTATACTTTATGTAATTTACCCCTCTATGGTCGTGACTCTAGTGGTGACTCCATTATCCTTTTGGTTGTAGTAGACTAGTGTTCCTTAGTAATGTGTTGTAATCGGTTGTTTGGTCACATCCGGATCGATATTCAGATCAGATTATTGTGTTCCTCAGATGTTAAGGGGTGATTTTTATTGGTATGTATTTAATCTTGTGAATCTTTCCATGGGTATTTATGATGGTGATGTATTGTGTTCCTCTCCTTAGGTCACTTTTAGATCAAATGCTTTCAGGCCTATGGACTTTAGGGGAATGTTTGGATACCCACATTGGATCCTTGATGAAAGCAAGCTTAGGTTACCTATTTTCCATGGATATAGTGATATATATGTTGAGGACATCATCTTATTTTGTTTGAAAAAAGTGATGCAAGAATCAGAGGTAAGACATGATGATGATTTTCATGAAGCTATTTGTGCATATATTGGAAGAATATGTTAGGGATTGTTTTAATTCCTTACCCTTTGTGTTCATTACATTCATGGAAAAAAATGGTGGTGGTGTTTAGATATCAATTTATTGATTATCTGGGTTTTCTTTTTCTTTAGCATGACAACAATGAAGCAGGCCTGGTTAAAGAAAAGAAGAACACAAATTTTAGGGATGAAAAAGTTGAGATTATAGATCAAGTATTTGTCTGCAGGACAATTGTTTGAGAGTGATGTTAAGAGAAATCATAGGATTCATAATCTCGGTTGGTAAAGTTTCTAGTATCTTTTGAAGGAAAGCATGATTATGGAGACAAGGTATCTTTTACGGAGACCTTTTATGTGCCAAAACAATATAGGAATTATGGGATACCCTCACAGGAGTATGTTATTTTCTATTGAAAGGAAATGCTATAATAAGGTTAGACCTAAGGTTGTGATTCTCTTTGTCATGAATTTTTAAGCTGAAAAGGATGAAATGATTGTTAAATACGATGTGGGGATTTTCCTTCAAATTAGAAGATAGATGTTTGTTTCTTGATGCATAGTGTTAGAATAGGATAAGATGATTTACATTGTGATGTGAGTTATCAAGTAGATTTATAATAAAGCAATCATGGACAGATCAAGAATGCTTTGTTTCTCTAGAAGCGTGTGATTTTATTCCTTGATCTGATCTTGAAATTGATATAGTGGCCCTGTGTATTGAAGAAGTTTGTTTTAGATGATGATTGCATTGAGAATTCTATACTGGATGACAGAGGCCAAGAAAGTGGTTATATGATTTTGCATCCTGAAGATATACATGTTGAATTGTCTATGAGTCCAAACTTGAATGTTTATGTTCCCTTTTTTTTTATTAAATGATTACACATTAGTTGTTACTCATGCCTTTAGGGGTGCACTGGGTTACTTTGCAAGATGGTTTTGGTGTTGGGTACATACCGATTCTCTTTCTTTGAGACATGACACAAAATTTTGTTTGGGGGTGACGTTTTTTCCTTTTCCTGTTAAGTAGGGTGCACTAAGAACAAACAGATTCCCTTCAAACATGGAGATGGTAAATCTAAATGAAAATGAGTATATAGACTTTTATCTTAATGCCCACTTTGAAATTAAAAGGGATTGGTTGAAAGGAGACTTATCTAAAATCAAAGGGCAAGAATGTGTTAGGCATCTCAGGGTACACTTGAAGTTCTTAAGATTGTTTTATTTTAGAGTGTGTGGTGAAGATAAAGATGTCCATGTACACATCTTGTTGCTATTAGTTGATTTGAATGATGGTGTATTTTTCCTGCTATAGGGTGAGTTGTGAGTTAGTAGTGGTAGGCGGTTGATGATCTATGTTTTAATAGAAATATATAAGTTCATCACCCGTAGAGTTTGGCTTGTTAGATCGTACCTCTTGATCGGAAAGGTACACACTATGTGGGACTTGCACGGTCTTTAGTGGAATATTTTTGGGTCCTCCAGGCCTCAGTGATTCATCTATATATTGCATAGTTCTTTCTTCCTTATTTGGGTTCTTGTCTTGTTTTTGTTGGTGTTGTTCACTCTCTTTGTGGTAATCAATACGTGGACTTTGTTGCCTAATGGATAGGCATTTGGCCTGATTTTCCCAAGGTTTCTTCTGGTATACTTTAGACACCCATGAGGGGTGCCCATCCCCGAGATGGAGCCGATGTTAGTGCATGTAATTGTTGGCATTTTTATTCACTAGAAAAATCACATCCCTAATTGATTTTGTGTTTGTTCTTGAGGTTTTCAGGCATTTGAAGTAAAGGCAATGGTACTTTGGAATATTTTCAGGATGGTTGGTTACTTTTGCATGATATGAATATAATGTATAGAATACAATGTTTCCCCGACACCTGAGGAGGGGAAGTGTTTTGATAAAGCATGAGTAAACTATGGCATGTGTACTTTATGTCCCTTTGGCATTTGTATGAAGAGTAGGTTGAGCCCATAGTTCTGCAATGAAGAGGAAAGTATAAGGTGAATGCTCGGGAGGGAAAAATTGGTGGTGTCAATGTGCGCCATGTCCCCAAGAATATGCAAGTTAGTAGTTTGACCCCGAGGCCCGAAATGTATGACCAACTTACAATGTGGTTGGTTTTTTAGATCTGGGAGTTAATTTTATTCTCTGCCTTATTTTGGAATGAATTACATTCTTGCCATGGGCCTGGGTGCTCAGTTGAGTTTAGTTCAGAAGGTTGGTATGTGTTTATGATTGCTCCATCATGCATATATTGGAGGGAAAGGTACTTAGTATTTTCCATTTGAAAGAGTTAGGAGTAATTAGATAACGAACTGTTGGTTTTCTCTTGCGAGATAGTTTGCAATGGTGAGAAGTGCTTAAACCAGTGGTGAATGTCATGCAGGAAGATTAATTATGTGAGTTTTGTTCACAATACAGTGTGAGTAAAACACAAAATAAATGATGTGTTTCAGTGATTTTAACAGAAGAAAAAAATACATGTCATACATTGACAAAGAAAATGGATAATTCAAGGTGATATATAATGTAAACAAAATAGGGGTTTTATCATATGGGCCCCTACCCTCGAAGACACATACATACATGCAAAAAATAATGAAAATACAAATGATTTCACTACAAACATAGAGGTCAATTTTCAACAGTCACGATCTCGCCCGGGAGAGTTGGCATATGCCTCAACAATTGATCTCTACAATGTATGAAATCCTCATAAGCTACCATACTAAAAAAATGCACTTCCCCATCTAGGTTTTGTGACATCCCTCTCTCCAGTAACTCAGGAATTCCCACTTGTGGTCCATTAAGAATTTTGGTGAACTCCCTCTTTTTATCAAATGAGCTCACCCACTTAGAAAGAGAAAGTCCTCCTCTAGTATAAGCCTTTGTCCTTCGATAGGTGGAGCGCTGAGTTATGAGGAATGGAGTTGCTTCATTGGGAAGATCATTAGAGGTAACTCTCTCTTTCTTGGAGGAAGATCCTGGGTGATCATTATGGCCCAGATTTCAACCAAGGCAATTTCTAGGGCTGAAAGCCGCATTTATGTATCATGTGCATGTAGACTTGAAGGTTTTCCTCTATATTCCAGGGTGCTTGGTGGATTCACTATAGGGAACTCTCTAATTAGTAAGGCGGGATCATAGTAAACTTTGAGCATATTTCAATGATCATCAAGAACATACGAGTAATGATGGAGCCAATGTTTTTTCAAGTGCCTCGTTCTTAGATGGTGCTCATGGGAGATCACATGAAAGGGAAGGGTATGGAAAAGAGGAAACGAGGATCACATTTCAGAGAGTTGATTTAGGAAGGATAGGATTCCATTGTTTGAGGAAGAATTTTCTGAAGGATTTACCATGACATTTGACACACTAAATAAGTGCCTGATGAAGGCTTCATTGGGGTCTGTTGAGTTAGGAAATATTCACCCATATGGTTGAGTTATTCACTGGTATGACTCGATTCTCTAGCGTTAAAAAGGCCATAGTAGAGAGGTTGTTGATAGAATTAGGATGCAACCAACTCTTTGGATTTTGGATGGTAAGTTTTTGGCCTGTTATGCCATACTTAAATAAGCATACTTCCATAGATGACATGTTTAGTAAAATCATATCACCATAAGTATCACTATTATCATGAAATTACAGCACCCTCGAATGGCCTAATGTGTGGATGGGGCATTTAGTGTAACTTATGTCACATTGGGTCATCTCTCAAGTTATGGAACTTGCGAGCTTGAGATAACCCTCCAGAGAGAGTTGGTTCTTGCTCCTAAACTACCTACCACTAACTAATCCTAATACATTCAAGAGTATATAATCCTAATTTTAATTTCCAAGAGACTTGAGAGAGAAAATGCATGAAAATAAAGCCTATAGTAACAACGGTGATACACCAGAAAAGGAGGGTGTGAGAATAACTTCCCAATGTGTAAAAATAGGAATGCAACTTAGGTTAGAAGCGGTGATAATAGTTCATCACAATCTAACAAAAACAATCACATAACCATTTCTATGCATACACAAAGATAGTGAATCTTGTAAGAGCATAGAATAGACACAAGACACCTGCAATAAGATTAAAGAAGCAAGAAGAATGCAAAAAAACACAGGAAGGGAAGGTACATCCATAAACTTGCATATATTACTTCATTGATATGAATAGTTCAAAATTTTACAAATGAAAGGCCTGGATCACCATGCAAGGAGTCCACTCCAAGGGCCTACAACACATTGACTTCAAAAACCAAAAATGGCAGATTTTTTCTACTCAAAATTATCCCCTTAACAATGAGCCCAACACTCCAATTTATAGAATTTTGAGAGGAGAGAGAGAGAGAGGATGAAATTCCCAAAATCCACTTTTCAACCAATTACAAGTTTTAATAAATGAGGGTGGTTGGTGATTTTGGACCTGAAAAAGAAATCTCAAGGTGTTCCATAACTTTCAGCAGTGAAAGAATGATTGCCCGTGCTCATTAAATGTTTTTCCAACCACTTTTCAACAACCAAACTGAACTGGGCTCATTTTCATTAAAAAAACACCACCACAACTTCATCAATTTCTATATTTCTTGATTTTTTTGAATAGTTCTCAGAGCCACAATTCCAACAAGACCAATTTTTTCAAAATCCATTAAAAATTAATCAAGTTATTACCTTATAAGTGATCACAACCATTTTGAGTTTCACAAGTTTAATTGTTACTTTCATGGGACTATGCATTTAATCTCTGGATCTGTGGATGTTCAATACCAACCTAACCTCACTAAAAAAATTGTGGTATAAAGGATGTCGAGACCTTTCCGAAAAGTCCATTTTTGTCAAAATCGGAGCTCCAGGTCAAAAGTTATGCCCATTTTAAGATCATGGTCAGGGTGTTCCATGCGAGCTCTCAAAATCTACATTAAACCATTTTCTCTTTGCATTGTGGGTATTTCGGGTTTGAGGGGGACATAAGGCACTTGGGTATAAGGGCCGCTTGGGCCTCCAAATTTTGTTTTATCCACAATACACTCTACCTCCTTTGTTGTGTGGTAATTTCACCTCCGCGGGGAACTCATGTCTCTACGGTACTTGTGTCATTCGGGCCCCAAAATTCCACCTTATCTGCAATACACTCTACCTTGTTTGTTGTGAAAAAAATTGTCCTCTGCGGGGAACTCATGTCTCTATGGTACTTGTGTTGTTCGGGCCTCAAACTCCCACCTTATCCGCAATACACTCTGCCTTCTTTGTTGTACGGAAATTTCACTTCCGCGAGGAATTCATGTCTCTGTGGTACTTGTACCATTCGGGCCCCGAACTTCCACCTTATCCACACTCTTTGAACCCACTTCAATTCATTTGTAAATCAGGTAAATCGGGATTTCGAGGAACTTGTGGCCCAATGGAACTTGGACCTCCTGGGCCGTCGGGACTAGTCTTACCCGCAAATCATTGTTTATGTAGCATTTCGAACCCAAGTCGAGGGTGAGGAACCCTAGTTTTGTCTGCAGCCATTCCACCTATAGCCCCTAGACCTGTAATACATTAAAATAGGCCTTTTCCCCATTTCTCTAAATTTTTAGCAATTTTTTGCTAATTCCTTAGCTTTTTTTTTAATATGGAAGTTGGAGAAAAGCAAATGCGTACCTCCAAAATCCAATTTTTTTTGTTTTCACCATTTCTACTTGTTCAAGTTTAAATAAATTGTGTAAGTTATAGAATCTACCTTGAGGGTAAATTCTGGATAACAATCACATCCAACCCGGATTGGCAGGCACGAGTGGGAGTTAAATTATGATTGATTATTTATATGAAGTGTGCCACCGGAGATTGAGTAAATGTTCGCATCTTTAAGGAATGTCTTGTCAATTTAAATATTTTGTCCACGTCACATTTATTCTCATGTGGGAAATTTGTTATTAAATTAAGATGACATGGAAAATATTTTTCTTTGTCATGATGGCATGATGGTGATAGGATGACATTGGGTAAAATTGGAGGTCATCTTTAGGGAATCTTCTCTATTATTCCATGGGTGCCCCGAAGAGTGGCCCGGGCATGAGTCAGTTGGAATCTAGATGGATATTCTCTAAAACCCTAAAATGGATAAGGTTGTATAAGAAGAAAAGAGGGGTTAGAGAAGGAAGGACAAAGGTTGGTTTTTTTTGGAAGAGATGACTCTTCGAAGGAGTTATGGGATGGTTTTAGGTACACATATTGGCCATGGAAATTTGTACTTTCCTAATGTAGGAATTGTTGTATTCCCCATTTGCTTTGAATTCATGTTAAGGTGATTACCTCTGTATAGTCATTAACAAGCTTTCAGAGCATAGATATCTATTTCCCTTATTTTTTCCAAGTCTAATATATTGGTTTCAAATAACCGACTATGATTATTTTGGTCGCACTCCTTTTGTGAAATGATTTTTCTTTTGCATTGGGATAATGTGTGTTTTTATTCATGATCTTATACAAGTTATGGTTGTAATTCTCTATGAAAATACCTTGTTGTTGTTTAGGTCTTGTTAAGGTGGTATGGAAGAGTAATGTCCTTTGGGGGTACTTCAAGATGTTGTCTTTGGGACCTGTAAAATTCCTTACTGACTAAACAAGAATGAGTAATGTGTTGATTTTTCTTGGGGGTCCCTTGTTATTAGAACAATTAGCATAATTTGCAAATGATAATTTAGTCTCAAGGGTACTATGCTAAATTATCAAGGTTCATGATTAGTTATTTTCTTGAAGGTTACTTGAGACTTTTTTTTGTGAAAATCTCATTTTACACTACTCCTCCTTCATGAAACAATAACGGTGTCAAGACTATATGGTTGGCATGTTTCCTAGAATTTCTAGTTCCTTTTCACATACTAGTCCTTCTTTGTAACCCCCGTCTCCATCTCATAAATCCTCAACAACTACATTGGTACTACAAATGTTCCTTCGCAGATCTTACCTCATTTGCTTATTTTTTATAAGATCTGCTCGTGAAACACATCTTCAACGTACATACCTCAAGTGTATTCACTTATCACTTGAAAATTCTAGACAATAACCTGGAATGCATCGTTTAAAATCTTGGGGGTTAACCTTTGGACTGTCTCAAATATTTCTTTAGCGGATTGTATCAGAGTTCCCGGGTGCTTACAGTGCTTCGTGACTACTATTTCGAGCAAGTACTTCATTCCATGGTTGCACTTGACCTTTGATCTATTTTAACTATAGGACTCATGACACATTCCCAATCCTTTCCCTATTTCTAACCCTTCAGGCTGCGCCTCGGGTCCTCTCACCCTAACTTGGGCAGAGTCAAAAGTAGTGGGGTAATCAACCACACCCTTTGTTAAGGTGCATCCCCATCACTCCCTTGGAGAGAGTGGATGAGTGGATGGAGGTGGACCCCGTCCTCGATTACAAAACACCAAACACGTGTAGGCCCTCCCTCCTCTTTCCCCATCCCCTCATGCGTCCGCACTTCACTCTCTCCCCTGGGGGGTGTAAATTTAGGAGCTAACACCCATCTTTTTTTTCCACCATCATGGTAGCAATCGCATGTGTACAATGCAATGTGAACGCTGAATGGTGTAAGTTGTTTGATTTGGAGGGATACATTAATATCTTTTGTAGTTGATGTAGTTTGTAATTATTTGGGGTTATAATATGTTAGTGTTGTAACATGTTTGAGGCAGTGTTGCATTGGTTATTTGATTGGTTTTTTTGTTGAAAAATCCTTAAATGTACTATTTGGCTGTTGAGCCCTCTTTGGTTGGTAGTTTTGCCCTTCTCTGGGTTGTTTCTCTCACCTTTACTATCTGGCTTTTGAGCCCTTTTGTATACAGGGTATAGTCCCTTCAAAACTATTTGCCCTTAATAAAAAAAAACAAGTGTGATTGATAATGGAAGTGTAGGAATATAGATGAAACATTACATTGAAAGGTTCTATATGTACATTTCAAATTTGTCACAAATTCATACATATACATTTGAAAATCTTATATCATGACTGGTAGCCTTTTTTGGACATGTTGATTTGCACTAAACATGAATACATGAAGACTTCTATACATTTGTAAATTTAATATCATGACTGCCACTTTGGATACAAGTAGTGTTGTGTAAAGTAGTAGTGGAGGTGTTATCAAAGTAGATGATAGAATTACGACAGGTTGTTTTGGTTAAGTGAAATTAGTCTTGAATCCTCCTTTCTTCTTGCTCCAAGTGTAGATACGTACGCCATATTTGAGTACCTTTCAAATTAAAAAGGAGGGGAAATGCACATATTGTCGAGCGAGGGGACTCTAAAGAAAGATTTGAATGTCAGACCTTGTCTTTTAGTGTTTCCAGTGTTGGCAGTTGCTCTATGGAAAGAAAGTCCCTGGGACTTGTGGATAGTTAATCCCTAAGCCATTTTAATTGACAATTGTCTTTGATTCCCTCTTGAAATATGGGCATTGGAATATGTAATCGGTTAGAGGGATCCCAACATGGTCCATTGTATCTATCAAATTTTACAATAACATATAAAGGTAATATTGGTGGTGGTATTGATGTGTCGTAAACAATGTCAGTGATTGTTCTTGTAGCTCCATTTACAAGGCCTATGTCAACCCATAAATTAACAATAAGCATGATTTTTCATTGTTTGCATAGTATAACTTTGTGTTGTAAATGATCATCAACAGTTTCTCCTATTGTTGCTTGTCTGTTACCTTCAACAATGGATTGTGTGATTGGAACGTTTAATGTCTTCAACATTTGAAGGTTGTGGGAGTCCATCAGTTCATTTTTTGCAAACAAATGTGGTGTGTCCTTAAAAATTTGATCTCCTGTTGAGTTAGGTGTGAGTCTATGTGACATATTACGAGTTCCCAATCCTTAATAAGAGGAGTTGAATCTCACATGTGGATCAGTAACTACTAAAATGAAACTTGTGCAATGGTTGTTCCTCATTGCCGAAATATTATTTGCAAGGTAATGGAAGAATGGAATCCCTTACAAAGGATAACTCCATATGAATTTCTTGCATAAAGAGGAGTGTCCATAACCAGTGGTAATTGACTGAGGTCTCCGAGGAGGATGATAGATATGTTCCCAAATTTAGTTGTTTTAGAATGTGGGAAACCTCGCAAATTCTGTAGTCAATTTTGCTTAGCAACTTTTGGCTGATGAAACTCATTTCATCTATAAGAATATATTCTATATGTTTTAATAACTCTTAAAAAGATGATAATGCATGGCCTTCAAGGGGTTTAGTTCTTTGATTGGAATATGGAGGCCTGCATGGATTGTGGATGCAGAGATGTTGAATCTTGAAACACTAGTAGGAGCGAGTAGAAGGAGTGGTGAGGGAGATGTGGTTGATGTTGTTGTGAATGAATTCCTATTTTTATTTATCATATATGATTTTCCTGTGCCAATTGTTCCTTGAATTATTAATTTTAGTGGAGTTAGATGGGATTTGTTTGTTGAATGGTGTAGTATGGTATCAAGAGCTAGTTGTTGTTTTGAAGATGAAGGAAATGTGGAAGATGGTGGTGTGGCCTACCTGGTGGTGTTAATTGTGTCTACCTTTTTTCTCTCGATGAATGATGGACCAATTATCTGCAAATTAGATGGAACATCGTGTATGTTCCAATTATTGTGTATGTAAAATTCTTGTTTCCCTAACATTTCAAGATCGTCAAGACTCATGTTGTTTCCCAGACGAAGTTGTGCTAAAATTTGATATTCATGTAATGCTTCTTGTTGAGTACTGCATTCGATTTCAAAGTCAGAACTAACATCTGTATCATGTCATGTGTCTGCGGTAATGCGTAAAACATGCCATGGTTTGTAGTTGTGCTTTGAACAAGTCTTAATAACAATTGATGTCATGTTGGGTTGATCCAAATTCAGAGAAAATATTTCTGAAAGGCTTGAATAAAAGGAGTTCTGACCAACAAAAAAGGTCATAGGATGTTGAGTCCAAAGCTGGAACATCTACAAATCTTGGGTGGACCTGAATAATTGTTTGGCTCGATTGTAGTTTCCATTTATCACCTTTACGGTTCTTATTGTACCTCTAATATCGAGCAACCTAAATACGAGGTAGGTGTTCCATGTTTGTAAGGCAACTCTATATGCATCTAATAAAATGGTTGTTTCTTGTACATGGGTGTCATTTTCTACAACATGTCTCAAATTTTTTTTCCCAACATTTAATGAAACAAATAAACAATTACACATAACAAGTAGCAATTTTTGGAGCATGTGGCATGTTTCTTGTGCACTTATGTCATGTTCAACAATGAAATTAGTCTTCAATCCTCCTTTCTTCTTGCTCCAAGTGTAGATACGTACGCCATATTTGAGTACCTTTAAATTAAAAAGGAGGGGAAATGTGCATATTGTCGAGCGAGGGGAATCTAAAGAAAGATTTGAATGTCAGACCTTGTCTTTTAGTGTTTCCAATGTCGACAGTTGCTCTATGGAAAGAAATTCCTTGGGACTTGTGGATAGTTAATCCCCTAGCCATTTTAATTGACAATTGTCTTTGATTCCCTCTTGAAATAGGGGTGTTGGAATATGTAACGGGTTGTAGGGATCCCAATATGGTCCATTGTATCTATCAAATTTTACAATAATAGATAAAGATAATATTGGTGGTGGTATTGATGTGTCGTAAACAATGTCGGTGATTGTTCTTGTAGCTCCATTTACAAGGCCTGCGTCAACCCATAAATTAACAATAAGCATGATTTTTCATTGTTTGCATAGTAGAAATTTGTGTTGTAAATGATCATCATCAGTTTCTCCTATTGTTGCTTATCTGTTACCTTCAACAATGGATTGTGTGATTGGAACGTTTAATGTCTTCAACATTTGAAGGTTGTGGGAGTCCATCATTTCGTTTTTTGCAAAAAAATGTGGTGTGTCCTTAAAAATTTTGATCTCTTGTTGAGTTAGGTGTGAGTCTATGTGACACATTAGGAGTTCCCAATCCTCAATAAGAGGAGTTGAATCTCACATGTGGATCAGTAACTGCTGAAATGAAACTTGTGCAATGGTTGTTCCTTATTGCCGAAATATTATTTGCAAGGTAATGGAAGAATGGAATCCCTTCCAAAGGATAACTCCATATGAATTGCTTGCATAAAGAGGAGTTTCCATAACCAGTGGTAATTGACTGAGGTCTCCAAGGAGGATGACAGATATGTTCCCGAATTCAGTTGTTTTAGAATGTGGGAAAGCCTCACGAATTTTGTAGTCAATTTTTCTTAGCAACTTTGGGCTGATGAAACTCATTTCATCTATAATAATATATTCTATATGTTTTAATAACTCTTAAAAAGATGATAATGCATGGCCTTCAAGGGGTTTTAGTTCTTTGATTGGAATATGGAGGCCTGCATGGATTGTGGATGCAGAGATGTTGAATCTTGAAACACTAGTAGGAGCGAGTAGAAGGAGTGGTGAGGGAGATGTGGTTGATGTTGTTGTGAATGAATTCCTGTTTTTATTTATCATATATGATTTTCCTATGCCAATTGTTCCTTGAATTATTAATTTTAGTGGAGTTAGATGGGATTTGTTTGTTGAATGGTGTAGTATGGTATCAAGAGCTAGTTGTTGTTTTGATGATGAAGGAAATGTGGAAGATGGTGGTGTGGCCTACCTGGTGGTGTTAATTGTGTCTACCTTTTTTCTCTTGATAAATGGACCGGTTATCTGCAAATTAGATGGATCATCGTGTATGTTCCAATTATTGTGTATGTAAAATTCTCATTTCCCTAACATTTCAAGATCGTCAAGACTTGTGTTGTTTCCCAGACGAAGTTGTGCCAAAATCTGATATTCATGTAATGCTTCTTTTTTAGTACTGCATTCGATTTCAGAGTTAGAACTAACATCTGTATCATGTCATGTGTCTGCGGTAGTGCGTATAACATGCCATGGTTTGTAGTTGTGCTTTGAACAAGTCTTAATAGAAATTGATGTCATGTTGGGTTGATCCAAATTCAAAGAAAATATTTCTGAAAGGCTTGAATAAAAGGAGTTCTGAACAACATAAAAGGTCATAGGATGTTGAGTCCAGAGTTGGAACATCTACAAATCTTGAGTGGACCTGAATAATTGTTTGGCTCGATTGTAGTTTCCATTTATCACCTTTACGGTTCTTATTGTTCCTCTAATATCGAGCAACCTGAATACGAGGTAGGTGTTCCATGTTTGCAAGGCAACTCTATATGCATCTAAGAAAACGGTTGTTTCTTGTACATGGGTGTCATTTTCTACAACATGTCTCAAAAAAAATTTCCCAACATTTAATGAAACAAATAAACAATTACACATAACAAGTAGCAATTTTTGGAGCATGTGGCATGTTTCTTGTGTGCTTATGTCATGTTCAACAATGATTTTTGTGAGCATTTTGTGGATTGCAATGTGTGTTAGAGAATCAACATTAGCATATCTTGAAAATCTTGACAGCATTTGGTGATAGGTTTCTGAACGTTGCTCTGCTTTTGAAGCATATTTTTGCAATATACTTAAGAACTGCATGGTGGGAAAGTACTGATTGGAAATTGACATTTTCTCTCCATATGGATATCATAGTTTGGTTGTGTATGTTTAATCTATCATCATTTCTAAAATGGAGGTACTTAATTTTCCCATCACTTTCAATAACCAAAGATGAAGTAGGTTGTATGGCCCAAGGAGCATTGTACCTATAGTACAACTGCGATTTCTTTCTACGCAAACATGTTTGCTCTAAACATTTAGTGTGGCACTGAACACGATTAAGTAGTTCTTCAAGGTCTACAAGTGGGGAGGATGCTATAATTTGTGTTGTATCTTACAAACAAGGGTCATCTAGTAGTGACATGCAAACAAAATTCAACCGGTTGCAAGCTTGGCAGGGGTTCTAGGCATACACAAACTTATCAAAGTATTATTTAGTTACCTCAATAGATGTTGTATCCACCCAGTCTATTGCATCAAATTTAGGGGTGTTTTGAAGCCACAATAAACCGTGGAAATGTGTGGAGCCTTTATGTTTCCATTCATACCTGCGAGATGGGGAAACATTATTGGCATGTTGCTACATAGGTGTTGTCATTGATGTAAAGCCTCATTAATGACAAATTAGATGATGGTGTATGGTCAAATGATGATCGAAGTGATGATGACATGGAAATTCAGGTATGTTCTTAATTACACATGTTGATTCAGTGAGGATGGCTTATTCTAGCAAGCCCATTTAGGTGACCTAGCTAGCCTAGGTGATGTTGCATGATGATTGGAGCTTCTTGGTTGTTTGATAAGTATGTTAACATGATGAAGAACATGTTTGGAGAGTTCTTAGGTACTCATATGAGTTGCAGAGTGTAGATACAAGTTGGTGGCCATGATTTAGGTACTCATTTGGAGCAGGTATGGATGCTATATGAGCTCATGGATGCATGTAGGTAGGTGTACTATGATTTATTAGGTATGTTTGGACCATTTTGAGTCATTTCATGACAAGTTATAATGTTCTTTCAGTTGACCCTAGCTTCTACAATGTAAAACCCTAAGAGGTAGCTATGCAAGTCTTAGTGGATGGAAATATTGAGAGGTAATAATAACATTTTAATGATTGGAGATGTTAATATGGCATGTCCTTGTGTTATGGGAAAAAATTCAGATTTTCATGATGTGAATTTTGCAAGATATGAGGTTTTTGGTGAAACAGGGTCAAGAGCTAGTGCATTTCCAGCTTGAATTGGAACTTCTGATGCTCACCCTGAATTGTGTGATTTTCATGGGACATTTTGGCTTTCAGGAATGTTTTTATAGTGAGTCTAGAAGGTTTCAAAAAAATATCGAGGTCAGCTCATTGTCACATTGTTATGAACGAATGTTAAGAAGGTAAACAACTTTTTATGAGTTTAAAACCCTAGCTTGAAAGTGATTTGAGATTTTTGATTCTTAAGTGGGAAGAATTGCTTCCTAGTGCATGGATGATAATTGCAACATGTATAGGACTACTTCATATTTCCAGAAATGTAACATCCTCAATTTATACCTTAGAACAAGTGATTTTTTTTTTTTTTTGATAATTGCATCCTAGTTCTAAATACATAATTTAGAACTCACAAATCAAATAACCATTCATATAACAGATAACCATATGCAGCTGTAATGACTCGGAGTACCTCCGATCTATTCATTCCATGACTCGGTAATCTACCGATCTATTCATGAGTAATAAGAGTTGGCGTTATTATTTAACACTTCACTCCTGTGGTTCTCTTCCCTATTCTGGGATTCAGAATGCTCTGTCCAAGGAACCTAACTGAATAATTGTTACCATTATTCATCGGCATCTCATCCCTTAGACTAGGTGAATTAGGACAACGCAATCAGCAGCTTGCGATACTTTGGCCAAAGATTTGAAACATACTGCTTATGTCTCGTATTCCTTAACGGCATACTCGTCAATCTGGAATACGTCCTTCACCCCATTCTCATGTTATGTAGAATGTCTTATACCGACTTCTGTCAGTCCCTTTTATCCAGTTAATCACTCGGGAACGGATTAGTAAGGTAACCACGTTATATGGATGCTCCCGAAGACTAGGGATAAAATGACATACTGGGTCAATCCTAATTAAACCAGTGTGTCAAGATACCCCGAGTCTCCTAGGCAGCCATATAATGTGACCACATACCTAATCGGTCCAAAAGTAACTTGTACGAGATCAAAGTGTAAATCTTAGCGATCAATGCAAGGGGTGTCGTCATAAGTCACCCGCATTGTTGTAACTTCGAGAAGATCCTAATCTTCTCGGAGGTACAACCCTGCAGTTGACTTGTGCCGTCAACCTTTAAATCCGCCTCGAAAAGATCTACTTATTAATATGTGTTACGCACATTGAGTTTAAATTACATTAAAGACGTTCCCCTAAGGTTAGCCTTTCCCAATCCCTGGATTCCTCATCCTAGGATGACCTTTCTCAATAAAACCCAATACTCAGAGGAGTTATCAAGGCCAAGGTCTCATCGAGGAGTTCTTAGAATATACATGATTCTAAAACAACAGAATTGGACAATAACTCATAACCTTCACATGAGATTGCCATCTGAACCCCATTAGATTTATACCAGTTCTCCTAACTGAATTTATATCATACTTATAAGCATCAAATATAAATGATTCAGAATCCAATTAAATGTTGTCCTGTCATAATCAGGACTAGGGATTAATAATTTAATTCAGTTTGTTTAGCGTTCTGTTTAGGTATATTTTAATCCTATCTTCCAAAGACAGTTACCTAAATTTCAATTTAGCTTATGATAGAACATACCAGAACTGCTAAACAATCATAAGAATTCAGTCTTATATTCTTGCAAAGCTTACATTGATAATCACAAAAGTCTCCAAATTATATAATAATAACAATGCTCTTTAGATCATTTGAACCGAAGAAGGTCAAACTATCAAGATAAGAATATAGACACATAAGTAACAATATCAATTTCCATTCCTTCAGAACTAATCAAATACATTGTATGCATTCCGCATACTTGATACATTACTCAACTGAAAAAGGAACATCTTTCCTTATTTAGAAAATCAAGATGTAATTCACTTATAAATCAAATTTATTCAATCTGATTATCCTATCAGATCTGCATGCTTTTACCACTTACGGCAACCATCTGCAAAAATAGTCAACATGAGTCAGTTCGATGAACTGAGCATGATAAGCACTAACTCTTAAAACAATTGCAATCCATCAATTGTTTTCATTAAACACCCTGTTTAAATGAGATCAATTCACCAAACAAGTAAACATATTCAGACTATGCCTTTGTAATACAAAAATGACTACAAATGTGTAACTTTATCATCGTTACAGAATAGTCCTAAACACTTCTCAAATATTTCATCAACATATTAGAAATCAAGAAGAACAAAAGTGTCCTAAGCAATTATTCCTTGTAAATCCCAAGATGCACAAACATCAGGCAGTCATTATATTCAACTTAAAAAGAGGAATATCATATCAATCCTGAAACCGTCATTATGTAAAAACGATTACAGATGTTAGTTAAACAATTATATCAACTTATAATTTACAACAGAAGAAAAATAAACAATTGTACATATTTCCCTCTGAACTAGCTCATGACTGTACCGTCTTTCCAAAAGCAAGGCATTCACTTAATACACATGCAAATAAATCAGTCGAGTCCATCATCAGCACCACTATTTTGAAACTTACAACAATGCAACTACAGTACAGTAGCTCCCATGCCAAACAACGGTGTCTATCAACCAAGCAGACTCAGAACGACCTCACGCAAGAAGCGACAGGCAAGAAGACAACTACTGCCGTTACCTGTTTAGGTACAGTTAACTCCTAAATTCATTCATACTCAAAAATGGATATCAAAGCAAGGAAGGCGTAACACGCCTACAATCCCAATAACAATCTACAGCCCCTTCAATCCTTTTCAACACTGTAAGGCTTTTATACCCAAGGTCGAATTCAAAGGAACTCAATTGTTGCCACAGCCAACAAGAAACTCGAACTCCTTTGGGCAATGACATCTCCCTACGACTTAAGCAGAGAGAGTTGAAAACCACGCATCACGCACAGCCACATCAACTGGCATGTAACCTTAAAGAAAACACAACTTAGAATATCGTAGCTACTTCTGAATGAAATCAGAGTAGAAAGTATGGTATCCATGACCTACTTCATAAAGCCATTATACAAGATGTCAAGCTATTCACAGAAATCCATCAAGGCCAAATAAACATCACATGTTCAATCTCAGGCTTATACAGAAGCCAAAAGAAACAAGATATCATCCCATATTCAAGGAATCCACAGGGTCAAATAATAGAGTAAACCCAACAGTCATAATTGAAGCAGATACACTGTTTATCTGTCAAGAATTCAACTGAGTCCCAACAACAGTATAAGAATAGTTAATGATCCAATCTATGCCAACAATAGTAAGCATTCAAATCAGGTGTAAGCAAATCAAATACCGATTTCATAACAAGAAATTCAACTGAACCTCGTCAAAATTCTCGAACAAGCTTACACATAAGGAAACATAAATGTATACCCAGGGAGTCAGTACCAAATTTCATTACAAATAACAGAGGTCGTATGACCTGTTACTTCTACAAGATTCCAACGGAATTCAGATTAACAAAACTCAAGGATGTATCTATATCCTCAGCAGTGGACCATAATATACGATTCATTCAGAGGACTCCACAGAGTCGTTCAAATAAAATACATATATCCATATTGTATACTGTCAACGGGTTAAATCCCGTTACCACAATAACAAGGAAAAACAACTTCCACTGGGTCGTAATGACTACTGTAACACAATAGTTACCTGTTCCCAAACAAATTTAAAAGACAAAACGAAACCAAACAAGTATCAATAACCACCCCATCAATACCCACGACAGAGCTTACAAGGTTCCATTAAAACTGAATAATCAAACAAATGTCCAGCAGTTTCCCTTCCAACAAGTATTCACAACATGCATCGACGACAAAACTGACAAGCATAACAGTGGCCTGTACCCATCACAAGAATAATTTATGGGCTCTCGCCGAGCAGGCCGAGCATACATTCCTTTCATAAATTTCGCATATTTAAGCCAGAATGCAAAACACAAAGAAATAAAGCCACAGTTCGAATTTAATAAACACCCATCAAGGGATAAATGAAAAATCGAACCAGCATGAAGATACAGTGCCAAAATCACACAATGACATCCATAGAAAATCATCTATTTCCATAAATCATTTGAACAGAGTTGTTCTAATGAAATCACTTGAAAGACAGCAAGATTTTTAAAGGTTAGGGCCTAACATGCCTGGATTTTTGCTCAAATTTCCGAAGCAGACCACTGAAAGAGCTCGGACTTCCTTTTCCTTTTCCAAGTTAGAGCGACCAACAAAATTTTGCTATCCCCATGACATATATATTTTCCTTGCCAGAGAAAAGAGCTAGATAAGCTCATACTCGCCATGCAACACAAAGAAGACTGGTGCGAAGAACCAGTGAACAGGCAGAAGAAAAACCGAAATTCGCGATAAGCCAAACAAAACAACAACTTCCCACATTGCATGCCTTCTCACGAATTCCGAGCTCGACTTCCAAGCTCATTGAATGCATTAACTCCTAATTTCCCGCTCAAACTCCACTGCCACCGACCGCCAAAGTTGGCGATAGACATATAAAATCTCAAGACCATTTCCAGTTTTGGCGACCTGCCACGTCGGCTTAGGTTAGCCGTTTCAAAAACCTCCGCCAATACCTGTCCTTCATACTTATCCCTTGCATTAAATAACCTAGAAACTGCCGCCCATGGTTCGCATCCCTCCATAGGTCCCCTTACATCCTTGTTCAATAGTTAGGTTAGTAACTTAGGTTAGAATTTAGGATAACACCTAGTCTAACTTCATAGAACATAGTTACTAACTTAGGACATTAGCTCTTAGCCTAGGTCTAGGTTAGATTAACACTAATCTAACCCCTAGGTTAGGTTTAGTTTTAGATTACTAACATTAATAATTCCAGTTAGGTCTATATTCCGTACACTCAGAAAAAGACCTACAACATGCATTCTTGAACAGGGTTACCTCCTGTTCTGCCTTTAGGCTACAAAATTGTATGAAACCGAATTATTACCTGGTCCACGATCGAGACCTTCCAGATATACTTCGATATCGGGAACCAATCCATTTCACATGATCAACCTGAGTTAGACTCGGGATTGACTTATCCAATGAATTCAGACCTTGCAACCTGTGAAAGGTTTATAATTTTTAATTCATCACGAAAAACTTAAAGCACCACTTGGATCAATACCACTGATCCAAGGCTAGGTCTTATAGATGAATAACTTCATAATTCGTTCCGAGATCAGATTAAACTCAGCTGTGAAATGAAATAAATAAAAGAGTCTAATCATATCCTGACTCAGTCAAAGATCTGCAATCTGCAAAGAAGATACAGTACATATCAAGCATGACTTCTCAACCAAAGGAACACATCCTTTTTACAAAAGAAATCACATATCAACACTTGTATGCTTAGGAGGAAGTAACAACAGTTCAGGGTGTTACATGCTTCCCTCCTAAAAAGATTCATCGTCCCGATGATTACATATTCAATTAACCTTCAGGTCAACCAATTTATCAGTACACAAACAATGCGACTATTTTCCAACTAGAATAGTTCCAGAAATCAATGTCACAATACATTTTATTCAACCTGAATAAAGTTTGCCTTCATCTGGCTTTCATAAATACTTAAAAACAATAAGTTCATAAAAGAATGTTTTGTCAACAGATTTCATTCTGTTGAAAAAGAGAAGGAAAAGCAATTTTCATCTCTTCCAGATTTTCCCAAGTTGCACTTTCTTCGTTAAACTGGTCCCACTGGACCTTACATTGTTGTATATCACGATTTCTTAAATGCAATTGGCGAGTTTCCAGCACTCGTGTGGGTTTAACCACGATTATTCCTGGGTCTTGGATCTGCAAGGAATTCCAATTTAAAACATGTGACAGATCTGAAACGTATTTCTTAAGCAAAGAAATATGGAAAACATCATGCATGCGAGATAAAGCAGGTGGTAATGCTAAACGATAAGCTACAGGATTGATTATTTCGACAATTTCGAAAGGTCCCACGAATCGAGGTGACAACTTGGCAGCCTTGCCAAAAGTTATAGAACTCTTTCTGGGTTTAACACGTAGAAAAACCTTCTCACCAAGTTCAAACCTTCTATCAACCCGCTTAAGGTCAGCATAGCTCTTCTGCCTATCCGCTGCTTCCTTTAATCTTTCACGAATCAGCTTAACTTGCTGTTCCATTTCTGTGAGAATCTCTGGTCCAATTACCACTCTATCCTCAACACTGTCCCAACTAACAGGAGTTCTGCACTTTCTTCCATAAAGTGCTTCAAATGGTGCCATTTTGAGAGATGAATGATAAGTGTTGTTGTATGCGAACTCAACTAATGGAAGATACTCTTCCCATTTATACTGTTGATCCATGCAATACATCCGCAACATGTCCTCCAACACTTGATTTACCCTTTCAGTTTGTCCATCCGTTTCCGGATGATATGCAGAACTGAAGTTTAGTTTTGTTCCAAGAGCTGTATTAAGTGTTTGCCAAAACCTTGACGTCATTCTTGGATCCCTGTCAGATATAATCAATTCAGGTACACCATGCAATCTGAAAATTTCGTGTACGAATCTTTTGGCCAGCACTGGTGAATCATCCTTTAGATTTCCAGCGATGAAATGAGCTACCTTAGTCAGTTTATCTACAACTACCAGGATAACATCATGTTTATTCCTGGACATGGGTAGTCCTTGTACAAAATCCATGGTTATTACTTGCCATTTGTACTGCGGTATGCTATGAGGATATAACAGTCCAGCAGGGTGCATATGTTCTGCCTTAACCCGCTGACACTCCAAACAATGGGTCACAAAATTTATGACATCCTTTTTCATACCCTTCCAAAAGTATTGTTGTTTCAGATCAGCAAGCATCTTTGTGATACCCGGGTGTCCAGAGAAAGGTGAATTATGAAATTCAACTAACAACTTCTTTCTCAAATCGTTCAGCATAGGTACATATACCCTGTTTTCATAACGCAAGATTCCTTCATTATCAAAATGAAAACCTTTATACCTTATATCCTTAGGTTCTGCAGCGAGCGCTGCTTTTACTTGTTGAAAGTATGCATCAGATTCTGAGGCACTTTTTACCTCGTCTTTAAACTGAGTTCTTAATGTTATAAGAGCAGAAATGTGCCTCCTACGACTTAGAGCATCAGCTACTCTATTCTCCTTCCCTTTGATATAGCTAATATCAAAGTCATATTGTGATAAAAATTCTAACCACCTTCTCTGTCTGGCATTCAGATTGGGCTGAGTAAAAATATATTTCAGTCCCAAGTGATCAGTTTTCAACTCAAAAGGTTTCCCAAGTAAGTAGTGTCTCCAGACTTGAAGTGCATGAACAATAGCAGCAAGTTCCAAATCATGAGGGGCATAATTCAGCTCATGTATCTTAAGTTTTCTACTTTCATATGCTATGACCTGATCATTTTGTAGCAAAACACCTCCAAGGCCTTCCCCAGAAGCATCCGTTACAACAGTAAAATTCCCATTAGGGTCTGGTACAGCTAATATAGGTGCAGAAGTCAACTGGTCTTTCAGACTTTTGAAAGCCGCTTCGCACTTGTCATTCCACATGAATTTCTTATCCTTCTTTTGTAAAGAAGTTATTGGTGCAGCTATTTTAGAAAAATCCTTTACAAATTTTCTATAGTAACCAGCAAGACCCATGAAGCTTCTTACTTCATGCACATTCTTTGGTGCAGGCCACTCGGTTATTGCCACTATTTTTGAAGGATCTACAGCAATTCCTTCTTTACTTATGACATGACCCAAATAGTGAACTTCTGAATCAAAGAAAGAACATTTGGATAACTTACCATACAACTTTCTTTTTCTCAAAATTCCCAAAACTATCTTCAAATGCTCATTGTGCTCCTCAACGCTTTTAGAATAAATGAGAATATCGTCCAAGAATACAAGTACAAACTTGTCCAGGTATTCTTGAAAAATATTGTTCATTAAATTCATAAAGGCTGCGGGTGCATTAGTTAATCCAAAGGGTAGAACTGTGAATTCATAATGTCCGTACCTTGTTCGGAAAGCTGTTTTATGAATATCTTCCTCTCTAATCCTTAACTGATGATAACCAGATCGAAGGTCTATCTTAGAATAAACCGCTGCTCCACGCATCTGATCAAACAGATCGTCGATCCTAGGAAGTGGATATCGGTTCTTGACTGTTGCCTTGTTCAACATCCGATAATCAATACACAGCCTTAGTGTTCCATCCTTCTTTTTCACAAATATTACAGGCGCTCCCCAAGGTGAAACACTTGGTCTAATCAAACCTTTAGACAAAAGCTCTTGCAACTGTGCCTTAAGCTCGACTAACTCTGTAGTAGTCATCCGATAAGGCGCTTTGGATATAGGTTCTGTTCCTGGCTTGATTTCAATGGTGAAGTCAAATTCTCTCTTGGGTGGTAACCCTGGTAATTCCTCAGGAAAAACATCCCTGAAACCTTGTAACAGAGGGAATTGTTTCATGAGATCATCATCTTCTTCTGAAGATTCAGTTATCTTTACTGCATAAAGGAGTGCATCCTTTATTTTTAGCCTTTTTAAGCTGCATAGCTGACAGTTTTCTAACTGAAATTTCCCGTTTCACACCTTGAATCTCTGCTGATTCCAGCTGATCATCTAAACATTTTATGTTCTTTTCATAGCAGTCTACCTTTGCTTTATGGTCAGCTAACCAATTGACACCGATGACAATGTCATACGATCCTAAAGGTGCGACATAGAGATCAACTTCCGTAGAAAAGTTAGGTAAGTCAAGGACTGCCCCAAAAAGACACATACTCACTGTATGAACAGAATTATTACCATACTGTACAGTCCAAGATTTATCCATTTTTCCAGCTTTTCTTTTAAGTTTAGAAGCAAGTTTATTAGAAATAAAACATTCAGTAGCTCCTGTATCAAAAAGAATAGTGACAGGTATGCCAAATAACTTACCCGGAACTTCTATAGGTGTTACTTGCTTTTCAGCTTGCTTGTCTGCTACTGCAGCATGTATCTTATGCTGCTGATTACGATCATCCTTCTTCAAAGGGCATTGATTAGCATAGTGGTCTTTGCCACAATTGTAGCAGCCTCCTACAGGTCCCTTTTTAGGCTCAGAATTACCTCCAGCCTTGTAATTGTCACGTTGTCCTCCATAGGGCTTCTGCCCATTGTTATAATTTTTAGCAAAATTATCCCTTACGTTTCCAGCAGGCTTATTTACTGCTGCTTTCTTATTGTTATCTCCTGGAAACTTACTCTTGTTTCCAAACTTTTTCCATGGTCCTTTTCTGGGTGCAAGAGAGGTTGAAGAAGGGTTTGCAGTCTTCTTCCGCACTTCCTCCTTATGAGCAGAAATAGCCTTTAATTTCTGTTCTTGCCTTATGGCCTTTTCAACAACTCCTTCCATAGTGGTTGGACTGTGAACATCGACCTCTCCCCCTATCACGGGATTCAATCCCATGATGAATTTCCGTATTCTGAACTTCTCGTCAGTTTGATACTGCGGTACATACTTAAGGAGTTTTGTAAACCGCTCCCAGAATTCAGTTACCGTTAGCTTCCCCTGAGCTAAGTTCTGAAATTCCGTCATTTTCTGATCATAGAAAAGTTGTGGCAGCCAACGTTGCCTAAAATAGCCTTTAAATTGATCCCAAGTAATATTGGTCTCATCAATGTTTAGTTCAGCTTTACGGCTATCCCACCACGAAGATGCTTCGTGGGAAAGCTGATAGGCTCCCCAAATAGCTTTGGTTTCCTCTGAGAAGTTCCTTATTGCAAAGTACTTCTCCATTTCGCTGAGCCAGTTCTCAGCTCCATCTCCTAATGTGGTGCCATCATACTTAGGTGGACTTATCCTTTTTATATCATTAGTGAGTTCTGCTGCTAATCTGGCCTTTTTATTTTCTGGTTGGACAGGTGCATTCACAGCATTAACATCAACACCCATATTGGGGTTGTCCTCAGGAGGTGGCTGATTATTATTATCAGCTTCTTCATCCTCCTCATTTCCCATCACCTGCTGTTCCAGTACAGCTAAGCGATCTCTTGTGTCCAACAGGGCAGCAAGGATCTCATCAAGTTTCTGGGTTGTTGCCGCTCCTCCTTCAGGTGGAGCATTATTCGCAACGTTCCCCCTTGTTCTAACCATTTTCTGTTACAAGAAAATTCAGGTTTTTATCAGATTATGGACACAATGGGTCCAAGAGCTGCAACCTTCAGCTCTGATACCAAGATGTAACATCCTCATTTTAGACAATAGAACAAGTCAATTTTTTTTTTTTTTGATAAATGCATCCTGGTTCTAAATACATAATTTAGAACTCACAAATCAAATAACCATTCATATAACAGATAACCATATGCAGCTGTAATGACTCGGAGTACCTCCGATCTATTCATTCCATGACTCGGTAATCTACCGATCTATTCATGAGTAATAAGAGTTGGCGTTATTATTTAACACTTCACTCCTGTGGTTCTCTTCCCTATTCTGGGATTCAGAATGCTCTGTCCAAGGAACCTAACTGAATAATTGTTACCATTATTCATCGGCATCTCATCCCTTAGACTAGGTGAATTAGGACAACGCAATCAGCAGCTTGCGATACTTTGGCCAAAGATTTGAAACATACTGCTTATGTCTCGTATTCCTTAACGGCATACTCGTCAATCTGGAATACGTCCTTCACCCCATTCTCATGTTATGTAGAATGTCTTATACCGACTTCTGTCAGTCCCTTTTATCCAGTTAATCACTCGGGAACGGATTAGTAAGGTAACCACGTTATATGGATGCTCCCGAAGACTAGGGATAAAATGACATACTGGGTCAATCCTAATTAAACCAGTGTGTCAAGATACCCCGAGTCTCCTAGGCAGCCATATAATGTGACCACATACCTAATCGGTCCAAAAGTAACTTGTACGAGATCAAAGTGTAAATCTTAGCGATCAATGCAAGGGGTGTCGTCATAAGTCACCCGCATTGTTGTAACTTCGAGAAGATCCTAATCTTCTCAGAGGTACAACCCTGCAGTTGACTTGTGCCGTCAACCTTTAAATCCGCCTCGAAAAGATCTACTTATTAATATGTGTTACGCACATTGAGTTTAAATTACATTAAAGACGTTCCCCTAAGGTTAGCCTTTCCCAATCCCTGGATTCCTCATCCTAGGATGACCTTTCTCAATAAAACCCAATACTCAGAGGAGTTATCAAGGCCAAGGTCTCATCGAGGAGTTCTTAGAATATACATGATTCTAAAACAACAGAATTGGACAATAACTCATAACCTTCACATGAGATTGCCATCTGAACCCCATTAGATTTATACCAGTTCTCCTAACTGAATTTATATCATACTTATTAGCATCAAATATAAATGATTCAGAATCCAATTAAATGTTGTCCTGTCATAATCAGGACTAGGGATTAATAATTTAATTCAGTTTGTTTAGCGTTCTGTTTAGGTATATTTTAATCCTATCTTCCAAAGACAGTTACCTAAATTTCAATTTAGCTTATGATAGAACATACCAGAACTGCTAAACAATCATAAGAATTCAGTCTTATATTCTTGCAAAGCTTACATTGATAATCACAAAAGTCTCCAAATTATATAATAATAACAATGCTCTTTAGATCATTTGAACCGAAGAAGGTCAAACTATCAAGATAAGAATATAGACACATAAGTAACAATATCAATTTCCATTCCTTCAGAACTAATCAAATACATTGTATGCATTCCGCATACTTGATACATTACTCAACTGAAAAAGGAACATCTTTCCTTATTTAGAAAATCAAGATGTAATTCACTTATAAATCAAATTTATTCAATCTGATTATCCTATCAGATCTGCATGCTTTTACCACTTACGGCAACCATCTGCAAAAATAGTCAACATGAGTCAGTTCGATGAACTGAGCATGATAAGCACTAACTCTTAAAACAATTGCAATCCATCAATTGTTTTCATTAAACACCCTGTTTAAATGAGATCAATTCACCAAACAAGTAAACATATTCAGACTATGCCTTTGTAATACAAAAATGACTACAAATGTGTAACTTTATCATCGTTACAGAATAGTCCTAAACACTTCTCAAATATTTCATCAACATATTAGAAATCAAGAAGAACAAAAGTGTCCTAAGCAATTATTCCTTGTAAATCCCAAGATGCACAAACATCAGGCAGTCATTATATTCAACTTAAAAAGAGGAATATCATATCAATCCTGAAACCGTCATTATGTAAAAACGATTACAGATGTTAGTTAAACAATTATATCAACTTATAATTTACAACAGAAGAGAAATAAACAATTGTACATATTTCCCTCTGAACTAGCTCATGACTGTACCGTCTTTCCAAAAGCAAGGCATTCACTTAATACACATGCAAATAAATCAGTCGAGTCCATCATCAGCACCACTGTTTTGAAACTTACAACAATGCAACTACAGTACAGTAGCTCCCATGCCAAACAACGGTGTCTATCAACCAAGCAGACTCAGAACGACCTCACGCAAGAAGCGACAGGCAAGAAGACAACTACTGCCGTTACCTGTTTAGGTACAGTTAACTCCTAAATTCATTCATACTCAAAAATGGATATCAAAGCAAGGAAGGCGTAACACGCCTACAATCCCAATAACAATCTACAGCCCCTTCAATCCTTTTCAACACTGTAAGGCTTTTATACCCAAGGTCGAATTCAAAGGAACTCAATTGTTGCCACAGCCAACAAGAAACTCGAACTCCTTTGGGCAATGACATCTCCCTACGACTTAAGCAGAGAGAGTTGAAAACCACGCATCACGCACAGCCACATCAACTGGCATGTAACCTTAAAGAAAACACAACTTAGAATATCGTAGCTACTTCTGAATGAAATCAGAGTAGAAAGTATGGTATCCATGACCTACTTCATAAAGCCATTATACAAGATGTCAAGCTATTCACAGAAATCCAACAAGGCCAAATAAACATCACATGTTCAATCTCAGGCTTATACAGAAGCCAAAAGAAACAAGATATCATCCCATATTCAAGGAATCCACAGGGTCAAATAATAGAGTAAACCCAACAGTCATAATTGAAGCAGTTACACTGTTTATCTGTCAAGAATTCAACTGAGTCCCAACAACAGTATAAGAATAGTTAATGATCCAATCTATGCCAACAATAGTAAGCATTCAAATCAGGTGTAAGCAAATCAAATACCGATTTCATAACAAGGAATTCAACTGAACCTCGTCAAAATTCTCGAACAAGCTTACACATAAGGAAACATAAATGTATACCCAGGGAGTCAGTACCAAATTTCATTACAAATAACAGAGGTCGTATGACCTGTTACTTCTACAAGATTCCAATGGAATTCAGATTAACAAAACTCAAGGATGTATCTATATCCTCAGCAGTGGACCATAATATACGATTCATTCAGAGGACTCCACAGAGTCGTTCAAATAAAATACATATATCCATATTGTATACTGTCAACGGGTTAAATCCCGTTACCACAATAACAAGGAAAAACAACTTCCACTGGGTCGTAATGACTACTGTAACACAATAGTTACCTGTTCCCAAACAAATTTAAAAGACAAAACGAAACCAAACAAGTATCAATAACCACCCCATCAATACCCACGACAGAGCTTACAAGGTTCCATTAAAACTGAATAATCAAACAAATGTCCAGCAGTTTCCCTTCCAACAAGTATTCACAACATGCATCGACGACAAAACCGACAAGCATAACAGTGGCCTGTACCCATCACAAGAATAATTTATGGGCTCTCGCCGAGCAGGCCGAGCATACATTCCTTTCATAAATTTCGCATATTTAAGCCAGAATGCAAAACACAAAGAAATAAAGCCACAGTTCGAATTTAATAAACACCCATCAAGGGATAAATGAAAAATCGAACCAGCATGAAGATACAGTGCCAAAATCACACAATGACATCCATAGAAAATCATCTATTTCCATAAATCATTTGAACAGAGTTGTTCTAATGAAATCACTTGAAAGACAACAAGATTTTTAAAGGTTAGGGCCTAACATGCCTGGATTTTTGCTCAAATTTCCGAAGCAGACCACTGAAAGAGCTCGGACTTCCTTTTCCTTTTCCAAGTTAGAGCGACCAACAAAATTTTGCTATCCCCATGACATATATATTTTCCTTGCCAGAGAAAAGAGCTAGATAAGCTCATACTCGCCATGCAACACAAAGAAGACTGGTGCGAAGAACCAGTGAACAGGCAGAAGAAAAACCGAAATTCACGATAAGCCAAACAAAACAACAACTTCCCACATTGCATGCCTTCTCGCGAATTCCGAGCTCGACTTCCAAGCTCATTGAATGCATTAACTCCTAATTTCCCGCTCAAACTCCACTGCCACCGACCGCCAAAGTTGGCGATAGACATATAAAATCTCAAGACCATTTCCAGTTTTGGCGACCTGCCACGTCGGCTTAGGTTAGCCGTTTCAAAAACCTCCGCCAATACCTATCCTTCATACTTATCCCTTGCATTAAATAACCTAGAAACTGCCGCCCATGGTTCGCATCCCTCCATAGGTCCCCTTACATCCTTGTTCAATAGTTAGGTTAGTAACTTAGGTTAGAATTTAGGATAACACCTAGTCTAACTTCATAGAACATAGTTACTAACTTAGGACATTAGCTCTTAGCCTAGGTCTAGGTTAGATTAACACTAATCTAACCCCTAGGTTAGGTTTAGTTTTAGATTACTAACATTAATAATTCCAGTTAGGTCTATATTCCGTACACTCAGAAAAAGACCTACAACATGCATTCTTGAACAGGGTTACCTCCTGTTCTGCCTTTAGGCTACAAAATTGTATGAAACCGAATTATTACCTGGTCCACGATCGAGACCTTCCAGATATACTTCGATATCGGGAACCAATCCATTTCACATGATCAACCTGAGTTAGACTCGGGATTGACTTATCCAATGAATTCAGACCTTGCAACCTGTGAAAGGTTTATAATTTTTAATTCATCACGAAAAACTTAAAGCACCACTTGGATCAATACCACTGATCCAAGGCTAGGTCTTATAGATGAATAACTTCATAATTCGTTCCGAGATCAGATTAAACTCAGCTGTGAAATGAAATAAATAAAAGAGTCTAATCATATCCTGACTCAGTCAAAGATCTGCAATCTGCAAAGAAGATACAGTACATATCAAGCATGACTTCTCAACCAAAGGAACACATCCTTTTTACAAAAGAAATCACATATCAACACTTGTATGCTTAGGAGGATAAAGAAGTTTGTTTTGGGAAAAGGTTGTCCAAAAGAGTTGCAAAATAAATTGATTTTTTTTTTTATTATGTGAGTTTTTATTTATGTTCAAAGAGGTTTTAGGTCATTATGATGCATAAAATGGAAAAGTGTGCCCTATGAAGGTTGATTGGTCAAAGTGCAGTTTTGAGGCAATAAAAAGCAGTCTTCTTGGAAGAGCTACACGAGGATTTAGGACGTGATTAAAGTTTTTTTGGAAAGAAAATTTCCATATGTTTCCATTTATATAATGTTTGTATCATGATGATGAGTTTTTATAAGGTTTCCAGGTCAGGTTCTTGACATGAAGATTTTTGCCAGTGTAGGACATCACAAAATCTGCTAGATGTTTTGAGTTTTTTGGAGCATGAGATAGATTAGGTGATATTTTATATCACCTGGAGAGTGAAGAGGGATGAATTTGACATCTAATTAATCCATTTATAGGTATTTATTGTTCTAGAAAAGGTGTTAACTAGTTGATCTTTGAAAAAAACTTTTTGGGAAGTTTGATTTGGTGAAGACAAATGTGATCGAGGTTTGAGAATGTGATTATTTCATGAATTCTAAATTACTTAGAAATTTTATAAAGGTTGTTACATTTCCATTTAGTGGTCACATGATAGATTTTGGATGTTTTGGAGTGATCTAGTGCCAAAAAGATGTTGATAGGGTCCTGAAGGGTGAAGGAAATAGATGTTTTGAGAAGAACAAAGAACAGTGGTCCCATTAAATGAAATATTATCATTGGTTTATGTAAATTACGACAATGTATGATGTCTAAATGTTAATTTAAACATGTGTGGTGATTTATGATTTATGACAAAGTATGGTTTTGATGTTAGGGTATTTTTCTTTTTGTACCCATGGGGATTTGAGTTTTTTTAGAGCATGTAATGATGATTTTGGCTAGGCCGACCTACTTGGGTCACTTGTGAATGTTATGTTATGAATTTGGGATGTTTTTATGATTCGTAGGTTGATCCAAAGGAGGGAAAACATTTTATTTGAATTTGAAATGTGAAGGAGATTATAAAAGCATTGTTTCGGGTTGTTTTGTGAGCTAGTTGTGTGTGTGCAAGAAGTGCGACCTAGGTGAAAGATTTTTTCAGGTGTGTGAGCATGATTTGAGATATGATCAAGTGTGTGACAAGTTGAGGATTTGTGGACATCATGTGTGCATGTGTTTTAATCTTGAGAAGTGAAGAAAGTGATTGTATGTGAGAGATTGAAGACTTAGGGTTTGTATGAGGGTTTGGAGAAGTGTGAGCTGAATCAGTGGTCTCTATAAGTTGTGGCAGAAATATTTCAGATATCAGAACATTGTAAGGTTGTTGAGTGGGTTCTTGATCATCTTGGGGGGACATAGCCTCCTTGTGGAGTTGGTGCTTTTTTAAGGTTATAGCTCTACTAAATTAGGGGTTAATGTTCCTCGCGGGGTTGGTGGCTCACTAAATTTGAAACATATCAATATAAGGGTTGTGTTTTAGTGGGTTTTCTTCCCCTTGAGGGTTTCCCCCTTATATCTTGTGTCTTGTGTTGATTATCTTGTTTATGGTTTCTTGCACATGTGATAATTGATTGTATGCATGCATTAATGAATGGTTAAATATTTGTGAGTTTTTGAATAAGAAAATATGAAATTTGAATTAAAATTTAGTAAGGGATGATGAAAATATCCTTATAGTATGGCAGAAGATCTTTTTGGCCACTCCTCAAAGTTTATGTTACCAATTTGATCAAAACATGTACCATCTTTGTCATTTCCAAACCAACAAAAAAATCAAGTACATGGCTTTACTAATATGAATTGGACCTTGGAAATTAGTTATCAAGATTTCCCCTAATGTTCCCTATTAGCTCTTAGATGGGGCAAGAGGAGGGAGGGCCCACACGTGTTTGTTGTTTTGTAGTTGGGGACAGGGTCCCCCTCCGCCCGCCCATCCACTCTCTTAAAGGGAGTGATGGGGAGACACCTTAACAAAGGGTGTGGTTGATTGCCCCGCTACTTTTGACTCTACCTACGTTAGGGTGAGAGGACCCGAGGCGTGACCCAAAGGGTTAGAAATAGGGAAAGGATTAGGAATGTGTCTTGAATTTGGTAGTGGAATCAAATTAATCTTCTCGCATAACATTCACCACTACATTCAAGCACTTCTCACCACTGCAAAATATCCCACGAAAAAGTTAAGTACTTTTCCCTCCAACCTATGCATGCCAAAGCAATCATAAACACATACCAACATTTTTCCCTTCACTCAATCGGGTGCCCTGGCCCATGGTAAGAACGTAATTCATTCCAAAATAAGGTGGACAATAAAATTAACTCCGGACTTTGACAAACCAACCACATTGTAAGCTGGTCGTACACACCTTTTGGGCCTCGGGGTCAAACTACCAACTTGCACATTCTCGGGGACAAGGCACACCTTGACGCTGCCAATTTTTCCCTCGAGCATTCACCTTATACTTTCCTCTTCGTTGTGGAACTATGGGCTCGACTGCTCTTCATACAAATGTTGAAGGGACATAAAGTACACATGTCACAGTTTACTCATGCTTTGTCAAAACACTTCCCTGCCTCAGGTCTTGGGGAAACATTGCATTGTGCACATCATATTCATATCATGTAAAAGTAACCAACCGTCCCGACAATACGCCAAAGTACCATTGCCTTTACTTCAAATGCCATAAAACCTCAAGAACAAGCGCAAAATCAAATAGGCACGTGATTTTCCCAGTGAATAAAGAGGCCGACAATTATGGACACCAACATTCCCCTAATACAAAATATGGTATTGATTACATTTATACAAATAGTCAATAGACAAAAATGACAATTATTACACCTTTTAATACATCAATCTCAATTTGGAACAATAGGAGATCCGGGTTCAGTTCCCTTGCAGTGCGTCTTGACCGCTTCTTGGTCTCCGAGCATTGGTTGCAGCAAAATTTCCTTCTTAAAAGTTCGGTTCTCCCTCTTTCTAGATCCGACCATTTTCCTATTTCCGTGGCTCTCAACTTCGACCTCCCCCCGCGTCGTGACCCCTTCAAATTCGAGAACATGTGGCTTCAGGACCCCTCTCTCAGGTCGCTGATTAAGGGTTGGTGGGACTCCTTTGCTGTCAATGGGACCAAGATGTTTCAACTCTCCAAAAAGTTATCTTTGCTCAAGGCTAACTTACAAAGCTGGAACCATTCGAAGTTTAAAAATATTTTTCATGAAAAGCTTCGAGTAGAGATGAATCTTCGTTCTCTCAATGAGAGTATTCTGTTGCATGGGATGTCATAGGAGGATTACTTGAAGGAAAAACTTCTCCTTAAGGAATTGGGGGATATCCTTATAAAAGAGGAAACTTTTTGGCATCAAAAATCCAGGGAAACTTGGCTGCTGGATGGAGCTAAAAATACCAAATTCTTCTTTTCTTTGGTCTGAGCAAGAAGAAACTTTAATTACATTTCTTCTCTCAAACTCGAGGATTCCACCATTGCCACTTCGCAAGCTCAGATCAAATCAGAAACGGTGGGTTTCTTTCACAAGCTCCTGAATGATACGACTTCCCCTCTTGGCCCTCAGTCTCTCCTTCATTCTCAGATTCCCCACTGTATTTCGGATGTTGAAAATGATCTGCTTCTTTCACCCTTTTCCTTTGAGGAGGTCCGGAAAATTGTGTTCTCTATGAAGCGAGATAAAGCCCCAGGCCCGGACGGTTTTCCTGCCTCTTTCCTCCAGGATTTTTGGGATATCGTGGGTTCCTCAATTTGGCAGGTGGTTGAGGAATCCAGAGTTTCTGGGAAGATTCTTGGGAACCTTAACCACACTTTCATTTGTCTGTTCCCCAAAAAATCCCCAACTGAGAAGTTAGATGATTTCAGGCCAATTTCCCTGTGTACTACAACATATAAAATTATCTCCAAAGCTATTGCCAATAGGCTCTCCCCCTTGATGCATAAACTGGTTGCCCCGGAACAGAGTGGGTTCATTCCTGGAAGGTCTATTACGGAAGGTATTATTATTTCTCATGAAATTATTCACTCCCTTCATAATTCTTCCAGAGTAGGAATGCTGCTAAAATTGGATTTCAGCAAAGCATATGATCGGGTTAACTGGAGGTTCCTTCTTAATTCTTTGCTTGCTTTGGGTTTTGGTACTCACTTCTGTAAGTGGATATTTGAATGTATTGCCTCCCCGCGCTTCTCGGTTCTTGTCAATGGGTCTGCGGAAGGTTTCTTTCAGAGTAGTAGGGGTATTCGTCAAGGAGACCCGCTTTCTTCCTTCCTCTTCACAATTGTGGCGGAAGCTCTTAGTCGTAGCATCAAGGCCGCGATTCTTGAAGGTTCATTGAAAGGTCTTCATATCTCCTCCAATCTCCCTCCTCTTTCTCATCAGCAATTCGCAGACGACACCTTTCTCTTCTGTCAAGGTACTGTTCCGGAGGCCAGGTGCATTTCCTCTATTCTGGATTCCTACTCTGTAGCTGTGGGTCAAGTCTTAAACTTTCATAAATCTGTGATCTTTTTCTTTAATGTGGCCCCCAGGCTACAGGGGAGAATTAAAGAGATTCTTGGCTTCTCTCTGGGCAAACTTCCACACACCTACCTGGGAATTCCTTTGTTTCATGGGAAGGGCAAGGCCCTCCTCTGGAACGGGCTTCTAAATTCTATCTCTACCAAACTCCTCTCCTGGAAAGGTAAATGGTTATCCCTTGTTGGTCGTGTGCTTCTCATCAACTCGGTGCTCCTCTCCATTCCTATATACATGCTCTCCATTTTACAGATCCCTAACTCTGTACTGCTCAAAATTAAGAAGGTGGCTCATACTTTTATGTGGCAAGGGCTCAACACTGAACGCAAATTCCATCTTGCTAATTGGGATTTGGTCAAGCTTCCCAAGAAGCTGGGTGGCTTGGGTATCTTGGATTTGGCCATTCAGAACATGGCCCTCGGCGTAAAATTGGTGTGGAACTTCATTTCTGATAATAGCAGACTCACCTTTAAGGTCCTCACTCATAAATACATGGATGGACACCGAAATGAGCTTTTTCTTTCCAGTTCTGAGCTTCCTAAGGGCTCCCACCTTTGGAATTTTATGTGTAACTCCAAAAATCTCATTGCTGATCAGGTCTCGTGGAAGTTAAATAATGGTCGGTTAGTGTCTTTCTGGGACGAAAGCTGGAATGGTTTCCCTCCCCTCAACTTGCTTCCCTCTCTCAATGGTATTATGAACTCATCCAAACTGTTATGGGGCTCTCTTGTTTCTAACTACGGTTACCAGCATCCCAACGGCTCGCCCACCTGGTGTTGGAAAGATATAATGTCTCTCGGTGCCTCCGCTCAAGAAGCTGTCCTCCTTTCCAATTCTATAGAGGAACGTCATGCTACGTACCTTGACAGTAATGATTGCTTATTTTGGATTGGAAATAGTTCTGGCCTTTACACTGTCAAATTAGGGTACAACTTACTCCTCTCGCAATACGGCAAGGGTTCCCTGAGCTCTTATGGATGCTGGCACCCTCACATTACACCGAAGATTGCTTACTTTGGTTGGCTAGTATTGAAGAGAAAGGTCCTCACCCAGGATAGAAGGCGTGCATGGGGCTTCTCGGGCCCTTCTAAATGTCTACTTTGTGGTGAGGCTGAGGAAGATCTGGATCATCTCTTCCTCTTCTGTCCCTTCACCTCCAAGTGCTGGGATTGGCTCTTCAATAAGCTTAATCTCTCCTGGGTCCCATGTGACAGAATTGATACTAATCTTTCCTCCTGGCCGTCTTTCTCCCATAACTATTTGCACAACTCTATCTAGCACGTCAGTCCTTATTTCTTGCTATGGCATATATGGTGGGAACGCAATCTTCGTCTTTTCAGAGAGCAAGTGGTTGAGCTCCCTTCCTTCCTTTCCAAGCTTGAGGTGGCCATTTCAGAATGTATCAGTGGTAAGTGTTCTTCTTTTCCCTCCTTTTCCTCCAAGGACTTCGCTACTCTTCATCAGTGGTCACTCATCAAAATTCCCAATCCTGGGTCTATTATCTGTAAGGGGCTCTCACAAATTGAAAAGATGTTGCTCAGGAAGAACATTAGATGGCGTCCCCCTCCCAAGGGGCTTTGGAAACTTAACTTCGATGGGGCCTCCAGAGGTAATCCGGGTTCTTCTAGGGCTAGTTGCATCCTCAGGGACGATCGAGGTCTCCTCATCCATGCGGGCTCCTTCCCTTTACAAGACGGCACATGTAACACTGCCGAAGCTCAGGCTCTTCTGGAAGGGGTTAAGATGGCGGTTCATCTTGGTTGTTCTGATTTATGTATTGAAGGGGATTCTCAAATCCTTATTTCTGCTGTTTCCAGTGGTGCTTCTCAATCGTGGAAATTGAACCTCTTTCTTCCTTCTATTCATTTTTGGCTCGGTAAATTCCAATCCTGGAACATATCTCATAATTACCGGGAAGCAAATCGGGCAGCAGACTTCCTGGCCAACTTTGCTATTGATAAACCATCTGCTATCGTTTCCTCCAACAATGCACACATTTGGCTAGGACTTTCTACTTTCCTCTCCCTCGATCAGAGAAACACTCATGTCTAAGTCGTCGGCGCCTCCACTACGTTTGGCAGTTCCCCCGTGCGTAGGTCTCTTCCTCCCCTCTTCTCGGCATCGTCCTTCCCTTCCCTTGCCGCTCTCTCGCACGCTGCTCTGGACCCCTCGTCTCTTCCGGGCGTTTCTTGCCAGGTTCCCCTCGAGAATGTTTCTTCTTCACTCTCTTTTATTCTAGTTTCGCAGTCATCCTGGACTGTCTCTCTCAGCGCTTGCTTTGCTTCTTTCCGGCGCCATGTCTTTTGTTGGTTTCCCGTTTGTGGCCCTCCGAGGGCAGTTCCGTGAACTGGCAGATGTTTCTGCCATTGATAGGTGGCGTCTGGCCATGATTTTCAAATACTCTTCCATAGCCGAGGCCAAAGTCATTGAAGCCATTCTTGGCGACTCTTATCGTTTCAATGCTCGTCGCCCCCGAACCGATTCTGACGTCGCCTTTGCCTTCGTGTCTTTCTGCACGCTACTGCATCCCAACATTTTGGAAGTGGAACTGGTCACCTCGGACCTCATTTACGCTATGCACTGCGTCGGCCTTCATGACTAGCTTGTGGCTTTCTCACTTCCAGACCCTCTGTTGTGGGTGGAAGACGTTGACGAGTTCGCCATCGGCTCTGGGCGGGATATTCGCTGGCTCAGCGGGCAGTACAGGGACCTTGTCACTTTTACACATAACTTCCATCCTTCTCTGGACCAGCGTTTTCTACCGGTCGTAGATATTGATGCGGCTCTATTTCCTCTCCATACAGCTGTTGATCAGTTGAATGCCCTCAAGGACCGCGCTCTCCATGCCTTCAACTTCCTGCTGCATGCGGCCTCCTCGCGGGCTGGTCACTCTTCGGGCTTATTGTTGTAGCCTTTTCCCTTCGCTGCACGTTAGCTTCCACTGTCCCTGCGTTCTCTTCCTCTCTCTATTTTTTAGCTCTTCTTTTCCTCTTCCTCTTTCGTCTTTCTCCTTCTCCTTCTTCCTCTTCTACTTCGTGTTTGTAGGGTTGGGGTCCCTCTCCCCATCGGTTCATAGCTCCGGTCAAAAGCGTTTACCAATGAAAAAAAATAAAAAATACATCAATCTCAACTCTAGAAATAACTCAATTGTATTTTCAAATTTTAGATTCACTTTGGATTACCTTTAATAACCATCTTTGATAAGGACACCAGATTCTTGAGTAATTTTTGGAGATCACTTTGGTCTATGATGAACATAAATTCGAACAAGTCTACCACATTCCATCCTTAGTTTGATGGAAAAACAAAAGTGGTAAATACGATGCCCACACATCTTCTTCAACTGTACTATTCTAGGAAATATATTCCTTTCATTGAACATAACTACAACAAAGCTCTGCACAACTCTATAACACAAGTCATTTTAGGTACAATTAGATTTCTTTCAACTTAAAAGGAAGTTGATAAAGTTACTAAGTTCATCGAGCACATTAAACACATTCAATAACAAGTGCAAACCATTATGTAGAGGGATAATGCTAAATATAAGCTAAGATAAATCCTAATTGCAACCCAATATACAAAAAAAATCCATCTCTTCCAAATTATCAAAGGAAGTCAAGAACCTTTTGAGCGGAATTAGTTTGTGACTATCCCACATCTTCAATACTATATATAACGGGGACCATTGCTTTTTAAGGAGGGACGATTGATTCAAGTTTGGGCCTACAATCAACTCCTAGTATAACAAGGGTACTCCGTGCCACGTGTCATCTTCACCATCAACTTTAGGAGCATCCCAAACACACACAGATACATCGTGAAATCACAACTCCCTTTTCTTGATGCTTAACATCTTAAACAATGTCAACCCTATTTTGTGTAGAGGTGCAACAATATTTCTAGGAATAACAAAAAGTAGAATATGAAATCACATAGCGAGTGGTCGCCTTTCTTATAATGGTCCAAACATCCCTTCACAGGGAAAATTTTAAGGGTCCCTTCGAAAAAAAGCCTTAGAAAATATTTGGCGAATATGTGAAAATTATCTTTCGCACGAATGGCGAATATCAAGGCATCATGACATCACTATTAAATGCTACCAGACGGTAGCTTTTTTATATGCTACTGGTCAGTAACATAGTTTATATGTTGTCGGCCAGTAACATTTTTTATGCTATCGACTGACAACATATAGTTATGCTGTCGACCGGTAGTATAAAAAATGCTACTAGCTGGTAGTTTTTTCTATGCTACCGACCGATAGCATACTATATGCTGTCGACCGATAACATAAAAATATGCTACCGATTGACTGTATTTAGAAGAATTTTTCAAATTCCTATTTCACAGGAATGATGAATTAACCCCTAAAATTGACTTGTGAATTTGTTAAAAAGACAAAACTAGAATAAGAAAATAGGTAGTGATTAATCATCTTCTCACACATCCCACCTTCGTATAGAACTAATTCACAATTCTAACATGGTATTTATAATTTGTTATTTCTCTCTATCTTATATCACTCGATTATACCTCTATTATTTGGAGAGATGCTTGTATTTAACAATAAATGTGTGTATCCATTGGATACCTCATGCCCATGGTCCAACAAAGGCAAACACATTAATAATAATTTAGTGTTTCATCATAAGGTCCTCATACACCAAGTGGCAAAAGCTTCCGAGGGATCATTCAAAATATTTAAATTTGAAAAATGAAATAGGTGGAAAACGCATCCGATAAACACCAACGGACAACTGGCACCAACAAGTAGAGCGATGTCGCTACGGGAAAACCGGCTGAGCCCGCGGCATTTCCGTGCTACACAACCGACACGTGACGGCCTGCTTCGGTTAAAGTAGGCCAGGCCTCTGCATGCCATTTCGAAGGCCCAATCGTTGCAAGCGTCACCATATATAGCGGCAAATCTAGCGGAAAGGAATCCAGGTATAATTAACCAATAATTTCAATCCCGCTACATTTAGCGAAGGTTTATTGTTTTTCTTCTTTCAGATTTGGTGGTCGCAGGTTCGAATCCACAAATACTGTCTAGGGTTTGGCTGGTTGCAGGTTCGAATCCCGCGGGCGCCGTGTTTCTGTTTCTGTTACTTTCTTTTTCGTTCGATTTGTTTCAGAGATATGTCGCCTGTGGAGGCTTCCCGCGAAGAAAATGTGTATATGGCGAAGCTCGCAGAGCAGGCGGAGAGATACGAAGAAATGGTGGAGTTCATGGAGAAAGTGACCAAGGGCGTGGAGGTGGAGGAGCTCACAGTGGAGGAGCGCAATTTGCTGTCCGTGGCGTACAAGAACGTCATCGGCGCGCGCAGGGCGTCGTGGAGGATTATTTCCTCCATCGAGCAGAAGGAGGAGAGCCGCGGGAACGATGATCATGTGGTGACCATAAGAGAATACAGGGCCAAGGTCGAGTCCGAACTCACCAAGATCTGTGACTCGATCCTGCGCCTCCTGGACTCGCATCTCATTCCTTCGTCGACCACCGGGGAGTCGAAGGTGTTTTATCTCAAGATGAAGGGCGACTATCATCGCTATCTTGCGGAGTTTAAGACCGGCGCAGAGCGAAAGGAGGCCGCTGAGAGCACCTTGCTCGCTTACAAGTCTGCACAGGTAATAATCTTATGTCTGCATCCACAAAATACCCCAAAACCGTGTTTTTATTGTGTTTTGTAAGAAAAAGTTTTTTCTGATCTGAGATGGGCTGATATGTTGTTCAGGATATTGCGGTGGCAGAGCTGACCCCGACGCATCCTATTAGGCTGGGATTGGCGCTTAACTTTTCTGTATTTTACTACGAAATTTTGAATTCTCCAGATCGTGCCTGTGCTCTTGCTAAGACGGTCTGTATTCTATGCTCCTCTTATTGTCTTTTGGGGGTAGCTTAATGGATCTGGGTTATCGATTGCCCTATTTTGCGTCGGAATTTGCACAATTTCTTCCCTCTGAATGTTCTTTTCATGCCTTACTTGACTTCGCTATTTGCCATTGTTGAACTCTCTCATTTTGCTTGGAAATATGTTGTTCTCTGTGTTTGAGGTGAGCTTTTAACACAAAAGATTTATTTTTTAATTTGATCGACAATTGGAAACTCTTATCACTAATGTATGGGGATTACACTACCAAGCCATGCGTTGATTCCTTTCAGTTATTAGCCCTAATAAACATGCCCCTAAAGTACCGAGATTTTAGCTTGTATGGCAATTCCAAGGTTTCTGTGTGGGTTTTGAGTAGGCATTGAAAGCCTAGTTTTAGATGTGGAATGCTTCAAGAAACACACGGAAACACTTTGTCAAAGCAGTGCCTTCGTGTCTGCATGTCATGAGTTAAGGGCATCTGCTCAGCATATGTTGGCCTCGGACCTTTTGCTGGCCTCATCCCAGAGTTTTTCTTGGTTAAATCTTCAACATTTATTTCTTTTTGGTGTAATTAGGACTGTAAGCATTTTGTTCCTAGTTTTATATCAAGATGTAATGAGCGGGTATGAATTTCAACCAAGTCTCTGGATGCAAAGTGAATGTGGGTAGGAAGATCGTAACTCTGGAGCTGGTTGGATTTAATTAGTAAAATCCTGGTTTGAGGGGAAAGCACAAGCTTTGGTTTAGACATTAGGTAACGAGGGAATGTCAATGTCTTAGTTGCCATGGACGGACTATCCTCATCCCTATGTGGATTGGGTTTTTGGCATGTTGAGAGTGTGGGGATCTTTAGCAGTTTAAAGGTCAACATTACTTACCTCAACAATATCAGTTGAGATATTACTGGATTCCCATTGGAGTTTTATGGTTATTTGCAGGTAAATGAAAATCATATTTTTCTCTAAAATCACCAAAAATTGTTGGCAGGAGCACATGTTATGTTTCATATGGACAAAAACCAGCTTAAACTGTAGGGGGAAACTGTTAGCTCCCCTCTCCAGCCACCTTTTAAGTCAAGGAGGCAAAAAAAGTGGAGCTCCTATTTTTTAGGCCTAGATTCTATTATTTCCCTAGCTGACTTCAAATGAGACCTTCCCCTACAAGAAAATAGGATTTGAAGCCCTCTCCATGGGACCATGCTCTTAGTTGTATGTTATTCTCTTATAATATCCAGTAAGAATTGAGTTTGTTACCTAACTGCTCAAGTTTGTTCAATAGTCTGCTGTTTGACTCCAATTAGCCCTCCGAGTGACTGCATTCTGTTGGTTCGTTTGTCTTATTTCTCTGCTATTAACATCTGGTTTTTAATGTGATGGCTAACTTTCCTTTCAGCGACCTTTCCTATTGAACTCATTCCATGGATAATCACTAAGGCCAGTTTTTAATCAGTGATATTGTTTGGCTCTGGATTTCTTTTTTTAAGGGAAAAATTTGGTGATGCAGGCATTCGACGAGGCAATTGCTGAATTAGATACCTTAGGTGAAGATTCTTACAAGGACAGTACTCTCATCATGCAGCTCCTGCGTGATAATCTCACATTATGGACTTCAGACATGCAGGTTTGTGACCTTTGTGTATATAGTTTTGGGTTTTGATTTTACAAGCCAGGCATAGAATGACGACGCTCTTATGCACTGTGTTCAGGAGGATGCTGGAGAGGAGATAAAAGAAGCTCCCAAGCTTCTGGAAGGAGGGGATCAATAGTGAATAACGGACACTAATCCTATATTAGGACTATGGATTATTGGGAACTCCTGTTGTATTTTGTAATGGTTACCTTTTGCGTGCAATCTGATTGATTAGATCTTGCTAGTATGCAGAGTATTTAGTTGCTGCAGAGAGACTTGCAATTATGTTAGCATGTTAAACCATCCATATTATTTGCCAATGGTTGGATATAGTGGCTTGGTAAATGTAAAAGCAGATTGATGAATGAGCTTTGTAGTGGAATTTGTAACCCCTTCAGTTGGTTCTTCCTGATATTGTTGGCGGTTCAATTTAGGTGCACTGCTTTGTGTTTCAAATCCCTTTACAGAATTTTGAAATCAAATGAAATAGAATGGTTTTAATTATTTTCATCAAATTGAAAGTCTATGGGACCACTGAAAACTCCTACTGGTTTGTCATGTGACGCCGAACTTGTTTACTTTGGTTTTGAGTGCATCGATTTCATATGGAATTTGTTAACCGACGGGTCTTATACTGATGTCTGATGGTAATCTTCATTTCTGTTTTTTCAATTTATTAATTCGTAGCTTTGAATAGATGGTCAAAGATACTGAAATCTTGGCGTGATAATCAAGAGAAGGTCAATATTTTGGCCTATCAATTATGACTGGGCATAGGCCCACTAAAGAGTTTTTGGATGAAAGAATATGATCTGATATTTAGCTTTTAGAAAGATGATAATGATACCTTAGAAACTCGGGAATAGGTGTCTTCAAGGTATATGCAGTGATTAAAAATCCCAGCTGTCTTGTACTTGTGCATTTAAAGGTTGGCAGTTGTAGTTTGGCCACAACTGATGAATTGATGTGAACCCCCTTACTTAATAGCTCTGGTTTAGGACTTTACACCTTTTGAACTGCTCTGATGTGATGTGGGCGTTGTTCTGTGATACAATTGTAGGTTAAACTTTATAAATGCATGGTACCAATGGCCAGCCGAACATCCAAAAAGGTCTGCTGATCAAAACACTTTTGGATATGAGATCTTGACATATAACTGTAGCCACTAAAACATTATCTAACAGATGTCGTCAGCAATGCGTGTTGGGCACACTTCTATGTGTTAGGTTGATAAAATCTATTGCATAGATAGAGTCCAGGTTTTTGACAGCATGATTGAAGGATCAATTTGGGAGGTATGAATCTATGATCGAAAAGATTGCTTGAACCACAGCATGTGCATGAGTGGCGGAGGCCTATTTTTAACAACGCCATGGACATGGTCATGATCATGATATGGTTGATACGGTGGGAAGTAATGTACAATGAATATAGACGAGAGTTTGGGGAATTGCTATGGTGTTAGGTTTTTTTTGAGTGATTATTATTTATTATGTTGATAACATTTTACAATAGGAATGAGAGGAGGGATTTAAAAGTGTGATTGTAAATATACAAATTTAATCAAAATAATAATAATATCGAATTTTGTTACAATGGCAACAAGAGCTAGGATCTAATGGGATGACAGAGTTAACTTTTATTTTTGATGCTAAAATTTGACCCATTTATTTAAATTATTTCTTACTTTGAGAACTCAATCAAACATGGTAATATTTTGACCATATGGTGAATGTTTATTTTTAACCAATTTTTTTTAATTACCCTCAAATGAGGAATATGATGATATGTATAAAATTTAAAATAAAATTGACATTGATGTCTTATCAAATAGATATACTTAAGATATTTGCATTAATTGATAAGGGATTAGTTGATTGTATTAATTAATTGTTAAGATAGTAGTATATTTGCATATGTTAATAGGGAGTTGTTGAATAAGTTGAAGTTGGTTTAGTGGAGGTGAGATGTTATAGGTGGAAGACGGGTGCAATACACGCTAAAAGCAAATAATTTAAAGGAACTTCAAAGAAACTAGTTTCTCTACCACAATTGGTAAAAGTTGATATTGGGATTTATGAACCATATCCTATATATTGCCATTCATCCTTCCAACAACAAATAATATAAATGGAGTCATTATTATTGTTGCTATTCATGATTCAATTATGCATTCAAGGAGGTAACTTATGTTGGGGCTTTTTGGATGTTGCCAAACATAGTTTAGGAGGACTTGACCAAAAAAGTTCATGAGCCCCTTTCACCCTTCATGTGCCCTTTTCACCCTCCTTGAATGTAGGCATATAATGTGAGATTTCTATTGCGTGCTCACTCGAGGCGTGTTTGGAGCGTCGAGTCCCTTGCTAGTTTAGGGAATGGGATGCACATCATTACACGTAATAGAAAAAAAGTGGAACATACACATTAACTTTATCTATGTATAAGAGCTTATAGATTGACACAATGAATAACAAACTAGCATATCTATTCATTCATTAGATCCAAATATTACTAAGGGCCATTAATGGCGTACAAAGGCCAACAACAATTTGGCTCTTCGATAGAAGCTACCTAAAAACCCCAACACCCTTACTACAACTGAGATGCTTTGCAGCTATCTACAAATAACTTACATCCATCAACCATCAACAAACCATTTAACCTCCTCTAATGGTCTTGTAGGACTCAATTTATACACAAGGGAAGGTCTAGTTTGAAATATTTCTTCTCAAAGTGGTTGTCTGGCATGATAGCAGTTGACGTACTTCGCCTGGTCAGAGGGGTAGATTAAATGCACGAACAACGCCTAGGTCTGACCAATTTGACGGAAAGGATGGGACCTCAATTCCCATGATCGGTGTTGACAGATCATAGCCCTGTTAGTGTTGTTAGATTGACATTCCTTTTGTCGCACACCAATGCGCCTTTCGCTTCACTGTTGCCTTTGTTGGTACAAAAGTCCCCAATGATGATTCATGTCCTTTCAGAAGGTGTTCAAGTTCCTAAACCCATTTATGCAGTGTATATTTGTAGCCTAGACATCCTTACTTAGCTTTTCCATGCTTTCTTCTAGCTTCCCACTTCATTTCTATGCATGTTTTGGCCTTTAGTGTCAGACCACCACCTCCTAGGGTAGGGTTCTGAAACTACCGCCCAGGCAGGGTGGTGGTCCTTAGTGACCACCACCATGCACAGGGTGGTGGTCCTGCACATTTTTTCCATAACTCTTCATGCGTGATTTTAACATGCGTGATTTCACTTAACTTGACTTCTAGGGTGTGTTTGTGAACCAAATTGCCTAAAAATAGTCTTGATTGCTTGGTATTCCTTCCCTCTTCTATTTTTAAATAGATTTAATTAGTTTGAACTACCTCTTCACCCAATGATTTGGCACTCCAAGGCTGCCTTGTGCATGAAGGCACATCCCAACCAATTCCTATATATTCAATGCTTGTATTCAAGCAAATGGCCTGAGAATTTTGTGTATCTTACATAGTATTGCTGCCACAATCCTGCTAGAAATTACATAGCCAAGCTCTGTTCACTTGTGTTATCTCTCTTCCACTTGCATTGCAACCAGACTGCCTTCAAGCTGCCATTACTCAAGTGCCTTCTCCTGCTGTTGCCTTTGCATTCCCAATTCCTTGGACTCATATGGACACACAGAGAAAGAAAGGATAAACTGAGGGGACAAATCACTCACACAGCTGGATTTACCTTTGTTCTGTGAATTCCAGGTTGGATTTGTTGTTTGATTTCCTTCATTCCTGCAATTTATCATTGTTACATCATATCAAATAGAGTAGAAATCAATTTCCTTTCATTTACAAGTAATTAGTTAATTTCCAAGAGGGTTTAAATCATTAATAGCAGCTCCCGGTGACGGATCCTCTTCTTCCCATCCCTGTGGATCTGAAGGAGAGAATATCTATAGGAGGTTGTCTACATATCATAGATCATTTGGAAAAGTTCTTGTTTTAAGTTAGTTTAGTTTCAATACACTCAACACAGGTGAATAACCACACCGGGTTATCTCGCTTGTTTAGTTTTAGTGTAGAAATATTTTAATTATTTAGAATAGAAGAAAATTGTTGTTTGTGATTGTAATATTTCAGTTTTGTGATTTGTTTAGATTAGTTTCCTTTCAGCAGTAGCATAGATTGTTAGTTTCATCTTAGTTAATTTGGACACTTCAAACTAGATCAACACTTAGATCCAAGTTAGGCAAACAAACCATAGGGAATTTACGCTACCCGTTCATAGCCTCTAAATCTCCCCTTTGCCAACTCAGCTACCAGGAGATCACACTACCAGATCTTAGTCACTGATCCTCCTATAGTTAGCCACACACATTCAACATCGGCTGCTCTAGCATGACCTCGGGGGGTCGAGTGCGGTTGAAGGTTGCATGTCAATTTTCATCCATACAAATTGGTGAACCTGACATGAAGGATTAATTCCTTCTTGTTTCCTTTTCTTTCATTGTTATTACCTCACCTCTCCATTTCTTCCCCTATTTTGGTAGGTATTTTATACTTTCTAAAATATGTCTGGAAGAGAGTTTGGTGGGCCATTTGGCTCTGATAGATATTACACCAACGTGCAACCACAACATTCCCCTTCTCTTTTGAGGTGGGGTGACAATTACACAAGCAATGTCCAAACCTCCCCTAGTTACACTTCAAACCCCATTAGCTATGTAAGGATGGAGGAGGTTGATCAACTGTTAAACATGCAATATGGTCAACCCAATGCAAACCATGTTGTTATCACAAATGGAACAGGTTCTTACCATAGAGTCTTGTCAAGACCTCACATTGCCATGCAATCAACAGAAGATGATACATTTACATGAATAGCTAATCCTCTTCATCAGATAGATGAGTCTTTGGATAGAATGAAGGCTACAACCTCTGAGATTTTGAATGCCTATCCTAAGATTCTTACTTCTGAGGAAGACAAGAATTATAACACTGAAAAATTCATGACAGGGTATCATGAGCCTGCTCAATCAAACCCTACGCCACAGCACCCCAACAAGGGACTCAATCCTCTCCCAATGATCTCATTTCTACTTTAGTAGGGAGGATTAGAGAACTAGAAAGTTCCCAGACTTCACAACCAACACATGTAGTAGGGCAGAACATGGGGTATCCAGTTGACAACAAAGGATACATCCCTTCCAATGAGAAACCAATGCAATATCATGTATAACAAGGTTATATGGTTCATTCAAATCTAGGTGATCTTCTCACAGGATTAGACACACTAGGGATGGGTCCTCATCCTTCTCAAGCTTATCCTATGCAAGGGCTGGTTGGAAGTGCATTCTTGAATGCCACCACAACAGGAAATGCGACGTTCCCTGGTTTTATGCCCACTAGTCCATATCCTGGTACTATCCCACCTTACATGCACATGTATTCAAAAACTCCCCAGATGGACCCATATGCCATTCCTACTCCCTACATGCCATATCAAGGGACCCCATATGTTCCCGTCAATGCTTATAATGCAGCTTATCCAACTCCTCCTCCTCCACCTCCTCATCAAGGATCTTCAATGGTGGAATCTTACACAATGGGTACATACGTTGAGTACTTAAAGGAGCCTCTTGACTTCACCATACATGGTGTCATGCTTCCATGCCCATTGTCAGATCTTCCAAAATTTAAGGGAGAAGGAGACCTGAATGCTCATATCAAGGCCTACGCTACTGCTATCAGGGAATTGCTTCCTTGGGATGTTGTAGTGGCTAAGATATTTCCAAATACTCTTGAAGGAATCACATTGGATTGGTATTACCATATTCTGGAAGCTTCTATACATTCCTTTAAACAACTTGTTTCTGAGTTCATCAAAGCATTTGACATGAACAAGTTGTTGCGTACAAGGATTAGGGAGTTCCTGCATATTAGACAGGAGCAAAATGAATCTATCGCCCATTTCATCTAGAGATGGTGCCAAGTTCTCTATTCCTCTACAAGTGCGCCCAACATGGACCAGATGGAACTTTGTGATCTTTTCCTTCACTCACTCAATCGAGAGACTAGGGAGGAAGTCTAGAAGTTTCCTTTCCATAGTTATGAGGAAGTATTGGAAGGTGCACTTCGGATTGACCAAGCCACTATAGATAGTGGGCATAAGATCTATGGTCCCAATGGGAAATTGGTATCCCCAAATCAAAATAATGCAAATTATCAAAACAATGGTGCCAACAACCAAGGACCTAAGGGTGTGAATCACAATCATGGTGCTACCATGAATAGTGCTACTGATCAAGCTAAAAAACTAGTTTTTACAAACAACGGTAACAACAATAACAATAATAACAACAACTTGGGAAATCAAAGATCCCCTAACACTGTGTCATCTGTCAACACAGTTGATGTAAATCATCCCTCACAAAAGAAAAATCAAACCCAAGGCCCAAACCAGTATCAAAACTCTGGCCAAGGGGAAACGAATCATGGTTATAACAATCAATTTCAAAACTACAACTGAGGTTATAATCAACAACAACAAGACACTTATCAAAGGCCAAGAGATTACAAACCCTAACCTATATTGTGGTTTCCATAAGGTTCGAGGTCATGATGATAGGAATTTCTGTGATTGCAACAAGTTTCTGCAAAGACTTCCTGAAAACCAAAGGCAACTCTTTGTAGACATGTTCCTAGAAAATCCTGAAACAAACCTGCAACCTAGTCATACCGGACCTATCACACCTCAAAATGTGAACCCTAAACATCCTGGGGATTCCCAAGTGAATCCTCAAAATATAAACAAGGGAATTCCTATAGGAAACAATGACCATGAAGCCTCAACTTCTGAAAACTCTTGGGTTGCTCCTAACCTTGGTTCAAACGATAATACAAAAATCTTGGGGTTAGTCGAGCTAGAGGTTGAGCCAGAAATTAATGCAACAACTCAAGATGAAGGAGTACATTTCACAACCCCTACCCACTCTTTCCTTCCAATAGGATGACATTCCTACAATCTCAAAACTAGTAGGAGCCTATGATTTAATATCGGATTTGAACAAGACCTTTTCTCACATTTTGTTTCTAGATTTGCTGAAGAATTCACCTGCGCATCATTCTACATTGCTCAATGCACTAGGTCTTGGTCATCTAATCCATGTTACGCCACCTCCTAGTACTCAAATAAATCATATTGACTTTGACATACATCCTCCTAGGACAGAATGATAGGGATACTGGGTTTGTTTTTAATATAGACAAGATGCCATCTGACGCTGAAATTGCCCGAAGAGGTGATCCTGCCTTATTTTTACAAGTCTGGGTTTATAAAAATTACATTAAGAGAGCCATGATTGATGATGGGGATGCTGTAAATGTGGTTCCCTTCTCTTTCTTGTAGAAGTTGGGATATGGAGAGACAAATTGTTCCTCTACAAGAAACATGTTACGGGGTACGACAGTCTTAAAGTGACCTCGATTGGAACCATAGTTCTTCCAGTCATGCTTGGTCCAAAAACCATCTTGACAGAGTTTTACATTATCGACAGGGAAACAAGTTATAACATGATCCTTGGGAGACCCTGGATTCATCGAATGAAGGCTATCCCTTCTACCCTATGTTCCAGGAGATTAGATTCCTCCATTTGGGGAAGGTCTTCATCGCTCAAGGGGATCCTAAGCCCTTTGATATACACTTAGAAAACCTCAAGAAGAAGAAAGGAGTCCATACAGAGTATGAACTTCCTATGAATCAATTGAACAAACCACCTCCATCAAAAGAGTTAGTCCCTGATCACCCTGGGTGTGCCGAAGGCTGAAGTGTTGACCCAAAAACATTTGAGGTGGAAAAAATAGATAAGGGTAAATCAATATCTGTGGAAACAATGTCCACTAAAACCATAGTGGAAATTATGAAACTCTTAGAGAGTGACGATCTGATCTTCCTCCCATTTGAACCACAGGGGATGGGTAGTCTTCTCGGTTTAGCATCTCTTCCCTCTGATGACCTAGGTCTAGGTGTAAACATGATAGAATTAACAAATGAAGAAGGGAAATTTGAGATTGAAATGATGCCCATCAAAACCATCTCTGAGGTTTGTTCTATTCTAAACCTCAGTTTCAACCCATGTGTGTCTGAAACTAAGCTTGTCATATCCATGGGGCAAGGCCTCATCATTCAACAAGGGTCACAAGTAAACACAATGCTCTACATAGGAAATAAGGCCAAGCAACATAGTCATGCTCACCCACACACCATGTCTCAAGAACGTGACAAAGAGGTGCATGAATGCCTCTTTCAGACAAATGATTTTAATGATTGGACATATACACTTCTAGGAAAGGGTTGTAAGTTTAAACCCAGAATGGTAGGCCCTTGTCAAGAGAATGGAAATTTTAAGGATCATGGTTCTCCGCTGTGTACTTTTAGGGGTGAAGAATTTGATATTCATCAAATTTCTTCACCTTAGCCATCATGACATGTAGTTTCACCTGCATTTCCATATGTACATTACTGCATCCGCATTGCATTTTCATCTGCCAGTTCATTTTGTAAAATTTGTGATCAAGGGACTTATTCTTATAACAATTCCTAAAAACTTCTGAAAACATTGGCAAAACATTCAAATCACATCTCTTCAAATCCTTCATGGTATCATCAATTATTTCCGAATCATTTCATCAATTCAAGCAAGATAAGACAAAGCTTTGACAGTAACCATACCAAGGCCTGCATACTTGGTTCTACTTATAGTTTCTTCTAGATTAGGTGTCTTTGCCTATAGTCTGTTCTAGAAGCTTCATGGTGTCACATCTATCCCATATACATCTCTTTGGAAATAAGAACATTCTAGACATTTTCCTAGATAAATAAGTCAAATGCAAATCCACAGAAATTTTTTATTTTACACATTTCTTTTCCCTACCAACCTTTGGTGTTGAGCCTGTGTCTCTTACTAGTGATGTAGGGTTGGGAAAGGAGAGAAGTGCCCTTACTCGCCTATGCCTTGTCCATGGTGATGAGCCCATACTTCCTATTGGTAGCATGGGGCAAGGTGTAGGGGGTCTCTTTGAAAAATTTGAAAGTTAGAAACAGTTCATTCAAATGCTGTGAAATCATAAATCAGAACAAAGTGAGTTAGATGTCCAAAATTCCAAAAGAGTTTAAAACCTCAAAACCAGATTTTGTCAACCAAGTGGCCATCTATGGATCTAAGTCTAGATAAACTGGAAAGCAATTCACATTTTAAACTATGAAGAAAACTTGAGTAGAATGAGGTTGTAGGGTCTCAATTTGGTTTTCCCAAATCCTTGTCTTTCTCTCATCATTACCATTCAACAAATTTCTATAACTTGTGCCCCTTCTAGCTCTTGGTGTTGAGCCCTCACATCTTACTGGTTGCAGTGGAGTTAGGAGTGGGGAAAGTTCATTCACTTATCATATCACTCTTTCACCATGTTTTTCCAAAACAATACGAAGTACCAAAAGTTGCTTAGAGAAACTAAAGTTCAACATTACAATGTGATTGCATTATCATATATCAACATTACAAAACAAAAAAAAGAAATCATTCTGTTAGCATTCATATCCACTACATACATTCTGAAAAGCATATAAAAATGGAAATTCTAAACATCTAGAGTACACATGTGAATCAAATCATAAATGGAAGTCAACTCTAGATGCAATGAATTACTGAACCAAAAAGAAGATATCTGTATATATCATGGTAAATCATAGTTTTGTACAATGCCATCACACACTAGGTGTGGTCAAAACGCTCGCAATGAGCCCAAAAAAATACAAAAAAATCATATATGCCTGACAAAATGGACAACTAACCAATAAAAGACCCTCTGGCCTATCAATCCTCTGTGAGGATCCCTGAGATGGTGTTATGAATTTCTTAGTTCTTCTCAAAAGGACTCAAATACAAAGGGCCAAGTCTGACACAAAATACACATAATCCTAAGTCCATTGGTGGCCATTCAACCATGGTTCAAACAAAACGGTCATCGTGGGCCTCATCTAAAAAATCATCAATGTCTCATATGCGCAAATGAATTGGAAAATCATAACCTTGTTTTGATAAATTGGAAACACATCACATTGTAAAACTATGAAGCAAACTTGAGTAGAATGATGTTGTAGTGTCTCAAGTCCAGCTCCTTGTCTTTCTCTCATCATTACCATTCAACAAATTTCTATAACTTTTTTCCCTTCTAGCTCTTACTATTGAGCCCTCGCATCCCTTACGGGTTGCATGGAGTTAGGAATGGGGCAATTTGATTCACTTATCATATCACTCTTTACCACGTTTTTCCTAAACAATACGAAGTACCAAAATTTGTGGTGAGAAACTAAAGTTCAACATTATAATGTATTCGCATGATAAGTATCAACATTACAAAACAAAAAAAAGAAATCCTTCTGTTAGCATTCATATCCACTGCATACATTCTGAAAAGCATATAAAAATAGAAATTATAAACATTTTACAGTACACATGAATCAAATCATAAATGGAAGTAAACTCTATGCAAGGAATAATCGAGCCAAAAAGAGATATATGTACATATTATGGTGTGTCATAGTTTTGTACAATGCCATTGCACACTAGGTGTGGTCAAAACATTCGCAATGAGCACAAAATACCAAAACATCATATATGCCTAAAAAAATGGATCTAACCAATAAAGGCACTCTACCTATCCACCTCTTTGAGGCCCCTTATGACCGCTCTAGTACGAAAAATCTTAGTTCTTCTCAAAAGCATTCAAACAGCAAAGGGCCAAGCCTAACACAAAATACCATTCCTAAATCCATTCCAATTCAACCATACTTACAAACGAAACAGTAAGAAATGGACCCAGAGCCCAAAAACCACCAAGTCAATGTGGGAAATGAATTGGAAAATGAGTTTGTTTTGATATATATATAGGATTTAAGTCTAGATAAACTGAAAAGAATTTCACATTTTAAACTATGAAGCAAACTTGAGTAGAATGAGGTTGTAGTGTCTCAATTTGGTTTTTCCAAATCCTTAATCACTCATTCACTCATCATTACCATTCAACAAATTTCTATAACTTGTGCCCCTTCTAGCTCTTGGTGTTGAGCCCTCACATCTTACGGGTTGCATGGAGTTAGCTACAAGTGGGGCAAGTTCATTCACTTATCATATCACTCTTTCACCACATTTTTCCAAAACAATACTAAGTACCAAAATTTGTGGAGAGAAACTAAAGTTGAACATTATAATGTATTTGCATGATCCATGTATCAGTCATTAGAAAACAAAGAAAAAAGAAATCATTTTGTTAGCAAAATATCCACTGCATACCTTCTGAAATAGCAACTAAATTTGGAAATTATAAGGTCAAGAGTACACACGTGATTCAATCATAAATGGATCTCAACATCCATGCAAGGGTCAACAGAGCCAAAAAGAGATCTATGTACATATCATGGTGTTTCATAGTTTTGTACAATGTCATCGCACACTAGGTGTGGCAAAATGCAATGTCACAATGAGCATGAAATCAAAACATCATATATGCCTCACAGGAATGGAGGTCCCTAACCAAGGAAAGGCCCTCTACCTATCCACCTTTTTGAGGCCCCTTATGACCATCTATAGTTATCATGCCACTTGTCATTTCTCCTTAAAAGCTTTCAAATAGCAAAGGGCCAAGCCTAACACAAAATACCATTCCTAAATCCATTCCAATTCAACCATACTTATAATAGAAATGGTCATCATGGGCCCTTAGAGCTCAAAATTCACCAAGTCCACGTCTATGAATTGGCTCATGAGTTTGTTTTGATATAGGTATATATATCAATCTGGATATAAAAGTCTAGATAAAATGGCACCAATTTCCCGTTTTGAACTATGAAGCAAACTTGCCTAACTGAATAGGCACTTGTAGTGTCACAATTTGGTTTTTCCAAATCCCAAATCTTTCTCCATCATTAGGCCTCATTCAACAAATTTCTATAACTTGTGCCCCTGGGGGCTCATATCAATGTAAGGAGCCCTCGAATCTTATGAGGTTACATGGAGTTAGGAGTGGGGTGAGTCTTAACTTATCTTCTCTTTCGCCATGTTTGTCAACTACCAAATTGGCCAATAGTGGTACAAGCCAGAAACTGTGGTCCCATCATTATAATGTCCTTTGCATGATCATGGTATGGATTACCACCATGTCATTTTGTTGGCAAGGAAGCCACTGGCTGATGTACACTCTAAAAAACATCATCGTCATCCATCTGGAAATTATAAACATCTAAGGTCCTGTACGTGCACTCCCAAATCATAATGGATGATTCAACTCATATGCAAGGAATAACCAATGTAGGGTGGATCAAATGTACATATCAACTGTATCATATCTTGTACAAGTCATGATAACACTGCCAAGTATCAAAACTCCTTGCATGAGCATAGAAATACCATGAAACATGATATATGTAAAATGGAGAGCCCAATAATAGAGTAGTGTATCCACCTCTTTGAGGCCCCTTATCAACTGTTACGAATTTCTTAGATTCTTCTCATGATGGCCTTCAAATAATGGGGAAGGGCCAAGTAACACAAAATACTAGTCCTAAATCCTTCCAATCCCCTTACTTCAAACCACCGGAAACCACGACATCACCCCATATAAGTGGAAAACAGAGTCATTGTGGTTATAGATATATACTGTCTCCAAATTTGGAAAGCATTTCACAGTATTAGAACTCCAAGCAAACTTGAGTACAATCCTCTAGTGGTCAATTTGGTTTTTCTCACCCCTAGCACCTGACCATTCAAAAAATTTCTATAACTTGGCCCCTTCTGCTCTTCCCAATAAGAAAACAAGTCGCATAGTATGTGGTTACAGGAGTGACATGGGGCAAGTTGAATCCTCCATATTCCACTCTTTGTAGAATGTCGAGTCTCATCCAAAACAATACGAATACCAAAAGTTGTGGAGAGAACACTAAAGTTCAACATTATAACACATTTGCATTCCTTGTTCATCATCCACCAAAACAAAAAAAGATAAATCCTTAGTGACATATTTCAAGAAACAAGCTCATCAAAAATATGACAAAACATTAAAAATGGAAAAAAACATGTAAAGTTACACACGTGAGTTTCATAAATGAAGTCATTCTGTTCAGCAAGGAATAATTGAGGGTGCCCAAAAAGAGATATATGTATATATCATGGTGTGTCATAGTTACCCTGTAAATGCTCAAAAATGCAAAAAACACCATTTTTGAGCATGAAATAAAAGACTACCCTATATGCCCCCCTAGAGAAATTTAAGACAAGAAACCAATAAATAATCCCTCCTATTTAAACCTCTTTGAGACCCCTTTTGACATTCTAGGTTTAAAAATTTCAAGTGAGAAAAACTAACCTGAGACAGCAAAGGTCCATCTCCTAACACAAAATGCCATGATCCTAATCTCTCCATTCCAATTCAACCATACTTACAAAAAAATGGTCACCGTGGGCCCACAGAGCTCAAAAATCACCAAATCAATAAGCATAAATGAATTGGAAAATGAGTTTGTTTTGATATATATATATATATATATATGTTGTTATAACTTCGTTTTGAGTGCATATGTTCGCAGGGTTAGAGTGTTGATGGAGGTAAGTTCTTATCTGTGCATAAATGGTAAGTCCTCTTGTCATTTTAATTTAGTGTTTATTTTTTGATATTTAATCTATCTGCACTTGAGTCTTCTCTTCATTTCGCAGGTAGCGGGAGTTTGGACGACATTTTGACACACGGGCGTGTCAGGTATAGCTTATAACTCCCCATTTCAGGAACGCCATACATCAGACTTTACATTTTACGCATTTTTCATGGCTAAGGCACTTCTCCAAGGGGGCAATATATATGCACCCAAAATAACATGTGCTACATTATCAGAAAATGGTTACAAAAGTCCCCAATGATGATTCATGTCCTTTTAGAAGGTGTTCGAGTTCCTAAACCCATTCGCAATGTATATTTGTAACCTAGACATCCTTACTTAACTTTTCCATGCTTTCTTCCAGCTTCCTCATTCATTTCTGTGCATGTTTTGGCCTTTAGTATCAGGACCACCACCCTGGCAGGGTGGCGGTCTAGTGAACACCGCCATGCACAGGGCGACGGTCCTTGCATGCTTTTTCCAGAACTCTTCATGCATGGTTTTAACAAGGGTGATTTCACTTAACTTGACTTCCAAGGCACATTTGTGAACCAAATTATCTAAAAATAGTCTTGATTGCATGGTATTCCTCCCCTCTTCTATTTTTAAACATATTTAATTAGTTTGAATTACCTCTTCACCCAATGATTTGGCACTCCAAGGCTGCCTTATGCATGAAGGAACATCCCACCCAATTCCTATATATTCAATGCTTGTATTCAAGCAAATGTCCTGAGAATTTTGTGTATCTTACATAGTATTGCTACAACAATCCTCTTGGAAATTGCATAACCAAGCTATGTTCACTTGTGTTATCCCTCTTCCACTTGCATTGCAACCAGATTGCCTTCAAGTTGCCATTGCTCAAGTGCCTTCTCCTGCTGCTGCCTTTGCATTCCCAATTCCTTGGACTCATATGGACACACAGAGAAAGAAAGGATAAACTGAGGGGACAAGTCATCACACAGCTAGATTTACCGCTGTTCTATGAATTCCAGGTTGGAGTTGTTTGATTTCCTTCATTACTGCAATTTATCATTGTTACATCATATCAAATAGAGTAGAAATCAATTTCCTTTCATTTGCAAGTAATTAGTTAATTTCCAAGAGGATTTAAATCATTAATAGCAGCTCCCAGTGATGGATCCTCTTCTTCCTATCCCTGTGGATCTGAAGGAGAGAATATCTGTAGGAGGTTGTCTACATATCATAGATCATTTGGAAAAGTTTTTGTTTTAAGTTATTTTAGTTTCAATACACCACCACCTCACCTAAACACCTCACCACAAACCTATTTTTAACATATTTCCCCTTTACTAAGACCCAACATTTACTCACCATAACTAACTAAGGATTAGTCATACCTAATCTAATGAACTAAGACTTAGTACAACCCTAGAATCATATGCCTATTCTCCCTCTAACCACATTCTCGCTCATTAAAACGTAACATTCCGTTTTGATCCGTGAGAATAGACTGAGCTGGCCCAAAACGATTGCCAAGATCCGGCATTTTTAGTAAACCTAGGATTTCCCTCCTTAACCGAAACCAGTCAACCCTAAACTGATGCTGGTCACCCTAAACCCTCATCGGTTACCATATATTCATTTTGGTAACCTTGTTTGGGAGGTTGGCCACATACTCAAGTTTTTGGAACGAAGGAGATTTGCATGCAAGCAAGAACCAGATCCCTTTCACATGTCTAGAAAACCATAGCCAACACCAAGACTGATCAGAAGGTATTTGCATTCACAGTAGCATTCCGGGGAGCACTCCCATATTATTGAGCATCATTCCATAGATCAACCATCACCAACATCTCCAACCACCTCTCTACTATTAAAGGCATTTAGAACCCTTCTGAAATCCAAATAAGTTGGTTTCTCCTCTGTCAATTGCAATTGTATTCTCTATTTTCCTTCATCTATTCACTGTTCTTTCTTAGATCTATCCCTCAACTTTCTCTCTATCAACCACCTCCTCACACCCCACATAAACGTCACAAAAACCTATCCCAAAACCGCCTCCCTCACATAGACCTTACAAACACCCTCCAAACTCTTTGTGCAATCAAAAAGAGGACCCAAAACTCGTTCTACAACATCTTCCAATTCCCCACAATCACCGACACCAGTTAACCCTAACCATGGTTGGACCATCCTATACTGACATCAGTCTCCTTAATCGATATCGGTCACTGTGACTATTAACCCAACCTAAAAAATCAACCCTTAGCCTACCCCAAACCTCACTCAAAACCTTACCACACCTATTTTAGACCTTTCACCTCACCCACCCCCACAGAGACCTTTCCAACTCTCTGTTCCAAGACAGAAGAGAGCCCAAACACCCTCCACCTGACTCCCTGCCACTTTCCACAGTTACAGATATCGGTCATCCTAAACCGGTATCGGTCAAACCTACACCGACATTGGTCACCCTAATTGGCACCGATCTTTGTGTTTGCTAATACTATTTCAGACCAACAACCTAATTACCTCACCCAAAGTAACCCAAAATATTACCCAACCTTACCAAGACTCTGTCTGTGACCTGTAGACCACCCGCGCTACCCGCAACCCAACCCAAAACCCTTACCTGCATAGCAATTTAGTATTTAATTGGATTGATGCTGATAGTAATTTGAGGCACCCAAATCAGAACGCTAGCACTACATTATTTTATTTACATGTTTAAGTTATTTTATATTGATTTATAAACAGTGGATTGATGACCTTCTAGGAAGTATCACACTTTCCGGATCTAGCATATGCTAGACAGTCCACTGTCATATACTATTTAACTCCCTTTTGTGGTCTTGTTTTTTTATTTCAAGTAGTTCCTCCTAGCCAAAAGGAAGATCTCATAGTCAACATTAGATCAAGAAGTCAGAACGCACACAACGACCTTTAAACCGACTATCACAATAGGTATTCCTCCTTGGCCCATACCTTTATCTGTTTTGTCTAAATCCTTAAAGAAAACGATGAAACATTTTGGCACACCCGGTGGGACCCATCCGGGGTTCCTTGCATTTTATTCATTTCTAGGTAAAAGTTGTGTGTTTGTTTCCCTTTTGAAAAGCTTCCACATTAATTTTCTTCTCTGGAATCTTCCTCTCTTTCGATTGTCTCAAAGCAATCGTGTTTTTGGTGCTATAAAAAGAGCACTTCTTTTCTTTCATTAGTATCGCATTGGTGATAGAACATCCCTCTTCCTATTCATTATTTTCTACATTGAATATCACATTTCGATTTGGGTTTAAAACACTTGCACAACATTCTGATTTGTTGCATTATATCTCACATTAAAACTACGGGAAACCTATACGCTGGAAGTCATGCCCAGTTGATGGTTGACATAACTGAATCGTAGAAAGCACATTATTTCTTCTCTCTCTTTTACTAAATTGCAAAAATTGGAATATACACATCTTCTTAAACAACATCCCAATTGGAAGAAGCTGTCAACGATCACACGATCAGAGAATTGACAATGGGAACCCAACTGGTTATCTCTATCTAGTACCCCATCAGAGAATGGACCACCCCCACCATAACATAACATGAAACCTCACCTTTAGAATTTCCTTCTTCGTAGGAAGACTTCCTAACCAAAAACTCTACTCTAAATTCACGAGTCAGTATTTTAAATTTCATAAGCTAAACATATTAAATTCTCTTGTTGGATTATGTATTTTTCTTAGCTCTATGCTTGACTTGCGTTTTGAGGTGTGAGGATACAATTCTTCATTTTTATTTTTGCCTTTCACACTCTGCCATCATAGTTGGAGTATTCTTTCTCTAAGTGTGTCAGAACCTCATCTTATCATCCCTAGACTTCTGGGTTGATTATTCATCCAATCTAAATTCACAAAAATACATTTTTCTTCATTTTTCAGATTTCACAGTAACCAACATCGGTCCAGTGACTACCGTCAGTTTACATATGACTATCATCGGTTCCTTGTTCTTTTGGTTAGTTTACCCAAATGAAACTTATCTCATCTTCTTTTCTGTTTAGAGTCTTTGTGTATCATTGTAATCTCTGTACTCTAATAACAGTCACCAAATACAACTTTCATGTCTGACAGTCATCACTTTCTGCCTCATTTGCTGAAACTATTTTCTAACAGTAACCGATATCAATTCCTATAACTGTCATCAATCACCCTTGACCGCCATCGGCCACCCCTTAACCATCATCAGTTAGTGCAACCGGTCACTCTATTTTGATTTTAATTAAAACATTTACCAAATTTCCCTCTCATAATCTGTTTTGTCCCATCTCTGCTATTCCATGTGTCATTTACAGAGTACAAATCACCTGATATACACTGATTCACATGGTGTTGACTCGCAACCAAACTAATGCCCTTGTATTTCATGCCAACCGTTTTCCACTCCTATCTAGTCCATCACCGCCATCCATCCTGTCACTTATGGATTTGACTCAGCTCATCCCCATTGCTACTAATGACGAGGAGTTCGTGAGACTCCTCGAATAGAATCCCGCTGCCCTCCAGTACTACCTTGCTCATTCTTCTACCCGGGATTCCTCAGGACAGTTAATATATGACATGACTGTATCTATCCCTCCTACTCTCCCCCCACTTTTATGTCACCTAGCACCATCTCAGCACTAACGACATCCTTTTTACCACATGTGGTGTCTCAGCTAGATCCCACAACTGCTATAACTGTAGCATCTACATAATCTATCACACCCGCGACATCAATTGTGCCTCTAATAGCTGCTTTAAGTATATCCCCATCTATACCCGCCACTTCACATATTGCCATTACATCGTAACCACCTTCGGTGTCGACATCTTACACCCCTTTTCAAAACCTCATCCTTTCTATCCCGCAGTCCTTACCCCCAATCACCACTAGAGTTGTTACGAAGACCCTGTCGACTTACACATACTACCAACAACCCTTGACCTCATCTATCAATTATTATGGCTATGTGATACCTACATCTATTCCTCTTGCGTAACTCTCATACTTAGCGCCACCATACACTAGCATAACACCCACTTCATACATTCATCATCCACCCCCTTTTTGTATAGGGGGAACACATTCATCCCAACCTACTAATGACCTTATTAAAATGGTGATGGAAAATATACAGACCTTAGAAGCATCTTATTTTGGCTCCCATAATTCTATAGCTTATAATGAAATCTGTAACGAGCGTATCCATCCATCTATTCCCATTTTCCCCTACCCTGTGCATTGGGAAATGACTAAATTCAATTGCTTTAATAGTAAAGAAGATTTGCAACAACACTTGCGGTCATTCAAACATGGGTGCTACCTAATCGCCCACGATGATGCTTTTCTCCTACAAACTTTCCCAATGTCCTTGACAGGACCAACATTGGATTGGTATAGTGGACTACCTCAACATTCCATTTATTCCTTTAATCAAGTAGTCCAAGCTTTTTTAGATCATTTTTCAATCAATGTTACCAATAAAGTTACCATGACCGATCTCTATTCAACCTGACAGTATGAAGATGAATCTATCACATATTTTGTTGCCTGCTGGCGGAGTCTTATTAACCAATTGATGTTCTAGCTACGTTAGACTAAACTTATTGAGTTTTTCACTAGAGCTTGTGCCAAGCACATCTCACCAACTCTGTAAGTCCAAACCTTCCAAACCTTTGATGAAGCGTTCACCATGACACGAAAACTAGAAATTCATGCCATTGAAGAGAAGAAAATTCAATTATGAAACAAGAACACCTTGTTTCAAATCAAAGGACTCTTCTTCATCTTCAAAACCCCAAAGTAACTATTAGAGGCCCAAAGGATCTTCCAATGTGGTAGTCCTTAAGGAAGGACCACGTCATCCTTCTAATCTAACCTTCTTCCAATCTTTCTCCCATCTAAGCCTTTCAACTCCGACGGGAGCAACAGAAGTACACCTCGATTGGGGAGCCCTATTCTTCAGTCTAGGAAAAGCTTCTTAAAGATGGAGCCATTATACTTCCTTCCATAAAACCTCATATAAGTTTTGATCCTGCTCATCCTATGCCTGCTTGGTATAAAGAACACGACTACTGTAATTACCTTCGCGTTAAAGGACATAGTGACGGTAACTACATAACTTTTAAAAACATAGTCCAAGAGATGATAGATAATGGAGACCTTGTCGTGGACAACCCGAATGCGCCAAAAAATAAAAATTTGCACATATTTAAAAAGTCATTCCCTAATCATCAGGGATAATTTTAATTTTGAATATTCATAATATGGTGAAAATTTCATTTTAGGAAAATTTGAAAAGGTAATTTTTTCGGAGTGGGTCAGTGTCCTGTTCGCCTAAAATTTATAGTATATATATTTTTTTGCAGTCAGCTTTGCCTTCATTTGAAAACATCTCCTATAAAAACCTAGGTGATTCACTAGGTAGTATATTAGGGTACTACCATAAGTAGCTTACCAAATTACCAATACCGTGAAGTTTGAACTCGCATACTCTTAAGCACCAGAGATTACTGTTAGCCTGTTAGGGTTAGTTGTTGACACGTGATAGGGATATAGTTGACACGTGAAAAAGAGGTATTACAGACGCGTGATAAGAAAATATTGCAGACACACAACAAGGGGGTAAGTAGTTGACGCGTAAGAGGAATAGAGTTGACGCGCGACAGAGACAATGACACCTTGTTGACGCGCGACAGAGAGAGTTGGCGTGTGACAAAGGTGTAAGCATTTGACGTGTGACAGGGACAGAGTTGACGCATGATAGAGCCAGTTGATGCCTTGGTGACGTGCGACAAAGATAGTTGACATCTTGTTGACACGCGTCATGGATTACCATGGTTGACAAGTGATAGTAATTTTGACTCTGACTCGCTGAGTCGCTACTTGGTTCTTTTGTTGATGCAAGACTCTGTTTAGAATAATGGAAGGTGCTAGTCTTAAGAATGTGAAGACCCTAAAAGTAACTAAGAAATCTCAAAAGTCACTGTTCAAGTATTTTGGAAACTCTGCTGATATAGATATTGAAACTACCAATAACCATATAGCTGGCACCAGAAAGAATCAGAATACTGACTGTGTGGAAGGTATTATTGAGGTGGACATGCATTCTACACAGTATCAAACAAATGACACCTACGATAATATGCCAGATCTTGAATATATTCTTCCTATTGGGGTGTAACTAGAAGTGCATCAAGATATCCCACATATAAATACTTAGCAAAATGGAACACATAAATCAAATTCAAATTATGGTTCATGAAAGAGGAAACCAGGGGATTGTGATATTGCTGAAAATTCTACTCAAAAAATTAAAACATTGAAAATGAACAAGAATATGTAGACCATTGGTAGGTCATACAAGTTTGATTGGGAAGCTAAATTTCCATTTATCGAACCTGTACAATCATCTAATTATGAAGAGATCCCATCTGAATGTACATGTACAATTTGTACGTGGAAATTGGGAAAGCAAAAAAAAATGCAAATGAAGCTAGACACTAGAAAAACATTGTGGAAAACAATATTTGACTGTAACGGGGGCGGATGGCCAGAAAATCAAAAAAAACTGGTGGAAAATTGAAAAAGAATGCATGCATGTTAGATACGCAATGGATTATGAGGCAAAGCAGAAAAAATGCAGACATCTTGTGCAAAAGGGAGGAACGATCAAATCACAAATTGGTAAGATGAATCAAACAAATCTACATGCAAAACTCATACAATTCTCTACTTTATTTCACATACTAAAGAAAGGAATACCAATTTTAGATTTCCTTGATTTCAAAGTTTTGTATCAATATAATGGAATGCTGAATGTATGTCAGTCTCATTGGTCTGAAAGTAGTGGATGGGAAATGGCAAAATTCCTTTCGATGATAGAGAAGGAAGATTTGAAAGAGAATGTAAAAAAATCAAAGTTTATCTCTCTTTCAATTGATGAAGTGACAACAGTCAACAACACTGTGTATCCACGTCTATACTTTATAAAATCATATAAGGACACCTCATCTATTAGGTGTTATGAAAATGGTTGAAAAATGTAATGTCAAAAACTTACATAAAATAGTTGTTTCTCATTTGAAAGATATTGCTGGAATGACTGATTATGAAATTGATACGAAAGTTGGTATGCGTCGGAGCAGATGGTGCATCTATCATATAGGGTCACCGAACAGTGCTATGTGTTAGATTACAAACAAAAATGGCCCCATATATGCAACCAATTCACTGTATGGCTCATAGAATGAATTTAGCGTATAAAATGGTAAGCAACCACAAAAATGTTGCTAAATTAGAAGACCTTATAAGAGAAATTCATGCCTATATGGAAAATAGCCCAAAGTGATTTCTTGAGTTCCAGAAATTTACAATTGGAATTATAGATGGCAAAAAAATTCTGAAAGATGTTGAGACTAGATGGATCTCTTTGTATGAACCTGCATGCAGAGTTCATGAGTATTTTTCGTTGGTTGGTTTCATGCACAAATATCATCATGAAGTTGATAGGGTGAGGGACTTGTTGTTCCATTTAACTGATTTGGAGACATTGCTTACATTGGTTGGTATTCTTCCAATGTTGTAGGAGATTAATACACTGATGAAGCATGCACATGGGAGATTAATCTATATTGTGGATTTTATACAGATGAGAAAAATGGTATGTCAAAGTCTTGATATCTTGTACTATTCCCAAGATAGTTTTGATACACCTATTTTTTAGAATTGGAAAGCTTTATTAGATCTTAAAAATCCCAGTAACTATGTGAGATTTAATATCCATGATCACCTCTGCATCACTATTAATGGGAGGGACATACCACTGCACATTTTGTAAAAATGTCAAGATATTACAAGATCAGAACGAGAAGATGTTCCCATGACATGTAATCTCTTTGAGTATGTTATAGTTGAAACAAGAATAAAGCTTACAAAAATTTAGAATCGTTATCATCAGAAATTAGAGAACGTTTCTCCAAAGATAAAATTCTTGAAGCCATGGGTGTGATGAAACCTAATTTTTGGAATACCGAACGTGGTCGTGCTGACTTTGTAAGAAAGCATTTCCATAAATCCATGGGTACAATAATGGAACATTTCGTAAAGACTTCAGAGTTCAAGGGTATGGAAATCAAAGGTATATTGAATGCTGATTTATTAAAATTTCGATCAACAAATTTTGCAACAATGAGGAACCAATATAAAAATTTAGACGAACCTTCTGAAAGTGGTGCTATTACAAGGCTGTGGCAAGGAATCTATCAAAGTTCTATCTTACAAGAAGATATCAATGAATATTTCAAATTATATGAGTTATACCAAACAATGATTTTGGGGTCTGTGGAGGATGAAAGGGTTTTCAGTGCATTATCATTTATAAAATCAAAACTAAGAAATAGGTTGGATAAAAATCTGGAAAGTTGCATGAGGTGTTATGTATCTTGATACTCCATGGAAACCTTTCCTTTTGACAGAGAAATTGTGCATTGGAATTACCTTTTCGAAAGAAGAGGTGTGAATAATACAGCTACAAGTACAACTGTTCCCAATGTTGAGAGTGGAATTGGCGCATCGTCACACTCTACAGAAGAGAACAATGAGTTTGAAGAAGTTATTGATAATGGATTGTTTCAACTTTAAATAGGTTTCTTTTTCACTTTAATCTTATTGTTTGTCACTTTAATTTTTTTTCAGTTTTTGCTATCATTAAAGATGTTACATGTATATATATTTACATTTATTTATATACAATTTTTTTTTATTTTTTTAAAAAACGTGGGTTGACATCCATCCGAGGAAGCTAGTACTTCTCGGGACTGACAGTGTCAGGAAACTCACCCATCTATCTACTAATCCATTTCTCGTGTTGAGTTTTCTTAAAACAAAGATCTAGCACATTACCAGTGATGATTTCACAGCCATCTAAAACACTAGAGGTAAGTTAAACCCTATCATATCATCTTTTTTGATTTCTTACAATTATGTTTAATTTATTTTTTATATTTACAAAATGCTTTGATATATTTTTTAAACTTTGTGGGATAAAATGACACAATAAAATTTTACAGAAGAAGATTTTTCCATATTATACAACTCATAATCCATGATCCATTATACAATTCATCATACACGATCGTGCTAGAAGCTAAATCTATGTCCACATAAAATTCATCATCATCCATATATATCATATCATCATCATATCATTATCATAATCCTGACACTATAATTATTATTAAAACAATTATTTATCTATTTTAAATTTAAAGAAATGTCTCTGTCCTAACACATTCCATTTTTTTAAAAACAATTATCCATTATCATCATTCATCATCATCTATATCCATTCTAATGTCATCATGATCATATCATTACAAGTATAGAGAAGAATAATTATTTTAAAACAAGTTTAAATGTCTAGCGAAGAAGAATTATCGTGCTTGAAGCTAAATATATGTCCACATACAATTCATGATAATCCAAATAAATAAGAAACATATGTCATCATCCCTATCTAATGCAATCATCATTACAAGTAAACCAAAAAACATAAACTCCATATACAATCTAGAAATTCTATACATATATATAGGAAGTTATAAAATTAAAGATTATATAGTATTTCAAATTTTCAAAGGCTATCAAATCCAGATAATAAAATTCAATATTTCAAGTTTACACACTCAATGATAAAAATTTTCAACCCTCTTTTTCTGTATCCATTTCAACTCCTGTGCTCCTTTCCCCAATGGTTTCTTCACCTGTGGCTGTACCCCTTTCCCTAACGGCAGAAATAACCCCAGAACTTATGAGATCTTTTGCAGCATTGTCCAGATTTTTCAAAATTCTTTCTTCTTGCTTTGTCACATCTCCATGGGATAGAAAATTTGGATCAGTTGCTGCCTTAGCTTTGAATAATATTTCAAGGTTGAAGCCGTGCTCTTTAATTATCTGCTTCAGTGTATTGTTTTGTTTGTTAACCAAAACAATATTTTCCTTCAAATTCTTCGCTGTGGATAAACTGTTCTTCACTGTTTCCAAGTGAACTTGGAAAACCTTTGCTTGACTCTTCAAATTTTCATATTTCAACTGCACAAAAAAAGTAATGTCAATTCAACATATTACTAAAATAAGAAAACTTTAAATTAACAAAAATTATTGTTCGAAAATTATAATACTTATGACCACTCTATCTCTCTCGGCATTTGCAACTACTACCTGATCCTTGTCCTTAGACCATTTCTTAAAATATGCATGGGCCTCATCACTGATATTTTCCAATTTGTTTAATGTCTTATCCAAAATGTCGTCTTTATAGTTGTTGTTATATGTGACAGTCCCAATTCTTACTTGGGTAAGTAAGGAATCCATCTTCGTAGGTTGATTATGGACTGCAGCGTATAAACTATCCCTTGCCAATAATTTTCATAATGACTAATAATCTCATTGATAAGTATTTTAGCCCTTCTCTCCCATTCTATGAGCTAACTGATATGAGGTAGAATAAACTCACTAACATGGGATTAACAATCATAACCAATTAAGTTCTCCAAAGGAAAAGGTAGCAACTATTCACCATTTGTATCTAATGAAGATGATCTCGCTGGAGAGGTATGGGGGCTTTCGGGTTGATCAAATGCTACTTGTTTATGCCTTTGGGTGGCCTGATCCTGTTTATGATAAAATTAATCAAGATTCAGACAAATAAATCTAAAGTGAAATGTAATTCAATATGGTAAAGTATGTTGAAATTGAAGTATACCTGCTGGCCTTAAATCATCTCACGGGTATTGAAAAATCTAGTTGGGTCATTTCTATCAATGCCCAAGTAATCTTCATCTAAATTAATATTATTCAAAAATGATATGCCCGTTACACTGGGCAAGCCACCAAGTGAGAGGGTTGGAATTCAAAAGGAGGAGGCAATGTTTAGTGTCCTGCTAGGGGCCGGAGCAATTGGCATGCATTTACCAATGTTATTTTTCCCTGATCCTCTGGTTGTCATTTTAAATCTTATTAGTTGAAGGGGGGGGGGGCAGTGCCACTATTTGAACAAAAGGAGGACTGCAATGTGCTGAAAAGTTCAAGAAAAAACATATGAAAAACTAGAAAAAAATGCAAAAACTACGAAATTAAACAAAGTAGTATTCAAAACTTGTACCTTGTTGTTGAGGGGTAGCTTGTTGCGGTGCTAAGGGTGGCTGTGTTGGAGTAGTAATTGGTGGTTGTTGAGAAGATACAAATGCATGCAACTATACTGAGTGAGTTGGGGAAGATGGTTGAGTTTATGAAACATGCGTATGGTCCAAAGTCCTTGCAATGTCATCAACATTGAATTGTATGTCAATTCAATGGGTAAAATTTAAATTGGAAAGTGAAAATAGAAATATGGAATTTGTAAATAATACATGAAAAGGTATTAATTCTTTGGAATTTAACAAATTCAAACTATTGGGGATTCGGAGAGGAGTGAGCTTCCATTTCAGATTAGGAATCTCCCAAAGCCTCAGCGTGTTGTTGGTCTCTTCCTCTTGATAACGAATTTTTTCAGGGAAGGGATTCCATAAATCTTCTCTGCAAATAGGAAATTGTTAATACCTGTGCACAATGTAATGCCAAAATACAAACTTAATAGTTTATACCTATTGTTCTTCAAATGGAATTGACAACTTCATCAATGCCTCGTCATCGCAAGTCGGGATTGGTTTGTCTTTTAAATTTAAAAGAGCCTCGTAATAAAGGCCAAGGAGATAGTTTGTGGACTAAATGACATGTTTTTTTGAAAGCTTTGCATTTATTATGCCAGTTCTTATTTTTTTTTATAAAAAGGTTCACCAATCAAATTTTTGTTTTGCGATAGTTGCAACAATGTATGTAATGGCCCAGTTTAGTATATCTATTTTCCAACCTTGCAAAACTATTCTAGATTGAAAAAAGGAAATCATTGCAGCAAGAAAGTGGTGTGGAATTGCTTGTGTATCCACACCACGCTTGGATTTATTGACATGAGATACAAATGCCAAAAAAAAGTGGGAATTAATATAACATTAAATTGTATCACAATAAAAAATTGAATAAAAAATGATGAATGAAAACGAATTATACTTACAATCAACATGGAAACTGAACGTCGATTCAAGATATTTCTTATTGTTTTTAACGAGTGTTGCCTTCATTGTAACAAAGGGTAAATTTCTGAATGGAAGGCCCGTAAACTGATGAATGTCAGTTGGGTTCATACCGAATTAAAACAATAAGCCTTCATTCATAGTAACATAAAATATGCTATCCTTTGTATTGTAAGACGAGAGAAGGTAGTTCAAAATATCTTGGTCTATTTCGAAATGGGGCATCTTAACGAGCCCACTAAACTCACATGCATCGAATAAATCCTTGTATTCAGAAGTCATCTGTAAAACAGTCTGAATGTGGGGGCATAAAGCATTCTTATAGATGATCTTGCCCATGGATAGGACTAGATTTTCCTCTTGATTTTTGTCTTGATCTTGCAGTTGGGATGCACTTGTAGTTGCCATTGTAGTTGTGCTTGAGTCTTTGAGAATGATGGATTCCTGTATACAAAAAAAATCGAGAGCTAGAAAGTGTAAACATGAAAATGACCGATGGGAGGGTATTTATAGGACAAATCTAGGGTCAATGACATTTATCGACGCACGTCAACAAGGGTCGTTGACACATGTTAACAAGGGCCATTGACGCGCATCAATGACCCTTTTTGACACGCGTCAATGGCCCTTTTTGATGCACGTCAACGACTGCTCTTGACGCGCATCAACAAGGGCCATTGAAATGTGTCAACAAGGGTTCTTGAAACGTGTCAATGGCCCTTGTTGACATGCGTCAAGAGGAGTTGTTGACGCGCATCAATAAGGGCCATTGATGTACGTCAACAAGGGTTGTTGACACGCGTTAATAGCCCTTTTTGATGCATGTCCATGGCCCTTGTTGAAACGCGTCAACACGACGTCAATGATCTCTTTTTGACACACGTCAATGAGGCGTTAGTGTCTAAAAATTTGTAGTCTCTCTAGCTCAAAAAAACTGTCGAAAATTCGGTTATGGAAAACTGTCAAATTCACCTTTCATTGAAACCGGTTCTGGGGAAGATTGCCAGGTATTTTCCACCTCCAAGTTTCTATAGGTGTCTTAAAATGAACCCTGCTAATCATAAACCATCATCTAATCAAAATAATGAACCTTCATCCAACGACAATAATGTCTATGAAGTCCACGTAATTTTTGATATCATACCGGTCGTTCCTCAAAACCTACCTACTTCATCTATTGAGAAAATTATGGCACGAGCACCTCTACCCACAGAGGAGCATACCTCTTCTAATCCTTCAACCATAGAGGATTCCCCCTCATCTCTCCATGCTCTCATGGAGGAACCCACACCTTCTACTAATGCAATCTCACCATCTACCTCACAACCAACCGAATGATCGACACTTTTAATTCTCCAATCCATAGAAGAATCATCATCACCTTTTCCTCCACCAAGGACGAAGTCTACATCACCCCACCTCTTATCTCTCCTACCCATGGGAGATTCATTAGACATTCCACTACATGCTGGGGATAGTTCTCCCCCAGCATCCCAAGACCCCATTGATGTGATCTCAGCTCTATTACCTAGAGAGTCCGAAGCTAACCAATTCCTTGTCTCACAGACATATTTCACAAGGTTTGCCACTCAACCCATTCCATCCTCTTCTTTAGCAATCCCGTTTACATGGCTGGTCGATCGTTTGGATTATGTTGATCATTCCATGCTTTGGGGATGTTTTCGGCTCCCCGTTTCGAATCAAATGCAAATGTTGCCTGAATATACTTCCATGATCTACCCAAGAATATTTTTAGCAACCAAATCAACATTGACCATACCTATTGAAACATATTATTCTTCATCATCCCTACCTACATACAAACCTCTACCCACAAATAAAACTGTTCCCAAGCCTCAAAACTTACCCATGTCTATCTACTCACCTGTATCTAGACCCATCACTACTTTGGGTGTCATGTCAAAATATAGCCTTACTCACCCACCTATCAGATTGGACTTAGCTGCATCTTCCCAAGCTCACATTGACATTATCCTCCCACCTAAAAGGAAAACCCAACCTTCTAGTCCATGTACACCGGTCTCGCCTACCACACCTTTGTCACCTTCTCCCATTTCGTCCATCCTGGGGCCCCATCTATCAACCTTGACCAAACAGTATCCTACCCAAGGCCAGTCAAAAGCTAAGAAACCTATTACTTCATCACTATCCTTCATTACACCTCATTCACCCAAAAAACAAGCACCCTTACCCTCACCCGTGAACTTCTTACCACCTATACCTCCACTAGTTACTATAACCCTAACCTTGCCTATACGTCTTCAACCCCTTCCGTCTACCCCACCTCTACCAATCATTTCCACTGTAACTCGATTACCCCCATAGGTAACCCATCCTATTCCACCATCTACTTTCCCTTCTCCATCTCGTACTCCCATGACACCTTTACCCAAGAAGGTGCAACCCAAAGATAAGAACACACTACTCTCCAATAAAGTATTCAAACCAAAAAAATCTTCTAGCGCTAGCCCTTCTACCATGCCTTTACCCAAACAGATGCCATTAAATATTAAGACCATATCACTTACAAAACTAGTGGACCAGCACATTCCCCCTCCTATAAAGTCTCTTCACTCCCGATCATCCACACCTTTACCCAAACCCACACTCACTTCCCATTGTGATCCGTTAGTGGGGTCCTACACCAACATTTTAACTAATCTCTCAGAGACTTTCGCCATCACATTACCACCGCTTCGACCTTATGATCCTCTCAAGCCCAAACCAAATGGGTTTGATGAAACCAATATTTGTGCATATCATCATGTGCTAGGACATGATGTCAATAATTGTAAGGCTCTGAAAACTGTGCTTCTCCAACTTTGTCCTCCTAAACAAAAATTCAACAATGATGACCTTCTTGACAAGGACCATGTTTCACCTTCACATATCACCACACATCATCATCCTTTACCCATTTAGTGATCAATATCTCCACCCCACAACCATTTTATCCACCTCCAAAATTTGAGATCATCATGGTCTGTATTAGAGAATTAACCAAATTACCACACAAATGCCATTGAACCCAACTCACTTCATAAGGATTTTCTCCCCCAGTAGGTTTTTTCCCATCATGCCATTACACAACTCATCCTACACCTTCTCCATTTTCACCCTCCCCTCAGATCAACATGGTTCATGTTGCCACCTGTGCTCCGAAAGAAAAGGGCATAGATAAAAAGACCAAACCCATCAACCAACCCTGTGCCCAATATACCATTTGAACCCATACCCAAAATCACCATCCACGGACCTACATACCCTATCTCTGATGGGGTCACCCATCACATAATGATAAAACAATTACATCATTCCCCTCTAAAGATATCATTGTATGATCTTGTTCAAACTTCTTAATCTCATAGATAAACCCTTATTGAGGTTCTGTAATCCATTGAAGTTTTACCTGATGATCCCACACCAGTGGCCTCCATTCTTACCCCTCACCATGTGGCCTCACTTACCAAATCATCTCCTTCTTCTACCTCCATGCCCACTCATCAAGTCATCACCCTTAGCTTCTCTGATGAGGATATTGTACCTCTCCAGTCAGATGAACCTGATCCTACCCTATTCATTTCTGTTTATATCGATAACATACGTGTACAACGCATCATGATCGATGGTGGTGATAGCATTAACATCATCTCCTCCCACATGTACAATCAAATGCGTATCCCTTCTAACTGTATGCATAATAACCCAGTTATGCTATGCTCCTTCAACGACCCCATCACCTCCACTCTTGACACCATTATCCTTCACATTCATGTAGGCCTTCAAACTATCCCAAAAGTATTCTACGTCTTAGAAGGATAGTTCCAAAAAAACCTATTGCTCGACAGACCCTGGATTCACGTCATTGGTTGTGTACCTTCAAATTTACACTGGTGTGTAAAATTTGATCATGAAGGACATAACTACACCATCCTTGCCGATCCGTCACCATTAAAAACTTACAACATGTTGTACCAACCCAACAATGTACTTATACCATTCAAGGCATCTGCCACTACCCCCACTTCTCCTTCGCCCACAAGCCCATCCACCAATGCTGCTACCACCTCTCCTGCATCTAATTCTTCTATTCCTACTGCCGTTGCAACTTCCAAAGCTAACTACTCTGCTTCCCAACCAATCGATACCCCTCATGTCTAATCATCTAGTGAATCATCTATCCCTGCTACCCGCATATCTACTACCGATCCCTTAGAAGGTTATTTTCAATGCTTCACTCTGGGGGAGTACCACCTATACAATATCAACACATTCCTCACTCCAGAAGAGCATGGAACCTACATCAACACCCTTGTTGTGACTACCGCTTAGGTGAGGTTTTCCCTTATGGTTCTCCCCACCTTTGCACTAACCTAATGTATGGGGGACTTGACACTGCCACCTATTCACCCGAACCTCCATCCCAAACATGACCATTTTCATCTGACCTCTAATCCCTTACTAACCACCGCTTTGCCCACACTTTCTTCACTGTTGCATGTGGAAAGGATTTGGCTTTAGTTTTTACTAACAAGACCACCATATTTTCATTTCATGTACCACCCGTAGGCACAATGACCGTAATGGCATTGGCTTTGCCACACCACCTTCCAAGAAGGCCCGCGTCGACCTCATTAAGGAAGACAAACCTTTTTCACCCCATTCACCAACATCACCACCTTCACCCAAGGAGTCCATAGATCCCGAATCTATCCATCCTAACTTTTTTTTTTCGTTAACACAATTTCCATGGGACCTATGACTTATCAACGCGATGGTAAGGATCCCTCTTCTATTCCCTTCCTGTGTCCTGACATGATTGATGATAATACACCTTCTATTAACGTCATTCAATGTCAGGATGATGAGTCCATCATCACCTACCTTGGTGTGGAGGATTCTTATAATCACCAGTCGTTACCCTCTGAGACATAAACAATGTTGAATGAATCGACTATTGAAATCAACATTAATACTCAGGACGACCCATACATTCTAAAGATAGGTTAGTCTTTAGATGTTGCTGAACATGAAGCTTTTACCTCCTTCCTCTAGAACCATATCAACACTTTTTCTTGGTCCTATGCTGATATGCCCGGTATTGACCCAAACATTGTGGTCCACAATATCGTAACCATTCCTGATGCCAAACCCATAAAAAATAGGCCGTGGAAAATCGCATTTCTCTTCTTGTCAAAGAAGAACTTCAACGCCTTCTCTTAGTTTCCTTCATCCTACCCATTGACTATCCCCAATGGATTTATAACATCGTTCCTATCACAAAAGCAATAGGGGGACTCCACATTTACATAGACTTCTGTGACCTCAACCTAGCTTGTCCCAAAGATGATTTTCCCCCACAAGGCCTTGACCAACTAGTTGATCTCACCGCTAGACATGAAATGCTATCACTCATGGACAGTTTCTCAGGTTATAATTAAATATTACTTTCTCCAAAATATCAACAAAAAATTTCCTTCATCACTCCTTAGGGGACCTTCTGCTACCGAGTCATGCCTTTTGGCCTTAAAAATGCTGGTGCTACATATCAGTGAGCAATGACTTATATCTTCCATGAAATCATGCATCGTATGTTGGAAGATTATGTAGATGACCTTCTGGCCAATCTAAACATTGGGTTGAACGCCTGACAATCCTTAAGATCATATTTGACCGCCTCATCAAGTATTGTGTTTGCCTTCAACCAAAGAAGTGCGTCTTTGTGGTAATTTTATAAAAACTCCATGGTTTCATCATTTCTTTGCGTGGCAAATAAGTTGATCTTGCTAAAGTAAAGGCTATTCTAGAAATACCTCCACTTACTAATCTCTGAAAACTTTGAAGCTTACTAGGTAAGTTGTACTCAATTCATCATTTTATCTCACAACATTCTGATCGTTACCAACCATTTCATCATCTCCTCAAGAAGGAAGTCTCATTCAAATGAGATGATGAATGATGCAAAGCCTTTGATGCCTTAACAATACCTTCTTCAACCACCAGTGCTTATTATTCCTAAGGATGACTAACCCTTTTACCTATACATCTCCACCACTGACCATTATTTAGGTGCCATGCTCGCTCATCATGACGATAAACATAAAGAGCAAGCGGTTTATTACATAAGATGTACCCTTTTGGAATACGAAACTAGATACACCCATTCTGAAAAACTCTTCTTAGCCTTAGTTTTTGTCACCACTAAAATTCACCATTACCTACTCAACCAAAAAACCTTCATTATCACCAAGACTGACCCCTTAAATTACATGTACGCCAAACCCTATCAACATCAGTGTGCTGTATGTTAGCTCATGCTTCTCACAGACCTCGACCTCAAATTCATTCATCAAAAATCCATCAAAAGCCAAACCATCACTGACTAACTAGCAGACGCACCTCTTTCCAGGAATAAATCCTCTAACTTTGATTTCTCAAATGAATCCATAGCTACCCTCTCCTTGGATGATACCACTTACCAAATGACACTCTTCTTCTATGGCTCCAAGTGTCAGCATGGGGGTGGGGCTGGTGTTATCCTCATTCCTCTTGATGGTGAACCTATTTGTTTATCTTTCAAACTGGATTTTGATTATACAAAAAATATCACCGAATACGAAGCAATCATATTGGGTCTCTAGGCTGCTTATGCCTTAGATGTTAAGTCCTTCAATATCTTTGGTGATTCCCAGTTGGTCGTAAACCAAGTCATTGGTATATACCAATGTCCTAATGAAATACTTCAAAAGTATAAACATCATGTAGACATACTTTTGACTACCTTTGACTGTTACAAACTTCAAACCACCCCCCGTTCTACCAATAAGTTTGTAGATACCATGGCCTGCTTGGCTTCTCAGATACCTATTTTTTCCGCCAACTTTAAATTTTTTGTCACAATACAAAGGTTACAATCACCCTCTTATTTACCTCATGGGGTCTACTCCATCAGAACTGTTGCACTTGACCCACGCGACCTTTGGTATAAGTAGTTTATAGCCTATATTTCCCTTTCTATTATACCTTCAGATCTCACTCATAATGGAAAATGTGCCTTTCTTAAAAGTGTCTCTGGCTATGTCATCATGGGTGGTCTCCTTTATAAGCACGACTTTAATGATATTCTCTTATGATGCCTTACAAGTTCTGAAATTGCCTGCACCATCAAGGAAGTTCATGATGGAATTTGTGGGGGCCATTTTAGTGGTTTAACTGTCGCTAAATGCATTCTTCACCTTAGCTATTATTGGCCAACCCTAAATTGTGACTTTTGTGATTATGTCAAACTTTGTGTGAAATGCTAGCAACATACTAATCTTCATCACACACATAGTCATGCCTTACAAGTTGCATGAGACCTTTAGCCTTTCTCTCAATGGGGCTTGGATCTTGTCAGAGAGATCAATCCCTATTCTTCGCAATGCCATCAATGGATTATAACCGCAATTGAATATTACACTAAATGGGTAGAAGCCATCCCCCTAATTTCTACAAAATCCAAGAAAATATGCGAATTCATCAACCATCACATCATTTTTCACTTTGGCATCCCTCACTGTCTCATCACTGATAATGGAAAGCAATTTAAAAAAAAACCCTACATAAGTTTTGCGACACTTTTGGCATTCAACTAGGTTTCTCATCACCTTATTACCCACAAACCAATGGTGAAACAAAATCAACCAATAAAACCTTGAAAAAAATTCTTAAGAAAGTAGCTGGTGATACTGGGAAGGATTAACATATGCACATCCCCTTCACCTTGTGGGCTTACCGCACTAGTATTCACACTTCAACTACCACCACACCTTTTTCTCTAGTCTACGGTACCGAGGCTGTCTTTCCTCTAGAAGTACAGATTCCATCTCTCCGCATCTCACTACAAGACATACTGAATGGTGATGAATTTCACCAGGATCGTTTGGCACAACTTGAGTTATTAGATGAACACCATCTCAATGCTCTTGATCATCTCCAAATCTACCAAAAATGTATCAAATGTGCCTACGAAAAATATTTCCATGAACGAACCTTTCAGGTTAGTGACCTCGTCTTGAAGGAAAATCAACACGTAATTAAAGAAGAGAAAAGTAAATAGGGCAAATTTTCTCCTAATTGGCTTGGACCCTATATCATTACCCATGCCTATGGATCAGGTGCTTATCGTTTGTCTTCACTCGAGGGTAAACTTGAACTTGAGCCCCTCAATGCCTTACATATTAGACCATTTTATTATTGACATCAAGTCCTATATCACTTTCTCTCAATTGACTGTTCATCCCTTAAGCACTGTTCACCTTCCATATTACTCATTTTTGAGGATCAACGACTAAACAAGAATCATGTGATTACCCGTCACCTTTCAGCCTTATCTTTAATATGAGTACCACAAATCTACTCACAAAATGATTCTCATGGATACTTTTCATTTTTTAAAAGATGGAATCCCATGGTTGTTCATCACTCAAAACCACCTCTTTCATACTTAACCTCTGTGTGCTACGATTTTGTCTTCTAAACAAGAACCGAATCTTCCTCTATAGTCTTGTCCATGACTTAAAATGTCTAAAAACAAAATGGGATTCAACTCCTCAAGTCAAACTTCCAGTAAAAAGATGACTATCTCAAAAGGGACCTCTCCTCTCTCTACCTCACCACTATAAAAAGAATGCTCCCTTGAAGGAAAACTATATAAAGTCATTGCAAAAATATAATCAAATGTTCAGAAGCTTCCTACATCAGTCAAATTCATGAAGAACTCAAGGAGATAATATACTCATCCCATATAGACTTCTCGCATCAATCAGTCTATTAAAAACAAACAAATGAAGAAAATGATAATTTTTTCGTCATGGGTTTCTTGATGGGTAAACATACTGTCGTACACTAAGTTATGCTAAACCACCCACTAAGCACTTTCACCTCATTGCCTTTTCACCCTAATTTTCTCTCTGCTCAAGGGACTCACCACAACTGTGACATTTTATGATCATGTGAATTTCTTCACCCTTAGAATAGTCCATTATGCAATGCCTTTAGGGTCTTATGTTCATAAGCCCATCTGGGGTATGGTAGAATCATTAGGGTTCTTATCAATTAAGTGGATGTTTTATCACCTCTTACCATTCACCTTCCTCATTACTTATTGATTATCCTATGCAAGACCAAACCATCGACACCTACATGTTCACCGCCCAACCATGCCCATGACCTACATTTAATCATGCCTAAAATCTACTAACCCATTCCTCTAATTCATCATATTCTTCCCTAGCTTATGGGAGAACTACATCGTCCTGAGGCCCCTTTTTACTGAGGCTATGTAGGCAACACTCCTAGGGCATGGGGCCCTTGGAGGTTAGCTCAACCACTCTTTACCCTAACCTATTTTCACCCATTTTCCTATTCGTATTTTATATTAGTTTTCATTTTCTACAACACTTGGAAATTCATACAAACATTCATATCTACCATGATTCACATCATAAAAACAACCAATCAATCATTTCACATGTCCATAATATCAAAGATTTTAGAAATCTACACCATAACATATATATATAACTCATCATTTATTTCCCATGTTACCAATAACTTGGACATTAAATCAAAATTAAAAAAAAGACTCCACCATGCCTAAACAACCTAACTCAACCATGCCTAAGACGTGACTCCACCATGCCTAACCAACCTCACTCAACCATGCCTAAGACGTGACTCCACCATGCCTAACCAACCTAACTCAACCATGCCTAGAACCTGATTCCACCATACCTAACCAACCTAACTCAACCATGCCTAGCACCTGACTCCACCATGCATAAAACACCTAGTTTCCATCCATATACAACTAACAATCAAAATTTTCAACACAAGTACATCATCCACAATCATCAATCTCATCATAAAATTCTGTCTATCCATCTAATATACACTAATGCAAAATAATATAAATCCCTCAAAAATATCATATACAACCTCACCATCTTCAGCATGTAGGCTGGTATATGATCAAAAATATCAAAACTCTCGTATACAACCTCACCATATTTGGCATGCAGGCCGGTATATGATCAAAAATCTCAAAAATATCTTATACAACCTAACCATCTTCGGCACGCAGGCCGGTATATGATCAAAAATATCAAAACTCTCATATAAAACCTCACTATCTTCAGCACGTAGGCCAGTATCTATCAAAAATCATAATCAAAATGCTGACATCAATAATTGGCCCCTCTGATATCCAAGTCTGTCTCACCTATCTCGGCTGCTCCAATTTGGCATGCTTCCAGCATCTCTCCACATGTCATAGGTATAGGTCTCACCCCCACTAGACCTATAGCTAGGTCAGGCCTCTGTGAACTGGTGGCCTCACCCTGACCCTATCTAAGGGCTCGTCAGCCCCCTGTACTCTTTACACTATGTGTGTGGGACCTCATCTTCTCACTCAAGGCCTGCTGTACCCTATGCTCTACATAGGAAGGGACATCTATCCTAACCACAGTCAAATGATCCTAATAATATCATGCCTCATTCAGGGCATCCATGAACCGTGCCATCGATACTATCTGTGGAGGTGCCATGGGCCTCGCTACCACCTGTGTACTAAAACCTGTTGTTACTGGCCTCAGTCCATGTGCCTGTAACTCCTATCCCTGACCCTGTGCGGGTACATGTACCACCACCTGTGCCTAGGAAGTAGCCAAATGCCCTTGTAATGTAGTCACCTGGCCCTGTAAGGTGGCTACATGTACTTGTGATACCACTAGCTAGCTCTACAAACCTGTGACCTGTGCCTATAGAGTGGAAATCTATGCCCCATCCTGTCCTAGCCCCTGTGCCTATAATTGTACTAGATGTCCCTATAAAATAGTCACCTACCCCATCAAGGTAATTACCTGTACCTTTGTAATGGCCAGATGCACTCCCAAAGCTGTCACCTGTCCCTGTAGTGCATCTCTCTGCACTATCACTATAGCCAAATCCGGCTACCCCGATCGTGGAGGTGCCACCTGTAACTTTGCAGCCCATCACCGTCTGTACCCATCACTCACCCCTACGTCATCAATCTAGCCACCCACCGACATCGCCGATTGAATTACTGGATCTATAGGGTGAGGTAGAGGAAAATGCCTCTCCACATCCTCTTGGCGATATGGTACAACAGGCAGGGGAACATCTTGGACTAGTCCAAACTATCACCAGAATCTATCCACTAGAATCATATCGTGCTCACCGACACGTCTACCCTATATCCACTGCAATAACAGAAACCAACGTAGATCCCACATATTACCCCTAAATCTTGGGTATGTAACAACCACTTTTTGTCACTTCAATCCTAGAGAATTATTATTATTATTATTATTATTTTTGTCTTACCTTATGTAGCTGATTCAAATACCCATATATTTAAATCCAACATAAGTCTTAATGCAACCCCCTTTAATAACTATCATGAACCATGTGCAGCTATATGAGAGAATACTAAACTCTCAAGTTCTCTCTCAATGCTCTTACAATCCATACATACAAATGCATCCCTTTGGTTCTCCTTTAACATGATATGATATATAAGTAATAACCCTAAGTGTGTACCCGAGTTCCACTTATGAAATCCACATGCATCTCACAGCTTAGATAATGGTGAAATCTTGACAGTATAATCAGCAGTTACACTACCTTGCGCAAGGTTTTCGAGCCATGTATACCATACTCTATTCCATGACGGCACACTCGTCATTAGGAAATTGTCGTTTCATCTTAATCACTTTTTCAGTTATAAGGATTTGTAGTCAATGATGCTGTAAACAGCTACAAGTCTTATACAAGGTACAAGCCTGGATTAGCCTATATGAAGCATTACCTCAAAGTCAACCTATGATGCCTATGGGAGAGCAAGTGTCTTTATAATGATTCTCATCATTGCTAGACTTCTTCCCTTCCCGTAGCCATCATATGTTGTCATCGGGGTACCAACCCGTGGGGTTTCATCTACCCTTATAACTATAACAAGCTTGTACTTAAGCAATACCACTCTACATTTTAAGGTATTGAAAAGGGAACTCAATATAGCTGTTATGTGGCAGTATACAATTAACAAAAACTGTCATTAAACGGATACGTCCACGTAACAAAGGTAGTGAGTCAACCTGTCAAGAGTCCTACAATGAAACTTGGTATCTTAATAAATTAAACATGACACAATGTTCTAATTCAAGTGTCTTCATCACTTAGTGAAGAGTATCTAGAGTCATGTCCCCTAGAATCATGATAGGTTAAATGTAGTTCCAAAACTACTTATTTCTTCCTATCAGTTCAGATATAAGATAGATCAATCTTTAGACCTAAATTCCCAATCCTACGGTTTTTTAATGATTCAATTTCCATCGCATCAGAATAATACCTTACATTATCATGGAGTAATAATTACTAATGTTATTCTTACTCTCATTAGTAATCATGTAACTATGTAATTACTAGTTATTGGGTACATACGGAGTTATTCCCATTACCCTCTTTTCAATAACACTTAAGCTATATTATTAGAATCGTGTTTCTTAGTTTTACCTCGGCATTTATTCTTGCCAGGTTTGATTTATCGATAGATATAAATCTTATCCATTTTACGGTTTCTGTTTTAGTAGAATTCCCAATTCTCTTGAGCACTTCTATAACCATTTCCAAACCTCAACTTAGGTTTATTTGTATGGCTACTATCACCTTGGCAGTGTATTCATTTTCCTTGGATCCTTGCACCAATTTCCTTGGCATCAAAATACATTCCATTAATTCCAGCTATCGGATCATTTATATCATTTATATGACTACATCGTCATATCCTAATCATGGTTGGTTTCAGCTCACAATTTTCAGGAGCATAGACACCAACTTCCATAGTGAGTGAGATGGCGAGTACTCATGTTGAGCACAATCTGAATGTTCCCATCAATACTCTAATCATTTTCATTGGGTAGTAAACCCATGGTTTCATGGAGGTTTAATATTCTGGGATTTAATCATCCCCCAACAATTCTATGCCAACTGTATCCCATATCCTATGGGCCCTTTTAGCATTTAGGTTCAACCTGATTATTAATGAATTATCTTTAATTCATCTTGTTAGTTGGAGTAGCTCCAACATAAACATTCATCACATCATGTTTTAGACGATAGCAATCCGATCGCTCATATACTATATTTACCCATTTTATGGAAAGACAATTTGCTTAAGCAACAAGGAATGATCTATTTCCAGTTGTTAATTCACTTTGAGGAATTAAGTTGAACTCTCCTTCATGTTAAGGGAGTTGGGTTAGTTTTATCAATTATTTCAACTTAGTTTCCTTAAAAGGTTTAAGTGCTGCCCAAAAGGAACATCAACAAGTTTTTGGGACTTAATGTTTATATGATGAATATTAACATTTCATCCATAAATTTCATCATAACAATTTATTTCTAATATAGTTACTAAAACTTAATAAGAGGAATCTTCCTTCAGTATGCACACATAAGCAACACATCAAGATTCACAACTAGATGATTTCAAATCTATCATGCATTTAACCTTTACCGGTCTTGTGAGGAATCACTACCTCTTGCTAACAACAATATTGATTTCCCATAAGTTAATCAATCTAGATTACAAAATTCAACAACACTACTTCGTAGTGTATTCCATTAACCTATCCCTTATGTTACTGATTTATAACTTTACAACTCGCCCATTGAACCTTCTAGGTTAACCTAGTCCATAAGACAATTGCTATATTATAAAATAGAGAGAGTTACAACGACCCTCCATTACAATCGTCCAATGATCCAATTTTCATAAAATATCATACATATAAAGCCATTCTTATACCAACATTACTACAACATAAAGGGATTCATTATAGAAATTACAACGAGGCATTAACATTCTTCGATAATACGAAGTGAGTATTTATTGAACAGAATATGGAATCTTTTCCATGTTGCAATAGATCGTAGATATACATAGTATATTTTCACAAGAGAACCTTTACTCCAAGTCAATAAATAAATTCCTCAACATAAATAAGAATATCTCAAATCATCAATTGGCTGCAACTTTATCCTTTAAAAGTAAGCATGTGGAACAATTAGATAACCAAGATATTTCTTTACTTCACGCCAGTTACCTTCGCTCAATTTCCTGCAATGGTTAGGCAAGGTAAATTCAACTGAACTGAGCAAGAAAAGTCCTTTATCCCATTTATCAATATATGTCATTAAATGTTAGAATGAATAAATATTGCAATAATCTCAATCTAACATTTTAATCATATAATTCCACAAAATCATTCTTAAGTAACTTGCTTTGCAATCATTAAGAACAACTCCTTTACCTCTTTCAGTACTCCGCAAGGACAAGTTCTATGCACTACTTCACAAAATAATTTTAAAGCAAAACCGGATAAAAGGTATTCACACCCAAGAAATGACCATCAAATAATCAATAACATAAGTCATTAAAAACACGATTGAATCACAAAAAGTTAGATGGAGTAATCAAACTTTTATCAACCATGGTATGAATCTGTGTCATCCCATTAATAAATATAAATTGCTGCAACTAATGTTGCTTCTCTAGCAATTCAAATAGTACAATCCTTGGACACACAAGGTAATCAAAGCTACGGAAATGAAACTAACCAGTTTCATCAATATCAAAACACCCGACAAATAGATTGTACAATCCTTGGACACACAAGGTAATCAAAGCTACGGAAAAGACTTGCAGACCCAACAAACCAGCAAGTCTTACGTTGACAAACCAGCAAGTCTTCAGCCTAGCAGACTCGTGGCTCATTAACAGTCAACTCGATGGAGATAAAATTAGTCTATAATATATACTATGCGTGAGATAGAAGTACCAACAGGTTATCCCCAAATCTACCCGAGATCATGTCCAAATACACCTTATTTTTTTACGGTGATACGCACAGGACAGAAGTGAAAGTAATATACGCCAATATCCAGAGTAGGTTTAATTGCTTAAATAAACATACCCTGATTTGAGTCAGGTATAAAGAAAACCCAGATACCCATTTATAATTTTTACAAAAAATTATATCATTTACAAAAATACCCGTTATTATTTGGGTCAACCCCAATCAAACAATGCAAATGAAAAATAGTATATACAGTCATCATTGCCGAGCATGATTCAAGTGGAATAAAAGATAAATGGATAATAGTTTTCCAGGATTACAGTCGCACCATTTTCCACTTCTTCTCACGCAAAAACAGAGTATAACAAACAACAATCCCCAAAATAATACATACCCAATTCTTTCCTTAACACAAACCAATATTGCCAATACGTATTCATTCCAACCTCTGATGATTTAAAAAGATAAAAGGGATAAAGAATGTTTCCTACCTGGTAAAATGGCAGGCCGTATTCTTTTCTTCCTGCTTCCTTCGCAGCCCCAAATCGTGCACAACTTCAAATCAACTAGGTCACATTTCCAGCTTTCCTTGCTCAGTGAAACGTTTTATATAGCAACTGATTTAGAAATCACAAGGATTTACAGTCTTCTGCCCCAATAAATTCACCATGCAAAGATACCAAAACTAGAGTTTTTCCAAATTTACCAACAAAACTAAGTGAAGTAGTTGTTGCATGCAATTCGCCTCATTCGAGGCTTTCCGAATTTCCAAAATATTAAATTCAAATTTTAATGACATTCAATGTAGAAGTGCTACACCAGTGGCTTATCCATCTACCACCGCCCATTACTCTCATCCAAAATTTACGGGGTTATTCTAGTTTAAAACCTATCTACCTTTTTCCCGAAATTTACTAAATAATAATAACTTAATTATTTTTCATAACTTACATCGATTAACCTTTCAAAAACATAGGTTATAATATAGCATAAACAATAAGACCAATGCTATTATACATGCATAGCCCATTTTTGCTATTATTTAAATGCCCCACAACTCTCATAGAGATGCATATTACAAAGTGAAATCGGATATAAAAATTTCATAATTCCAATGTAAGTACCATGGCCCAAGATTCACAAGCCGGAGTCCACTGACCACAGTGGTTGATCATTAGAAGGTTCGTTAGAAAAATCTGGAAACTACGTTCCCTTGTCTAAAACATGTTACCTTCTAGGAATGGAACAATGAAATATACTATTTCACAAGTATCATATTATCCTTAGAAAACTTTAACTCTTCCCATTGTGATATCATGATCCAACATCGCCGTTACGACATATTAGGTCATGTCGTTGATGGCTTATTACACATATTTTGATTATAATCATTTGTACATGATTACAATACTTCATATCTCAGTTACCAGCAAGTTATCTTGATTGCAGGGATGTTCTTCGCAAATGCAATCTTAATATTTAAATACGAAATCGGGGTTTAAGGTGAACATTATTAAAAATACCCAATTCCAATCACTTTAGTAGGAGCAACATAACACTTCCTACCCTTATTAAGTGCATGGCTGGTGTTATCCACACAACCTATTATGGCAAACATGTTGTGGCAAGTGAAGATGCACGTTAAAATCTAGGAGTCATTGCATTAAATCCTTTGACTTAGTTTTATCATTCCATGGATAATTTCAACTCCTTTATGATCCTGAAATAAATTTACAGAGTGTTACAGGGTAGCCCACATACAACCACCATACAATATCCATCGCATAAATCACCTCCAACCTCTACCTATAGTGTACCACATCATATGTCACCTCCTTGCCTCGTTGACGATTCCTAGCTACCACCCATCTCCTGTAACCTGCTCTCTGTCCACCTCTATGCCAATCTACTACTAGAAATCCTCACAGCTGCACTATCACAATGTTCTCATACACCCCACTGCAACCATCATCAGTACCGCTAATCACGTCTCCTCTGGTTGTGCTACATACATTGTCCCATATACAAGGCTAGTGCTGTGCTCAGTTAAATCAGTCACCATCTCCCTAAACATTGGATCATATCCTTAAAGGCCACATCAAATTACATTATATACACCAGCTCAGCAATAATTGGCAATCACAGTATCCGGTAGACATCCTCCAGTGTGATTGTCATCTCGTCAATAGGTAAGCAGAAAGTGTTGGTCACAACATCCCATTTATTAATGAGAACAACCATGAGGCTATGATCCTGTTGGATCCACCTATATCGTCTGATGCCAACTATGCCAACCACTAGAATGTACCCCCACTTGTTCTCAGTGATGTGAGGTCATATCTCCCCCAACAACAGTGGGAATATATCCCGTACCGTCAGTTGATGCCATGCCTACACCCATACAACTCAACCATGTCAAAAATGAAACACACCTATCTATTCCATACCTACTTCCCTGACCTATCCTCTACCCTACACCCATTTACCCCAACCCCATAATACCTTACTTGGCATGTCACTTACCTAACCCCCTTTCTCCTACCTCACTTTCCATCCATCTTCTACCCAATTTTTACCCATCTCTATTTCCACCCAATATTTTCCCTTCTAATCTAGCCTTGCCCCATTTATTTTGACCGACATCGTTCATTACTGACCACTATCGGTCACACATGATAAACATCGGTCATCTAACTGTGACTAATTCCATCTTAGTTTGACTGACGCTGGTTATCCTTGACCAAAATGGGTCTTTGTTTCGGCTCCACTTCTGAAACCCCACGCCCCCAACTTTTCTAAAATTTGAAAATAGGCCCTAAAACCTACCCAAACACCCACCCAACCCTCTCACAATCATTTCTACTACCTAAATGACCTCTATGGCCTCTTCTCATACTCCATTACATTCATTTTACTCATTTTTTCAAAATTTTGAAACCCCCCCATTCTTTCCATTTTTACCTAAACAATTTAATTCAAAACTATAAATGGATCAAATCCTGCCTCTACATGGATGTGCCTCCTCGTCAGGATGTCTGGTCTCCCCACTTCTGGATCTCCCGCACCTCCACCCATTGCTGCCATGTCTCCAATCATCCTCCCGAGCCTCCAAAGAATCACCTCATTCCACATGCTCTTGTGGACCCGTCTACCTCGCTTCACCAACCAACAAACTACCATCACCTTAGCCACATCCACTAACTTCATCCACTTATCCATGTCACAAAATTCACCCTCCTCACAAGTCATTTTACACCGTGTCAAATGCATAAATGAATAACATTTCACCCATATTTTTACTTTTTTACACTACCTCGACTTGACTGATGTCGTTTTAACTTGACTGACATCGGTCGTGTACCCTAGTCTACCGTGTTCAATTTCGCTAGATTGGCATCAAATTTCCATAACCGGTGTCAATTATCCTTTTTTGACCCCCTCACTCCACATTGCACCACATCTACTTTCCCAAAAACTTTTCCCACCTAACCAAAAGTTAACCCTGACCATACACCTCACCCCCCATGACCTTATTCCTACATCTCCTTTGTTGCATCTTAGGATTTGTTATTTTACCTATATCTTTGCCATGACCTATTTGTATGAACCTGATCTACTTGGTGTCATCATTGACCTTATGCACTTTCTATACCTTGTGATGTTGTTACCTATGTTGTTATAGCCTAACAACCATACCTTGCCTATTTTCATGCCGTTTATCTTGACTAAACCTTTGGTGTACAGGAACATACCTAAATGTTCCTACACCTAACCTACATTGTGTTTCTAGACCATATCCTATACCTTGGATACTTGAATCATCTCACCCTTGTTTGGATAAACCTATCGACCTTAGACGATGCAGAGTTTGAAAGCTCTTCAACCTGGTACTATGTTGTAATCTATACGTGTGCGTGTGTTTGATTTCCATTACCCATGACCCAATTTGGAACCTATCCTAATACCTATTACCTACATTAACCATCTCCCTTTCCCTCAACACTCAAACTATTCCCCACCTATCTTCCCCACCTACACATTTATCAAACCACTCCTCGATTCTGTATTTCACCTCATCAGTGCCTGGTTTGAGGGGGATCACCTTCACCCACACATGAGGCAATCACTTCCTATTTTTGTCAGTGTCGCTTACCAATACAAGCTATGCATAAACAAGGGGCAAAATGTAGACACAAAAATTTGGTCACACTCCCCTTGGTCGCTTTTCAAATAGCCAACTCAAACATATTCACCTAACCATGACCCTTTTAATCCACATTAATATTAGTGTAATTAATTATCATTAAAGTGATACTCATCCTCACAATATTCATTATTTAATTACCCTAATTAAACTAATTTCCACCTCACCTAGACACCTCACCCCACCACCTCACCTAGACACCTCACCACAAACCTATTTTTACTCACCATAACTAACTAAGGCTTAGTCATACATACCTTAATGAACTAAGACTTAGTACAACCCTAAAATCATATGCCTATTATCCCTTTAACCACATTCCTACTCATTAAAACGTAACATTCCATTTTGATCCGTGAGAATAAATTGAGCTAGCCCAAAATGATTGCCAAGATCTGGAATTTTTAGTAAACCTAGGATTTCCCACCTTAACCAATGCCGGTCAACCCTAAACCGACGCAGCTCACCCTAAACTGTCATTGGTTACCATATATTCATTTTGGTAAACCTTGTTTGGGAGGTTGGACACATACTTGAGTTTTTAGAATGAAGGAGATCTGTATGCAAGAAAGAACCAGAGCCCTTTCGCATGTCAGACAACCATAACCAGTACCAAGACTGATCATAAGGTTTTTGCATTCATGGTAGAATTCTGGGGAGCAGTGCCATATCACTGAGCATCATTCCAAAGATCAAACGTCACCAACATCTCCAACCATATATCCACCATTACAGGCATTTAAACCCCTTTTGAACTCCAAGTAAGGTTATTTCTCCTCTATCACTTGTAGTTGTATTCTCTATTTGCCTTCACCTATTCACTATTCTTACTTAGATATATCCCTCATCTTTTTATCTATCAACCACCCCCTCACACCCTACCTAAATGTCACAAAAACCTATCCCAAAACTGCCTCCCTCATGTAGACCATACAAACACCCTCCAAACTCTTTGTGCAATCACAGAGAGGACCCAAAACTTTTTCTACAACATCTTCCAATTCCCCACAGTCACCAACACTGGTTAACCCTAACCATGGTCGGTCCATCCTATATTGACATCTGTCTCCTGAATCGATATCAGTCACTGTGACTGTCAACCCAACCTAAAAACTCAACCCTTAGCCTACCCAAAACCTCACTCAAAACCTTACCACACAGATTTTAGACCTGTCACCTCACCCTCCCCCACAAAGACCTTTCCAGCTCTCTATTCCAAGATAGAAGAGAGCCCAAACACTCTCCATTTGACTCCCTTCCACTTTCCATAGTTACAAATATCAGTCATACCTACATCGACATCGGTCACCCTAACCGAAGTCAGTCTCTGTGTTTGCTAATAATGTTCTAGACTAGCAACCTAATTACCTCACCCAAAGTAACCCAAAATCTTACCCAACCTTACCAAGACTCTGTCTATGACCTGCAGACCACCTATGCTACCTTAAACCAACCTAAAACCTTTACCTATATAACATTTTAGTATTTATTTGGATCGGCGTTGATAGTAATCTGAGGCACCCAAATCAAAATGCTAGCACTAGATTATTTTATTTACATGTTTAAGTTATTTTATATTGATTTATAAACAATGGATTTATGCCCTTCTAGGAAGTATCACACTTCCTAGATCTAGCATACGCTAGGAATTCCATTGTCATATACAATTTAAGTCTCTTTTGTGGTCTTATTTTGTATTTCAGGTATTTCCTTCTAGCCAAAAGGAAGATCTCACAGTCAACATTGGTTCAAGAAGTCAGAATGTGCGCAACAACCTTTAAACCGACCATCACAACAGGTATTCCTCCTTGGCCCATACCCTTATATTTTCATCTAAATCCTTAAATAAAATGATGAAACATTTAGTGTAGAAGTAGATTTGATTATTTCAAATAAACTAAAATTGTTGTTTGTGATTGTAATATTTTATTTTTGTGACTTGTTTAGATTAGTTTCATTTCAGCAGTATCATAGATTGTTAGTTTCATCTTAGTTAATTTAGACACTTTAAACTATATGAACACTTAGATCCAAGCTAAGAAAACAAATCATAGGGAATTTATGCTACCCGTTCATAGCCTCTAAATCTCTCCTTTGCTAACTCATCTACTAGGAGTTCACACTACCAGATCTTAGTCACCGATCCTCCTATAGTTAGCTACACACATTCAACATCAGCTGCTCTGACACAACCTCAAGAGGTCGAGTGCGGTTGAAGGTTGCATGTAAATTTTTATCCATATAGAGACACATGAATTAATGTGGGAAACCATTATAGGGAGAAAAAAATTGCTGAAATAAAAGAACTAGCTTGGACCTAAATGTCTTGTAATTGTTACAAGGATTTCATGTTGAGCATCCACTTAACTTGGAGCTGTAACCCCAAAATTTAGCTAAGCTACCACTTGAACTTTAACAAGCTTCTACTTGCATGGAAGCTTCAACTCCCCAAAAATAAACCAAGCTTCAACTTGATCTTCTGTAAGCTGCCACTTACAAGGAAGCTTCAACTCCCTGATTTGTTGAGCATCCACTATGACTTCTTTACAAAATTTTGATCACTTTTACTGTGTTGTCTCCCACAATTGATTATGATCAATTCTCCATCTCAATTCCTTCTCTTCTCACTCTCCTTCATCTGCTGCAAGTACCTCTTTCTTCACACCCCTCTCATCACCTATATGCTCCTTTGCACATTCATCTGATGTCTTATCTTCATGGATGAATCTACATTTATTATCAAATTCTTAGCTTCATGGGGAAGGTCCTCTCATACTCCTATTGCTTTCTATGCTGATTTCATCCCAATTTCTTCACCTAATACCACCTCTCTCTTCTACACCCTTATCTATTTCTAATATACAAGATCAACAAGCATTTTACAATCCTACCAAAGTACCTATATACATGAGTATGCTATCACATCTATCTTTTGCACTTCACCTTACCTCAAGAACTCTTCATATTCACACATCAACTCAAAATAAGAGATAAAATGACTTCAAAAGAACCTGTTATTTTGTTATAATTTCATCTGCACTTGACATAAGCCTTCAATTCTATTTCATAAACTGAATTCCTTTAACCAAACATGAAGAAACTCGAGCAAGGGATTCTTAATCAACAATGTGTAACTTATTTTTCAGCTATGACATCTAACATGTAATAATTATGACATATCTGATTCCTTCATTTTGGTGAGAAAATTTGTTATATAACTCCTGAGGTAAACAAAACCAAGTTTCTTCTACATACATACACATTTCATATCTTTCATTTTGTCTTATAATTTCTCCATAAGTCTTCATTTTCAAGACTAAGACTCCAATGGACTCATATTTTCAACCAGGAGAAATTACATTAAAAATACAGACCTGAATAATGGAGTTTGGATCAACTATTCAAATCAAGTTATACAATCAATGTCAAGTTAGAATATTCTTCTATAGTATTCTTGTAACACCATGTACTTGGAGGATCATGTCATGGACAAGGTTACTTCATTCAATCTCCTCAATTTCTGTAAAGCACACAATCTTGACAACTCTCAAGCAGCTGTCATGGAGTATCTTCATTTTAAATGAATATATACATATTAAAACTATTATAACACTTCAAGTAGGTCATGTATATCTGAGATTCATCTTCAAGGATAATGAATCACTTCAATCTCCTCCATTTATGTAATGAAGTGATGATCTTGAATAAGGACAAACATGCTTTGAAACTCATAAGTTTTACCTTCACAAAGTAAAATGTTTCATGTACTCAATCACACATTTATGTATTCTAAAAAACTTTAATAGAGATTACTTATCCATATTCAACTCATCATGCTAACAACAAGCTTCATCTCGAGATATATAGGCCAAAAACTCTTGAATTTCAGAGACACACAAAACTTGTTTCAAAACACCTAAAGACTAGTCTTGATTTACATGGCTACAGTAACTTCACTTTCAATTTCATGCTCAACCAAAGCATGAAAAAATTGTCAAAGGACCTGAAATTCACTTTCAAACTATCATTTGTAAGTATTTTAAGGAGAAATACTCATTTACCTTTTATACAAAAAGACATGTTTTTTCCTTCATAGCAATCTCAAGTGGTAGTATTGAAAACACACATGTACCATAAAATTTATCCAAAAAAGTGACCTAGATGACTTCATGAAAATCAAGCACATACCCCAACACCCTTAACCAAAATTTTTAGCATGAGTTACTTTGCAAACTTTATTTGTACACTGAATTTCTCATAAAACTACTATTTTCTTATGGGGCCCATGATTTTTATTAAGCTCAAGCCATGATGAAAATGTGCTCAGATGAATTATCTAAAAGTTCAAGTTCATAAGAAAGAAAAAAAATTCATTTAGACACCTAACCAAACAAATTTCTTCATACCAATTTGAACTGGGGTTTAGGAGGGTTTCATACATCTTCAAAAAAATGGATAGAACTTTCTTATTACTCATCCATTTAACCTCAAAATTTTTGCAACATATTTCTATCCCTATGATCTTAAAAAAAAATTATCTTTATTTATCTAAAGAATGCTCCAAAATTTAGCTTGAATGCTGAGAAGTCAAAATTTTAGTTTAGTATACCTTGCATAACCCAATTTTGGTAAAAATGCAATATCTTGCACCAAACTCCTTCTCACGTCCTAAAATGTTTTCCACACCTTCACGACTCCCTTCACCATGCTTTGCAATGGCTAATTTTTCATAAATTCACATGTAATTTATTGGCTAATGTTGGGCCCTGAAATATTGGCTAAGTACCAAAGGGCATGCACGTGCAGGACCAGTAAGAAGAAGGGAACTCAGGGGAAAGTGTGCAAGACAAAGGATTTTAATAATGGTTTAAGTGAAACCATGGCATGCACGGAAGCCAAAACATGGGTTCAAAATACTTATACATATTTTGCATTCTAGAGGCACTTGAGGAAAAACGTGAAGATCCAACTTGGCATCATGAGTGGATAAGGTTTCAGCCTGGAACCTTGGAGGTCAAAAAAAGGATATTACATGTAGGTAATATTCCTAAAAAACATCATTGCAGAGAGTGGAGGGTTTGCAAAAGGATAAGAATTCACCAATGAAATACCACATCGACACTTGGCACATGATTTTTCTAGGAAAGAAGGCATGGTGGTGGGAGCTGATCTTATAAAAAGAGATGCTCAGGCTAGAGGAAAGGGAGATATAAGAGAGAAAGAGGATAAGAGAGAAGAGGGACGAAGATATAGAAAAAAATACAAAATGCAAGAGATGATGGGAGACAAAGGGAATGCATAGAGAACAAGAAGAATAGTAACAAGGTGTTGCAGTAATGCTAGGGTTTAGAGCACATAGTGTTAAGGGAAGTAAGGGATGCCATAAACCTTTGTATGGCACTAGGATTTGTAATAATGGTTAAAATGGGAAAATTATAGTTAGGATCTCATATGGGGAAGGACTTGTGAGAGTTAGGTCCCTGTCATTTACTGTGTATGGTTTGAGGTGACCCTTTTGATTGTAATGTGGCTACCTGAACTATGTTAAATCAATATATCATTGGGTTCAATCTATATATTTTTCTTAAGGGTATAAATCCTCATGTCATTTGAATTATCATAGCTTAGATCTAGTTTATTATGCTTCTTGTAATGTTCTTTAGCTTTTGTGATGCACTAATGTTAGATCTGCTAGTCACATTTTCTACCTCTTTAAATAAGTGAATGTAATTTTTATTTTGCAAATCATCCTCCATTAATAGCAGAACCATATCACAAATCTCACATAAAGGAGGGGCTCGACACCCACTGCATGCCTCGGGTGAGCACCCAACACCCGCTTGGTGATAGGCCGACGCGCTTATGGTTAGTAAAGTTATTAAGGGTAAATAAATGACTACATCTTGGTTCTGTTTCCGAGACCTCTTTTTGAAGCTATTGTGAGAATGATGCATGATGACAGAGTGCTTTACCTTGGATAGTGTCAAATCATGGCTTAAAAGCATAGAGGATGAGTTCACTCAGAGATTTAGTACTGGACTTGAGTTTGATGCATGTAAATAGGTATAAGAGCACCTATATCATGAGTTATATGAGACTTTTTTTTTCTTTCTAATGGATTTATATGAATTGCTTTCGGCGTATGCATCTAGATCAAGCTAGTACTACAGACCTTGTGTATGGACCCAAGATGATTATGAGAGGCTGCATGATATAGATCTAAGTTGGACATGTATTTTTGATCATTGGTGGAGTAGAGTGTTGACGAGTTACACCTTGGAGTACATGATTTATATGTATTCCTGTCCGTAGTTTTTTGAGTTTGAGTTCTTGAGGGAGCCAAGAGGATAGTTCTTGCATGCTATCCATTTAACTATAACTATCTTGATCATTACACTGAGTTTAGAAGAATTTCAAATGGCTGGATAAGCTTCTTCTGAGCACTGGGTGAGGAAGTTAGGGTGGAGAAAGATGGCGGACCTTACAGCTGAAAAAGATAGTGAAGTGAGATGACTCAAGTATAATGAAGCTCATGAGAGGGAGTTAGATAAACAATGTGAAGTTTTAGGAGTGATGGATTTATGGAGGTAGACATTGTTGGAAGGAATTGAGGTTCACGTAGAGGACGTGGAGCCTGAGCATTATATGCTACCCCATCTTGGCAAGCACGGGAGAAAGACCCCTTCAGCTTCTAATGAGAGCTCGTCACTTGGAGAAAGGAGAGATGTTGGCATGCATCTAAATCTACCTAGTGACCAATCTTTGGTGCTTAATTTTCCAAATCTAGATATTAGTATTGCTAACCCAGTTGGTATTGGTGGGAGTGATCGATCAACACCTAGGAGATACAAATTTTCATTTGGAACATCCATGGCTACACAATCATTTCCTATGTTTGGAGGTATATTGTCTGGAGTAGCATTTGGGAAAAATAAAGGTACACAAAGATTGGGTATCACATTTGGAAGTGGTGTGGGAAACACATATGGTAGTGGTGCAATATCACATACTATTGGCGTGTAGTTCAGCACAACAATGGGGACACAAAGCACAACCAATTTAGGACCTTTACCAGCTACAGGAGGTGGATCTGGTTTAAAAGGAACTGGAGAAGCTGATGGACCTGGTGGATCTAGAGGATCTTGTGGATTAGGAGGGACAATTTCTAGTGGATCTGGTGGTAGAGGAAATACTATATGGATTCAAGGTTTTAGATCAGAAAGACATAGGCCTTAACCACCTCAACAAGTATTTTTTGAAATTTATTTGCATCTACAAGATTAAAAATTGTGTTGAGGATGTTGTAGAGCATGTACACAAATGTGAGTTGTTATGGCATGCAAAGGGGATCACTACCTTGGAAAGAAAGGCATGTCAGTTTGCAACAACATTGCAAGGACATGCACATAGTTGGTACCAGAAGTATGACCCCCACTAGACAATGGTAGATTACATCACATTTCATAATGCCTTCTTAGTTGAATTTCATATTCCTGAGTTCTAACAAAAGAGCATTAGTGCACTGAAGGAAATTTAACAAGGTATGGAAAAGAGTGTGAAATAATATGATGAGCAGACTCTCTTGTTTAAACTTTCGTATGACACTCATCCTTCTCAACATTCTCAATGGTTTGTTAGAGGTTTGATAACACATTTTAGGAGAGTACTTTTTCACAAGAATTTCATAGACCCGCATGAGGCTTTGGAGGCTACGCTGCGCGCTGAGGCTGTTAGAAATGTGGATACTGGTGCTAGCCCTTTTCTTCAAGCTCATATTTTTGTAATGTAAAATTCATTTGAGAAGCTATCTTTGAACTCATCCCATGAGACTCACAGTGGCCTATGGTGCACATATTATGAGGTGGAGGAGAATATGAAGAATAGTTGTCCTAGGAGATCAGTGCACACCATGATAGTAGACTGTAAGATTTTCCACGAAGATCATGATGCAAGTAGGTGTCCACTATTATAGCATGTGATTCATAAGAATGTGTCTTGATATTGCAATATTTACACCTCTATAACTCATGACACTAAGGATTGTAGATTGATTGACCAGATACATGATTTCATTGATATTGGTGTGTACAAGACCAATATTGCAAACAATTCCAAGGATGATGGTCACCATTATGAAGGATGCATAGATGGAGGAGCTCGTGGAATAGGATTTCATAGAGGATTTAGAGGTTGTGGTAACCACAGAGCTAGAAGAATTGAGTTCCTGTATGGAACTTGTTACAATTGTGGGTCTATGGAGCACTATAAGCATGAATTTCATGAACTACTATAATGCTCTTGGTGTGCAAATAAGCACATGTATGAAGATTTCCTAGATACATTTGAACATATGATCTAGAAACACTGGAAAGACAAAGGCGTCATGATGGTAAGTGTTAAGAAAACATACTCACAGTGGATGCCAAGAGTGGCACATGAGTCGGAGCTATAACCTGTACTGGTGATGATGTGAGCTAAAGTTGTGCATGCCAAGGAGATACCAAAGCAGAGACTACTTATTATGAGGGAAGACATGGTGTATGGGAAGTATCTGGACCCTATCCATTAGAATAAATTTTATTAAGAGACCATGGACATAATCAGGAGTCTTCAAGGGGAAATTCAATATCTGAAGGAACAATCCTGAAAGTTGGAGCAAAAGAAGAGCGTTGAGGCTCCATAGAAGGATCTAGATGATGTCAAGGACGTATGTAAAATTTTGAGGTAAGAAAATATCATTCCTCTGTTAGGATAACGGTTGAGTAATAAAATACTAAGTGTTGGAGCAGAGTGCGAGAGGTAGGTTATGCATGTTGACCTCCCCCTCCACAACATCGACTATGATAAGGAGATTACCTTAAATACAGTTGTTGATGGATGGATCCTAAGAAAATTTTTGATTAACATAGGTGCACAAGTCAATGTTCTCACCATGGATGTATGGAATCAAATGGGAAGGCCCCCATTATAGCCATTTTCAATTTTTTTGTATATGGCTAAACAGACAAAGGCAATGCCCATTAGTGTTTTAAAGGATGCCGCTATCACTATCCAAGGGGAGAAATTCACTAGGGACTTCAAATTATTAGCTCTTAGTGAGGTGGAAAACTTCCTAGCATTACTTGGGCACCCCTGGTGCTATAAGAACAATGTCGACTTGTGTTTTAATAAGGGGTGCATAATTTTTTAGAACAAAGAGGAAAGCTGTATCATTCCTTTGATATATGGGAAGTCAATGCCCTATATTGAACCTTTAGGAGAAGAGGACCTAGACAAAATTTATGTGTGCACTATTCGGGACCCTAAAGTATTACAACCAATAAAGGAGGCATTATTCAGTTGGAATACACTCAATCTATAAGTGATAAAACTAACATGGAATGTGAAAATTAGGCACACGGGACATATGAGTTTGTGGGAAGGTAGTTAAGAGGATATGTGATAAGGATAGCAAAGGTGCTCTCAATCAAGTGCTTAGGAGGAAATAAGTTGCCAAGTTATTTTGGAGGAGCCAACCCTGATGTTTTCCTACAAGAAATGGAGACCCAGTGGAGAAATGAGAATGAGATGAGAAGGATGCTCAGTTATACCTTGCTTAGGACCACAACACATTGGTATGTGAACCATCTCAAAAGCATTCTAGAGTGGTGCAAAGTGAGAATCATGTTCTCTATTAGGTTTTTCCCATATCAATGCATCTACTATCACATGAGATTATCATGGGAAGGAGCCTGACTCATTTTACATCCAAGCATGTGAGAAGGCATCGATGGAAGGAATAGAAGAATTTCCACCTTCTTTATGTGTACAAAAGTGGTACTCCACTTGAGAAGGTTGCACGCGTGCATGGTACATTCACTCAGAGATGCATCATCATATATGAAATTTTTAGGAATTGATAGATGACCTCCTTCAAGATTTTGAATATCAAAACACCAAGCCATTGGTAGATGAGGCATTACAAGATGTTAAGAACCTAACGATGGGAGATATTGCCATGGTAGAGGATAGAATATTTGAATTATTGGGTGAACCTAGTTTTGAAGTGGCTGTTGATGAGAAATAATCAGAGGAGATGTAACTTGAGCACACATGCATGGAGAAAGAAAAAGGAAAATTAGTTTATGTGATTGAAGGTGAAGAAATAGAAAATTTAGATGTTAACCATACTGAAGGTATGCATGAAGTTATGTATAGTGTTGATGATAAAGTACGCGCATACCATGAACCACTCAAGAAAAAGAAGGTTAACATTGGCTTATAAACAGAACCTAAGGAGGCAACTATTGGGGACTATTGGTAAGAAAAGGAGGTTTCAAATATCATTGATCTATTGCACAAGTTTCAGGACTTATTTCCACACGGGTACCATGAGGTGAAAGGATTTCACCACTCCTTGGGGGAAATGAAAATCAAGCTAAAGGAAGGAGCGTGCCCAATTCGAAAGAGACATTATCAAAGGAATCCAAATATTTGCATCAAATTCAAGAAGGATATTGATAAGATGATCACATCAGGAATCATTGAGGCCATGTAGGAATCATAATGGATAAGGCTGATGGTCATTAGTATTAAGAAGGATGGAAGGATAATGATTTGTGTTGATTATAGGGATTTGAATGCAGTATGTGTTATTGACCCTTTTCCAACCCCATTCACTGAGGATATCTTGGAAGGAATAGCTAAGCACAAGATATATTCTTTCACAGATGGATTATCAGGGTATCATCAAGTTAGAATTGTAAAGGACGACGAAGAAAAGACAACTTTCACCACTAAGTGGGGGAAGATTTTCCTACACAGACATGCCTTTTGGACTGAAGAACACACCTGTTGTGTTTTTCACGCATTATGTTTCAGACATTTTAAGACTTCATTCATAAGTTTCTTCAAGTCTACCTTGATGATTGGATGATATATGTGCTAGTAAGTGATCATTGTGACAATTTGAGGTTGATATTTGAAAGATGTTGACAGTTGAGGATATCCCTCAACATTAAGAAATGTGTTTTTGCTACCCCATTTGGAACCTTGTTGGGGCATATCATAGGTAAGGAAGGTTTTCTGGTGGATCCTACCAAAGGTGTTGTTATTGTAGGATTGGGGGAACCTACCAGCCAAAGCGCAGTGCGTGGATTCCTTGGGCATACGGGGTATTACACAAAATTTATCAAGGGGTATACCAAGATCACTGCATCATTGGAAGAGTTACTAAAAAACAAAAGTACATTTCACCAGGGAGAGGTGCAACAGATGGCATTTGATACATTGAAGAATAAGCTTATCATTGCACCCATATTACACTTTCCTTGTTGGGACAAACCATTCCATGTACATGCTGATGCTTCAAGGATGGAAATTGGGGAAATTTTAACACAACTGGGAGAAGGAATTATTGACCACCTCTTGTGTTTTACTAGTAGGAAGTTAACACCAGCATAGTAGAACTATACTACTACTAAGCACAAAGCATTGTCAATGATCTACGCGTTGCACAGATTTAGGTAGTATCTACTAGAAATACCCTTTATCTTCTACATGGACCACATGGCATTGAATCACTTAGTGAACAAGATAGTTTTACAAGGGCGCATATGTCAGCAGGTCTTGTTGTTCCAAGAATTTGAGTTTACTGTAAGTGTGAAACTGGGTAAGATTAATTTGGGACCTGACCATTTATCAAGGATTGGCTCAGGGGAGAATGCGCAGAGCATTGATGATACAATTCTAGATGCACAAATTTTTAGATTATAGTGCACACCCTTTGACTTGGAAGATATTGCTATGTTATTCAAAATGGGTGTGGCACTAGAAGAAAAGATGACTTTGGAAAGAAAGTAGTTAGCAATATGTATCGTGGCCTACATGTTAATTAGTGGAGACCTATACAAGCTCGATTGTGATGAGGTTTTGCACCGGTGTGTGTTAGAGCATGAACACATTACAATCATGGAGGAAGCACATGGTGGGATTGCAGGAGGACACTATATAGGGAATGTAACCGCACGTAAGATCCTTCTAGTAGGTTTTTGGTGGGAAACAGTTTACAAGGATTGTATTGAGTTTTGCAAGAACTGTGACCTTTTCCAGCACCTTAGAAAATCAAGAAGAAGAGACGAGATGCCCTTGAGACCGATAGCTAGCACAAAACCATTTGAGAAGTGGGTGATTGATTTTATAGGACCAATTTCACTTACCGTGTGAAGGATTGGTTTGCACTATATGATTACTTGTACTGACTACTTAACGAGGTGGGTGGAGGAAATGCCTACAAAGGATTACACAACAGAAACAACAACTAGGTTCTTATGGGAAAATATAATCAGTAGATACGGGTGTCTACAAAGTTTAACAAGTGATATGGGTACTCATTTCTTGAATGAGACCGTCAGACTCTTGTTGATAGAATTCATGGTAGCCATCACAATACTACCCCCTATCACCCACAAGCTAATGAAACTGCTGAGGCATTTAACAAAATTTTTAATCACACATTAACCAATATTTTAGATGTGGGAAGAAAGGATTGGGATGAAAAAGTTTCTGTTGTGTTATGGTCATACCAGACTATGTATAAAAGATTGAATAAGGGATCACATTTTCAATTGGTGTTTGGTGTGGAAGCAATGTTACCTATTGAGTTCATGATACAAATCACTACATATAGCACACATAGGAGGGTTAGCTGATGAAAAAGTTCTTGAGGAGAGGATTGATAAGTTAATGTAGTTAGATGAGAGGAGGGCTATTGCACGTTGGAGTCAAAAAATAGAAAAATCTAGGTAGAAGGCATGCCATGATAGACACATCAAGAACAAAAATTTTGAGGTTGGGAAAATGGTTCTATTGTATGATTCCAAGTTTCTGTGCCATCCTGGGAAATTCAAATTCTATTGGATGGGCCCATACATTGTATCATATATACTTGATTTTGGTGCTTGCCAGTTACAAGACGTATATGGAACATGGTTACCAATCCATTTCAATGGGAGTAGGCTGAATCCCTACTATAAATAAGTCTTCCCTATATTTGTAAATAAGGAAATATTGCCATGTAGCCTAGGATTTCCCTTAATAAATTTCCTTTATTTATGTTTCCCCTTCTTGTTGCGTAGTCCCTTTCTTTTTGTTTATTGTGTGCACATTGTGCATTGGTAGCCACTTATTATTTTTAAAAAAATTCTATGCACAAATGATTGCGTATCTATATTTTTGGGTGGAGTGATGTGATAAGTAATGAAAGATAGTAGTAGAAGCTATGTTTTGATGGACCAGATTAAAGGATCAAAAGTGCGTAGTTTGGAAGAGCATGCGTAGAAAAGGTGAACATAAGGAGTTTTGGTGTCAGGAATAGTTTACAAAAACAAAGTACAAGGGTGAGAAGCATTGGAACAACATGAGGTAGGCAATGTTAAAAATCAAGGTAAGGACAGAAGAAGTGCCTTGGGCATGGGGGGTAAAAATCTTGAAGGATGGCTTTATAAGAAAAATATGCCTTTATTGCAAAGGTACTTTGGTATGTGATATGGAATTTATCGCAGAAAAATGAAAAAACTATAAATAGAAGGTCTGGGTACATTATTGTTTACCTTGCATTTGTGATATCAAAGAGCTCTTGTGAACTAGGGCATCCTTGAGGAAAATTTGCATGGAAAAATGGTTGTGAAGATTTGAGTGCATAGCTAGTTTGTTCAGTGAACCGGGGTGGAAAAATAGTACATGAGCATAAGGGAGAGGGTCGTAGAAGTTTTTGAATCTTGCAAGTGATTATATTGTCTTGTGGAAGGAAGGGTTTTCTTGGTTAGGGTTCCACAGCTAGGGCATAGGATTGAAGAGATTTCCGTGAAAGGGTAAATCCGTAGAATTGAGCAGAGCCAGGGTCAGAAGGGAGAAATAAATTTTAGTGACCCAACACAAAAATGGCACCAGGGAAAGAAGCAACTGTTTCACCAAAGAAGGGCAAGGGAAAAGGGAAACAAGTTGTCTCCACCAATTTAAACAAGGAATATTATGTGAAGATGCAATACCTAGATGGCACATTGCTTGGAAAAGAATGGGTGTCTCACATAAGAAATATGGCCACGAGTGACTATAACCATTGAATGAGCACCACCAAGAATGAGATGGCCTTGGAAAATGTTTTCCCTTTAGACAAAAGGAAAACAAATGGAATGATGATGTACGATGATGAGGTAAAGGTGAAGATGGAGAAGTCTGGGTTATTGCAACTCTATGAGTTTTCCTATTTCAGAAATCTTGAGCAACTGTACCAGTGGTTAATGTTGCACGTACATGAAGATAATTTCTACTTCATATGATGTTAGATGCGGATGAATCCCCAACTAATCTCTAAATTTACTAGTCTTACCTATGAGGGAGAATCGTTTGATGATGACTTGGATGATAAGGAGGCCATCAAGAAGAGTGTTGAAGCCTATGAATATAAGAAGGCATTGCGATACTTCGACATCTCTATGATTTCCAAAACTGTAATGAGGATGGTTACATGCTTGGTCACAAAACTAAATGGGCAAGAGAGATGGACATAGATCAACAAGGCTTGGTTAAATTTTTTCCAGAAGATCTCAGAGGGGACCATCTATAACCTCTCAGTGTTCATATCAAAAGAAATCATCAGTGCCACACGTGATGGAGAAAATATCATGTTTGGTAACGTCCTCCTTACCATTGTATTTTTAGAGATTGGAGTGATTGATGGGCCAGATAAATTTTTATGGGAGTATCCAAATGAGAACCCTTCCCTTGCAAAAATATTTGAGAAGTACACTTGCGACACCATAATAGCCACCCACAAGGCATGCCTAGAAAAATGGTATAAGAGGATACCTGACCACTTTCTTTTTTTACTACAAGGAAAATATGAATTTGTTGTATACTAACATTTTTGCATTTGTAGGTTTACTCTAGCAGATGGTGCTAAGAGTCCCTGGTGCAAATTTCCATTCTCCTTCACAAAAAAATACTTCAAGGCTGGAGTCAATAGATTCAAAGAGGCAAAGAAACTAAGGTTTGACCTCAGCACGGAAGACTAAGATTACCATGAGCTATGTAGGACATTGATATATCCAAAGAAGTGCACCTATGTGGAGAAGTATGTCTCCCATGACATACATATGGTCAATCCAGTAACATTTCCTGTTGGTGCAAGGACCGTAGCAAGGGTATACCTACATATAAGGCCAAAGTATGAGAAGGGTGCTTACATTGAAAATGATGTCTCTATCCCAGAAGTCCCCAGCATAAGGAATAATTCCACGCCAAGGAAAAGGGAGAGAGAGGAGGCCCTTAAGAAAAAGGCATTAAGTGCACATACAACATAGTATGTAGGCATGTAGTAGTAAGGTATAAGGCCAAACACCTATGCAAGAAGTAAGAAGTCCCCCACAGGAGAAAAAGATAAGACCCATGAGGAAGAGGTGCTAGAGTAAGAGAAGCCCCCTGTACAAGAAGAGTCGCCGAAAAGAAATAAGTCACCTAGAGACGAAGAAAAAGAAGAGTCTTCTATATTGGAATCATGAATTAGGAAGAAACAAAGGGTAACAGAAAAAGGAAGACTCAGAAGAAATAAAGAGCACGGAGGCTGACATGGGTGACGTGGATGGTGAAAATCACAGTGAGGCTCAGTACCATCCTATGTACAATGTAAACGAGTCAGAGGAAGAGGGAAATGAAGAGAAGGATGAGGATGAAGGAGGTGCTCATGGAAAGAGGGGAAGTGAAGAGGTCAACATGAAGGATCAAAGGACTCCAATCCTGACTAAGGAGTAGATAAAGGATGCCGTATAAAGGGAGGTGATAGGAATCATAAAAGACTTGGTGGATCAATAGGTGGAGTGCAACTCCAAAGAATTTCTCAAGGAGATGGAGGGAAGTGACATCATAGAAAAGGAGTATGGAAGCCTAGGAGGAGGTGCCATCCTGGAGGTAAGATTCCCAAAGGCAACGAACATAGGAGGGAAGGGTATGGTATCGACGCAAGAACAAGGGATGACTTACATCAATGATCCAAGTAAGGTACTAAGCATGCATTTCCAAAGTACCATACATTCAAACCAACTTCTTGTGTGGTTTTATTTCGATGAGGACGGTGAATAACCATGCACAAGGAAGATGTTGTCTTAGGATTTTTAGTCAAAAATTGATGATCCCAAATTACAGGCCAACAATGAGGCATTGATGAAGATACTAGATACCAAGGTAGTAAACCCTCTGGTGAATTCTCAACAACTATCAGATGAGAAAGTTTCGAATGCACTCAATAAGGTATCATTGGAGGTTGAGGCAAGGATATTATGGAGAAATGATAGAGTAAGGTTCCTAGAAGAAGAGCTTGAAAAGAAAAATGAAGAGATCATTGAATATGACAAGGAGCTAAAGCAAGAGGAGATAATTAGTGCACAATTAAGGCATGAATTAAGGGAGGAGAAGGAAAATGTGTGAGATATCCATAAGAAGATATAAACTATTTCAGACACTATAATCTTGAGGCACCCAGACTTGGCCTAGTATGAGAAAAAATATGAGTCGACCATGCAACGCTTGTAATACCTAACCCGCATCCTCACTATGGAGAGGAGACCACTCACATTGGAATCAGTAGAAGAGGAATTGGCACACCATAAGGAGAAAGAGAAGCTCAAGATTGGGAAGATGGTTACTTGATATTCTGAGCTCCTTGCCGCTGTGAAGACCGCAAAAAAAATGGCTATGGCTATTTATGAAAATTGTGTTGACAGAGACAGGGTAATAAGCATACTATTTTCTATGCATGAGATAGATCTAAAGGAGTTTCAATAGAAGAACAAAGGAAATAGGGTGGAGTGGGATAAGATCCTAGCCAAAATTGAGACCTTGCAGGGTTCGATTAAGAATGAATTTAAGGAACTATATCCCTAAGTCACCTACATAATATATGCGCTAGATGATCTTAACAAGTAGCTAGAAGGAATTGTAGAAATGTTGAATGCTAAGAGCAACACATCAAGTTTTTATGATTTGAGCACTATACTAGGTGACCTACTTTAGCAAGCACAGAGTGAGGTGGATTCCTGGGAAAATATTGAAGCAACAGTAAAGAAAGAATTCCGACTCCTCCTACAAAAGTAGCAGATTCTTCCATTATTTATTCATTTGTCTCTATCCCATTATTCCTTATTCTTTAAAGAAGCAAGATGTTCTCGAGGACAGAGAACATGCTTAGTGTGGGGTGATATTGGGCCCTAAAATATTGGCTAGGTACAAAAGGGAATGCACACGCAGGACCAATAAGAAGAAGAGCGCTCAGGGGAAAGTGCATAGGACAAAGAGGTTTAAGAAAGGTTTAAGTGAAACCAGGGCGCGCGTGGAAGGTAGAACATGGGTTTAAAGGACTTAGCCATATTTGGAATATTAGAGGCACTTGAGGAAAAACGTGAAGACCCGACTAGGTGTGATGAGTGGATAAGGTGCCAACTTGGAACCTTGGAGGTCAATAAAATGATATTCCAAGTAGGGAATATTCCTAGAAGACATCACTGTAGAGAGTGGAGGGTTTGCAAAAGGATAAGCATGATTCAATGGAAGACCACATCGACACTTGGCATGTAATCTATCCAGGAAAGAAGGCATGGCAGTGGGTGCTGATCCTATAAAAAGAGATACTCAATCTAGAAGCAAGGAGGATAAGATAGAAGAGGGACTAAGGGATAGAAAAATATAGAATACAAGAGAGGATGGGAGACAAAGGGAACTCATAGAGAATAAGAAGTAGAGTAACAAGGTGTTGCAATAATGCTAGGGTTTAGAACACGTAGTGCTAAGGGTTGTAAGGGATGCCATAAACCTCTGTATCGAACTAGGATCTATAATAAGGGTTAAAATGGGAAAAGTATAGTTAGGATATCATATGGGGAAGGATTTTCAGGAATTAAGTCCCTGTCATTTACTGTATATGGTCTGATATGACCCTTTTGATTATAATGTGGCTACCTGGACTATTAAATCAATATATCTTTGGGTCCATTATGTATATTTTTCTTAAGGGTGTAAACCCTCGCGTCATTTGAATTACCATGGATCAGATCTAGTTTATTATGCTTCTTGAAATCTTCTTTATATTTTTTTGATGCACCAATGTTAGATCTGCTAGTTACATTTTCTACCTCTTTAAATAAGTGAATGTAATTCTGCTTTTGCAAATCATCCTCTATTAATGGTGGAACCGTCTCACAAAGATCATATAAAGGAGGGGCTCGGTGTCCATGCTTTCCTTGAGTGAGCACCCAACACCCACTTGGTGATAGGCCGATGCGCTTGGGGTTAGTAAAGTTATTAAGGGTAAATGAATGACTACAACCAATCTCATTTGTGTATGCTAAACTTACTTATCCTGAAGGCAAACCCTACCAATGACCCTAAATATGCCTCCAGACATTGAATTATGACATGTAGATTCATATTATTACTCTTGAAAATGTTCCTACACACTTCTGATTCCTGAACTTGCTTGTTATGGCTTGTTTTTCTTCATATCCAAATGTTGGGTGCCTAAAATAGGCCAATTTGGGCTAGTTTACACTACAACTCACCATGAATTTCTATTTATTCTCCTTGGAGCCCCTTAACCATGTAATATCAAGTGATTTATGTCTCTAAAATGCTTCACCATGAACCTCAAGCCTTCACTTCACCTTTCCAGGTCACTTTGCTAACTAGGCCTAGGGATTAGGCATCCTGAACTGAGCTAGTCTGACCAATTCCACTCTTATTCCCCTGTATTCATCCTTCCAACCCCGCTTCCACATCATATTCATGCTATAAAATGTAATACATCATCCTGGTATGTTCTCACATCATCACCTAGCCTCTACGAGTCACTGGCTCCTCAAGAAGTGAGTGTTTACTAAGGTGTTCTCAAGCCTCTGACCTATTCTGCCTTACCTAACTCACTCCAAGAACCCTCTATATCTCTTGAATCTAGATTTATCATTAATATGCCTTCCACATTGGTGAAAAATCAATATTCACATGCCAACAATATCCACCTTTGTCATTGATGGTAAAACCTCTTAATTCTTCTCCCCCTTTTTGCATTATTGACAAAGTACCTAGTTTTAGTTCATGGTCTACTCTTGCATAAAATTACTTGACTCCATCTTGGTTGGAAGCACCACACAAACTCATCACTCAATATATCTCTCTTATCTCTCCTTGCTTTTACTCTATTTTTGGTCTTCACCATGTATTGAATTTACTGTTTCTCCCCTTGAGAAGATACTTTCATAGCACATACACATGCCAATAACTTGATATCTGAGTGAAATTAGCCTTTTAGCACATGAACATACCTATCTCAACTTATAAGACTCAAAACTAGTCTTAGTTATTTCATATAGTAATTATGAGTAGCTTTTAGGATTAATGGTCTCTAAAGCAACTTTTTAAAGCATTTTAGGCCAACTTTGTCCATCCATAACATAACATACTATGCTTGAAACATTCCTTTCTTTCTCCCCTTGAGTTTTTAATATCCAAAGGTATCTACCTATGCCAAATATTTCCTTTTATATTGTCCTTGAGTCATCTAGGTGGGTCCTCATTTATACCTCTTCCCTTAACCTCATTTTTAATGTCTATAGTCTTATTAAGATGATATGGATATTTACAATGTTGTGAATCTTGTTCCCCCTTAGAGTAGTTATCAAATCCTCCATTATTCTTCCACTCTTAGACTTTCAACATTTAAAATGCTATGTTGAGGATCATAGAAAGTTCCTTTTCCTTGAGATTAGCTTCTCTAACCTGTACGATGTCTTTCTTAAAGTTTTAACACCATCACCATCTTTGGATTATGAATTACTCTGTCAAAATATCATTTGAGTTCTTGTACCAACATTGATATGAACTTGTTTTATCGCATACTCCATATGTCCTCCTTCAAAGTTGTCCCTTGCTCTGCATGCATATATCTAACCTCTAGGTGACTAATTCATGGCTTTAACAACCTTTAACATCCATTATATTGATACATTAGCTAGGTTTTACATTTTTTCTTGACTATTTATCTCAAAAATTGAAAAATTACACTTCCTTGATGCTTTATACATCTTATTATGTATTTAATATGTTGGAGCAACAAGGATCTCATTCAGTTTGAGTGCTATGTTCTAAGTTCCTGACAAAGCTAGTTTGGTGGAACTCAAATCAACCAAGAAGTTTGTATTTTGAAGTAGAAAACTTCCATTCAACCAATGTAACCTATGTGATTACAACATTTAATGAAAAACCAATTATCATGACATTATGACCCCAAGGAGAATCATTATACTCTGTCTTTTCTTCTAAATTATACTTTTACACCTTACTGTGCAACTACAAACTGCTCCTTGAACAAGTAATATTTTCCTTTTGTTCTTCTACAACACTCTTACCTATTTCTAAACTCCCATTCAAGGTTTTTTCTACCATTGGCATGGATCAACTTAGAATGCAGAAGCTTAACTCTACTTAGTTGCTCAAAAACTGTCTTTCATTGCTCTTGAGAACATGAATTTGGTGAATCCATGGTTGGAGACTTGTGTAGACTTTCCATGTAAAGTGAGAGCACTTTTCAACACCTACTTTGGTCTTCTAGGCATGGTATAAAATATTGGATCAATTCCCTATGCAAATGTCCCTTCTTCTCTAATCCTTCTATAAGCTTCACTCTTGTTTACCAACCCTTCTTTAAGACAAAATACAATTTATCTTTTGATGCAAATCTTTAAATTACAAACTACCCATCATTCTAAGAACCCATTTGGGAGTTATATCTCTCAGAAAAAACTCATGTAACCTTTATTTGAAGATTTTTTTTGAATTCCACAATAGCAGGGTCTTGAGTAGGTTACCCATACACACCTACAACCATCTAAGGGTACTTTCATGAGATGTAAGAGATATATATTGAATTGGATCTTGAATCCCAAAAATTCTATGCAAGGAATGGTCAAGGATCATTTGTCCAATTTTTCACCTTCTGATTCAATTGTTTAGCCCATAAAGCTTCAAACCCTAAAAGGGTTTTTGAGTGAACCCGAGAGAAGACCAATCACTATAAAGTGAACACAAATTTGTTTCAAGCTATGAGAATTGTACTTAAAGTCTGTTATGTCATTCTCCACATAAAATTCTTACTAAAAAAGATCTATGTTTTTGTTACTAGTGCGAATAATTCCAACTTACCCCTGTCATTCCACTTTGGGACAAAGTTTCTCAAGTGTTCACTAGTTTAATCTTCACTGAAAGATGTATTTATGATGGAAAAAATCTATATTATCATGGAGAAACTCTTCATGCTATTAAATTCTTCATATTCACTTCTTGCTACTCTAAGATACCTTTCAAAACTTGAGCATGTTATACTTTGTCAGATCTTTGTGTCATTTTTCTTTGAAGGGAATTGGAATGATAGTGAACAATGTTTCTTAAAATCAACACACATGATTATCTTTGTAATGCCTTGAATAATTATGAAATCATAGCCTTATCTTCACTTCATGCATCTTCGTGACAGAGCTCCATTTAAATATTTTTCCTCATATTTGACCTCATTGTCTCTTGATGATCCAAATTTGATTTTCAAATAGTTTTTACTCATATATCTACCACATGGCATATCAAACATGTAGTGTACAGTCCTCCATCAATTTCTCATGCTTCATTTGCAGTCCATGGTTACTCTACAACATTTAAAGATATCATGACTTGACTGTAACTTTTTAGGGTTCACATGACTAGCTATTTGTCTTGAGCTTGACATGTTATTCATGTGATTTGACTTAGAGTGCCTGAAACATATCTAGGGGTTCTTTGGTCAACTTATAAACTTGAGTCTTTTTGACATGCCATCACTTTAAGGTCTCTTTCACCCTCGAAATTAGAGAATATCTTCTTAGTTGGTTACTATAACCTTTGACACTTTTTATATGGTATGGAATTTAAAGACTAACCCATATTTTTGTCCACTCATGAGACTTATATATACACTCCTTTAAGAAAGTAATCTTACTGAAGCAACAGACCTGTAGAAGACTATGTTAACTTACTATGACACATTTTGATGTAAGCTAGAATTTACCAGTAAAATCCCAGGCATGCTGGCACATCACTCAACCTAGATTGAGCACTCACCTGAAGTGCACACAGGTACCATACCCATCTTTAGGGTTTCTATTGTAGGATGTTAGCATGATAAAGAATTAATGCATTCGGACCCATAATTAATACATCATTCTACAGTGCATGTTCAAATCTAGATCTAAAGAATAACAGACTAAATGATAACCATGATGAAATAAAGCATGCAAGAACCAATTATACTTAGAATTAACACTCTAATTCAGCCAATACACTCCATTATATAAAAAATGCAGGAATACACATAAGCTTCTTACAATACTAGCATCATATACTCATGCGCATAACAAATCTGACAACATACTCTCACAGTAATCCAATTCTTACATATCTCTTTTTAACTATGCAGTTTATTACATATTTATAAGGGTGGGGACTTTCCCTTCACCTCTTATCTATTCCCAAAATAGTTCACATGCTGAAAATAGCCATGTGCCTTTACAATTACAGCCAAACATGCAAGTGCACTAACAATAGATCTCTCCTAGTTAACTATCAGTTGCAATTATGTCTTTAGCCTGCATCCATGAAAAGTGCTCCATAGCCACTTTTCAAAAAATATCTGATGTGTATCACACAAGTCTTTTCCCATTTGTGTGCTCTACACACCATCTTCCAAAAATAGATCATAATCGTGAAAATAGCTAAGTCCCGAAATCTGTCTCTGTCCTCCGCACATGATTCCTTCCCAATCCTCACGCGCCTTTGAACGTGCTCTGCTCTTACACACAAATATTCCTATATTCCTTTTGCTAAGTGCTATACATTGTCTACTCAACATTACCCCTCACTAACTGCATTACCACCCCGATAATGGATACTTCTTGAATAATAAAGAATAAAGTAATGGAAAGAATGTTAAAAAATTTCTATACAAAGAGTAGTTCTTTCCTCTGCATCACCCTTTGCTTCAACTGGAAGAATGAGCTCTAGATATTCTTCTTTTATTAATGCCTCTAAGGTCTACCATTCACTCAGCGTGGCCTGTGCATTTTCTTGGATGCTCACTACAATAGACTCTAGCTCATCCTGCGCAATGTCTCCCTTCTCATTTTGTAATACTAGCATAATGTTAGCCATTATAGACATTCTTCCTTCTAGCAGATCCATCTTATGTGCTATAGTCTTTCCTAGTTCATCTAATCATTCCTTATGAGGTTTTTGTGTTGTTACAAGGGGCCTCACGCTTTGCTTCAACCACTGCCATTCTATCCACACGTCCCAATGTTTCATCCTTCGTAGATTTTATGATTTCATTGTCCTCTACCATTGTTCTTATTTTGATGACTACTTCTGGATCTATGCAAATATTAAATGTTTGATCCGCTTTCTTTAGCTCCTCTTAAAGGTTTTGAAGTAGTGTGTCGTACGATGAATATTTTCTAATCACTGCAGCCTTTTCCCTCTCTGCCTCCTATTCAAGGTCTTTTGGAGCTGACACTTTAACTGGTCCCTCTTCAAACACCATATCAACCAAAGTGCACACATAGTGCATAGCAGTAAAGGGAAATTTTCTTGCACCTTGGGCTCTAAGTGTGGTATTGCTTGGAGGACATGATCCCTGATCTCCTCTACCATGCCAATAAGAACCCCATTATTTTTATGCTTCAAGTCATTTTCTTGTTTTAAGCACGTGATCTCTACATCCTTGGCCTTAATATCTTCTTTCAGTGCCCTAATAGTTGCATCTTTATCCACATTCCTCCTTGCCACCTCTATAGATACCTTTACCAAGGCATTACTTGTTCATCTGACATAACAATAGGAATTACTATTATGTGTCTGGCTTGAGGTGTCTTCTTCAATCTTCTAGATACACATGACTCTTCATAGATGTCGAAGTCTGGTTCATCCATGTGTTTGCATTGACTAAGATAGATGTTTCCTTATGTACACGGTGGCCATATCCTCATCCATCAACTCCATCCATACAAATCCTTAAGGCCCACCATGCTTTGGAAATGGGTGTGAACAATTATATTGTCTTCCTTAGCATAGCCCATGACTGGTGCAGTATATTCCCCACTTTTCCTCTTCAATCTTGGCCCCTAAGGAACTTGAGCACACAGATTTGGATTTTTTTCTGCTATTACTTGAGCAGTCTCTTACACCGTCCCATCTACCTCATTTACTCCTTCTCCATCCTTCATTTCTTCATCCTTTGGCTCTTCCATGTCCTCTGGCGGGGTAGGAGATTCAGGAATGCGCTCTCCTTAGAATCTTCCACCTCCTCATCTAGCTTCAACTTTCTCCTCTCTTTTCTCAGTTGTCTCCTTTTGTGGAGAGAGTCCTGGTGATCTGCGCATTGACTTATGGTGCAGCACCTTGGGTTATGGTTCTTCTGAATACCCTTTTGAAAACGTTTCTCCCCTTGTATTGCATCCAGGTCCTCATCATATCCTTCTTGCACTTGAGGAGGTGTAGTCACATGATCAATTTATACCTTGTTTGTAGGCTACCTTTGTCCTCTATGATCTAGGCTAGCACTATCTTCTCATTCATCTTCCTCCTCATCCACCACTATAGTCCTCTGCAGGTTGTGGAGTTGGCACATTCTCTATTGTATGCTTACCCTTAATCGGCCATGGAAGCGTGAAATCATTTTCCACATATTTTTTGTTCTCCAGCTTGGGCTTGAGTTGAAGATACACAAGCACCGCTCCAACTTCTTCAACTTCCAAGATTACCGACTTCATGCTTATTACATTTGAGATAAGCCTCTCAATGTAGGCAGGTCCATCCTGGATTATACATATGTTTTTCTCAGAGTGTGATAATCACAATCTACCTTATTTTCCTGGAAGTTTAGGTGGCGTGCATATGTGAACCAGTGAAATGATTCCTGTAAGTAGTGTGCCATGAAGGCATATGGCAGTTGCACCAAGGGATCCAAGCTTTGTCCTTTATCACAAATCAGGTGATGAAAAAATGTTGGTAGACTACAAACTTTATTACATTACCCAGCATCGAAGATAACTCCTTGGGTATGTAATATTCCTCTGGTGGAATGTCACATGGAGATTTTCATACCACATCTCTGCCCTCTGTTTAAATGGCCCACTCATGGTCCCTTCACATAAGTACTTATCAAATCTTTCCGCTAGAGATTTATTTTTCGGGGGGGTACTCCCCAAATCTTTTCCTTTGGCCCATTAGATACTCCAATCTCCATAAACATCAAAGACAATAAAATAGTGCCAAAAATAATTTTGACACCTGTACACGCTTCTTCAATGATTGTCTTTGCTATGTGATCCATGATATTGTAGATCACTCCTTACAACATTTTCCTTGCAACGTGCAACCACATTGTATTCACCTGTGACCACCTCTCTTGGTCATTCAACTTTGTTATCAGATGTGCAATTTCCTGTACCACTAAATACTTCTTCAATTTATCAATATCCATGCCACACAGACCCTTGGTATACCATAGCTCCTTTCTTGTCTCCAAGATCACTGTTTTATCTATTAAGTCACTCTCTAGATATGATCCTGAGGCCCTTAATCTTGTCACTATTGAAATCAAGGTGACTGTGATTCTAACCCTCCATCCGATGAAGTAGAAGAAGACCTCATGAACTCTTCTCATCAACCATTGATACAATGGTTCATACTTTCCAAAATATGGAAGCTTGTACAACTAGTTTACTCCAATATTCTTTAACAACTTCTCTCCAGCATCATTGTATACTGACTTGTCTTCTGCTATGTGCTTGTTTGCTTTTTTTTGCTCATTAACACATCTTGTTCCTTCTTATTATCCCATGTGCGATGGTTCTAAGTGCTGATATTACATTTTCAGATGTGGGAATCCCATTCCTATCCCACAATCATGCCCATCGGATACTCTATTTATGAGAAATTACTCTTGGGAAAAATTTCTTCTTCCACTTCGACCTTCTTCTTCCCTTTTACTCTTGTTGCGGGTTCTTTCTTTGGTGCCATTTGAAAATATCTCCTTCCTACCCTCTGTAATGAGAAATTTTAAACCCTAGTTTAAATCTGGTTTTCCATGCCCTAGTGGAAATCGTGTGCCCTAGCTCTTTCATAATGTGTCTTCTTGATTCAAACCCTTCACCTATAGGGACGCAAGCTTCTCCTACGCACAAATCTTCTCTCCATGTATGGTTTCATACTCTTCGAACCTTAACACGATTCACTCGGCTCGTTTGCACTTAGCTCTTTTAAAATTCTCACAATTTCAACAGTAAGAATGAATTTTCATCCCATCCTTATATATATTTTCAAAAAATTAGTGCATTTATTTCTCCTTCACTTACCAACAATCCTCTCATTAATCGAACCATTTTTTTTCTTTCCACACGGTACATCTTCATGCCCAAGCTATAACCTTCTAGCGCACCTTCCTACCTTATAGCCAAAAAATTCTCTTTAGTGCACCTCCATGCACCCAGGTACCTTGGCACTGCACCTTCCCTTGGCAGTTCCCATGGCCCCTTCTTACCTCATTTTATACTTGTGTCTTCATTCATCTCCACCTATGGTCCTTGTTTCCAAAAGCAATCTCTTTTTTTACAATTCTCCAACTTGAATAGCACTCGTAGAACTTTGTTCCTCTCATGTAAACTTATTTTCAATAGTCATTTACCTGGATATATATAACCACCCCATACTAATGGTATGTGTAGTCATCTGTGCATAAAAATTCTTCAAATGATAAATAGCTTCTGGACACACAATACACGCTAATATACGAAGTAAACATAACTCTAAATTACAACGAAGTGGGAAATACATAAAAACATCTAAATGATTTTTTGTTACTCTACCCATGATTGATATTAATTGACAAACAATTTTCCATTGTAAAAAAGTATACACTACTCACATTCTCAATTAAATAATAGATATAAAAGTTAATTTTTCTTACAATGAGAAGATGTACATTTTCATAGTATTATCTTGTTTATAATGGGAAGAATCCCTTTCTCAAATTAATAAATATTACTGTGATTTATAATGCTTTGGTAATAGAATTTTTTTATAAGCAGAAGTATAATATCTATATCTAAAAAATGTCTTATTTACACCCTGTTGTCCACCTCAAAATTTCCCCGCACTAAAGTGAATTTTCTTGATTGAATGTCTTCTCTAACACTTTGAAATGTTAAAAGCCAAGAACTTATTTAACAGATCTGCATTCCTGGGTCATTTTGTGTGTTTACTCTCGTATTGACAAGTATTTTTGGTCCCACATGTCCCGTTTCCATCAACGTGCCCTCTAATTGACAAGCACATGTTTCAAGTACGTGAGTGATAACATACGACCCCAACCAATATACCTTTAGTTTTCTTGGATAGCATAAAAACTTCACGCTTTCTTGTCCCAAATGTCCCAATTTCAAAAGTGCGCTCTGTTCCATTTTCACCCGAAATGCCCCAAGTACTTCACGCGTTTTCGTCCCAAAAGTCCCGAAATGCATTTATGCGCATTCTTCCCGCTTTGCCCGAGCCGCGTGTTTCGCGCATTCGCATTTCACATGTCCCAGATGAACCAAGGGCTATCCATACTTGGGTTTTTTCCATGAATATGTTGCCTTTAAATTGGTAGATATGAATTTAATGCGCATTGATTTCCTTTCTCTCTCCAAAAAGGCTATATAACGGGCAGACCCCCTTTTGCATTTTTCACAATGCTCGAACCCTTGTAATTTGAATTTCCTGCGCACATAACCCGTTCCCTCTGCAAATTCCTTCCAGAGTCTGGATTGAATTTCTCTCATCCAGCTATCTATCAGTATGAAGATCAAGTTCCAGGGACAAGAGCAAGTTTCACCACTAGAGTCTGCCGTTTTATCCAGTGAAGCTCGGCATCTCGATTTCCGCAATTTTTGGTCGGAGAATGGCAGATGAAAACCCTCCAATGGCACACATGATTAATGATAGCGGTTTAGCCTTTCGCAAAGAAGGATTCCCTATCTCAGTACAGTGTGCTGATACCGTGCTTTTGTGTGGAGCTCATTTAAGCGAATTGACAAATTACACAGGGAGCTCATTGCCAAGCTAGACACTGCCGCCATTGGAGCACTGCTCTGAGAATTCCAGAGATGGACAATGCATAGTAAACTCTCAGGATCAAGCACAGGCCATGTTCGATCAGGATAGTGATAAATACAAAGCACGGGTAGCAAAGTCCTTGGTTGAAGAACCCTAACGAAAGGCGCTTCTTGTCTGACCAAAACCCTCTTCTGGGCAGATTTCAATGAAGATGTCCGATTTCATAAATGGGTTTGCCCCACCAAGAATTCCATTTCTGGATGGGTCCGCTCATCAGTATGGGTGGTGCCAGGGAACGCAGAACATCAACTGGGCAGAGATTATCAGTATGAATTTGGCGCGAGCAACATCTAACGTTCAGCAGTCAAAGAAGTTCTTCATGACTTCGTATCTGATGTAACTCTGCATCAAGGAAGTGGCTTTGGTTTTCTCCTACATAGATAACACAAAGATGATCCAATTATGCATACTGCCCGCAGTTCACCCTAGAGACCAGCAATCGGAACTTCAGAAGGGTCAATGACGCTTTCACCATGTACGTGGTTAGGATGCTCAAAGGTGACACTGCCAGGAGGTTTTCTGAGAAGCTATGAACTCTAATATTATGGGTGCCTCCTTCACCAGTTCAGGAAAGTTCTCTTATATCAGGCTTAGCTGGTTATGAGGGCACTCCTCTGAGACTGCCCATGTTTTGTAATGAAAAAATGGCCTTGATAGAGATATGCAGGTAACTAGACAAGTTGCATAGAACCTTCAAGAAGATCACTAGTTTACACTTTCCCATCTCTTGGGAAATTATACCATGCAAAACAGCCCTAGATGCACAGAATGTAGAAAGAGCCCTGATTCCCTATCACGGGTTCACTTCTTCAATTGCTTCAACTTGAAGAGGTTCATTGAAGAGAACATCAAAATAGTCTATTATCATAGAGGCAGATACACAAGACTACTGGGACTGATGTGCATAATAATTTTGAAGCAGGCACTATGGCAGTTTCTCCTTGCAAATCCAAGAACTCGGTCTGTACCAAGTTCCTGAAGGTCTCCAGGATGACAATTCTGATCTATACTCGTATGAGTATGAAAATGTGGTCAAGCACACTCCTTTGGAGGACGTGGATTGGAACAGGAAAGAGAGAGATGATCTGGCTGAGATCCTTGCTCCAGTCTTAGTCAGGACTAGGGTCTAGTTTGACAGGATGGTTCGAGAATTCAGGAGGCATTCAGGAGAATCCTCTTCTAAGGATGCTTCAACACCGAGAAGAGAAGCATCTATTCCAAGGTCTGAAACACCAGTGAAGACCCCTCCTGTCAGGGACCTGTAGAATCTACTCCTTCTTCATCCACCCAGGTATACCAGAAGAAACTCAAAGAGGTAAAGAAGGAGCCTGTGGAGAAGTGACCCTCCAAGAAAGCAGGGCAGAGTTGCCTATGGGGCCAGAGAACATCATTGTTCTCAGTGAAAGTGAAGAAAGTGAATACCAACTCCTGCAAGTGCTCCTGAAGATCCAGCTGATAAAGATAAAGAAGTCCAGAGCACTGAGCTTCCAGGTGTTGTTGATTCTTCTACCACAATTGCCTCCAGTGCCCCACCCACATCTCAACTGAGTCACAGCTGCACAGACCTTGAGCGTCATGAGCTCCCTGTCTCTTGGTCCCCTTGCTCCTCCTATTGATTCCTCTTCCTCTTTTGCGTGGGTGCAACCTTTGGTTGACAAAAGGAAGAGGAAATTCTCCTCTCAAAGCTTCAGGGATCAAATTTTGATGCTGTCGCAGCCTTGTTGGGCACCACTCCTTCTCGTGCCAAGAAAGCCAGAACTACCTCCAGAATAGTGTCTGATGCTCAAGGTCAGCAATTCCTGGAGATTGCCAAGCCCAAGTGGATAAATCAGAGCAGGACTTGTAGACATCTGACTTAGAGCTCTCGAGAATCCCAATGGGAGAGTCTACTCCTGAAGGTGAAATTCACAACCTCCAGGAAATAGTCACAAGAGTCATTGGGAGGGTAGAGAAAGGGCAACAAACTATTGAACAGTTGGAAGAACAGGCCCAAGTTCTCACAGGTTTCATCAAGTCCCTTTTGTCTAAGGACAAAGTTTTGGACCCTACCCCCTTGACTGCTCTCCCACCTCCTGTAATTCTAAGCCAAGATGAAGTGCAGAGTATTAAAGATATGCACAAGTATTCTGTCTATGGCAGAGCTATTGAAGCCATGGTGGATGACATGCTTGTTGCTGGGATTAAACTTCATCGATGAAGCTTTCAAACTCCACAAAAAGGTGATAATGTGCAACTGAAGCTCTCCTCCACTATCAATACCATGGATAAAGAGCTCAAACTCTGGAGCAGTTGCATAGTAGACCTTCGCCTCATGGGCCAGAAAGATGAGAACATTTTGCTGGCGAATAAATTTTTGATGATGCAAACGGACAATCTGTCAAAATCCTGGGTCTACAGCATCAAAGTCCTGGAGAAAGCTGTAGGAGAAATGAAGAATAGCTGGCAGAAGGGAGAAGCTTTCAAGACACTGGTTGTCTCTGCAGTTTAAAGATATACCTGTCATCTTCAAGATGAAAACTTCTGGTGTATTCCCTTTCCTTGCAAGAAATTAAAGCTCAGTTCAGAGCTTTTGTCAAAGATAATCTTTCAAGGAAGACTCCATCTCTAAGGATATAAAGGAAATTTGTCACTCTTCAGTCTGCCATTGAAGAACAAACAAAGATGTATCATACTCACGTCGAGTTTTATAATGAGATGGAGAAATGTCTGGGATTTTGGACTCAGTCTGCAACTAACACGTCAGTCCCTCGTGGCAGAGATATTCAGATTCAGGAAGCGGATTCTGAAGTCTGGGTCCCTCCCAGTAGACCGGCCACCTGTCTCCTTCTCCTTCCTTCTCCTCTTCTTTTCTATTTATTTTTTCGTATTCTTTGTAATAGGTTGAGGTATTGCAATTGGCTGGTACTTAACTAATCTTTAGTTAAAAGAAATGGTTATCGAAGAGTAACTGACTTGTAATCTATATAATGGCATTTCTACGCCATTCTCCAGGGTGAGGAAGAACTTGGCATATTTGTTGAAAGTGTAAATAGGATATATAAAGAAATCAATACAAAAGGGCTTTTCCGTTCTTTGTGTTATTCTGTGTATTTCTTTCATTTTATTTTCTATTATGAAGATCATTTTGTTCTCTAACTTGTTTATACTGATTTGCATATTGTTCAGTTTTCTGGTGATCTTGTATAACCAAGAAGGAAACTTTGTGTCCTTGATTAACAAATCTGTGTTATGTTAAGAAACTTTGTGTTCTAAAGATGTTATTTACGGAACTTTGTGTCTTTAAATTTGCATCCCACTCATTCTAATGCAAATGATCTTGTCTTCAAATCACTTTGAAGCTTCGCATACACGAAGAATTATTCTGCTATCTATAATTCTGAATGTTGCCTATTCTGCTCATTTCCCTGTACTCTAATTTCCTCAGTCCTTTTGTAACTGATGATCCTTCATGGAAAACACTTTCGTGATATCCAAGTTTGACCATACAAATCATGTTCTGTGTACATTTGTAAATAAGTTCGTTTCAGAATAAGAGAACCTCTCCCATTAAAGAGGAGGGACTTTTTGTCCCCTGACTATTGCTCTTCGTAAAAAGTCCTATTGAAGACCAACAAATACGTAAATAGGATGGATTCAACATAGAATTCCATAGGTTAGTTTTGAAATTACCAAATTCTATGTCTTAAAGAACTTTCCATTAGAATTCCCACCTTAGGTGTAGGCTTCAATTCATAACACTTTTATATGGTGTTTGATATGCCCAGTAGTTGATTTCACTTTATTATCCCAATCCTTTCTTCCAACATCACATAGAATTTTTGTCAATGTCTGGCTCAAAATTTTTTTGAAAACTTAACTAGTTCCATTCTTACCTAGATTAGGATGATATTAGGTGTATTCTTTGTGCAATCATGAACTCCATCCAATAATTTAATTCTGATTGTCTCAAGATTCACCAAAGAAAATGTGTGCCCCTATTCACATGGTCAAACTACAAAGGACATCCATACCTTGTAATAATATTTTCCCATAGAAAATTGGCTGAAATTGTAGCCAAGGCTGAAATAGTCTGCAAATTTAAAGTAGGTACTAATTCCTTCCCACCTTGTAACCATAGAATAGTCTATGATTTTTAAGAACAGAAAATATTTATCCTTATACATGACATAGCAGTCAATAACCAATCTCTCACATGTCAACACTTCAAATGCAAAAAGAGGAAATAGTTTTTCGAGGGTGACCCACAAAATCATATAGCCCATTTCTCAAATGGTTTATGCACTAGTAATAGGTCTTAGAGGCATTTCATCTCGTTGACCTGGTTTCCCAAGATGATGACAATGATCACAAGCCTTGCAATATGCCTTACAATCTTTAACAGAGGTCTGCCCACCATAATCCTAGTGAGTAGAATCTTGTGTGCAGTGGCATCACTGACATAGTGGCCACTTGCAATACCACCATGAGATTCCTCCATGATATCTGTGCACTCATGTTCAATACACAATGAAACCTAATACTTCATCCTGACCTAATAATCAACATATAGGGTGCGGTGTGTATAACAATTTGTTTCTTCTCTAAGGATTTCATTCCTTCTGGTGTCATACATGTTCGTAGAAAGAAAACAATGTCCTCTAATTCTGATGGCGCACACGTTGTAACCTGTATAATTGTGCATCATGGCATGGTATCTTAATGGCCTGTGCTTCTTCTCCTGACTGTATTTTTGATAAATGGTCTAGTTGAATTTACTTTTCCCTTGTTTTACCACAATTGTAAAATCAAATTCTTGAAATAAGAGTACCCATTTGCATATGCGCCCTTGTAAAACGGGTTTGTTTACAAAATACTTCAATGCCATGTGATCTATATAAAATACAAATGGTGTAGCTAACAGGTACTATTTGAATTTATGTAACGCATAGATCATTGACAAAGCTTCACGTGCTCTGTAGTTGTGTAATTCTTAATCTGCAGGAGTCAACTTTCTACTAGAAAAATAGATAGGATGATCTATAATACCTTCTCCAGGTTGAGAAAACACCACACCAATGGCTATGCTAGAGGTGTTCACATGTACATGAAATGGTTGGTCTCATGAAGGAAATTGCAGAATAGGTGTGGTAGTAAGTTTATCCTTTAATGTCTTGAATGCATGCTACTGTGGTTCTCCCCAGTAGAACATACCTTTTCATTTCAGTAACTCCTCCAAAGGTGTGACAACCTTGTCAAACCCCTTTATGAATTTCCTATAATACCCCGTGTGACCCAAGAATCCATGCACCTCACTTTGACTGGTAGGCTCTTTTAGGCCGATAATGATTGCACCCTCAATTGGATCAACCAACAAACCTTCCTTGCAGATTATGTGTCCTAATAGTATTCCAAATGGTGTAGAAAATATGCACTTCTTGATGTTCAAAGATATACTTAACTATTTACATCTTTCAAAAATTAAGCGTAAATTTTCACAATGATCCTTAAAAATTCCATACACCATCCAATCATCTAAATAAACCTATAAGAAGTTGTGAATAAAATTTGTAAATGCCTGAACAACTATGCGTGAAAATACAAAATGCACGTTTTTCAGTCCAAAAGGCATCACAATATAGGAAAAAATGTCCCATTTAGTAGTAAAAGTAGTCTTTTCCTGATCCTCTTGGGAAATCATAACCTGATGATACCCAAAGAACCCATCGGTAAATGAATAGATTTTGCACCCTACAATGCCTTCTAGTATTTCCTCAGTGAATGGTGTAGGAAAAGGATCAGTTACACATGTAACATTCAACTCTCTGTAGTCCACACAGATCCTAATCTGACCATCATACTGATCACCATTGAACTAACCCATTCTGACTCGTCTAGGGCTTTGTTGATTGCAGACTTCAACATTTTGTCAATATCTTCTTTGACCTTTTCACACAAGTTGGGGTTTATCATGTAGGGTCTATTTCTAACTGGGTGCACACCCTATATAATATTTATCTTCATCTCTCCTAATGATTCATGCACACCTTTAAGTTCATGGTACTCCCAAAAGAATAAGTCCTGATAATCTCATAGTAACTCAATGATTTTTTCCACTTCAGAGTCTGACCAATAGTCTCCAATTATTGCCTCCTTAGGCTCAACATATGATCCAATATTCACTTTCTATGTCTTCATAGGCTCATGATAGGTGCATGTGGACTTATCTGCACTGTCTAACACCTCATGCCTACTTGTTGAATGGACTTCTTCATCATCCACTAAGTAGAACATTTTTCCTTTTTATTTCTCAAGGAAAGCACACTGAAATAACGTGGCATTTGTCTTTGTTTCTTCAACAAAACGTGCTCCTGATTCTCCTTCAGCAAATAAATCCTGAATGAGTTCTTCCTCCTTAGCACTATCCCCCATAGTTAAGTGATTTATGACCTTTAATGCTTCTTCCACCAGAGGTTTAGTAGAGAAGAATTCAAATGTCTGGGTCATTCCTGTAATTAAATCCTACCGATTTTCATTCTCTATGGAGTTCTACATATACATACCAAGCATGAGCACAACCTTGTAAAGTGGAATAAAACTTGTGCACCCAGAGTGAAGGTGGTAAAGCTTCTTGCCCCTCTGTCAGAGTCTTTCACACTGTTGAACGTGGTGCTGAACATGTAGATTACCATGATAAGTATTTATTTGAGTAGGTGCATTGCTCTTTAAGAACCTAGTAACAAGAGAAATCCTAATTTCATTCTATCCAATAAGATTATCCTGTTGGACCACCCACCAACGTGCTACTGTGTTGCGAAGGGTATATGTTAACATATTAATTCTCTCCAGCTAGTCTATCAAATGTTCTTACATGGTACACAAGAACACCATATGGTCTCCTTCTCCAGTGTAACAAGGTATCAAGTTCTTACCTATTCTCCTGATATAACATGGTTTGCTATCCCTAACAAATATACTCTTTACTTTGCGCCCCACTAACTCATAAGTTCTATGAACCCAATTATCACAAGCAACACTTGTAGTATCACTGATAGAATGTGCATCCTCCCACTGAATGATTCCTTATTTAGATGGCTCAAGCACCTCTGGATCCCAGATGACGCGTACATAAATTTGATTGAGGTCTTCTTTACTCAAGGGCTCAACATAGGGTGTATATTTTCCATCTGTTAATGGGATAATAAATCTTTCCTCCTTGTTTTCAAATCTGATATAACCCTTATTGAACTGAAGATCAACATTATTTACATAGCACCAAGGATGCCCTAATAGAGTCAGGAGGCTATCTTCCTCTGCCAGTGCTAAGACCTCAAAATATCCAGTGAACTTGGATGCTTATATGGTAATGGAGACATCTTTTAAAACTCCAATAGGAGTGGCCTTAGTCCGGTTAGCCATGAAAAAAACATTCAAAGATGGTTACAATGGAGGTCTCCCCATTTGTACCCATGCATATAATGTAAGAACATTGACTTCCGCGCCTGTATCAATCAATATATTACTCAAAAGCCACCCATCCACAACAAAATTTAGAGTGATCTCCTTGTCATAATCTAGGCTATGAGGGGGAATATTTGTATGTAGGATCTGTCATCTAGTCTCAATACTTACGCACGGAGTGTTTCCATTTATCCAAATCCCTAAAAATGGAATGATATTCTCTTGGTGCAATATCTTGCACACTTATTTCAAGTTATCCATATTAGATTAGACCGTCTCTGATGCTTTTTTTTGCTCCATCTTTCATGATTGCTTCTTTAAATATTGTATTTCACCCTGAAGATTTCTGAGTACCTCCATGGTTTGCTAATAAACCTCCTTCTGATAGGCAGGATCTGGGTACCATGCATGTAGAACCTCCTCCTTAGTGATGGTAGGTCTCCGTTGCAATGCTTCTTTGGCACGCATTGCTTCAGGGTGGGTAGTGATCTTTACCTGCAATGCCTCAGATTATGGTTCTAACTTAGGCATCCAATGATTTTACACAATGCGCTATATCCTAACCATTCCCGCACCTTTGTTTTTTTGTTTATGTTGCTTACTAAAATGCTCATATAAGTCCAGGCATTCCTCATAGCTATGATTATTTCCATAGAAAGAAAATGTAATATTATTAGGGCATTCAGGCTTGTAGTGGTCAGGAGATCCACATGTATAACATGTTCCACAAGGGAATTCACTTCTTCAACCATTGTAACCTTGTCCTCCGAATCCACCACAGTATCCTCGACCTCTGCCACGATCGCCTTCAAAATGCCCTTCATTCTAATCATAGCGTGCCTGGTTGTGATCCTGATCTTGATGCTCGTTCTTTCCTTTAGAGTTATCTAAAAATCATGTCTGTCATACACCAATATCTATAGCATCATAGAACTAACCAATCAATTGACAATCTTCTATGTCATGAGTCATGGACTTGTAGATTTTACAGTAGCAAGAGATGTTCTTCCTTATCACACATTGTAATAATGGGAAATGGCTAGCATCATGGTTTAAATAACATATCTCATAGTCCAACAACAATGAATGCATTGATCTGTGGGGACAAATATCATTTGTGTGACCTTCCACTTCACAATATATGAACCAAATCCCTGTGCGCATCTCATGTGCTGAATTTGTCGATAGTTTCTCCAACTACTTTACTATTGCTGGGATCTATGCTTCTAAAAATGGTCTCACCCCAATGTCTATACTTCTAACTGCCTCAGTACGTAAGACCCCTTTAAGTGCTTCGTGTAGATCAGTGTATGTTATATGTGATAGTTCCCTTCTAAAAGGTGTAATCAGACCTCCAAAAAACCATTGTGCATGTTAGATTACATGAATATCATAAGACAACTTAGATAACAACATTTTGAAATGAACATCATACTCTCTGACACTCTTAGTAGTACCTTACTTAATATCCTTAAGTGCGCTTATACTCTTCTGCTCGAACTCATGGATTTGAAACTCTTTAAGGAAAACATATTTTAAAGCTGCATAGTCTACATAAGTATAATCAGGGTCAAACTTTCTGTACCAGCTGTGTGCGTGCCCTTGTAATGTAGTAGAAAAATGGCTTGCCCCACACTCAAAAGACATGATTCCTTTTACACACCACATTATTTCACACATGTGCATTTGTTCAACAACATATTCTATGCCCCTATACTTTGGAATATGAAGAGACATCTCCATGTAAATATTCTGGGGTTGGTGCAGACCTTGCCCACCTGATCCAAAACCTCCAGTGTTTCCTCTGCCTCTAGAACCTCCTGATCCAGAACTTGTAGCTAGACTCGGACCAGAAGATGTACTCCCATGTGTCCTAACAGTAGTACTGAATTACACCCCTATGGTCTGTGAAGTGTTACTACTCCCTGAAGAAATTCCAAAATTCTGCGTGCTTGAATTCTGTGCAGAAGATACACCTGAAAAGGTACCTCCGAACAATAACAAAAAACATTTGTGCTACCATCAATGTGCTTCTAATATGACTTACTCTTGCCCTCACATAACTAAATTATCTTGTTGGCTGTTTTTCGTACTAGATACTGGAAGACCAAGCACAAGGGTAAGGATTCTAGGTAGATTTAGATGCGCATCCACGACCTAGGTCATTTCTGCTAGTGCCATTCTACGTGAGGCTGAGGGGGGTTTCATGTCATGCTTTTCCAAATGGGGGAGATCTTGATGCTTGGGTTCCATGTTGTCTGCGTGAACTTAAAATCCTTCTCAAGCCATCTATCTCCTCAACGCCATCCACTCCGTAATGTCACGCTGCTTCTCTAGCTCCCTCTCATGCACCTCATTATACTCATTCCTCTTTTCTTCGCTCTGCCTCTCTGCCACTAGGTCTGCCATCTTTCACCAAACCTGCTCCTGCCCCCACATGTGGTGGGGTTTAGTTAGCCATCGGTTTTCTCTCCAAGTTTAAGGTTACCATCAAAATTTTGATCTCCAGTGGAATACCTTATAGGTAAGTTCCCCTGGGATATCGTAAAAATTATAATTCAGCTACCTCTATGAGTGTGAATAAGTGGAAATTGACTACTCCAAGATATAGCTATTCAAAACACCATGGATCAACGTATCCAAAATGCGATTCCAAATCAGATCAGTGTCATAAAGGGTCTTAAATTCTTCCTACTTCTAGACAAGTGTGTGACACCTCCAATTCCATTTAAAAGCATAAGAAACCAGCCACTCATACAATTATACCAGAAAGATAATGAAGAAGCTCTTGTATAAACCATTATATAGATTCTACTCCACCCACGTGCGTGCATCAAACTCATATCTAGTACTAAACCTCCACGTGTATTCTTCTTCTAAGTCATGTATCCACTCCTCAACACTTGCTAGGGTCAACCGGTATGTCTTCATTGTGAACCCTCCTAAAAAAACTAAAAAAGAGGGTCTGGAAACGGAACCAATGAGGTAGCCTAGAATTTACCAGTAAAAGCCCAGGTGCACTGGCACATCACTCAGCCTAGAATGAATGCTCACCAGAAGTGCGCATAGGTACTAGGCCCTCTGTAGGGTTGCTATTGTAGGATGTTAGCATGACAAAGACTTAATACATTCAGACCCATAATTAATACACCATTCTATAATGCACGTTTAGATATAGATCTAAAGAATAACAAACTAAATGATAACCATGATGAAATCAAGCATGCAAAAACCAATTATACTCAGAATTAACACTCTGATTCAGCCAATACACTCCATTATATTAAAACTCAGGAATACACAGAAGCTTCTTATAATACTAGCATCATATACTCATGTGCATAACCTATCTGACAACATACTCTCACAGTAATCCAATTCTTACATATCTCTTTTTAACTACAAAGTTTATTACACATTTATAAGGGTGGGGACTTTCCCTTCACTGCTTATCTACTCCCAAAATATGTCGTATGCTGAAAATAATCATGTGCCTTTATAATTACAGCCACACATGTAAGTGCACTAACAATAGATCTCTCCTAGTTAACTATCAGTCACAATTATGTCTTTAGCTCACATCCATGCAAAGCACTCCATAACCACTCTTCCAAAAATAGCCAATGCGTGTTGTGTAAGTCTTTTCCCATTTGTGTGCTCTGCACGCCATCTTCAAAAAATAGATCATAATCATGAAAATGGCTAAGTCCCAAATCTATCTTTTTCCTCCACACATGATTCCTTCCCAATCCTCCCGTGCCTTTGAATGCGCTCTGCTCTTACGCGTGAATCTTCTATATGCATTCTCCTAAGTGCTATACATTGTCTACTCAACAAATTTTATGAACTTACTAGAATCAACTTGGACATAGACACAAGTTTAGGGTACTTGAAAAACTTAACATGCTTGAAAACATTTGTACAATCTCATGGTCTTACTCCCATTCATGACAGGAGCATCACAGACATCCTAGAGAACCTTTTCACTTTGAATACTTAGTGAATTTTATGAACAATTATGCAACACATGATTAGGACTGATTGAGAGAAGAGTTTGAAAAATTTCTTAGTAACACACACTTGATGGATCAATTCTTTTGAAAGCTACAGGAAAATGTGTTGTTTACAAGTACACATATTTATCACACACAAGGTTAACATTTGGACTCAACTTGGATTGATTTCAGTTCATGATAGTCTTTCTAGTGACCAATCTTTTCATAACTCTATTTTTGAAGAGTGGAGTAGGGTTGATTGATTAAGAACAACCTTGGAAGGACATATAAGTGTATTGATGTAGCCTAGAATTTACCATATAACCCCCTAGACGTGCTGGCACATCACTCATCCTAGAATGAGTGCTCACCCAAAGTGCGCAAAGGTACCAAGTACCTCTTTAGGGTTGTTGTAGTAGGATTTAAGCGTGATGAAGGAAGAAACATATAGATTCATAACTAATCTATTATTCTACAATGTATGTTATTTTTAGATCTATAAAAGAAAAAGCTTTAAACAGTAATCATGACTGAATCAATAACATGCACTACTCGATTACACACAGGAATGACACTTAGATTCAACCAATATCTTCCATCTATTAATAAACACAGAAGCTCCTTACAATAATGTCAAACGATACCAATGCACATATGGATCTGATATAGTAATTCAATCATATGCATATATCTATATACCTTCATACATCCATCACACTCATATCTCTTGTCTACTATGTACCTCACATTATATATATTGGGTGGGGAGTTTCCCTTCACCACTTATATATTCCAGAAATAGGCCGCATGCTATTAATAGCCACATGCCTCTTACAATTAATTGAAGTGTCAATCCTATTCTTAGCTCGTCTCCATACAAAATGCTTTGATATGATCCTCCAAAGATAGACAATGCATGGCGTACATGTCTCTACATCGTTGGTGTGTTTCGCATGCCATCTTCTAAAAATAGGCCGTCATTCCCAAAATCAGCTAAGTCCTGAATGCTGAATTTTCCTTCCACGTGTGGGTCCTTTCTATCCTTACGCATCCTTAATCCTAACATTTTCTCCCATGCAAACTCCTTGTGTGTTCTCTACCAAGTATTCTATGATCAACATTACCCCACACTAATCTCATTTTCATCCCAACTATAGGTATTCCTCCAAAAATTGAAGTAAAGAATAGAATAAGAATGAAATAATGTAGATAAATAAAGAATTTTTATGAGACAACCTCCTTTACATCACTTTGCAGTATCAATTCTGGATACTCATCCTTTATTTCGGCCTCCAAAACCTACCATTCAGTGAGTGCTTGTTGTGCTTTTTATGGGATGTCCACATCAATGGATTCTAACTCATCCCTCACAATCTCTCCCTTTTCATTTTGTAGAACCAACACAATGCTGGACATTGATGTCATTCTACCTTCTAAAAGCTCCATCTTCTGCGTAATTAGCTTCCCAAGCTCTTCCAGCCGAGTCTTGTGTGACTCTTGCGCTACTACCAGTACCTCGCGTTTCTACGTAACTATTGACAATCTATCTACGCGACCCAATGTCTCATCCTTCATTGATTTCTAGACCTCATTGTTTTCTTCTAGGGTCTTTATGCTGATAAGAACCTCTGGAGCTGTGCAAATATTTAAAGCTTGGTCTACTTTCTTCAATACTTCTTGTAATGCTTGCATCATCCATTCATAAGATGAAATATTTCACATCATTGACACTTTCTCTCATTATGCATCTTTCATTGAATTTCTTGGCATTGTCATGCGCTGAGGTTCATCTTCAAGTACCAAGTCCACCAAATTTCCCACATAGTGTATCACTAAAGGAAATGTCTATGGTACCTTGGCCTCCAAGTGTGGCCTTGCTTTGATGAAATTGTCCCCAATCTCCTCTACGATGCTGATAAATACTTCATTATTATTTTTCATGAAGTCCCTCTCTTGTGTTATGCACGCTATCTCTGCATCCTTTTTATTTAGCACCTCACACAACGCTCTGATTTTTGTAGCTTTGTCCATGTTTCTTCTAGCCACTTTATCAGAAACCTTCACCAATGTGTTTCTTACCTGCTCATCTGACATGAAAGTAGGCTTTACTGTCATGTGTCTAGCTTGGGGTGCCTTCTTAAGCCGTCTCAAAACACATGACTCTTCGCATACATCAAATTCAGGCTCATCCATGTGGGTGTGCATTGACCATGATAGTTGCTTTAAAGTGAGCATAATCACCATATCCTCATCCATTAGCTCCTAGCTGAATAAATCCTTCTGTGCTATCGTGCTCTGGAAGAAGGTGTGGATAATTTTACCTACGTCATCTGCATACCCCATGGCTAGTGGAATGTGCTCCCCACTTGTTCTTCTAGACTGTTGCTGCTTAGGGACTTTAGCTTCCAAATTTGGCACTTATGTCTCAATGTCTTAAAAATTCTCGGTAGCTGTCTCCTTTGGTATCTTCTCATCCTCTTCTCTTCCCTTTAATTCCTAACCTTATTCTTCTATGTTCTCCAGAAGTGTAGAAGAATTAGGTGTGATTTCCTTTGAATCTTCCACCTCCTCATCTAACTTTAGTTTCCTCATTATTTGCACAGTTTCCTCCTTTTTTGGAGAGATTCTGGGTGATCTGTGCACCATGGTTGGAGTAGCACCTTGGGTCCTTGTTCTCCTAAACACCTTCTTAAATTTGTGCTCCCTTTCTACTACATTCAAGTCCTCATCATCCCCCTCTTGTGGCTGAGGTGGTGTAATGGCATGCTTAGCTTCACCCTTATTTGTAGGATGTCTCCTACCTCCATGCTCCAAACCACCACTATCTTCATGCTCCTCCTCCTCATCCTCTGATTTAATTGGCTTTGTGGGCTTAGGTGATGGGATGTTCTCCATTGTATACTTTTCCTTTGGTGGTGCTAGAAGAGAGAACTCACCTTCCACATACTTGTTATTCTCCATCTTTGGCTTCAGGTGAAGATACACAAACACTGCCCCTACATCGACTAAATCTAGACTTATTGGCTTAATATTCAACACCTCCGAAATGATCCTCTCAGTGAAGGAACTTCTTCCAGGATACACATACTTCTTTCTCAATGTATGGTAGTCACAATCTACCTTATCTGCATTGAATACCAGTCAACACATGTCTATAAATATGTGAATAGATGCTTAGAAATACCTTGCAGTGAATGCATAAGGCAATTTACATCAAGGGCTCTAGACTCCATCTTTCATTGGGAAGAATGTGATACAGAAATGTTGATATATAGAAAACTGGACTTATGTCCCTACTACTGATGGTAGGTCCTTTGGGATGTGCCACTCTTCTCCAAACACCACGCGGAGCTTGTCATACAATTTCTCTGCCCTTTGCTTTACATTGTCTGTCATGGCCCCTTTACATATATACTTACTGAACCTTTCAACTGGTGACTTATTCTCCATGGGGTATTCCCATACTTGTTCCGTTGGCTCATCTGGTACTCCAATTTCCATGAATACTAGTGATAGTAGAACATACCCAAAGATGATATTCCCTCCTGTGCACACTTCCTTGACTATTTTTTCTATAATATAGCTTGTAATATTGTATATTGCTCCTTCTGATATCTTACGTGAAACATGTAACCACATAGTATTTACTTGTGACCACCGCTCCTGATCATTCAACTTTGTAACAAGGTGTGCTGCTGCATGCACAACCAGACAATTCTAGAATTTGTCTATATCCATACCATGCGGACCCTTCAGGTATCCCAACGCTTGTCTGGTCTTCAATATCACGACTTTATCTGTGAGATAATTCTTTATGTCCTCTCCTGTGGCCTTCAAACATGTAACTGATGAGATAAGCGCAGATGAGATTCTTACTCTGCGTCCTGTAAAGTAGAAGTCCTCATGCACTCTACTCATGAGCCACTGATAGAAGGGCCCATACTTCCTAAAATATGGGAGCTCATATAATTGGTAGACCCTAATTCTCTTCAGAAGCTTCTCGCTTACATCATCAAAAATTGGCATGTCATCCACCGTATGTTTGTTTGTCCTAGCAGTGAGCAAGGAATCGAGTTTCTTCTTGTTCTCCATGGTACTGTGATTATAATCATTCACTTTGCTTTTTATGATGGGTGAATCCCACTCTTGGCAGATGATGACTCCTTTTGGATATTGTATTTATGAAAAAATGGCTTTTAGGTATCATCTCTTCTTCCTCGATGACCACCTTCTTCTTTCCTTTTACTACTACTACAACTACCTTCATGGGTGCCATTTTTACCTTGCAATTTTCTCCTCTATAACTCTGTAACTTACAAATCAAATCCTCGCTCGATTCAATCATGCCCTAGGTGGAAACTTCATGCCCTAACTCTTCTCTACCTCCTTTCTTCACTCAAACCCTTCACCACTAGGGATGAAAGCTTCTTTTCACACAGATCCATTTATCACACTTGGTTTCACACCCTTCGTAACTTAACCTGATCACTCGGCTCTTTGCACTTGGATTTTTCCTCAAATTCTCTTAGTCACAATGATAAAAATGAATCTGCATCCCATCCTTATAATTTTTTTTCAAAATTTTCAAATTTTGATGCATTTATTGCTCCTTCACCTACCAAATATCCTCTCATTTACTGATCAAATTCATTCATTCCGTGCGGTACATCTTTGTGCCCCAGCTATAACCTTCTAGCGCGCCTTCCTACACTCTGGTCACAAACTTCTCTTTAGCGCACGCCCTTATGCTCGAGTACCTGATCACTATGCCTTCTCCTAGTAGTTATCATGGCCTCTGCTTACCTTGTGTTATAGTGTCCTTTCATTCATATCCATCCTTGGTCACTTTTGAGAAGCAATCTTCTTTTGACTTAAAGCACACCCGTAGCAGCTTATTCCTTTCACCTTTCAATTCCCATGGTCTTTTACTTGGATAACTACAACAACTCCACACTAAAGGTATGTACAGTCCTCTGCACATAAACATTCTTCACATAGTAATTAACTTCATGCGCACAAGCGCACTTTACACAAAAACAACAACTAAATTGACAAAGCATATCGACAATGAAGGAAATACATTAAGGAAATACAAAAGGGAAACCTTATCTAAATGGTAATACTACCTTATTACAAACACCAAGAAGTCTTATTTATAGTAGGGCTTCAACCTACTTCCGTTCAAGTAATTGGGTAGCTGTGTTCCATCAAGTGATTCTAACTGGAATGCACCTGTTTCAAGTATGTGAGTGATGAAATACAACCCCAACCAATGTACTTTGAGCTTTCTTGGATGACACAAGAAATTAGAGTCATAAAGAAGTACCATTTTTCCAATCTCAAACTTCTTATACCTTATGTTTCTTTCATGCAATACCTTCTACCTAGCCTTTTCCTTCTTCTGACTCCATCATTCTATGGATTTTCGCTCACCCAGTTGAATCATCTTCTTGATACACTCTTCTTAAGCCTGTTCATTAGCTAGACCTCCAGCGTGCACAATGTGCAAAGAAGGTAACATAAATTTGATAGGGAGAATGAATTCTACACCAAACACCAGCTGAAATGGTGTGGCTTTGTTCAATATCTTGTAAGTTGTTCTATATGCCCAAATAATAACTGACACTTTTTCATCCCAATCCTTTCTTCCAACATCACAAATTTTTGTCAAATTTTGGCTCAAAATCTTCTTGAAAGCCTTAATAATTCCATTTTCTTGAGGATGATAGGGTGTAGTTTTATGGTGTACAACCATAAACTCATCTCATAGGATCCTGATTGTCTCATTCAAAAAGTGTGTACCCCTATCAGTTTTCAATCTTAAAGGACATCCATATCTTGTAAGAACATTCTCCCATAGAAACCTAGCTATTGTAGCTACTGTAAAATCCTTTGTAGGTGTTGCTTCTGTCCACTGTGTGAGATAATTTTTGTAAGTAATGATATAGTGCAATCTAGTCCTGCGCGCGGCTGGAAAAATGGGTCCTATAAAGTCAATGATCCATTTCTAAAATGGTTCTGCACTAGTAATTGGTCTCAAAGGCATTTCATCTCTTTGCCCTGGTTTTGCTAGGTGCTGAAAATGATCACATGCCTTACAATATTCTTTACAATCTTTATACAATGTCTCCCACCATAATCCAACAAGTAGGATCTTCCAGGAAATCGTATCACTTGCATAATGGCCTCCTGCAATACCACCATGAGATTCTTTGATAATATCCTTACATTCATGCTCTAATACACAACGACATAATACTTCATCTTTTCCTAACTTGTAGAGGTCACCACTGATTAAGACAAATGGTGCCGCGCATATAACAAGTTGTTTCTTTTCTAATGCCTGCATTCCTTTTGGTGCTATACCAGTCTGTAGAAATACAACAATGTCTTCTAATTATAATAGTGCATTATAACCTATATAACTATGCATCTGGCTTGGTTTCTTCAATTGTCTATTCTTCCTCACCTAAGTTGATTCTAGATAAATGGTCTACTCTAGAATTGCTTTTCCCTAGCTTCACCACAACAGTGAAATCAAACTCTTGAAATAAGAGTACCCATCTACATATGCACCCTTGTAAGATGGGCTTGTTTACCAAGTACTTCAATGCCATGTGATCTGTATAAAGCACAAATTTTGTTGCTAACAAGTACTGTCAAAACTTGTGCAATGCATAGATCATGGACAAAGCTTCGCACTCTATAGTTGTATAATTTTGTTTAGTAGGAGTCAACTTCCTACTAGAAAAACAAATTGGATGATCAACAATACCTTTTCCAGGCTGAGCTAACATAGCACCAATGTCCATGCCAGAGGCATCCACATGCACATGAAATAGTTTATCCCATGAGGGAAAGTGTAGAATGGGTGTGGTAGTAAGTTTTTCTTTTAATATCTCAAATGCACGCTGCTGTGGTTCTCCCTAATAAAATTTACCTTTCCCCTTGAGTAACTCTTCTAAGGGTGTAGAAATTTTGGCACACCCTTTGATGAATTTTCTATAATATCCTGTATGACCTAAAAATTGATGCACCTCACTTTGACTGGTAGGCGCCTCCCAGCCTAAAATGAATGAAATCTTAGCTAGATCAACAAACAAACCTTCCTTGCAAATTATATGTCCTAACAATATTCCAAATGGTGTGGAAAATATGCACTTCTTGATGTTCAAAGAGATACTCAATTGTCTACAACATTCAAACATTAAGCGTAGATTGTCACAATGATCTTTCACAAGCCCATATACTGTCCAATCATCTAGGTAGACTTGTAAGAAGTTGTGAATAAAATATCTACATACCTGAATAACTATGCACAATAATAAAATAGGCACGTTTTTCAATCTAAAAGGCATCACAATATAGGAAAAACTACCCCATTCAGTAGTAAATTTTGTCTTTTCTTGATCCTCCTGAGTAATTCTAACCTGATGATACCCAACAAACCCATCTGTGAAGGAATATATTTCGCACCCTGCCACGCCTTCTAGTACTTCCTTAGTGAATGGCATATGGAATGGATCTGTTACACATGTAGCATTCAAATCGTTGTAGTCCACACATATTCTAATTCATCCATCCTTATTGATACTGATCACCATTGGGCTAACCCATTTTGACTCATTAAGGGGTTTGATAATTCTAGATTTCAACATTTTATCAATTTATTCTTTTACATTTTCATGCAAATTAGGATTCATTATGTAAGGTCTCTTTCTAACTGGGCGTGAACCGTACTTAAGCTTTATATTCATTTCCCCAAGTGATTTATGCACAATTTTAAGTTCATGATACCCTCGAGGGAATAAGTCCTAATAATCCCTGAGTAACTCAATGATATTTTCTACCTCCGAGTCTGACCAGTAGTCTCCAATTATGGCCTCCTTAGGCTCATCCTCTGAACCTATATTCACCTTCTTTATCTTCATGGGTTCATGATAGGCACATGTATCCTTGTCTACACTATCGAAGACCTCACACACCCCTTGTGAATGTTCAATATCCAAGTTCTCAATTTCCTAATCATCCATGATGTAAACCATCTTTCCCTTCTCTTTCTCAAGGCAAGCACATTCAAGTAGTATGAAGTCCATTTCTTATTCCTTCTCAAAATGTGCTCCGGACTCTGTCTCACCAAATAATTCTTGAATATGCTCTTCTAATTTTGCACTATCTCCCATAGTTAAGCGCTTGATAAATTTTAATGCCTCTTCTATTAGAGGTTGAGAATAAAAGTAGTCAAAGGTCTGAATCATCCTTGTAGTCAAATTTTTCCAGTTTTCGGTCTCTCGATGTAGTTCTGCATATACATACCAGGCGCATGCACATCCTTGTAGCATAGAGTATAATCTATGCACCCAGAGTGAAGGTGGTAATGCTTCCTATCCTACTGTCTAGAGTCCCTCACACTACTGAGTGATGTTGAACAGGTTGATCACCATGATAAGTTCAAATCTGCATACGTGCATTGTTCCTTAAAAACCTAATAGATATGATGATTCCAATCTCTTCCCATTCTATAAGATTATCTCTATGGACTACCCACTAGCGTGCTGCTATCCCGCACAAGGTATATACTAACATAGCTCTTCTCTTAATTTGTTTTGTCCACTGTGTTTCAATGGATTTCAAAAATGTAGGAAGATCTTCTGCCCCTGTATACCAAGGTACTGTGCTACCTATCCGTCAGACCGAATGAAGTCCATTCTTGTGCACAACCATGATTTTTACTTCGTGCCCTATTAATTCATATGTACCATGAGCCCAGTTATCGCAAGCAATACTCGTAGTATCACTAATGGAATGAGAATCCTCCCACTAGAGGATTCCTTCTTTTAATGGCTCATTGACCTCTGGGTCCTGAATAACACGTACATAAATTCGGTTTAAGTCCTCCTCAGTTAGAGGCTCAACAGATGGTGTAGACTTCCCATCTGTCAATGGTATCACAACCCTTTCCTCTTTGTTCTCAAAACTGATATACCCCTTATTGAATCTCAAGTTAGCATTATTCGCATAACACCAAGGGCGTCCAAGAAAGGCTGGAAAATTATTCGCTTTTGCAAGTGCTAATACCTCAAAATACCTAGTGAACTTGGCCCCTTGTATGGTTATAGATGCATCCTTCAAAACTCCTATGGGAGTAGCCTTAGTCTGGTTTTCCATAAACAACACATTAGATGATGGCTGCAATGGAGGCCTCCCCATTTGTACCCATGCATCTAATGTAAGCACATTTACTTCCGCACTTGTATCAATCAATATGTTGCTCAGAAGCCACCCATCTACAACAACATTAAGAGTAATTTCCTTGTCATAGTCAATGCTATCAGGGGGAAGATTTACATGCAGGATCTTCCGTCTGTTTCAAGACTTGCACACAGAGTGTTCCCCTTTAACAAACTTCCTAATAGTGGGATAATGTTCTCCTGGCGCAACATCCTGCACACTTCTCACAGATTATCGATATTAGTTTGGACTATCTATGATGCTTTCTTTTTCTCCTTTAAGTACTGTATCTCACCCTAAAGATTCCTTAGTACTTCCATGGTATCCTGGTAAACCTCCTTATGATGAGCAGGATCTGGGTACCTTGCATGCAAAACCTCCCCTTGGTGATTGTAGGATTCTGGTGCAATGCTTCTCTCATGTGTGCCACTTTAGCATGTGTAGTAATATTTACTGTCAATGCCTCAGGTCCTTCTGCTATCTTGGGCATCCAATGATCCTCTACTACATGCTAGATTCTAACCATCTTGGTGCCTTTGTTTTCTTGCTTATGATGCTTACTCAGATGCTCATATAAGTCCGGGAACTCTTCATAGCTATGGTTCTTCCCATAGAAAGAACATGCAATATTATGAGGAAATTTGTGCCTATAGTGGTCAGGAAATCTGCACGTATAACATGTTCCACGAGGGAACTCACCTCTTCCTCCACCATGATATCCACGTCCCCTTCCATGACCTCCTTCAAAACACCCCTCATTCCTATCATAGCGCATTGGATTATGATCCTAATCCTGGTGCTCATTCTTACCCTTAGAATTATCTGTTACACTTGTCTATTGTACCCCAATGTCTATAGTATCCTGAATCTGACCAATCAACTGAAAATCCTCAGTATCATGGGTCATGGACTTACAAATCTTAAAAAAGTAAGGTACATTCTTCCTTATCGTGCGCTGTAACAAAGGACAGTGACTAGCATCATGATTCAAATGACAGATCTCACAATCCAATAGTAATGAGTGTACAGATCTATGAGGGCAACTATCCTTGGTGTGACCTTTCACTTCACAATCTGTACACCAAATTCCTAAGCGCGTTTCATGGGATGAATTTTCTGATAGCTTCTCTAACTGCTTTGCCATAGCTGTAATATGTGCCTCTAAGAATGGACTAATGCCAGTGTCAATGCTCCCAACTGCCTTAGCACATGCAAAGATTCTTCTAATGCTTCACGTGGATCAACGTATCTCTTATGTGACAATGCCCTTCTAAATGGTGTATTCAATCCTCCAACGAACCATTGTGCATGTTTCCTAATGTGGATATCATAAGAAATAGCTTAGATAGAAGTGCCTTAAAATGAGCATCATTCTCATGTACACTCTCAGTAGTTCCTTGCATGATATCCTTGAGCGCACTAATACTCTTTTACTCAAACTTAGGGATATGAAACTCTTTCAAGAAAGTCATCTTTCAATGCTGCATAATCCACACAAGTTTGATTAGGGTCAAACTTCCTATACCAGTTGTTTGCACATCCCTAATAATGTAGTAGCAAATTAACTTGCCTTACGCTCAGTAGCTTGTGATCCCTTTAGCACGCCACAAGATCTCACACATATGCACATGTTCAGTAGCATCCTCTATGCCTCTATACTCTGGAAGATGTAGAGACATCTCCATATAAATATTCTTGTGGTTGTTGTGAACCTTGACCACCTGATCTAGAACCTCTTGTGTTCCCTCTACCTATAGAACTCACAAGATCCACCAGAACGAGAACCACCTATACCTCCTGATCCTCCACTTATAGCAGGAATATGACCTGTAGATGTACTCCCATGTGCTCCGACAGTAATACTATACTAAACCCCTATAATCTGTGAGTCAGTTCCACATCCAGAGGTGAATTCAACATTTTGCGCACTCACATTCTATGTGGATGATGTGCCTAAGGATGTTCCTCAAATATCATTGAAGTCGTATGTCCTGCCATTGATGTGCTTTCTCCTTGAATTACTCCTTCTCTCCTACTTCCCAAATTAGCTTTCTGGTTACTTGTCATACTAGATACTAGAAAACCAAGTGCAAGGGCTAGGTCACCAGGTGGATTAAGATGCGTGCCCATAGTCTAGGTAGTCTCTACTGATGTACTTCTATGTGAGCCTGATGGGGGATCTCTGTCATGTATTCCAAGATGAGGGAGTTCCTGATGTTATGGCTCTACATCTTCTACATGAGCTGTAAATCCTTCACGAGCCATCTCTCTCCTCAACGCCATACTTTTTGCAATGTAACATAGCTTCTCTATCTCCCTCTCATGTGCCTCATTATACTTAAGCTGCCTTCCCTCTCTCTACCTCTCTGCCACTAGTTTTGACATCTTTCATCGAACCTGTTCTTGCCCTCGCACATGGAGAAGTTTAGTTAGCCATCAATTTACTCTCCAGGTTCAAAGTTACCATCAAAAATTTGATCACCAATGGAATACCTTGCAAATATACTCCTCTTAGATACTGCAAAACCTGGAATTCAACTACCTCTACGCAAGAGTACATCGAAATTGAATGTTTCAGAATATAACTATTTAGTACACCAAAAAACCACGTATCCATAGCACGATTCTAGATCAAATCAACATCATAAAGGGCTTGAAATTATTCCTACATCCAGACAAGTGCGTGATACGTCAAATTCCACTAAGATACATAAGTAGTAAGCTACTCGTATAATTCTACTGGAAAGAAGGTGAAAAATCTCTCATATAAGCTTTCATATAGATTATGTTCTACCTAAGTACGTGGGTTAAACTCAGATCCACTACTGAACTTCCGTGTATATTCTTCCTCCAGATCATGTATCCATTCCTCAATACTTGCTGGAGTTAACTGGTACGTCTTCATTGTGAACCATCCTAAAAACAACTGAAAAAAGGTCCCGGAAATGAAACCAATGATGCAACCTAGAATTTACCAGATAATTCCTAGACACACTGACACATCACTTAGCCTAGACTGAGTGCTCACCCAAAGCACACAAAGGTACCATGTCCCTCTCTGTAGTAGGATGTGTTGATGCGAAATCACAGCACCCCTGGGACTCTGCAACTCGATGGGTTGAGAATCTCAGTGCGATTGCACAACATGGAGCTTTTCCCAAGTGTGGGACCTTGCGAAATCGGAAAAGCTCTCCGGATGAAGGCCGGCTCCTATTCCTCTGTTCAGATGCACCAATGAAATGCAGAGGTCTACTCAAAAAACCTAATCTAACTACCAAGGAGACAGGGAGAGAGAAATGCATAAAAATAAACCTAAGCTAAGGAGGTGATGCACCGAGGAATGAAGAACACCTGTCTTGCCAATTAAACACAGACCACAGAAATGCAATGCAAGATCATGCACAGATAAACAGATTCACAGTGAAAGATCAAGAGGATGCAAAATGAAACACATGAGAGGGTTGAGAATCATCCACAGTCATGCATTTATTTGCTCTGAAGGATTGATACAATACACTGCAAAAATGCCCAGAGGCAAAGGTACATTACAGTTTCATATGGGAGGTTTGAGCTCCACAGACTCTACCTGCCAAAGAGAAGAAGGGAGGGGCCAAAACAAGAATGTCCAACCTTTAGAAAGAAGCCCCTCCTTACAATTTATAGGAAGAATGAGAGAGAGAAGAGAGAGGAAAGTCCAAATCTACCCCAACCACCTCCAGGTTGTATTTAATTCATCTCATTATGGTGGTAGGTGAGAACCCTATCAACCCCCAAAAGTGGCAAACTGTATTTTTAATTTTTAAGAACTTGTTCCCACCCAATTAAAGATATCCAGTCATAGTTAGGATAGAGGACGCTCGTAGGCTTTCCGAAAATTCCAACCTTGCATGAATCGGAGCTCCCAGTCAAAAGTTATGGCCATCTGAATATCTGCGCCAGGGTCTGCTTCCTGTCAGCGCTCAGAATGTTGCGCCTCCTGAAGGTGCGCCATAGGTGCATCCATGTGTGTGTCGACATCCTTTCATGTGCCAAAGGCGTGCGCCCATTCTGCGCCTTGTTTGTGTCGACAACTCATTTTTGTGCACCAAAGGCGCATCCATGTTTGTGTCGACACTCGACACTTTCTGTGCGCCAAAGGCGCTTGGGCTATGTTTGTGTCGACACTCCTTTTGCGCCCATTTTGTGCGCCAAAGGCGCAACTATGTTTGTGTCGACACTCTTTTTCTGTGCGCGCCAAAGGCGCACTCTGTGTTTATTTGTGTCGCACACTCTTTTCGACATGCGTGCACCCAAAGGCGCAACTTTGTACCATTTGTGTCGACACTCTATCTTCATGTGCAAAAGGCGCACCATTTTCCCTGTGTCGACACTCATTGTTCATGCGCCATTTCTGTGCGCCATGGGCGCATTTTCCTTGTCAACATGTGCAACACCTCATTTATGTGCGCCTTGGACGCAACCATTTTCCTTGTCGACACTCATTTTCATGCGCCCATTGTGTGCGCCAAACATCAGGGATTTGAGCTTCTTTGATTTCCATATCTCTTCCTGCTTGTCTATATCTACCCAGGGGGAAGATATATACAACAATTTGGCGACTCAACGGGATCACCTGCCTGCTAGGTGAATGACCAGTAGCCTTCTGAAGCAATCCATTGGGCATGGAGTCATAAGTTGTAGCCTGACAAACTGATCTGAACATTGAAAAACTTCCCTCTGAGCCACTTAGAAACCCATTGAACCTGGAGTGTTCTTCACCAAAATGCCACTGAAATGAACTGTGCAAGAGCAAAACCAGCAACACCAAAACTATGTACAAAACTGAAAATCATACATGCCCCAAATGGAACATGCAGAGTGTGCACAAGCACTTCTTCTACTGAAAGAAAACCTACCTACTCTACTCTAACTGGAAGCAAAGGCAAGCTAAACAAACCCTGCAACTGGTTGTGAGAAATAGCTTCCTTTCTTCAAAATTGGCAGCCATGCAATTGATTTGGCACTGATCATGGCTGTTTGGATGGATGGAAAATCAACAAGAAGCTGGTCTTCTATCCAAATCATCAAGGTATCAACTGAAAAATCCAATACCTCTTTTAGTTGCTCTGCATTTGGATTGGAGAGGTATGGCAGCTGATCCTTGGTACTTTGTAGCTCATCCTCATGCTCAGAAGCAAGCATGACTGGTTGTGGCTTCTCCTTTGGCTCCAATGAAGCCAAATACCTGATTGGGCAAGGTCTGATCAGTTTGATATGCCCATAGCTCTGATTTTCAACTCCAAGAATGGAGTCTTCTTGTAGACCCTCCTGAATGGATGATGTGGAAGAAATGGTGGAATTCTTCTGTCCTTTCTCTTCCTCCAATGAAGAACATGGAAGATTAGAATCTTCCAATTTTGATTCCAAAGAGCTGCTATAAGATGCAGGCTGCTGCAAATGAATGCTCTCCTTCATGACAGCAGGCTCTTGTGTTTGGAATGTGGATGATGAAAGAGAGAAAGGTGAAAACTCAACCGGCTCTTCTCCATCAAAACAGTCCTCCAAATCTGACAGGTAAACTGCCTCATTGCTGTCCTGCTGTTCAAAAATGTTCAACTTCCTCCATGGTGTCCTCTTGATCTACAACTTGACCACCATGGTTTCCTTCACTCTCCAATATTGAGTTTGAGAGATCAAACTCCTCTTCAGTACTAGAACTTGAGAGAGATGAAGTAGAAAGAAGAACTGAAGGTTCTCCTGTAGCCTGCTTTGTGCTCAAAGCCCTTGGATCTGCACTTTTCTCCTCCACAGCTAGGATGTGCTCCTCTTCTTTTGGATTTGGAGCAGCTTCTCCTTCCTCCAATGTTTGAAGGCAATCTTGCTCTTGATTGAACTCCTTCCTCCAGCATGAAGTTTGTCAAGTCAAACTCTTCAATTTGCTGCTCTAGAGGACAAGTTGGGACTGCAAGATCTTCTTCAAAGCTTTCTTCCTCCATGGCTGATTGTGCAAATTGAATTGGATCAGCATTCTTCTGTCAACATGGACACCACAAAATTGCTGATCTGCTTCTTCCTTTTGATCTTCTTCTGCCACAACAAAATCAGTTTGTTTTCAACCTTAGCCTCTTCTGTAGGCTTTACCAGCAAAGGGATCTTCTCAATCCCAAATTTAAGAGCCAAACTTACTAAGCTCTTAATCATTTCTTCTTTTCCTGGCTCTTCCTCTTGCTGTCCTTGATGACTGATTTTTTCAATTTCTTCTTCCCCACATGGAATTGGGAATGCAAAAGGAGGAATGGGTTGAAACTCAACTGATTTTACAATTTTTTGTGGTGGTGGAGGCAGTGAAACCTCTTGTTTCTTTGGAGGAGGGGGTGTTTCTGTTAGCTCTTGTGGAGGGGATGACTGTTTGGAAGGGAAAAGGAAAGAAGAATCGAGATGAGATGGAAGACTGAGAGGTGGAGACATGGATTCAACATTTGGGACAGCAGATGGAGGGTTTGAAACTTGACACTGCTGAAATGAAACAGATTGGGAAAGAGGAAAAGAGAAAGGCATGAGATGGTGTGCTTACCCGTTGACAAGGTTGCTGAATACTTCTCTCATACACCTCTATTTCTTCAATCCACTTTGCAAGCAAAGGCAGCGTTGCAATCATGAAGTCAAGCTTCTCCTGAGGGCTGTAATGCCTTGGAAAAGGTCCCACCCATGGACAGGGTGCTCCATAACCGATTCCAAAAGCTTTCATTTGTGCTTGAGCCCTGGACTGCACTATCCCCACCTCCATCTTTTGGATTTTCTCCAACAGACCAGCATCTTGGATCTGATGGTCTTCATTGTATGCACACCCTTGCTCTTGGAAAGCTCCATAGCCAAACTGACTTTGGCACTGCTGCTCATATGGGTATGCATACTGATCTTGAATCTGCTCAAAATGCTGATTTGGAGGATTTGTAAAACATGTTGGAGGTGGAATATACTGCTGTTGTTGATGTGAATTCCATGATGGAAATGAAGTCATGATTGCACAACTTCATGGAATGGAAAAGAATGAAGGGGATGGAAAGAAAGATGGATGAAAATGGATGGAAATGAATGGAAAGGAAGGTCTGCAACTTCAGAGATGGGTTGTTGACCAGATGGAGTCGCCAGATGTGTTTGCAAGTGCCTCCAAAGGCTGAAATCTTCACAGGAACACATCAACCTGCAAAAGATGAAGTGAAAGACCTCTAAGGTCCCACCGGGCGTGCCAAAACTGTTGATGCAAAATCACAGCACCCCTGGGACTCTGCAACGCGATGGGTTGAGAAGTCTCAGTGCGACTGCACAACATGGAGCTTTTCCCAAGTGTGGGACCTCGCGAAATCGGAAAAGCTCTCCGGATGAAGGCCGGCTCCTATTCCTCTGTTCAGATGCACCAATGAAATGCAGAGGTTTACCCAAAAAAAACCTAATCTAACTACCAAGGAGACAGGGAGAGAGAAATGCATAAAAATAAACCTAAGCTAAGGAGGTGATGCACCGAGGAATGAAGAACACCTGTCTTGCCAATTAAACACAGACCACAGAAATGTAATGCAAGATCATGCACAGATAAACAGATTCACAGTGAAAGATCAAGGAGGATGTAAAATGAAACACATAGAGGGTTGAGAAACATCCACAGACATGCATTAATTTGCTCTGAAGGATTGATACAATACACTGCACAAAAATGCCAAGAGGCAAAGGTACATTACAGTTTCAAATGGGAGGTTTGAGCTCCACAGACTTCACCTGCCAAAGAGAAGAAGGGAGGGGCCAAAACAAGAATGTCCAACCTTTAGAAAGAAGCCCCTCCTTACAATTTATAGGAAGAATGAGAGAGAGAAGAGAGAGGAAGTCCAAATCTACCCCAACCACCTCCAGGTTGTATTTAATTCATCTCATTATGGTGGTAGGTGAGAACCCTAGCGACCCCCAAAAGTGGCGAACTGTATTTTTAATTTTTAAGAATTTTTTCTCACCCAATTAAAGATATCCAGTCGTAGTTGGATAGAGGACCTCGTAGGCTTTCCGAAAAGTCCAACCTTGTGTGAATCGGAGCTCCCAGTCAAAAGTTATGGCCATCTGAATATCTGCGCCAGGGTCTGCTTCCTGTCAGCACTCAGAATGTTTCACCTCCTGAAGGTGCGCCATACGGCGCAACTTTGTTTTTGTCGACACTTCCTTTTCATGTGCCAAAGGCGTAATTTTGTTTGTGCCGACACTCTTTTTCGTGCGCCAAAGGCGCAACTTTGTTTGTGTCGACACTCCTTTTCATGCGCCAAAGGCGCAACTTTGTTTGAGTGTCGACACTCTTTTTCATGCGCCAAAGGCGCAACTATTGTTTGTGTCGACACTCTTTTTCATGCGCCAAAGGCGCAACTTAGTTGTGTCGACACTCTTTTTCATGCGCCAAAGGCGCAACTTTGTTTGTGTCGACACTCTTTTTCATGCGCCTCTTCTGTGCGCCATGGGCACAACTTTTTTGGTGTCAACACCTCACTGCTGTGCGCCTGTTTCCTACGCCATGGGCGCAACCATTTTCAAGTTGACACTCATTTTCATGCGCCATAGAGAAATAAACATCAAGATTTGAGCTTCTTTGATTTCCATAAATCTATGAAAGAACAGGATGTTAGTGTGATGAAGGAAGAAACATATAGATTCATAACAAATCTATCATTCTACACTGTATGGTGCTTTCAGATCTATGAAAGAACAAGCTTTAAACAATAATCATGACTGAATCAGTAACATGTACTACTCGATTACACACAGGAATGCCACTTAGATTCAGCCAATATCTTCCATCTATTAATAAACATAGAATCTCCTTACAATAATGTCAAACGATACCAATGCATGTATGGATCTAATATAGTAATTCAGTCATATGCGTATATCTCTATACCTTCATACATCCATCATACTCATATCTCTTGTCTAATGTGTACCTCACATTATATATATATGGTAGGGGACTTTCCCTTCACTACTTATCTATTCCAGAAATAGGCCGCATTCTATTAATAACCACCCTCCATTCATAGGTATAGACACACATACAAGTCTGCTATCTATAGGCCTCTTATAGTTAACTAAAGTGTCAATCCTATTCTTAGCCCATCTCCATGTAAAACACTTCAATCCGATCCTCCAAAGATAGATAATTCATGGCGCGCACATCTCTGCATCATTGGTGTGTTCCGAACGCCATCTTCTAAAAATAGGTTGTCATGCTCAAAATCTACTGAGTCCTGAATGCTGAATTTGCCTTCCGTGTATGGGTCCTTCCTATCCTTCCGCGCCCTTAATCCCAACCTTTTCTCCTACGTGGACTCCTTGTGTGTTCTCTTACAAGTATTCTCTGATCAATATGTATACCACCACTTTTCTTTGCTTGGGTACTTAACCATGAGCTTCATAGAAACTTATTAGATACAAGGAATTTATGAGGGACCTAAATAACAAACATTTTGGTTCTTCTCACATTTGCAACAACTTAAATACCTTTCTTAGCACCTACTGATGACATTATACCTATTAAGAGCACACCACCATTCTTCTGTAAAAAATTATATGCCTTCTAGAAGCCTAGAGAAGGCATACCAGCTCATGAGATCATCTTAGAACAATATGAATTCATCATAGGAACTTGATGACTCATTATTTCCTCTTTTTTCTCTTGAAACTTTCTCATGCTTCTTGAATGCCCTGATAGAAGTGCTAAGTTCATCTCTTGAGTCTTCAATACTTGATTGAATGCTCATCAAACATGTATGTTACTTTTTATTCCTTTGTCTTCTCTTGGATATAACTAGAAGCTCTTCAAGATTGACACTATGCTTATCAACTGCACTCTCCTATGGATGTTGTTGAATGTTTTTCCTCTTCATCATCTTCCCATAATATCTTCTTGTCATGCTTTAATTTCTCAGATCTAGGCTTTACTTCTTTGACCTTATATACATACTTAAAATTATTTTTTCTAGCGGCGCTCATAGTCATGGATGACTTGAGTTCATTCTTAGGATTGGTTTTCTCTTTGGACACCATCTTGCCTTTTTTTTGAATGAATGAAACTTGCTATTATATCTAGGAGATTCAGGGGCAATGCTTTGCAAAGTGTCCTTATTCATGATAGTTTAAACATATGACACTAGTTTTTGATTTCTAATCTTTGTTATCCTTTCACAGCTGATCATTTTTGACAATCATCCTACATTCCTAAAACTTATGCCCAAAATTATGATAGGTGAAACAATACCCATTGAAAAGTCTCACATACCTTGATGTATTAGCTTACCTAGCTGAGTTAGGCCTTCTTGAATTCTTATCCTTGGTCTTATTCATATTTTCTTTCCTGCTTGAGCCAACCTTTTCATCTTCATGCTTCTTTATAGGTTCTCCTTTGAAGTCTAGTCCTCTCTTGTCTCCTGCTACTTTTTGACTATCCCAAAATTCTATCCAAAGCTTAAGAGATCTTCTCTAACTTTTCATACATCTTCATCTGTGACATCAATTCTTCTTCATGTCTCATGCAAGTTTCTCCTTTTTAATTAAGGGATTTTAATACTTTTTCAATTTGAGACTTCAGTTCTGTATTGAGTTTGAGGTACTCTTCTTCTTTAAATTTGAGAGAGATTGAAATCAACTCCATTTGGGCTTCAAGTTCTTTGAGTCTATTTTCACATTCTTCATCTTTATGCTTATCCCTTTCCTCAAGATGATTTATTTGATCTACATATTCTGTCATCACCAACTTCAACTTGTGGTTCTTTCTTATTTGATATTTTAATTATTTCAGGGCACTTATCAGCTCTGCTTCAAGATTTACTTTAGCATCATCTTCATCTAAAATTTCATCTTCACTGAGATAATTTTCTCTTGAGATGCTTCCAAAAACTCTCTCTATAACCATGCTTATGTTTCAAAAGGATCACATCTAAGCTGTTAGAATCGATTAAGGAGAACCAAGATCTTGACACTAATTGTTGGAAATTCTATGCAATGCGATGGGGATGAATCGTTGCTTATTCAAAATTTTATAGGCATTTTAATTTCTGTAACCTTGTTATGATGAAAACACAAAGTCATACACAAACAATCAACAAAAAGAGAATACACAAAGACACAAAAATTAATGTGCGAAACCATTCAAGGGAGAAAAACCCACTGAAATCAAAGAACTAGTGTAGACCCAAATGCACTATAATTGTTAAAATGATTTCATGTTGAGCATCGAATCAACTTCGAGCTGCAACCCAAAAATTTATCCAAGCTATCACTTGACCTTTGAAAATATTCTAATTGCATGGAAGCTTCAAATCCCAACAATTAAACCAAGCTTCAATTTGATCTTCTGTAAGCTGCCACTTACAACAAAGCTTCAACTCCCTAATTTACTGAGCATCCACTCGGACTTATTTACAAAATTTTGATCACTTTTATTACGTTGTCTCCCACAACTGATTATGATCAATTCTATATCTCAATTCCTTATCTTCTCACTCTCCTTAATTTTCTGCAAGTACCTCTTTCTTCACACCCCTTTGATCACCTATCTTCTCATTTGCACATTCATCTGATCTCTTTTATTGATGGATGAATCTACATTCATGATCAGATTCTTAGCTTCATGGGGAAGGTCCCTCTCATACTCCTATTGCTTTCTATGATGATTTAATATCACTTTATAACACTTGAAGTAAGTCATATACTATATGATATTCATCTTCAAGGATAATGTAGCACTTCAATCTCCTCCATTTATGCAATGAAGTATTGATCTTGGACAATGAAAAATATAATTTCAAACTCAGAATTTTTACCTTCGCAAAGCAAATAATTTCATGTACTCAATAAAACATTCATGTATTATAAATAAATTTAATAAATATTAGTTATCCATATTCAACTCATCATGCTAAAAAACAAGCTTCATCTCAAGATATATAGGCCAAAAAATCTTGCATTTTAGAGACACAAAATTGGTTTCAAAACACCTAAAGACTAGTCTTGATTTGCATGGCTTCAAAAACTTCACTTTCATGCTCAACCAAAGCATGGAAATTTTTTCAAAGGACCTGTAATTCACTTTCAATCTATCATTTGTAAGTATTTTAAGGAGAAAGACTCATTTACCTTTCAGACAAAAAGACACGTTTTTTCCTTCATAGCAATTTCAAGCAGTAGGACTGAAAACACACATGTACCATAAAAATTTATCCAAACAAGTGACCTAGATGACTTCATGAACATCAAACACATACCCCCAACACCCTTCACCAAAATTTTTAGCATGGGTTACTTTGCAAACATTATATGTACACTAAATTTCTCACAAAACTACTATTTTCTTGTGGGGAGCACCATTTTTCATAAGCTCAAAACACCATGAAAATGTGCTCAGAGGAATTCTCTAAAATTTCAATTTTATAAGAAAGATTTTTTTTTCATTTGGGCACCTAATTAGACAAATTTCTTCATACCGATCTGAACTCGGGTTTGGGAGGGTTTCATACAACTTCTTAAAAAAGGATAGAACTTTCTTATTACTCATCCATTTTACCTCAAACTTTTTGTGACATATTTTTTATCCCTATGATATTAAAAAATTTCATTTATGATTTATCAAAATCACGATCCATAATTAGATTTTGGCTTAACAAATTAGATTTTGGTAAAAATGTAATATCTTGCACAAAATGCCTCCTTAGGTCCTAAAATTATTTCCACACCTTCATGAATTTATTATCCATTCTCTTTAATAGCTAATTTTTCATAAATACACATGTAACTTCTTGGCCAATCTCATTTGTGCATGATAAACTTGTTTCTCTTGAAGGTAAGTCCTATCAATGACCCTAAATGTTCCTCATGACATTGAATTATGATCCGTAGCTTCATATTAGGACTCTTGAAAATGTCCCTACATAGTTATAATTCTTGAAATTTCTTGTCATGGATTTTTAAAGGAATGATAAGAAGATCATTCCAAGCCATGAAGATCTTAGATGATCATAACACACCACATTTGATAATCTAAAAGAAATTCACTGGAATAACCTTAGAAAATAATTTACAAACAAAGAGCAGTAAATCATATATTTATTATGGAACTCTCACGTATATTAGTATAATGAGAATGGGCCTTGCTTATATAGTCAAGGAAGATCAATGTAAGAACTAGTCAAGGTTGTAGATCAAGCCATAAATCAAGGAAAAAACTAGTCATCAAAGAACTAGTCAAGACCATAGATTTAGGAAAGAACTAGTCATCAAAGATCTAGTCAATACCATAGATCAAGGAAATAACTAGTCATAAAATATCTAGTCAGTATCATAGATCAAGGACAGAACTATACCTAAAAACTAGATAATATCTAAATAAGATAAAAGAAATATCCACACACATTAAGTGGGGGAGGATAAATACAATAAAGGTAAATAAAGTAATTAGGTGAACATGAGATAAGGTAAATACCTAATCTAACACCCCCCCTCAAGTGAAGCTAGGGGCCCAAAATAAAATTGGAATATCCAAAGTATGAGTCCCGATAATTAGGCTTGATGAAGTACTCATGTACAATAACTAGGAAAAAGGGACACCGCAAGGTACCCAAAACTAGTAACAACAAAGTAGAGAGAGAAAAAACCTGATGCAAGGCATCCCAAGAAGTTCAACTCAAAAAACTCATACAATGTTGAAGAAGTTTGGTGTGCACTGTGGTCTGAATCCACTACTCGAGCACAAAACTCAAAAACAACTGACACTAGGATTCACCAGAATAGCTCCTTACAAGGATATTGTCAACAGAGTGATGTCGAAAGTGCAAAAAAAACACCAAACATAATTTGATTAATTGCTACAAATAGGTGTGCCATGATCCAATAACTATAACCTAGGAAACAAGGCAAGGACACAAGATCCAAAGAAATATGAGTACCACGATCCAACAAAAACTAAGGTAACAAGGAAAGGACACAAAACTTGAAGAAGCATGATCAACACCACACCCTCCCATACTTCTTAATGGAAGGAATGATGCTATAAAACTGTATGAGTTGTCAAAAATAACTACTTGAACATTGACAAACTAACATTGAGCTTCACTAGAATAGCTCCCCCACAAGAGAGATTGTCAACATGCCAAAAAATGTCAAAAATACAAATATAAAATCTCTCAATAAACAAGAGAGATACACTACACCTGCTAAAGAAAAAATATCAAAACAAAGAGCAGTACAATGCAAAAGGTATAAAAAGTGAAGCAAGAGGCCGAATGGTGGAGGAGCCACGCCTGTAGAGTCCTCTCAATGAATGCCTATTTCACCATCATGAGTGATCAGATATCCACCCCAAATCAACACGGATGGATGAAGAAGATGACATCATATGAATTGGTGTAAAATGCACAATGGGTTCATGCAAAGGAACATAAAAATGTATGTTAGGTTGATCATGTCTAACAATTAAAATCTCAAGTTTCTCAAGCTTGAGTGAAGGTGCAAAACTCGTGTGTAGATCATGATCCTCGGAAAGAGTTGAGTGAACAAAAGTAGGAGCTCTGTCAATATGTGATCCCAATGAAGTATCTTCTTGAAAACCAATGCCAAGGAAAGAATTCCACTTAACATGTGGGGTAGGGGAAATAATACCTTGTGAATGTTTGCAATACCTCTGCCAGTGAAACCCATAAAACAGAGCATGTGAGAACCAAATGCGGTGGTATGCTTCTCAAAAGAGCCACGTATTTGAGAAAAAGGAGCTGATGTGGGATACTTAGAGTGTGTAAATGCAATAGTCCACAAATGTATAAGAACATGTAGTAACAAGTCTAATAGGATTTGGAGCATTAGGAGGAGGAGCATGCTAAAAAAATAACAGATCAAGGTTAGTGGCTGCAGGAGAAATAACTACAAGTGGACTAGGAGCATGGATATGACTGTCTATAATATGATGGTGATGCTACATGCTAACTAGTTTTTGCTACAAGGAGTGTATTAGTGTATCCTTATCGCAAATGAGTGATTGTAGAAGAGAATTTCACTTCTCAAGTGATCTATTTTCTTCCAAAAATGTTACACTATCCTCCTAAAGTCCACACACTTCGAAGAAAAGTATACCATTCTTATAATCCATGATAGATACAAGAATGCAACACCTAAAATTTTAGGACGTCGGTCTTAACCAAAATTATGTCCACAAGAGATTACAACACCCCTCTAAATTTGACTCTTTATAATTGAGTGCATGTAAATATTTCAATGAGTAAAGTACCTTTTACATTTGAAATATGTGTATAAAAATGTCACTAATGCTTAGATCTTGAAAAAATGCACAATTTCAAAAAAAGATCACCTTAATCTGACCTACAGATAAAAACTTATGAGCTCTAGAAGGTTTTACTATTAAAAAACAATATTTTAATGTTGTATTTTTTTAAAGGTACACGTGACAAAAAAATTTCTGGAGGGTAAAAGAGTGCATCTGTTGGTACCCAAATTGATCCTTCCTTTGAAACCGAGCATCATCACAATTTGATCAGGATGCTTAGAGACAAACAAATAATAATAGGAGTCATTTTGTAGCTGGGGATGGATTCTAGATGACTCTTTATCACTCTGGTTTGGAAAGGACTGGGTATCACCATGTTAAGAGTTTGACTTACCCTTACTACTTTAGGTTGTGCCTTTAACCAAGGTGAGAGGACCCACTTTATGACCTGTATTAGTGGAAATTATCAATGGATTAACATTATTTGACTCTTCCTTTGTAGTATTTTGAAGGAGACCTTGAGAAAACATGGCCAATACAACATAACCTAACTCTTACAAGTTGTCACCTTATAAAATGAATATGTTCTCTAGACAAGGCCCAAGTCACTAAAGAAAATGATAAAAACTGATTACACTTGCATATTTTGGTAAAGGATGGAAAAATTTAATGATCTTCTTTAGCATTTGTGGATATACAATGCAAGAAGGGATGGTTCATGTATGATATATCAATGAATATGAAATTTATGGTTGGGAAGTTAAGCAGGATAAAGTTGATTATACCAAATTCTTGAGAGATTTAAACAAATGTTGACAAATTCATAAAGCAAAATGACAAATGGTTTCAAATAGTCAGGATGAACCTTCAACTATAAAATTGTATATCTATGAAATCTCAAAGACACACAACTTCACACATTCTTCAAGGATTTAACATAAGAACTCATGTTAAAGACTTAATTAAACCTTAGAAGTCCCTAATATATCATGCTTATGATACACTCATAAACTAACAAACAATATGTATCACTGAAATGAAAGTAAAGTGAATTTAAATCACTTATTGCATCATGAAATGAAAGCTCTCTTCATAATGTAATTGTAAATGCTACAATAATGTCATGAGGATGAGATCTTGTGTGATTTCAGAGGGATTTCTAATGTAAGATTGCAACAACAACACATATAACTATTTGAAGATATCTCAAAATGACAGTAGACACAACATGGTTCATGATTAACACAAATTACTTAAGGTTTTTCAAATTGATCAACAAGGGAAATTCTTTTACAATCTCAAAGTTTTTCAATGGCTGTACATTTGCAACCATCTTGACATGATCAATTTCAAAGATACACAAGAAATAACTGGTTTCTCAAATAAGTTCCTTCGGAAAATGGATTTTCTTGGATTTCTCTCCTTCTCTTTTCTCTGAATAAATTTCAGAAAAATTAACCCCCCCTTTTTGTGATTATTATTTTTTACTTTCATATCAACTCCTTTACTTGTTAACCTTCAAAGTTTATTCCCCCCAAAATTTTGAATAATCCTTAAGAATATTCCCCTTTTAAAAATTGTTCTAGAACATGGCATTTAGAAAGGTTTTTCTTAAAGTTTCCAGGTGTACAAATCACCAGTCTTTTCAATCAACTTCACTAGTGCTTGACTGGGATATTAGGTAATCACTTCTGGTAGTTTATTTTAATCATTCTTGCATGGTATTTTTTAGATAATCATTTCAAACAATATCTAAACACCTCTGGATAATATTGAAATGACATATATCTATACTCGATTTTCAATAATTTGTCCTTGGGTGCCACATCCTCTGCTTCATGTCTCATTGGCTTAATTGCCACACATAGTTTCTATTGAATCACCTTGATTTACCATCTCTGCTCATTCCTAACTTTTTCCAAATCTTAAATTCTCCTTTGTGCAAACTGAAACAAAATCTCCTTCATTTCATGGGAAAGATTACATAAAATAAAAAACACATGTCTTATTTTCATTATAAAACTTGGCTCAATTTCATTATCATCATGCCTTTACCTTCTTGTTCTCAGTATAAGGAATTTCAAAGAGAATGAAAAAGGTGCTTGTAGCTCATAGCCTAAAGGAGATTTATTTAGAGGACTTAAATCAGATTTTTGATTTAAGCGGTCCTGATGAAGATTTTGTAAGGGATCTGTTTGAGATAGAATGTGTGGGTGACACTAGAGGGCCCTTAACATACCGATAAGTCTAGTTAGTACTTATTATAGGGTCTAATCAGGATCATATCCTGTGTTTGTAACCTTTCAGGTTATGTATTTCCATCTTTTTAGATGGGAGTATATGAAAACTCTTGAAGACTTGAAAAAATATCGGGTTGAGAGAAGACCTCAGGTCTCTAGGGAAAACCAATTTTCAATGTCCCTTTCTGTGTGATGAGGATTTTTTATCAAAATAGATTCCTAAGGAATCATATGTGTTGCATGATAAATCCTCCATCGACACAGTGCCTTCTATCTCCCACAAAATAGAAGAGTTAGAGAAAAGGATCAAATTTCTGGAGAAAAGGAAAGTAGAGACCATGCCTTTGCAATCAGTTTCAGTACCAAGGTCATCTTTAGGGAAAAGGAAAGGTGAACCATAATCACAACCTCCAATCATTATCTCAGATGGGGAGGAAGACTAATCATTGTCTGCTTTCCATTTAAGGGTAGTCATTTCATCTGCTTAGGAAAATAGAGGGAGATTTTCTATTCAGTCATCCACCTACCTAATGCATCATGCTCCTCAGGTAGAGCATGAATTGTTGGGTCCCTCAACCAATTACTTCCCTGAAGGACAATCCACCTTTTACATGGAAATGGGAGGTTGGGTCAAGTTTGAGGCCTCGCAATCATCCCAGTCAACAACATGCAATACCTTCCCCTCCAACCTACTTTAGGTGTCCCCTCTCAAGAAACTCCCAACATGTCGATCCTTCAAAAAGGGAAAGGAAAGATGACATTTCTTCAGAGGAGGTCTGGATATTTTAGATTGGGTTTCATCTCAATAGAAGAAAGTTGAACTAGAGAAAATCATGAGTCATCCTAGAATGAATCTGGATAGGTGTTAATGGATATGGGAATGTCTCGGGACCTGGTACCAGGGTCAGTCATTTTTGTTCAAACAACACAAGGCTCAAGTGATTTTGTGTTGAAGAAAAACAAGCTTCTAAAACAAGCTCCCCTTGCTAGGAGGAAGCTATGAAGTAGGGCTGAAGAATGCCTAGATGTTGTCTTCTTTTCATTGTTTCTCTTTTCTGGCATGTATATATATTTCTTTGTCATGGGCAGGGTCCCCTATAGAACCCCATTTTTTCCCTTATTCAAAGTGCAAGAAACATAGCAACATCAATCATTTACATGCTTATCCAAATGTATGTTAATTTCATCAAAGTAAATATGGCATTACTACATTCTTCCATTTTTCAATTGAAATGAAGGAACAATAAAATTCATAGAAATAATTACTTCCAATGCAATATAAGTGTCATTTTAAAACATCAGTTTAAAAAAGGATGAATATGAAAAGAGAATAAAGTTCAAGGAATAATTGTCTAAGCATGTTCATCATCCTTTGCATCTTCTTCTTCTTCAGCTTCTACTTCTGGATTTTGTTCTTTTGGTAGCCTCGCCACATATGCATCATATATTTTGAATAATTCGTTAACCTCATCCTCATCTGGTCCTATATGATGCTAGAAAATCAATGCCTTTCTAGATATTACATCAATGCAATGGCCCATTTTCTGCTTGTATTCCAATGGCCTTTCCTTCAACTCTGCAATTCTATTTTCTATCTTTCTCATGGTCTTAATGAATTCATAGGAGAAGTCATTCCTTAGAAACATTATTTTCAAAAGAGTCAAGTAAGAAATCAATATTCATGTCCCCATAAATCTTCTTGAACTTATCAATAACCATATCCTCCAACTTTAAGTCAATAGCGTCAAGAGTGTCATCAACCCAGTTTCTTTTGATCTCAAGCTTTTCTTTGATTCCATTTAGGGTCTCGAACTATAATTTTTGACAACTCCTCAAGGGAATGTTGGCTTCCTTTAAATTCAGCTGGTAAAATGTCCTCCTCCTCAACCAACTCATCATTGAGCTGGGTAATGCGGTCTAACTTGGGAAGAATATATTCAAAGTAGAAAATCTCATTGTCATATTGTTCAATTATCTCATCAATTTCATTGATTTTGTTTTTGAGATCTTCATACTTCGATCTGGCTTCTGTAATGGATTCGTTTCCCCTCTTGGTCAAGTTATCAATCCATGTGTCTACTACTTGAACCTTCTTGACAACCTTGTTTATCTTATTCATTTTTTCAGGGGTGTTTATATAGGCACTTACTTGTGTTTGACTAGTTTGCCTTATCAACTATTGTAAAAAAGAACTCAAGGCCTTAACTTGTCTCCTTTAGTTGCCTTTTTTTCATTCCATCTTCATCAACCTTTTGCAGAAAATCACTCACTACCTGTGAAACCCCTTGCTTCAATTGTTCCCTTGAAGGTTTTCCCAAAGGAATAATATGAATGTTATAATCATCAACTATTATGTCTTTTCTTGTTTTACCCTCAAAAGGGGTTGTTATTTCCAAGGTTCCTTGCTCCAGATGAATCAGTGTGGGTTTTTGTGATGGTCCTAGCCCTTTTTGAGGCTCTTACTGCCTGTTGGAAAAGATAGAGTAGTAAGGTCAACAACTTGCATAGGGAGAACCTCTTTTCCTTCATTTTGAAATCAACTCACTAATCCATCCCTTTTCTAAGCTTGTAATAGATCTTGTTTCTTGTGATTCTTGCTGGGGTTTCTTCAGGAACAACTACCATTTTATTGGATATTTCTTGTTCATTTTGCACCAATGATTGTGTCTGTTCCTGATTACTTATTTTGATGGTCCCTATGCCAATCTCACCTTGTGCTACTGATTCTTTTGGATGCTCTTTTTCATGGTCTAGAACTTCAGATTGATCATTTTTTCCATGAATTGTATCAAAATTCAGGGGAAAATCCTTCCTTATTTCTTTAGTTGAAGCCATAGTGGAATCAATTTCTTCTACAACACTTTCTTGCACCAAAATTTGGGTTGTGGGATCCTTCTCTCCTGAAGTCTGTCTGAGTTGCAACCTTACCCTTTTCATGCTCTGATGATGTATCTTGTAATGCCATGGTAGGTTTTTCCTCTGGAAACAACTCTACATTTCCCAGAAAGGGCTGTACATTCTTATCAGTAATGATTTCTGCATCAACAATTGCATCTTGTGCTATTTTCAATCTTTCTTCAAAAATAGATTTTCCCTCCTGAGGAAGGTTATTAGTTTTGGTCACCTCAATAGAAATGGATATATCCTCTTCCACTAATAACTTAGCATTAGTTTCCTTTTCAACAAACAACTCTGGTTTACCCAATTCCAAAGTCATTTGTCATGGGGAAAGCATTTTAGTTATACCTGGGTCCTCGTTTCAGTAGTTGGTATGTGAATATCTTTTTTCCAATTCTTTGCTTGCTTGAATGCTACCCACTGGTGTCAATATTTGTTCATCTACAGATAAATTAAGTGCATCCAACATGGAAAATCCTTCACTAGCATCAACATTAATTACATCAGTTTGGAACTTTGCAAATTCATGCATTGTTTTGACTGGAGGCACATTTATATCCTTGGAAAGCAAAGTTTTAGAGATTTTCATACCTGGGGTAATAAATTGATTGTCTATTGGATTAATTTTAGTACTTCCTTGGGAAACTGGAATCTGAGTGCATTCCATTATTTTTTCCACAAAATACAGATATGGGATCAAAGGATCTGATTGCTCTACATGTGGCAGTGATGTATCATGCTACTTTTGGACAAGTATCACTCCTTTTAGACTCTGGGGGATCAATTACCACATCCTTGATGCTTGAACTTTGTAGGTGTATGGGCACCTACTCTTACCAAGACTGGATGGTGAATAACCTTGTGTTTTTTTGTGTCCTCTCAAACCTTTTTAAATCTGGTGCTTCCCTTCTTTCATCCTTGTGTGGCTTAGACTGAATGTGGCCACTTGCAATGGCTCCACTCATCAACTTTTCAGCACTATGCTGCTTTGGCGAAACAATTGGATGGACCACATGTGATGCCAAACCTTTTCCCTTTTCCTAAATTGGCATTACAAAAGTAATGGGGACATTCTCCATAGATTTTAAAAGCATCTCTTCAGTCTTTTGCTTGAGAACTGACATAGAAGTGCCAATTCTGCTAGTAGACTGATGTCCACTCATCAATGAATTTAGAATTAGGTCTTTTGGATGGAAATTGAAGGGCCTTTCCTCCTAGTGGGTCCATTCTATCTGCGTCCTCCCTCAGGGGTGGAATATCCTCACTCAGGTTTCCCAAACTTCTGAAATTGTTTAGGATTTCTGTATTCTGGAGTAAAAGATCAATGTTCTTTTGGGTCAACCAGTTTACAATCCTTCTCATTACATCAGTTATTCTTAAATAAGGATCATCAGATTCTACCACATTCTATTCTGGAGGAGATACAAGTTGATCCCCAACCTTTTGATCAATATAAAATCTGATCATTGTGTGTGGATCAACCACAATCCCCTCTAGGATAACCACAATTTTGTAGTCTATTATTTGTGACAGAGTCATTCTGGAAAAATCCCTTAACTTGACTTCTTCCTCATCCCTGCAGTTGATCCAGTAATCCTCGAAATGGGGCTCATGCTCAAAGGTATTTGCAATGCTATTAAACACCCATCTAATGTCATAATTAGGCCCGACCTCAAACTTTCCATATCAAAATTATGCATTTCCTCTTCAGTCAATCTAGCGTTTATGATGGAAGGGCATGAATACCTTTCAATTCGAATGGGAAATTTGATATTTTTTTTATGCCTCCCAGCTATTATTTTATGCATAAGTGTCAACTATCTTACTAGTTCCCATAAAATCAATTTATCATCTACATACCTAGGCAACTTATATGGATTTCCCTCAAAACCACTAACTCTTATGTAAGTGAACCTTTTATACTGGATGAAGCAGCATCCATATTCCGAAATTACTTGTCTAGCTTGTTCAGACATCCTATATTGTCCCCACTATGGCTTGAAAAGACAAATGCTTGAGGCAAATAAAGCATCATTAACTAACCTTACATTCCCACTCTAGTTGATCAATTGCAGTTAAGGAAATATCTCATGCATTTGACATTGCTTAAAATTTGCATGCGGTGACAAACCTAGGAAACGTTTGTGCCCTGCAATATTATAAATGAGATATGTCATCATATAAAATTCAAGGTCTACAGTATCTCCTATTTCAATTTTTGCTGCTAGAGTGACCATGTGATCATGGAGTGCGTCTGCAATAAAGGTGGCCCAGTAAATGCTCCCTTTTCTCTCCAGAATAATCCATATGTATGTAGTCATCCATTCTTTGAATTCATTTGTTGTTTCTAAACCTGCCATTTGACTTAGCAACACAATGAAATCCTTAACCTCCTCTACAAATTGTGCCCTAATCAACTTCTTAGGGATTCTAGTTATTGTCCTCTTCGTAATAAGCTAGTTTGTATTTATCATCTTGACATAGTCCTTCTTCTTTGTTTCATAATCCTTCAGAGCCAACTTGATGCCGATGGTAATTGGGTTTGCGACTATAGGAAATTTTAACATTATTCTGATGGTCGCTGGTGTTAGTGTTAGTACTACATCCCCACTCTCGTCTAACACCTCCCTCTTTTTTGGATCATAATTCATAGCGCAATGCCACACTAATTCAGGGAAATGAACAGAGGGTGGGATGGCACCAGCTAGAGAAATGCAACTTTCTTGAATTGATTTTTAAGGATTCATTCTAATGGGGGATTTTTAACCTTTGGAGGAAGCCATCTAGATCAATGCCCATTAAGTCTATGTTTGTAATTTTATCTAGATCACTTGTGATTCCTGACACAAATGAGGACACGAAAATGGCATAGTCTTCATTATTCAAAAACCCTAACTTTCCTTTTAAACCAAACTTTCCACTGAAAGAGAAATATATGAGTTTTGAATCTCTTACCAGTCAATCCACAAGTGCCTGAACAATTTAAACCCAAATCAACAACTTCTTAAATCTTCAGGTTCACAATTTGAGCTCCATACCTAATGATGCGATAATTCTTCACATAAATCACAAAGGCAAAAACAAAAACAAAGCCAATTGGTAAATAAAGATGAAAGCATTAATAAGCTTTAAAACATCCTTGATTTGCATAGCAACATTAATGGTGACAAAAATAAATGTACTGCATCGAGACCGTTCAATCTGTTGTTCGCAATTTTAAAAATGAACCATCCACGTGGAATAAAGATTTTCGCTGTCACGGGTTCAGGGAACCTTTTGCAATTTTGTAGCTTTAGAGACTTTACACAATTTTGGAAAACTTAACCTGCCCATCCGCCTTTTAGTTTTCAATACTGGCTTGACATGTGGTCGCATTTGAGTGATAGCAGGGATGCGGCTCCTTTTTGCAATTTTACTCCTTTTTCAATTAAAACCAATGACCCGTTTCCCTGCTTCCTTTATAAACAGAAGCCATGTGTCCTTCTGTGGGCCTCAGGGACCCTTTTGCACTTTTAACACCTTTTATCTTTAAAGTGCACAAATACAATTATGCACCGCTTCCCCACATCCACTCAACTTGAGACAAGTGTACACCTTTAGGGCGGAAAGAAAAAGTACTTGTGCTGCTTTTTGGTCGTGAATATTTATTGGGTCGTGGTACTAATTTTTTAATTCATGAATGCCATAGAAAAATACAAGTTTATGAATTAGACCCGCCATTCCGCATCCAATTTAAAGCCGCCACATATCAATAGGCGATGGGAGATAAAATGCACATACAAACATGATCCTCAACCGAAAAAGAGGAAAGACTAAACCATACAAAAAAAAACCACAGAGACGACTCGCACCTTAATAGGGAAAGCAGAAAAAATATAGCAGACACCGATGGCAAAGCTTAACTGAATAAGGGTGAGATCAATTCGAGCACCAACAACATCCACATGATACACGATTGCAACCAAAGGATAAAAGTCTATGCCCAAAACCTAAATGTCCAGAGGGTAAATCATTGCATCTGGAGGGTACACGTTTATATCCAATTGATAAAAGATTGCATCTAGAAGGTACAGATATGCATCCAGTGGATTAAAAAAATGCATCTAAAACAAAAATATCTAGAGGGTCAAAGAATGCATCTAGAAGGTACACTGCAATATCCAATGTATAAAAGAATGCACCCAGAGGGTACATATCTATGTCTATTGGATAAAAGACTACATCCAGAAGGTACATGCTTATATCCGAGGGATAAAAGAATGTACCTAGAGGGTATAGATATGCGTCTAGTGGATAAAATAATATATCCAAAAAAGAAATATCCAGAGGGTAAAAGAATGCATCCACAAGGTACATGCCTATATCTAATGGATAAAATAATGTACCCAAAATGTACAGATCTACGTCTAGTGGATAAAATAATGCACCCAAAAAGTACAATTGTTAATACAAACTTAGACTACAAATATCTCTTTTTCTAGCACATGTATCAAAAAACAGAGAGAAATATAGAAATATGATAAAATTTGTGTCAAAAAAGTTTGTTTGTACATAATTGTATGGATTTTTTTAAAAATTGTGCCAAAAAAACCCTTTAAAATGTCCATATTTGACTGTCTCAAAACATGGTCGAGTTTACAAGTCGATTCTAAGGTTTTAACACCTTCCAAATCTATTGGCGCACTTAATTTTGCATAAAAATGCATGTTGAAGAAAAGTGCTAACAATTTTTGTATACATGAAAACAATAAACCCTTTCTTGCAAAGAAAAACTTATAGATGGATGTCTACATTATTTATCACTCTGATACCATGAAAGGAACAATAAGAAGATCATTCCATGTTGTGAAGATCTCAGATGATCATAACACACCACATTTGATAAGCTGAAAGAAATTCACTAGAATAGTTTTGGAAAAGAATTTACAAACAAAGAGTAGTAATATCATATATTATTATGGAACTCTCATGTATATTAGTACAATGAGAATGAGCCTTTCTTATATAGGCAAGGAAGATAAATCTACGAACCATTCAAAGTCGTAGATCAAGCCATAAATCAAGGAAAGAGCTAGTCATCAAAGAACTAGTAAAGACCATTGATTCAGGAAAGAACTAGTCATCAAAGATCTAGTGAATACAATAGATCAAGAAAATAATTAGTCATAAAAGATCTAGTCAATACCATAGATCAAGGAAAGAACTATACCTAACAACTAGATAATATCTTCCTAATATCTAAATAAGATAAAATAAATATCCACACACATAAGTGGATGAGGATAAATAGAATAAATATAAATAAAGTACCTAGGTGAACATGAGCTAAGGTAAATACCTACTCTAACATGCTTGTTTTATTTCATACCCTCATGTTGGGCCGCTGAATTAGGCCAATTTGGGCTAGTTTACACTACAACTCACCATGACTGTCTCGTTCTTAACCTTGTAGCACCTTAACCATGTCCTATTAAGTGATTTATGTCTCTAACATACTGCACCATCATCTTCAAACCTTCACTTCACCTTTCCAGGTCACTTTGCTAACTAGGCCTAGGGATTAGACATCTTGAACTGAGCTAGTCTAACCACTTCCACTCTTGTGCCCCTGTATTCATCCTTATGACCCTACTTCCTCATCATATTCATGCTATACAATGTAAGACATCATCCTGGTATGCTATCACATCATCACCTAACCTATGCTAGTCACTGGCTCCTTAAGAAGTCAATGCTTACTTAGGTGTTCTCAAGCCTCTGACCTGTTCTACCTTTCTTGACCTACTCCAAGCTCGCTCTAGCTCTCATATATCCTAATTTTTCATTAATATTCCTTTGACATCAATGACTAGTCAACATTCACATGCCAACAACCTTTTGTATTTTTTTTTTTCCTGTGTTATTTTCTGCCAACTTAGCCCTCACTCGTATGTTTCCACACGCCTTTTACTCACTTTCCTTCTTGTCCTACTATAACGTCTATTCACATGCACCCAAATTGAATCTTTACTTTCCCACTTCACCAAAACTGCTTATGCACGCTTTAACTTCAATCCTACAATGTGTGTACTTCTCTATACTTTGATCAAAATTATGAGAACAGCATCCCCATATACTAACTTGGTTAGCAGGATTAAGTAGAAGCTTGAGTTGTGTCAAGGAATATTGTAACACCTTAATTATTTCTCCAAAAACTGAATAATGTTTTTTTAAAAATAATTAATCTTCATGTTCTATCACAAGTATGAAACAAAATTAACTCAGAACAAACCAATTAACAATTTTAAACTAGTTACTAGTAGGTTTGACGCATATAATAACTCTTATATGTATAAACCTTATGCAATTGAGAAGGGTTTATTATTTTCTCCCTTAAGTCCACTCTACACGAGTAATCATACAATCTTTAGTATGATCAGGTTTACCTTTTCAAGGTTGAGACAACTAGTTTTCTATTCTTCAATGTCTACCACGAAAGTCAATCTTTGTATTCTGGTATCTGAAATACATAAAGTAAGGATATAATGAACAAACACTGTAATCAACTACTTGCTTTACTTTGGCCAAATTTTTCCAACGTGCATAAACAACTTATCCCGAGACTACACAAAATCCTAGGGATATTGTCTTTTGTCACCAAACAATTATCTCGACACAATTATCTAGATATTTTTGTTTATGAAGGTGAACAATTAAGAAAGAGGAAGTGTGTTCTTTAGAGGACCATCTCCATAAATGGAAAAAAACAACAAATTAATATGGGTTCTTATAGAATAGGAAGAGACCACATAATATAATTACTTCCATTACATCCTCTTTCCCTCTTCCGTAATTACCCCTAGTTAGTACTATGTCAAGGTATTTGTATGATGACGTGAGATCACATCTAATCTACGCCATATTTAAGGTTTACTACCACAACACATTTCATCTTGCGATAATTTCTAGAAGGCTTGGACTACTTCTTGTTTACTTAATTCATAGTCATGAAGTATTATTTAAGAATTCTTAAAGTCATTTGATTGTGTTTCCCAAAACTTCATAATTTAATCGTTTTATGGAGTAAACTATTACTTTACTCTTTGGTTAGGTCATCTTATTAAATATATAAGTTACCAAGGAAAAGATGGGTATAGTTTACTAACTGTTCTCTTATTTTAGAGATGATAACATCATATTGTTATCTATTTCCCCCGGGAAAAATGGACAACAGGGTGTGTGAGGGCCCAGATACCGAATAGGGAAGAGTTGAGGTTTCAGGCAATTTTCCAAGGTCCTGGAAGCGATTTTGGTAATTTCAGGAGTGAAAATCATATTGAGGATTTTTGTCCTCTTATGGGTTTTGACCCGTAAGATCAATTTAAAAAATGATGAAATGCGAGCCCCGACGGGCCCGCATCAGGAAAAAATGGGTTAGAATCGCGAAAGGGGGTAAAAAACCAGCTTCAGGGTGTTTTATTGCTTTACCTTAGCCTCCCGACTCGAGAAAATTGAGAAAATGTGTGGAAAATTGATTAAAAAAATACCCAAAGGGCCTCACGAGGGTGACCAAGCCAAAGGAGCTCGCTGAGTAGGTCGACGAGCTATGAAAAATGCACAGGGTGGCGATCTGGGCAATTGAATTGGTCGAGCTACACAAATGGCTCGTTAAGCAAAAGGGAATGGTCTCGCTGTGACTCGCAAAACATTAACAGGTGAGCCTGATGGCATGGCGAAGAGGCTCAAACAAGCTAGAGAGAGCTAGTAGGCTGTAACGAGTGTGGAGCTTGGTGCACACAGGATGAATCACTTGGAACCATCAAAGGAAAGCTCCTTGAGCTTAGTACATGGAAGCACGGGGACATGAGGGGTTTCGACACAAGCCACAATGAATGGCTCGAGAAACAATGCGACTCAAAAAAACACATCTCGGCCGGGAGGAGAAAGGGAGCTCGAACGGTTGAAGTATAATGCACATGCAACGAGCTGCTCACAAGTCGAGTCACTAAGGGGAGGATTCGATCGCATGGCCCGAGAGGATAGAATCATCTCATTATCTCGGAGTGACACCATGGAGATAGGGATCACAGAACCAAGCTCTCACAAAGAGCCTCGAAGGTGAGAAGGCTTAACCATGAGACAAAGAAATAAGTGACTGGTAATCTTGAAGGAGGTGGCTTGAGCCAGGAGCCATGTCGGGCTTAGTGTAAAATGAAGGCGGCTCGACAGATCAAAGTTTGAGATCCACGAGTTGGTGAGATGTTAACAAAATGGTGAAATGGATTTTAGCAAAACGGTAGGTGAGCTCCACGACTAACGTAGGACTGAGTCGTGGATGCTGAGGCATGGTAAAAACTCGAGCACAGATCGGAGGGTAGAGTATCTCAGTTCACGTGGTAGAGAAAATCACAAGCACCCCTGAAGCCGAATAATAGATCAAACCGACTCGCTAGACGGTGAGAAGTAATGGATCACAGGGCCCAAGTTCAACAGAGTAGCCTACATGAATGGCGATGAAGGCCATCGTAATGGAGCAGTGGTGAAGACCAACTCAAGTGGATGATGCGGTTGAGTTGGTTGGGTAAATGTAGCGAACCACGTTGGAATGGCGAGTCATCCATAGGATGAGGCTCGGGAATCATAGCAGAGGGCGAAGGAAATAGAGAAAGTGAGGCCGAGATAAAATAGCGAGCCGATTGCCCCTTCACAATGCCACGATGATGGAGGTTTAAGACCTACTCGACCACGAAAAAAGGGCTTAACGGCCATGGAACGAAACAACATGCTTAAAGAAAAACAATGCAGAAGAAGCACGATGTTGAGACAAAAGGCAACATGGAATTTTCAGGGGGGCCGTGGAAGTGAACACAACCAGGTGGAAAGTCGGAGGGAAGACTCAGGGATGACTTGATGGTAACAAATTCAAAACTGAGATAAGTTGACATGCAGGGTTCATGTTGGCAGGGAGCCGACTCAGACGAGCTAAGCATGAGGCCAAACTTGTGTTAGCAATCTCACACACCAGCCCGCGGGGAAATTTGAGCTCATCGTGGGAGTAGCCAGAGTCCAAATCCATTCGAACTTCTGAGTTGTGAAAATTCAGAAAAATCACACCTCAGAAGACTCGCGCACATGCAGCAGAAATGCGCGCTATTTTCACTGTTTTCGGCTCGAATGCTTGCCGTACGCGACTCCCAAGCGGTCCTCCATGCTGCCGAGGGCAGAGGTGAGCGCCCTGTACGTCCGTGTCAAATCAATCAACTGTCCCGCCTTCCATCTGTTACTGTAGGCGTTGGAATGACCAAAAACCCCGCCAGCACTTGAAATCAGTCCTCCCAGCTGCTAATTCTAAACCCTGTTAGATGTATAGTTTGGTGGGTGATTGGGCACGGCAACCCCCGACTTAGTCTCCATGTGCGCAGGTGAGGGGAAAATGCGCAGGTGAGGGCAATCTATTGACTTTTGCGGGGCACTGCATTGAAGTGCATGTGCGCGAGCTAAGAGATTCGTGATGAACAGTATCCCTGTGGGCGAGCCAAGTGTCAAAACGATGGGACTCCCGAAATTCGACTGTAACGAGATAGTCAACAGTCTCTTCGGAGGTCAACACTTCGGACTTTCGGGCTTGTGAGTTTTGGAACCCCGCCGGGCGTGTTGGGAAAACATTTAACACAGAGTTCCCAACTCCAAAGTCTGCTAGAGGTTCTAAACACCTGTTAGATGTATAGTTTTGAGGGTGGGCTCCACGTCAGGGCACGGCATTGAGCCCGTCCGAGCTTAGTCTCCATGTGCGCAAACCTGTGAGGGGAAGAATCGCGCAGGTGGAGAAGCAATGCGCGCTATTTTGACTGTTTGCGGGCACTGCATTGAAGTGCATGTGCGCGAGCTCCCAAGAGATCCTCCATGCTGCCGAGGGAACAGGTGAGCGCCCTGTGGGCGAGCCAAGTGTCACATCAATCAACTGTCCCACCTCCCGAAATGTCGAATGTAGGTGTTGGATATGACCAACAGTCTCTTCGCCAGGTCAACACTCTCGGACTTTCGGGCTTCCCAGTTTTGGAACTCGCCGGGCGTGTTGGGAAAACATTTAACACAGCCTCAACATCCCAACTCCAAAGTACTGAAAGAGGTAATGACATAACTTGCAAAAGTTGTCTGAGCAAATTGAGGGGGGCTCCACGAACAGCGCAAACACAGAATAAAGAGCCCGTCCAGAGCCCGTTCCAGGGGCTCAAACCTGTCAGAGAAGTGTTATCCGAATAATTGCTTAACCCAATTTAAAAATCATTGAAAGTCTATTTTTTGAAGTGCAATGTGTTATTAATAAAAGTGTCAAAACTATTTTGGAGTTCAGGTCATGATTTTTTTGCACTATTTTGTTTCAACTACAACAAGATTGTGACATTGTTACAGGGTAATATATATTGGTGGTAATGGACAACTTGAGTTACTTCAGTAGTTGGTTATTCAAGTTCATGACTCCCATCACTTCAATCTCAGCCGTGTGACAACCCACCTCCATTTAATAGAGCAAATCTATAAAAAAATTCTCAACACAAATGGGTGATCAATATGACTGCATAGCCGCTGACATTAATGGAAGCTAAGACTTTTACCCGGTCTCCAGATCACTGATTGCACTATTTTATTAAATAGGATATCTGCATCAAAGAATCAATTTACAAATGATGCACATACTAACATTTATGATGTCAAGAGTATAGGGACACTCCATCCAGTCATGGAATTGACCTCAACCTTGGATTTAAGTACTTTCAAGGGTGAAAAAGATTTGGCAACTGAAGAAAGTGTCGCTGAAACTGCAAGACATAAGGGAACTGATTGGAAATGGAATTCCTAAGGAGTGTATTGTTGCTGACTTTGGCTACAAACTGCTGTGCAAGCTTTAATTTTAAAATTTGAATGCGTAGATGAAGAATGCAATGTTAAATCAAGTGTATGTGTTGGTAATGGAACTATTGGGATTCAATGTTGCAGAAGCGGTAAACTTACAGTGTGGAACATCTATTACAGGTATTCCATGCAAGTATAACTGGCATAGATCTCGAAAAAGCACATTCAAAAAAGCATCAAATTGATATTTTGAAAATGATTACTGGAGTCCAAGAACCATCTTCATGGAGTTCTCGCATAGGAATCCACAGGAATCGTACTTACAGGGAATTACTAGTAAAATAAGCTTGTGTCTATTCTCTTACTACGAACTTGGACTATGATTAGATCAACACCAATACTACACCAGATAAATTTCACCAAATATTAATCTCATGAGGAAGATTCAACCTATGCATTATGAGATTCTTACAGGTTATTAAGTAAATGAAGAAATGTATTGGATTAAGAAAGGATCTTCTTCCGAAGGACAACGCTTTAAAGATCTCTGAAGATTTACACTTGATTGATTCATCTGGAGAAACTATTCATTCCATCTTCCTCTTCCTAGTTGCTACTTGAAACAATGACGGAAGTCGTTAGCATACAAATATGGAGCAACATTTCTATCGGATTGTGTAACTGTTAGAAGTACTGCTTACTCAATCGTTAGAGCATTTATTTCTCAGCCATTTATATACATAAATATTGTATGAAAGAAAATATCCTCCTAGATAAAACCTCCCAGACTTGAATTGTTATCTTGTCATACGATGAACACTACATTAGTTTACCAACCGTGACATTATCCTTGGACTTCTAGGTTCATTCACGAAATATCCAATGCTTGTTCGCACTTTCGTAGGATGTGTCATTTGCCTAGATCTTTTATCCATATGCATTGATTGATCTAGCTGCTCAATGTTGGCTCTATGACTATGATGGATCTCTCTTGAATCTCTGGAACCACTCATGCATTTCATTCACAGACCATTTGCAAGAAATTATGTTTGTATGCATAGTCATGCGGTGTTGCCCCTAGAAAGTCCTCTTATCCAAGCATTTTGCATTTGAATATGCTCAGGTATAAAAAAATGTCTCCATCTAATCATTTATTTTAAGGAAAATGCATTCTTAATTTTTACACGGACATGTTGACTAGAGTATTTCTCTTGAATAAACTATGCAAGTATAGAATTTTTACTATTTATATGGCTTCATCATAGTAAGGGGCTACTGGGTAAAAATAAACCCTACATTATTTGTGGATAGATAATGTTTGACATCAGCTCTTCAAATGTTGGAGATCCCTAATACCTCTCGCGTATGAACATTTTGCTCGCAGTCGCAGAGCAACTCCAGTGCATCAAAATTCATGAAAACCCGAAGGGGTAGGTAAGTGTCACAAACATTCCAAAGTATTCTCGGGGCATCGCAGACTCGATGTAACAAAAGGCGGTAGGTAGAAATTAAATGTCTGCTTACATAGTTGGTCGAGGGGCTTGTCCAACTGTTGAGTCGACGCAACAACAATTTCGATAGGTTTTGCATAAGGGGACCATCCACGTGTATCCAACTCAATGTGGGTGCAGATTTTTAGGGAGCCAATCTCATGAAACATCACCGACATAAAGATGGAAAACGACTCCGTGTAATGGTAGACTCATCCAATGTACGGAAGGAGAAGGCATGAAAATCATAGGAGGAATCCGAATAAGAAAAATGCAGGGAAGTGAGGTAGTGGAGACATCGGAAGCGAGATGATTCTGGCCACGTCGAATACAACTCTGCTATTGTAAATGCTGGGGTTCCATGAGCACGAATGAGGTGCAAAACTAAACCAAGTTGACTTTTTCGGCGTGGTCAACTAAGGCTAAATGTCTAATCAAGAGCCTGAATTGTGATTCACCAAAGCATATGTGGTTGTCACTTAATGACAAAAGCAAATTAGGAAAGAGAATATCGCCATACTATAATGGCGGCGGTATAATACATAGCTCGATCATGTAGAGGTGAGAGATGCAACGAATAAGGAGGCAACATGCTGAATTCAAATTACAGAATGTAATTGTGCATGGCGAAGTCCTCTTACCATACAACGATGTAGGATTCCATACACAATGATTCTCGGTCATGAAGAAATCAGCATCGTTTGCAAGCTCGAGTTGAAAAACGTAGCGCCAATGCATAACATTTGATTTGCTTGAAGGCAAGATGGGCCATTGAGCCATTCTCTTCGAATATCGGTCCAAGTCAATAATGAATTTAGTGGGAAAATATTTGAGGCCTAACATGCAATGAAAATACAAAGTTATTAGTCATTAACACGATTCCATTCAAGCCATAAGAAGGATTTAGAAAAGGGGTGCATTTACACCGTGCAAGCACAAAATATTGTTCTGCATTATATCATATGTGTTTCATTTTGTTTGCCATAGCATTTTGGCTTTGATGAGAATTCTTTAAGTTCACTGATACAACATACAATAGCATTTTATTTTCACAGTTTATTATTTAGCCAATGTACTACATTTTGATTCCTATATAATAAGAGGCATATTTCTGCACTTTTTGGTTTCATACTTTAATAAAATGTGTGAAATTATTTTACCTGCTGCAAACTTGAAATGGCAGTAACTCCCTCAACTGCTAATTCTGAGCCCATTTTTTGCAAAAATAAAGCTAAATAGAAACCCTGTTGAGGATGAGGTAAACATAATGCAAATGAAGATATAAATGTATTTTTTAGAGGTTCTAAAACCCTGAATGTTGCAGAGACCTTCCTTTAGAAACCCGAAATGCCATAACTCGAGCCCAGAATGTCATTTTCCTGCAGTTTGACTGGGTCATTGGAATCATGAGGAGACCCCCGACTTAGTCTCAATGTGACATCAGGTCAAGGGGAAAATGCGCATTTTGGAGGCTCTAGATGTTTTGAAATTTAGCGAACAATGCATTGGAGTGTCATGTGCGCGTAGGTAAGAGAAGTCATCATGAAGACATGGGCTTGTCAAAAAAAAATCAGAAAGGTATTTTTGAAGTGCATTTTATTAATAAAAGTGTCAAAAGAAGGGTTAGGTATAAAAATCCCTGTCAACTACAACAAGAAATCTACAGGAATATAATTTATAAAGACAACTTGGTACTTAGTAGTTGGTTATTAAATATGACTCCCATCACTTCTTCAGCCGTTGACAACCCACCTCCATTTAATAGCAAATCTATAAAAAATTTTCAAAAAATCAAATCAATATCCCATAGCCGCTGACATTAATGGAAGCTAAGACTTTTACCCGGTCTCCAGATCACTGATTCACTATTTTATTAAATAGGATATCCACAAGAATCAATTTAAAAAGACATGAACATTTGTTCAAGAGTAAGGGACGTACAGTGTGCTCCAAAGTCCAAGGGTGAAAAAGAGGGGCAACTGGAAAGTTCGCGAGTGCAAGACATAAGGGAATTTGGAAATGGAATTCCTAAAAGGCATTGTTGCTGACTTCTAAAACCCTGGCACAAAAAATGAATGCGTAGATGAAGAATGCAATGTTGGTCAAGTGTATGTGTTGTAATGGAACTATGATTCATGTTAGAAGCAAAACTTACCTTTCTTTCATTCCATGCAATTACTGCATAATCTCGAGCACTTAAAAAAGCATCAAATTGATATTTTGAAATGATTACTTAGTCCAAGAAATTGAGTTCTCGCATAGGAATCCACAGGAATTACTTACAAATTATAGTAAAAAAGCTTGTGCATTCTCTTACTACGAACTTGGACTACATTAGATAAACAATATAAAGATAAATTTCACCAAATATTAATACTAAAACCAACCATGCAATAATTCTTTTGGTTATTAATAAATTGAAATGTATTGGATTAAGAAGATCTTCTTCCGTGGAAACCTTTAAAATATCTGAAGATTTACACTTGATTGTTCATCTTCAAACTATTCATTCCATCTTCCTCTTCCTAGTTGCTACTTGCTACGGAAGTGTTAGATACAATATTTTCACATTTCTATCTTTTGTGTAATGCATAAGTACTGCTTACTCAATCGTTAGACATTTATTTTAGCCATTTATATACAAAATATTGTTCCCAAATTCCTCCTATAAAACCTCCCAGACTTGAATTGTTATCTTGTCTTGAGACACTACATTGGTGAACCGTGACATATCCTTGGACTTCTAGGTTCTTCAAAAATATCCAATGCTTGTTCGCACTTTCGTAGGATGTGTCATTTGCCAATTTTTATCCATATGCATTATTGATCTAGCTGCTCAATGTTGGCTCTATGACTATGATGTCTCTCTTGAATTGGAACCACTCATGCATTTCTTCACAGACCAGTGAAAAATATGTTTGTATGCATAGTCAGCGGTGTTGCCCCTAGAAAGTCCTCTTATCCAACATTTTGCATTTGAATATGCTATCAGGTATAAAAAAATGTTATTAATCATTTATTTTAAAAAAATGTTCTTAATTTTTAGGACATGTTGACTAGATTTTCTCTTGTCATATGAAGTATAAATTTTTATATTTCTTTTCATCATAGGAGGGCTACTTAAAAATAAACCCTACAATATAAAATTTTGACTAGCTCTTCAAATTTGATCCCTGCAGTCCGCGTATGAACAGTGCTCGCAGTCGCACGAATGAGGCAAAAATTCTGAAAACCCGAAGGGGTAGGTAAGTGTCTGAAATTCAAAGTTTCTCGGGGCACGAGACGATGTCAGGCGGTAGGTGAAATTAAATGCTGAGTTGGTCGAGGGGCTTGTCCAACGTTGAGTCGACGCAACAACAATTTCGAAGGTTTGCAAAGGGGACCGCCACGTGTATCCAACTCAATTGGGTGCAGATTTTTAGGGAGCCAATCTCAGAAACACACCGACAAAAGATGGAAAACGACACGTGGAATTAGACTCATCCAATGCGGAAGGAGAAGGCATGAAAATCATAGGAGGAATCCGAAAAGAAAAATGCAGGGAAGTGAGGTAGTGGAGACATCGGAAGCGAGATGATTTGGCCACGTCGAATAGACCAGGAGCTCGGTCTACACGAATGAGGTGGAAACAACCAAGTTGACCTCGGCGTGTCAACTAAGGCTAAATGTCAATCAAGAGCCTAAAGATTCACCAAAGCGATGTGGGGTCACTTAATGTAAAGTGTTAGGAAAAAATATCGCCATACAAATGGGGAATACATAGCTCGTCATGTAGAGGTGAGAGATGCAACGAATAAGGAGGCAACATGGGTTCAAATACAAATAAATTGTCATGGCGAAGTCCTCTTAAATACAACGATAAGGATTCCAACACAAGATCTCGGTCATGAAGAAATAGCTCGTTTTCAAGCTCGATTGACGTAGCGCCAATGCAAACAATGACCACACAAGGCAAATGGGCCATTGAGCCATTCCTTCGAAGGCTCGGTGGAGTCAATAAAAAGTGGGAAAATATTGAGGCCTAACATGGGGAAAAAAAAGAAGAAAACACGACATTCAATAAAGAAGGAAAGAAAAGGGGTGCTCACCGTGCAAGCACAAAATCTCTATATGCGGAGCTTGCCAAGCATTTTGGCAAGCGTGTTCACTGATACAAAACAATGTTCACAGAGCCAAATACACCAAGAAAACCCAAATGCAAAAAATGGCGTAACTCCCTCAACTCAAGCCCATTTTTTGCAAAAATAAAGTAAATAGAAAGTTGAGGATGAGGTAAACATAATGCAAAGAAGAAAAATGTATTTTTTAGAGGTTCTAAAACCCTGAACTTGCAGAGACCCCAAGAAACCCGAAATGCCATAACTCGAGCCCAGAATGTCATTTTCCTGCAAAAGACTAGTCATTGGAATCATGAGGAGACGATATACAATGTGACATCATCAAAGGGTGGATTTTGGAGGCTCTAGATCTTTGAAATTTAGGAACAATGAACAGTGTCGTGGGTAGGTGAGAAGTCATCATGAAGACATGGGCTTGCTTCCTTCTTCAACAAGGAAAAGTACATAAGGGTATGGGCTTGGGAAAAATTTGTCATCACTATCAAAGGTATCATGATGGGTTTTGAAGGTGGTTGGAAGGAATTTCGGTTTTCCTTTCTCTCTCTCCTCAAATTTCTCCTCTATAAGTTGTAAAGGGGTTGCAAGAAACAAAAGGTTGGTCCTCTTCTTGTCCCATGCACCCCTAGTCTTTTGGGGCTTTAAGCCTTTCTCCAAATCATTATAATGGCTCAATGCCTATTCTTGCTATAAAAATATACTATGCAAATTTCATTGAGTAATTGAAGTGGTGTTTGTGATTTAGTTGTCAATCCTTGCATTATTTTCATTACTTTTCCTTACCTCTTATTGTGCTTACAAGATTTGTGTATATTTCTTTGTTCATTGCAGGTTTAGTGGTTATGTTTATTATAGAATGGTGAATGTTTGTATTTTGGGTCTGAGATACAACTATCTATCTTTCCCTTAGTGTATTGGTGCAATTTTGGTATGTGTTGCATCTTGTCCAACCTCCCAAAATTCACTCTTTCTCTATTTTGTAGGCAGGAGAGAGTGACTAACACTCCTTTTTTTGGTGTATCACTACTTCTAGTGTAGGTTTCATTTCATGCAATATTTTTCCTTGTCCCTTTGGTATGTTAGAATAGGTTTAGATAGGAATTTTTCTTGCAAACTACTCCATAGAGCTATCTCCATAGAGCAGGAATCGGCCTTCTCCATAGAGCTATCCCATTTTGCAATGTCCCACACTTAGGATAACTCAATGTTTGGAAATCACACCGAATGCCCCATCAATAATCGTACCATTCGGGGGTGCTATGATTTTTCCATAACACGTATATCGGGACTAACTTTGGTGTAAAAGTTCTAATTCAGCTAGCTTTCATCAGGTGGCTTGGGATGTTTGTTGTCTCCCCCGTGATCAAGGTGGCATGGGAATTATTGATGTTTATAGGAAAAGTGTGGCTCTATGTTCTAAATGGGTCATGCGATGTCTCTTTGGAAATAAATCTTGGAAAATACTGCTTCGACATTATATTGCTTCTTGTGCTCCCTACGACAAAAAATGGAACAATATCATGTTGCACACCTTGATTATCACTAGGGTCACGATCAAGATGTTCGACACTTTCATGGCCAAAAGCATATGGAAAGCATTCAAATTGATAAAACCCCTGATGCGTTTGATTTGCGAAGAATTTTGTATTGGGTTCTCATTCAATTCTCAGAACATATGTTGGTCTCCCATCATCACTAATGATAGTCTTCCACTTGTGGAAACTTCGGGAATCAAAGCTCTTCGATTCTCTCACAAAGAAATTCACACCATTCTGGATTTGATCTCCTGTAGAGACTGGATGTCATGACCCGAGCTCAAGAAAAAAATTAATCTTTCCAATTCACAACTCCTGTCTATTTTTAGAATTCAAGAGTTGATGTCAAATGTTATGCTACAAAAACTTGGGATTAAACCCTCAGATGCTTGGTGGCGGGACTAGAGATGGAATCAAGAGATTTACTTTATATGCTATAATGCCGACGCCATTTACTAGCTTCTGAGCCCTCTCTTACATGGAATTTCTGAACTTAACGTGCATTGGGGCCTACACTCTACTCATTCCACCTAGCTTTATAGACTTTCTCATGCTTGGAATTATTTGTTAGATCCCAAAGTTAATCATTTTCTATTGGGTTTTATTTATCAAGGCCTTCCTGTCAGTGAAAGATTAAATAACATTGGCATCCCCAATCCTAAATTCCCTTTCTGTTCCAAACATGAATATTTTAAGCATTTATTTTGGTCTTTCCCCCATGCCCAAGCCATATACTCTTGGATTAATTATTTTTTTCAACCCTTCTAACCTGAATTCTTCCATTGGCGGCTAACATTTTTTGGGGATTTCATCCCATGGCCTCATTATATTGATACTATATGGAAAATTTTTAGAGCTTGCATTTTTATTTCATAATCGGAAAGTGTGAAATTCTATGTTATTCTAAAATGATCATTTTGTTTCTTTGTTTTCAACTAATGACAAAGTGGTTATCTTGTTTACTGTGCACATATAGATTCAAGCTCAAGCAGAGAAAGTTTCCTTGAAAATTTCTCATTTGTATGAGATGTTTGCACTTTAGGGGAGTGTGCCATGCACGATGAGTTGGGTCCCTTTGGACGCTTTGCCTATGCCACCTCATCCATCTCCGCCTCGGCGGACGCCTCAAATAGGACCACTTCATAGGAGCCACTCTCGTAGCCACCGCTTTGCCTCCCCTCGGGTCACCCTTCAGCTCCATCCTCTTCTGGTCTGGGCTATATCCCACCTCCAAGGGGGAAGGGTGTTGCTAGATCTCTGCAGTGGGCCTCTCCTCCGTCTGACATTTAGACTCTGGATGGCTCTCTTCCCCTTGGTTTGGGGATAATTATTCCTTTGTATATGCAGATGCCCGACTAGGATGGTCGGTAGGTAGACCTTCCTTCGGCCAAATTGTCTAGGGGAGTGTACATCCCTCCCTTGGATGATCCTCCCGCTCCTCCCGGAGTGGCAAATTGTGCATAGTGCTCTTGTTTATTTTGTATTTCTCGTGTTTTCTGTTTTCCCTTTAGGTGTTTTTTGTTGCTTACATGACATTTTTGTGGGACTGTGAATTCTTTGGTCGCCCTTGCTAATGTAACTCTCTTATATTATTAATATAATGGGTAGTTCCAATAGTAATTTTATTTTTAATTTATCTAATTAATTATAATTATTTTAAAAATTATTAAACATCTTTTGAATATAAATAGATAAGTATGAAAACATGTCCAAATGATTAGAAAAAACAACCAACCCATGTTTCAATTTCCTTGTTTGAATGACCAAAAAGTAACATCATTTGAACACATATATAGAGATATAATCTTGGGGAGTACATCTTTAAAATTGTCACCCACCATCAATAAAAATTAAAAAACACCCAAACTAAAAAAGATTGTTTTCATATTTTTTTATATTTAATTAATTATTATTTCTCTTTTTACTTTACGTGATAACACTGCTCTTTATTTTATTTTATCTTTTAATCACAATTTCAATTATTAAATTTCTTTATACATTGTTCAACCTATTTTTCCTTTGTATATTTTCAATTACAAATTTCTAAAGTTATTTATTATTTATTACTAACTTCTTATGTTGTGTTGAACATTATTAAACTTTATCAAAAACTTTTTGAACTTATTATGTAATTAGTAGGTGGGATTTATTTTAAGTTTATTTCATATTTCCAAACATATAAATTATTTATTTCAATGAAATTTTCTTTAATCAAAAGAAGAATACCACCACTTATTTTCCACAGGTAATGAAATATACACCTTATTAACACTATCACGTATTGGAATTCCAATTACGATGCTAACATGTTGTGTTAAATATGATTAAATACACACACATGCACACACGCACGCGCGCGCGCGCGCACACACACACAGACATGTAGACACACACACAAACATGTATGTATGTATACATACACACATATATGGAATTAAAATTTATAAAAAAATCATGTCATAATAGGGTGCAACATGCTATTTAAATAATCTCAAATATAATAATTTTTTAATTTGAAATCATGATAATATTCCCATAGAGTTCTTTGTGTATACCATACTATAAACACCCCACATAACCAATACGTAAATTATGAATGTTCAAAATCCCACTACATCCATTGTCCCTTTCTGGAATTAATTTAATTAATTCTATTTACACCATATCACCCCATATAGCTAATTTTAATATCAAATTAATTAAATAAATCCACACATATCCGTATTTATATTTAAATAAATTAAATATTATCATATCCTATCCACCTCCTCAACTCAAGTTGACTAAATTCATGACTAAAGTAAAAAATCATTATTATAATTAAGAGGATGTATTCAAATTAACTCAAATCATGCTTTTGAGTTAATTGAAGATATCTCCCATGTCATGACAATCCAAAATCAATTCAAATTATTCTAAAATACCACACTTTTGGGTGAATAAAATAAAAGATGTGAAATTAAAATCCAAAAATATGTGCATCCCCTTGCTAACTCAGAAATGACTCATTCATGTAAATCTAGAACAACAGTCTAGCTGTCCAATCAATATGGAAGCTCAACTAAACAACTCAATTATGTTTAGTTATCTCCAAATAACCTCATTTTAAACCTAGCTTGTGGAATCACTTTCCTCATCTATAAATCAATGATCATTCCTTTACAAATCATCCACCAAAAGCTTGAGAGTTCATGTTTTCATTTTGTACATTTTCTTGGTGAATCAAATCAGTCCTTTATACCGTTATGTTCCCCACATAATGTCAAATCAATAAATCATGCTCATAGTTTGATCCATAGTCCATTCAGAGTATCTTAGAGCATCCACAAATAAAAAAATCTTAAAAATCAAACAGATTCAACAAAGAGCGTCATTAAACCTTGTTCTTTTAGTTAGATCTAATTTGAGGTTACTTTGGTATTTACAACGAAAGGTTTGCATTTGTTTTATATTGATTTTCCTCTTTTATTGTAATTTCAATGGTATAAATTTTGGCATGCTAATATAATTATTTGTTTGTGTTGTTTAAATATTACTATTAAAATTTCAGGGTTTTTGGTGTAAAAAATAGGGAGCAAATAAAAAATAATAGTGTTGTTTCTGTTTTTATTCATTTATGTCCATATATAGGTTGCATGTGTTAGTGTTACATATGATTTGCACTAGGGTATCATTGCACATGCTAGCGTAGTCTTTCACATGCTACTGTAACACTAAATTTTACTTACTGTATCTTGCACGGGCCTTTGTATCTATTCATACATTTACGTATCTCTGTATGCACTACTGTCACTAGTCTGTTAGAAGGAAAAGTCTTTGTTACAAAAACATGTTTAATTAAACGTGCTACCATGAGTGGTTATGATAACACGTTTAATTAAACGTGCTACCATTAATGGTTATGGTAACAAACCTAATTACACATTGTAGACACCAAAATTAGGTCACACTCCCCTTGGTCCCCTTTCAAATAACCAACTTAAACACATTCACCTAACCATGACCCTTATCCCCCACATTAATATTAATTTAATTATTTACAATCAAATTAATACTCATCCTCACTTCATTCATTATTTAATTACCTCAATTAAAACAAATTTCCACCTCACCCCACCACCTCACCTAGACACCTCACCATAGACCTATTCATAACATGTTTCCATAACTAACTAAGACTTAGCCCTACTTACCTTAATGAACTAACTCTTAGTATAACCCTAAAAGCACATGCCTATTCTTCCTCTGACCACATTCCTACGTATCTAAGCACAACATTCCATTTAAACCTGACACAAACAAGCAAAAGTTGGAAGAGGATAGCCAAGATCTGTTATTTTAGGCAACCTAGGATATCCTGCCTTAACCGACACCGGTCAACCTGAAACCGACACCGGTAAACCTAAACTGTCTTCTGTTACCATATAACCATTTTGGAAACCTTGTTTGATAGGTTAGACACATTATCAAGTTTTGGGAGCAAAGGAAATCTGCATGCAAGAAAGAATTAGAGCTCTTTCACACATCCAAGCAACCATAGCCAACACAACCATTGATTAAAAGGTGTTTGCATTCACAAGAGCATTTCCACGACACTGATTTCCATTTCACTGATCAACCATCACCACCACCCAGCCATTGAACTTACACAATAGTAAGTGTGTCTCTAACCTGCACCATTTCGTTTCTATTCAGTTTATAAGAGTTCTTGACCTTTTGTTTATAAACCACCATTTATATTTTTACCCCACCACTATTACCTTCCTATGAACTTGACCATTCCCGTCACTCACAACCATTTTAATCACCTTTGTATACTACTAAGTACCTTTGAATATCCTCAACACCTCCCTAGACCTAAACCAAATCCTTACCATCTCTGATTCAGTCTCAGAAAAATCCCTAAAACCATGAACTATTGAGTTATTACTAGCCCGCAGTAACTGTCATCGGTTCTTACTAAACCGTCGTCGATCATACCAGACTGATGTCAGTCTCTGTATTTGGCAATGCTACTAATAATAGATCCCAATGACCTTTTCCAAGTGACCCGAGTGACCCAAAATCTGACCCCAACCTGTTTTAGCACCTTAATTATTTACCTCATTTCCAGATCTGATCATAGCCTAGCCTGTTATATCAGATTTGCTTATTGTATTTGGATGAGATACCTAAATCATATCAAATACAATAGGATTCTATTTATTTACATTATTTCCTACATTAAATTGTATTAAACAGTGGGTTGAATGTCACCGAGGAAGTATCACACTTCCTGGATCTAGCACACGCTAGGCAGCCCACTAGCATATATTGTTTAACTCTTTCTTGTGGTCTTGTTGTGTATTTCAGGTAGTTCCTCCTAGCCAAAAGGAAGCTCTCACAGGCAACATTGGATCAAGAAGTTAGAACGTGCACAACAACCTTCAAACTGATTATCACAACAGGTATTCATCTTTGGCCCACACCCTTATCTGTTTCGTCTAAAAACTTAAAGAAAATGGTGAAACACACATGCTAACATTCTGTGTCTGTCTTTATTGTTTTCTTCATTTTCTAGCGTGTTAAATATTTTCTAATCACTGTTTTAGTACTATTTTTACTCACTTTCTTATAAGGTTTCATAACTAATCGGTCTAAGTGTTTAATTTTCTTTTAATTGTTGTTTAATATAATCTAGTCAAACTAATTGCACGTGCTCTTTTCTCGCACACTCTTGGGTGATCTTGAAAATTAGAAACAATGAAGTTTACATTTTTTTTATATCATGATTTTGATGCATGAAAACTACTAATTTATTGATTGTAGGACTACATCGTATGAAGATTTCCTTGAATGTTCAATCAAGCTTATAACTGTAGGTTTCCCTGATCAAGAAAACCAACCAAAATTTATTTTAATAAATTTTATAAACTTGTATTGTAGGTTCAAATAAGGGTTTATTCACATCCACTAAATAACTATGGTAAGTTCTTGGACATAATCCTAAAACCCATTGTGAGCAGTACCACATGAACCCCAAAGTAGTTGGAACCTTGAGGGAACTGGACAAAAAATGGGTACTCCCACCTACTTGACTAGTAAACCAAATAGAGAAAAGGTTATCCTTAGTGAGAGCCCCAATTTGATTCTTTGAGCAGATTAAAATCCAACTTACTTAATCAAGGGGTAAAGTAAATCCGGTGAGTAGAAAATTTCTAGTGTACCAAACTCATTTAGATAATCCTTGGTGCTTAGAGAGAGATCCAATATATAGGAAGCTTGAATCACCAAACTAAGTTACTTGAAATTTCTTCCTACCACCATTATTTTCATCCAAATTACTGAATCATATCAGTTTGTGTTCCCCATTCTTATCTATCAACAACATCAAAAATATCCTCTCAAACTTTGTAAATTATTTTCTTTTGGATACCCTTTCCAAATTGATTTTATTGCGTCTAAGCCTTAGTCTTTGGATTCACTTTCTAGATTTTAAACAAATCATTTAATTCAAATCAAAGTTTAATTATTAAGTTTTAGATACCCATATCATAATTTAAGCAATACATTTCAATCCAAGTCTTGTCCTTTGGTATCACTTTATCAAGGTTAAAAAAAATCACAATTCAATCAAGAAGTATTTACTTTAGATACCTACTTTATCCAAGCTAAAAAAATTCACGATCTCTTTCATTCTCTAAGTCTTATATTTTAACATTCACTTTGTTAAAATTTAAGAACTCCCTTTCATTATCTAAGTCTTATATTTAATATAGTACATTATGGAGTGGGAGTAGAAGCAAGATTTGCTAGAAATTTCAAACGAAGGACTTGAGCGGGAATCTCCAGTGGGTCAGACGGAGTAGTTGACTAAAGGGTTCCCTACACCAAGTAAACGATCACATGATTTCCAGCGCAAGGACAATAAGAAAAAGGATGGGGCTACAAGCACGTGGGCTGAACGTTTGGTTGAGAAAAAGATTAGAAAAGGTGATTTTGGAGGGGTTGGAACTGTCAAAGGAGAAAGGTAACTTATCGCTTAAAATCTCTGAGACTCTTTTAGCAAGAACTAAAGCCTCCATGGAAAGCGATCTCTTTGCAAAATGCCTTGGCTCTAGACCAAATAGTGACTACTTTAGGGGTTGGGTCAAGAGATACTGGGAGTCTAATGGAAATTTGGAGGTTTTAACTCACACCAATGGTTTCTTCCTAGTTTCTTTACCTAGAAAAGACCAGGTCGTGTAGATTCTTACTGCAGGTCCCTGGTTTATTGGAAAATCTCATGTGGTTATTCAGAAATGGGAATCAAATTTTAACCCATATGTGAAGTCTTTCCCTGAGTTCCCTATCTGGGTCAACCTTCCAAGCTTACCCCTAGATTTTTGGGAGCTAGAAGTCCTTATTGGCATTGTTAAAATCTTGGGAAAGCCGGTAGCCTTAGATTTGGTCACTAAGGCTAAATCTAAATTAACCCATACCAGATTCTTGTGTCAATATAGGTCAAGATGCTCCCTTAGAGAGTAATATCAAACTCTTGACTTCCAAAGGGGTTTGGTTGTAGATATTTGATTGTGAGCTGTCCCCCTTTTCGTGTAGAAAATGTAAATAGGTGGGTCATGATCAAAGAAATTGTTATCTTCATAAAAAAAATTTGATCCCTTTGTCAGTCCACGAAAGACAAATAATAATGAGGCAAAGGAATGGAGGTTGGTTGGGAAAAATGGAAAATTTGTAGAGACAAAGGATCCTCTTATAATCCAGAATATGGTCAAAGAAGAGTTTCCCTTGAGCCATCATAACACCCCCTATAAGGAACTGGTGGTCTTCGGTTTCCTTAAATTCAATAAATTTGAAGCTGAAGATGAGAATGAGAATGTAAATGGAAATATGGACTTTGAGGAGGGGATTCCTAAAACATGGGAAGGGGCTAGCCAAATTTTAGAAGGTAACGCTTATGCTTTGTAAGTGGCCTATGGCCCTTTGTTAGATGAAGTTTCTATAAATTTTGGTTAATAATGCACCACAGAATATACAAAAGTACTTCATCAATTATGCATAGAAGAGTTACAATAATATAGGAGAGGTAGCTCCTATATCTAAGGAAAACCTCCTCCATAAATATCTCACCTAACTCCTATATACGAGTGTGGTTACAACCACCAAAATTCACGTATAATCAATTTATAATAACATTATTGTTATAAAACAATAATATAACAACCTATCCATAATATTCATCACATCATAAGTATCATCTAGTAAATACTCATGTAAATATTAATATTTAATTTCCTAACAGTTTCTTCCATTGGTCTAAGACAAGAAGAACTATTACTCATGTCTAATGGCTTCGAAATTCTAGCGGACGTTGTTATTGATACTTATGATCTAGCGGTCTCTCCTAAGAGCCCAGTTAGTAAATCTAAACCAGTCACGCGAAGTACCTCTAGAGCGGTTGTTGGTAAGATATCAAATCCTATGGGCAAGAAAAGTAAGAAGGAATCAAGGGAGACTAACTCGAGGAGGGAAGTAGAAGCTGAAATTCAAGCTACTTTGGGGAAGTTGCTTCTCTGAAACAAGAAATGTTAAATGATCCTCCTCTCTTGGAATATTAGGGGATTGAATAATCCCAGTTAACACATAATTGCTAAGGATCTTAGAGTTAAAGTTAAACCAGATATTTTCATGCTCCAAGAAACCAAAATGAACATGGACAAATTTAAACAGGTGGGGAGACAAATTTGGAAAGATAGTCACTGGGAAGGATGTAGCTCCTTTGGAGCCTTTAGAGGTGTTTTCACTATGTGGGATCATAGTTTAGTGCATGGAGTTCTGATCCTCTCCTCCCCTGGACACGTGGTTATGAGTTTCAAAAAAATCATCTCAAAAAAATCCTAGTATGTTTCTAACATTTATGCTCCTAATAAATTCATCTGAAAAGACATAATTTAACTAGCAATTGTGCATCACACATAGCTTTAGACAATTGCTTATTGATTTTTGACTGTAAAAATTGGAGGAGACTTCAATACCCCCTTTTCCCCTTTTTAATAAGAGAGGGGGTTAAAACTAAATCTACTTATTATGAAAGTACAGAAGATAAAGAGATCAATTCCTAGCCAGTAATTTGACACAAGAATTGACTAACGGAGTTTGGCACTTGTGGATCCTACGTCTCCGGGTCTGGTTGAATGGGACCGAATCTATTAAAATATTGAAGCTAAATATCCAGAAAAGATTTGAACAAGAATTTGATCTTCTCAGTCACATTCCTCTGCCAAAAATAATCAGTAGTCACTTTTTATTCATCTCAAAATTCCCTCCCTAGCTCAATTGGTTCATGAGCATAATCCCAATATTTTACACAGATTTGGGAATGCTATTCATCTGAAAATAAGCTACTCCTTTCAGATTTGAAATGATGTGGTAAGACCACCCTAGATATACCGGCTGGGTGCTTATCAAGATTACACGGAACACTCGGGATATCCAGGTCTCCTCCCCATGCTATTTTCAGATTATCTCTTAGGGAACTAATATCCCACATTTGGCGTAGATCTTAAAATATGGAACAAGGAGACTTTTGGAAAGGTGGGGTGGTGTAAGTTCTAAGTGGCTTAAGGGCCACCTAAGCCCCTAGAGATTGCTGAAGCACTTTATTGGGAGGATAAGGATGGTGCATGGATACTGTATGAACATATTTTTTAGGTGCCTTGAATAATGGTTGTCACGGAGGTTAAGAACAAATACTCCTGTGCTAATTACCATGGAATTCTGGCTAATTAAAATGTGTGGAATATGGGTATGTAAATAAAATGCTAGTGTCAATATGGCTTAAGGAGGGGGATAGGTTTACTAAATGGCATATCAATTAGTCCCACATGCATAGCACAAATGCAATTAGAGGAATATATATACTACAAGTTGGTATAGTGAAATAAAATGAGAAAATGGAGGCCAAGACATCCTTTCCATAATCGTAGTGATGTCGAACCTGGTTGAGGGCCCCTAACCAATAAAATACTTCAAGGGGTCTCATTTGTCCAGGAGCATGAGTGTCCGAAGGATCAGCGTTCCCAGAACACAGATCTTGGATCTTCGTCACACAATGTTATCCACGTGTCGCTAATATAATTGAAACACTTGGCGAGCATGCACACATCCAACCTCGTAGGAGGAAACTCCAAATTTTGCAATATTTTAGTATAGAACCCGATAAATTTCAGCGGGCCATAACTGGCTTGCAAACCTAGCTCCGTTTCCTGCAAACAAGATCTGCGAAGTGATTAAATATGTAGGTAATTGAAATTCTCCACGATTTTTTCAAAAATGACTACAACTTATTCTAAGCAGATGAATTAGACTCTGTGTTGTCCTGGTGCTGAGGATTCCTCTGGATCAAATAAACTCAATGATTTTAGACCTATAAGCCTATGGAAGGATCTCTCTAGCTTTAGACAACTGCTTGACTGATAATTAGAGCTGGGAGGATTTGGAGGAGAATTCAATACCTATCTTTATCCCCTGGTGAATTAGAGAGGGGGTTTGATCTCTTATTTTGAAAGTATGAAAGTTTTAGCTGAATTCCTAGCCAGTAATAGTCTGTTTGAATTCAGATTTGGAGGGATCCAAGTTTACTTGGGTAAAGCAGAAGGATGGGATCTGAGCTCATGCAGATCAAGATTGGATAGATTTGTGGTGAAGTCATCTTTGATATGATTAATCAAATGGTCTATTCCTTCTAGGCCAGTCCCACTACAGAATTGGTTTAGATCATAATCCCATTATTCTTGATTTGGGATTATGACATGCATCTGAAAAAAGCTAGGCCGTTTCTTAGATTATGAAAAGATGTGGTTGGACCACCCAGACAGGTTTACTTCCAAGATGCAAGAATGGTGATGATATCCAGGTTTGAGGGGTCTACTCACCTTTCAAATCTGTGTTTTAATGGCTAAAGAACATCAAAAGTATTCTGTAAAAGATGGAACAAAGAGACTTTTCAAAATATGCATCCAGGGAAAAAGAAGAATTGTTGAAGATCTTAAAAATATTGAGGAACTTATGTAAAACGTTGGTCTTAATCCGGCTCTCAAGGATCAAGATACAATTTACTCCTGGCTGATTACCATGGAATTCTGGCTATCCAAGAGGTGTATTGGAGAAAAAAATCTAGGGTAAAATGGTTCTTAAGGAGGGGGATAGGAATACTAGGTTTCTAGACATTTCTCTGCTAAATTCCATAGAGAGTGCTATCCTAAATATTAATGAAATAAGAGGAGAAAATGGGGACTCCTTTACAGATAGACAGGGATTAGATCGCATTCCTGGGCTATGATAAATTAAACATTTTTCCAGGATCTCTTCAAACAGGAGAAAAGGTCAGAGGAGTTGGTTCAGAATAAAGTCTTGGACCTCACAGTTTCCAGAATGTTATCACCTATGTTGAAAATAGAGATATTTTAAGTAAAATCTTGTCTCGGAGGAGGAAATCTATGTTTTGTCAATCTAGTTATATGGAACCTGCTCCAAATCTCCAGGGCTTCAGTGGCATTCCCTACTTTATGTGATGTATCAAAAATTCATGGGAGGTGATTAAATATGAGGTAATTGAAATGGTCCTTAGAGATTATTTAAACAGATGGTCACCTCTTGGATGGCAAATGGTGAGACACTTTTATTTTCCTAGTGCTAAAAATTGCTGGGGCCAAGGAGGTTAAGGATTTCTAGACCTATAAGCCCATGTGCAGGACACCAGCTATAAAATCCTAACTAAAATTATAGAATGGGAGGCCTTCAAATGGTTCCAAGGCTAACTAGAGGATCTGCTGGGAATCAGGAAGGTTTTTTTTCTAGGAAGTGTAAATTATAAAGATGAACATTACTTGTGGAATATCAGGCAGAATGCCATCTTTTTTTAACCATTGATAAGCTCTGGAAGATCGGTCTATGTTTCTCAGAGTTGGATATGCATAAAGCCTTTGATAGGATAAAATGGTCTTTCCTTTAGGCCACGATATGCTAAATTGGAAAGGGCTTTTGAATTAATTTTTGGTTAATGATGATTATGACATGCAGGATTCCACCACCAGTTGTCTCAGTTATGGATCAATGGCAAACTGGAAGGTTGCTTCCAAGCTGGTACAAGGGATCTGAGACAAGGTGATCCTCTCTGGACCTTTCCTCTATGTCGTAATGGCTGGATCCCTGAGGTAGATCCTGTCAACTTGCCATGGGAAATCCAATTGCATCCAGGGTCCTCTAAAATCTAAAATGGTGACGTTCAACCTTTATTTGAATCACAATCAGTTTGTGGATGATAACGTTAATGATGGGTCCACATCCCCTTGTTCCTATCCAAGGAGGAATCCATCAAATTTTAAGGAGGTTCTTAATGATTATGAACAATTTCTCAGTTAGATCAGCCTACATGGTTAACTTCCATAAAAGTGATTTTTTTTCATAAGGACTATTGGGGTAAACTCTAGGTTCAAGCTAGATTAGCTCGCATCCTGGGTTACAGAATTAATATCATTTTCCAAATTCTGGTCTAGGCTATGCCCCTGATCCATAAGAAGCTTGACCTCATGGTTTGGAAATGCTCTGCAGGAAAGAGTTAATAGTAAAGATACTTGTCCAATGGAAGGGTCTCTTGCTGTTCTCAAGCTGGAGGAATATGTCAACTACTCCAAATCTCTCCTTCATTTCTCCATCTCCCATGAAGTTTATGTGCTGTCTCTTTTCATGGCTCCTTGTTCAAAATCTAATGGAAGCCTTCCCTTGAAAATCTAGAAGAGCTTCCTCTGGATGGGAGCTGGTGAGAAGCCCTTTCAAATTTCCCATCTTGATCTGGGCTTGGGATAAAGCTACTAAACCTAAGCTATTGTGGAGGATTGGGGGCTAAAAAATATTTCTCTTATGAATGATGGCCTTAATTTCCAAGGTTGGCTGGACGATTGCTAGAGAGGAAGGTCTTCTGGGTGCAAAAGTTATAAAGATGAAAAACTTGAATGGAATATAGGCATACATTGAATACTTTTTTAACCAAAAGTCAAGAAACCCTGCCCTAGATGGTCTCTCTTCTAGAATTCCTTTGTTTCCTCTAAATAAATCTTAACCAAAGGTACAATATGGGAAATTGGCAAGGGCTCTAGAATCAGTTTTTGGTATGATAATTGGCTTGAGGATTCCCCCTTATCTAACTTGGATTTATGGAAAGAAGTTGCTCAGTACTACAAGGAATCTGGAAAATTTTGGATTCGGGACTTTTGGATCCAAGAAGATTTTGTCAGATGGGAAATCATTGAGCCTCCTCTAGATTTTGATGGTGACATCCAACCTTTCTGGAATCTCAATGATAAACTTAAGGATTTCCACATCCCCTTGTTCCTAACCAAGGAGGAATCCATTAAATGGAAAGAAGAAGAATATGGAAATTTCTCAATTAAATCAGCCTACATGTCAAATTTCAAGACTAATTTACACAAGGACTATTGGGGTAAACTCTGGGTGAAGGATCTCACTCCTAAGATTAATATCTTTTTCTGGTTGGTTGCCCAGAATAAAATCCTGACTATGGACAATCTCAAGAAAAGGGGAATGAAGATACCTAATAGATGTTCTCTCTGTAAGAAAGAGGATGATGAACATGTCAACCATCTCCTCCTTCATTGCTCCTTCTCCCACAAAGTCTTTGATTCCATTCTGGATCTGTTTAATATCTAATGGATCCTTCCCTTGTTGATTGAATATTTTTGGTTTCAATGGGAGAGCCCTTTCCATTTTCCCATCTTGATCTGGGCTTGGAATATTGCCCTCCCTCATTTTTTTTGGGGTTTATGGAAAGCCAGGAATGATGGTATCTTCTGTGATCAGAAATCTCTTCTCTCAAAAGTTAGAAGAAAATTTTTGAATGTCATAAAGGAAAACATTAAACTCTATAAAGGAAAAGTCAAGAAACCATGCCCAATTAGTGATCAGATAGTTCTTGACAAGTTTGCCTTTGGTTTGGTGGAATTACACATACCTAAAAAGAACTCCAGTTGGAATAGGCCTGGGGGAAATGTTGTTAAGTTAAATTTTGATGGAGATTCAAAAGGGAATATGGGTCCTGTTGGGGGAGGGGGAATTCTAAGGAATAGTGAAGGAGATTGGTTATATGCCTATGCAGGTTTGTTAGGTCGACAAACCAACAACATGGTAGAAGTTAGAGCTCTTCTTTGGGGGGTTTTGTTGGCTAAAGAAAAAGGTTTCAAGGACATCCAGATCAAAGGTGAATCTCTCCTCTTAATTAATTCCCTCAATAATCAAGGTTCCATTAATTGGGCCATTAGAAATATCCTCAATGATGTGAAGGAAAATTCCATTTTTTTGATAGCATTTCTTATAATCATACCTTACGTCAAGGGAACAAACATGTGGATAAGATGGCCAATTATGGAATCAATTGTAATGATTATAAGATATGGTGTAAAGTTGATAAATTACGCATGGACATTAATGAGACCATCAGTAGAGATAGAGGGCACTAAGTTTTATAATGTTGGCACGAGTGACCCCTGTGGCAGCGAAAACTTACTTAATATCTTGTTCTCCATGATTTTTGCAAGCGCGAATGGAAGTATTTTAGTCTTGTGAAAATGGGGGGTGATAGGATTAGAGTTGAACCTGCTAGCCAAAGCATTGAAGCTTTTAATCAGCCTCTGTGGAACAAGCTTAGGATTGGGGATTTCAATAATTACATTGCCAAATTACATGGCCACAACCCCTCCCTGTCTAAGTATTTTGGAAAAGCTTGGAAAGAGGATAAGTTTGAAGTTAGAGGGATGGAAATTGAGGTTTCTGAGTCCACCATCACCCTAGCCACGAATATGAAAATGGACGGGCTTAAAATTTTTAAGGACAAAATCGATAGAGAACAGGAAATTGAGTTGTTCTTGTTGGCAAGGAAAGATGTTCTTTCTTTACGGATGGTATTGCCAGGTCATGTATTCTAGATATTTGGAGAGAGGCATGCCTTCAAATCATGAAGTACATCACTATGGAAGGAAAATACCAAAAAATATATACTCACCATATGAATCTTTTGAATATGTTCCATTATAAGGTCATGGTGAGCATCCCCTTCTTTCTATTTATTTCTCTGACTAACTCTTTGAAGGATTTCTAGCAGGAGAAAGTGGAGATGCCTCTGCATGAAGGGCTCATTCTTTTGATGTTTGAAAATGGGAAACCTTCTCTGTCCTCTTCCCTGAAAGAGCATGTAGATGAGGATGACCTCACTCTCGCAGATTGCCTTACTAAGATGAAGGCCCGAAAATGCAAAATTTTGGGGGAGGATTCTAGTAAATGAATGGGTGAGGATGGTCGTGGGGAAGTGAGTACCTTGAGAAAAAGAAATTAGGATGGTAACTTAAATGGTTTTGAGGATTTGAGCAGAAAGGTCCAGTACTTAGAAGGGGTGCTTCAGGGGATGGAAGAAACAAATGTTGGTCAAAGGGAAACAATGATGGAAGTCATCAATGCTTCTAATAAAATTGTCACTCCTCAGGTGAAGTCCAAGAAGAATTTTCTAGAGCTGGAGGACCAGGTCAACAAGCTTAGTGAAAGGTTGGAAGGGATGGAGGAGGGCACTAAAAGAAGTAACTTTAACTTGCGCATCAGTAGCTCTGAGGATGAGCTGGAGGAATATATCAATGACAAAGGTGCTAAGGGTGATGAGATCAAAGATAGTCATGATGGTAGTAGTGGGGGATCTTTAAAGATTTAACTTGTGGTTTCTGGATTGTTGGCAAAATTTTGGTGAACTTCTGCTATTTTGATGTTTTGGAGACTATTTCTTCTTCTCCCCACTTTTCCCACTTTGGTACAAAGTCTAGTTCATAATTGTAAGAGTTAAGCATGTTTAACTCCTTCCTTGGACTTCTTTGTTTCCTTCTTGCTTGTTGTTTTCTATTCCTCGTCTTGTAATGGCCCTTGGGAGCCGATCCCTGTTTTTACCTTATCTAATAAAAAAAAATATTTTAACATTCATTTTGTTAAAATTTAAACACTCCCTTTCATTCTTTAAGTCTTATATTTTAACATTCACTTTTTTAAAATTTAAGCACTCCATTTCATTCTTCAAGTCTTATATTTTAAAATTCACTTTGTTAAAATTTAAGTAATCTGTTTCATCTCTAAGTCTTATATTTTAACATTCACTTTGTTAAACTTTAAGAAACCTCTTTCATTTCTAAGTATTCTATTTTGACATTCACTTTGTCAAAATATAAGCAATTCATTTCATCACTATATCTTATATTCTAACATTCACTTTGTCAAAGTGTAAGCTAAATCATTCTCTTTCTCCATGTCTCATATTTTGACAATCACTTTGTCAAAATTTAATCAATCCATTTTATCTTTTAAGTCTTATATTTTGACATTCAATTTGTCAAATTTTAAGCACAACCATTCTTATCTAATTTGTTTACCTTGACATTCACTATGTCAAATGTTACATAATATATTCCCTTTCTAAGTCTTATACTTTGACATTCAATTTTTCAAAAGTTTAAGATAAACCATTCCCTATCTAAGTCATATCCTTTGATTTTCACTTTATCGTGCTTAAGAAAAATAATTTTTAACTCCCACATATTATATTTTGACATTCACTTTGTCAAAGTTTAAGCATTATCCTTTGTATCTCTAAGTCTTCTACTTTGATATTCACATTATCAAGTTTAATAAAAACCAATCTTAACACTTGTGTCTTATATTTTGACATTCACTTTGTCAAAGTTTGAGTGCAGTCACAATTTGATCCCAAGTATTAGGTGATTGAATATTCACCTTATTCGAACTCTAAGCACATCCACACCACATTTTCAAACAACTTTCATGCTACCACTTCTTTATAAAAATGGTGGAAACAAGAAATTAAGATTATGACCTTTTCGGCATACAAGATAGAAACCATTTTCATATCGACAGTTCCGATGAAGAGGAAGAAACTAAAAACATGAGGTTTCAGAAGTAGAACAAACATAACTTGATGCCATTTTACTATAGAATAAAGATCAATTTATTCTTCACCTCTTTGAGATGGGAGCCAAATTACCTTCAACTTTTGGGGATGAAAATTTAAAACATCTTATAGACCAACCAGAATCAAGTAAAAATAAATACAAAAAAAAAAGAAAAATCTAGTTCTTCCACAAGTAAGTCAAACCAAGCTTTGTTAGACAAAATCAATGAAATGAAAAAAAAACTATCTTCTATGGATTCTAAAACTACCAATTATTCCAATGAAGAAAAAAAGAGAAAACCAATAAAAATTTGATGATGTCTCGAGCATCCCAAAAACAAATTCCCCATTCATGCAAGAATGGAAAAATATGAAGGAAACTGTCTCAGGGATGCAAAAACAATGTAAAAAAACAAATTTGAGGAATTGTGCACTTATCCATTTGACAAGGACATATTATGTTTATGGTTTCCAGAATATTTTGAAATTTCTAAATTTTATAAGTACAAAGGAAAGCATGGCCATAAATAAGACGTTAATGAATTCTTTATGGAATGCCAAGAGGTGGCCTATAACGACATGTATCTCTTGTAATTATTCCCAAAGAGTTTGGGCGGAGAATCCTTAGACATGTTCCTTCATCTTCCAAAAGGACCAATCACAAAATTCGTAGACCTCTAGGAGAAGTTCATTAAACATTTCTCTTTCAATTTAGACTCTAGGATTACAATGATGGACCTTTGTAATACCAAACAAAGGACATGAAAAAATTTCATAGATCCTTCAACCATGGCAAGGGATCACAACTCAATTTCTTTTATCCATACTAGAGAAAAAAATTGTTTGTATTTTCATCCCAAACATTAATAGTAAATTATATTTCCAAACGCATATGCATTTTTTTTAAATTTTGAGTAATTCAATCAGAAGGGGACCCAAATTGAAAAAACTCTTATTGTAAAAGGATTGATCAAAACTCCTTCCGAGGACTAAATAAACAACAACCATCATTCGTGTGACAAATCCAAATTTACCAATCAGATTCGTAATGTGGTTAATGATGGATTCACCAATAATTATAATGTACATAATTTTTAAAATATACAAATGAAAACATCTAAATCAAAACAATCCATTGTAGTTCCAAGAAAAGAAAGTACTCAGCATGATTCTAAATGATAAAAGTTCACATTGTTAGGAGAAATTATTTTAAGTGTCTTACATCAACTCACAAATTTTGACATGGAAACATACCCTATCAAAATATCCTTCAAAGAAGGGTATCCAAAACCATCTTGGTACAAATAAAACAAATATTATGACTTCCATATCATTAACACCCATAATACATATCATTATTTGAGAATCTGCCACTATATTTAAGATTTCATTAATAGCGGAGATATCATGGTTGAAAATCCATCACCTAAATAAATGCCCAATGATAACTTAAAGGTGTTTTCAAATCCTTTTCCCAAACATGGTACAAATGGTAAAGAATCTGTAAAATGTCAATCCTTAAATAATATTTATTTTAATTCAATCAATTTTTTAAAGAAATACCTAATTCAGTTTCCATGATCAAGTTTCATACATCTAAATATGTAATGACCACTCATCAAAATAAGGTTTGGGTGCCCACTTCTAAGCCACCTTCAAACTCGATCGAGCCTCAATTGTCAAATCTTATAGTTAAGCCTAGTCCAAAACCTACATTGAATGTTAAATCTTCATCCACTCCTTATGATTTAATCGAGAAGTTAGCCATGACTCCCACACATATATCCCTCATGGAGTTACTAAAATAATTTCCTTCCTTTCAATATATTCTTACTCATTCTCTCCATGAGGAACATGTTCCTGAAAATTTCATCACACATCTTTGATTATCCCTATACTGTCATTTAGATACGTCCTAATCCCTAATATTCAAAATAATAACTCATTATACATTGAATATTATATCACCGATCATAAGATTAAATGGCTTCTCATTGACAATGGCTTTTCTTTGAATATCTACTTTTTGAAATTTACTGATAAGCCTCAGACATACTAAAGAGAGTTTGGAATACAACTTTATAATCATCCATGGTTATGAAAATAGTGAGAAGAAATATTCTAGAAATATCACCTTAGCCATACAAGTTATCTTGTGTTTGTTGGATACCCTATGCCATGTTTTTTATGTTGAAACTTTGTACAATATCATTTTAGTTTGACCATGGATATATTTCATGCAAGTCATGCCGTCTAATTTTCACCGATGTATCAAGTTTCCTCATAATGACAAAGAATTTACTTTGATTATGGATGTTAAACCGTTCAAATATTTTAATCCTTTAGAAGCTAGGTATAACCATATAAATTATTTTCCTTTTGCAAATAGGTATTCCACACCCTTTATTATACCCATTACAAAAAACAAAAATGCGGATTCAAACATGCTTTTCCAAACACAACCATCTATATCTAATCCACCAGCTAAACTTAAATTATCTCATCAAGGTATTAGTGATTACAATCTTGAAAATGGATTTCATGTCGGTAACTTACCTTTGACTCCACACAGTTTACAAAATACCAAACACTCCCAATCTAAAATAATCTCCTGTTTATCATCTTGGTAACACTTTTTAAAGATGATATAGATATTTGGAGGTTGAACATATTCACGGTTCTTTTGGATCTTATATGTACAATGATCGTATGGCTAGTTGTTACGAATCCTATAATTACAGTAAATCTCACAAAATGATGAATAATATGTGGTGGATAGGTAGTGGACTTTTTCTAAAGTTACAGGGTCATCTTGAACCCATATTATATGAAGAAAATCTACACTGGCATGGTCTAGGTTTTGAAAAATTTGAAAATAAGCCACACATATTTGATATAATTACTAGTGACCCAAACTTATTCCTTGAAGATCTTTCCATCTGTACATTGACTTTGACATCATTGATCCTAGCCTCGTCCATCATGATCAACAGAATCACAATTCTATGGACCTCTTTCAAAATGATGAGGCCATTGAATATTTTCTCAAAACTTGGGACCCTATTACCCTATCAAATCACAAGAAGGTTTTCAATATAAACCTTGATGCTTCAGCTTACTTTATAGAATAAATCAATTACTCTAGTTCATCAAAAAAGAAATAAAGAAATAAAAATAAGAAAAATAAAAAATATAATTTCTTATAGTGAAAACCTCATTGAGGTGTTATGTGAGAAGCAAAAAAATAAGAAAAATGAAAAGGATGTATCTTGTGGTGAAAACATTTTCAAAGGTGTTTTTGGAGCTCAAAATTTCACTCCGCTCTAAGTTATAGAGAACCCATGAGTTTTAGGCAACATGAGACTGTATCCAAGTTTTGGTACTCACACTCTGAGACAGACCTCAACAAAAAGTCGGTTCCTCTACCTATTCCTATTGCTAAACTACTCCTAGGAATTCAAATGTAACTATCTAACTCTACTCTATCATTCAAAGGGACCAGGGTGAGAAGGAGAAGAATAAAAGAGAAATCATAATTTAAAGAGAGGTGATAACACTAAGAAAAGGGATGGAGATATTCCAATGAGTGAAATGGGAGAAAAATGGAGGAGTGGGAAGACACAAGTACCATAGTCTAAAACAACATCTAAATCATCATTTCCATGGATAACAATAGATTTAAACCCTACAAAGAGAATGAGATATGCATAATAAACCTTTAAATGCAATAAAAGGAAGGGAAAATGAAATAGAAGATAGCTAGGGAAGATAAGAGCCAAAAAAACATGAATTTTATTGCTTCAAATATGCACAATCCATTACAATGGAGGTGTAAGGCAAGGATCTCCATGTAGATGTTAAAATCTGAGGCCTGCAACTCACATTTTCTCAAGAACCATTTTTACATAGTTTCTTTACATTTTAGAACATCCTCCTTTAAAATGAAAGATTTTTTACAATATATATACCAAGGAAGAAAGAGAAGAGGAAAAAATAAGGGCATATGTTTTTCAACTTTTAACAACCAAGAAATTGTATTGAATTCTCTTGCATAGCACATGGGCACCCTGCAAGGCCATTCCTATGTCCATTCTATCTTATAGAAGGAGATAGAATTCATACTTCATCAATTTTGGTGGTTGAGGGTGATATTTGATGGTTTTTTGTGCTTAGGACTATCCTTTCTCCCTATAAATCCATATTTTCCATTTTTACCCACCAAGCATCATCAATTTTTTATTTTTTTGATGCTAACATCAAGATAAGGATGATATCTTTCCAACAAGACCAATTTTACGTGATTTGGAGCTCTGTAGAAAACTTTATGGCCATTTCAAAATTTACATGTCGAGATGAAGAGGAGAGTGACACATAGCAGCATTTGATTGGTCTTCAAGGATTTCCTTTTGTCCACGTATGCGTCTACACATTTATTTTCCTTCTTCCCATATGTTCCTTTCTAATTCATTACAGGGGGGCTGGAAGTCCCGAAACTTTATCCAACACAGCCTATACTACGGACTTGAAGTTTTTCAGATGCATCTATGTGATAGGTTCAAGGAATACTACCACGTTGCCCCTTTTACACCTTTATCTTGTCACCATGTGTCTACCTTGACCACCCTTGAATTTCACCTTTTCCATGAACTCAAAATTCTATCCTCCCTGGTTTATTCCGCAGACTTAACATTTGTCGGGTGCATCTACCTTGAAGTTCTCTGAAATGGTGACATGTGTCTCACTCTAACCACATCGATATGTGTCATATGTCCCATTCTGACCTTTCAACCTTGCATGGCTATTTCTTAGACCCAATAGAATTATCTATTGTGGATTGTTTCGAGGCTTTGACATCCGTGGAGCCCAAAACCTTTGAGGAGAGCTAGAATGACACTACACGTCTTTGCCTTTACCATTGATCCTCTACCGTGTACCCTACCGTGTACCCCCTATTTGATGCCTAACATTAAAATTGATGGCCACATGAATGTCACAGGTCCTTTTAAATATAACCCATTAAATGGATTAGTGTAGCCTCTCGCAGGTTTTTAAGTATTAATGGTCAGTACTTTGGAGAGGTGGAATTTTATGGCCATTTACACGTTTTTGAACATCCCAGGCTTGTTTAAATGGCTAAGCTCATTTTAAATGAGTTATCCAAATTAATATGGGAGGGTGTTAATTTGGGATAACAGGTGTTAGAGAGAGGAGACTTGATTCTGGAATAAACCTATGGCTTACACCAACCTAAAACATCATTTCAAAACACAGATACATCAAAAAATGCATTTAGATTACACTATCTCCAACAACATTGGTACATCTAATAATCCCAAATTGTCTCAATTTAGTACTAGCTTGTCATATAAATAGAGGCATTCATTGTACTACTCATTAATTTTCAAGGTGTCTTCACATGGTTGTAAAAATATGTTAAATTCTTAGATCCTTCCATTGTCATTAAAAATTGCGTTCTTCATCCAGGCCTTAAACCAATCAAGAAGAAATTGAGGAAAATGCACCCTAATGTGGCATTATTAGTTAAGGCTGAACTGTAGAAATTACTTATAGCTAGCTTCAAAATAATAATAGATTACTCTTAGTGGATATCTAACATGGTTCATGTCACAAATAAAATACTTAGGATCATAATTTGTATTGATTTGTGGGATATCAATAAGGCTTTTCTGAATGATGAATTTCCTTTGTAAAAAATTGACATGATAGTTGATTCTATAAGAGGGCATGAAATATTAGCCTTAATGGATGGATTTTTGGGATATAATGAGATTCATATCGTAGAAGAAGATCAACATAAGAAATAATTTACAACACCTTGGGGAACATTTTGATATAAGGTCATTCCATTTGGCCTTAAAAATGTAGAAACAACATATCAATACAAAATGATTTTCTTCTTCCATTATTTTCTACATGACATAATGGAATACTGTGTCGATGATGTTCTTGCCAAATCCAAAACTATATTATATGATCAAGTCATCTTACGGAGTATATTTGAACAATTTAGGGAATATAAGGTACACCTTAATCCTAAGAAATGTGTATTTGGTCTCACTTAAAGAAATCTCCTGGGATTCATAGTCTCACACAAAGGAATTGAATTTGGCCTCACTAAATTTAAATTAATCTTAAAAATGCCTCCCACACAAAACCTATGTCATATATAAGGTCTCCAAGGAAAAATTCAATCTATTCAGCATTTTATCTCTTAGCTAGCAAATAAATGTCATCATTTTAACTATATATTCGTGAAGGATGTTTATTTTAAATGGGCATAGGAATGTCAAGATTATTTCACTAAGTTGAAATAATAGCTATAAACTCTGTTTGTGCTCATGTATCCTATTCAATACCATCTTATGCTTTTTTATATGTTCACTACAGAACATGCCATAAGGGTGTTGCTTGCACAATAAAATGACAAATGGAAGGAATAATTAGTCTACTATCTTAGTAGAAATATTATAGCTCATGAAATCTAGTATTCACTGGTTGAAAATGTATGTTTTGCAGTAACATTCACATTTCACAAGTTGCACCACTACTTTCTCAATAATATGAATAAGCTCATTGTTAAAGTAGATCCTCTTAAATATCTGTTGTCCAAACCAGTTCTAACAAGATGAATGTCTATCTAGGTTTTTCTCCTCAGTGAATTTGATATAAAAATTTTCAATCAAAAAGAAATCAAAGGGAAAGCTCTTACAGATCAGCTTGCCACAACACCACTTCCACGCTCAGAACTGCTTCACTTTGAATTCCTAGACAAAGAACTATTGTATGTGGATGTATTTCCTTCATAATTTTTTTTTTCAATGGATCTTACAACATTCAAGGGTTAGAAGATGGTATTATATTATGCACATGGGATGGCAATGCTATCTCAAAGTATTATCGCATTGGTTTTCCTTTCTCAAACAACATCACTGAATATGAATCCCTTCTAGTTGGTTTAAAATTTTCCATATCTTGGTGGCTCAAAGAATTAACAATATATGTCCAGATTGAGCCGTGCGCGGACCCTGACTGGAAAGAACACACTGAGCTCTGGAACATTCTTAGCATCGGCGGATTCACCAACTTTGTGGAAAGAGTGCAAGGACATGATCAAAGCATCTCTGTTCGCTTTGCCAAGGAGTGGAATGAGAGGACGGTCGACTATGGAGGGCAGAAAATTCTTATTAATGAGGAACTCATAGCCGAAGCGACTGGCCTCAGCTTGGAAGGATACCGCTTCTTCAACAAGAGGGTTATCAAAGAGGTTGAAGAGAGAAGATTTGTGGAGGAGGAGGAGAAGCTTATATTCAACACTGCGGGTCTGCTTGTTAACTCAATTCCATCTCCGTATGATGAAGTCACCCGCATGATGATTCGCTTCATATCCTTGGAAGGTAGGTTTGTTACTGTCCCTGCCAAGCACCTTGTCTTTTTGAATCACTTTCGTAGGAGTAGGTTGGTTTGCTTCCCTCACTATCTGTTAAACTCTCTTGAGCGCTCCATTTTGGAGTTCCAGAAGCATACTCGGGCGGTTCCCTTACACCAAGGGCTTATTTTACTTATTCACAAGCACTGCCTATTAAATTCCCCGGTCTCCCTTCCTCTCCCGGCCCGGATTTGTTGGGCTCCACTGCTGCCAGTCCTGTCTCCCCTGCTGCCCGCTGCTGCCCCCGCCTTCGGTGCTGCTACCCCCATGCCTGCTGCTCCATGCTTCTCCTTCTTTTCCTCCTGTTGCTGCCCCTGCCACCCACCCTGTCTCTACCTCTAAACGTGTCACCAGGCTTCTAGGAGACTCAACCTTGAGTCTACTGCTGAGGGGGATGACCTTTGGAAGACATTGCTCGTGATCTGCTGAACATAGTAGTGCCAGTCCCCAGGGCGGCACCAACGGATAACCCTTCTAGGAGATTGGAGGCCTTAGAGGCTGAGCTTAAATGCTGAAGGATGAGGTCAAAAACCTTGCTAAGCAAAAAGGCAAAAAAGCATTGAGGGGGAAGGGAGCATTGGCAATAGCCAGATTGATGACATATACAAAAAACTGACCTCCTTAGACTCCCGCCTAGGGAAGATGAAGACTAGGCATGAGTATAATATTGTAGCCTTCAGGGCCATCGAGGAGTTCATCGAAGGTCATGCAAGAAGTGTTTCACATCTTAGCGGTGTCCCGGCTACACTTTGGGGCAATGAGAAAGAGAGCAAAAGAACCAGAGAGGAGCTCGATAAGACGGATGCTGCTCATATGACCACGTTGGGCATGTATCATGCTTGGAAAAGAGTAAAGATGAGTATTGATCAAGCGGCCAAGAAGTAGTCCCGACTACTTTTGCTGGTCCTTATTGTTTTTATTACTGCTTCTTGGCTGTAGGCTTGCTGTTTTTTTGCCGTTGTTTTGCTGTTAAGTCTCGTTTGTGTAGCTGTTTCTGGGCTTTGATGTTCTTTGCTGTAACTTTTGTGCTTTGCTACAGCTTCTCTGCTCCTCTCCATCATCTCTAACACCATATATAAAAGAGGCTATGACAAGACTATCTTAATATGTATTAATTAGGATGAAGATAACCAAACACTATTCTAAGTACATGCAAGTATTTGCATTGTATGTGAGATAGTTGGTATAATTTTATGGAGTCAACCGTTGAACATATGAATTCCCAAAAAAAAAGAGCCTTAACACAACATGCTTCACACTACACCATCATCTCTAACACCATATATAAAAGAGGCTATGACAAGACTATCTTAATATGTATTAATTAGGATGAAGATAACCAAACACTATTCTAAGTACATGCAAGTATTTGCAGTACACACATAAGTGACATGGTTTTAGCCAAAAATATCTTGCATGTGAGTTGTTATTGTCTCACTATGGAGTCTGATGCATGTAACTTTGTCAAGAGGTGCCAAGAATTCCAAGGGCATGGTAATATTATTCATACGCCTTCATAATCCCTTCAACCTATCACCTCACCTTGGCCTTTTTCCCAGTAAGGGCTCAACTTAGTAGGAAAAATAAAGCCCACATCTTCCAATGGTCATACCTTCATAATCATTTCCTTTAACCTATGTAACTGAGTCAAATATATCGAAGTTTATTTTTAACCATATCATATATTATTTTAAGATCCCTACCCCCTTGTCATAGACAATGGAACATCCTATAAAAATAAAAAATTCAAATAGTTAGCTAAGTGATTTCATATCCAACTCAAGTGAACAACTCCATACTATTCACAGTGTAATGACCAAGCCGAAACATCCAATAAAATGATCAAGTCAATATTGATTTTTTTTTTGATAAGAACGGTAAAAATTGGCATTCACAACTATATCCTGATCTTTGGGTCTATCAAACCTCATATCATACTCCAACTAGAGCCACTCCCTTCTCCCTTACATATGGCTCTGAAGCTGTATTAACCATAGAAGTTGAGCTCTCATCCTTTCGCATATCATTAGAAAACTTGGTTTATTATAATTATTACAAAAAAATGCACCTTACAAAATTAGATTTCTTATATGAGAAGTGAGTTCATGGCTTGGATCATTTAAAAGTGTATTAGAACCGACTCCGTGCAGTTACAATAAAATAATCAAACCAAGGGAGTTTGAAATTGACGACCTTGTACTCAAGGAAAATCAAAAGAATATAACCAAAGAGCATAAAAAATAAGGAAAATTTTAACCTAATTAGTTGGGACCTTACATTATTACTACTAACTTTGGGTATGGTGCATACAATCTATCCTCTGAAGATGGAAAATATCTTAAAGAATCCATGCATGTGGTTTATATGAAGAATTTTTATTACCGAATCCTGTATGAGTATACCTCATACTGGGGGCATATCGACACAACCAATTGTCTTGTACCTTCATTATTTTTTTCTTAATGCATCATTCCAAACCAATTTTTTTTGTGTATTCTGTATATTTAGGATGCGTATCCTATATTACAACAATCATGTTTGGAAGAATCCATTATATTCCATCCCTTTCAATGAGTTTATTAATTTGTAAAATGTTTGGTATGGTCTAATCCAACCTTATCTTTCTCATTGGCATTCGTATTTACCAAAAATCCAAAAAATAATATAAAACATCAAAAACTCCAAAAAATCAAGAAAATTCATCAAACACAAAAAACATTCAAAAAAATGAAAATGTTCTAGAAAATCTTGGCAACTATCAAAACAATTAAACAATATTACACTTTTGACTACAATCCTAGTGATCGTTCCAAACTATTATATGATTATCAAGTTTCTTAGCCCTTGAATGTATACTTTCTTGGGGGGAAGACAATCAATCAAACTCTCATGTATATCATATCTTGGGACATCTAGGCTCTCATGATCTTCCTCACACGTATACTTACTTGGAAAATTGACCCAATCAAAATTCAGATCAAACTTCAACTGGATCTAATAAGAGTGTCATTAAGAGCTGCTTAACTCCACTCTTCGATCTGATCCAATCCCCTTGCATGTATCCTTTCTTGTGGGCATTCAAATATGCTTACTCTTCACTATCAAATATATTAGGGGCATAGTTAAATGTATTTATTTAAATTTATATTACATTGTTATTGTTATTGACCAATTATAAGTATTTTGTTACAATCTTGGTTTGATCATAGTTTTGGTACATTATCACTACTGTGTAAATTGGATTTGCTTTGCTTTGTTATAAGTTTTTGACCAATTGCAAGTATTTTGTTAGCATCTTATTTTATTCATAACCATGGTGTATTAGCTACTGTGTATATTGAGGTTTCTTTACATTCAAGATTGGTCTTTGTTTCTAACCAATTAAAAGTATTTTGTTAGCATCCTAGTTTACATATAACCTTGGTGTTACGAGATTTTTCTATAAGTGTATTCATCTTAATGTGTATATTGGGTTTGTTTTAATACTTTCTCTCTCTCTCTCTCTCTCTATTTTTTACATGCATATGGGTTGATCATCATGGTTTTTTCAATAATCATGGTACTAACTCTATTGTGCAACAACAAAGCAGGTTTCTGTCAAAATATTAAATTTGAATGGAAGCTCAAGCTATGAGTAATGATTGATCATCTCATCATTAAATTCATTTGTAGATATCATTAAAAACAAAAAAATTCATATCAAAATTCTCATCATTTTCTTAACATTATCATTCAATTGAAAACATATCGTTTCTAATCCCTCTTGAAAAATAAGTATTCTTATACTTCCTATCAAGTGACTATCCACTTCTTTCTTGCATCGCCCATCCACTTAAGGGGGAAATACCTTATCATAATCCATACTTGATGGGGTGTCCAAATTATTTATTGGGGAAAATCAAGCATTTAGACCTTCATTGGGCATCTAAATGCTTCACCGGGGTAAATCAGAAAGTCCATCACACTTATTCATCATTTGTTCACCAATTAACATGTGTCTACTATCTTTAAAGTGATATTAATTCATAATAACTCTTTAAAGAGGGAAAAATGTAGACACCCCCCAAATAACCAATACACATTATAAATGTTAAAAATACCACTACATCCTGATTTAACAAAAAAAGAATTTTATGCTAAACCCTATATTACAATGTAGTAGTAAATGAATAAATCAGATATTTGGCCTAAGAAAACAAGTAAGAGAAATGTAAAACCCTAAGTACAAGAGGGAGGAGAGAAGACTTAGCTGATTCACAATAATCCCAAAGGTGTGCAGAGTTGAAGAATTGGGAAAGTAGAAGTACATATTGTCGCAATGAAGCCCAGAAAAATGCAAAAGTGTTAGAATACGATGGACTAGGGCATGTGGACTAGGAGAGGGGATTATAGGCACTGTAGACATCCTCTAGGTTTTAGTGACTACTACAAACCTCACAAAATGATCTTCACAGAGCTATAAGATGTTTACTAATGATAACCTTTGGTATCTTGTCTGTCACTGTTTGATCATCGAGTTCACCTAAAACCTATAAAGAGAAAGAACAATTGAAAAAACCTAAAATAAATAAAATCCTAAAAATAAAAAAGATGCAAATGGGGAGTCAGACTGACCCTGGCAGTCACCCAACTGAGTGAACTTACGATCCGTGTGGTGCACTACATTTCAAACTCCATGTAGTTCTCTATGTGTATGTGTAGAATCATACTCTAGGTGGCTCTTGTACCAGACACTTGAATAACAAGTAATAACTAGATGTAAATAGATGTGTGCATGGAAAAATGAACTTCCCTTCCTATGTGTGTATGTATAAATAACAGTCCCTTGTCCCTTGTGTGAAGATATATGGATGCTTGAATGCTCTTGTAATGGCATTTGAATGCAACCTTAGGTGATATTAGTATATGCTTAGTGCTTATTCCTTTATTATGGTCAATCAAATTTATATTTATATGATTCCCTTATTTGAATTTTGTAATTAACCACTAAAATTCCATACACTTATAAAATAAGATGCTCAACAACTAGAAAGGACCCAAAAGTGTGAGCAAGATACAAAGAGGTCGGGGGTGCCCAGAGTGGACGGGGACGCATAGGCACTGGTTTCCATACTTATAAAAAAGGAAGTGTCGAAGGTCATACTAGGAAAGAAGGTGTGTCAGACCAAGAAGGAAAATAGAAAGAAAGAAAAGAGGCTAAATACAGTGGTCACTTATTACTTTTCTCACTTAGGAATCATATGAATAGTGGTATGTGACTAGGACCTAAAAATGTACCCAAAGTGTGTGATTTAGTGTTTACATTTTCCTCCACTTTATGTTATTAAGTGAATGCTTGATAACATAAAGTAGATAAGAGATACATACCTGATAACCATGTAGATCGATGGGGAAAAGCATGCCAAGGAGACAAGAAAAATTTTGGAGTGATCAAAATGAAGCATGTAAGCTAGAGAAGAGGAAATGAACTTAGGGGTGATAATGTATGTGAATATATCACATTGTACCTATTGCTGATGTCGCTTAATGCTTGATGATGTGATTTCCACTTCCCATAAGAATGGACTTGCAAAAGAGGAGAAAATGAGTAGTCAAATATGTGTATATGAAAAATTTGATCCAAACAAGTAAAAAGTGTGTAAAAAGTAAGTAAAAATGTGAAAAGGAACATGTGCACATGATCCATGATGAGTGAAAAGAGATAAAAAGGATCCTTAGAATGTTGTAGAAGAACATGTTTTTTGGGCGATCCATGCCAAGACTGAGTTTTTCAGGTGATCTCACTCCAACTGCACTAAGTGTAATTTTTTGGGAGATATCACACCAATCATGGAAGAAGTATAGTGAGAAAGGTCTAGTGTTATTCTCCAACCTTTGATTGCTTCCCGGAGTGTAAACAACACTGTTGATGGTGTGTTAAAATCTGATCCATTTTGATCCATTTCGATCTAACATGGAAAAAGGTAAAAACATGCATGCTGAGTGCTGAAGGAGTGTTCTTGTATTATAAAAAGCCGCTGTGTAGACTGCCAAATTTTTTACCGATCTAATAATAACTGTGTCACTTCCCCTTAGTCATAGGAATCTAGGAAGGGTCAGGGGCATTTAGGTGCTAGTGTTTAGTGATGAGCACTGGTTTGTGTGCTGTGTTGAAGACACAAGTAACACTCTAGTCCATTTCCATGACTGAAGACTATGTTGTACTAGTATTTAATTGTGACTGTAGGCTACTAAATGGGGTGACTGATTCACCCGATGATGCCCCCCTCATTTGGGGTGCATGCGATGTCACCAGGAGAATGCAGCCCAAAGGAGGATCAACTACTAAACTAAAATTGATTTCCTGTAGGGAGGAGGGAATATGCTTGGTAAATACCAAGGTGCACGCAAAAAAAATGGTTGGAAATAAGTGTTATTGCAAACAAGAAAAATAAACGTATAAGAGAAAACATATAATCTATAAAGCAAAAAGATAGTGAAAACAAGCAATAGTGCAAACAAAATAGACCGCAAACAAATGGGTTTCAAATATGGGACATCACTCACAATGTCGTAAGACAATCAAGGCCGAAGTGGACAAAAGCATAAAAGTAAGACAAGGGAAAAGCTCACAAAAAAATGGAAAACAATGTAAGACAATAGTAAGAAAATTAGTAGACAACCATGGTGACAAATAGAACTATAAATCAAATGATGCACATGAAGCACCTATTAGAATGTTAGAAAGATAAAATGTATGTCAAAGAATGTATGATTGAATATAGTAGCGTGATAGTAAAAATAGGAAGTAGTATAAAACGAAACAATAACACCTGTGATATGTATGAAAGTAGATGCCCCAAGGAGCTGCTATGAGACAGGTAAAAGGTTCAATACCAAGCCTCCGTACTACATGTAAGGATATTTGTAAAAGCTTCATTCACAACTAGAAGGCAAGTGAATGAGCATGTGTGTATAGAAATATAATGACGTATAAAATATTTGTCTAGCATGTGTAACATAGTGTACATGTGAGCATAAGAAAGTAAGAATAAATGCGAGTAATATATGTAGTATGTTGTGGATGTGAATGGAATGAAATGAAAAGTGGGTGTGATAGGAGGAGCATGCCCTTCGAGTGGATGTAGATGAGTATACATGTGATGAGGTTCATTTATAAATGCTTCCTCAACAGTCGAGAATGAACCATAAAACAAGAGCATGTCATTGGGAAATGGTTTGAATTATGTGATAAAAAGATATGATTGATAAAGTGTAGAGTGTAGAGAGTGAGTGAGTGTGGTGAGGTTCATTTCATATTGAGACCCTAACCATTGTAGTATAAACCGTGGAAGTAGAGTGCATCATTGGGAAGGTGTTGTGATGAATGCGTGTTAGAAATATGTGTCATGAATGCATCGAGTGTGAAATGTTTAGTGTATATGGTGTGAGTTTCATGAATATAGTAAGCCCTCAATAGTCAAGTGTGAATCATAGCACAAGAGTGTGTCATCAGGTAATGAAGATACAAGTGTATTATATGATGAGTAGAAGAAATAGACACCTTAGAATGTCAGAATGGGGGGAGAGTAAGCATAATTCCCCCTAAGTGTGTGATGATAAGTAAGCTATCCAATGAAAGTAAAGAACAAGGTTCCTCCACCGATGCTTGCAGAGATATAGGCATGTGACCGTGCTTTGAGATTGGTGATGTGTGAGATCGATGATGTAGTGGTAAATGAGATCTATTTGTATAAGACCTATGAGGTGATGGACATCTATATGAAGGAGACTGCAGAGGTGATGAAAAATTATGTGAAGGAGAGTGTGGAGGTGATGAACACCTATGTGGAGGAGAACACAGAGGTGATGCACACCTATGTTCAGGAAACTGAGAAGGTGATGTATACCTATGTAAAGGAGCTACCCAAGTGGTGGACCTAGACTGATGAGATGGACTAGAAACCTAATGATACCAAATAGGTCGCTTGTGAACAAGCACGCTAGGAGAAGAGTGTGCTTTATAATTGAGAGGTTGTGGGGACCGAGATGCTCTAGAGAGTTCAATGGAAACCTCAATAGGAGGTTACGGCCTTGATGTGTATGGAGGAACACCTTTGATAGTAATGGATTTCTTGTTGTTGTATGCATATTAAAGTAGGATAAGCTAAGAACTAGGAATTAACACCAAGTGACCCCTATATCTAAGCTAATCTAATATAAACATCATGATAAATCTTGAAAGAGAAAGCCACTATAAATGCATCCAACATAAAAACATTAAATTCTTAAGCCATCCTGTTGAAATTTGGTTGTGCTTTGTATGTATGATTTATCTTAACTATGAACCTATCTTGATCATAAGAAATCAATCAAATGTTATCTCCAGATGAGGAAAGAATCTCACCAAAATGGCTTAATGACCATGTTTGGATCTTCCTTTACTACTCACATATGAGAAGAATGGATGCAAGAATGAAGGGGATATTCCAATAGAAATTCCCATATCATATGCCTATAATATCACAAGAAAAAGTGTGGTGTAAGATTGAGATGGGGATACTAGGTTCTATATATAGCTTTCCAATTTTGGAGAAGCTACAATCTTAGTGAAAGTGGGATAAAGGATAAAGTAGAATTAGAAGGGACAAACATGATTAAGAGGAATTTATTAGTAATTAACAAATCATAGGAGTTGGACATCTTTTAATTAATCAACTAGGATTAATTAATAGGCCAAGATAAGCATAGTAAGCTATTTAGAGATGATTTAGAACAAAATGGGTAGGATTTAGTGGATTTAAAAGGGGGATTTAATTAATAATAAGGTTTATCAATTAAATACAAGGTTAAAAAGGCTTAATTAACTAATAATAGTTAATTAATTGATTGGAGGAGGATTATAACTAACAAAGGGTCGTTAATTGGCATCTAGAATGGGGTAAAGGCTAGTTAATTAATGAAGTGTCATTAATTGACTGAAATGGAGGGGAGCATTAGATAATTAGTGGGAAATCACTAATTATAATGGAAATGATGAGAAAGAGGATAATTAGTGAAATTTTATTATTAAAAATGTGTAGGTGGATTTTAGGTGTCTACAATTGTGAATGAACTTCAGGCACATGTGATTCATGGAAATAATAGTCTAAGTTGCACGGAGCTAGGGAAGACTTAAGAGCATGTCACACCCTTTTATTGAAGGTGCCACAATAAATGGAAAATCATAGTAAGAGGACGAAAAGTGATTGGAAGCTTGATATAACCGTAATATTTAGGCACTGGATATGAAATTTGGGAGAGTGGAAAATCAATAACAACGAGAATCACAATAGAACATTAAAAAAGAGAAGATGACATGTTGATCATGGTATTATTAATAACATAAAAACAAATTGAAGCATTGATATGTAATGTGTCAGAAGATAATGTTACGTGATATTCGTGATCGGAGAACGTAATGATTGGTGGAGATGCATCAGCGTGCATAACAAGGAAATCAAGATCCCTCGATGAAGGAGGAGGCACTTCCTGATATGTATGATTAGATAAATAATCAATCGCTTGCTTCTCATGCTTAGGAAGAGGATTATTAAATATCTTAAGCTTGTGATTTTCATTGACTGGTATAGAAGCCATAGGTTTGGGAAGCTCAATTGCATTATTATATATAAGATCTTGAATAAGATTGCATAATTTAAAACAATGATCAGTGGAATTCTTGATACATTGATGACAGCCACATCTAAAATTTTATTTGTAATTATAACCTTTGTATGAGATGGATCCAATTTGAGTGGAGGAGGAAGTGTAATAAGATTTCTTTTGATTAGTTGCAGAAGTAGAAGATGTGGAACAATGGGCAATTTTGTAAATGTATGCTTAGGTGGTTTCCATTGAAGTTTTTCAAGACTAGATATAGTTTTGACAATAACTTTATCTTCAATAGGTTTTGTGGATGTCTTGAAAGTTGATTTATTTTAAAATCATGCAGAAGATGAAGCTTGCTCATGATACTTAAGCTTTCCTATAGATATTAGTTAGTTTCACGTAACTTAATAGTATGACATAAATGATCGAATGATGGAGAGGTCTCAAAGATAACACTCTCTTGGATAGGTGGTAATAGAATTTGGACAAGTAATCCTTAAAGCTCAATTTTTTAAAGCACATTAAACATCTTAGCTAAGTTGTTCTTAAATTGTAATACATAATCCACTAAATGTTCGCTATATCCTTGTTTGAGTTGTGCTAAATGAGCATAGGATATCTTAGACCGGATATTGATTGAAAAATGCGCAAGAAAAACATCGGCCAAATGTGTAAAATATGTTACCAAGTAGACATGTAGGTCATAACACTAATGCATTGCATAATATGTAAGACTTCTAGGAAAGAGATTTGTAAGTAAAGTGTGATCATCCGCATAGTATAGACATGCCACATGAAATGCTCGAAGATGCTCTTGAAAGTGACAATGGCCTTTGAAAGTGGGCACATTAGGGGTGATGAAATTGAAAGGAAGTGGATAAGTGGAAATAGTGGGTGAAAAAAGAGTGTGAAGGATTGAAGTAGAATCCAAATATGGAGATGAACACGAGGTAGCCAATTGAGGTTGGCGAATTTGAGTTTGTAGATCTTGATATAAAGAAGTTAAATTAGGAGTATTTGAAGAAAATCCAGTTTGTGCATTAGAAAAATTAAGTTGGATGATACGAGTGGTAGTAGTGGGAATGGAAGCAAGAATATGAAGGGGTGCAGTGGAGGCCATGGCGGTGAAGGAAGAATCGACAAGGGGTTCCAAAGCAACATCATGTTATTTTTTAGCATCAATCGAAGCATAAAGAATATCCAAAAGATGGGAAGGATTATCACACAAATTTTGGAAAAAATTAGTGGGCTTGTCTAATTACTTTTGATCAACAATTGTGTCCTCATCATATGAGTGTTTACTATCAGATGCTTCAATGTTTTTGAGAGGTACTTTTTGAGAGCTAATGAATGGATTATCAATTTTAGCTATTGATTTAGAATACCTTAGAGAAAATGGATTGAGCTCTATATGATCAAGAGAACCAAAACGACCACTATGGGTGAAGAGCATAAGAAGGAAGCCCTAGAAAGAAGGTTGGTATTAAGTCATGGGCTCACCAAAAGATTTAACAAAAATATAATTTTATGCTAAACCTTATATTGCAATGTAACAGTAAATGAATAAAGCACAGATTTGGCCTAAGAAAATAAGTAAGATAAATGCAAAACCCTAATTACAAGAGGAAGGAGAGAAGACTTGGCTGATTTGTGATAATCCCAAAAATGTGTAGAGCTAAAGAATTGGTAAAGCATAAGTACAAACTGTTGTAACGAAGACCAAAAAAAATGCAAAAGTGTTGGAATAATCTAGATTGGGACGCTTAGACTGGGTCAACGATACCTAGATGTTGTATATCTCCTTTGGGTGCTAGCGACTACTAAAAAAATTAGAAAATGACCTTTGTAGGGTCATAAGATATTCGATAATGGTCACCTTTGGTCACCTATGTGTTGTTGTCTGATCTCTGAGTTTTCCCGAAACATACAAAGAGAAAGAGCACCTATAAAATCCCAAAACACATCAAATCCTAAAAAGAAAAAAGATGCAAATGGGGAGTCAGACTGACCCCAAAAGTCACCTGATTGAGTGAACTTACGATCCAAGTGGTGCACTACATTTAAGGCTCGATGTATTTCTACGTGTGTTTGTGTAGAATCATGCCCTAGTTGGCTCTTATGCAAAACACACTTGAATAACATGCAATAGATATATGTAGAAGATGAAAATAAATGTTTGCATGGAAAAATGAACTTCCCATCCTATGCGTGTATGTAGAAATAACATTCACTTGTCCTTTATGTGAAGATAGATGGATTCTTGAATTCTCTTTTAATGGCCTTTGAATGCAACTCAGGTGATAGTAGTAGATGCTTAGTGTTTGGTCCTTTATTATGGTCATATAGCTTTGTATTTATATGATTACCTTGTTTGAATTTTATAAGTAACCACTAAAAGACAAAACACCAAGAAAATAAGATTCCCAATAGTTAGAAAGGACCCAAAATATGCAACCAAGATACAAAGAGGTCAGGGGTGCTGGTGACCAGACTTAAAAAAACTAAAGTTTCGAAGGTCAGAATGGGAAAGAAGGCATGTGAGACCGAGAAGGAAAACAAAAAGAAATAAAAGTGGCCAAAGAAAATGGTCAATTAGTAATTTTCTTGCTTAGGAATCATATGAATAGTGTTATATGACTAGGACCTATAAATGTACCCAAAGTGCATGATTTAGTGTTTACACATCCCTTGTCCCTTTATCGAATTAATTTAATTAATTTTATTTACACCCTATCACCCCTTAACTAATTTTAAAGTCAACTTGAGTTGAGGAGGTGGATAGGATATGCGAGTATTTAATTTATTTAAATATGATTATGGATATGTGTGGATTTATGCAACTAATTTGAATATCAAATTAATTGCATAAATCCACACATATCCATAATCATATTTAAATAAATTAAATACTCGCATATCCTATCCACCTCCTCAACTCAAGTTGACTAAAGTTAAAAATCATTATTATAATCAAGAGGATGTGCTCAAAAAAACTTGAATCATACATTTGAGTTAACTGAAGATATCTCCCAAGTCGTGTCAATCCAAAATCAATTAAAATTCTTATAAAAGAAAACTATTCACAACACTTTTTGGTGAATAAAATAAAATATATGAAATTAAAAGCCAAAAACATGTACAACCCATTGCTAACTGAGTAATGAATCAATCATGTAAATCTAGAACAACAGTATAACTCTCCAACCAAGCTAGAAAATCAACTAAACAACTTAGTTATGTTTAGTTATCTTGAAATAAACTCAGTCTGAACATAGCTTATGGATTCAATTTCCTCAGCTATATATTAATGATCCTTCCTTAGAAAATTATCCACCAAAAGCTTGAGATTTCATGTTGTGATTTTGTGTATTTTCTTAGCGAATCAAATTAGTCTTTTATACCATTATGTTGCCCATATAATGTCAAATAAATCAACCATTCTCGTATCTTGATCCATCATCCATTTAGAGTATCTTGGAGCATCCAAAAATCAATAAATCTCACAAATCAAATGGATCTAACAAAGAACATCAATAAAACCTAATGTTTCATTGAAATATAATATGAGGCTGCTGTTGTCGCCAAATCACTGCACCCTCCAAATGGCCAGAGTGTGAATAGGATGTTCGGTGTGATTAGGACACATGGGATCACCTCTCAAGCTGTGAGACTTAGGATCGAGGTGAACCTCCATAGAAGGCTGACTTCCTCTTCCTAAAATAAGTGTTGTACTACTCCTAGTGTAATAAAATGGTTATCGGGTCCTATGCTAAAATTTTCATGGGTTTTAGGGAAAGATATTTGCAAAAATGAAACTATACTAGGGATGGCGATGCACCAAATAAAGGGTGTTTCCAAACTCAAGAAAGGTTAATTTGAAGAGGGTGCGTGCACCACATGTCAACTTCACCTATTGCAACTTAGAGAGGGTACAAAATACCACAGACTAGGAAGCATACGTTCCCTTTGTTAAAATCGATCAAACAAACAAGTTATTAGTTTTCTAGTGAAGAAGGATAAACTTGAGAAGGGTGAACAAGCACCACAACTCAACTGCATGCAATACTCCACCACTTGATAAGTATAGAGCTCTAAGAACCTGTAATAGAAATGTGAACTTGCACAGTGTACCTGCAAGCATGAGAAAAGGCACAAAGAAGTATAGAAAGATGAAAGGACTGAGATTAGTCAAAAAACACATACATTTATTGCTTCAATAATGTGCACAATGCACCATCCATTCAGAAGAGGCAATGGTTGTCATTATAGTCTTGAAAAAAAGGCTTGAAAGTTCTCTCAATGTATAAGGATAACTTGCAGAAGGGAGAGGACTCTTGAAAAATTAAAAATTGCCTATGATATCTAACTGTCCAACCTATCCGACCTATTGGAACCCTTTAGAATGAGATTCCAACTTACATTTATAGAAGAATATGTGAGAGAGAAGAGGAAAGGTCATAATTACATTCCTAAATTGAAGGCACATGATGTATTTATTATAGTTGGTTGAACCACTTTAGAAGGTTCCATCATGTATCATTAATACCCAGTTGACCTAGTTCTCCTTAATTAATTAAAATAATAATAAATATTATTAGTAAAATATTTAAATAAAAATATTCAATTAATTAAAGTTTTGGTGGGCTCCCCTATTAACCGATTTGTGCTAAAGGGGAAAATTATGAGGAAAAGGCAAAAAAATAACAACTCAGGTGTTGGCTTGCCGAGCCAACTCACTGATTTGGTTCGGAGATCCTATATGCTGTACTAAGATCCACTTATGAACCAAGATCCATTCTCTCTCACTCAAAGAGCTTGTCTACATCTAAATTTTGACATGCGAGCTCCTTGCTGATTTCAAAACTAAGTGAGTTCAGTGAATCTACTCCCATCGAGATCTTATCTTTTCTTCCCTTTTATGCATTGAGCTCCGCTGAACCCTTTGTGCACTAGCTTGTTCGAATCGACATTCAGATGAATTAGCTTACCTTGTAGAGATCTTCATCAATCACCCCTCACTTCCTGCCGAGATGGATAAGATGAACCATCTAACATGACATCACTTGGTCTATAGAGGTGATGATGAGTACCTATCCATATGAGTGCCGAGACCCAACCTGTCTAGTATCAAATCCCATCATGTAAGCTCTTCTATATGAGCTAATCATCATGGCCGTAACCACTGGGGTGAGATTTCTTGCATTCACTTCGAACATGTTTCCTCCTCCTTGTATCACCTCACATTGAGCTGAGTTACTTGACATTACCTGGATGTCGATCTTCTCTCTTGTTTTGCCAAGATCTCCTCATGAATTGGCTCACTGTGTCCACACAATCGAGTCATTATTTATTCAATACTGAGCTCAAACAATGTCTTATACTTCATACTTAAACATATCAAGCTCTTTATCCCTCTGATCTCGGCTCGGGTATTGTAACTTTGAACTCACTTGGTTCCCGATATCCCATTTTCACTAGAGTATCAAGATTCAAACTTTAGCTTGATGCATTGAGTGACTTCACGGTCGAGTATAGCCCTCTGCATTACCACGACCATGATCCCTTTGCCTATACCTTCTGTGGGCCAAGCTCCAAGCCGAGTTCATCATGTATCCATAATCTAGAATCAACACTTTTAAGGTGATTGGCTTAGATCTCATGCACATTTCTTCCACGAGAAACCTCTCAAGATTCTGTAGCATGTAATTCGTTTCTAAAGTAACATGCTAGGTCTGGATCCAAATGAACTGTTTCATACCACACTGGATCTAGTCTTGAAATCACTTCCTCACTCACTCCATATGACTTGATCCTAATATTTCTACATGAAACACAATTAACATTTCATGCATTTTCCTAAAATTCCCGTTCATTTTCTGTCATATTCCTCAGCTCGTGACCCCTAACTCGTCGAAATGAGCTCTTCATTCAGTGTGTCTTGGTCTTTGAGCTTTTCCCACACTAGGCTATCTCTCCACTAAGTTTTCCAAGGTGAGATACCTTTTTAACACTTGATGATCACCCTCCACTTTGATTGGGTATCACCACATTACACATTTATTGGGCCATTAACCGTTAATATGTGCTCAGATAACTCCCACCCAGCTAGCTTGACATTTGACTCAGACCTCCTATGGCCACTCTGATTCGGGGTGGTAATTTTCTGGTAAACCTAACACGTCATTTTGTGTGGCTTGGGGATGAATCCTAGTCTTTCCCTAGCAGATATTTCCACCATTGGCTTCTTGTGCTTGGGGATCCTGGTGTGCATTTTTTCATGCCAATCATGGAAATTTTGGCTTGGAAACCCGGATGTAATTTTGTCATGCTAAGATTGGCATGGCCTTTACACCATGAAATCCCATAGTGGGAATCCAGAGCTTTGAAACCATTCTACCCATGTTAATGTCTTGGAATAATGGCTCTTAATGCCCACTCATCTGACCGAGTTCCTACACTAACCCAACTCAGCTACATCCAAGTCACTTACATGAGGTATCCTGTGCCACCTAACATTAATTCAACTTGATCAACAGAGTTAAATTTCTCGAGTCACATTTGAGCTGAGTCATAATGAGGCATGTCTATTTTGATATTGCAATGGATCTCAACTTGGTCCAACCTATGCAACCATCGAGTTAAATCTCACTGAGTGCTCCTACATCCGAGCTCAACCTTGACTCCTCCTGCACTGTTACCATTTTTTTATGTGAGCTTGAGCTGTGCATTCCCTTGAATCACAATAGTCAAGCTTCATTTCCTCTTGGATCCTAATGAACATTCCAACCTTCCTCTCAAGGGATTTCATATCTTGATCTAATCATTACTAACTCGACCTATTCTAAGTACTACCTTCCTTGCATCCAATCACAAGTGTTACGCTTATGAGCCAATCTTACAAACCTAAGTCACATGATAATCTACTCATGCCTCGATGCATTACATCTAAATACCTAGGTTCTATTAGCGAGTCATTCCCTCAAAATATGAATTAACTGAATTACATTGAATTGAGCTCTCTCAAGAGCTCTCACCTGAGCTGTGCCAATGCCTCATCCCAAATTCTCCCATGACCTAACTCTGAGTCAACATCTTAAATATCAATATCCTTGTTTATATTTTGTTCTTCTGATTCATATCAAGATCTCTCAATGATTCAAACACCGAGCTCCTGATACCACACATTAAGTTTAGAGAACCTCGTTAGATAACAAAATGACCTCATATTGAGCCATCAACCTAACTTGGCAAAGTTACATTTGTCTTGCAACCTCACCCCAATATTTTATCCCACAAAAAACATTAGCTCAACGGAGCTTATAGGGCTTCTCATGCTTATTCACTTACTTGGCTTGCCGAGCAGCTCACTGAACTGCTCGGTGAGATATCTCTATCTCAATGTTACTTAAGCCTAGTTAGGTTTGATAGCTCAAATGATTTTATCTGAATTTTGAATTTTATGGGACCCTTCTGTACTTTGGGAAAGTTTTGAGCCTTTGAGACACAAAAGAAGGAAAAATAACTAAAGATGATTAAAAAATGATCTTGAACCTTCTAGAACATTGTAATCATTCTTCAAAGCACAAAATTTTTCATGTAGGCCCCAAGTTCTTTCATGAAGCCTTCCATGGTCCTAAGTTCCTATGTACCCATGTTGTCCAATTTTACCCCAAGGGAAAAATTGAATAACAGTTTCTTTTGTATTTACAACGGAAGGTTTGCATTTGGTTTTTTTATTGTTTTTCCTCTTTTATTGTAGTTTCCATGGTCTACACATACTTATTATATCACAAGTGTCAAGGTTTGGATTCAATACTTATTATTAAGATAAATTAAATATCACTCACTATTATCCATATTTCATCTCCCGGGAAAAATATTGGATCATCCACGACCTCGCGTGGAAAGAATCAAAGAAAACATGTTTAAATATTGCAAATAGGTTATAATGGAATGGCGGGGCCTGTGAAAGGTTTAAACGACCCTAGGCGAGAATAAAGAGAAGAACGACTCTGTCACATGAATCCATATATTAAATCTATTTGAAAAACTTAGGTAGGTTCTAAAATGAAAAAAAGAAGGGTCAGGGAAGGAGGTCGAGTAGTGTCAGAAGAACCAAAGGCTCGAGGAGAAGAAGCGATGAAGATTCGAAGTCTTTGGGCTCAAAACAGTTTAGAAAGAGTCTAAAAATCAACAAAGTATGGAGGAGACAGCGGAGAGAGCCACGTGTCAGCGCGACACTTCTCCAAGGTTGAAATAAAAAAGACAGAGACTCAAACTTATACCATCCCTCCACGTGGAAAATGGTAAACAAGGGTCAAAAGGAGAGTGGGACCAAATGACTAAGTATAAAGGTGTTAGTGGAAGTAGCCACATGTTAGCTCGGCACTCCTCCAAAATTTAGTCCAAAGGCGGAGACCCAAATGGGCGCGAGCTCGCCATGTAGCCCAGGGAATGAAAGGGTAAGAGGGGGTGTTAAAAATTCTAAGGATTTGTGGAGGCTTCCAAGTGTCAACCCGATGCTCCTTCAGAGGTAAAATCCTAAGCATGTTTCTGAGTGAGTGCGGAGCCTCCATGCATCCCGTTTCAAAAAGGAGACATGGTTAGGTTAAATATTCAAATGCATCAAGGCAGGTTGGTGGAGAGTGTCAAGTTTCCAAATGGATCTAGTTCAAGAGAAATATTGAAAAAGGGTTTTCCAAGCAAGCGTCAGGCCGCCGCGTGTCCCCAATCAGATATATGACCTTGCCAAACAAGGGACTTAGCCAAAAATATAAGGAAATTGAGAAAGCCGCGGAAGAAGCCACGTGTCAACACCATGCCATTCAAAAAATAAAAATATAGAGGCCACCCTCAGACATGCACCAACCCTCCATGTGTCCAGTTTAAAAAGGGGACTTGTTTTCAAACTGTTTTCTTGCTATTTTGTACGGACCCGACCCTAATATTTAAATGGTCATATATTTTGACTAGAGGATCAGATTTAGGTGGGAGAAGACTTTTTGGAAATGTCTCGATGCCCTCTACACCATGGAAACATAAAAAACCTTTTTTTACAAGCCCTAGTAAGTCAAAAGTGAAGAAAAAACTTCTAGGGCATTAACGTAGAATCTAATCTCTTCAACTACCATATCTGATTCGATTCGATCCGCTTTGGAACCAAAAGCGATATATTGTGGGTGGATTTATAGAAGGCATTGATATTTAGTGGTTGAGCTTTCAAAATGGGATTTGATGCGTATCTCATGGTGGTTGGAGATGGATTCGACTTTTCCCTCTTCGCTCTCTCTTATTCTTTCTATATATTGTAATACTTCTCATTTTTTTAAAAAAGGGAGACATTCTGGGCATAGAGAAACTTTGCCAAATTTGTTTCTTGATGACATTTTTGAGTAGGGAACCTTCTCCTACGCCTAAAAAATTCATTTTTTCCTCTATTCCAGAAATGTAATGGTTTGTGCACCTTCCAAAGCAATAAAAACATGTTTGTGTGGTGTTCTTCAACCCTTTGCATCATTTTTTTGTTTCTCCATGCCTCTCCCTTCCAAATTTGTTTTTATGTGCATGTATTTCACATTTACAGGTGTAGGATGTTGTGTTTCATGGAGTTTAATGGAATATTTGAAGATCTGGGCCATGTCACTTCTGTCTAACCTCCCTCATCTCCATTTTCTCTGTTTCTTTCTCACTCAACAGAATATCTCACTTCCTTTGTTGGTGTATCACCGCTTTAGTGTAGGCTCTATTTTTCCCTCTTTCTCTCTCCTTGGTTCCTTAGAATGGTTAGATTAGGTTAGATTTAGTTTTCTTGCACTAGAGGAGCTCATGGTAGGTAGTTTAGGATCAAACACCAACTTTCTCTGGAGGATCATCTCAGGTTTGCAAGTCCCACAACTTGAGAGATGATCCAATGTTATGAAAATCACACCAAATGACTCTACCTTAGAAAAGTAGATCTGACCACTCATTTGGGTTTTTTTTAATTTTTCACTAACAATTTTGGCAGGCCTGATGGGACAAGAGGTCTTCACTTTATTTCATCAAGTTGATGTGTTCTTGGTGGGATTTAGCCTTTTGAGGCACATGCAAGCACATATGGCGGCTCCATTTGGTCAAAAACCCATTCTCTAAGTTACAGACCTTTTCCATCCATTTCCACTAATTTTCATCCATTTTCTTCTTCCATCTCTTTCATTTTCTCCCATTCCATGAGGTTGTGCAATCATGACTTCATTTCCTTCATGGAACTCACACTTACAACAATGCAATCCACCTTCAATGCATTTCCCAACTCCTCAAAATAAGCATTATAATCAGATCTAGGACTATTATGCTTACCCATACAAGCAGAGTCAAAGTTAGTTTGACCATGGAGCTTATCAAGAATAAGGGGACGCATACAATGGTGACAACTATGTGGAGAATTCTGGTTTGCAGGAGAAGATCCAAAAAATGGAGGCTGACATGGTTCAGTCAAGGGGCATAGCACAAATGAAGGCATTCAAGATTGGTTGTAGGGCACCTTGTCCATGGGAAGGCCCTTTTCCAAGACATTATAGACCTCAAGAGAAGCTTGACTCATGGTTGAAATGCTGCCCCCAACTTACACAATGGATTGAGGAGATCGAGGCTTATGAGTTGGAGTCAAGACAACCTTGTCAATGGGTAAGTCCAACATCTCATAAATTTTCTTTTTCTCTTTCTCAAGAAACACCATCTCAACCCAAGATCTAATTTCCAAGCTTCCCAGTTGTTGCCCCAAGTGTTGATTCCATTTCTCCATTCCCTTGTCTTCCACCCCATTTCAATTCTTTTCCCCTTTCCTTTCCCAAACAGTCATTCCCTCCAAAGAAACAAGAAGTTTCATCTCCTCCCTCCACACCACAAACAATTAGAAAACTGGTTGAACCCCAACCTACCAATCCTTTTTCTCTCCCAAGTCCATGTTGGGAAAATACTGAAGAATCCAATCAAGGAGAAAAAAAAGAAGAGGATCCCAATAGAGAAGAAATGATAGACAATATGAAGAATTGGGCTGCCAAATTTGGGTTTACAAATATCCATTTTATGGTCAAACCAATAGAGGAGGTCAAGGTTAAAGAGCCAGTGGTGGCTGAGGCTAAGTTTGTAGTAGGAGAAGAGCAAGAACAAGAGAAAGAATGTCAGTCATCAGTTTTCTCAGAATGTAGTGTCTATGTTGGCACTCTATTTGAAGAAAGTACTGATCCAATTCAAGTTACACAATTAGCCATGGAAGAAGATGAACAATTAGATCTAAGTCCCATTTAAGAGGAGCAGATGGAAGAAATCAAATCAGAGTTTGTAGCAACAGAAGAAGAAAGCATCATTGGAGATTCCTTTCTTTCATTCAAAGGGCCTGATTTGGTCGATGAATCCATCATGGAGGAAAACTCTAAAAGAGATCTTGCAGTTCTAACTAGTCCTCTAGAGTAGCAGATTGAAGAGTTTGACTTGTCAAAATCCATGCTAGAGGAAGAGGTCACTCAAGGGAAAGATTGTCTTCAAGAAGCAGAGGAAAGATAAGCTCCTCGAAATCCAAAAGAAGAGAAGTGCATTCTAGCTGTGAAGGAGAAAAATGCAAATCTAGAAGCTTTGAGCACAAAATAGGCCATAGAAGAACATTCAGTTCTTCCTCTCACCTCACCTCTCTCAAACTCTAATGCTGAAGAAGAGTTCAATATTTCAAACTCAATGTTGGAGGATGAAGGAAAAAATGGTGAAAAAATTACAGGTGAAGAAGACACCATAAAAGAGGTTGAACATTTACAGTAGGACAAAAATGCGGCATTGTATTTGTTTGTTTTGGAGGACTATTTTGATGGAGAAGAACCGGTTGAGTTTCTATTTCTTTCTCCTTCATCATCCACCTTCCAAGCACATGCGCCTGCTATTATGGAGGATAAATTTCAATTGCAACAACCTACATATTATGGTAGCTCTTTGGAATCAAGTTTGGGAAATGTAAACCTTCCATGCTCTTCACAGAAGGAAGAAGAGAAAGGGCAGAAAAGTTCCACCGTTGCTTCCACACCATCCATTCAAGAAGGTATACAAGAAGAATCCATTCTTGGAGTAGAAATTCAGAGTTATGGGCACATCTATAGGATCATACCTTGCCCAATCATGTACTTGCATTCATTAGAGCCAAGGGAGAAGCTAAAACTAGTCATGCCTACTCCAGGGTGTGAGGATGAGCATCAAAGTACCAAGGGTCTTGTAACATTCCCATTTTAAGACTTTAGAAACAAGGGATTTTTTTTTGAATCACAATGTTCTATGTTCTAAATAAAACATCATTCACAACACACATTCCATGCCAATAAATCTCATAATAGGTAACCATATGTACTGTAATGAATCATTATGTTACCGATCTCTCATTCCATGACTCAGTTACCAACCGATCTATCATGTTCAAATTAAAGTATATAATACTTTATGTATACTACATATACTTGGTTTTCCTACCCTATTTTGGGTACTGAGTGATTTGTTTAAAGAACCTATCCGAATATTTGTTACCAATATTCATCTGACATCATGTTGCTTTAAACTAGATGACATAGGATAATGCAACCAGTAGCTTGCAATACTTTGGCCAAAGATTTTCAACATACTGTTCATGTTACTATTCCTAAATGTCATACTTGTCATTTCAGAATACGTCCTTCACCTCACTCATATGTTATCTAGAATGGTCTTTACTGACTACCGTCAGTCCACTTGCCCAAGGTTTGACCCTAGCTCAAGTTAGCAACATAATTTGTTATAGGAAGATGCTCACGATGACTTAGGGTATATGGGCATACTCGGTTGACCTAAGTCAACTGAATGTGCTAAGGTGTCCTAAGTCATAAAAATCTACTACCTATCCTAAACATGCTACTAACTTGACCTAGAGAGCAAATAAGTTCAAGTCCAGATGTGTGTAGATCCAGATGAATAAATACGGAAGGGTGTTGCCATATGTCAACTGCAACACTGTATCCTTGAGAAGTATCAGGGATTCTTGAGGGTATATTCTTGTAGTTGGTGTGTGCCAACATCCGTGAGAACTGATTCATCAAGATGTACATACCCCCTTAGTGGTCATTATTTCATAATTAATATTGGATTAAGATTCAGATTGCAGCAACCATAGCTAACCCTAATTCCAATCATTCATTAAGTTCTATATCGATAATTATTCTGATTTGATATTGAGAACTTCATTAACTCATGTTTGCATTAACATTTATTAACATGGCATACCAAGCAGTTATCCCAAAAAATAGGACAACAAACATCAAACGTTTAATTCTTAATGCAACCTAGCTTTCCAAATCAAGTGTGTCATCCACCTAGATTTAGCTAGTTTTTACTTTATAAATGTAGTATAAAGATTAAATATCATAACCACTTTTCCTTTTATCATTATTTACTCGTATAGTTTAATTGTGTGTCCAAAGCATATTTTATTATTGAACCATAGTTATGTAGTTAGAGAATGACATCTTTTGCAATTTAACAAGTTTCATTATAATAAGGGGGAAATGTACTATCCCCTTTATCTAACTTATTAATTGATAAAATTAAAAGTACACAACTAGATATAAAGAATACCGCCAAGATATCACCACTAACTCCATCATAAAAGTACAAAAGAATTCACACCACAAATTGGAGTCCAACTCAAAACCTTTCAATACATGACGATAAATATACATTTACAAGACTATGCATTTTAGACATTCTGCACGTCAATAAGAATTAAGATCTTAAAAGAACATCACTTTTCTTTTCCAATACAACTCAAGAATGAATCGAAATTCTTTACATAAGATCTAGAATTAAATAAGCCAATGGATCATAAAAGGTTTTACCTTCTTTTATCACTTACAATGCCCATTTGCAAAAATTGCTAGCACGGGCCAGTTTAATTAACTGAGCATGATAAGCACTAAGCATTAAAGTGAAGTGCATTCCACTAATTGTTCTATTAAAACAAATATGTTTTAATGAAACAATTAATATATCATACAAATAAGCATAAGTAATATAAACTAGAAAATAAGTACAATTAAAGATTCTGAATTCACTTTTAAGAAATGAACATAGTATAATCCGAAACATCTGCATTATAACATAAAGTTTAATTGATCCTATCAATTAATTTTAAACAAGCAACATGTCTTGTCATCCAATTGTTTCATAATTCTATAAGAATAGAAATACACATTTATCTTTACTAAGTAGCAAAAGAGTTATATACAACATAGCTCCCATTAGGATGATTCATCCTACAATTCAAGCAAAGAAGAAGAATCAATACATACTATTCTCCATACATTAATCATCTGAAAGACAGAACTAGTTTATAACACACAAAACTGCCTCAGTTCAAAGATAAGAATGTTAGGATTGAACATTAAAGGAACAACATATAACAAGAAGCCCAAATCAATCCAAGTAGGGGTAGAGATTCAAGCCAGTCTACCTGCAAATCTAAACAAACTGTTAGCATAATTTAGCATAGGCATATTTATTGTATTTTATTGCATTGTCTTTTATTTAATAATGTGCAACATGTGCACTCTAGTCTAGTGACTTGCATTCAATATTGTTATGTTGGATAACATTCAATATTGGTATTAGTAGTAATTACATGTACATGTGAGATGGGTCTTATTATCTCATAGTTGGTGCCTGATAGGGTGTCATGTCTATCCATATGAGGTTGTCTAATATCTATAAATATTATAGGTCTTGCATTATTATGTAATCTGATTTCATGATCAATAATGTTTGTGAGGCTTCCGTCCCTCTTTGGTCATTGCAATTGTATTATATTCTATCATTTGGTATCAGAGCTATACCATTATAATCATTTGGTATCAGAGTAGGTTCTATCCAAGCAAAGTTGAAGAGGAGAACTATTGGAGAGGATCCATTGAAGAAGAAGATCTGCATCAAAGGAGAGCCATTGAAGCATCCCGTAGCCTCCATTCCTTCCAAGCATTCCTCAACTAAAATTTGACCTATCCACTTATTTGGAAGGTAAATTTTTTTGATTAGTCATTGGCATAGCTAATTAATCCAACATATTGGCGGAATATTTCATTTTTGAATATCTTTAAAAAAAAAGATCTTGACAAAAAAAAAAGATTTGTGAAAAAAAAGAGATCTTAAAAAAAAAAGGAGAAAGATCTTGAAAAAAATTGCAGATCTAAAAAAAAGAGTTAAAAAAAAAAAGATCAGATCTAAAAAAAAAAAATCAGATCTGAAAGTGGAGGTGTGAAGAATTCTGGAGCAAAGGTTGAAGTAGTCCCATCAACAAAATTTCAGCAGATAGCTCTTAGAAAAAAAGACGTAACTTTTTCATAAAATGTCAGATTGATGTGAAATTATTTTTTATGGAAATATAAGAAGAAGGTACAAAACTTTTCAGTTTACATCATCTTCAGATTCAGCATCTACATGTGACAAAAAGTCTGTACAAGTCGGATTAATTTTTCTGAAAAAAAAAAGATCTAGTTGGTAAATTGGTAATATCTCAAAAAATAAGATTCTGATTCTTCTAAATTTTTTTGGGTTTCAATAAAAATATTGTATGATGCTTCTGTCAAAATTTTAGAAAAACACAGATCATGGTCTGTGAGAAAATGTGAAAACAATATTCAGATTATTTGTTTGGATCTTGGGAACAAACAGGTTAGCGGTTCAATTCCCACTCTCTCCATATTTTTTGGAAAATTTAGAGAAATTACTAAATTTTGGGAGATTTCCAAATTTAAAAGTTCACCAAACACATTTAGAGCCACCGCTAAATTTAGCGAAAAAACACCTATTGGGGGGTAAAAAAATATTTTTGGCCTAAATTGTGTATTTTGTGATTCTAGACCCTTTTTTCTAAAGAGGGAGGACACAAAAACTTCATTTTGATGTACTTTTGGAGCATTTTGTACTAATCTTGGTGCATAAAGTGTAAAAAAAAGAGAAGTGTAAATTTTTTTATTTTATGTTTAGTTCTATCACACAAGATCTTTGATCTCATAGCAGTGTTTGGTATATACGGTGCCTCTAGGAAGCGCTTACAAGTGATGCCATCGCGACTACTACTGCACTTAATGCCTAACAAAACTTCCTAAATGTCGTCTGGGCATCGACCCTATAAAATTGATGGGGAGTAAGAAGGACACAATACACACACATTTGAGCCCTTCCATCTATTTGTGCTTGCACAAAACCCTCTCCGTACTGTCTACGTACCATGTACTAAATTATTTCACGTGCGTTAACACCTCTTTCCATACTGACGGGTATATTGAAAGGGTAATCTTCTTCCACGTACCGATGGGTATATCGGAAGGGAGCATATAGAAAGGTTTGGTATATCAGCCTGATGATATATTGAGAGGGAGGCCATAAACTTGGAGTGATAAAAGCCTTACCCTTTGTCAGAAATTTAGAGTTTCAGAAATTCAGATTACAAAAATGGGTGCAAAAGCACCAAAGTTCTTCTTGCCAGATTCACAACTACTTAGAGGAGATAACTATGCTGCATGGAAACCGAAGATCAAGATGTTACTTGAGTTTGAATACCTATGGACAGTTGTAGATGGAACAACAACAAGATCACTTGATGATGGAAGACAACAAGTTCAATTTGACAGGGCCAATCAAAAGGCCAAGTTTATCATCTTGTTTGGCATAACAGACGATGTGCAACCCCACATTAGAGATGCCACATCAGCCAAGGATGCATGGGATAAGTTGAGCACAGTTTATGAGGTAAAGAACAAGAATGCCATCCTCAACCTACTATCACAACTACATACTCTCAAGTTCAAGCACAATGAGAATGTTGAAGTTTTTTTGAGACGAGTTGCTACTTTGAGGGCATCTCTATTGGCATTGGGAAAAGAGATAAGTGATGAAGACCTCATACCAATTGTGTTGCGAGTACTTCCTCCTTCCTACAGAATCTTTGTGACAACTATTAATATGAGTGAACACACAGTCACCTTTGAGAATTTGGTCAATCTACTCCAACAAGAAGAGGAAATGAACAACAAAGATCATGAAGATGAGCAAACACTATCTTCTAATCATAAAGGAAAGGGGAAATTTCAGTCCAATCATAAGAAGTCCCAACAAAATCAAAGTCAACAAAGGGACCAACGTCAACGAGACAACACCAAGAAGTGTCCCATTTGCAATAGAGGGGGACATGACATCAAAGATTGTTGGTACAATTCCTACAAAAAGGGTTCATCAAGCAATTCAAAACCCAACAACCAATAGGGTAACAACAATTCAGATCAAGGGAAGTCCAACAACAACAATCAAGGGTAGAAAAATGGTAATTGGCAAAGAAAACCCAAACAACAAGGGTACATTGCCAAACATGAGGATGATTTAGATGAAGGAGACCACATGTATTCTGCTCAATTTGATGAAGAAACCAAGTCTACACAAGATATCTGGTATGTTGACTCAGGTGTAACTCGACACATGACTGGACACAAGGATTGGTTCTACACACTATGTGACTCACCTAACAAGAACCATGTGTCATTAGGTGATGAATCATCATACAATATCAAGGGGATTGGAAACATTTCACTACCTCTTGGAAATCATAGATGTATTATATGTACCTAGGTTGACCAAGAATTTGCTATTAGTTAGTCAACTCCTTGATCACAACTTGAAGTTAGATTTTGACAATACTAATGGAGCAAAAGTGTGCTTGATACGAGATAAGTCAATAGGTTCCAAGATTGTAGTAAGAGCCTCCAATGTGGGACGCATGTTCCAACTTGATTTTGTCCACAAGGATGATCAAGCTCTAGTGGCTAAAGACACACAATCTGCAGAACTATGGCATCATAGATATGGTCACATTAGTTTTGGCTATCTCCAAACACTTCAAAAGGGCAACATGGTGAAAGGATTGCCTACACTCAAACACAACATTGACAAGTGTCACAATTACCTAGATGGAAAGAAACATAGAGTACGCTTCCAGAAGAACACATATAGAGCTAAGGGAAAGCTTGATTTGGTGCGCACCGATCTTTGTGGGCCCATGCAACCAAGTCATTCTGGATGTCAATACTTCATGCTTTGTGTTGATGACTACTCAAGAAAGATGTGAATATACTGTCTAAGAAACAAGAGTCAAGCCTTTGAGACATTTCAGAAGTTCAAAGCACTTGTTGAGAATGAAGTTGGTCGCAAGATCAAAACTCTCCGCTCAGATTGAGGGGGGGAATTCATAAGCAATGAGCTCAAGACTTACCTGGAAGCTCATGGGATTCGTCAACAAATGCCTCCTGCTCACACACCACAATAGAATGGTATAGTTGAGAGAAGGAATTGTACTTTCATGGAAATGGTGCGATGTATGATTGATGACTCGGGTTTAACAAAGACATTTTGGGTAGAAGTTACAAGAACTGCAGTCTATTTGTTGAATAGAGTGCCCACAATAGCTCTTGAAGGAGTGACACCTCAAGAAGCATGGTCAAATCGGAAACCATCAATTGAACACCTAAGAGTATTTGGGTGTAAAGCTAGCATGCACATACCCAAGAAGAATAGGAACAAGTTGGATATGAAAGCTGAGAAACTGATATTCATTGGATACAGTGAAGAAGCACTTGGGTACAAATTATGGGATCTGAAAGCAAAGAAAGTATACACAAGTAGGAATGTTGAGTTCTTTGAGAAGAAACAAGCAGATGCTCCACTCAACGACTCAACAAACATGCAGAATACACCTCTTGTGAAGACAAAATTTGATGTTCCCATTGAAGATGACAGTGATGAATTGGATGATGGTGAAAACTTGGATCCACCATAAGCCAATGGAATAGCTAATAACTTACCTAAATGGTATAATCAATTAATAAGAGATGCAAATTTGGATGAAGCACCTAGCACATCATCCAATCCTAGACCTAGAACTCACATTCAAGCTCATGAAGAGGTCAATTATGACCTAATGAGTAGAATTGTTGAAATAGTTGAGCCATCTACAATTCAAGAAGCCCTACAATCAAAAGCTTGGAAATATGCCATGGATTCATAGTATCAGTCAGTGATGAAGAAAAACACATGGCAACTTGTCGACCTTCCACCAGGGAAGAAACCCATTGGATGCATATGGATATTCAAGACTAAGTACAAATCAGATGGGACTATTGACAAGTATAAAGCAAGGCTTGTAGCAAAGGGGTATGCACAACATGAAGGCATTGATTATGAGGAGACATTTTCTCCCACAGCCAAGATCAAGACAATCAGGATGATCTTTGCTCTAGCTACACAATTTGGTTGGAAAGTCCACCAAATGGATGTGAAAAGTGCCTTTCTTAATGGATATTTGCAAGAAGAAGTCTATATGACTCAGCTAGAGGGTTATGTAATACCAGGAAAAGAGATGATGGTATGTAAACTTAGAAAATCTCTATATGGCCTAAAATAGGCACCCTGGGCATGGTACATCAAAATTGATGAGCATCTCACAAGTCATGGATTCGAAAGGAATCCTTATGACCCCAATATCTACCTCAAAAAGCAAGGGGGGGAGATTGTCATTGTGGTTGTTTATGTCGACGATCTAGTCATTACAGGAAGTTCTGTAAAGATGATCGATGCAACAAAGAAGGATTTTAATCGATCGTTCGACATGACAGATCTCGGGCTCATGCACTATTGTCTTGGGTTGGAAGTATGGTAAAAAGAGAATCATATCTTTTTGTCACAATTGAAATACACCAAGACAACGCTCGAGAAATTCAAGATGATGGACTACACTCCTATTGCTACACCTATGGAAGTGAGACTTCAATTATCTCGTTCCGATCCATCACCACTGGTGAATGCAACTCTCTATCGGTAGTTGATCAGGAGTCTAATTTACCTGACATATACTAGACCAGATATCAACTTTGCAGTTATTTATTTATCACACTTCATGCAAGAACCGAAAATATGTCATTGGAAAGTAACAAAGAGAATACTGAGATATCTAAAGGGCACAGTTGACCTTGGTTTAGAGTACAAGAAGAACTACAACTTCTTCTTGATAGGATATTCAGATTCAGATCATGCAGGAAATATGGATGATAGGAAGTCAACATCAGGATTCATCTTCTTTATGGGATCTGGACTGATATCATGGGGAAGTAAGAAACAAAACTTTGCTTCTCGCTCTTCTACAGAAGTAAAGTATCGAGTTGCAGGTGAAGTTGTTTGTGAAGCAATATGGCTATGCCAAATACTGGAAGGAATTGGTCTACCACAATAGAAATCTACTCCAGTATATGTTGATAATGAAGGATTTCTGAAGCTTGTTCGCAATCCAATATTTCATGAGAGAACCAATCATATTGAAGTACAGGTTCATTTCATACGCGAGCATGTCTTGAAGCACAACATACAACTCTAGTTTTGTCCTACAGTTGAATAGAAGGAAGATGTTTTCACTAAGTCACTTGCACGTGACAAATTCACATTGTTCAGAGAGTTCCTCTCCACTTAATTAGAAACTATGCAAAATTAAGGGGGTGAAAGTTAGCATAATTTAGCATAGGCATATTTATTGCATTGTCTTTTATTTAATAATGTGCAACATGTGCACTATAGTCTAGTGACTTGCATTCAATATTGGTATTAGTAGTAATTACATGTGCATGTGAGATGGGTCTGATTATCTCGTAGTTGGTGCCTGATAGGGTGTCATGTCTATCCATATGAGGCTGTCTAATATCTATAAATATTATAGGTCTTGCATTATTATGTAATCTAATTTCATGATCAATAATATTTGTGAGGCTTCCGTCCCTCTTTGGTCATTGCAATCTTATTCTATTCTATCATTTGGTATCAGAGCTATACCATTATTATCACAAACTTCCTCATGTTAGAAGATATAATTCTGAAACCAGAAATTCCACAACCCAAGCTAGAATCACACAAAATTAATCTCTTCCCATGTCCATCCAAAAGAGAATTCATAAAAGGTAGGGTGTAAAAGAGTAAACCTTCCATTACCAAATCCAACAGGAGTATGACTCAGTCAAGCATGACAGTTGGTCAAAACAAGTTTACATTCTCTATTCAACATAACTAACTCAACTACTCACCTTCTACACCATTACAACAAATGACTTGTACAAAGTAGACTAAACAATCCAAAAAGAAATTTCTATCTCAGAAGATAATCGAATAGAGAGAAGTTCAATCAAATGAACTTATTCTTACAAAAGTAAAAGGATCTCAAATAGAAAAGGGTCCAAATCTATAATTCATTTCATTTATACTATCAAATGAATTACCACTTCTATTTCAAACTAAGAAGTTCATTAGCTAGTTCCCAAGAGAGAACTCAAAACCAAACCACCAGTTTAAAGAAAGCACTCTTCTAGTTTCCCTTATAAATCATTACATCCTGGTTTATCTATACCAATTCATTAGACACGAGTTCAAATTTAATTTCTAGAAAGGAATACCCAGTATAGTCCCAAAAATAGTATACTATCCCCAAGAGAACATATTCCTTTCTCTTTTAAAAGACCTAGAGATTCATTCAATGAATCCAAAAAGGAATAGAAAACCCAAAACAATAATCTAAACAAGTTTAGAAGTACTCACAAACTCAAAGAAATGAAATCCCATTTACAAAGCTTCAACAACTCAACATAAAAGAACAAGTAGTTTGTGATCTAGTTAAGAACAAATTTAAAGAACAAACCCTGAACCAGAGGTAATATAACCTTCCATACAAGATTCTATGCTCGAGAGTTTTTAAATCCTTCTTTCCCTAAAACCCAAAAATCAATTAAAGGATCTGAAGAGAGTAAGAAGATCCAAAACACAAAAATTCAAGCAAGGTCCCAACATTACCTCAAGCTTGATCGAAACAAAATTCACAACAAAAGACCTACACAGCTCCATCTAAAAATATTACGATAGAGAAGATGTTCATTTCAAACATTGATCACAAGAAGGAGTATGCATACCATATTTCCATAAGTGTAAAAAACTGTTAATGACTGTTCCAAAAAACTCTATATCAAATCAAACCCACAACAAGGTAGAATTCCAGTCCATTAATCCTTCAAACATAATATTCAAGCCTTCAACAAGATGTGGGTTTGCTCAGAGTAGAGGAGGGAAGAATATACTTCATATTTACATGCCCTAACAAGTTTAAAGAAGGTGGTATAGTTTCCAAAAATAGAGGTACTACAACCATTCCAACAAGAGGCTATAAGGAGAAGATCTCAAAAGAGATTATCGAATCAACTTCAAACAAAATTTAATCTTTGAAACCTTTTCGAGTAGACAGTCCATTAAACGGGTTTAAAGCATTTCAAATCCTTGAACACGAGTCAAAATCCAACTCAGAATACAAGTACAGAATCAAACACATTGATTCGACTACAAGTTCAGAACACATAAGTATAGAATACGAGTACAGTGTCAAACATGAAGCTTTGAACAAAAGTTCAGAACTACACAAGGCTCTAATACATGCTTAGAACAAACACGAAGCTCCAATACAAGCTCATAACAAAACTCGAAGCCCCCATACAAGTTCAAATGAAACAAAAGGCTCCAATAAAGGTTTAGAACCAAAAAAAGCAATGAATGTCAGTTCAGAACAACACCAGCGTTGAATATAATTTTCAGAATGAAATACAAGCTTTGAATACAAGTTTTATATGCATATCACCGCTAAACTTTCATAGAGAAATTTTCCAAAAACTAACATTACTTTGCAATGGATTTACATCCCAAAAAATCACAGAGATTCATAAAAACATGAAAGTAATTAAATAGACAAATCATACAAACATTTATCTCATGAGAGTAGAGTTGTTTTAACGAATCATTTAGAAGAAAGCAAGAAATATTAATGGGTAGAGCCTGTCATGCCTGATAGTGCCTCTGCTAATTTGAAGGAGTATTCTAGATGAGATTCCCACTCTTTTTCTTCTCCACGAAAGATCAATAACCAAATTTTTTTTCTTCCAATGCCTCATATACATTCCTTTGATCGAAAATAGACCAGAGAAACCAAAAATAGCCACAAAGTAGAAGTCAAAATTCTGGTTCAAATAATCGGATAGCTCCACGTAGAGAAAAATTTGTGAGACATGCAAGACTAAACAACCTCCCACAAATCCACCTCCCTTGTTTCTAATATGGTTTGCACATAAAAACCGAGGTCCATTAATGTCATTAATCCCCAATCTATTCTTGCCACCACCTCCCAAAACTAGCGAATGCCATTTCCAATTTAACATGCATTTCCATATTTAATGAAACCTCCACGTATGCCTCCACTAAAGTTTACTAACCTTTGCAAAGATTGGCTGTACCTCCACACATTAAACCCAATCAAATCAATTAAATGCCATTGGAACTGTCACCATTGTGCAATGTGACCCCTTAGGTTTCCTTTTAATAGTTTAGGATAGATTTCCCAAAACTTAGGTTAGCCTAACAATAATTTCCTTAGGTCTTAAAACATTGCCATAGGAAATTTCCACCTTAGGTTAGATTAAATTCACATCCATATAGTATTAGGCATTAGATTAATATATCCTAACATTACTTTAGTAATCTCTCCCTTATTCATTTAGCACAAGAGCTTAGGTTAGGATACCATCCAAACAAAATAGAATAAGAAGCTTGGGTTAGATTATAACCCAATTAAGTAGACATAGCTAGGAAGTAGGTGCTCTTACCTAGTTTAGGATACAGTTAGGATAATCCTTTAGTTTTAAGATTCTCATCCCCTTCATAGTCATGAAGCAAACTATATTTCATTTACACCATTAATGTCATGCAGAGATCAATCCCAAAGACCCAAGCACAAACATACAACCGAATGAAGGCACATTCACACAAGACCAAAGAGTTTGTAAAATACAAAGGTTTAGTCCACTATATCTCTCAAACTAATGAATGTGAATTTATCATTCAGTCTGGTAAGGAGATTAAAAACATTCCTTAGATCATTGAAATTGATCCAAGGATGAGTTAGTAAAAGAGATAAGTTTGCAACTCTCAAAACTAGATTACAACTCACCTACAAGAAGTGAAAAATGGATTCTTGTGAGCCATATCATTTTAGTCAAATGAATCCAAGAGAAGAAATGATTTATCCATAAAAAGCATGATTTTCAACAATCAAGGGAACACACCTCATTCAAGAAAATCACATGCCAACACTTGTAATGAAAAAGAGAAACATAACAGTTTGTCCAAGGTGTTACAGGTCATCATTAATTTCCCCTCTTTTGAGAAAACTACAAAGTTGAAAATTCTTGAGTTAACACCTTTTTCTGTTGTTCTGTTAAAGGGAAAAAGTCAAGGAGTTTGAAAATCTACGTTTTTGGAGTCATTTGTGTGATTTGTGGGTCTGTCAGAAATTTTTTTCCCATGTGTCCCAAGTTCATTTGGGCTCCCTATTCGCTGATCAGCCGCTTTACCCGAAAGTTTGTTTTCTCGCAGGCCCGTCGGAACTTTTTGTTCCAAATTTTTCAAGTTCGTTAAGGCTCGTTGTTCACCTATCGCCCACGTCAGCCACATCACTCATTTCACGTACTTTCATCACTCATGTCCCGAAAGCATTTGTGCATTCTATCCCCGCGTCACCCACATCAGCCGAATCGCTCTTTCATGTCCCGCGTGTCCCAAATGAACCAAAGGCCATCCAGGCTAATTTTTCCTGCTCTTCCTGAATATCTTACTTTTTAAGTTGGTAGATGTGTATTTAATGCACATTTATTCCCTTTCTCTCTCCTAAATGGCTATTTAATAAGCTTCCCCCTACGCATTTTTACACACTTCTTTCTCTGTTATCAATTGCTCATTCCCCCACTGTAATCAAAACTTTTGTGTGCGTACCCATTTCCCCCTGCAATTTCATCAAAAATTTAGGCTGTGACTTTGTTTTTCGAGTTGCTATCAACATGAAGATCAAGTTCCAAGGTCAGGAGCATGTTTCGCCACTCGAGTCTTGCATCTCCCGATATCGGGGACAATGAAGTTCGTCACCTGGACTTTGGAGATTTCTGGACTAGGTTGACAGACCCGAATCCCTCTCCTATGGCACAAATTATCAACGATAGTGGCTTGGCATATGCCACTGGTTTCCCTAATTTCAGTGCAATGTGCCAACACGGTGCTCACCTGTGGTGCTCACTTCAATCCTGACTCGAATGAACTAATGAATGTGCATGGGGAGCTCATCACCAAGCTTGATGTTGCCGCCATTGGTGCACTGCTCCTAAGGATCCCTGAAATGGATAATTCTATAGTCATCTCCCAGAACCAGGCACAGACGCTCTTTCGACCAAGACAGTGAAAAATACAAGGCAAGGGTGGTAAATTCTTGGCTTAAAAACCCTAAAAAGGGGGCATCCCATCTATCCAAAGCTCTGTTTCATGCCGATTTCAATGAGGAGCTATCAAATTTTATAATCTTATTAGCTCGGGTCATGGGCTTACCCTCTACCAACTGAGTTCCATTTTTGGATGTGCCCACTTATCAACATGGTGTGTGAGGGTACTCAGAACATCAACTGGGAAGAAATCATCAGCATGAACTTGGCAAAACAGTTGTCCAATGTACAACAAACCAAGAAGTTTTACATGACTTCTTATCTAATGTATACCCTAGCAGCATCAAGGCAATGGTTTGGCTTCACATATATTGATGCTCATAAAGGTGATCCTATATATGCTTACTACCCTCAATTCACCCTGGACACTAGTAATCACAACTTCAGGAGGGTGAATGATGCTTTCACCATGTACATTGTAAGACTTCTGGAGAGTGACACTGCAAGGAGGTTCTCTGATGAATCCATGAGCCTAATAGCGAATACGGTGCCTACTTCATCCAGTTTCAGAAAATTCTCCTATATCAGGCTAGCAGGCTATGAGAGCACCCCTCTCAAGCTCCCTATGTTTTGTAATGATAAAATGGCCTTGATCGAGATATGCAGGCAATTGGACAAGTTACACAGAACCTGCAGGGATAAGAAAATCATTGGTCTGCACTTCCCCATATCCTTGGGAAACTACACCTGCAAAACGGCTCTGGATGCACAAAACATAGAGAGAGCCCTAGCTCCCATCACTGTCCATTTCTTCAGGCCCAGAACTTGTTTTGACTTGAAGAAATTTATTGAACATAATCTCATAATCAATTACCATCATAGGGCAGACACAGAAGACTATTGGGCTGACTATGTTGATGATTTTGAGGCAAGGAGGAGACATTATGGCAGGTTTTCTCTTCAATTGATTCAGGAGCTTAACCTATATCAAATTCCTGAAGGGCTTCAGGATGACAACTCTGACTTGTTATCCTATGAATATGATACCTTGATCAAGCACACTCCCTTGGAGGACTTGGATTGGTTCAAAAAGGAGAAGGATGATCTGGCTGAAATCCTAGCCCCTGTCCTAGTAAGAACCAAAATCTGGTTTGACAAGAGAGTTCGTGAGCTTAGAAGGCATTCAGGTGAGTCCTCCTCCAAGGACACCTCAACACCAAGAAAGGAGGCACAGACACCCAGTTCGGAAGCACCTGTACAGACTCCTCCTGCCTCATCAACTAAAGGGCCTACATCCTCCACTCCTTCCTCATCCACCCAAGTATATCAGAAGAAAATAAAGGAGGTCAAGAAGGAGCCTGTTGAAGAAGATCCCTGATGAAGCATTCAGAATTGCCCTCAGGACCAGAGAACATTATTGTTCTCAGTGAAAGTGAAGAGAGTGAAGTGCCAGTCTTCGTAGGTGCATTCCAGAAGCCCCAATGGATAAAGAGAAGGAAGTTTCAAAGCACTGAGCTTCATGAGCACCATTGAATCCTCTGTACCAGAAGCCTCGAGTGCCCCACTCATATCCCAACTAGAGACAACAGCAGTGCACACTTTGAGTGCCATGAGTTCTCTTTCTCTCGGTCCTCTTGCCCCACCTTCTTCTTCCTCCTCCTCTTTTCACATGGGTGCAAGCCTTTTGTTGATAGTAGGAAGAGGAAGTCTTCCTCTCGAGTCTCGGGACCCAACTTTGATGTTGTGGTGGCCTTATTGGGCACTACCCCTCCTACTCCTGCCAAGAAGGCCAGGACCACCTCAAGAATAGTATCTGATGCTCAGGGCCAACAATTCCAGGAGATAGCCAAGCCCAAGGTTGACAAGCCAGAACAGGATTTGCAAGCGTCTGATCTAGAGCTCTCGAGGATCCCCATGGGAGAGTCCACCCCTGAAGGTGAGATTCACAATCTTCAAGAAACAGTCACCAGGGTCATTGGGAGAGTGGAAAAAGGGCAAAAAACCATAGAACAGCTGGAAGAGCAGGCTCAGGTTCTTGCAAGTTTCATCAAGTCATTGCTGTCCAAAGATAAAGTTTTAGACCCCACCCCACTGACTACTCTTCCACCACCTGTGACCCTCAGCTCAAGACGAAGTCCAGAGTATCAAATATACACAAATACTCCATCTATGGAAGGGCCATGGAGGCCATGGTGGATGATATGCTCGTTGCAGGGTTGAATTTCATTAGTGAAGCCTTCAAACTCAATGAGAAGGTAAATAATCTGCAACAGAAACTCTCCTCCACCATTGGAAATATAGATAAAGAGCTCAAACTCTGGAGCAGCTGTATAGTAGACCTTCGCCTCATGGGGCAGACTGATGAAAATATCTTAATGGCAAGCAAGGTCTTTGATGATGCAAAAGATAATTTGTCAAAATCATGGGTATATAGTGTGGAATGGAAAATCAAGGTGCTGGAGGAGGCTTTGGGAGAATTGAGAAATAGTTGGCAGAAGGGTGAGGCCTTCAAGACTTTGGTGGTATCTTCTTTTAAGGATATCCATTGCCACCTCCATGATGAGACCTCAGGTGTGCCTCTCTCCCTGTAGGAAATTAAAACCCAATTCAGAGCTTTTGTCAAGGAAAATCTGTTCAGAGAGGATTCTATCACCAAGGAAAAGATGAAGGAAATCTGCTCTCTCCAGTCTGCTATTGAAGAAGCAAGTAAATATTACCATACACACGTCGAATTCGACAAAGAGATGGAGAAATGTCTCAGATTTTGGACTCAGTCCACTGCCAACACATCAGTTCCACGTGGCAGAGACATAGCAGAGGCGTTAAAAAGGTTTAGACAGTGGATCCTTAAATCAGTGGGCCCTTCTCAATCATGAACACTTGTCTTCTCCTCCTGACTTTTCTCCCTTCTTTCTTTCCTCATCTCAGATTTATTGTAATTAGTTGGGGTTTTGCATTAAGCATCCCTTTAACTAAACATTAATTAAAAGAAGTAGTTACCAAGGGTAACTGATTTGTAAAACTATATAATGGTCTCTCTTCGCCATTTTAAAGGGGGGAACTTGGCTCATTTTTGAAAGTGTATGAAATAGTAAAGCAATCAATACAAAAGGATCTTCTTTCTTTGTCCATCTGATTCTTTTATTCATGGCTATCTGTTGAATATTGTTAGATCATTTGTCTGCATTATGTCAAGAAGCTTTGCATTCTTGTAGATGTTATTTATGGAACTGTGTGTCTTTTTAATTGCATCTCATTTATTCAAGTACAAATGGTCTTATTCCAATTCATTATATTCTGGCATGCATAAGGAATTATTTTGTCATCTATAATTCTGGAGAATGCTTTTCTGCCCATTTCTACATCTTCATTCCTCTGTACTTTTGTGTTGATGATCTATTTTCAAAACGCTTTCATGATATCCAAGTTCCTGTAGTAAAACTATGCCCTGTACATATGTAAATAGGTTTTTCTCTTGAATAAGGGAACCTCTCCCATTAAAGAGGAGGGACTTTTTGTCCCCTGACTGTTGTTCTTCTCGAAGTCCTTTTTTGGTGACCAACAATTTTTGGTGACTCTACTGGGGAGCGTTTCTTGACGTATTCCAGTTCCATAACCATTTATTGATCACCTTTTGATCTAGTGACTCCACATTTTACTCGCGGGAGAAGGGCCCGTGGTATTGAAGATTCTCAGTTTTAGCTTTTGGAACAGTAGATTTTTCCTTTCCCTTCAATAGGAAGAAATAGAAGATCTCGTTCAACAAGCACTCCTCCTTGTCAAAAGTAGAACCCCTGCGGGTGGTATTCCTTCAGAGCAACTTAGTCCTAATCTCCATGCTCTGATTCTTGCTGGTGTTTCAGTTCCCCTTCAAGCCATTTTTCCAAAAATGGTGGTACCATTGCCTTGGGGTAATCGTGTTGGGCCTCTCGCCCTTCCTCAGCCTTTACATGAGTTACCTAGAGGTAACCGGAAGAAATTTCCCAAGTTCAGAGGTGATGGAAAGGTACATCCTGATGAACATATCACGGCCTTCATAGTTGCATGTGGAGTTCTGGGAGTTGAACATGAAGATGTCTCAGTGAGGCTTTTTGTTGAGACCTTGCAAGATAATGCAGCTGATTGGTTCTATCACCTTCCGGCCAGGGCTATCACTAGCTGGAACACCATGAGGGCAAGGTTTGAGAATCATTTCAAACTAGCAGAAGATGTGCATGCTTTGCTGGCCCAAATTTCTCAAATAAAGAAGGAATCACAAGAGCCCATGAGAGAATTTGTGGCTCGATTCAACAAATTGATTAACAAAATCCCACCTGACACTCAACCTGTAGATCAAATTCAAAAGTGCTTCTTCTTGAATGCCCAATTTCCTGAAGTTAGTTATGCATTGAGGAGAGCTAATCTTGCAACATTGGCCGAGGATCAAGCTCTTGCTGTTAGTGTTGAAGATGATTTAATCATGTCCGGGAAGTTGAGAAGAGACCCTTCTAAATCTAGGTCTTTTCCTTCCTCCTCTTCCACTCCTGGGCCTAATACTGATCCATTAGTACAAAAACTTGCAAATGATCTCATCGCCATTAAGAAACAATTGGCCCAACACGCCCCCTATGCAGATATTCCAAGGAGGAGTTTTCAGCCCAGAAATCATTTTCCTGCTTCTCAGACAAGGCTAGCACTTGAAGGACCACCTATTAAAGTCCATGTTAATGCAACCTGTGAAGTTGAAGAGCCGGAGGATGAAGAGGTTAGTGAAGATTGTGAAGAATTTGTCGAAGAGGTCGATGAAGAAGTAGAGGAACTTGAGGGATCTCGAGTTAATTTCTTCACTACGGAAGGTGTTGATGAAGAAGATGATTATGATGAAGTAGTAGTAGACATGAATAGTGAATCATACGCTGTCATGACTCGAGAGCAGACAAACAAAAAGGAGAAAGTGATGAAGCCTACCAAAAGATCCAAGGAGCATCCGATGACTATCCCTGTAATTGCAAAAAGAGGATCTCCTATCCCCATTACGTCCACACCAAAGGTGATTCCTTCCAATTCTGCTACTAAAGTTACTTCTCCTTCAACTCCTAAAACCGATAAGCCTAAGGTTCCAAGTGATGATAGCCCATCCACTTCTGGGTCTTTTGATATCATTGATCACCTGAAAAAGACCAAGGTTCAAATCTCAGAGGCTGAGTACTATCAAACCCATCCCAAGGATTTTGTCAAAATGGTTCACTTTGTCAATTCCCATTCCAAAACTACCTCTAAAGGCCTTTTACCCACTCCATCTTCTGCACCACAACCCAATCTGGTAGCCGTTGTCACCTCACCCAATGACAAGATCAAACCATTCTATGTGACTCTCCTTATATCCGGCCATAGACTCAGCAACTGCGTCATAGACTCAGGGGCATCAGACAATGTAATGCCTGCCAAAGTAGCCCATGCCTTAGGCCTAACTCTCACACGCACTTATGGGTCTTGTTATTCTATGGAGAGTAAGGAAGTGCCCCTAGTCGGAAGAATTAAGGATGCACAAGTAGCTTTTGCTACTTTTCCTGAGAAGAAGGTTTTGGCTACTATCCTAGTAGCAGACATTCCTCCTTCATATGGAATGTTGCTAAGTAGGAACTTCTGTAAAGATGTGGGAGGAGAAATTCAAATGGATTGGTCACATGCCCTCATACCTGTTAATGGGCAAATGAAGAAGTTGTTGCTTGAGAAGCAGTCTGAGTATATTGTACAAAAAATAGATGATCCCAAAGTACAAATACTTTATGAGGATATGGGGCATGACAACTATATGATTATGTCTCTAGAGGAGATCCAACTTCCCAAAAGATCACTTAAGGATCCTAATGGTGTTTGGATATTAGAGTTTGATGGAAGTTGTTCCTCAGCTAGTTTTAGAGCTGGTGTAGTATTAGTGTCTCATGAGGGAAAGGTTTTGTCCTTTCTCATTCAAGTTACAGTTTGAAAATACTAATAATACAACAGAGTATGAAGCTCTCATTCTTGGGCTTAATGTGGAAAAAGAAAACAATGTGAAGAATCTTCTAGCTCGTGGAGACGCGGAGCTGATTGTCAAGCAAGTTAGAAACCTTTTCCAGGTAAAGAATAGAAGGTTGAAACATTACAGGAATCAGGTGTGGGACTCCATCAAATTTCTTGAAGCCTTCTCCATTGAAGCAGTGCCTAGGGAGAAGAACACCAAGGCTGATTCACTAGCAGTCTCAGGGTCATTGCTGATACCTCATCCTGACTTCTCTCAAGATAGGTTTACCATTGAAATGATCCATAGGCCCAGTGTACCTGATAATGCAAGTAACTGGAAAGTTTTCAATGACGATCAACATTTACTTTCTTTCTTAGAACTCAGGGATAACTTTGAACAGTTGTACTTTGAGGAAGTGACAATTTGCCTCGTGAAAGTGTGCCTTCCAATAAGGAAGATGTCAATGAAGAAGAGATGGATCAAGATGGATGTATCAAACTCAAAGGGAACAAGATTCCAAAGGGACTGGTGAGTTTAGAAGAATTTTTGATAAGCATGACATGTATGTGAGTCTAAAGCTTCTACTAGATCACAACAATCAGCTGAGTATGATAAAACTAATATTGGGAGTTCCATTGACCCTAAACTCGTGAACATTGGGAAATGTTGCACGCCGGAAGAAAAGAAGAAAGTAATTAATATTTTAAGGGATGTATAAAGATGTTCTTGCTTATTCTTATGAGGATCTAAAAGCTTTTCAACCCAAGGAGATGCAACATTTCATCCCTCTCAAACCTGGGATTAAACCTTTCAGGAAGAAACAAAGGCAATACAATCCTAAGATAGCTGACACTATTTTTCAGGAAATACAGAAGCTATTAAAAGCCAAAATCATTTTTCCTATCCACCATTCAACATGGATTGCCAATATTGTGCCTGTTAGAAAGAAAAATGGTGAGATTCGTATCTGTGTTGACTTCAGAAATCTGAATCAAGCTTCTTTAAAGGACAACTATCCTTTGCCCATGATGGATCAAGTCTTACAAGCTGTGACGGGGTCTGAAATGTTGTCTATGCTTGATGGATTTTCAGGATATAATCAGGTAGAAGTTCATACCGCAGATCAACACAAGACGACCTTCACTACCCCTTGGGGTACCTTTGCCTACAAGAGGATGCCTTTTGGGCTCATTAATGCCAGTGCCACTTTCCAGAGAGCTATGGACTTGGCCTTTGGAAGTTTAAAAGGGAAGTGTATTGTCATGTACCTTGATGACTTGACCGTATTTTCCAAAGTAAGGGCAGATCATTTTTAGCACCTGGAAACGGTTCTTTTGAAATGTAGAAAACATGGGATCTCTTTAAATCCTAAGAAATCTTTCTTTTGTGTCACAGAGGGAAAATTGTTAGGGCATGTTGTCTCTAAAGATGGTATAAAAATTGATCCTGAGCGAGTTCAAGCTATTCAGCAGATTCCCCTTCCAACCAGCAAGAAGGGAGTGCATTCTTTCTTTGGTAAGATTAACTTCCTGAGAAGATTCATCCCTGATTTTTTAGAGCTAACCTTGAATATCTCTCAAATGATGAAGGGAAAACAGATGTTTGGCTGGTCTCCTGAAGGTAAAGAAGCCTTTGAAGGTATTAAAAAGGCTATTGCTAAAACTCCCGTCTTAGCATGTCCAGATTTCAGCAAAGATTTTATTATCTATTGCTATGCCACAGATAACACCCTGGCTATTGTTTTGACTCAAGAAGATTCTAATGATCATGAACTCCCAATTGCATTTATGAGCTACATTCTAAAAAATCATGAGTTAAAATACACCATAATGGAGAAACATGCTTTCGCAGTGGTTAAAGCTGTCAAGCAGTTTCATTTTTACATTCTTAACTCTCACTCCACAGTATTTGTACCTGACACAACCATCAAGTCCATTCTCACACAACAGGAGTTTGGATCCAAGAGAGGGAACTGGGTGGCCAAGGTCCAAGAATATGACATTGACATCAGACCAACCAAGCTCATCCGTGGAAAAGGCCTGTGTGAACTCATCGCTAAGGGAGCTAGACATGAGTTACCCAAGGATAAAGTTGATCTTCCTACCATTCTATTTCTTGGCTCAATTGATGAATGGTATGCTGATATCACACACTTTCTCACATATGGAGAATGTCCCTCTCATTTGACCGCCAAAGAGAGGAGAGTTGTTAAGTTAAGGTCAGCCCAATATGTGTTGTGGGAGAATGCCTTGTTCAAACGAGGGTTGGATGGAAGATTTCTAAAATGTGTGGACAAGGAACAACAGAGGAAGTTGCTTTCGGCTTTCCATAATCAGGTGTGTGGAGGGAATTACTCATCAACTGTCACTACTCATAAGATTCTCCGTGTAGGATATTATTGGCCTACCTTGTTCAAAGACGCATCAAAGTGGATTGATAAATGCGAAGCTTGTCAAACCTTCATGGGTAGACCCAAGTTGGCTTCTTTGCCCCTTAAACCAGTTGTGATCGAAGAGCCTTTTCAACAATGGGGTTTATATTTCATTGGAACACTTAATCCCTCTTCTAGTGCTGGTCACACCCATGTATTAACTGCCACAGATTATTTTACTAAGTGGGTAGAAGCCATTCCAGTGAAGAGTACTACTTCAGAAGTAGTATGCAGTTTTATCAAAGAAAACATCTTGGTGAGGTTTGGTGTGCCAAACAAGATCGTGACGGATAATGCTTCAAATTTTTCTTCAATTGAGATGATGGATTTTTGTTATGGATATGGCATCTCCCTGGCTCACTCCTCGGATTATTATCCTTAGGGGAATGGACAAGCAGAATTGACAAACAAAAATCTGGTGGCTATAATAAGGAAATTAGTTAACGAATCTCAGAGGAACTGGCACAAGAAACTCTATGATGCTCTTTGGGCAGATAGGATCACACCTAAAAGAGCCATTGGGATGTCTCCTTTTCAGGTAGTATATGGAGTGGAAGCTCAATTGCCAGTAACAGTGGAACTACCAGCCTTGCATTTAATGAAGGCCATTGAAGACACCAGTTTCAATGATTCTTTGGATAAAAGGATCATGTACCTTCATAAATTGAATGAGGATAGGTTGAGGGTCGCTGATAGAATATTTGCTCACCAACAGAAAGTAAAGGCCTTGTTTGATAAAAAGGCCAGGTCCAGGGATTTCAAAGTTGGGGACATTGTTTTGATGTGGGATAAAAGGCATGAACCTCGTGGCAGTCATGGCAAGTTTGATTCTCTTTGGCTCGGACCTTTCAGGATCAGGCACTTTGCTGGTGAGAATTATTTTTACCTTGATTATATGGATGGTTCTTCCCTCCCACTTCCTTATAGTGGGCAGTACCTGAAATTGTTTAAGTCATAGGTGATTAGGAAGTCCTTTGTATATTATGTATAGCGTGTGTGTGCGTTTCCCTTTCCTTTTTCTTGTTTTGGTGTGTTGTTTGGTGTTGTCTTCTGTATTGGTTTGCTTTTGACTCCGTTGCCCAATGGATAAGGCACTGATCTGCTTCCCCTAGATTTTTTGAGAATTCTTGCCTTGTCTCATTCCTTTAGACTTTAGCCAAGTCATCCCCAGAAGGAGCCAGCTGTTGTCCTCTCAAAATTTCCCCTCTTTTGAGAAAATACAAAGTTGAAAATTCTTGAGTTAACGCCTTTTTCTGTTGTTCTGTTAAAGGGAAAAGTCAAGGAGTTTGAAAATCTACATTTTTGGAGTCATTTGTGTGATTTGCGGGTCTGTCAGACATTTTTGTCCCATGTGTCCCAAGTTCATTCGGGCTCCCTGTTCGCCGATCGGCCGCTTTACCCGAAAATCTATTTTCTCGCGGGCCCATCGGAACTTTTTGTTCCAAATGTTTCAAGTTCGCTAAGGCTCTTTGTTCACCTATCACCCGCATTAGCCGCATCACTCACTTCACGTACTTTCATCCCTCATGTCCCGAAAGCATTTGTGCATTCTGTCCCCGTGTCGCCCGCATCGGCCGAGTCACTCTTTCACGTCCCGCGTGTCCCAAATGAACCAAAGGCCATCCAGGCTATTTTTTTCCCACTCTTCCCGAATATCTTACTTTTTAAATTGGTAGATGTGTATTTAATGCACATTTATTCCCTTTCTCTCTCCTAAATGGCTATTTAATAAGCTTCCCCCTACGCATTTTTGCACACTGCTTTCTCGTTATCAATTGCTCATACCCCCTGTAATCGAAATTTCTGTGTGCGTACCCATTCCCCCCTGCAATTTCATCAAAAATTCAGGCTGTGACTTTGTTTTTTCGAGTTGCTATCAACATGAAGATTAAGTTCCAAGGTCAGGAGCATGTTTCGCCACTCGAGTCTGCCATTCTCGATATCGGAGACAATGAAGTTCGTCACCTGGACTTTGGAGATTTCTAGACTAGGTTGACAGACCCGAATCCCTCTCCTATGGCACAAATGATTAACGATAGTGGCTTGGCGTATGCCACTGGTTTCCCGATTTCAGTGCAATGTGTCGACACGGTGCTCACCTACGGTGCTCACTTCAATCCCGACTCGAATGAACTAACGAATGTGCATGGAGAGCTCATCGCCAAGCTTGACACTGCTGCCATTGGTGCTGCCCTAAGGATTCCTGAAATGGATAATTCTATAGTCATCTCCCAGAACCAGGCACAGGCACTCTTCAACCAAGACAATGAAAAATACAAGGCGAGGGTGGCGAAGTCTTGGCTTAAAAACCCTAAAAAGGGGGCGTCCCGTCTATCCAAAGCTCTATTTCACACCAATTTCAATGAGGAGCTATCAAATTTTATAATCTTATTAGCTCGGGTCATGGGCTTACCCTCTACCAATGAGTTCCATTTTTGGATGTGCCCACTTATCAACATGGTGTGTGAGGGTACTCAGAACATCAACTGGGTAGAAATCATCAGCATGAACTTGGCAGAACAGCTGTCCAATGTATAACAAACCAAGAAGTTTTACATGACTTCTTATTTGATGTATACCCTAGCAGCATCAAGGCAATGGTTTGGCTTCACATATATTGATGCTCATAAAGGTGATCCTATATATGCTTACTGCCCTCAATTCACCCTGGACACTAGTAATCGCAACTTCAGGAGGGTGAATGATGCTTTCACCATGTACATTGTAAGACTTCTGGAGAGTGACACTACAAGGAGGTTCTCTGATGAAGCCATGAGCCTAATAGTGAAATACGGTGCCTACTTCATCCAGTTCAGAAAATTCTCCTATATCAGGCTAGCAGGCTATGAGAGCACCCCTCTCAAGCTCCCTATGTTCTGTAATGATAAAATGGCCTTGATCGAGATATGCAGGCAATTGGACAAGTTACACAGAACCTGCAGGGATAAGAAAATCACTGGTCTGCACTTCCCCATATCCTTGGGAAACTACACCTGCAAAATGGCTCTGGATGCACAAAACATAGAGAGAGCCCTAGCTCCCATCACTGTCCATTTCTTCAGGCCTAGAACTTGTTTTGACTTGAAGAAATTTATTGAACATAATCTCAGAATCAATTACCATCATAGGGCAGACACAGAAGACTATTGGGCTGACTGTGTTGATGATTTTGAGGCAAGGAGGAGACATTATGGCAGGTTTTCTCTTCAACTGATTCAGGAGCTTAACCTATATCAAATTCCTGAAGGGCTTCAGGATGACAACTCCGACTTGTTATCCTATGAATATGATACCTTGATCAAGCACACTCCCTTGGAGGACTTGGATTGGTTCAAAAAGGAGAAGGATGATCTGGCTGAAATCCTAGCCCCTGTCCTAGTAAGAACCAAAATCTTGGTTTGACAGGAGAGTTCGTGAGCTTAGAAGGAATTCAGGTGAGTCCTCCTCCAAGGACACCTCAACACCAAGAAAGGAGGCATAGACACCCAGTTCGGAAGCACCTGTACAGACTCCTCCTGCCTCATCAACTAAAGGGCCTACATCCTCCACTCCTTCCTCATCCACCCAAGTATATCAGAAGAAAATCAAGGAGGTCAAGAAGGAGCCTGTTGAAGAAGATCCCCTGATGAAGCATTCAAAATTGCCCTCAGGACCAGAGAACATTATCATTCTCAGTGAAAGTGAAGAGAGTGAAGTGCCAGTCTCGTGGGCATTCCAGAAGCCCCAATGGATAAAGAGAAGGAAGTTCAAAGCACTGAGCTTCCGAGCACCATTGACTCCTCTGTACCAGAAGCCTCAAGTGCCCCACTCATATCCCAACTAGAGACAACAACAGTGCACACTTTGAGTGCCATGAGTTCTCTTTCTCTCGGTCCTTTTGCCCCGCCTTCTTCTTCCTCCTCCTCTTTCACATGGGTACAACCTTTCGTTGATAGTAGGAAGAGGAAGTCTTCCTCTCGAGTCTCGGGACCCAAATTTGATGCTTGTGGCGGCCTTATTGGGCACTACCCCTCCTACTCCTACCAAGAATGCCAGGACCACCTCAAGAATAGTATCTGATGCTTAGGGCCAGCAATTCCTGGAGATAGCCAAGCCCAAGGTTGACAAGCCAGAACAGGATTTGCAAGCATCTGATCTAGAGCTCTCGAGGATCCCCATGGGAGAGTCCACCCCTGAAGGTGAGATTCACAATCTTCAAGAAACAGTCACTAGGGTCATTGGGAGAGTGGAAAAAGGGCAACAAACCATAGAATAGCTGGAAGAGCAGGCTCAGGTTCTTGCAAGTTTTATCAAGTCACTGCTGTCCAAAGATAAAGTTTTAGACCCCACCCCACTGACTACTCTTCCACCACCTGTGACCCTCAGTCAAGATGAAGTCCAGAGTATCAAAGATATACATAGATACTCCATCTATGGAAGGGCCATGGAGGCCATGGTGGATGATATGCTCGTTGCAGGGTTGAATTTCATTAGTGAAGCCTTCAAACTCAATGAGAAGGTAAATAATCTGCAACAGAAACTCTCCTCCACCATTGGAAATATAGATAAAGAGCTCAAACTCTGGAGCAGCTGTATAGTAGACCTTCGCCTCATGGGGTAGACTGATGAAAATATCTTAATGGCAAGCAAGGTCTTTGATGATGCAAAAGATAATTTGTCAAAATCATGGGTATATAGTGTGGAATGGAAAATCAAGGTGCTGGAGGAGGCTTTGGGAGAATTGAGAAATAGCTGGCAGAAGGGTGAGGCCTTCAAGACTTTGGTGGTATCTTCTTTTAAGGATATCCATTACCACCTCCATGATGAGACCTCAGGTGTGCCTCTCTCCCTGCAGGAAATTAAAACCCAATTCAGAGCTTTTGTCAAGGAAAATCTGTTCAGAGAGGATTCTATCACCAAGGAAAAGGTAAAGGAAATCTTCTCTCTCCAGTCTGCTATTGAAGAAGCAAGTAAAGATTACCATACACACGTCGAATTCGACAAAGAGATGGAGAAATGTCTCATATTTTGGACTCAGTCCGCTGCCAACACATCAGTTCCATGTGGCAGAGACATAGCAGAGGCGTTAAAAAGGTTTAGACAGTGGATCCTTAAATCAGTGGGCCCTTCTCAATCATGAACACTTGTCTTCTCCTCCTGAATTTTCTCCCTTCTTTCTTTCCTCATCTCAGATTTATTGTAATTAGTTGGGGTTTTGCGTTAAGCATCCCTTTAACTAAACATTAATTAAAAGAAGTAGTTACCAAGGGTAACTGATTTGTAAAACTATATAATGGTCTCTCTTTGCCATTTTAAAGGGGGGAACTTGGCTCATTTTTGAAAGTGTATGAAATAGTAAAGCAATCAATACAAAAGGATCTTCTTTCTTTGTCCATCTGATTCTTTTATTTCGTGGCTATCTGTTGAATATTGTTAGATCATTTGTCTGCATTATGTCAAGAAGCTTTGCATTCTTGTAGATGTTATTTATGGAACTGTGTGTATTTTTTAATTGCATCTCATTTATTCAAGTACAAATGGTCTTATTCCAATTCGTTATATTCTGGCATGCGTAAGGAATTATTTTGTCATCTATAATTCTAGAGAATGTTTTTCTACCCATTTCTACGTCTTCATTCCTCTGTACTTTTGTGTTGATGATCTATTTTCAAAACGCTTTCATGATATCCAAGTTCCTGCAGTAAAACTATGCCCTGTACATATGTAAATTGGTTTTGCTCTTGAATAAGGGAACCTCTCCCATTAAAGAGGAGGGACTTTTTGTCCCCTGACTGTTGTTCTTCTTCGTCAAATTGTTATCCAAATTTCACCTCCTAGGAAAAATATTGGATCAGCCATGGACCCCACATGGTAAGAATAAGAGAAAACATGTTTAAATATTATAAATAGGTTGCAGAGGGACTCTACAATGGAATGGTGGGGCTTGCAAAAGTTTAAACGACCCCGTGTGAGAAGAAAGAGAAGAAATGACTCTGTCACGTGAATATGTGTCTTAAATATATTTGATAGACTCGGGTAGGTTCTAAAATGAAAAAAGAAGGGTCGGGGAAGGAGGACGAGCAGTGTCAGAAGAACCAGAGGCTCAAGGAGAAGAAGCGATAAAGATTCGAAGTCTTCGGGCTCAAAACAATATGGAGGAGACAATAGAGAGAGCCACGTGTCAGTGCAACGCTTCTCCAAGGTTGAAATCCAAAAGGTAGATACTCAAACTTGTGCTAGCCCTCCACGTGGAAAATGGTCAATAGGTGTCAAAAGGAGAGCGGACCCAAATGACTAAGTATAAAGGTGCTAGTGGAAGAAGCCACTTGTCACCTTGGCGCTCCTCTAAAATTTAGTCCAAAGGCAGAGACCTAAATGGGCATGAGCTCACCACATAGCCTAGGGAACGAAAGGGTAAGAGGGGCCATTGAAAATTCTAAGGATCTACGGAGGCTTCCAAGTGTCAACCCGACGCTCCTTCAGAGGTAAAATCCTAAGCAAGTTTCTAAGTGAGCGTGAAGCCTCCACGTGTCCCATTTCAAAAAGGGGACATGGTCAGGTTGAATAGTCAAATGCATCAAGGCAAGCCAACAAAGAGTTCCAAGTGTCCAAACGGTGCTAGTTAAAGAGAAAAATTGAAAAAGGGGTTTCCAAGCAAGCGCCAGGCCACCGCGTGTCCCCGGTTAGATATATGACCCCGCTAAATAAGGGAATTAGCCAAAAATATAAGGAAATTGAGTAGGCCATAGAATAAGCCACATGTCAACACTGCGCCATTCCAAAAATAAAAATATAGAGTCCACCCTCAGATGTGCGCCAACCCTCCATGTGTCTAGTTTAAAAAGGGGACCCGTTTTCAAACTGTTTTCTCGCTATTTTGTTTGGACCTGACCTTAATATTTAAATGGTCATATATTTTAACTGGAGGATCAAATTTGGGTGGGAGAAGACTTTCTAGAAAGGTCTCGATGCTTGCTATGCCCTGGAAACATAAAAAAACCATTTTTGCAGGCTTTGGTAGGTAAAAAATGAAGACAAGTCTTCCAGGACATTAACGCAGAATCTAATCTCTTCAACTACCAAATCTGATTCGATTCGATCCGTTGGGGAACCAAAAGCGACATATTGTGGGTGGATTTATAGAAGGCATTGATATTAAGTGGTTGAGCTTTCAAAATGGGATTTGATGTGTATCTCATGGTGGTTGGAGATGGATTCGACTTTTCCCTCTTCTCTCTCTCTCTTATTCTTTCTATATATTGTAACACTTCTCATTTAAAAAAAAGGGGAGACATTCTAGGCATAGAGAAACTCTATCAAATTTGTTTCTTGACGTTATTTTTGAGTAGCAAACTTTCTCCTATGCCTGAAAAATGCATTTGTGCCTCTATTCCAAAAATGTAATGGTCTGTGCACCTTCTAGAGAAATAAAAACATGTTTTTGTGGTGTTCTTCAACCATTTGCATTGTTTTGTTGTTTCTCCATGCCTCTCCCTTCAGATTTTTTTTTTCTGTGCATGTATTTCACGTTTACAGGTGCAGGATGTTGTGTTTCATGGAGTTTAATGGAGGATTTGAAGATTTGGGTCGTGTCACTTCTGTCTGACCTCCCTCATCTCCATTTTCTCTGTTTCTTTCTCCCTCAACAGAATATATCACTTCCTTTGCTGGTGTATCACCGCTTTAGTGAAGGATCTATTTTTTCCCTCTTTCTCTCTCCTTGGTTCCTTAGAATGGTTAGATTAGGTTAGATTTAGTTTACCTGCACTGGAGTAGCTCGTGGCAGGTAGTTTAGGAGCAAGAACCAACTTTCTCTGAAGGATCATCTCAGGTTTGCAAGTCCCACAGCTTGAGAGATGATCTAATGTTATGCAAATCACACCAAATGACTCTACCTTAGAAAATTAGATCTGACCACTCATTTGGGGGTGCTATGATTTTGCACTAACACTCACCTGATCCAATACTTTGAGAAACTAATGAATATGGATTTGAGACAACTAGTTTGTTATTTCCTCGCGATTGTTTTACCTTTTACTAATATTACTTTTTATTTTTACGTGTAACAAATAATATTTATCCTTCATATTTATTTAATTTTGTAATGGTATAATATGTAATTATATATTACTATTTACTAATATTTAATTATTATAGACCTATATTTATGATTTTTGATTGTTGTATATCAATGGAGGGGTTGTATTGGAAAGGGATTTTATTGAGACAAGTCAATTTCTCAAATACAATATTCTATTTTCAGAATCTTTCAAATCCCGAAGCAATTTTTGAAATTTTAGATGCATTATGAAACTAGGGGTCTACAACAATGATAAAAATTGGGCCTTGAATATCTTTAAATATTTTAATTGATCAAGATTTCAATGTGTTGGTTAGATGAGATGTGCACTTGTAGATCAATAATTGAGAGCTTGGTGTCTCAGAAACAATAATGGGAATACCTCCAAGGTGTGGGACACTTGGATCATTGAGGTAGACCTTAATAGAAAGATGAATCTTATACTAACTACTCTATACTGTCACTAATATACTCTAATATAGTAGTTGTAAAAGAAAAGGGATGATAAAACAAAATATAAAAATATAGTGATGCACCAAGAAGAAAGGGGATCACCCTCCCTATATGAGTTATAAAGAAAGAGGAAAAAACATAGGTATAAAGGGTAGAAATGTGCTACAATAGACCAAATCTAAATCTAACTCCCACTCTTAATAAGACTCATTGACTAAAAACCTTGCAAATGCTACACATAATAAGTCTTAAAGATAATAGAGGGGTAAGGGATTTTTTTAATTGGTAAAATTTGGTTGGACGGTCCCTCATGCTTATATTAATAAAACAACAAGGTTTAAAAATATATTTGTAGTAAAGATTTGCCACCTTCATAGCGTCAAGCTAAAAATTTCAAAAAAAAAATGAAACACTACATTATGGTACCATGTAAACAAAAAATACCTTTCCTAAGGCTTATAGATAAAATAACATCCATATGCATAAAAATTTGTAACTATAGTAAGAAATTTTTAGCATTTTCTGAGCCAAACTTTCTACCCAAGAAATGGGCATATGATATGTAGCTTGAGTAACCACATGTGATATTTCGAACCCCATAATCCTGTGTTGGTCAGTCAAAATCTGGCACTTAGTGAAGGAAATACAGAAGGTTTGTGTAAGAGAGTAGGGAAAATTCAAAGGCGCGAGAGTATTGGAAAGGATCACATGCGAGGAACAGAAACAGGTTCGGGACTTAGCCGTTTTCATGATGAGGATCTATTTTTGGAGATAGTGTACGGAGAACACAAATTGGTTAGAGATTTACGTGACATGCATTGGCTATTTTTAGATGATTGGCTACGAAGTGCTTTGCACAAATACAGGCCGAGAATAGATATACTACTTTTAGTTAACTAAAAGTAGTCTATTGTTAGCGCACTTGCATGTGTGGCTATTTTTGTAACGATGCATGGCTAATAATAGAATGCGACCTATTTTGGTGTTGGGTATGTAGCTAAATTAATCATGTTTTAGCATGCAAATAAAACTTGTTGGAATAGATTTAATGAATGTAATTGCATGGCTAAGTGCCATAAAGTCGTAAATGATTATTTAAAGCATAAAGCTAGGGTTTAGAAGAGGGGATTGGTCATAATTACAAGATAATTATGTGAGAGAGAATTCTTGGTGAAGAATCAAAAAGCTTGAAAGGAAGAAAGTACTGAACATCTGAGAAGTGTAGAAGATTGTAAATCTTCATTGTATATCTTGTCAAAGCTTTGGATAATAGATTGGCTTGTTTCTTGGTGGATGTAGCCCACATTGGGTGAACCACATTAAATCTAGTGTTGATTTATGTCTCTTGTTTTGTATAATTCTTCTGGTAGAATATTCGCTTTTATTTGCATGTATGCTTATATATGATATATTGTCTATACAACCGGTGTGCTAACCCCAAAAAATTGTATCAGAGCTTTGTTTGAGGGTTTTGTGTGTTGACATATTTACTCACAGAGGGTTTTCTGATTGAGTGGGAGCTAGAACAATGACAGAAGATAATAAATAAAAGGTAGAGAAGTTTGACGACTGAAATTATCAATTATGGAAGATGCAGATTGAGGATTATCTGTATCAGAGAGATTTGTACTTACCATTGGATAAGAAGTCTAGACCTACGAAGATGACTGATGAAGAATGGAAGATTCTTAACAGAAAGGCTTTGGGATCTATAAGATTGAGCCTGGCAGCTTCCGTGGCTTCCAATATTACAGAAGTGACTTCTACAGTAGACGTAATGAAATCTCTTGCTAATTTATATGAAAAACCTAGTGCTTCAAATAAAGTTTATTTGATGAAGAAACTTTTTAGTTCTAAGATGCATGAAGGTGAATCTGACTCTAGTCATTTGAATGATTTGTGATCTATTATAAATCAGTTAAAATTGGTTTCAATAGCATTTGATGATGAAGTAAAAGTACTTTTATTCTTATGTTATTTTCCTGATAGTTGGGACAACTTGGTAATGGCTGTTAGTAATACAACATATGCTAATAATATTTTGAAGTTTGATGATGTGGTTAGTATAATCTTGAATGAAGAAATTCATAGGAAAAGTACAGAGGAAACATCATTTAGAAATGCTTTGAATGTAGAAAACAGGGACAGGCAGAAGGAGAGATCCAAGAGTAAGAGTAATGGGAGATCAAAGTCAAGGGATAGCAGATCTAAATCCAGAAGTAAGGGAATTACTTGTTGGAAATGTGGAAAGAAAGGACATGCAAAGAAAGATTGTTGGTTAAAGAATAAAGAGAACCAACAACCAGACAAAGGTAAAGAGGTGAATCTTGCTGCATCAGAGGTAATGCAAGATGCTCTTATTCTTTCTTTAGATAGTAGAATTGAATCATGGGTTTTAGATGCAAGAGCTTCTTTCCATGCAACCCCTAATAAGGGTTATTTCAGAAATTATGTCCAGGGAAATTTTGGGCATGTCTATTTGGGTGATGATGAACCTTACAGTATTACTGGTAAAGGGGAAGTTCATCTAAAATTGTAGAATGGAAATACATGGGTATTGAAAGATGTGAGGCATGTGCCAAGCCTCAGGAGGAATCTTATTTCTTCAGGGCAACTAGGTGAATCTGGTTGCATGGTTACTTTTACAGGAGACTCTTGGAAAGTCACCAAGGGTGCTTTTGTTGTGGAAAGAGGTAAGAAGGTAGGAATGTTATATTTATATACCTGTATTATTGATTCATTTTCTACATTATCTACTTCAGATACAGATGCATGCATGTGGCATAATTGGTTGGGTCATATGAGTCAAAAAGGAATGTAGATCTTAAAGGTTAATGGTAAGTTATCAGATTTGAAAGATTTAGATATTGATTTCTGTGAGCATTGTATCTTTGGAAAACAAAAGAGAGTGAGATTTCTCAAAGTTGGGGAAACTAAGAAGGAACATAAATTGGATCTTGTACACTCAGATGTGTGGGGACCAGCTCAGGTTGCTTCTCGTGGTGGATCCTAGTATTATGTTACTTTCATTGACGATGCTACAAGAAAGGTATGGGTTTATTGTATTAAACATAAATATGATGTTTTTGAAACTCTTAAAAGATGGAAAGCCCTTGTTGAGAATGAATCAAATTCTAAGTTAAAGTGCCTTAGATCTTAAAATGGTGGTGAATATTGTAGCAAGGCTTTCAATGATTATTGTTCAGTGAATGGAATACGTAGAGAAAGAATGGTTCCAAGAACACCACAGGAGAATGGTATTGCAGAGAGAATGAATGGGACAATCATGGAACCTACTAGAATTATGAGGATACATTCTAAATTTCTCTTGCAGTTTTGGGAAGAAGCAATTGATATATCGGTTTATTTGATTAACCATGGCCCTTCAAGTTCACTAGATGGAGGAATACCAGAGAAAGCATGGACTGGAAAAGAGGTAGATCTTTCTTTTCTTTAAGTTTTTAGTTTAGAAGATTTTGTGCATGTTGATAGAGAAAATAAAAAAAAGTTGGATGCAAAATCCAAGAGGTGCACTTTCATTGGTTATGGATCTGGTGATTTCAGTTTTCATTTTTGGGATTTAGAGAATTCTAAAATTGTTAGGAGTCGTGATGTTGAATGGAATGAAAAGAGAATGTACATGGATCAAATTTTGGTACCCAAGGATGAGAAAATTGAGAATTTTATTGATGAAAATGAACTCTCAGGTTTTAAAGAAACACCTTTAGAAATACACAGTAACCGTGGTTGGTTAGGCCCTGACTGGCATTGGTCAGATGAACCGCTGACGGTTACAAAGGATCAAAACTTGCATCAGTTAGCCAAACTGATGTCAGTTAGAGGTGACCAGTGTCGGTCACTGTCAGAAGTTGATACTAATGTCCAGGATGTCTAGATTGAGTCTCCGGTACCCCAAACTCCTGTGAGAAGGTCACAAAGGGTAAGTAAACTTCCAAAAAGATTTTCACTTTCTCTATTTTATCTATTATTGACTGATAGTGGTGAACCAAAAATATTTGAAGAAGCAATGCAAGATAAAACTCACGTTCAGTGGGAGCATGACATGGATGAGGAGATGAACTCTTCAGAACAGAACCAGACTTGGGATTTGGTTAAATTTCTAGTAGGAAAGAGAACATTGTAGAAATTTCTTGTACATTACAGAAAAGGTACAAGGCAAGGCTTGTAATAAAGGGATTTGCACAAAAGGCAGGTATTGACTTTGGTGAAATATTTTCTCCTGTCATTAAGATGACTTCTATTTGTACTGTATTGAGTTTAGTTGCAGTAGAAGATTTGCCTTTAGAGTAACTAGATGTGAAGACGACTTTCCTTCATGGTGATTTGGATGAAGAGATTTATATGCAACAACCACTTGGGTATGAAGTCAAGGGTAAGGATACATTTCATGACTCATTGTCTGGAATGTCAACGAGTAAAAGTGGAATATATTCATCCAACTGGGTTTCTATATCCTCATAGCATACCGCAGTACAAATGGTAGGTAATAAGCATAGATTTTGTACAAGGGTTACCTATGTCAAGAAATAAACACGATGTTATTTTGGTAGTAGTTGAAAAACTAATGAAAGTAGCTCATTTTATTGCTAAAAATCTAAAGGATGATTCTCCTATTTTGGCTAAAAGATTTGTACATGAAAATTTTAAATTACATGGAGTACCTAAATTAATCATATCTGATAGAGACCCTAGAATGATGTCAAGGTTTTGGAAAATGCTTAACACAACTCTTGGCACTAAATTGAATTTCAGTTCTGTGTATCATTTGGAAATGGATGGACAGACTGAAAGGGTGAATCAAGTTTTTGGAGGATATGTTATGGATGTACTATATGGGTCAGTAGTACAAATGGGAAGAGTACCTTCCCTTAGTTGAATTCGCATACAATAATACATATCATGCTTCTCTTACGATGGCACCTTTTGAGGTGCTTTACGGAAGGAAATGTAGAACCCCTATTAGTTGGGATAACATTGAGGATAGAGAGGTAATTAGACCTAAAATCCTTATGAAGATGGAACAACAAGTTAAAATGATTTGTGAATGCTTGAAAGAAGCAGTAGATAGGCAAAAGAGTTATGCTGACTTAAAGCAAGTTGACAGGAAATTTAAACTTGGAGAAAATGTTTTTCTTTGGGGTAAATGGAAAAAGAGTTCCATAACTTTTGGAAAGGCTACCAACTTATCACCTCGATACGCGGGACCTTTTGAAATAGTTGAAGTAATCAACCCAATAGCTTATTGTTTAACACTACCACCTACTTTGTCACAAATACATGATGTTTTCCATATTTCTTTGCTTAAGAAATATGTCTCAAATTTATCACGTGTTAAATTGGAATTCCTTGCAGGTCCAAGACCCAAGAATAATTGTGGTTAAGCTCATTCAGGTGTTGGAAACTCGCCAGTTGCATCTAAGAAATAGAGAAATAAGTCAATGTAAGGTCTAGTGGGACCAATTTAACAAGGAGAGTGCAACTTGGAAAAATCTGAAGGATATGAAAACTACCTTTCCATATCTAATTGAATAGAATTGAATCTATTGAATGATAAAATTATATGAATTTATTCTTTAATGACGTTAAGTACGCCAATTTTGGGCAGATATTTACTTGAATTGAATAAAAGGTTATTTATTACTGATTTCTAGAACTATAAGGTTTGGAAATACTTGACTTAGGATAAGAGAAGTGAATGAATTGAATGTCCTTGATGTAAATTATTAAAAGAGGTAATCATCGGGATGATGATTATTTTAGGAGGGAAGCATGTAACACCCTTGACTGTTGTTATTTTCCTCCTTTGCATTCAAGTGTTGATATGTGATTTTCCTTATAAGGATATGTTCTTCTGATTTTTGGAAATCATGCTTGATATGGATAAGTCTTTTTTTCTCTTAAGATCCTATGATCAAACTTGTATGAATTCTCTGAATCCATTTTTCACTTCTGGAAGGTAATTTACAATCTGGTTTAAGAGTTGTAAACTTGTCTTATATCCAACTCATCCTTGGATCAATTTCAGTGATCCAAGGAATGTTTTAAAACTGTTCTGTTGAAGTGAATGGTAAAATTGACATTCCATGAGTTAAGCTACACACTGGACTGAACTTTTTTGTTGCAAGTTCTTTGACTTCTGTGTGAACGCACTTCCATTTAGTAGGTTGTTGGCTTGGGTCCTTGAAGATCAACCATGACAAGTCATTGCTGATAACGATGGGAATGCAACTGTTCACAGCACAAGAGAAAGATATATGGGAACCTATTGAGGATTTACTTCCGGAACCCTAAGCTAGGTGAAAGTATTCCTACCTAAGCTATGTTACTTGATATAATTTTGTTGCTAACCTAAACTTGATACTAAGGGTTAGAAGGGTTGCTAGGTATTAAAACTATAACCTAACATTACAAGGTTATTTGGTGATCTAACCTAGTTTCTTTAAACTATTGTATTTTTGTTTACTCACTATGTGGAGTTATCTAACCTATTTGCCAAAGTATGTTAGAGGTTAGTGGTTAGTGTTACATCCTAAGGTACTAATATAAATCCTACCTAAGATCTAACCTAAGCAATCTAACCTATCCTAAACTAATGGATGTGAATTGGGAACTAAAGGGGGGTCACATGTACATTGGCAATGGTTTCTAAGAATTTAAGAAGATGATAAGGTTTTTAATTCCTACGGACTACCGAATTTGGCAGGGGCTAGTTTGGATGGTAGAGGCCTAGGTGGCAGTATCACTAGAAATGGAAATTCATGTTTTATTTGATTTGGAACTACCCAGTTTGGTAGGCAGTGGCAAGGAAGATTGGGCAGGACATCGGGAAATTAATGCAATTAATTATCTTGTTTGACGAGCTTGAACCACTTTGGTAGGCATGCCAGTGGATTTTTGGTTGAGCTGTTTCATTTACATGCTTTTCGATTTTCATTCTACTTGCACTCTGGTTTTTTGAACCAGTAGTTAAACTATATTACATGGCTATTTTGGAGGTTTCAAATCTATTTTTGTTTCATGGAGAGTATATGAGGCAATGTGGAGGAAGTATTTTGTTGTTTTGGTCTTTCATGGAGAAGAAGGGAAGAAGTGAGCTCAGCTAGAAGTCTTCTTCAATTTTTCGGGGACACTATCAGGCATGATAGGCCTGTAACTGTTAAAATATCTTCACTTTCTTCTAAGTTTTTTCATTAAAACAACTTTGTTCTATTGAGTTCTGTGTATTCATGCTTAGCTGGTAAATTGATAGATGGGTTTGTAAGAAAAACTTGTATTCTGTGTTTTTGGAATCTGTGTGTTCATGATTCTATGGAAAGTTTTCTTTACACTTCCTTTTCATAAAGGAACCACGAATACTTAAACAAAAATGGTAACAGTGTTTGCTTCTTTAGTGGTTTGAAATGTTTTTTGGGTGAACTGGTTGTGTCTTGTGAATTCAAACTGGTAAGAACTTCAGTCTTATTAAACTCGTATGCAAGTACGAGCTTCAGTTGGGAAACTTGTTTAGTAAAGTGGACTATAACTGAGATTCTCAGGGTTTTTTTAGTGTGGTTTTGATCCATAGTTAAATGGACTATGAATAAACCCATATATGATCTGGGGATTGTATTCTTCTTGAGAAAATCGTTGACTGTTAACAGGTTTCGCTTGCACTTTAGATAAACCTGTATATGTTTTTTTGTTTTTGTATTTTACCTTGTGGAACTTTTACGATAGAAAAGTTCTCATGCATGGAAAAACCATATATTGGTTTCTGTGTTTCTCCTTGTAGCTATGTTTCTCCTTGCAAAAACATGGACTGTTATGGAAACTTGCATGCACAGGAAAAGTAGTATAGGGTTTAGTTTGTATTTCATTCTTCGAACTTGATTGATTTTGGAACTTGTGTTTGTTATTATTTTGGATAACTTGACTGTAACTGAAGTCACTCTTGGCATGGTGCTTGTGGAATCTTGTTCTTTTGACCATGTTAATGGTATTTGGAGATTCTTTATGAACATGACCTGTGATTCATCCTTTCTGAGCTTTGTCTAAGCATCTTACATTCCGTTTTGTTTAGAAATAAGGTTGATAGGATGTTAATGAAGAATGGAAGCATTTCTTCTTATTTCAAACTGTATGCAAACAATTTCATTTCTCTCGGTCTAGTCTTAGGAGTGCTGGCATATTATGTAATTGTGGTTGTGATATTGATATCCTTCACTATACACACCTGTTTATTACTTGACGTTCTTAATGGAAGTAGAAACCTTAACATTGTGTTGGTTCAGGTATTATGTTTTTTTGATTATTTAGTAAACTATTAAGGGAACATGTAGTTACCATAACTTGGTTACATATATTTGAATGGTCTTGATTCTTCAATGACGTTTATACTTGGAATTGCACCAGAATTGTAAATGAGTCCTGGACTGTACATATTATTCTTTTGATGTTTGATATTGTCTTTTGTTGGAAACCCAATTTATAGTTCTGGTAGTGATGCGTTGGCATACCGTTGAGATGGTTCTACTTTGTTGAACTATTGGGTAGTCTTAAGTGTTAGCAATTACTCAGATTCTTACCTCTTGTTGGGTTTAATAAGGGTATGTTATGTCTTGGAAGATTGATTATGATCTAAACTTGTTTCAAATGTGTCAAACTGCACTGTTGATTTTATAGGGTTCTATAAATAGGCAATGTTAGCATGATTTCTTCTTATCTATGGCTATTCTGAACCAATGGGAGAATGTTAGGCTTTTTAAGAAATATTCTGTGAAGCTTACTATTTGTGGACTTTGTATGAGCTTGATTGTTATATTATTTCTAACAGAAAGTAGAAATTTATGCATTAGAATGGGATGGTTTAGAAAGGAAGATAGTTTTTAGTACTCTCTTTCTTTGGAATGGTCATTGTTCTCCTTCCTTGGAACTCTTGAATGAACTTAAACTGTATGAATGTGAGAAGGTAAAACTGTTCTATTATGTTGAAGGAAATGATTTGAGTTTGGGATCATATTTTGGTAAGACTCCTTCTATAATGCAGTTGGGTTAAGTACATTGATTAGAACCTCCTGATTCCTATTCTTATTGAAAAGGGAAAACAACATTTATTAATCTTGTATACTTTTCATTTGACTGAAGTGAAGTGGAATGAGATTAAAGTTAGATTGGAAAATGAAATTGTAACTTGTAGACGACTATCAATCCATCACTTCTCCTTGGATTTCTTTCATTTGGATCTGTTGATAAATACATTATATTGTTATATTTTAAAGTAGAATTACTTTAAAGGAATAGTTTAAATCATGGCATACACCGGTTTCAGCTTTGCTGATGATTATGTACTTTGGAAATGGAATACTTTCTTTTCTTCTTTACTTGAAAGTTAGGGGAAATATCCAAAAGGGAATATGCTGTAAACACTTCTGTATCTTATAGTAAAGATATGTGTTGTATTTTATTTGGTAAAATTGGAAACAATGATTTAATATATTTTTTTTTTTGGTAAAGATATTGGATGGAATCAATTATACTTTAATTTATAGGGCAGGTATTATAGTTTATATCTTGTTCCTCCTTGTGTTAAAATTTGTTTTGTATTGCTCTTCTTTTTATTGGTATTACTTACGCTTGGGAGTATGAATTACTTGTTGTTCATTAAAGCAGGGTTGTTTTATTGAAACAATTAGTGGAATGCACTTCATTTTAAGGCTTAGTGCTTATCATGCTTAGTTTGTTGAACTGACCTGTGCTAGCAATTTTTGTAGATGGAATTCGTAAGTGATAAGAGAAGGCAAAAACTTATATGATGCATTGGCTGATCTATGTTGATTCTTGAGAAGAATTCTAATTTGTTCTTAAGTTGTATTGAAAAAGAAAACCTACCTTCTTTTAAATAAAGGTTGTTGTCCTACAGTATGCCTAAAATACATAAGTTGTAAATGTATAAGTTTGAAAATGAATTGAAAGATGAGAATTTACTTGCATAGATTGAGTAAATTATCTTGTTTGGAGGATACTCTTCTTATTATCTATATGTTTGGATGTGTGTTCTTGATGGGTATTATAAAAAGGAATTTAGATAAATTTCCTAAGTAAGATGCAGATTAAATAAGTGGTAGAATACAACATTCTCACCTAAGTAATTCATTATATCATGTGATGTGAAATAAAACTATAATAAAAATTGTTGTAATTATAAAGGTCATTATAGGGCGTGCTAAGCCCTAGAATGTAACTATGAAGAGGAAGACCCTTCCTCTCTAGTAATGATCTAAATAAAAGAGGAAGATATGATTGATAATCATTAAGACTTAATTATAATAAGTCTGATATGTTTCAGCCTTGTAGGCTGTTACACTTCCTTAATTGGTTAAGTTATTTAGAATAAAGGAACATAAGTTGTTGCTGTTCTATTTTTGGATAACGGGTTGTTAGGTCAAATCTAACAAATCTGGAAGCAATCTTAAGTTAATTAAAGTTCTTAAGATTATATGAATCTGAAATGTAAAAAGAACTTAAAGAGTGTTGGACTCGGGGTTTGATGGGCTACTTAAATATGTCATCTAATAACCCAAATTTAACTTAACATATGTAAACTCTTAGAGGTATGTACATCTTTACGAGGCTATTTCGTAGGATGTTGACACATGTCAACTGCAAGGTTGTACCTTCGAGAAGATTAGGATCTTCTCGAGGATATAACAGTGCAGTTAACATGTGGCAACACCCTTCTGCATTGATCATCAAGATCTACACACCTTTGAACTTGATCAAGATTTCCCTCCAGGACTGGTTAGTATCATAGTCAGGATATGAAGTATCCCTCTAGGACTCAGGGTACCTTGGCACACGGGGTTAACCTAGGTTGACCCAGTATGCCAATTTACCCTAAGTCTTTGTGAGCCACATCATATCATGACCTATGTTGTTAACCTAGACTAGAGTTAAACCTTGAGTGAGGGGACTGACAGAAGTCAGTGTAAGACATTCTAGATAACAATGGAGTGGGGTGAAGGACATATTCTAGATTGACGAGTATGCCATCAAGGAATAAGTAATACAAACAGTATGTTAGAAATATTTGGCCAAAGTATCGCAAGCTGCTGATTGTGTTGTCCTATGTCACCTAGTCTAAGGATCATGATGCTGATGAATATTGGTAACAAATATTTAGTTAGGTTCCTTGGATAGATCACTCAGAACCCAAAATAGGGTAAGAGAACCAAGAATATGAAGTATTTAGTAGAATACTCAAAAATCAATGTTACATATGAATGGATCGGTAGTTCACCGAGTCATGGAATGAATAGATCCGTTATTCATAAACTCATTATAGCTGCATATGGTTATCTATTATAAGAATGATTGTTATGAAATGTGTGTTCTAAATTATGTATTTAGAACAGAGAGCATTAATCATGCAAAAAAAAATTCCCTTGTTTCTAAAATCTTAAAATGGTAATGTTACAACGCTTGTAAAGAAGACCACCCATGATGACATAACAAGAGACACTTTAAGAAAGGCACATTGTCCATTAGGAGTGAGATCAACGGGAAAAATGGAAAGGGAAAGATAATTTGTATATTGCTTTTACCAAAGGTCATGTGGGTTAGGGGCAATGGTTCCAACAGAGTAGACCTCTTGAGGTAAATAAGAGGGTGATTGTAGCCTTTTTATGGTGACAAATATTTTAGAGTCAGTGGGGGAAGCAGGTATCTGAGAAGCCAAATACGCCATGGTATCCGTAAATTTATTGTAAGAACATGGGGTGGTTTGAAGTGTATAATGGTCAACTGTGGTCAAAAGTATGTCTATGTGCTATTTATACTTTTGAAGGATCTCATTACGACATTGGTATAGACCATTGACTTGGTTTATGAATAACTGAGAATCACCAAATATATTAATTATTTTAACATCTAAGGCATATGCATCCTGGAGACCCAATACGAGTGCTTCATATTTTGCAATATTATTTGTACACTCAAAATTAAATTTGAAATACAAAGTCATAGGTTCACCCTTAAGGGGAATGAGGATAACACCAGCCCCACCCCCACGTTGAAACTTAGAGCCATCGAAGAAGAGTGTCATTTGGTAAGCGGGTTCATTTAGGAAAAGGGTAGCTATAGACTCACTTGGGAAGTTAAAGTTAGATGGTTGATCACTGGAAATAGGTGAGTTGGCTAGTTGGTCGGTGATATCTTGGCCCTTAATGGAATTTTGATTAGTGAACTCAAGGTCAAGGTCGGTAAGAAGCATAAGCCAACGTGCAACACGTTGATGTTGATAGGGTTTGGCATACATATAGTGTAATGGGTCAGTATTAGTAATGATAAAGGTTTTGTGATTGAGTAGGTAATGGAGGAGTTTGGTGGAGATGAAAACTAAGTCTAAGAAGAGTTTTTTGGCATGGGTATATTGAGTTTCATAGTCAAGGAGGGTGTGGATGATGTAATAAATCACTTGCTCTCAGTGCTGCTCATCGTGATGCGCAAGCATGGCACCTAGAGAATGGTCAATGGTGGAAATATATAGGTAAAAGGGATGGTCATCCTTAGGAGGAACGAGCACTGGTGGTTGAAGGAGGTATTTTTTAAGGCTTTGAAGGCTTTATGACATTTGACATCCCATTTGAAGGACACGTCTTTCTTGAGCAGATGCTGGAATGGTTGACAATGGTCAAAAAGCTGTGAGATAAAACGATGAATGGATTGAAAATTTCCTTGTAGGATTCGAAGTTGATGGAGATTAGTGGGTGGAGGAATTTCCATAATGGCCTTGAATTTAGTAGGATCGAATTCTATGCCTTGCAAAGAAACAATGAAACCTAAGATTTTTCCAGAAAGTACCGCAAAGATGAACTTGTTTGGTTGAAGATGCACACAATACTTGATGAGTTGGTCAAAGATGAATTTTAGGATGGAAAAGTGTTCAGTTCGATGTTTAAATTTATCCAGAATATCATCTATGTAATCTTCCAGTATACGATGCATGATGTCATGGGAGATGTAAGTCATGGCTCGCTGATATGTAGCACTGACATTTTTGAGGCCAAAAGGCATGACTCGATAACAGAAGGTCCCCCAAGGGGTGATGAAGGTAGTCTTGTGTTGATCCTTTGGAGCTAGTAATATTTGATTGTATCCCAAGAAACTATCCATGAGTGATAACATTTCATGGCCAGTGGTGAGATCAACTAGTTGGTCAACACCTGGTAGTGTAAAATCATCTTTGGGACAGGTGAGGTTGAGGTCACAGAAATCTGTGCAAATGTGGAGTCCCCTATTGCTTTTGTGATAGGAATGATGTTAGAAATCCATTAGGGATAATCAATGGGTAGAATGAAGGAAACCAAGAGAAGGTGCTGAATTTATTCTTTGACCAGAAGAGCAATGTGAGGATGCATTTTCCGTAGCTTTTGTTTGATGGGTTTGGTATCATGGCTGGTTACAATATTGTGGACCACGGTTTTTGGGTCGATACCGGGCATATCGGCATAGGAATAGGAAAATGTGTTGTTATGGTCCTGAAGGAAAGAGGTGAAGGATTCCTATTTAGTAGCATCTAAGGATTTTCTAATCCTTAGAATGTGCAGGTCATCTTGAGTGTTAATGTTGATTTCGATGGTCGATTCATTCAACATGGTTTGTGTTTCAGAGGGTAATGATTGATGGATATAAGAGTCTTCCACACCAAGGTAGGTGAGGATGGAATGATCGTCCTGACAATGAACAACGTTAATAGAAGGTGTATTGTCATAGATCATGTCAGGATATAGAAATGGGAGAGAAGAGGGAGCTTTGCCATCACGTTGATAAGTTAGCGGTCCCAGGGAAATGGTGTTTATAAAGAAAAAAAGTTGGGAGGAATAGATTTGAGATCTATAGACTCCATGGGTGAAGATGGTAATATGGGTGAATGAGGTGGGGAAGATTTCCCATCCTGGATGAGGTTGACATGAACCTTATTAGAGGGTGGATCGTCAAAACCAATGCCACTACAGTCATTTTTTTTACAAGAGGTATAAAGAAATAATAGTATGGTGAACCTGTTCATAAAATCTGAAGCCAAATTCTTTCCACACGTATCAGTGGAGAAAAGTTTGAGAGAAGCGATGGTTAGTGAGGGAGTGTAGGTCGGATGAAAATGGTTGGGTTTGGGATGGAGGTTTGAGTTTATAGGTGGCCATATCAAGTCCCCCATACGTTAGATTAGTGCAAAGATGGGGAGGGCCATAAGAAAAAATGTCGCCAATACGGATGTCATAACTGAAGTGTTGACATAGGTTCCCATATTCTTGCAGGGTGATGAAGGTGTTGATATTGTATAGGCGGTATTCCCCCAAAGTGAGGCATTGAAAAAACCATCTAAAGGATCAGTAGTCAATATGTGGGTAATGGGGATAGATGGCTCGCTAGATGATGGGGAAATAAGTGCGTCAGCGGTAGAGGCTACAGATGTAGTGGGGATAGTAAGGTTAGATGCAGCAGAGGTAGTGGAAATTTTGGTGGATTAGCTTGTGGGTGAAGATGAAGTAGTGATGGTGGTAGATGCCTTGACTGGTACAAGTACATCATTAGGCCAATATAGCATGTTACATGTTTTGAAAGGTGACGTGTCAACGGAGATGGTGTAATTATGTCCCTCATGCTCAAATTTGAGGCAGTGGTGTAAAGTCAAAGGAACACAACCCATTGCGTGGATCCAAGGTCATCTGAGCAATAGGTAATATTGGAACTCCCCCTCTAGGACATAGAAAAGGTCTAGGATAGTGCGGGGACCCACGTGGACATGGAGAATGAAGGTAGCTAGGGTAGAGGTCATGGCATCATTGAAGGAGTGCAACATAACCAGGTTACCATGCATGCAATTGGCAGCTATTCACATTCAGTTGTATGCATGGGAGGAGATGATATTCATGCTAGTACCACCATATATCATAATGCGTCATATCCATATATTATCGATAAATATAGAGATGAAAAGAGTGGAGTCGAGGTCGTTAGACTGGAAGGGAGTGATCTCTTCATCTGAAAAGATGAGGGTGTCCACTTGGTGAGTAGGTGGAGGTGTAGAGGAAGGAAATGACCCAGTGAGAGAGGCTATGTGGTGAGGGGTAATGATGAAGGCTATGGGTGTTGGGTCATTTCGTAAGACTTTAATAGATTGAAGGACCTCCATGAGGGCGTGACGATGTGATTCCGAGGTTTGGACAAGGTCGTATAAAGAGATTTTGAGGGGGGATTGGTGTACTTTTTTTAGCATTGTGCGATGCGTGACCCCATCAGAAATAAGATATACAGGACCTCAAATGGTGACTTTGGGTATGGGTGCTGATGGTATGTTGGGTACAGGGTTGGTTGATGGGCCAGTTGGTTTTTCCTTTCCCTTGTCTTTCTGAGAATGGGTGGCAATGTTGATCATGTTAATATAAGGGGAAATGGTTGAAGAGGGTGTGTCATGGAAGGTATAGTAGCATGAGGGACAAAACCCTAGTGGGGTATACAATCCTTGTGAAATGCATAGGGCACATTAGAATTTGGGCGGTGGTTTGGCCAACTCTCTTATACGAACCATGTTAATCTTGAATCTCGGGGGTGGATCCAAGAGTTAAGGGAGTAGATATTTTAGTCACTGAGTGGGTAATGGAAGAGGCTCTGGGGAAATTGGTGAAGGCGAAATGGGGTCCTTATCAAGAAGATCGTCGTCATCAAAATTTTCTTCGGGAGGAAACAATTGGAGGAGAGTAGTTTTTAAAGCCTTATAGTTATCTACATTGTATTCTGGAACAGGTTGGTAGGTGAAAATTTTAGTTTCGTGAAACCCTTTTCGTTTGGGTTTGAGCAGGTTGTAAGGTCTAAGAGGTGGTAATGTGATGACAAAAGTTTCAAGGAGAGTGGTTAAGATTTTGGCATAGGACCCTTCTAATGGGTCATAATGGGAGGTGAATGTGGGTTTGGGTATAGGTATGGCTGATTGTGGAGTAAGAGGCTTTATAGGAAGGGTAATAGTTTGGTCCACTAGTTTGGTGTGTGGAGTGGCCTTCGATCTTGGTTGCATCTGCTTGGGTATGGGCATGGTAGAAGAGCTGGCAATGGAAGGTTTGGTTGGTTTAACTACCTTATTAGAGGGTAGTAGATTATCAGCTTTAGGTTGCACCTTTTTAGGTAACAATGACACAAGTGCATGAGATGTGGAGGGAAAAGAAGATGGTGGAAGAGGATGGGTTACCCATGGGGGTAACCGAGGTGCTATGGAGGTGGGTGGTATATGTTGGGTAGAAGGCATGAGTGAAAGAGAAGAAAGTGTCATGGGTAGTGAAGAATTTATAGACAGTAGTGGAGGTATGGGTGGTAAGAAGGTTATGGGTGAGTGTGGAAGTTGTGTGAGTCACTTGGATATAGTAGAGATAAGTGATGAGGAAATGGGTTGTTGCATTCTTGGTTTACCGATGGACGAAGGTTGCTTGGCCAGGGTCGAGGGGTGAGGTCCTATAATGGACGGAAGGGGTGAAGGTGATAATGGTGTGGTAGGAGAGGTTGGTGTATGAGGCCTAGGAGGTTGGATCTTCTTTTTAGGGGCCAGGGTAAGTTTAGTGTTAGTTTTGGAAGATGTGGCTAAATCTAATTTGATGAGTGGGTGAGTAAGGCTTGATGTCGGTATGACCCCTAAGGTAGTGATGGGTTTAGGTAAAGGAGGTGTTATAGGCATGGGTGGCTGTTTGGGTGTAAATGTATGTTGGGTTATGGGAAGAGGCGTGATTTGGTCCATGGGTGGCGATGTGGAAGGTGTTGCAATATTCATGGTTGTGTTTGGTTTGGTCACTTGAAACACTTTTGGATAGATAGTGGAGGTATCAGTGAGTGACAACTACATTTGGGTTGAAACGGGAAGTAGAAGGCATCCCTAAAGTAAGGATCTATCAAAATAGTCCAGGTGATAAGCCAAGCACAAAAATGGTACAATCATAGGCGGAGCCAACGTGGATCAAGTGGAAATCCCCGTAAACTGTGTTTGAGATACATGGAAATGTCTAGCCTTAGAATCTGTGGGTAAGAGAGCCAAAATTAGATTAGTAGGATCTTGAAGGTCCGATGGTGAATGGTCATTGCAAAGAAAATGGTATTCCTATAGGATCCTCTATGGGTAGAGGAGAGGATGGGCTAGATGAGGTCGACTCTCCTTGTGGTGGTGTAGGTTGTGAACATGTATCTCCTATGAGTATGAGAGGTGGAACTGACAAATGCTTGAAAATTTGAGGGGGGAAAGGTAGTGTGCTAAGTATAGGCTCTTCCATGGGTGAAGGAGAAAATGAAGGGGGTTCATCTGTGGGTGGAGGAGTAGATTAAATAGGTCTTTGTTTAAGTAGTGGAGCTCAGGCTAATATTTAATCTATGAAAGGAACATGCGGCAATTGGGAAGTAACTGGTATGTCATCAAAAATAGCGTGGGCCTCACGTACATTGCTATCTTTGTTTTAAGTTTCACCAGCTTGGTTGGAAGATGAGGCATGATTAGGAAATGGCTTCTTGAAGATATGTAGGTGTTGGTTAGTCGGTGCATTCAGGCTATCCAAGACTAGATCTCCATTGTCTAAAATTTCTTGGATGATATTATTAAAGGTGATGTAGTTTTGTTACTATGACCTTTGACACGATGATAGTTGTAAAAGTCATGTTCCTTATACCATGCGGGCATGGGTCACTCAAGGTCAAAACCAGTATGTGATTTTATAGGTGGAAGGGTAGTGGCACCAGCCTTAACAAGATTTTCCAAAATAGAAGAGTAATATTATCCTATCGAATTTTACTTTCACTGTTCTCGTCTAAACTAGAAAGCTTAGATGGGAGAGAGATTAGAAGGAGGTTTGGCTGGGTTTGATTGATGAGGGGGACCAGCCTTGAGAACTACGGCATTAGCAAATCCCTTGGGTTTTTAATAGTTATTTTGGGGTTTCAAAGATGAATAAGCATCATTTGATTTTTTTGAACGTGATGTTCTTGTTACAAAGTTGAATTTTCTTCTCTTCAATAGCACGAATTTTCAATTTCCATGCCATGGTGAATGCCTCATAAAAAGTGTGAAAGGTCTGCACCTGTAGAGTTGGTGATATGTGTCTTGCATAATTCTGTGTAAACAACTCTATGAGTTCAGTTTGAGGTAATTGAAATGTGAGCTAGTTAATTAGGCTGCGCCAACGAGTGACAAATTCAGCGATAGACTCATCATCATATTGTTGTGTGGGATAAAGATCAGTCATGGTAACCTTGTTAAAAATGTTGATGGAGAAGTGATCTAAGAAGTCTTGGGATACTTGATTAAACAAGTAGATGGAGTGTCTTGGTAGCCCACTATACTTGTCCAAGGAAAGTCCTGTCAGGGACATCGGGAAGGTTCGTAGGAGTAATACGTCGTCATGGGTGATCAAGTAACACCCATGTTTGAAAGATCACAAATGTTGTTGTGGATCTTCTTTACTAGTGAAACGATTGAATTTTGGAATTTCCCAATGTACAGGGTATGGGAGAATAGGGACTGACGAATGAATGAGCTCATTACAAATTTCATCGAAGGTGAGAGAATTATGCAAGCTCAAAACTAACGTTTCCACTGTCTGCATCCTTTCCATCATTGATGTGATGTGGTCATTGGTAGGTTGTGGTGGAAGGGTTCCTCCTGTGGCATAAGGGGGTTGGTATTGAACCTGTGACGTGGGTGGCATTACATTGTATGGTGATGCCAAATAGGGAGGTTGAGAATAGGGGACTGATATAGAGGGTATGTATCCAGAATGGGTGATAGATGAGACAGGGGGTTGTTGATAGTATGTGTATGTAGGTGGGATGGTAGTAGTGACTCTAGTAGCAATTAGGGGCAGTGTTTTTCAGATGGAGAGGAAAATATTTTGGAATAGAATAGGGGTCACCGACACCACGGGAGGTTGTGTTACAATGGGTATTTGTGAGATAATGGGTGGTGGACGGGGTTATGGTCTGGGTGGTCAATGAAAATACTACATGTGCGAGTGATACTACAGACACACAGGTCATGACGGGTATGGGTCCTAGCTGTGAAACCACTGGGAGTGAAGCAGGTGAAGGTATCGCCAAATTATTAGGGGCTGATGTAGAAGTGGGTATCAAGTCAGGAGAGATGGATACAGGTATGCCATATATCAGCTAACCCGAGGAATCACGAGTGGAAGATTAGGAAAGGTAGAACTATAAGGCCATGGGATTTTGATCAAGGAGTTGTGTAAATTCCTTGTTACCTACAACAATGGTGGTAGGTAGGTTTGGATCCATGGGTGATAGGATAGAGGGTGGTGAAGGACTAGGTGGGAGTGGTTGACAACTCGTGTGAAATATAAGACCATTAGCTTGGTTGTGAGTCAACATCATGTGAATGGATGTATATCAGGTGATGTTGTATCCTACAGGTGACACAGAAAGCAAAAGGAATGAAGAAAACATGTGTTTATAGGTAGATTTGGGTATATTAGTTGATGTTTAGTATAGGATAACGGATGCCAGTTAAGGATGATCAATTCTGGTTAGGGGGTAACCGAGGTCGGTTACTCTCAGGCAGGAATAATTTTATCAAATGAGAAAAATACTAGTGACGGTCAGATGAATAAGTTGTATGATGACTTTTAATCAAAGTAGAGAGAGTACAAAGACTCACAGGAAATCAGACAACAAAGAAAATGAAATAAGGGTTCTTTTAGGTAATTAACCCCAATAGAATAGAAAACCAATGCCGTTTAAGAAAAACTAATGCTGGTCAGGGGTAACCGATGTTGGTTACTGTGATAATTGGAAAGATACAAAAAAATGGATTGCTATGAATTTTAGTGAGATAGATAATCAACCCAGAGGTCTAGAGATGATGCAATGAAGTCCTAACACACTCAGAAGAAGTTAGAATACTCCAACTGTGATTGTGGAGTGTGTAAGGAAATAAAATGGAAAATTGGAGAAGCATATCCTCACACCTCAAAATGCACGTCAATAAAACACTAAAAATACGTACCTAACAAGTGATTTTTAATGTGCTGAGATTATGCTATTTAGAAGACTGACTCATGAATTTTAGAATAGATTTTTTGGTGAGGAAGGCTTCCTACAAAGAAGGATATATAAAAGGAGAGGATTCAAGTATGTTATGGCGGGGGTGGGCCATTCTATGATATAATGAATTGATAGAGGTAACGAGTTGGGGAGTACTTGCCAATCGGATTGTGTGATCACTGACAGGTGTTCCCAGGTAAGATGTTTTTTAAGAAAGATGTGTATATTTTAGTTTTGTTCAGTTTGGTAAGATAGAGAGAGAGAGAGAGAGTGAGAGAATGTGCTTTCTATGATTCTATGTCAACCATCAGTTAGGCATGACTTCCAGCATATAGGTTTCCCTCATTTTTATGTGAGCTAAAATGCAGCAAATCAAAATTTAATGCAACCAATTTTAAGCCCAAATTGAAAAGATTATGTTCAATGAAGCAAATGATGAATCGGAGAGGGTATGCTCTTTCACTAAATGCAAAAAGCAAGAAAGAAGAATGATTACTTTTAAATGCACCAAGAGAAATGTTTCTTTTAGAGAAATTAGAAAGAAGAGAGGATTACTAGGGAAGAAAATTACTATGTAAGCATTTTAAAGGGAAACAAACACACAACTTTTTCCTAGAAATGAAGATAATGCAATGGAACCCCTTATGGGTCCCACTAGGCATGCCAAAATGTTTCATCATTTTCTTTACGTTTTTGAATGACGAAATAGATAGGGTTATGGGCTAGGAGTACCTATTAAATGGGTTAGTTGATGGTTTTTACAGACGTTCTGACTTCTCAATCCAACGGTGATTGTGAAGTTAAATGATATATGACAGTGGATTGCCTAGCATATGCTAGTTCTAGGAAGTGTGATACTTCATAGATGGCTGTCAATCTATTGTTTAAAACAAATTAATGCAAGAAATACGTAAATTCCTACTATAGTTGATATGATTTAGGTATCTCATTCAAGTACAATAAGAAAATCTAATCACAACAGGCTAGGCTATAGATGGATCTAAAGGATGAGGTAAATGTCAAGGTACCTGGATTGGTCAGGGTCTGATTTTAGGTTGTTTAGGGTAATTGGTAGGAGGTCGTTTGGCTCTATTCTTGGGTAGGGTATAAAACATAGAGACCGACATCAGTTTGGTATGACCGGTGATGGTTTATGTAGAACCAATGATAGTTATGGGTAATCGATGTCGGTATGGTCGGGGTATATGAAACTCAAGGAGATCTAATTATAAGGTTTGATATGGGATTTGATAGAGATGGTAGGGTAGATAAGGAGGTTTATATAAGTATCAGGTGTGTTCAAGGATGCATAGAAGGTGAGGATGAGTTATTTGGCAGTGTGGGTAAGGCAATGGTTGGGCTACATGTTGGTAAGGGATAGAAGAATGGGCATGCAAATTGTAGATTAATAACATGAGTAAAAAAAGCTACTAACTGAAATAAAAATGCTAGTTAGGAATATGCTTACTGTGATGCAGACTAGATGGATGAATGGTCATGGTAGTTGATCAAAAGGATGGTATTTGGTACTGTATCAGTGAATCTTGGAATGCTTCAGTGAGTGCAATGCTTTTAGATTTGTCTTGGTGCTGGATGTGGGTGTTTGGGTGTGTGAAAAGACTTTGGTTTTTCTTGCATGTAGCTCCTTTCTCATCTCTTGCTCTAAAAATGTGCCAACCTCTCAAACAAGATTGCTAAGGTGAATAAATGGTAACCGACCACGGTTACGTCTTGAATGGCATCAGTTTAGGTCTGACCGGCGTCAGTTAAGGAGAGATTCCCTAGGTTTACTAAAATGGGCAGATCTTTCTAATTTCTTGGACCAAGTTGGTTTGTTGTCATGGATTAGAATGGAAGATTCCCCTCTAATGAGCAGGAATGTGGTTAGAGAAATATTAGGCATTGATTTTAGGGTTAGACCAAATCTTAGCTCATTAAGGAAAGTAAGACTTAGTTATTGTTAGTTATGGAAACATGCCAAGAATAGGTCTAGGGTGAGGTGGTTGGATGAGGTGTCTAGGTGAGGTGGAAATTAGGTGAATTAAGGTAGTAAAATAATGAAAGTTGCGAGGAAGAGGATTAATTTAATTAAAATAATTAAATTAATATTAATGTCAGGTGAAAGGGGCCATTGTTAGGTGCCCATGTTTAATTTTGTTATCCTATCAGGGGCTAAGGGGAATGTAACCAAATTTAGGTGTCTACACTCCTATTTTATTCCTTGGGCATAGGTCATGCTCTTGGAATTTCCACTCTTTTGTCTGGTGTTTTTGACGAGGTTTGCATTTTTGATGTCTCAGAAGCAAAGGAAGAAGGATCAAAGAAAAATTTAACTTACATCTTCCCTAATGAATTTTATACTCTCATTTATGATGGTGCAAAGTGTCACTTTGGTGTTGGGGTTTGGGTTATCCTCACTTCCCCTGAGGGGAGGGTCATGCCTTTTTCCTTCAACCTAAACTTAGAATGCATAAACAAAAAAGTTGATATAAAGCTCTTCTTCTTTGTCTTATCAAGAAAAAGAGGATGGGTGTGAACAATTTTAGGGTATTGGGTGACTCTCAAATCATTGCTAATCAAGTCTCGTAAGTCTATGAGACCAGAGTAGATCACCTACAACTCTACAAGTATATTGTTCTTGAGCTTTGCAAGGGTTTTGAATTCATCTCCATAGAAAATATTCCATAAGAAAAAAACTTGTTGGTTGATTCCATGGATAATTCCTCCTCTCATTTTTGTCCAAGTGAGGACTTAAATGAAACTGATTTTACCGTTTTAGTCTGAGATGAACTTTTGGTTCGAAGGATGCTAACTAATGAAATTTTGGCATACGTTGAGACCGAGAATGAGCCTGTCATTTTGGAATTCATGGATAATGATGAGGTAATTTTAGGATACCTCAATACTTATGCTGACCTTTATCCTCCACACCATAAGAGAGGATTTTCCCTTATACCTCACCCTACCTCCTACTTCCGAGATCACACGATGAAATCTTCCTCATCAGTAAATATTGAGATATTTGAATTTAAAGAAGAAGAGTTGGAGTTACCCCCAGCCCCACATGAGTTCAAAGAAGGTAATGAATCTTTGATCAAAGGGAAAATAGATATAAGCATAGGGATTTAAGATGAGCCATAAATCCTAAAGATTGGTTCCTTGTTTTCACTAGTAGAGGAAGAAATGTTTAGGAAATTGCTTGAAGAGCATTTTAAAGACTTTGATTTTAGCTATAAAAAATGATGGGTGTCTCTCCTCACATTGTAGTACATAATATTGTTACGAAGCTTGATGCTAAAACTATGAAATAAAAATTGAGACCCATGGAGCCAAAAGTGGCTTTAATGGTTAAAGAGGAAGTCATGAAACTCCTACAAATAGGGTTTATATAGCTGGTTGATTATTCCATGTGGGTTTCAAACATCATCCCAGTTCTTAAAAAGAATAGGAAGATATGTATTTATATCGAAATCATGGACATTAACAAGGCTTGTCCCAAACATGACTTTCCATTGCCTTTAATTGATGTCATAATTAATGCAACGAATGGATATGAGATGTTGTCTCTTATGGAAAAGTTTTTTGGTTATAACCAAATAAGGATTTATGAGGAAGAACAAATGAAAACTACTTTAAAAATCCTTGGGGAACCTTCTGTTATGCAGTCATGACTTTCGGTCTAAAGAATGCCAAAGCTACTTACCTATATTCAATGATATATATTTTTCATGATCTCATTCATAAGATTGTGGAATCGTATGTTGATGACCTACTGGAGAAATAAAATAAACATAGTGATAACCTTGAAGTGCTTCACATCATTCTCTCATACCTAATTGAGTATGGAGGAGAGTTAAATCATGAGAAGTGTGTGTTTGGAGTAACATGAGGTAATTTGGTAGGGTACATCATTTCTTCCTGAGGCATTGATGTTGATCTTGCTAATATCCAAGAAGTTTTGGAAATGTCCCCACCCACCGATGAGTCGAGCATTAGGTATTTCCTAGGAAAACTTGGGGAAATTCATAGGTTTATTATTAATTTAACATATGTCATCTGCCCCATCAATGGTTTGCTTGATAAGGATTGTTATAAATCCTAGAAAATGGAGTGTCATGAAGTGTTTGAGTTAGTAAAGTACTTTTTTATGTTGTTGCCTATGATCATGCCACCAAAATTTAATTGTCCTTTGATTTTGTATTCTTGAGTCACTGATGTTTCGATTGTGTGCATGTTAGCACAAGAGGATGATGATATCCATGAGCAGGCTATTTATTTCATTAGTTGTACTATTCTTGACCATGAGACATGATACACGCAAGCAGAGGAGTGCTTAGATATTGTCTTCACAACAAAGAGGTTAAGGCATTACATGCTTAAATAAGAAACATGAGTGATAGTTAAATCTAAACATTTGAAAATGTTCTTATCTTAGGTTTCCTTATCCAAGAAGGCTAACCATTTCATTACACTAATGGGTGAGTTTGAACTCACCCTTTTACCCAAAAGTCTATGAATGGACAAATTATTGTTTATTGGTTAGCAGATAACCCTATAGAATATGGGGATATAGTAGACCTAGATTTTCCAGATGAATGTGTGTTCTACATAGAAAAAAATCCTCTCGTCTCTTTGTATTCGTGGTACATTGATATTGTCAATAAAATTGTGGATTGATCCTATCCTGAGGGATAAACCTCGTAGAAAAGAAGATGACTATGATTCATAGCCACCAAGTATTCATTTTTGGAAGGAGTGCTCTATTGCAGAGCCTTTGACAGTATGCTTTTGAGATGTGTAGATGAAAAATATTTGGAGAAAATTATCTACAAAGGCCACAATAGAGTCTATGGTGGTTACTTTGAAGGGCATGCAACTGCTTGTAAGTGTTGATCAAAGAATACTTGTCTAAAATCACATGAGGAGTCTGTGCGGGATAGAAGGCCCAGAACCAAGGGCGTGGAAGGATAGGAAGGACCCGCACATGGAAGGAAAGTTTAGATTTCAGGACTTAGCCGATTTTGAGCATAAGGATCTATTTTTGGAAGATGGTGTGTGGACCACATCAATGATGTAGAGACACGTGCGTGCCATGCATTGTATATATTTGGAGAAGTGGTTCAAAGCGTCTATGCATGGAGACAAGCTAAGAATAGAATTGACACTTTAGTTAACTTCAAGAGGACTATAGATAGCACACTTGCATGTGTGGCTATGATTGTAAAATGATGTGTGACTAACAATAGCATGTGACCTATTTCTAGAATAGTTAAGTGGTGAAGGGCAAGTCCCCACCCTATATATATGATGTTAGGTGCATAGTAGATGTATGTATCACAGAGAGTGGTGTATGTATGATTCTGGATGTATGAATGTGTGTATCAGATCCATATGTGCATTGATATAGAATGAAAAATATTGTAAGGAGATTCTATATTTACTAATAGATGGAAGATATTGGCTGAACCTAAGTGTCATTCTGTGTAATTGAGTAGTGCATGTTTATGGTAAAATCATGATTATTGTTTAAGCTTGTTCTTTCATAGATCTGAGGATAGCATGCATTATAGAATGATGGATTAGTTATGAATCTATATGTTTCTACCTTCATCATGTTAACATCCTATTACAACAACCCTAAAGAGGGACCTGGTACCTTTGTGTGCACTTTAGGTGAGCACTTCAGTCTAGGTTGAGTGATGTGCCAGTGACTAGGGTGTTATCTTGTAAATTCTAGGTTGCATCATTGGTTCCATTGCCGGGACCTCTTTTTTAGTTGTTTTCAGGATGGTTCATGATGAAGACATACCGGTTAACTCTAGAAAGTATTGAGGAATGGATACATGATCTGGAGGAAGAATATGCATGATGGTTCAGCAGTGGATTTAAGTTTAACACACGCACTTGGGTAGAACAGAACCTGTATGACAACTTATATGAGATATTTTTTGCTATCTTTCTAGTAGAACTATATGAGTGGCTTACTGCTTATGCATCTCAGTGGAATTGGAGGTATCATGCACTTGTCTAGACACAGGAAGAATTTTAGGCCCTTTATGATGCTGATCTAATTTGGACTCACATGGTGGATACGTGGTTTCATGGTGTTCTAAATAGTTATATTCTTGGAATATTCAATTTTGACGTACTCTTTCCTAGAGGTAGTTGAATTCTTAGTTTTTTGGTATCTAAGAGGAACATATTTGCATGGTATTCCACTGGCAATCAAGATCTTAATGGTAACTTTGAACCTGGAGAGTAAACTGATGGCTAACTAAACTTCACCATGTGTGCGAAGGTAGGTATAGGTTTGGTTTAAGATGGTAGACCTAGTGGCAGAGAAATAGAGAGAGGAAAGGTGGCTTAAGTATAATGAGGTGTGAGAGGGAGATAGAGAAATAGCATTCCATTGTAGAGAGTATGGCATGGAGGAGAGAGATGGATCATGAAGGATTTATAGCTCACATAGAAGACGTGGAGCCAAAGCATCAGGAACTCCCCCATCTTGGAAAGCATGATAGAGATCCTTTCTCGGCCTCACATGGAAGTGCACCAGTAGAGACTACTTGGGCCATAGGCATGCATCTTAATCCACCTGGTGACCTAGCCTTTGCACTTGGTTTTTCAGTATCTAGTATGAAAAGTAACCAGTAAACTAACTTGGGAAGTAGAAAAAGTAGGAGTAAGTCAGGGATCAAGTACATCAATGGCAGGATAGATGGATTCAATGTCATTTGGAGGAGCATTCTTAGGCGCATCATCCACAAAGAATGTGAGCACATTCATAATGTTGGATTCACCTCTAGAAGTGGAACTACCTCACTAGACTGTATGGGTTCAGTATAGTACTACTATCAGGCCATAGGGGAGTACATCTACAGGTCCTATTCCAACTACAGGTGGTAGATTAGGAGGTATAGGTGGTTCTAGTTCTATTGGATCTGGTGGTTCTTGAGGTAGAGGGAACACAGGAGGTTCCAGATCAGGTGGTCAAGGTCCATAAACAACCACATAATATCTATATAGAGATGTCTCTTCATCTCCTAGAGTATATAGGTATAGAGGATGTTGTCGAACATGTGCATATGTTTGAAATCTTGTTTCGTGCTAAAGGGATTACAACTGGAGAGTGAAAGGAAAGTCAATTCACCACTACATTACAGGGGCGTGCACACATAGCTGGTATAGGAAGTTTGACCCTGATCAAACTTTTGTGGATTATGCAGCACTGAGGGATGCTTTCTTAAAAGAGTTCCATATCCCTGAGTTTGAGTAGAAGAGTATAAGTGCACTCAAATATATCAAGTAAGGCACTACTGAGAGTGTACATGAGTATGATGTTCATTTTAAAACACTTCTATCTAAGTTGTCTTATGATATTCATGCTAGCCAACATGCACAATGGTTCGTTGGAGGATTGATTACACCTTTTAGAAGGGCATTGTCACATAAGACATACATGGATCCACACAAGCACTAGAAGAAGCTTTGTGTGTTGAGGCAGTTGGGAGCATTGACACTAGAGTTAGTCCATTTCTAGAAGCACAAATTGCAGCTATAGACAAAGAAGTTAGAGAAGATTTCAGCAAATTTAACCCATGAAATGCGCTCAGGAATTTGGTGTACATATTGTGAAGTGGAAGGTCACACCAAGGATAGTTTCCCTCACAGATCTATATGGTCATTACTAATGGACTGTGAGATTTTCCATTTGAATCATGATGTAAGTCACTTTCCTTTGTTACAGTGCATGATAAGGAAGAATGTATCTTTCTTTTACAAGATTTGTAGGTCCATGACCCATGATACTAAGGATTGTTGGTTGATCGGTCAGATCCAGGATGCTATAGACATTAGAATATGATAGAAAAGTATAACAGATAATTCTAAGGGTAGGAATGAGCACTAGGATTGGGATCATAATCAAATGCACTATGACAGGAATGAGGGTCATTTTGAAGGAGGTCATGGAAGGGGACTTGGATATCATGGTGGATATGGAGGATGAGGCCGAGGTGGGGGAAGAGGAGAGTTCCCTCATGGAACATGTTATACGTGTGGATCTCTTGACCACTATAGGTGTGAATGTCCTCAGAATATTACATGTTCTTTCTGTGGAAAGAGCCATAGCTATGAAGAGTTCCCAGAATTATATGAGCATCTGAGTAAGTAGCATAAGTAAGAAAATAAAGGCATCGGGATGGTTAGAATCTAGTACGTGGTAGAAGACCAATGGATGCCCAAGATAACAGAAGGCCTTGAGGAATTAACAGTGAATATTACTACACATGCTAAAGTAGCATACGCAAGAGAGGCATTACACCAGAAGCCTATGATTACCAAGGAGGAGGTTTTGCATGCGAGGTACCCATATCCTACTCATCAAAAGGAAGTTTACCAGGATACCATGGAAGTGCTAAAGAATATTCAAGGTGAGATACAGTACCTAAAGGAGTAGAAGAAAGCATCGGAGACAGTCCAAACTGATATCAATGATCTGTGGGAGGTGTGCAAGATATTGCGCCAGGAGAACATTATTCCACTTTTGGGAAGTTGGTTGAAAGGGAACACTCTGTGCTGCAAGTCTTGAGACTAGATGATAGATTCTGCATGAAAATATTCCCCCTGATAGCATTGAATATGATAAAAAAATTACTCTAAATGTTGTTGTGGATGGGTGGTTGTTGAGCAACATATTGATCGATATAGGTGCAGAAGTAAATGTGTTGACATTAGATGCATGGGTGCAAATGGGGAGGCCTCCATTGCAACCATCATCTAATGTGTTATTTATGGCAAACCGGACTAAGGCCATGCCCATAGGAGTTTTGAAAGATGCATCTATCACTATACAAGGGGCCAAGTTTACTTGGGATTTTGAGGTATTAGCACTTGTAGAAGTAGATAATTTTTCCATCCCTGTTTGGATGCCCTTGGTGTTATGTGAATAAAGATGACTTCATATTCAATAAGGGGTATGTCAGATTTGAAAACAAGGAGGACAAGGGTTGTTCATACCTTTGACAGATGGAAAATATATGCCATATGTTGAGCCTCTAAGCAATGAAGATTTAAATAGAGTTTATGTACACATTATTCAGGACCAAGAGGTCAATGAGCTATCAAAAGAAGGAATCCTACAATGGGAGGACTTTTATTCTATTAGTGATACTACAAGTATTAATTCCGAACCAATTGGGATCATGGTACATATAAATTCAGTAGGGAGCGAGGATTTGAAAAGCATGGTTACGTGCAACAATGGATTTCATTCAATTCGATAGATAGGTAGCACAATACCTTGGTATACAAGGACAGAAGATATCCTTGCATTTATGAAGGCCATGGAAACATAGTGGGACATACCAAGTTACAAGGAAGGGATATGTTAGTATATACATTGTGCGAGACAACAGTGTACTGGTGGCTAGTCCACAGAGATAGCCTTATACACTGGGAAGAAATTAGGATAGCCTTTTCTACTAGGTTTATAAATAACAATAAACCTACACAAATTTACACTTATAATGTTGATCAACCTATTCAACATCACCTTTAGTAGTGTGAGAGACTCTAGAATAGTAGGACAGGAAGCATTACCATCTTCACTATGGGTGCATAGATTATATTCCATGCTCCAGGGATGTGCACACATTTGGTATGTATATGTCAAAACTACATAGAGAAACTGGGAACTAGCAAGATTTGAGTGCAGGTATGATCGAGACATTTGACTACTTCTCGAATAAACCTCCTGTAGTAGAGGCATTAACAATTTGTCAAGTGATTAACTATGAGAGATAGTGTAACAGGTAGAAGAGCATATTTATGAATTCTTCAGAAAGTCATAGAGTTTCAGAGCATGTTTTGAAAAGGAATAAGAAATGTAGTCCATACTACTTGAGCACGCTTGCATTGAGAAAGAGAAAGGAAAATATGGTCTACATTGTGGATGAAAGAGGAATTTGAGAACCTAGATATTAAACATTGACATGGGGTGTGTGAGGTCTTAAACAGTGCAAACAAGGATGAGCACACCTACCATGAACCCATGAAGATAATGAAGGTGAATATAGGTTCAGAGGCTGAACCTTAAGGAGGCCATAATTGGAGATTACTTGTCAGACTTGAAGGTACCAACAATCATCGAGTTACTTAGGGATTACGAGGACTTATACCCTTACGGATATCATGAAATTAAAGGTGTGTATGAATCACTTAGGGAAATGAATATAAAACTTAAGGATAGTGCATGAACAGTTAGGAAGAGACCTTATAGAATGAATCTTAATTTGCATGAAATGGTGAAAGAAGAAATTGATTAAATGTTGAAATATAGAATTATCAAGCCTCTTGATGAGTTAGAATGGGTTATCCCAATGGTGATCGGTACTCAAGAAGGATAGAAAAATTAGGATATGTATGGACTAGAGGGAGATGAATGCTACATGCATCATAGATCCATTCCCTATACAGTATTCACTGAGTAAATACTAGGACTTGCAGGGCAACAAAATATATTCTTTCACAAACAGATTTTATGGGTATCATTAGGTTAAAATCGCTCAGGAAGGATCAAGAAAAGAAAACATTTACCACTGAATGGGGTAGTTTTTCCTATAATGTGAATGCCATTTGGATTGAAAAACACACCTGTTGTATTCTCACGCATAGTTATTCAGGAATTCAATATATTTCATTCACAAATTCGTACAGGTCTACCTAGATGATTTGACAGTATATGGGCTTTTGAAAGTTCATTGTGATAATTTGTTCTTAATGTTTGACTGATGCAGACAATTAATTATCACTTTAAACATCAATAAGTTCATATTTTCTATGCCATCTCGGATACTGTTAGAACATATAATCTTGCAAGGAAGGTTTACTAGTTGATCTAACCAAGGTTGCAGTCATTTTAGGCCTATAAGCGCCTACTAGTCAAAGTGAGGTGTGCACGTATTTTTAGGTCATACAAGATATTATTTAAAATTCATCAAAGGGTATGCTAGAACTATGCTGCACCCTTAGAAAAATTACTGAAGGGGAAAGGTACATTTTATTGGGGAGAACTACATAGTAGTGCACATGTTTGAAATATTAAAAGAGAAACCTACTATCCATGCCCATTCTATGGTTTCCCTTATGGGATAAACAATTTCATGTACATGTGGACACTTCTAGTATGGCCATTGGCATTGTGTTAGCTCAACCTAGCGAAAAGGTATTATAGATCATCCAATCTATTTTGCTAGTAAGAAGTTTACTCTTGCTGATAAGGAATTATATAACTACTGAGTGCAAAGCCTTGTCAATGATATACTGCATTGCACAAGTTTCGATAATACTTGTTAGCAACACCATTTGTGTTTAATACAGACCATATGGCATTGAAGTACTTGGTAAACAAACTCATCTTACAGGTGCACATATGTAGATGGGCTACTCAAATTTCAAGAGTTTGACTTCATAGTTGTGGTGAAGCCAGGGAAAAGCAATTCTGGACTAGACCATTTATCTAGAATCGATTTAGGAGAGGATACACAAACAATTGAAGAAACAATGTCAAATGCATAGTTATATAGGTTACAATGCGCGCCCATGGAATCAGAATACATTGTTTTCTTTCTACGAATAGGTATGGCATCATAAGGAATGAAGTCATTAGAAAAGAAGCAACTTTCTATACACGTGACGAAATTTTATGTTAATCAGTGGTGACCTTTACAAGCTAGGCAGAGATGAAGTATTATGTCGTTGTGTATTGGAACATGAGCTTAAGGATATTATGGAAGAAACTCATGGTGGTATTGCAGGAGGCCATTATGCAAGTGATGTGACTTCCTGGAAGATCCTACTTGTTGGATTATGGTGGGAGACATTGTATAAGGAATGTAAAGATTATTGTAAGGCACGTGATCATTATCGGCACCTAGGAAAACTAGGGCATAGAGATGAGATGCCTTTGAGACTGATTACTAGTGTTGAAACATTTGAAAAATGGGCCATTGATTTTGTAGGACCTATTTTTCCACCCATGCACAGGATTGGATTAAGCTATATCATTACTTGCACAAATTATCTCACATAGTGGGTAGAAGCAATACCTACCAAAGAGTGTACGAAAGCTACAACAACTAGGTTTTTATGGGAGAATGTTCGTACACGATATGGGTGTCCTTTAAGCTTGACAAGTGATAGAGGTACACACTTTCTAAATGAGACAATCAAGATCCTATTAGATGAGTTTATGGTTGCACACCATAAAACTACACCTTACCATCCTTAGGAAAATGGAATTGCTGAGGCTTTCAACAAAATTTTGGGCCAGACTTTGACAAAAATATGTGATTTTGGAAGAAAGGATTAGGATGACAAAGTTTCAGTTGTGCTTTGGGAATATAGAACAACTTATAAGAGATTGAACAAGGCCACATTGTTTCAGTTGGTGTTTGACATAGAAGCTGTTCTTCCTATAGAATTTATGTTACCTTCTTTACACATTGAGCGTGCTGGAGATCTAGCTGATGCACAGACTTTAGTAGAATGTATCAAAAAGATGATTCAACTAGATGAGCACTGAGCCATAACACAATGGATTAATAAGAAGGAAAAGGCTAGGTAGAAGGCATGGCATGACATAAACATAAGGGATAAGAAGTTTGAGATTGAACAACTGGTACTTCTTTATGACTCCAAGTTCTTGTGCCATCTAGGAAAGCTCAAAGTACATTGGTTGGGGCCGTATGTTATCACTTCTATACTTCAATTAAGTACTTTCTAGTTAGAAGCACTTGATGGAACACGACTACTCGGTTACTTTAACGGGAGTAGGCTAAATCCCTACTATAAATAAGTCTTCTTGGTGTTTGTAATAATGTAGTATTGCCATTTAGTTTAGGTTTTCAATCCCGTATTTCCTTCATTGTCGCTATGCTTTGTCAATTTAGTTGTTTTTTTTGTGTAATAAGTGCACTAGCACACCTGAAGCTAATTACTGTATGAAGAATATTTATGCACAGAGAACTGCACATACTTTTAGTGTGGGGTTATTGTAGTAATCCAAGAAAAAGACAGAAAAATACTGGGGGAATTGAAAGATGAAAGGAATAAGTTGCTATGGATGTGCTTTAAGTCAAAGGAAGATTGTTTCTCAAAAGTGACCAAGGATGGAGATGAATGAATGAAAAATATAATGTGAGGTAAGCAAAGGCCATGATAGCTACTAGGAGAAGGTACAGTGACGAGGTATTTGGGCACAGGAGTGCATGCTGAAAAGAAGTCTATGACTAGATGGTAGGAAGGCACGCTAGAAGGTTATATTTGGGCGTGAAGATGTACCACATGGAATGAAGAGATATTTGGTAGGTGAGGAGAAATAAATGCATAAAATTCAAATTCGTGTCTTACGACTCCTTGTGACCCGCATCCCATTTCGCAATCTAACGTCATTACCTAAACCTTACACAATTATTTATTAATTACCTTGTAATTGATAAATCCCCATCACCTCACCTGCCACCTCATTTTTCCACCTCATCATGACCTAGCCCTAATCCTAAACTAACCTAATTAAAACCTAAAACTTGGTCTACACCTACACCCATGACTAAGGACCCCTTTCTCGCACCTAAAACCGACCTTCTAGTCACTTGACCAAGCCCGCAACTAATCTCTCGGGAGAAAAGCAGGGAAGGTGGGCTGTTTTACTAAAAATAGCCTACTTTTTCCTTACCGATGCCGGTTCCTACTCGACCGCCGTCGGTTACGTAACTGCCATCGGTTCCCTGTAAATGGCCTCCCCAAACCAAAAACAAAGGATCGGAATTTCATTTTTGGATCAGAGAAAAGGATTCTTTGAATCAAGAAAGAGCATCAGGAGCGATCGAGAGAGTCCAGACCTTCACTTGACCGAGCAGAGACGAGTGGAAATACCAGAAGTGTTTACAGCAAAGGAGATCAGCTTGCATCTTCGTCAAAACCAGTAAGTCACATCTTGCATGTCCTCTGTTATAACATTTCTTATGCCTTTTGAATTACAGTCCTCATAAATCCATCCCTGAATCCACTACCCAGCATGCATATTACCTCTAACTATCATTCATCTACCTCTCATCACCTTATTTCCTAATACCACCTATATACAGCCTTACAAACAACACAACTACCCCATAAAGCAACTAACCTACAGATCCTAGAACCCACCGGTATCGGTTATCAGTAACCGGCATTGGTTATCAGTAACCGGCATCGGTTCCTCTGATCAAAACCAGAAAACCAGCCTTTCCCCTACCCAGTTCAACGAAGCAACTTAATTGATATTTTACAGTCTTTTGTGTTAATTCATATTAGCAGGGAAACTGACCACCTTCGAAAGGAAGTTTTATATTTCCTGGGCCCAAGGCAGTTTCCTCATTTATTGTCTAATCAAAATCTTGTGGTCTTGTGTTCTTATTTGCAGGTAGTCCTTCCAAGACAAAAAGGAGTTCTTCGCAATCAGCCTGATCTTTCTCTATGGTACGCGCACACCATCTCGACATTCTACAGGTATTCCTCCTAGCCCCTAACCTTATCTGTTTCTAAAAGGAACGAAACATTCCGAGTGAAACATTTTGGCACGCCCGGTGGGACCCATTTTGGGTTTCTTTCTTTCTTACTTGCTTTCATATAGGGAGCATACCTGCTGTTTTCTTCTTCTAAAGATATTCATAAGGTTTTGTATTATTTTGGTAAAAGAACTTGCTTTGTTTTTGCATCTTGCATTAGTGAAAGTCATCTCTTTTGCTTCATCGAATATCATTTTCGATTTGGGTTTAAAACACGTGCATTGCATTCCTGCTTGTTGTTTTTCAATTCTAGTGAACGTAGATTAAGTAACAGGTCGTACACGTGGGGGTGATATCCACGGTATTGACAGGAAATTAATCTTACATTCACTGCACAACACATACCGAATCACTTCACAATTAACACAACAGCTCAAACATCCCCCTTTTTTCCGCGGTATTCCTCCGCCCGATTGAGGTAACCTTATAAGCCAAAACAAACTTGACATTTCCCCTAAGTCTTGTTGTTTAGGATTCTGACATCATTCTACGTCTAAAGGCATAAGCCCACAATAATTAAAATTAACCCTAGGGTTAATCTCTGGATTTGTGTGTGCATCTTGCTTGTTTTTAGTTCTGTTTTCTTTCTCATACTCTGTCTTCTGTGATCAATAATTGGACACGTATACTAAACGTTGTTAAAAATCAAATTAGCAGCCTTTTATATCTTGTTAACCCAGACTTCTTACACCGACATCGGTTACCTGACCGACGTCGGCTATAGTATAACCGACATCGGATACTAGACCGATATCGGTTACTGTCTTCTACAACCCCTGACAAACCAGCAACCTGCCAATTTCACCATTCTAAGGCTGTTTCTGTTCCGGATAGATTGAAACCCTACTGTGAACACCTGTCCATGGTTGTTATCACTCGAAAGCAAGCCGCCGCCATGGTTTCACATGCTTGCTCTGTTTCTTTACCTGAATCACCCCCTTCACATTCTGTGGGGAATCCTACAGACACCAGTGAGATCCCCCAAATTCCTGTAGGAGACAAGGACTTTGCCAAATTTCTGGATGCTAATCCTAGCGCTGTACAATACTATTTGTCTCATGCCCCTGACCGTACGCCTGATGGTCAGCTCTTTGTTGGCATGCCTATTAGTATAGCTGCTCATTTAGCCCCCACTCCGCCTGATAACACCGCCTTGCTTCCGGCACCTTTAGCCCCATCTCCCAATCCGACAGCTTCAGAGGTTCATACGACTCAGATTGGCTTTTCTTTGGCTAATCTTGGACCCCACATATCATTACCACCGACTGCCCCTACCTCATCTCTCTTGCAGACTACTCCATTCATGACTTGCTCTCTGCCACCTATCCACACGAGCTTTCCTTCTCAAGCTCCGCCTACCTTTTCATTCCCATACACGTATCCAGTAACCTCAACACCTTATATGGGACATCCCTATTCTGTCGCCTCAACATATTCATCCTCCATACCTTATCAACACTTAACCCCACCATTGTCCAGTGGAGGCCCTTGGCCCAATTTGCCTCCGTTTGCCACAACCGCACCATCATCTCATCCAACCACAGATTTCATCAAACAAATGATGGACAAAATGCAAAATCTGGAGGCTTCTGTGTCGGGAAGTCGTAGCGCCTTGACATACGAGCAAGTTTGTCGGGAGCCCATTCACCCTTCTGTTCCCCTTCACTCATATCCTCCTCAATGGGAACTACCGAAATTTACTCGTTTTAATAGTAAAGAGGATCCTCAACAGCACTTGCGATCATTTAGACATGCTTGTTATTTGATTGCCCATGATGATGCCTTGCTACTCCGCACATTTCCCATGTCCTTATCAGGACCCGCCTTGGAGTGGTACAGTGCTTTAACCCAGCACTCAATCTTCTCTTTTAACCAACTAGCCCAATCTTTCTTGGATCACTTCTCCATTAACATTGCTAAGAAAGTATCCATCACCGACCTTTATGCCATCCGACAATTCGAAGACGAATCTATCGCAGATTTCGTTGGATGATGGCGTGGCCTTATCAACCAACTTACATATGCCTTGCCTCAGGCTGAACTTATCGAACTTTTCACACGGGCATGTGCTAAGCACATTTCTCCTACTCTTCAAATTCAAACTTTCCGCACATTTGATGAGGCCTTTACCATGGCTCGGAAACTAGAAATTCGAGCCTTAGAAGAAGAGAAATTGCGGTTGCACAACAAAAACCCCAATTTCTGAACTCCTGATTCTACCAATAAACCAAATACCACCACTCCTCACGCGTCCACTTCTTCTAAATCAAAAGGAGCTGTCCACGCGGTGATGGTTAAATCTCAAACACCGTCTAATACCCCACCAAAAACCACCTATAAGTACAAAGCCGAGCCCATCAACTACACTCCCTTGGGAGAAACATATGGTGTGATATTGGAAAAATTGCTCAAAGCAGGAGCCATTACATTACCTCCTGTTAAACCTCATTCTGGGTTTGATTCCACTCGCGCTATACCTTCCTGGTACAAAGAAAATGACTTCTGTAACTTCCACCGCGTGAAGGGACACAGTCATGAGAACTGCAAGATGTTGAAAAACATAGTGCAGGAAATGGTTGACGCAGGGGATATAACCCTCGATAATCCTAATGCCCCTGCCAACCGAAATTTGAAAATCTTCAACAAACCATTCCCGAATCACTCTCCCAACAGTAACACAAACCAGGATATCTTAGCCGAGGAGAGTGTTCATGAGATCCATGCAGTCTTTGATACCCAGCCCAAAGCCTCTATCGAGAAAATTTTGAATCAAGCCTCTTCACTAACACAGGAGCCCGAACCTCCTTTACCACCATCGAACCAAAGTGAAATCATTCCTTTACCCATAAGGGAGTTAACTGCCCAGACTCCTCTTCCCATCGATGAGTCTGCTTATACCACATCCCTACAAGACTGCGAACGGATGTTATCTAATCTATCTATTTCCCAGACTTCCCCTTCTACCACTCTTGTTGCACAAGAGGAAGGTACGCCACTCCTTTTGACATCCTTAGACGAGAAATCTCTTGCACCGAAATCACCAAATTCTTTAACCATGACGGATCCTCTCGAACACGCCCTCTTACCTATTAGTTCTTCATCGCCTAAATCTTTTCAACGACCGGTTGACCTCTTAACATCTATTGATACAGTGCCTCATCTACTCACTGTATCACACCCACAGTGGACTGGAATCACAACCCACCTTTCTTCCGTACCAAATTTACAATTCAAACCTGAAGACTGTCATTCTCCAGAGGATAGACAAATCCTATGGGAACGTTTGAGTACCCCTTATTCTACTCAAATGCAGATGACCGATCCTGAGACCTCCACCATATACCCGAAGTGTTTACAGAAGCTTAAAATGCCCATGTTCTCACCTTCACCCCCCTCACCTCTACCAAATGCCTCGTCCACTTCTATTAACTTAGCCAAATCTTCCCCTACGCTTGGGACCTTACCCATACCCAGTCTAACACACCCGCCTAAGCGACTAGATTTGTCCAAGAATAAAGCCGCCCCGCCACCTAGGAGACACACTCAACCCGTGCCTCTATCACAATCAAAACCATCATCGTCATACCTACCTTCCATATTGGGACCTCATCCTTCCACCTTGCACCAATATATCACACCTCCTGCGTTTTCTCTAAAAAGACATACGCCTTCTGCACCTATACCGAGATCTAAGGGTATATCAACATTATCACCCCACGTATCCTGTCCACCCATCAACCCTAAACAAACTCCATCATCAAAGGATTTATTTTCTGTCACTCCCCTTTCTCCGTGGTTGTTTCCCGCTACCATGTCATCTGTAGCCTCATCATCTAACCAGCCGAACGTAGCTCCTGCGCCAAAGAAACCACGTTTAGTGAAAACCACGTGTCAACACCCCTTGGCTAAACCACCACCCATACGAACCAGCCACGCCCAAACATTACCGAAACCCACACAACCAATACCCTCATCCTCCTCCGATTTTGACCCACTCAAAGGATCTTACGCTAAAATCCTTGCCATGTTGGTAGAGAATGCGACCATTTCCCTACCCCCACTTAGACCTTATGACCCGTCTAAACCTCGGCCTGTAGGTTACGATGAGTCTAAAATCTGTGCTTATCACCGCACACCAGGACATGATGTGGAGGGATGCAAAGCTTTAAAAACCATCCTTCGTCAGTCACCTCTCCCAGATAGAAAGGTTAAGAAAGACAAATTACGAAGGGAGAGACCTTTAGCTTCAATTCCCTCTCCTATACCATCTATCCCCGCCTCACCACGATCTATCATTATTACAACCCCACCTCTTGAAGACCATAATTTATCCCAACCATCTTCCTCATCTCAGGTTTACGAGATTAATATGATTAGTGTTGCTACTCGAGCGCAGAAAAACAATGAGAAAGCGAAAGAAAGCACACCTGCGTCCTCTCTTTCTCCGTCTAGCATCCCGATTGCACCACCACCCAAAGTGGTTATTCGTGGACCCACTTACCCCGTCTCTAATGGAGTTTCCCATCGAGCCATGATCAAACAGCTTCACCAATCACCCGTCAAAATGACACTATATGATCTCATTCAGACTTCTGAATCTCATCGACAAGCTCTCGTTGAAATTCTTCAAGGGATCGAGGTCTTACCTAATGAAACCCTGCCTGTTGCCTCCATTCTAACACCCAATCACGTTGCCTCTCTCACCAAACAACCCACCGCCCCAACCACTTCTGTCTCTGTACCACAAGCTGCTGCAGTCAGTTTCTCTGAAGATGAAATTGTCGATTTTGGTACAGAAGATCCTGACCCTGCCCTGTTCATCTCAGCTTACGTCCGGGACATTCGTGTACGTCGTGTTATGATTGACGGGGGTGCTAGCCTAAACATCATCTCTTCAAAAGCTTTTCAACAAATGAATATCCCTTCTAGCTACATGTGTGCCAACCCCATCATGTTGCGGTCATTCAATGACGCTATTACCTCTACCTTAGGCACCGTGATCCTCAACATTCGGGTAGGACCACGTACTTTACCCGAACTCTTCTATGTCCTTGAGGGAGAGTTCCAATATAATATATTGCTGGGTCGTCCTTGGATCCGGGCCATGGGATGCGTTCCCTCAACCTTACATAGATGCATAAAATTTGAGTACGAGGGGAAGTCCTACACCGTAAAAGCTGATCCTCCCCCCTTTAAAACCTGCAATATGTTATACCGCCCAAATGATGTGCTGGTACCAATCAAGACACCTGTACATTCAACCCAACCATCTTCTTCAAATGTACCTCAACCATGTACCTCAATCGCGCCTACGCCTTCAACTGATGAAACCACCATCGTAAAAACCACTTCCCTTCCCGCAGCTAACATCCCAACCTCCGACCCCTTAGTAGATGTTTTTTCAACGCCTTACGCTGGGGGAGTACCGCCTATATAACGTTAGTTCTTTCCCTACCCCGCAGGAGTACGGACAATTACATGCACATCCCACCTACGACCGTCGCGTGGGGGAGGTAATCTCTTACGGACCACCCCATTGCCGCACCAACCTAACATATGGGGGTGTTGACGCATCCTCCATTACCCCTGAACCTCCTCTTGGTGTGGTTCCCTTCCAATCCGATTTTCAATACTTGACAAATCGTCGTTTCGCCCTCACCTTCTTGACTCGCTGTGCTTGGAAAGGCTTTGGTTTTGGTCTTTATGAACAAGGCCGACATACGCTCATCCCCATCACCACACGCAAACACAATGATCGTAGTGGTCTTGGATTTCCTGAAACACTTACATCAAAAGACACCTCGTGTCAGCTGCCTTCTGGAAGAGAGACGACGTTACCCCTAACAAACCATCATCACCCACTTTGCCATCATCACCCACTGAGTCGATAGATCCTGAATCTATCCCTCCTAACTTTTTTTTTTCATAAATGCTATCTTCTTAGGCCCTCTCACTTATCAACGCGATAATGAGGACCCATCTTCTATCCCCCTTCTATATCCAGACATGATCGAAGAGGACTCACCTTCAATTAACGTTGTTGAGTGTCAGGATGATGACTCCATCCTCACTTACCTTGGCGCGGATGACTCTTATATTCAACGAGCCTTACCATCGGAAACCCAAACCATGCTGAATGAATCTACAATAGAAATCAACATCCACACGGAGGAGGATCCTCACATTGTGAAGATCGGACAATCCCTTAACGCATCAGAACAAGTCACCTTTACTACTTTCCTCCGTGCTCGCAACCAAGCTTTCGCTTGGTCCTACGCTGACATGCCAGGAATTGATCCTACCATTGCCGTCCATAACATCACTCTAAACCCCGATTCCAAACAAGTCAAACAAAAACTGAGAAAAATGCATCCACGCATTGCCCTCTTGGTCAAAGAAGAGCTTCAACGACTTCTTTCTGTTTCCTTCATCTTGCCTATTGACTATCCTCAATGGATTTCTAACATCGTACCTGTCACTAAAGCGACGGGGGGACTTCGGATATGCACGGATTTCCGGGATCTTAACCTCGCTTGCCCTAAGGATGACTTCCCCCTACCTAGTATTGATCAACTTGTTGATCTCACTGCGGGCCATGAGATGCTCTCTCTCATGGATGGCTTTTCAGGATACAACCAAATTTTGGTTGCCCCTGCCGATCAACACAAAACTACCTTCATAACTCCTTGGGGAACCTTCTGTTACCGTGTAATGCCATTTGGCCTTAAGAATGCTGGTGCGACCTATCAGCGGGCTATGACCTACATTTTTCATGACATTATGCACACTATCCTTGAAGATTACGTCGACGATCTTCTTGGCAAGTCTAAACATCGCAGTGAACATCTCGATGTTTTAACCATTATTTTTGATCACCTGTTACAATATTCTGTCCGTCTTCAACCAAAGAAATGTGTCTTTGGTGTCCTTTCGGGAAAGCTTCTTGGTTTTATCGTCTCTTTGCGTGGCATCGAGGTCGATCCATCTAAAGTCAAAGCTATTCTCGAAATGCCCCCACCTACCAATCTCAAACAATTGCGTAGTTTACAAGGTAAGCTCCAATCTATCCGACGTTTCATCTCCCAACTCTCGGATCGATGTCAACCTTTCCATCACCTCCTTAAGAAGGACATTGATTTTCAATGGAGCCAAGAGTGCCACCAAGCCTTTGAAGCTCTTAAAACTTATCTCTTGCAGCCACCCGTGCTTATCCCACCTCAAGACGACCACCCTTTCTACCTTTACCTTTCCGCCACTGACCACGCTGTAGGGGCCATGCTTGCACATCGTGACTCTGAAAATCGAGAACAAGCCGTTTATTATATAAGTCGTACTTTGGTGGATTATGAGACTAGGTATACACATGTAGAAAAGTTGTGCCTAGCCCTATCATTCGTGGCTACCAAGCTCCGACACTACCTTCTGAATCACAAAACTTTCATCATCACCAACATGGACCCCATCCATTACATGTATGCCAAACCTCATCTAAACCAACGCATCGCCCGATGGCTCATGCTCCTCGCCGACCTCGACCTTGAGTTCGTCCACCAGAAATCAATCAAAGGAAAAACCATCGCAGACCAACTTGCGGAAGCCCCTTTACCTGGAGAACAATTTACCAATTTTACATTCCCTGACGAACTCATCGCCACTCTTTCACTCAAGGAGGAGTCATATCCAATGACTCTCTTCTTCGATGGATCCAAATGCCAACGCGGTGGAGGAGCTGGCGTTGTTCTCGTTCCTCTTGACGCCGAGCCTATGCCTCTTTCATTCCGACTCGATTTCCCTTGCACTAATAATACAGCGGAATACGAGGCCCTTGTTCTGGGTCTCCAGGTTGTGCTGCACTTAGGTATCAAATCTATCAATATTTTTGGCGACTCTCAATTGGTAGTCAATCAAGTTATGGGCATCTACCAATGCAAAAATGAGGAACTTCAAAAATACAAACACTACGTGGATTCACTTCTAGCCTTATTTACTCACTATTCTATCCAAACCATTCCACGCTCTACTAACAAATTTGCGGATACTATGGCTTGCTTAGCCTCGCAAATTCCAGCCTCATCAACTGACTCTGACATTTTTGTCTTGGTCCAACAACTCTTTGCCCCATCTTATTCAGCCCCGGTTGTTTGTACGATAAATACTGTGTCTGCTAACTCGCAGGATACTTGGTATAACCAATTCCATGACTACCTTACAACCTCTGTTCTCCCTTCTGACCTTACTAGTACTGGTAAACGTGCTTTTCTTAAACGCGTTTCTCATTATGTAGTTATGGGGGGACTCCTTTATAAACGTGGCTTTGATGGCATCCTCCTTCGATGTCTCACCGGTGCGGAGATCACCCATACCATCCAACAAGTCCATGATGGTATTTGTGGTGGACATTTTAGTGGCCTTGCCGTGGCCAAACGAATCCTTCACCTAGGTTATTATTGGCCTACTCTCAATAATGACTGCTACGAATATGTTAAGCGTTGTGTTATGTGTCAACAACATGCCAACCTTCAACATACTCCTAGCCACCCGCTCCAGGTCGCTCGAGATCTTTGGCCCTTCTCACAATGGGGTTTAGACCTTATTGGTGAGATTCACCCGTCCTCTTCACAACGTCACCGATGGATTATCACAGCAACCGAATATTACACAAAATGGGTGGAGGCTATTCCACTCATTTCAACTAAAAAGGAAAAAATTGTCGAATTCATTAACCATCACATTATCTGTCGTTTTGGTATTCCTCATCGCCTAATAACAGATAATGGTAAATCTTTTAAAAACAAGTTGTTACAAGACCTTTGTGACAACTTTGGTATCAAACTTAGTTTCTCATCGCCTTACTATCCGCAGGCCAATGGTCAGGCTGAATCTTCTAATAAAACCCTAACCAAAATCCTCATGAAAGTTGTCAATGAATCCGGAAGAAATTGGCACGATCACATTCCCTTTTCCCTTTGGGCTTATCGTACTAGCATTCGTACCTCTACTAATGCCACACCTTTTTCTTTGGTATACGGTACCGAGGCTGTTTTGCCTCTCGAAATACAAATACCCTCCCTTAGAATATCTCTTCAGGATATTCTCACCAACGATGATTTCCGCCAAGAGCGGTTAGCCCAATTGGAGCTCCTTGACGAACGTCATCTTACAGCTCTTGATCACCTTCAAATCTATCAAAAAATGCATCAAACGTGCTTATGATAAGCGACTTCATGAGCGTACCTTTAAGGTTGGTGATCTTGTCCTCAAAGAGAATCAACATGTCACCAAACTAGAAAAGAGCAAACGTGGAAAATTTGCTCCCAATTGGATTGGGCCTTACATAATCACTCACACCTATGGATCAGGCACTTATCGTTTAGCTTCGCTTAATGGTAAGCCTGAGCCTGAACCCCTTAATGCCTTGCATCTTCGACCATTCTACTGTTGAATTTAGTGTTATATCACTTCTTATCTACCTGCCGCTCGTCCCTTGAGCTCACATACCACCACATGCACTTCGTTTCCTACACCTCATAATAAAAATCAAGCTCACATAGTTTGATTCTCACCTCACCTAAACGATGCCTTCCCCTTTTTAGTCTAGTCCATGACTTCAAAGTTTTAAAATAAGCCGTATTCTTATGGGATTTTTTCTTGAGTCAAACTTCCTACCAAACTAGATGCTTCACGCCAAAAGAACATCTAGCTATCTAAATTATATATAGACTGTTCCCTCGAAGGACAGCTATATGCCAAATTATTGCTGCTATTATATATAGACTGCTCCCCCGAAGGACAGCTATGCACTAAAATCATATCTGCTACTATAAATAGACTGCTCCCTCGAAGGACAGCTATACACAGTCAGCCTTTATCAGAAGCTTCTCGCATTGATCAGCTTCGTGAAGACCTCAAGAATAGCACAATCAATATCCCTTGTAGACTTCCTGCATCGATCAGTCTATATTCAGTAAAATAAAGGCCTCATTCAAAAGAACTTTTTGGGTCATGGACTTGTCTATTTAGGGTAGGTTCTCTTTCGTCAGAACACTCACTTTGTAATAAATTCTCTGTACCTCAGCTATATCATCCACCTCACCTCACCATTTGTTTCAACTCAAGGGACGTAACGTTCACCCGATATATTGTGATCATACAACTCTTTTCACCTATGGACTTCTCGTCTATGCACGGTACCTAGGGCTTCAAGCTCATTCTATGTTTGGTGGTTTGTTTAGCTCTTTTCACCTACGGAGCACTCTTTCCGCTTTGCCTCGCATCTAGGATTGTGTGTTGATCTTAATCAGGACATGGTTCCCTACCACTTGGGTAGGCTAACTTTCGCTTCCCTTATACCTTTTACAACATCACCAATTCATTTCCGACACCAACAACCTTACCTTACCAATATTAATATCAATATTCTTACCAATCAACCAATTGCCTAAACCATACCAAATTGCCTGAATTCACCTCTCCCTGATCCTAAGGGAGAACTACATCGGTCTGAGGCCCCTCCTTGCTTTGTGCAAAGGGCTATGTAGGCAGCACTTCGGAGACATGGGGTCTCCCAAGGTTAGCTCGACCATCCCCTACCATAACCTATCATGTGTGGTAAATATAAATATTTTTGTGTATTTCTATTTAATCACATTCCTCTTTATCCTTTTTCAAAACACCGAAAGTCAAAACGAAAACATTCTTATTATTATAACTCAAATCAACATACATATCTCATTTTATTTAGACGTTAAACAAATACATCTTCTCTATCATCGACACGAAGGTCGGTACTCTTATTTATTCTTATACCTTGCTAACATTTATTTAGACCCTCACGCCTCATCCCGAACTAGGCGATGATCGTGATCGTCGACCCCTCTCGCCAGGCCTCTCTGTCCTCAATGGTACCACGGCTATTGGTACCCGCCCACTGATCTTCCAATATCTCCTGTAACATATGAATACGCCCTCTCGCATGGAGGACTCCAGCCTCTAGTCTCTCCACCCGTGACTCTGCAACCACTAACAATCCTCTTGTCTCATTCACCTGCATTTGGAGCTGCTGAACCAAACGCTGCAGATGATCCCTCTCTGCTGTAATCACCACTATGTCAGGACGATCACGTACACCTCGCAGTTCTGCTACCCACCATAATCTATAGGCCTCTGTCGTTCCTGCATCCATTACCCTGCGATCGGCTGCTACCTCTTCAGGCCCTTCTAGAGGTGTTGGCTGGGGAGGTGAGAATACTGCCTCTGCATCGATCCCCATATAGGGTCTATAAGCCTGTGGTATGTCCTGCATGAATCCAAATTTTCGCCGCACGCGATCTATAGGAATCCTCTCATACTCACCTGGCATGTGCCCTGCGATCCACCTCAATTGCTCTACACCCCTCAACTCCTCAGCTATATTCTCTGTTACCATATAGTTCCCGTAAGGCCGCCAACAGATATCCGCAATCGTCACCCTCTCCCATACCTGCCTATAATACTCAATGTCACCCGTCATAGCCTGGGATCTTGCCTCTTTTTCTGTTTGGACCCATCGTCTGAATCCCAAGCTCTGTACTCCGGTCCCTCCTGACTGGATGGGTCGGCCTATTGGTCGCACACAAACAATGTGCTTATAGGCCCAACAGTGTAATAAGTATGAACAACCCAGTGTCGTTCTGTGATTTCACCTACAAGCCCATAAACCCCTGTATAGCTCCGCCAAATATGCAGGTGCCCATGCAAACGTCACGTTACTCTCTATCATCTCCCAAATAACACACATCAATGCATTTGGAAATCTTCCCCCTTCCGCCCTCGGTAATGCATAATACCCTACCGCTATCATTAATATTACTGCTAACCTTGTCTCCTCAGGATGTGCTGCATACATTATCCCATACGTAAATGACAAACCTCGTTGTGTTAAATCTCGTGCGTATGGACCAAATACTGCTGTTATCGCTCCCCGTGCCGCACTAGGTAATGCCTGATATACTGGTTTTCCTGTAATTGGGAGTCTCAAAATACGGAACACATCTTCTAATGTTACTGTCATTTCCCCTGTTGGCAGATAGAAGGTATTTGTCTTAGGATTCCATCTCTCAATCAACGCCTGTAACATAGCATGGTTACGTGTGATTCGTGAATAATAGCGGATTCCACTTAACCCCAAACGATTTATCAATGTCCATTCAGTTGGCGTTACATCCACTCGGATTCGTGACAACAGCGCTGGTACACTATCATTCATCCTCAACCCTACCTCTACCTGCATACATCGAAATAACAAAAAAAAAAACCATTCAATTCCTCCAATCCCCCCGGGTTTTTTCTCAAATTCTGGAAATCCCTACAGCAACCGGTATCGTTTACAGCTAACCAGTACCGGTTTGAGTAATCGATAACGATTATCCCTAACCGATATCGGTCCCTGTTACTTTCATACACCTTGCCTAAAACAACCACCTATGACAATAAATTGCTAGTTTATTCCTTTCTGTATACACAGACATACCTGAAACCCTTGATTACCTACCATGTAACACTCACCCCATTTATACCCCTTGTTATCATCTTTTCTTTCTCATATCTACCCACATACTCTCCCCCAGCTTATTCCCAAAACATGCAGTAGTCAAATTACAAACAAAACGTTACCTCTTGGGTTGCAGTAGCTTGAGGTGGCCCTTGTCTTCCCTCTTGTCCCTGCCTGCTGGATGTTTCTCCTCGTTCTAACCATTATCACCACCTTTTTCAAACCTGTCTTTCTGTCTTCTGAATCTCAGATCACAATCACTTTCCCTGTCTCTTTACTCCTAATCACTCAAATCTCTCATGCAATTACATGTCTCAGTCATCAAAAAGCATCGCGTTCGCGTATTTAACTTCTTGCATGGCTCTCAAAATTAGAACTTAAGTTGCCACCCTAGCTTTTTTATTTTTAGAAAAGCTCATACCTAAATAACCGGTATCGGTTATGTAACCGATATCGGTCTACTATCTACCGACGTCGGTTACCTAACCGATATCGGTTATAGACCTATCTTTTTACAACATGGTTCTTTTTCTTCATTTTCTACCTAATTTTTTGTCGCGCCCACCCTTTTTCCTGCATAACAACACCATTATCCATATTTCTCCATCCACCACACATATCATTACAATGTCCAAAACATCATCTATTTTACAAAAACAAACAAACCTTTAACTAAGTCACATCTACACAAAACCAAAAACTCATCATTTGGATCCAACTCATCAGATACATATATAACAATGTCACAAGACCAGCCCACAACATGCAACATTTCATCATATAACATGTCATCCATATATACGTGCAAAAAACGAAAACATCAACATCATCCATATATCAACATGTCAACTAAACTCATCCTACATTCTATATCACAAACCATCGACAAAATACTTAAACACATTTTTGAACACTGCATGTGGATCAAAACATCATCTCTTATATATATATATACAAATTTTCAAATATACAATGTGCCCTGCATCGGGGCCTCTGTGATCTCATCATACAACTAAGTCGGCACGCAAGCCGCAATAACTATCCAAAATCTCGACTTAGCTCGCAGGCCGGTCCCTCATATCAAAAATATACTCGGCTCGCAGGCCGGTATCAAATATACAACCCGTACTCGACTCGCAGGCCGGTATATAATGAATAAATGAATCCATACATGAATAAATGATGGCACGCAGGCCTCTATCAACACAACCGGTTCGCAGACCGGTGCCCATGTCCCTATACAAAAACTATGTGGGGATCCCTCAGCTCTCCCCACCACCCTTAGCACCTCTCCCTGCTGGTCCAGCTGGTCCAGCCCCTCCTGCTCCTCCTGCCTGTGCCATAGCTCTAATTCTGATCTGCTGGGTCCCCGGCCAATCAACCTGCTGCCCTCCTCCTCACTCGGGCCCGCAAACAACTCACTTCTCTAGCAAAACTAGCTCCACCTCACTCAATAAACCTCCAATCTCAACTCTCCACGTCAGCCAAGTCAATTTGGTTTTCAAATAACAAAAGTGACAATGACAAGCCGTATTTTTCTTTTTATAGGTTTTTCACGCCATTAACCGATATCGGTTTCATGTTGCCCTAATGAACCGGTATCGATCCCTTAACCGATATCGGTCACAGTAGAATCGACATCAGTTTTTTCTGCCAACTTTCCCCCAATTTCTTGCCCTTATTTACCATTTTCCCCTTTTTTTAACGCACATATCGCCTATATCCACCTTTGCTGAACACCAATTGTTTACACTATCCGGCCCGACCCAAGGCCTCAACCTACCTATTCGGCCCGACCCAAGGCCTCAACCTACCTATTCGTATTCGGCCCGACCCAAGGCCTCAACCTACCTATTCGGCCCCGACCCAAGGCCTCAACCTACCTATTCAACCCGACCCAAGGCCTCAACCTACCTATTCGGCCCGACCCAAGGCCTCACCCTACCCATTTAGCCCGACCCAAGGCCTCGTCCTACCCATTTAGCCCGACCCAAGGCCTCGCCCTACCCCTAACCGGCCCCGACCCAAGGCCTCGCCCTAACCTCAACCAGCCCGACCCAAGGCCTCGCCCTACCCTACTGGCCCGACCCAAGGCCTTGCCCTACCAAACCGGCCTGACCCAAGGCCTCGCCCTAACAAACTGGCCCGACCCAAAGCCTCGCCCCTACCCTAACCGGCCCGACCCAAGGCCTCGCCCTACAACCAACCGGCCTGACCCAAGGCCTCACCCTAACAAACCGACCCGACCCAAGGCCTCGCCCTACCCTACCCGGCCGACCCAAGGCCTCGCCCTAATAAACCGGCCCGACCCAAGGCCTCGCCCTAACAAACCGGCCCGACCCAAGGCCTCGCCCTACCCCTACCGGCCCGACCCAAGGCCTTGCCCTAATAAACCGGCCCGACCCAAGGCCTCGCCCTACCCTACAGGCCCGACCCAAGGCCTTGCCCCTAAACCAACCCGCCCGCCCCCAAGGCCTCGCCCTACCCATTTGGCCCAACCTAAGGCTGCAACCCAACAACTCGGCCCGACCCACGGCCGTATCACTCCAATACCTTACCCAAAATCAAAACCATCCACTTTTATCCACCCATCCTGTAGTTTTTTGTTCAATCGAGCTCACCTGTTCGTGTTTTAGCATGATTAGGGTCCTTGACTTGATCTGTCGACCAACTTTGCTCAGACCTAGACCGTGACGTTTATATCAACCAAACCAACCATTTGGTACTACCGGACATGCCTACACGTTCCTGTACCTTACCTGTTATATACCCTGGAGCTACTTCCTATGCCTTGGATACCAGGATTATATCACCCTTGTTTGGATAAACTATCGACTTTTGCCTATGCACTACTGGTTTGCTCGTCAAATCATGTACCCTAGTCGTACTATTGCATTTTACCATGTGTCTACTTGCTTGGACCTACCCCACCATCTTACCATCCCCTCTACCCCATTTACCCTTTATCAACCCTATCCCTGATTTCCCGTTCACTCAATCTGTGATAGATTTGAGGGGGATTACCTATACCCTTAACAAGGGAAACCACTTCATATTATTGTCCGTGCAGCTTTACAAAACAAGCTACACGACAATAAGGGGCTAATGTAGACACCAAATTTTGTGTCTTACGACCCCTTGTGACCCGCATCTCATCTCGCAACTTAACCTCATCACCTAAACCTTACACAACTATTTATTAATTACCTTGTAATTGATAAATCCACCATCACCTTACCTGCCACCCTCATTTTGCACCTCATCATGACCTAGCCCTAACCCTAAACTAACCTAATTAAGACCTATGACTTGGTCTAGACTCACATCCATAACTAATGCCTCCTTACTCACACCCAAAACCGACCTTCTAGCCACTTGACCAAGCCCGCAACTGATCTCTCGGGAGAAAAGCAGGGAAGGTGGGCTATTTTACTAAAAATAGCCTACTTTTTCCTTACCAATGTCGGTTCCTACTCGACCGCCATCGGTTACGCAACCGCCATCAGTTCCCTGTAAATGGGCTCCCCAAACCAAAAACAAAGGATCGGAATTTCATTTTTGGATCAGAGAAAAGGATTCTTTGAATCAAGAAAAGAGCATCAGGAGCGATCGACAGAGTCCAGATCTTCACTTGACCAAGCAGAGACGAGTGGAAGAAACCAGAAGCGTTTGCAGCAAAGGAGATCAACTTGCATCTTTGTCAAAACCAGTAAGTCACATCTTGCATGTCCTCTGTTATAACATTTCTTATGTCTTTTGAATCACAGTCCTCATAAATCCGTTTCTGAATCCACTACCCAGCATGCATATTACCTCTAACTATCATTCATCTACCTCTCATCACCTTATTTCCTAAATACCACCTATATGCAACCTTACAAACAACATAACTACCCCATAAAGTGACCAACCTACAGATCCTAGAACCCACCGGTATCGGTTATCAGTAACCAGCATCGGTTATCAGTAACCGGCATCGGTTCCTCTGATCAAAACCAGAAAACCAGCCTTTCCCCTACCCAGTTCAACGAAGCAACTTAATTGATATTTTACAGTCTTTTGTGTTAATTCATATTAGCAGGGAAACTGACCACCTTCGAAAGGAAGTTTTATATTTCCTGGGCCCAAGGCAGTTTCCTCATTTATTGTCTAATCAAAATCTTGTGGTCTTGTGTTCTTATTTGCAGGTAGTCCTTCCAAGACAAAAAGGAGTTCTTCGCAATCAGCCTGATCTTTCTCTACGGTACGCGCACACCATCTCGACATTCTACAGGTATTCCTCCTAGCCCCCTAACCTTATCTGTTTCTAAAAGGAACGAATCATTCCGAGTGAAACAATATGATAGATTTTGTCATTGTCAAATGAGATTTGGAGCCATAGGATTTACTTTCAATCTTTGGAAGAATAACTCCTCTCTTTACTCTCTTATAGGAAATATTTTTTTAGGCATGAGAGTTACACATCACTCCTATATGTACCCTCTTTTTTGATCTATGAGAATGAGCATACCTATTTTTTCCATGCATGATCTAGGGTATAATTGAATCCAGCTATGGTTTGATTCATAGAGTTGTAGGGTTGAAGAGGAGATAATTGCAAGGTAGAAATGGAACCAAAGAAGGCATCTACAGTAGCGGTAAAAGGAAAGAAGAAGGTAGTCATTGAGGAAGAAGAGATGGCACCTAAAATCCATTTTTTAGAAATGCAATACCAAGGAGTCATCAACGGCCAAGAGTGGGATTCACCCATTAGAAAGAGAAAAGTGAGTGAATATAATCACAGGACTTTGGAGAACAAGAAGGAGCTCGATTCCTTACTCATGGATAGAACAAATAAGCGCATGACAGATGACATGGTAGTATATGATGATGCAGGTGAAAATATTTTAAAGAGAATTGGGGTCTATCAGTTATATGAGATTCCATATTTCAGGAAGTATGAGCCCTTGTATCAGTGGCTCATGATCAAGGTACATGAACACTTCTTATACTTTACAGGATGTAGAGTTAGGATTTCATCTGCACTTGTCTCATCAGTGATAGGTCTGAAGGCCATAGGGGAAGACATAAAAGGTTACCTTACAGATAAAGCTATGATTGTAAAGACCAAATAGGAGTTGGGATACCTGAAGGGTCCACGCCGAATGGACATAGATAAATTGAAGAATTGTCCAATTGTACAACCTGTAGCACACTTGGTTACCATGCTAAATGATCAGGAGTGGTGGTCATAGGTAAACACTATGTGGTTACATGTGGCGCATATGATGTCAGAAGGGACAATGTACAACATTGCAAGCTATATTGTAGAGAAAATAGTCGAAGACGCGTGCACAAGAGGGAAGATCAGCTTTGGGGCTGTTCTACTATCACTGGTCTTCATGGAGATTGGAGTACCCGATAGAAAAAAGGAGAAAATATGGGAATACCCCATGGAGAACAAGTCCCCAGCTGAAAGATTTAACAAATACCTATACAAAGGGACCATGACAGATGAAGTAAATAAAAGGTCAGATAAGTGGTATGACAGGCTCCACGCGACATTTGGGGAAGAGTGGTGCATCCCTAAGGACCTACCAGCAATAGTAGGGAAACAAGTTTAGTTTTCTATATATCAGCATTTCTGCATCACATGCTTTCCAATGAAAGATGGATTCTGGAGCCCTTGGTGTAAGTTACCTTACACATTCACTGTAAGGTATTTTCAAGAATCTGTTCATAGATTTACAGACACGTGTTGACTGATCTTCAATGCAGATAAGGTAGACTGCAACTACCATACATTGAGGAAGAAGTATGTATATCTTGGCAAAAGTACATATATAGAAAGAATCATTTTAGAGGTTCTGAATATCAAACCAATAAGTTTGGCTATAGCAGATGTGGGGATAACATTGGTGTATCTCCAGTTAAAGCTAAAAATGGAGAATAACAAATATGTGGAAGGTGATTTCACACTTCCAACACCACCAAAGGGTAAGCATATAGTGGAGAACATCCCAGTGCCTAAGCCCACATAGCCAATTGAATTACAGGATGAGGAGGAGCATGAAGATAGTGGTGGTTTGGAGCATAGGGGTGGGAGACATCCTACGAGTCAGAATGAAGCTGAGCGCATTGTTAAACCACCTTAGCCACAAGAGGGGGATGATGAGGACCTGAATGCAGCCCAAGGGGAGCACATGTTTTTTAAATACATAAGAAGGTCCCTCGCCTGATGGATGATGAAAATCAGCAAGAAGTTTTCCTGAATAAGATCTACTTGAAGAGGAATTATAATCTTCAATAACAAGATGCTCTCCTTCACATTCAACTATGGGGATCTCTTTCCTTGCAACCAAATCACCAACCACTTTCCACACTCTTCTTCCTTCTAGTTCTGAGCTTCTTGATTCAGTGAGCAACTTCTTAGAAGAGTCCTTGATGAAGAGGGATCTCCTTCCCTCCAGCTTGACAGATTTAAACAACAAGTTTCAAATGACAGAAATGTGTAAGACAAGTGGTATTTCAAGATCCAAACAGCACGGAGTCGCCACTAAGGATTTCCACCTTAGTTGTGCAAGAAAGCACTAAAATATTCTGTCAAATGTATGTTATGACTGAAAAATTTGCAAGGATTTACAAATCAGATCTTCTTCTTCTTGATTCAACCAAAAATAATGCATCCAAATCATATAAACTACTGGTAAATGAGAAGAGCAGGCTGAGTTTGAAATCTTTTTTACCCATTAAAACATGCAGATCTAAAGTATGAAATGATATCTCAAGAATGTAACAGCTCAAATACTTGATCACACAAATGCTAAAACCTTTCAAACACTTCAAAACCACCAAGAAATTCCAAAAACTCCCTAGCGGTGGCGCCACTCGGGTGTTGGTATCTAATTTTACTCTCCTTCACAACTTGAACAACATCATAAATTTGCACAAGACACTCAAGGATAGATAGATGTTTTGTATGTCGTTAGTAGCCAGGGAAGCACACCTATCTGCTTGTTTGCATTCAAGAATTGATGGAGTGGATAACACCTTCAAGAGGGTTTTGATCTAACCCTCACTATTTTAGGTTGTGCCTATCAACTAAGGCAAGAGAACCTATATTGCAGCCCTTATATGGTAAGGAGATGGAGATATCCTTGTGTTTTGCATATGATATGGAAGAGGCTTTGTGAAAACATGATCAAGTATCCATTATCCAAACTCAAAGGATTTGTCACTAATAAATGATGGAAATGTTATCAAAACAAAGCTAGAGTTGCTAAAGACATGATAAAACCCTGGTCAACTTTATGCATTTTAGTGAAAGGATTGAACTCTTTTGGGGACACGCAATGCAAATGTAGGGGTATTGTAGGTAGGATGAGTTAGTTTAAAATGAAATTCTGATGAGAGATGTTAGGAAAAGAGTATCTAGAAATCATCACCTTCTTTGGGAAGCTTTGCAAATGAATTACAACACCTAAATAACAGAGATGTTTCAATGAAATTGAAGTTCTCTTTCAACTAGGATGTGTGCACACATGGATGCCCAAATCTACACTATTCCATACAAACTTTGATAACCTGCCACAAAGGCTTGAAGCAAAATATCAATGAAGCATTTAGAAACCCTTGTTAGATCATGACCTAAGGTATACCCAAAGGTTTACAAACATCCTCAATTTACAAGGAAGGTAAGATGAATTTAAATCTATTTATCTTCACTCAAATGAATGCTCTTCTGAATGGAAGATTTTAGATGCCTTCAAACCCTATATAAGAAATGAGACCATGTATGACCAATAAAGATCCCAAACACAAGATTTCAACATGAGCATGAAACACAAATTGAAAACATATAGAAATACAAGTGTATGCAAGCTTTGCCAAGAGATAAAACCAGTTAATCTAAGAATTTTTATCAAATATATCAGTAAGGGAATGTTATTTAGACAATCTCAAAGATTTTTAATGGCTTTACAGATGAAACCAACTCAACATGATGAACATTTGATGCAAACAGGAATCAAAAATGGCTCTTAGGTAGTTTCTCTAAAAAAAAATGGACTTCTTCCAGTTTTCCTCGTGAAAATTCTTCTTTCTCCAAAATTCTCCACCAACCTTACAAAATGCCTCAAAAATTTATATAATATTCCCTATGCCATCTTTGATCCTTGCATCCCAAGCAAATAAAATGCCAAAGGGATCAAATTTGTTACAAAACCCTATCCATTTGATGAAAAATGATATAAAACTGTAAAACAACTCGCAAAATGCCAGAGATGCACAAATATTTTAAAATATTTCATGGATTTGGATCCTTATCCATCCCAAGGTAACATTTTTGTCATTCCACCATGCCAGCATGCATTTGCAATCATTTTCCACCCTTTTCCCTCATCATTTTTAACTCTGCAACTTTAATTTTTCACTTTTCACGTTTTTACATGGGCCGAGAAAAATATTTCATGAAAATCACTATAGGGCACCGAAATAACTCAAATGAATGATGTCATTGCATCCAAAATGTTGAGGGGATGTAATTTCATATAAAATTTCATGCAGTTTGGTGCAAAAATGACGATTCCAAGCATCTTGGAGCTCCAATGGCAGCAAGAAACAAAAACACTCAGCAACCGTTGATTTAAAATCAACTTTAAATTTCTGCCCTCCACGTGTCTTGATGAGATTCGACATGTCAGCTCAAAAATATCTTCTTTGACTTTTGGATAAGGTGGACATGTGTCCAAATACCATTGGACTGGGCATCCAACCTTAAAAATGCATTTCGAACCTTTTCTGACCTCAGGAAAATTTTGAAAATTTTCCCTGCATGCCCCCTTGGACACGCTATGTGTCCCTAGGTGGACCCTACCAAGATCCGCGGGACAAAATAAATTTGTTTTCTCCTTTTGTGAAAAAAGAAAAATTTCCTTAAGAACCTCCATGGGCCCGAATGCTCGCTGCTTCCTCCACCACATGGCAGTCTCCCATTTGCTGCAGAGCCAACCCCTCATTTTTTCCTTCATTCCTCTGTGAGTAAATAATCCTCCCACGGGCCTGAGCTTCCCTTTTTAACTTTTGAACAGTGCCACGTGTCTCCCCTTAATTGGTTGTGGGGAGACACCTCCAAATTTTCTGCAGGTTCATTTTTCCCTTTGAAATTTCTTGCCAAAGTTTGTAAATTTTCCAACATTTCTTCCGCGCTCCAAATCTCCGCCAAATCCGGGACACGTGTCCTCTTCCTATTCATTGCGGGCTCCCAGGAAAATATTTTCCTCTAGCATTTTGAAGCCAAAAACTTCAAATTTTTCTAAGTCCCCGCTTTTCTGTTTGACCTCCATGGACACGTGTCCACAACCCATTGGGCGCGGGCCCTCGGGTCAAAAATTGACATTGAGAATTTTTCCAACATTGAAGAAAAATTCTAAGTGACCCCAGCCACCTGCTGGTCCATTTGACCAATCAAATCATGCCACGTAGGCATACTACTGTAGCAAATGTGGGGTCACAGAGTAAAATTTTCCTTTTGCTAAAAGTCAGAAAATGACAAGTTGTAATATTTTCCTGACTGCTCCCGGCCAATAGCAACCTGCCACATTAGCAATAACATATAAGGATAATTTTGATAGGCAGATGACACCTGTATGCCTGTCAAAATGTAAAAAATGCAAGGGATGCCCTAGAAATAAAAAAAATTCATAAGGAAGGAAAAATTTTCCATTTTGAATCTAATGAATCATGATTTCACGATGATTTAGGCCTGGGGATTAGGATTTTAGCAACAAATAACTCAAATTCGATCTATTTCAATTTTTTCATGATTAGGGCAAGGAAAAAATGACACAACCTGTGTAAATGAAAAAATTAGGGCACAACAAAGGGGAAACATGGATTTTGATTCAATTTAGGGCAATATGAGGGCACTTTCAATGCATTCAAATGGAAAACACGAATTGCAGGCCACTAGATAGAACAAATGAAATTTTTTGAAGCAAAAATGGAACACAAAAATTAAGGCAAAGTGTGCAAACCTAGAAATTACACCAACAAGCCACAAGAGGGGGATGATGAGGACCTGAATGCAGCCCAAGGGGAGCACATATTTAAAATAGTATTCAAGAGAACAAGGACCCAAGGTGCTGCTCCAACCACTGTGTGCAAATCACCCTGACTCTCCCCACAAAAGGAAGAGACCGCACAGAGGAGGAGGAAGCTGAACTTGAATGAGGAGGTGGAAGAATCAAAGGAAAGCGCACCTACATCCCTACACTTCTAGAGCACACAGAAGAATAGGGTAAGGCAACAAAGGAGAAGGAAGAACAAGATAAAAGACCAGAGGAAACAACTGCAGAAGGTGTTTAGGATATGGAGACATAAGTCCCAAATTTGGAGGCTAGAGTTCCTAAGCAGTAAAGGTCTAGAAGGACAAGTGGGGAGCACATTCCACCAGCCATGGGGTATGTAGAGGATGTAGGAAAAATTTTCTATGCCCACTTCTAGAGCATGATCGTGCAGAAATATTTATTTGGCTGGGTGTTGATGGATGAGGATATGGCAACTGTGCGCACACAAAACAAACTATTATGGTCAATGCATACCCACATGGATGAGCATGACTTTGATGTGTGTAAAGATTCATGCGTTTCAAGGTGATTGAAGAAGGCACCTCAGGCTAGACACATGATAGTAAAGCCTACTGTCATGTAAGATGAGCAGGTCAGCAATGCACTAGTGAAAGTTTCTACTAAGGTGGCTAGAAGAAACATGGACAAAAATACCAAAATCAAAGTGCTACATGAAGAGTTGAAGGTGAAGGACATAGAGATAGTGTGCATAACATAGGAAAGGGACTTTACGCAGAGGAAGAACAAAGTGTTCATAAGCATCACAAAGGAGATTGGGGACAATGTAATCAAAGCAAGGCCACACTTGGAACCCAAGGTACCAAAGATGTTTCCTTTAGCGATACACTATGTGGGAAAGTTGGTGGACTTGATGCTCAAAGATGAAAATCTACGTATGCAAGCACCAAAAAGAGCAGAACAAGATGTCGAATAGGTGAAAGCATTTATGATGAGAAAGATCACATCTTATGAATGGCTATTGTAGGAATTACAATAAGTATTGAAGAAAGTAGACCAGGCTTTAAATATATGCACAATTCCAGAGGCGTTCATCAACATTAAGACCTTGGAAGAGAGTAGTGAGGTCTAGAAAGCAATGAAAGATGAGACATTGGGCCACACAGAAAGGTTATCAATGGTTAAACAGAAGTGCGAGGCCCTGGCAATAACACAAGAGATGCACAAGAACTAGATGGAAGAGCTTGGAAAGATGATTGTGCAGAAGATGGCCCTTTTGGAAGGACGAATGACATCCATGTCTAGTGTTATGTTGGTTCTACAAAATGAGAAAGGAGAAATTGCAAGGGATGAGTTGGAATCCATTATTGTGGACATCCTCGAGAAAGCAAACAGGCACTCGCTGAATGGCAGGTTTTTGAGGCTACAATAAAAGAGGAGTATCCAGAGATGATACTAAAAACTGATACAGAGGAGGTTACGTAAATAACCTCATAAAAATTCTTTATTTATCCACCTTCTTTCATTCTTATTATTTCATTGTTATTCTTTCCTTCAATTTTTTGGAGATACCCATTATAGGGACGACAATGAGATTAGTGTGGGGTAATGTTGATAAAAGAACACTTGTCTAAAATCACATGAGAAGTCTACATCGGATAGAAGGCCCGGAACCAAGGGCACGAAAGGATAGGAAGGACCCACATGCGGATGGCAAGTTCGGATTTAAGGACTTAGATGATTTTGAGCATAAGGATCTATTTTTGGAAGATGGCATGTGGACTACATCACCGATGTAGAGACATGTGCGCCATGCATTGTATATATTTGGAGAAGTGGTTCAAAACGTCTATGCATGGAGACAAGTTAAGAATAGAATTGACACTTTAGTTAATTTCAAGAGGACTATAGATAGCGCACTTGCATGTGTAGCTATGATTGTAAAACGATGTGTGGCTAACAATATCATGTAATCTATTTATGGAATAGTTGAGTGGTGAAGGGAAATTCCCCACCATATATATATGATGTTAGGTGCATAGTAGATGTGTGTATCACAGAGAGTGGTGTATGTATGATTCTGGATGTATGAATGTGTGTATCAGATTCATATGCAAATTGATATAGAATGACAATATTGTAAGGAGCTTTTATATTTACTAATAGATGGAAGATATTGGTTGAACCTAAGTGTCATTCTATGTAATTGAGCAGTGCATGTTTATGGTAAAATCATGATTATTGTTTAAAGCTTGTTCATTAATAGATCTGAGGATAGCATGCATTATAGAATGATGGATTATTTATGAATCTATATGTTTCTACCTTCATCATGTTAACATCCTGTTACAGCAACCCTAAAGAGGGACCTGCTACCTTTGCAAACTTTGGGTGAGTGCTTAGTCTAGGCTGAGTGATGTGCCAGCACGAATAGGGTGCTATCTTGCAAATTCTAGGCTGTATCAGTAAGATTCATCACATGGGCTATTGCTGGCCCACTTTAGAACATGACGCTATATAGTATGTATGTAGGTGTAAAAAATTCCAAGAATTTTCACATGAGATCCATATTTTTGCACAGGATCTACAACCCATAGTGACACCTTATCCCTTCTCTACTTGGGATCTTGATCTGTTAGGAAAGTTCTCTCCCTCATCGTAGGATGGCCATAACTTTATTATCATGGCCATTTAGTATTTTACAAAGTGGTTTGAGGCCATGCCTCTTACTACTATACCTGGATATGTGATTTCCAAGTTTATTTTAAACTAGATCATCTGTAGATATGGAGTCCCAAAATCCATTATATAAGCTAATGAAATGCCTTTCTAAAATGAAGAGGTGTGGGAATTATGTGTGCAATTAAAAATATCCCGTCACATAACCTCTTTTACTATCCTGAGGATAATGGAAAGGATGAAGCTAAAAATAACACCTTAAAGTACATCCTCCTTAAAACAGTTAAGGAGAACAAAATAAATTAGCACCTAAAGTTATTTCTGAGCTTGTGGGTTGATAGGAAATTGGTGAGAACACCCATGGGGGTGACCCCCTACTCTCTAGTCTTTGGATCTGAAGTAGTCTTACAATTAGAGGTTGAGTTACCTAGCCTTCATAAATTGTTACAAGGCATTTTGGATGAAGATGGATATCGAGAAACAAAATTAGTTGAACTAAAAACTCTTGATGAAGGTTGAATTAGAGCTAAACAACATCACCGTGTATATGCTGACATGATGTGTCATTAGTATAATAAGAAAGTGTATGAATGAGAAATTTACGTAGGAGATCTAGTACTAAGACTTGATAGCCAGATTGACAAAAATACTGGTGAAGGAAGGAATTTTAGACCCAAATGGTTAGGCCCATACCAAGAAATAGAAGACTTTAAGAATGGTGCATACCACCTGTTTATTCTAGAAGGAAAAGAATTCAATGAATCAGTTAATTTGCTTCACCTTGAATGATTTTATGCATAATTCTCTTGTATCTCCACTTATACATTATTACATCCATGTTGTATATAATTTTCAGTGTCATATTGTGAAATTGTAAATCAAGAAAATTACTTTTCAAGCAAATTTTAAAACTTCTGAATGTTAGCAAAAGAATTTAATCATATCTCTTCAAGTATCCATCATATTATCATCAAAATGTTCTAATATATATTTTAAAATTACTGGTGGCATGAGATTAGGAAAGGAGGGAAGTGCCCTTGCTCGCCTATATATTTCCTTCAGTGATGAGCCCATGCTTCTTACTAGTAGTGTGGGGAAATATGTAGGGGGTCTCGTCAAACAAGTCAATAATTTGTAAATAAATAAATAAATAAATAATGATTTGAAGTCTTAAAAATTCCAAGAAAGTGAGTTAGATGTGTATGTTACAAGAGATTCAATCCTTAAAACTAGATTTTTTCAAACAAAAGGCCATCTACGGATCTAAGTCTAGATAAACTTACAAGAAAAACACATTCTGAACTAGTTAGTTGACCATTCTTAGGGTTGAGTTGTAGGTTCCTAATTGGATATTTGTCAAAATATTGTCTTCTGATCACCATCTTCCTTCATCAAATTCATACACCTCATGTCTTTTCTGGATTTGAGTGATGAGCCCCCACATCTTACTAGTTGTGTGGAGTTAGGAATAGAGTGGGTTCATTTTCTTATCATATCACATTCATCACATTTTGCGAATGAAACGGTAAGTACTGAATATTGCTTGAAAACCAAAGTATCTAATTAATTTTTTTTCTCATGTACATACATACATACATACATACATATATATATATATATATACATATATATATATATATATATATATATATATATATATATATATATATATATATAAAGAAATAAATTATTTTTTAATGTATTTACATCATCATCATCTATAACATGCATCCATAAGAGCATATAAAAAAGCATTAGAAATTCTAAACATCTAAGAGTACACAGATGAGACAAATCAGGAATGAGTCAACTCTTGCACATAATAGAAAAACCAAAAAGAGATGTATATATGTATATATCAATATGATCAGGTCAAGTTTGTACACTATGTCATCATACTCTTGTGAGTGTGGTCAAAACACTCATCTATGAGCCAAAAAATAGAAATCAATAATATATATATATATATATATATATATATATATATATATATATATATATGGCCCCTAACCCTATCTCTGTGATCCCACTAAAGGTGTATTATGAGTTCCCCTACTGCAACTCCTATGGTGGGAATGAGAGCCTCCATGTGTTGATCAGCAAGAGTGACCATGAGATGGGGTGGGTGATTTGCTAGTGGTGGTAGCCTCACTGTGAGGATGGCCTCCCCATTTTATCCTCTCATCCAGCTCATATCCAATAACCTCAAATCTCATATGGATCATGGCTATAGCAGCATGCCATGCTAGCACAAAAAAACTAATGTGGAATTCAACCATCACTGGTTTCCCAACATCTGCAAGCAGTTGATCCCGAGTCTTCCTTGTAGGGAGTGAAAAATTTTCCAAGATAATCCAATGAATAAAATATCACTAGCCATCCACAGTACATATAAAACACAAGTAAAACAATGATGAGTTAGAAAATTTTGAAAAAAAAAAAGTGTTTAGTTCACCAACAAGTCTAGTCTAAAAGTAGAGTTGAGAGAAGAGTATTATAATTACTCAAATCTCCTGGCATCTAGGATGGATCAACTAGTGCTTGTGGTGGTATGGGAGCTACATCACCAATATAATCTACTCTCCTCCTATATCTCATGCACCCCTCTCCCATCTATAGATCGAATCGTCATCCCCTCCTCCTCTGGCTGTCAAAGGGTGCTCAGAATGCAATGTCTTAGCCTCATCCCTAGCTATTGTGGAAGCCTCTCCAGTAGCCACCCACTCTAATTCACTCTCCTCTTCTCCTTCCTCCTCTATCTCCACCTTGGTCTACTCCTTCCTCCTCCATCTCCACCTTGGTCTACATCTCAGCCTCCTCCTCCTCCTCTCCCTCCTCCCCAGCTTGTGCAAGTGTGGTCTCAATCTATAGGACGACATCGGTTTATCCGGATCTAGTGAAATCTATGGATTTCTGATTAGAACTCCAGGTGTAACAATGGTCCACTCGAGCTTTCCCTTCGGGTCATCTCTAGCCTCTCGGATCCCTCGATATACTATCGGGACTTCTGAGAGGTCATTGATGTAAGGCAATCCAAACTACTATGGCATTTTTTCAACTAAATGAGTCTCTACCCTGCTAGTCCAATCCACTATGTCATGGATATGTATGTAGTCATAAAAACACCCTCGTCACCCCATAGGCCTGTTATGTCTTGGTACAGTCATGTAACCATGTCATATGTAGTAAGTGTGGAAACTAACTGATGTCACCCTCTGAGCGGGGCCATATTTGTCCATCTCGCTGCTCTAATAGCCTTGGGAACACCTATCCCAATTCCCTTATAGTAGGGGACCATGCATTCATAAACCTATCTCATAACCAAGGTTAGATGACTAATTTCATTTCCATTCAATTGAAAAAATTTGTATAGATCATGATAAGTGGTGCCTAGGATGTCAATTCCCCACACACACATGTGGCAATGCTACTCAGTGCTATGGATAATAAGAACCCAAAAATAGAGTAACTTATCCCCATCCTTATCCCCAACCAAGTAAAAATACAAAATACCAATGATGGCCTTGCACAAGGTAGATATCAGAGTGAAAGCAAAAAATAATAGTTTCATCCCTTGCTTGGCACCCATGTTAGGTTCGTACACATATCCCATGTATGCAACCTAACTACGAGAGTGTACCTTTGAACTCACACTAGTCAAAACCAACTTCTTGCCAGTGATAAGAACCCCCAGAATTTAGTAGAAATCCTCTAAGGTAATTTTTCACTCCTCTCTAAGTCCAGGTAGCTAGAAAGTGTGCTGGTCTGCATCTCAAAAACTTAGTAAGTCACATAGCAAATGGTTGGCTGGAGAATCTAGCTGCTTGGGATATCCTCCATATCTCAGCCTTGTAAAGTAATTCCCTCTCCTCTGGAGTCAATGCATCCAAGATAGGGGCAACCAGTCACACTCTCTAGCTCTACTCCATCTAATATACTTACCCTACATTCATAAACATCAAAAAGGGCAAGTTAGAATCATAAAATTGCATAATAAGCTCACCAAAAACATCATAAAAATAATTAAAAACCATTTTTTTTTATCATACTTAGTAAATTATGGGAGTTGCCTTAGAAATTACACAACCACCCCTCTCTGTAGAGAGGTGATTACATAACCACCCTTCTACGTAGAAAAATGGTTGCGTAACCACTATGGAAATTCCACTTTTTCCCTTGACCTTTTTGATGGCTAAGTAATTGACACAACAGTTGTGAAACCGCCACTCTATGTAGAGCGATGGTTATGACGTTATCGCACTGGTTCTATCCGCGAATAGCGGGTCATACCCAAGCGCTAAAAAATTTCAAAAATAAAATTAAATATACCTTTTAGAGTAAAATAAAAGCACATACCATGTGGAGCCCCCTAGTGAACATTTTAACTGCAAAATTATCAAAAATTTCCCCCCTACATGAATTTTTTTACATTTTAGGGTAGAAATAAATAAATACAAATAACTCACCTTTTCATGACCCACTGCTCCTTATGCTGGTTAGGCTGCCCTCATGTTAGAGAACTCTTCATTTTGACTATACTACCACTCGAAACCATCACAAGTAATGCAAATCTCAAATTTTAACCAAGTGGGTAAGTGTAAATGATTTCTAGAAATAGTAATTTGATATATATATATATATATATATATATATAGCATGTTTTAACTCTATTTTGAGTGTGTGTGTTATTCAGGGTGGGAGCACTGGCATAAATATATTTCTATCCCTGCCGATATGTTAATTCATCTCATTATTTTATTTTGGTATGCTTTGTCAATTATGTTTTATCTGCACTTGATTCCTGTTTTCTTCTCCTAGGTGGTAGGAAGCTTGGATTGGCATATTAGCAACACACGAATGTGTTAGGTATAATCTCTAACCTTCCCATTTTAGATTTCCATACTCGGGCTCTATGTTTTACTTCTATTCATGACTAAAATGATTCTTCGAGGGGGCAATATGTACACATCCAATTGTACACGGTGCAACATTGTTGAAACGGTTCAAATCCCCAATGATGATAAAAATAGTTTCTAGTGATATCCAAGTCAAAATTTGTGTAGCTTACTTTACTTTGCTTTTCCATTTTCTAGCTTTTTCTCACTTTACTTAGTCATTTTATAGCTTTTCCTTATATTTCTTTCCTTTAGTTATGGAACCGTGCCAGTGGTTATGCAACCATCTCAACCGTTGTGTAATCACCGGTCTACACTTAGCAACAATTACGAAACTACCACGATGGTTGTATAACCACCAATCTGTACAGACCAATGGTTATGTGCGCATTTAATTGAGCCTTTCCAACATTTTCTGGATGCTTGTTGCTTCCATAAAAATCATTTTTCACGCACATTTCTTAACCAAATCAACACTTCTTGGTTTCCAAGTGGGTTGGACCAATTCTCTGCTAATTTTCTATAAAAACCAAGCCTTTTCTAAAGCATTAGTTGGATTAATTTGTTTTGGAATTGAACCATCATGCTGCCAAAATCTGGCCAAGAAGTACACAAGAAATCAAAGTTCATTTTCCTTGTTATTCTCTTACTTTCATTTCTACTAGACTATTTGCAAACTAGCTATCTCCAACAATCCTTCATCTCCTTCTACACATTACAAGCATAGTTCCTTGGACATGTTTGGATATCACATTGGAAAATAAGCTGAGGGGATAAAAAATCACATCCAACATTGGATTTTTATATGTACTACATTTCCAGGTTAGAGGTGTTATTAAATTCCTAGAAGCTTACTTCATTTATTAGATAGATTTCAATTCATAGTTGTAGTAGTTTTACATTTGTGTCATACCCCATCAAATCTACCTTGGATGAATATATAATTTTCCTAGATGCAGGTGCAATTGTATAGCTTATCATGCTTGACTTGATTAAAGTAGGGTATAAACAATATGTTTATTGTTTAATCAAGTTGATTTCATTATCTAGAAGGTTTATAATGATGACTTGATTTTATTTTGTAAAATTGCTTCTTGATCGATCTTATACTGATGTACTTATTTTCACTTCTGCAAATGTGTGCAATATTTTTGATTTTATGATCTTGGTAATGTGACTAATTTCGAAGTCCCTTGTTGGGAAACAAAGGTATATTTGATAATAGGGTCATAGACCTAGGCTCTTATTTAAGTCTTATTATAAAAATCCATTACATGGCATTCAAACCATTGTTGACTAGTTCAGAAAATGATTAAAAATCATGTCATATCGACAAAGAAATATAAACACACACACACACATATGCACATATGTGTGTGTGTTTTAATACAGGAGTACATATATATAATAATTGATATATATATGTATATAGGTATATACATATATAAGTGTTATTGCTTATGTTTTAATATACAATAGACCTTTGTAAGGTCGAGCCATTTTAATTTTTGGTAAGACAATGTTAGGGTGGGTCAGCGGCCTGACCAATCCCACCCAAGTTTGTATCGATCTGGTCACTTATACGCCACCCGAGAAAACTTTATGGCTAATGGACGAAGGCCACATTGGCCAATGTGTTATCAAGTGCAAGTTTTAGGTTTTTGATTTGGTTGATCTCCAACCGTTGTGATGGTGGATAACTCCCCCAAACGGATGGCAAAGATTTTTAGATAATTGGTGAAAGCACCAAAGTTGGTAGATGGTGGAATGAAAGGGAATTAGTTGAATACCATGGATGTTTTCTCATCTATTTGAGTATATATGTTTGAGTATATTTCACTTAAAAACCCATATTCTTCTTACCCATGAAGGGTTGAGTTATATACATGGCCATCGAATACTAAGGCCATGATATTTCTATGAATATGTTATTGGTTGTGTTTCCCAGTCTGTGAATGGTTGCTTGCACATTATGTGGGCATCGTGTAAATGGTTGGATACCTTTGTATTTTCATTTCATTTCACCTATGTTTTGGTTGGGTTACTTTCATGCCTGGTAAAGGTTGTATAAGATGATTGTGCGATTCTTAGTTATCAAGCTCAAGTTTGTATACCTGTAGCTGAATGTTAGTTTTCCACATGCTCATTATTGTGGGTGTCAATATAAGAGTGGTTTGTTAATATCCAACTCCGCCTTTGGTTAGATTCTGATTGTTTCAGTGGCTTAAGGTATTATTAATGGAGAATGGCCTCAACTATGAAGTCATTTGGTCTATTCTTACCTATAGCTAGTTTTCTATTTTCATGGCATGTATTTTTATGGTGTGCTCCTATAAATATATTCACTGTTTCACTCCCATGACACAAAATTGCAAACTTGAGTTTAGAATGATGGCACTATGTTGGTTATATGATCACAGTTGCATACTTGTTTTGGGTCTACATTATTGTGTATCAAGTGGAGATTGAGTTGTTTGCTCTAGCCAATGGATAGTATAGTCAATTTCGACCATTCCACTTGTTCATTTATCTAATAGCTTAAGACCACTCGGTGGTCGATACAGACTGTGATTTGATTATTAATCACCGTATGGTGAAGGGTTATGATATTTTGTTTTTAAATATGGTTCGTTTGAACCAGTGATTGTAGGAGTATTTGTACATGGAGAAACATGTGGACTTGGTCCAAATGGTTAAGACATTTAGCCTATCCTTAGGCTTGATTTTATCCTTCCTTATGAAAGCTGTAATGTTATTGGGTCTGTTTGCATGGGTTTGAATAAATTAAGGTTATTCGGATGGTTTATAGGTATTTTGGGTAGTTAAGGTATTTGATGATAATCAAGTACTTTTGTCAAATAAACTATTATTACATAAACAATGCATGTACTCCTAATTATTTAAGAAGGAATAATTTATTATAATAAGTTAAGATTATTTTGATAAGGTTATGGTTTGATGATATTAAGGTATTGTGTTTGGATATTTTAATTATTACCTGTTATTGAATTAAGAATCTTAATATTATTATTAAGACATGACTTGAGTGATATAATACTCTTTTCTTTTAAAATCCAATTATATGAACCTGGAATGAAAGTTGTATGGTTTATATGATTACCTCTTGATTCTTAATATGAATATACTGATGATGGTAGAAACAAGAATGAATGTTTAAGTATAAGGTCTAATACTTCCTTAATGTTATTAAATAACCCTGCTTGGGTATAAATGACATAGTGGATATATTTTTAGAGATTGATATTCATACTTGTGATCTGTTAGTAATCTGAATTATCCTTTTTATGATTTGAGTTGAAAAATCATATGTTTCCTTTTTGGATTATGAAAGAAAGGAAAAAGGAATTGAAAGGGAAAATGATAAATTGTCTATCTTAAATGAATATTCAGATTATGTTGTTTAGCATGAAGTATGTTCATTGAAATATTTCAGTGCTATAAATCGTAAAGATAATATGATTGAATTTTTCATACCAGTTCTTTCTAAATTGGCGGTTTCCTAACATTTTTATGGATGGTGGAATTTAAGTATTACCTGGTGGATGATTTGTTAATGGCTGTGTTGATTTCTTGATTATGATTGAAAGATGTATTCATTACATAGCTATTGTAAAAGCAAGCTTGTGCTTAGCCGAATAATTTGTGAAAGGAATTATGGCCTCTGAGATTATTGTATACTTTTTGGAAAAGGAAATAAAATTTTTATATTCAATTATTTGATATTGTTGTAATGAAGATCATGGCTACTCACGTCAATTATTTAATTCTTTGTATCTGTTAGGATATAGTTATGATTGAATTATTCAATCTGACTTCTTAAGTTAGGTGCTATCATAAATTTGAATAATGAACAATGAGTGATTAATACCCGTATGTGTAATAGCTTTAAATATAAAGAATGAACTAAAGTTATATGAAGGATAGGAGATATAAACTATTAATTAAATGAATATGGCTTATTATTTTATAGTTGTATGATTGTACTCTTGTATAATGATAAATAATTAATGACCATTTATTATTTAGTCATAAGTATGCACAGTTTATGAATATGAATGTTTTTATTACATTCAGTTGATGAGATTCAATTAATTTATACTTTGCCAATTAAAACAACAATGTCGTAACTTAAATAAATTATAGATTATGTTAATAATGTAGTCTTTTGCCCTAATTGTATTAAGATGCTTAAATAATTTACATAAACAAACTTAAGAAATTGATTACGAATAATTCTCGAAACTAACTTAGGGACCTTAGGATCGAATAACTATTGCAATAAAATATCACTGCGTTATGAAAATTAAACCTATCGTAAACTAATTAAATGAGGTGAATAAGTTATGACAAACCTAATACATGGCACTCAACATGAAAACTTCAGATGGCTATTGTAGTGTGGTGTTCATTGAATGACGCAAGTAATTCAATGAATATATCCATACAATGGGTATCCTAAGTTATCCCTCAAGCTCCATTTATTACGCATGTCGTAATCAATATGGAATTGAGTTATGCTAAGGTGTGGAGGTTATCTATCCAGTTCAATCTAGTTACCTCTGTACCAAATTATATTGGCTATGGGGAAGAAATTGATTATGTGATGACGTAAGTCATTACATGAGCTCTTTCTCTCCCATAGGCAACCTAAGTTGGAACAGTCATGTTTCATCGTATTGGATGAACAAGTTTTATATCGTGTGCATAACTTGAATTTAAAAAATTGATTCAATTCTGATAATTGAACCAAGTGACATGGTGATGGGACATGTTTTGGACAAAAATGTGCAGTCTAGAAATAGAGCATGCAACAGATGACTCATAAACTTTGGCTAAAGTAGTGTATGTCATTACACTGTTAGGTTCACCTAGTTTTAAATATAGTGTGAGATGTTGGATGGATTCAATTGATTGAATTTTAGGTAAACACTTAGAGAAACACTTGTAAAATCAATTCTGGAAAGGGAACTAAAGGGTATACATTGTATATAGATTCAAAAGAGTATCTTATGGGGGACCATTGAATCTAGTTGACCCATAAATATGCACATTCCTAATTGATTTTTTATCTAAATAATTTTAATTCTAACTTACTATATTTAAATGTTAGTTTGTACATTTAAATCGGTGAAGGAATATGTTTAATTTGGGAAGTTAATTTTTTCCCATAATTATGATGCTTGGAATGTGGTTTTTGTAATTTTTGTGTAGCTTCCATTGAGGATTTATTCTCAGATCATCCTTATGGATTTTCCTGGGAGGAAATTGGAGGAAGTTCCTATGCACATAGTTGTTAATTCTTCACAATTTATTTTCCTATAGGGTTTATTACATTCATAATCTAGTTTTTGTTAGCACACAAAATGTTTTTATGTTGAAAGCTACTTCCCTGCCTTTCCCTGTGGGTTTGCATGGGAAGTTGCTTTGAAGAATATTCTACACCTGTGCAGTAGTTTCCATTTCTTTATATTAGAAAGCTTCATTTGATCCAATTGTTTTATCGTGGAATATTTAGTGGAAGAAATTTCTTCTTAAAATATTTTCAATCCTCTCGTGATTCTGAGGTAGAACCATAGGAAGTAGTATCCAAATTTTCAAATTAGGAAAAAAATTATTTTTTTATTAGATTAGATTAAATCCACTCTGCAATGGGGAAATAGCCACATCTGACTATTTCACTATTTAGTTTTTTTAATTTAGTATCTAGAATCAATTTTTATTTTATTAGAAGAATTTAGATTTTCTGTGTAGATTTCTTCTGTTTATTTCCAAAAAGCAAAAAATATTAGATTAAAGTAATTAGTTTAATTTTATTTGTCTTATTTCCTTTTTGTTATAAATCATTAAAAAACAAAAACAAATAGATTAGATTTACTTTATCATTATAATTTATTAGTTTTCATTTTTCTGGATTAATTAGTTCCACGTAGATTTAATTAGATCCAAGGAGAGTAATCAAATATGTTTGATTTAAATCTATTTTCATTCCCTTTGTTAATTAGGAACATAGAATTAATTATACAGAAATTAACACAACTCCCTACGTTTCCTTAGTTGTCCTAGGTTACCTAAACATTGACCTTGCCTTTTGCGGATTCTTTGTGTGTTTGTTTATTTCTTTAGACAAGGCCCCAAGCAACCAAGACAATGTGTATGTGATACAAGAGTGCCACAACCAAACACCATGACACATTTGAAAGATATCGATCAAGGCCTCAGACATCTTATATTCTAAACCACACCAGTTCCACCCAACATCATCTCATAGTTGATAGCCTTGAACGAAGAAACACATAATGCTAATGAGTTCTGGCAAAATCATCCTTGTCGATATTAGCATCTGCTAGCCATAGATCTATCCTTATCATATGTCTCCTATCACATCTCTATGACCTTGAAGGAATACGTTGGATGGTTCCCACGTATTCCACAACTAGTTCAGAGGGTGTTTAGTGACACCAAAATTGATAGAAACTTTTGTGAGTCTATTCTCCTCGACTACTCCATTGCACCTAGGCAGGAAAGACATGCTTTCATTGCCTTTAAAGAGCATATTCCCATAGTTCCAGTAGAATAATTTTTTTTTCCTTGATCTACTTATTGACCATTTTCACCTATTTTCATGTAGTCCACCTATTCATCCTATTTATCCATCTTTTCATTTCATATCGAATGTCCCGACAAGACCTTAAGAGGTCGAGTGAGTCCTAGAGTCACATGTTGACTCTTATATGTCTAGTAACCTTGCATTGGAGGAAGAAGAACCATTTTTACAAGAGTGTTTATTGCTACTGATTCGTAAACATGAGTAAATACTCTCTTTTTTTTAAAACTAAATTTACAAGGATCTTTAAACCTTATCAATTATCAACCTTTTATCAACTTAAAATGATTAAAAACTGATTTAATTTCTGATTCAACTATGTATAAAAATTGATTTCAAATTGAATTAAATTTGCTAAGAATTCATTCATATCAGTTATCCATTTGAGCCATCAAATTTCCATTTTACCCGATTTTATCATTTTTCGTAAAAATGTTGTACTAATTAAATTTTATTCCAAAAACCTAAATCTAAATTAAACAACTGAAAATAATATGAAACTGAAAGTAAAAATTAGATAACATAGCATTGGAATTGTTTATAGGGTTCAAAAATTCCTATGTCCCTAGGTTCAAATGAATCGATCCATTAATGTTTAGTTTTAAAAATACATATAAAATATTACAAACCAATTAACGAACCTTTTTAAAACTTTTCTGAAGACTATGAAGATCCGTGAGCTCTAAAAAATATCAGTTTTCACTCTTCGTGTTTATTCCTAGCTTTGCAAGTTGAGGTTTCTTTAGTTCTCTATCAAAATATACCCAAAATGATTTACAAAAACATAATAAAAACTCTTAATTGGACAAATGAATATATTACTAGATCCGTATATGAATTTTGAGCATCTTTCTAGTTTTCGCTGAGACGTGATTTTGCTCCTAAGTGCTTCAATTTTATAGATTTCTAAAACTTCCTAATTATGGTCTATACACTATCATATACCTCTAACAATTCAAATAAAATCGATGCCTTATATAGACTAGGTTAAAACCTATGGTCTATCAGCGGGCCTTTACTTTTACAAGAGGTTGGTTAGGGGGTCGAGTTCCTCTAACCACCTATATTTTTTGTTTTATCCAAAGTGGTTAAAGATCCCACATGCATAGGGGATGAGGGAAATCAGTGATGTATGTTTGGGAGGGTTGGTATGGCGATGTGGCTTAGGCTAAATTTTATTTAAGGCCACAAAGACCATCCATTTTGTGGGCTTGCTAAGTTTAAATGCTACGTTATGACAATGACGCTTTGTTTAAATGACCGAGATATGTTTGGATGGCCATGTTGGCGATGCTGGTAGGGATTTGTGTGGCAACATGGTGAGGTGGCTATGTATGGCTCTTCGGAATTTAAGGATTTGGCTGAGTGATGTGGGTGAGTACGTGGGGTGAGGTGGCAGGAGTTAATGTTGAGTTTGTTGTAATGTGATCTCGCCGAGTTGAATGAAATGCAAATTATACCCAATGCAATATCCCACATTCACCCTGAAATTACACTGAGAGGTAAATATATACAAAATGGTGGCAATAATGAAATAAAGTAAAGGCAGCAAAGAGATTGATCTTATAAAAAATTGTGTCGACCTTGGGCTCTAGCTGAGGGCCCCCAACTAATAAATAGTGTGGCACACCCGTTTGAAAATGAGTGTCGAAGAATGGAGTCATAAAACAATATTTTTTTACTTTTTCTCAATTTCACGTTACCACGTGTCACTACCTGATTGGCCACTTACCCCTACTTTTGCTCCTTTAACTGGAAACTTCTACATCCAGTCACTTGCTCCACTAGAGTCCATTTTTTACGTTCAAATAGGTGACATAAATATCTCAGAGTATTCTACTGTACTATAGTGATCTTGGGAGATTTAGGGAAACTCTATCAACTGAATTGATCTCCAGATCATACCTCCCCATAGAGAAGGATTTTGTTCCACAATAAGTTGTTTTCACCCACAAATGTTGCTAATCATCTTCCTATATATCACAAAACCATACATGATCCTTAGAAATAGTATTATGAGTAATATCACTACAGATTGTTGATAAGCTTATCACAAAAAAATGATTAGTTAAAAAATAGAAAATTGTTCACTAGAAGAGGAAATTGTCAACTGATACTCTATTATTCTACCAATCTCTGCAAATATCTATGAACTTAGTAACTATCATCCTAGTAATTGTAACTGTCATCACAAAAAATTGATTAGTCTAAAAATAGACAATTGTTCACCAGAAGAGGCAATTGTCAATTGATACTTAATGACACAACCAATCATTGTAAACTCAATTCCAATCAAATAGATTAGTATATAAAGATAACTACATTCCAATAATAGGCTAGTGTCTACTGAATTATGCGAAATTGTCAATCACTGCAAATATCACAAACAAGATCTCAAATTTTTAGACTACATACATGCCAAAAATAGACAAGAGTCAAAACTGAATCATTTGAATATGTTAATGAAATATCTATCCAAACATTCTGAACTATAAATAGAATAGAAGAAAATTATTTACATACCAAAAATGTTGAAACTTCTATATAATACTAAAGATCACCAGACATAATCTACAAACCAGTTTTTTAGTGCAATCAATGTACATCCTTATTGTAACCACATAGGATAATTACAAATAAATGCACAAAATAAAGGACTTCATATATGCAAATACTCTATTTTTAAAAATTTCTTACAAGGATATTTAAAACTTATCGTTTCTCAACCTTTTATCAACTTGAACTGATTAAAATGTGTACAAAAACTGATTTCAAACTGAATTAAATTTTCTAAGACTTCATTCACATTAGTTATCCATTTGAGCCATAAAATTTGTATTTTACCCAATTTTACCATTTTCCATAAAGAATTTTGTAGTGATTGAATTGACTCTAAAAACTAAAATCTAAATTAAACAACTGAAAATAATTTGAAACTGAAAGTAAAAATTAGATAACATAACACCAAAATTGTTTATAGGGTTCAGGAATTCCTATATCCCTAGGTTCATATGAAATGATCCATTAATGTTTAGATTTTTAAATACATATAAAATATTATAAATAAAATAATGAACCTTTTTAAAACCTGCCTGAAAATTTTGAGAACTAGTGAGCTATAAAAAATATCAATGTTCTCTCTCCGTGTTTGTTCCTGACTTCATAAGTTGATGTCTCTTAAATTCTCATTCAAAATATAAAAAAAATTATTTATAAAAATTGAATATAAAAGGAAAATTTGACAAATGAATACATTACCAGATTTGTCTATGAATTTTGAGCATCTTCCTAGTTTTCTCCGAGACCTAGTTTTGCTCCTAAGTGCCTCAATTTTGTAGATTTCCAAAACTCCATACTTATGGTCTATACACTGTCATCTAAATATAACACTTCAAATAAAATAGAGCCATTATAAACCTTTGTTAAGACCTATGGTTTGTTGGTGTGCCTTTATTTTTTCAAGAGTTGGGTTAGGGGGTCGAACACATTTAACCACCTACATTGTTTGTTTTATCCAAAGTGGGTAATGACCCAACATTTATAGGGGATAAGGGAGGTCAGTGGTTTATATCAGGGAAGGTCCGTATGGTGATGTGGCTTAGGCTGTATTTTATTAAAGGATAAGTGGACTAGACAATTGGTGGGTTTGTTAGGTTTGAATGCCATGTTATGGTAGTGACACTTGATTTGAATGACCAAGCAATGTTTGGATGTCCATGTTGGCTAGGATGGTAGGGAGTTGGGTGGCCATGTGGTGAGGTGGCTATGTATGGCTTGCTAATGGTTGAGGAGTTGGACAAGTGATGTGGGTGAGTAAGTGGGGTGATGTGGTAGGGGTTAAGGCCAAGCTGGCTATAATATGAGCTCGCCGAGTTGACTAAAATGTAACTTGTTCCCAATGCATAGTATACTATAATTTTAATACAATGCAATATCCCACATTCACCCTAAAATTAAAATGAGAGGAAAATATAAACAAAATGGAGACAATAATGAAATGAAGTAATGGCGGAAAAGACACCCCTCTGATAAAAAATTATATTGACCCTGGATGAGGGCCCCCGACCAGTAAATAACAGGGCCCATCGGTCCAAAAACGAGTGTCGCAAATAGAAGTCATAAAACAAATATTTTTTAATTTTTCTCAATATCAGCTTGCCACATAGTGCTTTCTAATTGGCAAGCTGCACTAGTTTTTCTCCTTTAGCTAGAAACTTTTGTGGACATTAACTTTCTCCAACATAGTCCTTTTTCATGTTCAAATAGGTGACAGAAAGCTCTCAAAGTCTTATAGTGTATTGTAATAATCTTGGGAGATTTAGGGATACTCTATCACTGGATTGATCTCTAGATCAACTACTTACAGTAAGATAATATATGAGGGAAGGGGAAGAAAGAGATAAGAGGAAGATGAATAATATGTTATAGTATATATATTTTCTCATGCTTATCCCTTCCACATAGATCACATGAGTCTGAAATATGCTCGACTAAAAATATCCATTCAAAACTACCTTAGGTATATTTTCATAATATCTATTGGCACAATGATGATCCAGTACAAATAAATCATGGCTTGGGAATCTCCAAAAATAACATTATTCACAAAAACTTAATGGGTTTCAAGAAAATTCAATTTTGTAATGATTTGATGACTTCATTTATAAGAAGTAAAAAAATATTTTGTTTTAAAGTGATCTCTTAGAAATAATAATTTCATACCCATGAGATCAAGAGGATGAGTGAATATTAAGATGCCATTTGTTCAAGGATCATAATTTCAACTTTGGGACCATTTGAAAAACTTTTTCATTTGATTCATAACTATTTAAAATCTTTATTTGCATTTAAGTGGGGCTAGAAAAGGATTTTCAACTCACAATCATCTTTTAGAAGAGGATAGAGAAAATTAGGATAATATATTGGTGATTTGGGAGCCATTTTATTTTATTATGAGATAGGGATACATGATAAATTCATTATAAATTTATCATACATACCTCCACCATTATCTCAAACTAGGTTTAATGGAAATCTATTTGAATTACCATTCCAATGATACAAAATACTTTTCATTTAGAAAAATATATCAAAATTTATGATCAAAACACTAGAGATCTATCCACTACCTCTATCTTAGTTGAAGTTATTGTGCTTTATTTTACTCTAAGTGAAATTGTCAAATTTAATCTAGTAAACAAACACTGCAACAATTTTTCAGACTTTAATGATCTTTTCCATGTGTTGACAATTCCTCTTGTCAACCATTAGTGTCTTGAAATTGGACATGGAGAGGAAGTGGAGGATAAAACCTTGATATAATATAAATCACCAATCTCTTACATGTGTTACTTATTTTTCTTATAAACAATCATCATCTTGTATAAAGTTTTGAGGTGATAGACCAAGGATTGAGATAATGCAACTCACTAATTTGAATTCCATGTGTCCATCCATGATACTTATCACTCATTGGTGTCTTGCAGAGTTTAAAGCCAGGGATCAAAGGTTTTATATAGTCCCATGTATTGATAACTTCCACATGTCCTTTATGTCACTTATCAACAATTGATACTATATATGGTTTGGAGACCAAACATACTTGAGATAGTCCCAAATACTGATTGCTTTGATGTGTTGCCAATCCATGATAGAGATGAGTTCATAGTTTCCTAAGTTTCTAATGCCACCAATTGATGCCACTTGGTGGCGGTATGCATTTATATAAAATCAAGACAAAAATTAAGTCCCCGTGTGTGTAGAAAGTCAATGCTCGAAACTTGTTATAGATCCATCATTAATGCACCAAAAACTATGAAAAGTGCCCTTTTCTAAGTTTAAAATATTTTCCACATGTGAGAAAGAAGCAAATGAATGCCACATGTCAACCATTAATTATATTCACTAAAAACCATGAAAATAAACTATGTTCAAAGGAGTTTTTGAATGAGGAGATGCTAATGAGTAACATGTGCCACTGTTTTATGCAATTAAGATTGATGGGTCTATAAAAATGAAAAACCAAGGGATTTGGATGTCAATCAAACCTTTCAAGTGAAAAAATCATTTAAAGAGTATAAATCTTCCAATTTATTTTTTATTTTTTGTGTATGCAAATATATTATAATAAGGCATGCAATTTTGATGGGTTTTAATCACAAGGGTGTCAAAAATTCAACATGGTTAAGTTTTTACAAAAAAATTGTGACTTAGATAGGGAATTTTCCTACTAAATGCAAAAATAAGTGGAATTTTAATCCATTAGGAATGGAATATGTCCCCAAAAAACTTTTAAACTCTATATTAAGAGATGAAAACCCCTTGAAACTTGAACCTTTCTTACTTGAGAACTATTAACTAAAATTTTTCTTGATCAAAAGGTATCAACTGCGAATGAGCCTCAAGAGTGACCCCAAAACATTTTTTCACAAAATAAAAATAATACATAATTCAAATGAAATATGTAGAGTGCACAAAAAAAATTATTATGCAAAAACATACCTAAGCTACTCTTACTTTAACTAGGTACATAAAAATTATACAAAGGAAAAAACAAGTTATTTAGTAACTTTGATTTTTGATAAAATGAGGCCATGAGACCCTCTTCAAAAAACCCATGACAAATGAGAAGAGTGAAAGTAGGGTTTTCATATCATCCTAAAAAATGTCATCTCTAATAGAAGTATACACCACATCTTTCTCTGTGCTTTGGTTGTGAAGTTGTATTAGCTAACACTAGGTACCTTGAAACTATTCCTCATACTCTAAAGTGAAAATGATAGGTGGTAAAAACCCCGATGTAGATAAGTAAATGATATGACACTCAAATTTCAAAATTAATGGAATACCTTATCCTATTTTCCCATTTTCTTCGTGGTCAACTCCATAAACAAAAATGTACAATTATTTATTTTCTTAGATAATTCTTGTGAACTCTTTTAACTTGTCTTCTTCTTCTTTATTCTCCATAAGCACTTCTCTCTCAACATTCAAATCTAATTCATTCTCCTCATCTTTAAACATATATTTTACTATCTTAATATCCTTTTCCTCAACCGCTTAGGGGTACATTTGATTAAACTTAAATTCTAGAGATATTATTTGTGATTCAACATTTTAGTATCCAAGGATGATAGCAAGTTTCAAATAGGGAGAACAATTAGAGTCATTGTAATTAACCAAATTACCTTTCTCACCTTTCTCTTCTTTCCATAAATCTTTAAGATGAGTATCATTAGTGTAAAAGAACAATTTATACCTATTTTCAGGCCTAGTCTAATCACCCTCTTAGTGGACACCTCCTCGTTAAGAAAAAACATAATTTCATCATTAGAATCAGATTCATTTCACTCTAAAATTTTCATCTCATGATATATTATAATGAAACTTGTTTCAATAGGACATGAATAATTTGTAATGGACTTACCATCACCTACTTCTCAGAAAGAGATTGTTTAATCTCAACCCCTCTGATTTCTTCCTATAAATATTTTAAATAATTATCCATGACACATTCCTATCACTGCTGCTTAATTTTGTTTAGAAAATCATTCTTGATCTTCTCTTTCTCATGATAATTTTCCAAGGTGATGAAATCATTGGGAATTATGGGTTGTTTGTAGTGTTGCAATGGGCTTTCTAGGTTATACTCTTCATCATAAAACTTGAAAAACAACTCTATCTGCCATCATGGTTGGATAACTAGGCTTAAATATTGCTAGGTAATAGATATGAACATCATATTAAATACCATAACCTCTCAAGACTTCATGTTGTTGCACTCTAGTTGAATCATAATGGCTCCAATGTAATCATAAGGAAGAATCGATCAACAACTGAATAACTTGCATAACAGAACAAAGCTTGCACATGCAGAGAAAGACAACAGAGTGTCTTGGTATACTCATAAATGTCAAATGAAGGGATACATATATGGTGTTGAGTAAGCCTAGTGCATGACTCAATAGCAAACGCTAAACCTAACCAATGTGAGATGACCCTCAAAATGTGAGTGGAGGACACATAGGAATTTCATACACACATACACCCCCCCTTCATCAAAGCTGAGGAAGCAGTCTAAGGTAAGATAAACGGAAGAGAAAAAGACTCTCCATAGACAACTAAGAAATATTTATCAATAGGTCCCGAAAACTAAAGGACTTGATAAGGTGCCCATGTACAAACAACATCTTTCTGGAAGCAGAAGAAGAATAGAACAAGGAGGAAAATATATCCTAGAATAATATGGGAAGCTGCAGCAGACCTCACCCTAAGAAGAAACTGTAAATGAAGAAACTTCACTCTTAGTGAAGGGATTAGTGAATATGTCTGTAACCTAATCAGTTGTTTTAACATACTGTGAATGTCGATGATGTTTTCATGTATTAGCTCCCGTATGAAGTGCATGTGAATCTTAATGTGCTTTGTCCACTGATGTTGAACTAGATTTTTAAAAATCGAGATAGTGCTCATGTTGTCATAGTGGATAATGGTAGGCCGCCGAAAGTGGATGCCAAACTCTGTCAAGATACCATATAACCAAACAACTTCTATGGTAGCATTAAATACTCCTATATATTTTTATTTTGTCGATGATATGGAAATGGTGTTCTACTTCTTGTTGGACAAACTGACAGAACCTAAACCAAGAGTGAAACTGTAGCCTGAGCTAGACTTCCGATGATCTAGATCACCGGCCCAATCTAAGTCTGTAAATCCAATCAAGTCAATCTCATTCCCTCCTAAGTAATTAATATCATCTGTGTGAGTGCCACAAACATAGTGAATGATCCACTTTGCTAATTTTAAAGGTATCTCATGAGGCTCCTACATAAATTTAGACATGATCCCAACAACATACGATAAATTCAGTTGAGTGTGAGTCAAGTAAATCAAGCTCCCTACCAACTGTCGATAAAGGGTACCATCAACCAAGGGAGTAGAGCAATCAGAAACCAACTTAGCCCTAGAAAGAGGAGTAGGAGAAGACTTGCAATTAGACATCTAAAAACGAGCTAGTAGATCAAGATCATACTTAGGTTGCGAAATCAAAATTCTTGAGTCAGATTGTGAAATATGGATCCCAAGAAAGTAATGAAGTAGACCTAAGTCATTCATGGAAAACCTATTGGCCAAGGCAATCTTCACAGAATCAATAATAGAGGAAGAACTTCTTGTGATCAACAAGTCATCAACATAGAGAACAAGAATGAGTATGGAGTCATCTTTCCATAGAATATAAACATTTGGATCAAAGTGACACCTAGTAAAACCAGATGTAAGTAAAAAGGAGTCCATCTTGGCATACCAAGCTTGAGGGGTTTATTTAAGGCCATAAAGATACTTCTTTAACTTATAGATGAGGGAGGGATCATGGACATAACCCAGAGGTTGTTCCATGTAGATCTCTTCCTCTAGGTCCCCATGAGGGAAGGAATTCTTAATGTCCATTTGATGGAATTTCCATCTGTTTTTTGTGGCAATGGAAAGGGTCGGTTGAATAGAAGTCATCTTCACAACAAGAGCAAAGGTTTCAGTATAATCAACCCCAGTTATCTAGGAGAAACCCTTAGCTACTTATTGCACTTTAAATTTTTTGGTGTCTCCATCTACTCCATACTTTGTTTGGAACACCCACTTACACTGAACGATTTTTCTTCCTTTCAGAAGAGGGGTGAGATCCCAAGTATTGTTCTTCATAAGAGAGGAATACTCCTCATCCATGGAATAATCCCACTCAGGAATACCAGAAGCCTCCTAGAAAGACTGTGGATTAGAAGCAGAGGAAAAGAAAGAGTGGGGTCCAACGAAATATGAGCAAGTATGTCTCATATCTGAAGTATCTCCAACTAAGTATCCAACACTTTAAAAAATTTTCCTATCCCAAAGAGGACTAGGAGGATCAGGCTCAGAGTTAGAATATTCTTCACTTGAGTGAGAAGGGACAGAGTCCTCATCATAACTACTGTCAGAATTAGAAGACTTAGAGGTCTGATGGTTGGGAGGATTAGGAAGAGGAGCATGCTCAACAGCAACATCATCTGATGAGTCATAATCCAAATCAACGAGCTAAAGAACCTCAATAGGTGGAGAAGTAGAAGTCAAAGAAGACTCATAAAACTTAACACTTCTCTTAATATACAACTCATGAGAAGTAGGATTCATCAATAGATATCCCTTCATGTTATCAAGATACCCTACAAAGATACAAGGTTTGGATTGTGGTTCCAAATCCTTGCGTTTCTTGTTAGGAATCCAAGCCATAACCTTGGATTCGAAGAATCAAAAGTGCTCAACATCATGTTTGTATCCAAACCAGGCTTTAAAGGTTGTCATCCCTCTTACTGCCTTGTGTGGAACACCGTTCTGAATGTAATTTGCACAATTCACTACTTCATCCCAATATTGCGGAGGAAGAGACTTCGAGTGAATCATATAAATGTCCATCTATTTAAGAGTATGGTTCTTTCTTTCTGCTACTCCATTATGCGAAGGGATGTATGTAACTGTATGCTGCAAGGAGATTACTTCAAAAGTATAGAAATCCATGAACCTATTGTTTAAATTCTCACCTCCATTGTTAGTTCGAAGAAACTTGATAGACCATTCCACATGTTTCTCAGCAAGATCCTTAAAGTCCTAAAAATGTTCATATACTTTAGACTTAAGCTTAAGAAAATAGTCGTCATCAATGAAGGTTAGCACATAAAGAGATCTAGTAAACGAAGGAGACGGAAATGAACCAGAAATATTGTTGTGAACAAGATCCAAGGGATGAGTATATCTCCAAGATTTTCCTTTGTCAAAGTTATTTTCAAGATGCTTTCCAAGGGTACAACCCTCACAAAGACCCTTAGAAAACTTAACACGGGGTAACCCATTGACCATTTCGGCTTGGCTCAATTGTTCAAGGTAGTGATAATTTAGATGTTCGAAATGCTCATGCCATAGCTTACTAACCTCATTTTCATGAATGAGTAAGACAGTGGGCGTAGAATAATACGTAAAGTGGGAAAAGGTATATAACCGTGAATGGTGATCCACCTTTCCCTCAGCCACTATAGTGTCATCGTTAAGCTCACAAATAATCACCAAGTTAGGACCAAATTCCACTCGCATTCCTTCACCAAGGTGAGTAATTTGGTAAACTGATAGGATATTGGTAGAGATATTAGGAATGCTCAACACTTGGTTAAATGTTCCCCCATCCATCTCTACCAATCCACTACCGGAAATTGACATTGTTGTGTCATTACCCATCGTGATTTAGGACATTCCACAAGGCTCGATGTTGGATAACTCAACATGTGAAGAACCCATGTGATGCAAGGCACCGAAATCTATAATCCATGTTGATGAAGGAGAAACTCTAGCTACAAGGTCCTTTCCTTTCTTCTTATCAGATTTAGAACCTTTTGTAGTGGAAGACTCGGTCTTCGGAGCATTTTGTTTGATAGACTCAGGAACACCTATTTTATTTTTCTCAAGTAACTGAGTAAGGTGATCAATTTTTTTTCTCATACACGTATGCTCTTTATGACCAGGCTTCTTGTAATAGGAACACAAATACCTGTCTTTCTGTGCTCTAGGCTTAGAAGTCGAAGTGTTTGTGTCAATTTTAGTTTTGGTCTTGGTTTCCTTCTTAAGTTGATTCTTTTTTTCTTTCTTCTTTTCAATCTTCTTTTCCTTACTAGTAATTGCTACAAGGGCATGTGACTTGGACTTAAAAGACCCCATTTGAATGAGTTTTTCCTATTCTCGAATGAGTTGGGATGAAAAATAGTTAAAGGACGGCATATTCCAATCCTTGCCCAAGGTAACTTTTGTAGCATAAAAAGTTGACACAAAGACAAAATATTCAGGACCTAACTTAAAGAGAATTGACAAGATCAATTGAGAATATTTCTTCTCTTCTTTAAATTCCTTTAACAACAATCTAGTGTGGAAAAAATTCAAGAAGAATGTTTGTAGGTTTTCAAAATCACTAGGATTTAACCCTAGTGGTTCATTTTCCAACTCATGTGCTCTCATGTCATCGTGTTGTCCAAAAATTTCATATAACATTGTCCACACAGACTTAGGTGTTTTAGACGACTCAATGTGTAAGAGCAAGTTGGGAGAAACAAATATGCAAAGAAGACCTAAAGCTTCATCACTGCGGCTTAACCACTTAGATTTTTTAGGGTCGTCATCTGGTTCAGTCTTAGTTCCCATGGTGATGCGGAATAACCCTTTACCCCTTAGTTTCATAATTTTTTTTGATCTCCATTCGAAGAAGTTGAATGACGTAAGAAAAGGAATTGAAAGTGCATCCATAGTGAAAGGAGAGAGAAGAAATGCAGAAAAGAAACACAAACCGCCAAGGACAATATAATAGCCCCCTACTTTCGACACTTTATATTTTAGTGTGTTGAATATAATCAGGTCTGAGCGTGCATTTGGAAACACTTGGTAACTCACCTTGTAATTAGCATAATAATGTGCAAGAGAGGAGACCACAATTGTGTTTTGGGAAGCGCAGCAAAGTGACACCATACACAAGCAAAATTGCTAAAAACTAGGAAGGAGGTGAAAACAAATCCTAGTTGTGAGAAAAAGTGTCTCACGTCACAAATGATACCCCCTTGCTACAAACTGTGGTGGATGCACTCACGAGTCGCAAGCAATAATAAGGTTAATATACAATGTTCAGATGAACTCAGGATGAGTTCCGATGATCTTCAGAAAACCGGAAAGGCATGTGGAAGACAAGAAAGTGCTCAGAGTGTCACTGCACACTTGAGCACATGATTAGTAGAAAAAAAATGACAATAACGCCTAAGATTTATTGTTTAAAAATGTCCAGTTTGTCTAATTTTAGAGCTATTTGGAGTTTTTTTAATGATAAGGAAGGCATTACGATAAAGACGATTTTAAATAAATACTAAACGTAAATGGAAAAGTTGTAATTAATACAAATAGATTTTAATTAAATCTAATTAATTACAAAAAAACTAATAAAGATATTTAAAAAAAATCCTAATTAATTAAGAAAACTAATTAAGATCTAATAATAAAATTAAATTCTAATTAAAATTGAAAAATATACTCCCACCATTAAAAAAAAAAGAATTTCCACTTAAAATTATAAAAAACTTACCATTTTAAAAAAAAGTTTAAATAAAACAAGAAAACTTTTAAAACTTATGGTTGGTAAAAAAGCAAATTTTAAATTTTTTTAAAATTTAAGAAACTTTACAAAAAAAAAAAGTGGAAATAAAGTAAGAAAAGCTTACCATTGTAAAAAGCACACAAAAAGAATTTTGGTGAAGTTTTGTTTTTGCGTGGAGTTGGCTGGTTTGCCAAAAGACACGGCTAGTTTTTTTTTTCTTTGTGCATGGAGGGGAACGAGCCCGTGGTGGAAGAGATGTGCTATTTTTTTTTTTTGTGAAGAGTAAAAACTTTACAACGTGCTTTGTGTAGAGTGAAAGAAAATAGCTTGGCCAACAACAAATAGCAATTGCACACCACGAAGGAGTAGGACTGCAATAGAAAACTGCAGTAGAAAATGGCCTCACTGACCATGAGGAAGGCACGAAAGACAACGAACATAGGGAACTAGAGGATTCACCCAGCCAACACATACACAACAAAAAAAATGATTTGCCAAAAAATGTAGATTAAGGACTTTGAAACCAATTTGAAAGAGTCGTGGCGATGTAGCTTGCAGGAAAAAATGTAAATACCAATTTGAAACCTAGATCTTTGCAAAAAAAACACCATGCAAACACAAAAAAGACCAAAAAAGATCTAAAAAATTTCCAGTTTAATTAAAAAAACTAGAAAATACTCTATTTTGGCTAATCTGCTAGATTTAGTTGTAGTTAGCTAAATGTAGCTACAAAACCCCTGATAGCTCAGGAATACCTGCACATGCACGAAGAACACAAAAAAACTGAAATCTTTCCAAGAGAAAGAAGTGAAATACGTTAGCAAGGAAAAACCAGAATATAATGATCAAAAACTTGCATGAGGAGTTTACAAAAAATGAAAAACAAGAGCAAACACAACTCAAAAAAATGAGTGCATGTTAACCCTATCTTAGCTCTGATACCATGAAAGAGTTGACAAATCATATCGAAAACTATGCACCACGATGAAGTTGCACTCTAGTAGAATCGTAATGGCTCCAATGTAATCACAAGGAAGAATCAATCAACAACTAAATAACTTGCATAATAGAACAAAGCTTGCACATGTAGAGAAAGATAGTGGAGTATCTTGGCATACTCATAAATGCCAAATGAAGGGATACATATAGGGTGTTGAGTAACTCTAGTGCATTACTCAATAGCAAACCCTAAACCTAACCCATGTGAGATGACCATCCAAATGTGAGTGGAGGACACACAGGATAACTCACACCAACATACTCTTCATCATAAAACTTGAAAAACAACTCTATCCGCCATCATGGTTGGATAACTAGGCTTAAATATTGCTAGGTAATAGATATGAACATCCTATGAAATACCATAACCTCTCAAGACTTCATGATAAAAATTTTAGGAGGTAGGTAATGCTTTAAGTGGAGGTGGGAGGGAATTTTGCAGAGCATACTTGATGATTGTGATTGAAAGAGATGTATGAGAAACAAATGGAGTATTGCGAACAAGTGGATTAGGAGGGGCCTTAACAATTACATGGAGATCTAGAGGTAAGTCACAATGTGGGGGAAGGAGGGTAGAAATGTGTGTTTGTTTCCGTCTACCATCATGTAGAAGGATATTTTTATCTTGAACAACAAAATCATATGGATGAGGAAGAGAATTTTCCCCAAGGGACTAAAGCATAACAACAAGATCATGATCAAAGGATCTTAATAAAATAAGAATGTCATACCTAGTTGGGGTCTCTATTCTTGAGGAACTCTTTCCAAAGCCCTTTAGGATTTGACATTGAAGTATGAAAAATAGCACATTGGGGATATTTTTAAGGTGGTGAGGTGTTCCAAGAGAAATATAATGTGTGTGTTCTCCTTGAACTGCTTCTCTATTTTTATCTCGACTAGTCCCTTGTGGAAATTGATGTGTAGCCAAGATTCTATACCAATCTTGATATTTTTCTATTAAAGAAGAGGTAAGTAATTTATGACATATATTATCTTCTCTAATATTTTGTATGGAACAATTATTGAATACATAAAAAATGATTATAACATCTTTTCCATGAAATATGGGTAATGTTTTTCAGGGTTGTTTTAGGAATATCATCCCACTATTGCAAATGGAGGGGCTAGAGTTCCAATGAGGGAAGGAAAGAGACATGAATGTATAATATCATGAACAAAAGGAATGTGAATGAATGAAAATGGTTTGAAAATGAGAGAAATTAATCCTTGAATTATGAAGTTTCTAGATGCCTAAAAACATGGTTTAAAAACCAAATGAGCTAAGAAAAAACCAAAAATTAGTTCTAAATTAGAAAACTACATCCTTGTTTCTAGAAATAATGTAACTATTTCAACAAGAACACACATGGGTCACATTGGGTGTGCCACAAATTTTTGGTGCAGGCACCAAGGTGGTTAGAATGTTTGTAATGGAACATTTGAAAAATAAGAACAAGATATAAACAAGGTGTCCCACTGGGAATACTAGAAACTATTGTTTGCATAAGATGTGCATTCGTAAATAACCAATTGAGAGTTTTGTGTCTTGATAGAAAGAATACAGATGCTTATAAGGTGTGGGAAACTTATATTCTTGAGGTATACCTCCAAATAAAGCTGGATCTTATCCTAACTAATATATACTATCAGTAATCTATTCTAGTCTACCCATTGCAAGAGAAAACGGATAAGAAAAAATGAAATAAAAACATGGTGATTGAAAAAGAAGAAAGGAGATCACCCTTAATATATGAGTTACTGCTATCCAAAATTCACCCCCTAAGGTAATTTGATAACATGCATCATATTCTTTAATCCCGAGCAAGTATATTGATTCAAGGCCCAAAATCATGTTTTTGGGGTCCCTCGGCTTCTCTCTAACTCCCCTATCCAAGAAGAAAACCCAGCAAGTTTTAAAAATGTGAAAGCCAAGATTGGAGCTGAAATACAGAGAAAATCAGCCAAGTCCTAGCCCAGGCAGCACTTGGGATAGTTGGGACGTTGGGGCCTGAATCGGCCGAAAAGCCGCTAGGCGGTCTGCGCAGCATCCGGGACAGTTGGGACATCGGGACGCGCGGGGCGCAAAAATCTGAACCGGCCAAAAAAATGAAGAAAATTGCCTAAGTCTTGTTTCACACAGTCTGGGACAGTTGGACCAAAAGTATGCACGGGACGCGAATCGGCCGGTTTGGCGCAAGTCAGTCCATTTCGGGCGGTTCAGAGATATTTGTCCCAGACTGTTCGGGACAGTTGGGACAAGAGTACACAGAGGACACAAACCAGCCGATTTAGCTGAAATAGAGGACTTTCATTTGGGAAATCCAGGCCAAAAGTACATGTGGGACATGAAAAGCTGAAAGAGCCGAGAGCGAATGGAACCTTGCCACGTGTCTTCGCCACAAACAGGAACAAGGAAGCCCGAATCGGGTGGTTCGGAGAAATTTGTCCTAGATAGTTTGGGACATCCGGGCCAAAAGTACACATGGAACGTGAAAAGATGAAGTGGCTAAAAAGAGACAAGGAGGCCCGCAGATGAATTGCAGCGTGACACGTGTCACAAGGGGAAGCGCAATGGAAATTGGCTAAGTGTTTTTTGGCCAAAAAATTTCAAAGGGAAAGGTTTGAAGGGTTGGCCCGAGCTAATAGACACAGGACACGTGTCCTAAGGTGGGGGAGTTCAGAGCCAAGGAAAGAATTAGGAAAATTTGACAAAAGTCTTGAGCCAAAAAATTAAAAGACAAGGATGACCCTGCGCCCCTGTGCTCCAACCAGATCACGCCACGTGTCCTAAGTGGCGGGGTGCGGGGAAAAAAAATGGAAAATTTTCCAAAGTTATAAAAATTCAAAATTTTCAAAGGAAAACCCATGGAAAGGGAAGGAGAGAGAATTTCTCATCCAATCAGCGCCTGACACGTGTCATCCAAGAGGCAGAGTGCGGGAAAAATTCAAGTATTTTCCTGCCGATCCGTTTTGGCCTGTTTTTTCCCTAAATCTTCAGATCGCCATAACTTTCAATCCAGAGCTCGGATTTCCACGTTCTTTATATCAATGGAAAGCTGGAGAAATTCTCTACATTATTCTAGGGTCAATATTGCATTTTGGTTCAGTTTGGAGAGATAAAATCAAGAATTGTATCTAGCGCGTAGTAATGGCCAGAACTGACTTTTCAACAACCAGTCTTAATGCACATGGGTTGCATTCTTCTTCAGCATGGCCAGAGCTGACGTTTCAACAACTAGTTTTAATGCACATGGGTTGCATTCTTCTTCAGTATGGCCAGAAGTGATGTTTCAACCACCGATTTTAATTAAGAATGTGTTTTGGTCAATGGTTGGACTGCTGCACGTTTTCCTACGTTTTCTCTCTCCTGGGCTCGACCCATGCATTGTATAAAGCCATATTTGGCTCATTTTTTAAGGTGGTTCATCTTTTCAGCTCTGCCGCTCCCTTCTTTTCTTCTCTAGGGTTGAAAATGGAGTTTGAACCTCCTCCCCTTCTCTGTAATGGCATTTTTTTCCTTTTACCATTAAAATGATGTTCTGTGCAAACTTCTGGAGCAACAAAAACGTGTTTTGTGATACATCTGTCCATCCCTGCTCATTCTTTTTCTTGTTCTCTTCTTTCCTTTCTTCATTGCAGGTATTTGCACATGTTTTAATGTTCATTACAGGTCTGGAGCTGTGTTCATGGAGTTTTGGGACATATTCTGTGTGAAATCTATCCTTGGGCCTGTGATGCATCTATCCATCCTTCCCATTGCTCACCTCTCCTTGTTCCATGGAAGTTTTGATAGATGTTCAACATTCTCCTTCTCTGGTGTATCACCGTTTTAGTGTAGGCTTTGTTTTTCCCTTTTCTCTCTCTCTCTGTCTCCTTGGCATGGTTAGATTAGGATTAGATTAGCTTGCTTGCACTGGAATAGCTTGTGGCAGGTAGTTTAGGAAGAGGAACCAGCCTTCTCTGGAGATTCCTTTCTCATGTTTGCAAGTCCCACACTTGGAGAAAGGATTCAATGTTATGCAATCACACTGGATGCTAGTATGATCAACCTAGAAATCTGATCAACATCCAGGGGTGCTGTGATTTGGTGATAACAGTTACTTTTGATGCCCAAGTGATAGAAGTTGAGGAAACATTCATGAGAAAAGGCCTGATTTGCATATTTAATGGTCTATGGCCAGGTCTACCATAACTACATTCTTGGGTCTCTTCTGTATGGCGTCCTATCTTGTCAGGTAGAGTGGATATTTATCCCTGTGCCAGAGGCATTTTCATTATGGTGTTTAAATTGATTGAAGATAGAGATAAATTTTCTCCAAACTTTGGGAGCTTCAAAATCACCTCCTTCTCATGAAGTCATGGTTCCCTTCCTTATCCACTCACTGAAACCTTTCATGTTAATCCTATTTGGATTCAGCTGCCTCATCTCCCACTGTAATTTTGGGGGAGGAGAGCCTGATTTTGATTGGCAATGCTCTAGGAAAATATTTGGACATTGATTCTAAAATGGAACTGTATACTCATACCACCTATGCTCATATCCTGGTAGATCTGGATACTTCAGTTGATCTACCAACCTTAATGGAAATAAGTGTGTTGGATCGTATTCGGTCCCAACCATTAGAATATGAAGGGTTACCCTTCAAATGTAGGAAATTCCTTGGCCTAGGTCACTTAGCTTCAAAGTGAAAGAGTGTGAAACACAAAGTGAATGGGTAAGTCTCTTGGTGGAAGGATGGTCAACCAAATATGTTGGTTATGGGAAATGAATCTATTTATTCTTCAAAGGATTCAGACACTAAATACGGTGAGTTTCATATTCTGGTTGATAAGGTGGAGAGTGATGGACTAATCTCCTCTCATCCTATCTTGGGTAAGTAGGTACCTTTGGGATTAGACTCTAGAAAAAGGACTCTTGATGATGGAATCAAATGTTGATAAAAATGAGAGGTTGGAGGTTTTTATCCCAATTCATTCAGATGAAAACACCAATCCTAACAAGAGTGAGGGGTGAATAGTTGTTAACACAAAAAGGAAAGGAAAGAACCACTCTTCTCCTCTTCAGATGAACTTATGATACCATGGTCGGGTTCCCCTTGGGTAATCCTTTCCTTGCCTTTGGTTAGGGTTGTACATTAGGAATTTTAGGAGCTCCTGGAGGACAGTCAAGCCTTTTTGACTTGTTTTCTTTATTGGCTCTTTGTCCTTTTTTGTTCTCTCCTAGCCTTGGCATCAGTTTGGGGTTTTTAGGGGTCTTTTTTTTTTTCTGGTTGTTGACCTTGCTTCACTTTGTACCTTTTTGAGCCTTGATGCTTATCTTTCAGTTGTACATGGTTCGTGATTCCCTTCAAAATCATTGTTATTTAATTTTGGTTGTTCTATGGCCTGGTTTCTTTTATTGTACAGGGTTTTTTGGTCCCTTCAAAACCAAACCCTTTTTACCTTATCTAAAAAATATATGAGTTATAAATAAATATTATAAGAGATAGGTCCAAAGGAAAGATATGAGCCACAAGAGACCAAAATCTAAATCTAACTCCCATTCTATGCATTTGTAAGACTATGAATAAAAACCTTGCAAATGCTATACAAAATAAACCACGAAGATAAAAAATAGGTAAAGGAAAATTAACACATAAAAATGGAAGATATGACCCAAAATAGATGTATTAAAAGATAGAATATACATAGTTTTGATTATCATAATTCAAGGCATTTATACATTTATATAGTTAAAAAATAGAGGTAAAAGGAACTCAGAAGCTCAACACTCAAAAGAGTAGATTAATATTTCATTCAAGGAAGAGGAACCAATTTTACAATATTATTGATTACTACTTATAGAAAAATAAGAGATAAGGGGGAAGGGGAAGAAATAGAGAAGATGAGGATGAAGAATATGAAAGAATAGGTGAAACCTAAGAATCTCATCAATTTAAATTCTAATGGCATGCTAAATTTATAGCATGTAAAATTGAAAATTTTGATCATGAAAAATAAGCCCACCATTTGAAAATTTCTCTCCCGATCATTAAGAACCCTTCCTCTAGCTAGCCCATTAGCTTGTGCAACCTCTCTAAGTTTATGTCATCCTCATTCTAATTGAGAGGAAAGTTCTAACATGGTATTAAAGTGTGTTTCATGTCCAGGGGAATGGATCCAAGTTGATTTCACTATAAGACTAAGCTTCGAGGTAGAATAGTGCTCTCTAGAGCACTATATTGGCTATTTTTATCCATATTATAGTGAGAAAACATCCCCCAAAATTTGTATTATCACCAAATCACATCACCTTATGGTTTGCACAAGTGTGTGTGCTTGAGCTCACAATGTGATTGGATAACATGGGTACTATCTTCAAGTTTTGAGACTTGCTACTTAAGATAGACCTCCAGAGAAAGTTGTTTCTTACTCCTAAAATACATACCAAAATCTACTCTAATGTAGGAAAAACTATCTAATCCTAGTCTAACCTTCCAAGGAACTAGGGAGAGAGAGTGCGTGAAAAAAAAAACCTACACTAAAGAGGTGATACACAAAGAAAGGAGGGGATGAGGGTAGCCTTCCAATGTGTGAAAAGTGGAAGCAAAATGCATACCAGAAGAGGTGATCATAGTTCTCCACAGTCCATCAAAAAATGCATTCACAACAACATTTGATACACACACAATGATAATGGATCCCTGCAAGAGCATAAGATAGACACAATATATATGCAATGAGATTGAAGGGGCAAGAGGAATGCAAACAAACACATCAGGGGAAGAAGTATCCACAAACTTGCATCTATTGCTTCATTGATATGAACAGTTCAATCTATTATAGAATAAGGGCTTGGATCACCATGTAAGGAGTCTTCTACAAGGGCCTACAAAAAATTCATTTCACAAAACAATTTTGACAGAATTTTTCTACTAAAAAACTATCTCCTTTATAATGAGCCCAACACTCCAATTTATAGATTTCTAAGAGGAGAGAGAGAGAGGGAAAATGAAAATCATGAAATATGTCTTCTCACCACTTGTAAGAGGTAGTAAATGAAGTGAAATGATGTTCTGTTTCTTACAAAAGGATACCCATACTCTCCCATAACTTGCAGCAGTGAGAAATGTCATCCCATGCTTCATTAATGCATCCCAACTACTAAATAAAATATTGTTCTAAACCTGGCTGTTTTTTCTAAAAAATCATCATCAATTTCTCATCAAAATTTGAATTTATTGATTCCTATGCGTTGGGATCAAAAACACAATTCCAACGGTACTAATTTTGTGTCTTTTTGTTGAGAAATGCAAAATTTATGGCCTTTTGAGTGCGGACAACTATTTTGGGTCTGCCAAACATTTCTATCATTTAACGGGACTGAGCATTCAATTTACTAGAGCTGAATATGTTTCTTTAATTTTCATATATCTATCCTCATCAAAATTAATAAATATAGTTTTTGTGGCGTAGAGGATGTTGTGCTCATTCCAAAAAGTCAAATTTTGTGAAAATTGGAGCTCAGGGTCAAAAGTTATGGCCATTTGAAGTTCAAGGTCTGATTTGCAGTGTTTTCCCTTGCATGCGGCTATATCGGGTATTTTAGGCCTTGGTGTCCTGGATGCCCCTTTTGTGACTTGGGACAAAAACCTCCACTTCACTCGCATCACACTATTCCTTCCTTGTAAATCAGGCAAATCGGCCTTTGGTGTAACTCGTGTCCCGTCGTCCCTCTATTAATCGGGCCATCAGGGTCATTGACCACCACTTCACCCACATCCCTTTGCAGTCGGTTATTTCAGCTTTGTGGATCCCAGATGTCCTGCACGTACTTGTGTGGCCTGGGCTCCAAAAACCTTATTTTGCTGATATCTTTACAAATCAGTGATTTAAAGCCATGCGGGTCCTGGATGTTCCACATGTACCTGTGTGGTCTGGGCTCCAAAAACCTAATTTTTCCATAATACACTAGCACAAGCTGAATTTTTTTTATTTTTGCAATTTTGTCTAACTCCTTGGATTTATTTTCTTAGATGGGGGGTTAGAAAAGAGCTAAAGGGACCTTTAAAACCTGATTTTTCACTTTTCCATCTTTTCTGCTTGCTCCAACATGAGTAAATATGCAAGTTATCCAAATTTCCTCAAGGGCTGAATTTGGGATAACAAGTTGACTAGAAAGGATCAACCCATCTAGGATTTGTAAAGGAGAGAAATGAAGTGATCTAAAGAAGTTTACATAAAATCTATAAAGGAAAATGATTTCGGGACTAATTCAAGCAAAACTAGGTTATTTCAGGCACAAGGAATGAAGGCTTCAATGGAGAAAGTCACCTTGTTCTAAATATTATAGGAGTTTTGGGAGAAGTGTTATAAGCTCATAAAATAGTCAATGGAAAGATATTAAATTACCCTACATTATGGATTCAATAATTTTGATCCGTGATATCACTACTCTCCGTGGTAGTCTGAGTCACTATTGTTTCTCATTTCATGTCAAAAGGGTGAGTGGCATCATAAATCAAATTTCAAGTTGAATCAAGTATTACAAATGGTTGGAATGACCTCGATGGATTCAAAATCATATAAGTTTTTACTTATGAAATTGATCCAAAAATAGATCTAGAAGTACCCAATTTTATGTATTCTCTTATTTGAAACCTACAGTACATCTCCTCAACATGTTCATTGTTCTAGAAATGGTCAAGTAAGGTTGATAGTGATCTGGACACCTTCAAATGAAGAAAAAGGCCATTATTGTTTTGTTTCATGTAATAATTTTACGATAGTCACAGAACTGCCACGATGGTTACAAAAATTTGACTCTTCACAGAGCAGCGGTTGCATAACCTCTAACTACAAGTACAGGTGGTCATAATATAGCTGTGGTGGTTACATAACTAACCCTTGCAGACAAAAAAAATTATACATTCATTGACACCAAAATGAGGAATTCGAATAGTTGTAAATGTTTGGGATTCTCAAACTGGTTCATTTCTCCTTTCCATTCATCCTTGCGCATAGAAAATATAAATATAAGTGCATTTACTCATTCTAAACAAGTCATTTGGAATGAATTAAAGTGTGAGAAAATGAGGAAGTTGGAAATTTTGTTTTTTTTTCATAGATAGCTAAGTTATTTCTTGTTGAGGATTGTAAGTAAGTAATGCAAGTGGAAGGATCCTGAATATTTCTAGAAGCTCATCTTTTGACAATAAACTTTAATTGTTTAGAGAATTACATAGTGAAAGGGAAGTAATTTCTTACCAAATTGGATTTTTCCCACATTGGGTTTCTCTAGGATAAAATATTTGTCTCCTTGTATTTCATCTCTCAATTTTAGTACTATGTGAATGTTTTTGTCATAACATACTTGATCAAATGAACTTAGTTGATTTTTTCCTTCATTATCACTAAGATATGATTTGTTTATTATCAAAACAAAACATTTTATAGATCAGATTGTTATTAAAGTAGTTAAGATCAAATTATTTTTTATTTTATTTGATTTGTGTTAACATTTTTAGTTATATTCCACTCACCTAGAAGGGTAGTGAAAGGGATGAAGGTATCCTCATTCCTTTTGAAGTAGAGATTTCCACTAAGAAGTGGAAGTAAGGAATCTGAAGCATGGATTGTAGTGGAGATGCATGCGATACTGAAAAGGAATGTTTCTAAAAGTTGGAGGTGGATATGAAAATTCTATCTAAAGATGTGGGCAATATTTCCTTGTCTATGGGGAAGTTGGATTCCATCATGGGATTTCTCGTGGAGAAGCTTGGTGTTCCAAAAGAGGCACTAGGAGAATCAAAAGAAAACACTCATGAGTATGAGGAAGAGTAGCAATGAGCCAACCTTACTCCTAATCCATTCAAATCCAAGGCAAAGATATAAATTCAGCCATATGATGGGGATGTGAATGATGAGAAGCTAGACCATTGGCTAGCTCAACTTGAGGTATATTTTATTTTACATAAAATTAATGAGATTCAGAAAATTTCATTTGCAAGGTTAAAATTTACCAATCATGCTTCAACTTTGTTTGAAATCTATGTTCATACTCTAGTTGTTAAGAAGCTTCCTCCTATTACTAAGTGGGATGAATTTAAGAATATAATAAAAAAGAAAATATATCCTATTTGTTATGAGGAAGAGAGGTTTATGTATTGACAATATCTCAAGAAGAAGAAAGGCCAAAATGTGCAATAATACACAAGTGAGTTCTATAAGATATATTTACAAATGAGAAAATATGTAGCGGACCTGGAAATTTTAATGAAATATATCAGTGGAATCCATAGCCACTTGAGGAGACTAGTTCTCTTGGCCAAGCCAATGAATGTAGATGAGGCTTGTTCTCAAGCCCACCATATATAGATGAATAAGAAGAAGAGTTCATCTACCTCTCAACATGCTTTAAAAAAACAAGGTGACACCAAGAAAATAGAGAGAGAAAACTAAAATGAATGTTATTTCCATTCCAAAAAAGGATATTAAATTTCATTGTGGTCCTTATAATGTTGACATTCATTCTGAGGAAAAATGTTAGAAGCTCCACTTGGAATTACATCCCTTCAATAATAAGAAGAATAAAAATAAGGCCATTTATTCCCTCCAAGGAGAGAAAATATTTTACAGCGAAGAGGTGGACGAGACCATATGTTGTACCTTCATCTATAGAGAGGTATGTTTGGGTAGTAATAATATTGTTCTAGAAAATGAACCTACTTAATTTTTTTAGATAAAATCCATAGTGGATGCTTTTTTGATACTTGTTCTCAAGCTAATTGGATAAGGAGTTAGTTGATAAGATGAAGTTAGATACTTACAATCATATGCATCCATATTCATTGATTTGCGTGAAGAAATGTGTGGACATCAAGGTTACCAAGCAATGAAAAATTATGTCTGGTATTGATAAAAAGTTCATTGATGAATATAATTTGGATATTTTTCCTCTTGATGTGTGTGGTGTAGCGTTTGGTAGCCCATACTTGTATATCATAGATGCCATCTTCATGAGAAGAGCCAATTAATACCACTTGGCGAAGGATGGTAAGAACTACCTCATTTAAGCCTTTATAGGAGACTCAAAGATCTCTTTGGTAAGTTCCTCTGAAGCTAAAAACCTTATTAATGCTAGTGGGAAATTTACATTACTTATTTTGAGAGTTATGCAAGAATAGGAATTTGTTGCATCTAAAACCACTTGTAGAATGTTTACTAACAAAGAGTATTATTTGATGAAAGAGTTGGTTAAGCACTTTAGGGAATATTTCCAAGATCCTATAGGGCTACCTCCAGTCAGGCCAATCGACCACGAGATAGAGTTACTACTTGATAGTCCACTTCATAACTTAGGATTGTATAGATAGTCCTTGAAGGATTCCAATGAGTTAAAACAACAAGTATAGTATTTTATTAAGAAAGGTATAATCCATCCTAGCACTTTCACATGTGTTTTTCCTATCATTTTATTAATTAAGAAAGATGGTTCATGGAGGATGTGCGTTGATTATAGAGCAGTAAGTAAAATAACCATGAAAAATAGGTACCATCTTCCTCGAACTGATGATTTATTGGATCAATTACGACATGATATATATTTTACTAAGATTGATTTAAAATTTGGGTATCACCAAGTTTGGATAAAGGAAGAGGACATATGGAAAACAACGTTCAAGACCATGCAAGTGTTGTATGAATGGTTGGTCCTACCATTCAGGCTATGTTAAGCACCATATCTGTTCATGAGATTGATGAATGAGGTAATGAGGCCATTTATAGATTCCTTTATCATTGCATACTTGGATGACATTTTGGTTTTTAGTGGAAATTTTGAGGAGCATATTAACCATTTGCATCAAGTTTTACAATTATTGAAGGAGAAATGGTTAGTGTTGAATGAGAAGAAGTGTGAGTTTTCTCAACAATCACTTTTTTTTGGGAATCTGGGTAGATATGGAGATTTGAGAATTGATCCAGATAAGATAGAGGTAATTCTAAATTGACCTACACCATCTAGATTGATTAAGACCATGAGTTTGATTGGTCTATTTCAGTATTTGAATAATTTCATCAAGAACATCTCTTCCATAATAACGTTGTTACATTATGTGACAACAGGTGTTAAGGATTTTGATTGGGATAAAAAACAACATGATACTTTTGAGTAATTTAAATACAAGATTATTCATGCTCCAATTTTGGCATTACGTAACTTGCAACTTCCTTTCAAAGTAGAAACTCATTCTAGTGACTATCCTATGGGGTTTGTCCTACTTCAGGGAGGTAGGTCCGTATGTTATCATTCTAAATTATTTTAAGGAGAAATTTTTTCTGTACTATACATATGATAAGGAATTGTATGCTATTGTGTAAAAATTCAATAAATGGAAACATTATATGATGGGTAAGAAAAATATTAGACACATGGATCACCAACCCCTTCAACATTTGCAAGAACAGAATAAACTTAAAAAATATAGACACTATTAGTGGATGGGTTTCTTGTAGTAGTATCATTTTATTATAAAATAGAAGAAAGGTGTGTCTAACTATTTAGCTGATATGTTGTCTAGACCTCCTTTACTTTCATCTATGGGAACTTTAAATATTATTGAGCATTTTATATGTGAAGCATATCAAGAAGGTTATAAACAAGATAGAGATTTTGGAGAAATATTTCAGAAAAAACCTCCAAGTGAGGGCTTTGCACTTAGGGGAGAGTAGTATTTCCAGGAAAAGATGCTCTACAAGAATGAGAAAATTTGTGTGTATAAGGGGTAAAGATTTCACTTAATAAGGGAAAAACACACTTCTAAGTGGGTTGGTCACATTGGTGTCAAAATTACTATTACACATTTACAAAGGTATGTTTATTGGACAAATATGCAAGCAAAAATTGCCAAATTTAGCACGGGTTATGTTTTATGTAGTACAAGAAAGCCTAGTAACAAAAATTTGGGGTTTATATATGAAGTGACCAGTTCCTTCCTGACCATGGGAGAGAATATCCATGGATTTTGTGGATAGTTTTCCTACTTCCAAGAAAGGGTATGATCATATTTTTTTGGTAGTAGAATAGTTCAGTAAAAATGTGTATTATCATTCCTTGGAAGAATACCATTAAAGTTTGTGATGTAGTTGAGTAATTTTTTTCTAATGTGTGGGTTTATTTTGGTTTACCTAATTCTATTGTTTCAAAAAAGGACTCATAGTTCATAAGAAATTTGTGGTCTCCTTTGTGGGATAAGTTGGATGCTAATATGAAAATGTCTACAACGTTTCCTCCACAAATGCATGGGAAAATAAAAGTGGTAATACGTACCTTGGTTCAAATATTGAGAGGGTACAACAGGAAACATCATAGGACTTAGGATAAAAATTTGGTGTATATCCAACATTCATATAACAGGGAAGTTCATGCTTCTTCCAGTAAGACTCCTTTGATACATGTTTTGGTTATTTTTCTAAAAGTGCATTTGATGTTATTTTTATATTACCATGCAGAGATAATAGGAAAGTGGATCTGGAAGTCCACAAAGAGGAGAAGTTCATTGAGAAAATTTACTAGATACACCTCCAAGTATAGGAGAGGTTGAAAGAGTCACATGCCAAGTACAAAGTAAGACATGATCAACAAAAATATAAGTATTCTTTCTTTGTTGGTGATAGGGTATGGTTGTACTTGAGTAGAGAAAGGCTACAAGGTAAATCTAAGAAACTCAAGCCTCTTTAATATGGCCCATTTGAAATTATGGAACAAGTGGGTAAGAATGCATTTTGTTTGTATTTTCCTCCTTATATGATAATATATTCACTTGTGAATGTTGAGAATTTACATATCTTTGAGCCCTCCATGGTGGATCAGAAAGAAGAGGGATTGTTTCTACCATCTATTGAAGATATTTCTCTGTACATTTAGTTGGAACTAGAGGAATATGTGGTGTTGCAACGGAAAGAGAGGACAACACAATTAGGAGTGCAAGATAAGTGGATGATTGGGTTGAAAGGTCAATTTCCTACCAAGGCCAAGTGGTATTCTAGGGAAGATGTCAGGAAGAAATTTCCTCACCTCATCAGTCCTTGAAGCTTTTAGGGTCTAAAAATCCTCAAATTGGGGAGGTATGATCCAAAAATGGATCTATAAGTACCCAATTCTATGTATTCTCTTATTTGAAACTTACAATACATCCCCTCAACATTTTAATTATTATAGAAATGGCCAAGTTAGGAAGATGGTGATCTGGACACCTTCAAATTACATAAAAAGGCCATTGTCGTTATGTTTCATGTGATAATTATATGAAGGTCGCATAATCATCATGATGGTTGCAGAACCTTCACTCTTCAAATAGTAGTGGTTGTGTAACCAATGTGGAGGTTACAAAAATAGTTCATGTAGTAACTGGTGGTTACGTAACCGCCATAGTAGTTATGCAATTGCCCTTGTAGAAAGTGGTGGTTCTACACCTAATGATGCCAAAATGGGGAATCTGAATAGTTACAAATGTTTGGGCTTCTCAAACTAGTTTTTTTCTTTCCATTTGTCCTTAGGCAGAGAAACTATAAAGATAAGTGCATTTACTCATTCTAAGAAAGTTATTTGGAATGAATTCAAGTGTGAGAAAAGGGGGAAGTTGGAATTGTTCTTATTTTATTCATAGATAACTGATTTCTTTCTTGTTAAGGATTATAAGAAAGTAATGCAAGGGGAAAGAGCTTGAATCCTTCTAGAAGGTCATCTTTTGACAGTAAAATTGTAATTGTTTACAGAATTACATCGTGAAAGGGAAGCAATTACATACCTAATTAGAGTTTTCTCACATTAGGTTTCTCCAGGATAAAATCTATCTCCTTATCTTTCCTCTCTCAATTTTAGTATTGTGTGAATGTTTGTTTCATAAAATACTTGATCAAAGGAACTTAGTGAATTTGTTCGTTCATTATCACTAAGATAGGATATGTTTTTTGTTAAAAGGAGACAGTTTATGGATCATAACTCCAAAATTTTCTCCCAGGGAAGAAGAGGCAAGCTCCATGTTATAATTTTACATTGTGTTGATGATATCAACATCACTTAAAGGATCGACAGAAATTTTGGACCATTTATATCCATTTTCCCTCATCTCTTTGTGCAAGGGAACATAAGGGACAAAAAATTATGCTCCCCTTATGTATGTTCTTCTTTCATCACTTAAAATTTGTGACTTGGGTTGTTAGGTGAGTATAATGAAAAATAAGACCCCTTCCTCATGTTGTGTATTCCATTGGAACATTTTTCAAGGCTGAGTGTATCCTTTTCTTTGTCCTAAGGTGTAAGGGAATGTTAGAGGCAAAAAAGTGCACTCCCCTTCCATAGGCTTTTTTTCATCACTTAAAAATCACAACTTGGAGTGTTAGAAGTGCAACCTCAAGTTTAACTCAAAATTAGTCCCTCTCCTCATGAAAGTCTCACCCTTGGCACATTTTCAAGGTTGTGTGCCCCTTTGTTTATCCAATGGTGTAAGGGAACATGAGGGATAAAAATTACACTCCACCTCTCTTAGTTAGCCCCCAGAGACATGTTAAACCATATTTGAGCCCTAAGTTCTAGATTTCAGCCCCCTTCATCTCACTCTCATGAAACCCCTTGCCAACATTTGTCCTGAATTGATGAAAAGTGCGTTGTAATGTCCGTATTTTCCCCTTTCCCCTCTTTCCCCCTATTTTTAAGGTTACAAATCCACATCAACCCTCATCTGACCCCGGTTGAGCCTAGTTGGGTTAAACATGAGTTAAGGTGTGTAATGTGAGAGAGAAAGGTTGAAATCAAGACTTATTCATTTTTCATGTTTTTAAATGCATATTTTCCTTCCCAAGCTCACTACCCTTGCTTTTATGTTGTTGGAAAGTTCTTGAGACCTCATATAATAAATATAGAAATTTACTCGTTTCTTGAAACCCCTTTATTTCTCATGAAATTTTAGAAAATCCTTCTCAAAAATTCCCTTATAATGATTCTAACCTTGCATCTAATGGTTTTCTACATTATTTTTAATATCAGATCTACAAAGTTTTGGTGATTGAAATCCTCTAAAATTTGATAAAAGAATCCTTGTGAAATAAAAACCTTTTGAGACCACTTTAATTCCGTTCTGACACTGGGAGGACCCACTTCTAAAAATAGTAAGCCTTACTAAGATTCATAGTCTATAAATAGTAAGTTCTGTAACAATTCATTCTCTAAGTTATCATTGCTCCTTATATATTAAGAACACTCAAAAGTGTCAAATTAAGAGACTTGTAACTAAAAATAGGCTTCCTAAATTAATACTCACTAAAAGTAGTAAGTGTTAGGATATTAGTCATGAAACAAGGATGTTGATCTACCCACTCTAATGAAGGAACATCTATGAGTGATTAGGCCAGTTATGGGACATCATGATGACTTGACGAAATCATAATTTCTTAGTATTCATTTTTAGTTGAGTGTGGGATAAATTTTTCTACTTGGAAATGGTAAGGGTCATTAACATCTTGGTTTGCCACCTGTTAGTGAAATAGTTTTTCATAAGGAAAAATTAGATGATTTTCACCAATGCTCTAGGAATACATCCCTCTTGCTTGGAAAAGGGGAGTCTCCCTTTATTGTATGTAAATAAAACAAACATTTTGGGTGGCCAATAGATTGGGAATCACACAAACACACTCCAATGAACCTACAACAAATGATTGCACCTAGTGCAAAGGAGGTGAGATATTAGGAGTGAGAATTTTGAGAGAGGGGGTTAAACTTGTAAATAGGCTCAAAAAAAATTTACAATTCTTAACAAGAATTCATCCACATAAAATTATAATAAAAATAAATCTAGTCACTATGGCAAGTTAAAATGAATCATGAACATAAAATCTCATTGATCCATTCATTAAAGGATTTAACACCCTTATTGGTTATGAAATATTGTCACATTCATAAAGATGAAAAAGAGAGATAGAGAGGAAACACATGAAAAGGGAATAGAGGAAATTATATCTTTTCTTATTTCTTTGTAGTGAACTAGCTATCTACTCAAAGTCTCAAAAATTGAAAACCCTTTATAATGAGAGAGTCATACAATATATATATTTTCCAAATGTATCTTTTCCTATCCTACACATGAATTTTCACTAACCTTTACAACATGTGACCTTTCATATTCCTAGGAAAAAAATTGAGTCCATTTTTAATTAATTAGAGGAAAATCATTACAAAGTGTAGTTGTAGATCACATTTTAAACCCCCTAATGAATAAATAGAACATGAGATAAGAGAGGAAGCGGGTTTGAAAGAGAGAAAATAGGATATAACTACTCTGAAGAAGATGGTGCATTTGCTGATGAAGATCCACTTACCGATGGATTCTAGGAGACTACTTCTAGAAATATCTCAATTCCATTGAACACCTTGCTAAAATAGCTGCTATGGGTGCAACCTTCATCTCTTTAGGAATGCGTGTGAAAATTAGAGCCCTAAGACAATTCTTGGAGGTTCTATTGATACTTTTTTATTTTGCGAACCAAGATTGATGTTCCTTCATGGTGTTAGAGATAACACATCTGATATATGAAATATATTATAGTGTGTCTTCATTGAAGGAGAATGGGTCTCCCAACTCTTTCTTAACACACTCTCCAAATGGATTCATGAGATCATTCAATGAAGTGTTCTCATTTACTACAGGTACTCGAAGTTTTTGTACTTCTACGTTGATGCCATCTAGAATTTTTGAAGTGAGCTCATCATATGATTCCAATTCATCAAGAGTATGATTTAGCATCTCATATCAAGAAATCAGATTTCAGGACCATATTGAAGATAGGTTTTCAGATAGAGTGGTGAAAAAATTTCTACCTACCAATACGAATGATTTGATTTTTCTCATTCAGTCACCAGTGGAAATACCTGATCCCAATGCTCTTTTTATTTTTCAATCTCATCCCTAGTAATTTTTACCTTTAAAAAGGTGGTAATCATGAATTCAAACAATGAGAGAATTTTTGGAAGCAAGGTCCTTATTTTCTCAAGAATTTTGCCCACCCACTTATCGTTCTTCCTTACATTGTGAAGCCATGCACCCTCCTAATGGATTCTAAATAAAATATATTGATGGGAGTCACTTTTTCAAATGGGAGATTTATGAAAACATTCAGATCCATGAAGGATTGAACATACTAAGTAATATTTCTTATGTGATCTTCCAATTGTTCAATCTTCTCTTGTACTCCTCATTTCTTGATAGAAGGAGAGTGGAAGATTATTTGAAATATGGGAATCTCCTTCATGCCTTACCAGCCCAAAGGGAATGTTCCTTATTTCATAATCATATGGGGTCATCTAACCATAGGCTTGACTACCTTCGACTGAGCTACTTCCACATATTGATTCTCTAAAGCACCATTGAAGAAGTGGGAGACACTTTGATATTTCTTACCTTTCTTTATTTTCACCATCATTAAAACGAATTATAAATATAACACCACTTTTTGTTAGACTATGTGATTCTCTCCTCCTATAATATCTTATACACATGGAAATATTTTTAGTTTTCTTAAGCTTAACAATGGGGCATGATTTTAATTTCCAGTTCTAAGTGAGAGGGTACATCTTACACTGGTTGAGTTAGCACAACTACAGAGGAGGAGATGCTTAGAGAAAAATGAGGGATCGATGATTGAGAGGGATTAATTTCTCCCTGCGCCAAATATTCCATAGGTATTTGATTTCTCTTGCTTTATCATGTAGCCTCATGTAGTGGGGGACCTCATATTCCACTGACTTCCTATTCGTGAGCTCTCTTGAGTGAGGAGATATTACAATCTTCTAGGTTACCTTCAAACTAGAGAGATGAGATGTCTTCCTTCTGAGAGTCTAGAGACCTCTTGATTCAAAATAGTATAACCCTATTATTCTTGACCCATTATGTGTATCTCTGGATTACCACTTCAGTTTGTTCATTTATGTCTCTTGACTCACGAATGCTTTATGAGACGTATGGAAGAGGAAAGACCTTCATCAATTGGTATTAAAGATCATACAATTTGGTCCCATCATATTTAACTCCATCCTCCAACTAATCAAAATTTAACTTCCTCAATTGTGTAATAGTCATTCTCATGTGATCATGCTCTTTAAACACAAAATCATATGATAAATGTACCTAATAATCCTCAATTTGTGGAACATGGTACAAATTGGGAAGATGGAAGGTTCTAGGGTTGCTTCAAATGTTAAAATCCACCATAGGTATGTATGAGTAGAGTTTCAAAGGATAAAATGAATCTTCCAAGTTTGATGCATAATTGGCATTCTTACATGAGAAGGTTCCAAGAAAGATAGAAAATGACACACTTTTCTTCTTACGATTCTTGAGTTTTCCATTGATGTGGGTGAGATGTCTGCATAGATAGAATATCACGATCTTATCACTAAGGCAGCTTGGGAGATTGCATGGAGAAATATCAAACCCCAATACTCTGATGTATGAGAAGGTTGAGAACTAAGTGAAAATGGACCCATATCTCTTGATCAATCTAATAACTTGAGAAGATAGTATTGACTTAGGGTTACCCTCTAGAAATTATATGACGAACATGGTGAATACATCATTCACCCTTGAACAATGTTGATTTATATCCTTGAGGGTCAATTGCAGATACATTTAATAGATGGGGGCCATTTGAGAGATGTTATGGTCAAGGGTCAAGCCTCTGAATAGTATTGTACTTGCAAGAGCATAAACTAGATCTAGGATGTCATCGATAAAGTTTTGGTAACCTGTAAATGAAGCAATTATTGACAGATGTTGTCACTGATTATCTACCCCCAATGAATCATCCATTTTCCTTCAATGATGATAAAGATGAACTAAGCTATCTACTCTTAAAAAATATTTTATGGCCTCTTCTCCCATTACCCTGATTAGTAGAATGATTACATTTGAATATCCCTCATAAAACTCACTCCTGGATAGAGCATTTGGTACGTGAGATGGATTCCTCCCTTGTTTCAACCATGACCCAAATGTCAGACCTTGGAGATAAGATTTTATTTTTTACCATTCACCCGATGCAAACTTCTTCATGAAAATGACCATGTTGTTTCCTGTCAGGATTTGCATACAATTTGAAATTCCCTTTGGAGTGAGCACTGCAAGTATTGAGTTGTCATCTGCTCTTATGATTCTTGATTTTAACTCGTAATGATAAGCACATACTAGCACCATTTCCATAATATTAATATAAATAGGATGAAAACCTACACCATGATATCCACTCATTAAAACATTGTCTTCCATTGGTTCCTTAGGACCTCTAAGCAACTGATTATTTAGGTCTTCTAAGTCCATATGAACAACATCACTATCACCCACACTTGGATATTATGATACTAGGGTTGAAACATGATCTAGAATAGAAAAATTGAACTTCATATTTTTAAAAATCAAGAATATGGGATAAAATTAATAAAATAACAACTTTCTACACGTAAATACAAAACTTTCTATTTTCAGCAGGTAGGGTTCATAAGCTATTTTTTGGGAAAATGTGAATTTTTATTCAAATTTTCTTTCCTAAAGTCCCTAAAATGCTAAGAGAGAATTCATTGATGTTGCTTTATTTTTTTAAAATTTTCTATTTCTAGAAAATTGATTTTTTTGCTTTTTTGGGAAAACTATTTTTTTGCTCAAATTGCCTGTTTTTCCTAGTTTGTCATTTTCACTCATTTTTGAATGCTCTGATAAAAGAGAGCTTACTATTTTTGGAGATTTATATTTTTAGAAATTAGTTTGCATCAATTTTATTTTATTTTTATAATGGTTACTTACCAGTGTCTAATTGCAACGAAAAGGCTCTCATCAAATCTGACTTGTCTCTAAGACCCCATACTCCAAATTTGACTTTTCTCCAAGACCCCATATTCCAATGCCTAGTTTTTTCTTTCCAATTCATTACAAAACTCCCAAAATCCTTTACAACAATTCAAGTCCCAATTTTGACTATATGCTCCTTACCCCTGAATAAGGTAAAATTTAGTGGTGACTCTGCACTTATTTACGAATATTTACATTTGTGAAATTTACATTTGGAAAATTTGAGGAGTCATACGGAGAAGCATTTCACCTAAAATTTCTAGGTGCAATTTAATTTTGTAGGTCATGGCTCATCTAGTGTTTAAAATAAATTTCATATTTATGCATGTATATCACCGATGCGTCGAAACACAAACTGGATACATTCTCCAACATATACTAGTTAAAACTCTAAGATTATGTGAAATTCAAATGCCATAAGGCTATTTTGAAAACATTCCATATTCCTATGTACATACTCCAGACGCATGACTCAATAGCATAGTCTAGATGCACAAACACAAATTATAGACACATGGTCTCATTTAGATGCCCGACTACATTTCCTAAATTCCTAAATATACCGCAAATGCCCGACTGTATTTCCTAGACACCTAGATGTACCGAAGATGCTTGACTAGATTTTCCAAATGCCTGGTTTCTTGCTTTAGATTGCTTGAAGTTTTTTTTATCTTGATGCACGACTATATAGCTTAGATGGAAGTCTATAGAATTCACATGCCTTATTGTGTGCTTCAGATGTGCGACTATACATACACCTAACCTACCATCCATATGGTCGTATAGTGCCTTTCTAGGGTTCCACTAGTACTCGGAATATGGCGGGCCAATCATTAAAAAATTAATATTTTATCTTATTTTAACCATCCACAAAAGGGGTCATGCAGATGCAGCTGTCATACACACCAAATATAGGTACTCTGTATTAACTAAATAATTAAGCCTTCTTATTTATTTTCAAACTACAAATTGCATGAATATACTTTATAATACAAATTTAAAAATCCCCTTTTCTATGTAAACCAACTGATGATGATATGCCTCTAATTGAGGAAAATCCTCATTTTGTGCCTATACTAGACATGTGACAAGTAAAATTTATGCAACAAGAAGAAAATATACCTCCACTTGAGGACAATTGTGATTATGTGCCTACACTAAATGGCAATTGTATTCATGATTAAGATATGCAATAAGAAGAATACATTTCTAGTCATCAAACGACAACTTTATCTAGAAAATCTACTTTCAATTCTTTTCAATGGAAGAGAATTGATGGCATTCCCAATTATGAGATCCAAAAAATTGAAGATATTTCTACACGTAGTGGTCAAACACCTATTATATGTGGTAATACAACCCAAAAATATGCACGAAGAAATATAAGTAAATGGATCATTGGAAGTTCTTTTAAGTTCAACTGGGAAGCAAAGTATCCATTCATTGAACCAATATAGCCAAAAAAAAAGGTAATGATACTCCAAAAAAATGTAAATGTATTATTTGTAGCTGGAAACTAGGAAAGGATCACAAAATGCAACTCAAGATGGACACAATTGAGAAACATTGTGGTAAAATATATGTATTAGTTAAGTAAAAAGATGGTCAAATCAAATGAACACACAAATGAAAAAATACAAAAGAATTCATACATGTAAAATATGCAGCAGAGTATGAAAATGAATAGATATGTTGATAAAATATTTTTGATAAAGGAGGAATAATTACAACTCATCTAGGAAACATTGTTCAGTCTAATATATGATCCAAAAATATACAATTCTCAACTATTTACCATATTCTAAAAAATGGTAGACCTATTTCTGATTTTTAGGATTATAAAATTTTATTTCAACTTAATGGATTCCCTAATCTTCCACAATCGCATTGGATAGACAAAAATTCTTAGGAAATGGTGAAATTTCTAGCGATGATTGAGAAGGATTATTTGAAAGAAAAATTTAAAAATGCACGAGTTATCTCATAGCTTATTTATTAGGTCATATCAGTTGACAACACATCATGGGTTTACATTCATTTTCATAATTTTGAGAACCATCTAAGGACATCTCATTTATTAACACTCCATAAAATGATAGAAATTTGTAATGTAGAGAACATTTACCAGTTGGTTATTTCAAGTTTAAGGGATATAACGGGAATGGCTGATCATAGCATCGCTACTTAGTTGGTGTGCATTAGTATAGATGGTGCATCAATAATGCAGGGGAACATAAATGGTCTTTGCATTCGACTACAAACCACTATTGCCCCATATATGATTCCAATCCATTGTATGACATATAGAATGAATCTTTCATATAAAAAAAGTTAGCACATTTGGGAGTGTTGAAAAAGTCAAAGAGCTTATCTGTGACATGCATGTAAATATGTCCAACACTCCTAAAAGATTCCTAGAGTTCAAAAAAAATTGTGATTGGAGTGACTGACGGTAAAAAGATTCTAAAATATGTTGATACAAGGTGGATTTCCATGTATGAACCTGCATGCAGAGTTTTTAAAGAATATCAATCATTGACAGGTTTTATGTATAAATATCATAGAGAAGTTAATAAGGAAAATATTTGTTGTACCATTTAAAAAAATTGGAAATGTTACAAACATTAAGTGGAATCATCCCCATGTTAAAGGAAATAAATTGTTTGAGTAAACATGCTCAAGAGAGGTCCATATATATTGTTGATTTCATACGGTTGAGGAAACATGTATGTCAAACTTTAGATATTTTATACATGTCTCAAGACAGTTTTAAAGGGCCTATATTTGAGAATTGGAAAGTGGTAACATACATCAAGGATTCTAGCTTCTATTTGAAATTAAATATTAAGGAATATATTTGTATAGTTATTAATGGGAAGGAGATACCAATGCATATGTTTCCACAAATATTTGATATGGTGGGAGAAGAAATTAAATAAGTTCTTGTAACATGTGTTTAATATGACACTATCATTTCTGATACATAGATGGAATTGAGAAAGATTTCAAAAATATTATCCACAAAAATTCATGATTTTTTGAAAAGGGATGATCTTGTAGAGGCCATGAAAGTAGTGAATCCCATATTTTGGAACATGGTTGATGGTCATAGTGAAGAACTTGTAAGTAATTTATTTCTCTAATATATGACTATTTTGATAAAGCATTTCAGCAAGTCCGTATAGATAAATGGAGTTGAAATTAAAGGAATTTTATAAAAATATTCACTGACATCTCAGTCAACACATTTTACACTTACAAAGATTGATCAATATTGGTATCTGAATGAACCAAAAGAAAATGGAGCCATAACAAGGCTATGGAAAAAACTGTATCCAAGTAGCGTCCTATATGAAAATATTAGTGAATATTTTTAGTTATATGAGATTTTCCAAATGATTATTTTGGGATCAGTAGAATATGAACGTGTATTTAGTGCATTATATTTTGTTAAATCAAAGCTTTGAAATAGCTTAGATAAAAATTTGGAGACATTTTTGAGATTGTATGTTTCACATTATCCCAAGGAGGAATTTCCTTATGAAAGGGAACTTTTTACTTGGACTTCACTTACTGAAAGAAGAGGAGTCACTAAAATAGATATCAATAAATATGATCTTAATACTGACCCAAGAGGTGGATGCTCTATTAACACATTAGATGTAAATGTCTCCAAGGAAAAAGGGGTTTCTCAAAGATTGTTTCAGCTACCTGAATTTTAGTCTTTTACCTTAGTAAGAGGAATTTTTTATAAATATTTAATCATATCTAGAAATTCATATGAAATGGTTGCAATTATTTATGTTTTGGATAAACGATTTCAATATCCTTATTTCTTATGATTTTTTATACAATGCAAGAATAAGATATGAAAACATTAATTATGAATAGAAATCATATATTATAATTTAGATTGTTATGGAAAACAAAACACCATAGATGTTATGAAAAAAATATATTAATAAAGTGTCATTTAAAATTGTTTCAAAGTAATTTACAAAATTACAAAAAATCTCAATTTATATTTGAGATTTATATTTCAATTCTCATTATTACAATCAATCATACAATATAAGAAAATATAGTCTCATTCTATGATTTTCCCTCTGGTCTTATATCGTATGTTAGTGCTCTTGATTTAATTAGATCATCAACTGCGTCATTGATACTAGTGAGATTTTCAATATCTTGTTTGGCCACATCACTTGCTGAAAGTAAACTAGGATCTGCATCTGATTTTTACTTGAACAATATTTCTGGATCCATGTCATGCTCCTTAATTATTTTCTTCAATGTATTTTTCTATTTATTAAGGATCACGAGTTTTTCCTTCAGTGAAATAATAACATTTAAAATTTTATGTGCATTCTTCAGATGAAGATCCAAGACCTATATTCTTCATGTTTGGTATTGTAGAATCCAAAATACTACAACAACTTATTTAAATACAAATCATGTCAAATAAACACAGAGATAGTTTTTAATCATTCAATGGACTCAATACCTTTCATTCTACATGCATATGTATAGGAGAGATTGCTCCTAAATATGAGGAACTCCAATTCCTCAAATATCTCCTACAACATCTCTTACAACTTCTCCTAAACGAAACAATAATCTATTCGTGATATATTGTTATAACAATATATCACCAAACAATATATCCATAAATACAAGTTGTTAATAACAACTTATATACTAACAAAATATATACGTGATTTGTTATTACAAATCACTCATTAATTCTTAATCATATGTAAAAATTAATATTAATTTCAAATATAATCCATTGTTGCATCTAACACTTCATTCTTCAATTTTTCATATTTTCGAATGCATTTGAACAAAGAAATATTATTAGTTAAAAATTTTAAATATGTAAAACTAAAATTTTAATGCAAAGAAATAGATAAAATTATGACAACTTTATCTTTTTCCACATTTGCAATGACAACCAAGTTTTTATGGAAGCTACAAAGGAAGCTCTATCCCATTTGCTATGGTAAGCTTCGGATTCACCATTTAAAATTTTTCCAAACTATTTAACATTACATGCAAATTATTATCAGTATAGTCATTACCTACTGTAATGACACCTGAGAGAGCCTAATTCAGAAATACATTGTCATAAGAATCTTTCCTGACTCATTTTGAACTAAATTAAATAAATAAATTCTTTGGGAATGGTTGTGATAACATGCATTTATTTCTTTCATCAAAAAAATTTCCCGAAATTCCCATGTTTTCAATTTCTCTATATTTGGCATAACAACATCAATAATATTAGCATAACAACATTTATCTACCAAAAAATTATGCAACGAAACATTTGTTAATTAATCATCAAGATGTGGTACCGGTTTCTATGTTGGAGAGGGTACATTGTTGTAGACACCAATTTTTGGTGTCATTCCTCCACTTCACCCCACACCTTCTATCCTTCATTAGGGTTTGCCATTCAAATTCATCTTCCATCCTATTTATGAGGTGGATTTCATTCAAATTCTATTTCCCACCAAAAATACATAACCAATTAATCAATGTTAATTGGTTAATTGATCCCTTTTAGATCAATAATCCTCATTACATGCTAATATTCTCCATGTCAATCCACTTAATAATTTAAAATTCCAATTTAATCCATGTCACCCCACTTCTTAATTTGAAATTCGAAATTAAAAATATTGCTTTCCCACTAATGAATTTAAAATTCATAAGTAGTCTGTGTCATCCCACTAATTAATTTAATATTAAAAAATTATCCATATCCAATACCACTCATGAATTAAATATTCAAATATAATCCACATCCAATCCACTCATGAATTAAATATTCAAATATTGTGTTGAATCCATTGTTGCATCTCAATCTTAGTATGCTACGAATTTACTTAAAATATTTAACATGATTGACTTTAAACATGATGTCATTCCTATTGAAGTTGTTGTGAAACTAGATCCTAAACCTACATGTGCTATATTTGATCCTACTCTGTATAGAGAGCTAGTCAGTAGCTTAATTTATTTAACTATTACCAAGCCTACTATTTCATATGTAGTAGGAGTTGTTTCTAGATTCATGCAGGATCCTTATGAGGATGTATTTAAACCCTTATGAGGATAATTGCAAAATGGAAAAAAAAAAAATCTTAACTATGTTAAAGGAAAAATTAATTATGGTTTGCATTATTCTTCTTCTAATGATGAAAAATTATTTGGATATTGTGATTCTGACTATAATGGTGATGCTATACATAGAAAATATACTTTTGGATATGTTTTCAAGTTGGGTGCATTGTATGGAGAGTGCAATCACTTGGAGTAGCAAGAAGCAACTAACAGTGTCTATCTCTTTCACTTAAGAAGAATATAGAAGTGTTATGGAAGCTACAAAGGAAGCTATGTGGCTGAAAATACTATTGGATGAACTACATATAGGCATAAAAGGGAGAACTACTCCTCTATGTGATAGATGGACATGATTTGCAATTATCTTGCAAACAATCTAGTTCAACATCAAAGGACAAAGCATCTTAAAGTTCATATGCACCTTATTCGAGAGAAAGTATCGAATGGTGATATTTATCTCAATTTTTGTTTGATTGAAGATCATGTTGTAGATATTTTCACAAAACTATTGTATTTTATGAAGTTATGAATTTTTTCAAGTTTAGTGCCTTTTTTGGCCTATCATAGTTTCCATTAAGGGGGAGTATGCATGGCAATGCCTCCCCTTAACGGTCTATTGTAAAATTCCAATACTTGCTCCATTTTGTTATAAGTAATTTTTCACATTATGTGAATTTTATTGTAAATCCTAGCAAAGGACTGGTTAGGAACATTATTTATGGGAATTCCTTGTTTTATAAACAGCTCCATAATCTGATATAAGTCTTCATATATAAAGCACTTGTCTTAAGAATTTTTGTATGGGAAGATCTGTATGATTTCCCTTGTTTGCATGCTAGCCTAAATTTATGATGTTTATTCATGAATCTGTAAATCCTTTTGTAGAAAAAGGTAAATTTATCATGTCTTGTTCGGTTGTTTATTTTCCCACTTAATATTAAGGGGTAGTGTTGGGGTAATAATTTCAAGTGGGGATGCCACCCACACCCCATATTATTTTAAATTCTATTTATTAGACTTTATTATGTCAGTCTTCCATATTTAAGAGTGAAGTGACGTAATTGATTCACCCACCATATATTGATAGGGTGATCCCTCTCAGGATTTGAAAAACATATATATTGGTACCAAATTGATATCAAGACATATCATATTGAAAACATAATCAAGATGTTTTGTATTGCACAACTACAAGAAAAAATGTTCTACAATTATATATTTGAGACTGAGGAGTGAAGTGGAACAGTTGGGTAAAATATTATGTAAACTATTAATAAAAGCAAGTTTTTTATTCTGGGTGGGATTTTTTCCTTCGGGTTTCCCCACTATAAATATGGTGTTCTCATCTCTTTACTTTAATATTATTTTCTTTCATATCATGTTATTACATTCTGTAATCTGTAATATATAATCAACTAAATCTATGGTTAATTTAATTGTACATTATAATCTATAATCTTACAAAATTTATATTGTGGATTCATAATTAGTATTATACATTCCTTATAAATCCTAACAATTACTCCTAATAATATATGGATAATATGTAAATTCTATTAGATTGATATATGTTATATCAATGAAGAATAAGTGAATGTACTTAGAGAACTAGTGAATAATGTTGTGTATTCTTAAGGATGTGTCCATGATCATTAATACATCAAATCCTATCAGGTCCTATGAAGAAGGTATAAAGTAAAATCTTTGTGAAAGACAAAGTGAATTTATCATCTTAGGAAAGAGTATCTACAGTGCTCCATAAGGTATACTGAAATCACTTATTTGAGTATTAAGTCATGAATGAGTACCAAAGATTCAAGTTGTAGTTAAAGAGGAATAAATTCATAATGTCACTTAAGTATTTTGTGTTCTCTTTCTAGGTATAAAGGAAACATGGTAAAATTACCTTTTCGTTTTGCTTCAAGTAAGAAATATGGTCAAAAATTGTTTATCTATATAAGTCTTAGGATTTCATGGTTAGGTCTTGAAGTTATCTAATCAAGCCTAGTCTGCGTGTCAAACCCACAAGCTTGTATTTGTCAAATTTATGTTGAGTCATATCTAAAGGTATGTAAGAGGTCAAGTGTGATACCATTTTTGTTAAAGTGAAGTCATGATGTTATTTTGGTTTGATGAAGTCTTGGTTGATAATGTTTTAAGTCTATGGTATTCAAATGTATTGCAAATATGGTCATGGGTATAGATGTTTATCATTATCCTAAGAAACCATAAAATACCATGTTCTCTGTCAGTTCACCATACCCTGAAAAAGAGTGTCACAGAGGTATGAGATAAATCAAATAAAGGGACTAAATTGATTCTTTTTCATCAATTGAAAATGGTCTCAAATTGTTAAGAAGTGTTCTTCATTCCGAGGGAAGTTTAAGTTAAATTGAACAGATGGAATTATCATCAGAACATCAGATGAAAGAAGAAATGACATTTCCTAGGTATGATTATGAGGTGCATGATGTTAATGTGGTGTCATATTCCCTATCTCATGTATAAGGTTAATCAAAGGATTATGCTTCATGAAGTTTGAAAGAAGAAGTGTAAGGCTTTGTCAAGATTGAGAATGAAGTGGTTATGATTCAGTGGTATTAATTGTGTCAAAATTTGTATATGGTTTCTTGGAGATGTATAGGATTGTATCAAACAAGAGATTAGAATTTTTGAGAGAGTGTGTAGGGTTATAAAATCCTTGAATGAAGATGTGCATCCCAATGAAGTCCTATAAATATCATGTAGAAATGTCAAAAGCTAAGAGGTATGCTACAGAGTTGGTTTTGTGATGGTTTCAAATTATGTAACAACAAACTTGACCATTATCAACTTGATCTTAAAGGATCATGATTATGTATGTTGATGTATAAGGTTAAGAAGAAGCTAAAGTGATCATTATTCCTATAATTTGATGCTTGAAATATTTCATGGCTAGTATGAGTAAACAATGATCTATCTCAGGGGGTTGTATCATGTTGTTGGAGGTCTAAAATATCGACCTACGTGTCTAAGAAAAATACTTGAAGGAGGAACTATCTATAACTTCCAATTTGGTGATTTAGGTGATAAAGAGGATACAAAGTAAAATTAATTTATGATTGTAGATACATTGAAAGGGGGATCAAGTGTTATGACCATGAAAGACACTATATCATATAAAGAAGGTTGTAAACATTGAAAAAGTAACTCATGAAAGAGATGATGATGTTGGCTCATCCATATGACATGAGATCAAGGTATAATGGTATAATTATAACATAGTAAATTAGATAGAGAGAGTATAACCTCAAGGGGAGAAACAAGAGGTTGTTTAATGTTGATTTTGGAATTCTATAGCAAGGATAAGTTTGTATCTTTTTCTATGAAGGTTGGTTTTAGGGATCTCAGTCCTAAATGAGCTAACAATCAATATATGGTAGAGTTAAGCCTATTTTTGAGTATCCTCGGCTGAGATAGATGGAAAATGAGTTATAAATAATTTATTGTGATTATTTATATTCAGATTATTATTGGCATACGAATTTACATCTATCTAAGGGGAGCTACAATGCTTAAATGCTACCATGAGGCTAAAAATAGAGCCAAGAAATGAGACACAAGTTTGTGAGCTTGAATGATGAGTTTGGTTGATGTTTATAACCAATAAGGGGTCTAAATAAGTTGATGAATAATAATACCATGAGTTATAAGCATGCACTTTGTCATTAATGTAAAAATGGGGAGAAAAAATAGGAGATTTTCCATCAATCACATAGAGGGAAATTGTTGGGTTGTGAGTGCTTGTAGTGTTGTCATTGATAAAAATGTGTGTAATCATTACTAAAAAAGTTGTATGAGGTCCAAAGGATGCTTGGAATGATGATTACATGAATAAAAAATATGTGACTTAGTTTCAAGGGTAAAGATATTGAGATTTTCTTGGTCCAGTAGGCCTAATCCTTAGGCCTAGTCAACAAGATGACCTAGTATGATGGAATGAAGGAATTAGATAGATAAATAATCATGGTCAAGGCTTGGATATAATGAATAGATTCTATCAAGAAACTCATGTGGATCTCAGAGTGTAGGTATAGGTTTGAGTATGGTTTGTAAGTGATCATCTAGATGTAATCTAGGTGCTTGAAGGTCAAAAGAAACATGAAAGTGAGTTGTGGAGAAAAGTAAGCCCTTGAGGGCATGTAGAAGTGTGAAACATATTGTTTAAAATGTTTTTAGGTGTTTTCATGATGATAACATACCAGGTTAATGAAACGTGAGGTGAAACAAGCTCAACTAGGCCTAATTTAGAGACCTAGTATAAGCATGAATTGGAGTATAAGGAAAAGAAAGGTAAAGAAGGGTGGTACAAGAATTAAGAGTGTATTGTGACATTGTAGAGAAGATGTGGAAGGTGCTACAAGTCATGATTTAGCTGTTAGAGGCATGTTTGAGGTCCTTTGAAGGCATGTTCTTGAGAATAAGCCAAGTAAGCATGGAAAAATCAAGGAGGTTGATGAATTTAAGACAAGTGTAGACATAAATGAGCATTTAGATATGTGAAGGAGGTTAGTATAGTCTTAAGGACAAATTTTAGATCAAAATTCAAAAGGAGGAGAAAGAAAATGAATTTCTAGCTCTACCGAATTCCTAAGGAGGCAAAAACCAACTTGATGGTGAACTTCATTCTCTCATCCACATGTGTGATATTTTCATGGGACCTTAAGGCTTTTAGGGAAGATGGTACATGGATCTAAGAATATAAATCAAGAATAATGAGATCAAATGAATTTCAAAGATTTATGAATGATCCTTATGAAGGAAAGTAGGTTTTAAACCCTCCTAAAACCCTCCCTTTAAAGAGATGGAGAAGAAATCAATTTTTTGGTCATTACATGAATTATGAAAGATTATGTGAAGACTTAGGGATGTATAAGAATCATTTTAGCTCTGTTTGGTGGCATTTTCTTGTTCCAGAAGTGAGGATAAAGTATAAAAAAATCATTATTTTATGAAGATATGCATGTGTAATCATGTGTATGGATGTTTCTTGGTGAAAGAAAAACTACAGGAGCAATATTGGGAGGTTCCCCAAGTGTTTATGATAAGTTTTAGGTGGATCCCTTGCATAATTTTTATGAAACTAGTCATTTAAGATGATCTTCCGCCTAAGGCTAGAAGAGGCAAATCTAGTCATGTTTCTTTAAGAGAGTTTTGATATGAATGCATGATGTTGAAGTGAAAAGTGAGCTTGGATATTTGGTAGAATTCTAATAAAATGTGTTGGAGCTCAAGACATGATCAGGTGAGGTGATTTAGTTCCCAAGTTTCAATGGCCCAATCAGTCCTAATTTACCTGTCAATAAGTTCTAAATAAAAAGAGTATTCATGCTATATAACCTGAAATAGTGCATGATATGGAATTTATAAGTTTCCTAAGGATGATTTATTTATATAAATTTTCCATGTGATCCATTATCAAGTGTTTCAATGCATGTAAAAAAATAGTTTGTGAAGACTATTTTTATGTGTGTTTAAAGCCATAAGGACCTTGTCCTGATCATTGATTCTTGGTGAGAATGAAGATGGTTGAGTTTTTCCAAGTCTTAAAAGGTGAAATAGATGTCACATTAGTCATACTCCCTAAATTAATAAACTTTTAAATTTCATACATTTGTGTTGGTGAAGTATTGTGACGTGTTCTTGAGTTGTCATGACTGTGTGCATACCTAGCTGAGAAGAAGAGATGAAATGAAGTTTTATGACCTAACCTGCAAAATTCCAAGCATTGAGTGATGTTTTGAAAATCCTAAATATCCCTCTGTTATGATTTATTTTCATGACATGAGCTAAACATGTGTCTTTTTCATTCAAAATGAAGGCTGATTTTAAGTACATAAATCTACTTGTGCATAAGAACTCTAATGAAGTATTGAAGATGAAATGGAAAGTTGTGAAGCTTATTAAGGATTTATATATATAGGATAAGGCATTTTAATGTGCACACTTATTCATAACACTTTTCATGATCTATATTATCTAAAAACAAAAATATTCCTATGTTGGGAAGAAGACAAAATGGAATATGAGAGTTACAAATGTAGATGTCAGACTGGATATAGAAGGTCATCAATTGTTTCAAATGTGAAGTGAGTTAATGAAGGTTATATAATACCTCATAGGATTTATAAGTTTAATGAGAAACTGAAGAAAATTCAGTACTTGTGACTGTCATATTGCAAATGCAATGATTGTGTTATGACAGTTTTGGATGATGTCATATAAGACCTTTGGTATGAGTTGGAGAAGTTAAAAGTTAAAGGGATCAAAAGATGAAGTTTAAGAGGTGTAAGAGTGGACATAATTTCATATATGAATGTATTATTTTACATTAAAAATGTTCTTCTCTTGATGAAAAATAGCAGAAGCATGAGATAATGAGAGAGAGGTGTGAGATGGGTTCATCATTGTGTATGAGAGATAATATGTGTATGGAAAAAGGTTTCTTGAAGACTACATTTTGAAGAATAAGAATTTGATGAGGGTATGAGGTGTGAGAGGAGAAAAATGAGTTCATGTTTGTATAAATGAGGGAGAAAAGTGTGTGAGTGATAGAGCCCATTGAAGTCTATATTTACAACAATATGAAGTGGTGAGAAAAGAGGTGAGTCAAGGTGAGTAAACAAAGAGAGTGAAGAAATAGAATGTGAATAAGAGATATAAATTTTTTGGTTCAAGCAACTAGATGAAGGTGATCAAAATTTTGTAAAGTATAAGTGGGTGCTTGGAATAATAGGGAGTTGGTGCTTCTATGCAAGTTGTATCTTACAAAAGTAGGGAGCTAGTGCTTCCATGTCAAGTGGGTTATTGACTAAATTGTTAGAGTTGGTGCTTCAAGTTGAGTGGGTTCTCAACAAATTGAAATCCTTGTAATATTTTATAGAAAAAATTTCAACATATAGTGCATTAATTTTAGTGGGTTTTTCTCCCTTTAATTCTTTCCCACATTAAACATTGTCTTCATGTGTGATTACTTGTTATTTTTTTATGGTTAAGTGTGACTATTCCCTCATGGTAAATGTTAATCAAGATTGAATGGCTTGCTTAGTTTTAGAACTGTTTTCAAATTTTGAATAAGCAATGATTCACCCCTCCCCTCTCAGTGCTTGTGTTTTCCAACATAAACAAATGCTATTATTTCATTATTTTACTTTCCCTTTGGTAAACAAACATTAGTTATTTCCTTTGGTTTCCACATAATGGATTGTTTAAGTTAAGAAATAGGGATTTGATTCTTTTCCTTTGTTGTATTATATGGAAATTCACTCAAGGAATAATATAAAAAATTGGCTTGTTTTTCTATTATTCTACCAAGGGTATTCTTACACTATAATCATATCTTTAGAAACGACACTAGTAATTGTAAATCTCTTATTGATAACAATACTATGATAAATACCAATGGTATCATCACCGTATTACTAGTAACTCCCTCACTATCTTTGTATTAAAACTCATCAGACACAAAATACCATGACATGATCCAATTCACCAGTACCCCATACCTTTAGTTACAAGCATACCCCTTACAAATCCTTCAGATCCTCCCCTTTAGATCTTATTGATTTAGACCCTAAAATAGATGGTTTCCTTGATGAGTATTAATCTCTTATGCTACCCCTACCCTTTTACATATAATAATCAATAATATAAAAACAATCATTTATTTGTAAAAATCCAAAACTAATACATGTACACATAACTTACATTGTTAGCACTTTGCATTACATAAGTTGTTAGTCACTATGGTTTGATTGATGGCATATATTTTATACTTTTTTCTATTGGGAATTATGTTAGTTTTGTTTTCATTGATGGAAAGTAACATTGATTTCAATGGGTGTCTAGTGGCATGGTATGATGCATTGGTGGAGTGTCTTGGTGCATGCAAGTTCTTGGTGCATAGTCAAGCTAGTAGGTATCATGAATGAGATCCAAAGGTGGTTAGATGATTCTAAAGTGTCTAAATTATCTATGAAATGTGTCAAAGGTGTTATTAGGTCTACATGATGGTAAATAGGTAAGTTTAAGTGTGATAGGTGGTGATATAAGCCTAATTAGGCCTAATCCTAGACCTATTGCATAGAAGTTGGCATGGTAGCATGAAGTATGAATTAGGGAAGTCTTGTTCGGGCATGTATAAGATGTTTTGAGGATTCATAGTAGGTGTGGAAGGAATATTATGTGATTATTCAAGTTCATAGTGCATGATGAACATTCTTTGAAGTAATACTATTGAAGACCAGGCTAGAAAACACAGGTAAGCTATGGTGTGTGGAGTGTTTCGGTAGTTTTCAGGAATGGATGATTGTTAGAAACAATGAAGGAGGTTGTTATAGAGGTGTGAGAGATATTTTAGGTCAAGAACAAATCATGAAATTAAGAAAAGTGTTTGGGGATCTATTGAGCTCTTAGAACTGCATTTCCCGTCTCGATAGGTCTATCTGAGATGTTCATCAACACATGTGTGGTTTGTATTAGAGTCTGATATTTTGGTTTATGTTAGGTCATATAACCAAGAATGTGTAGTAATAAGAATGAGGTCATTTGGTTGTCAAATTTTTATGAACCGTCGTTAAGAAGACGAAAAGGTCTAAACCCTCCATTAACCCTAGTTTCAAAGCGATAGGAAGGAAATGATTATATGGTATCCAAATGAATTATTAAAGATAATGTTATGCTTCAAGGTTATATATGAGTCTTCATATCTCTATTTGGTGGCATTTTCCTAATTTAGGTGTTTTGGTAAGTTGAAGAAAAACCTTTATTTTGAAGTGATTTGTTGTTACAGAGTTGCGTTGCAGGTTTCATGAAGTGAAAAAAAATTAGGAAAAAGATTTGAATGTGTGATAAGTGTCCATGAAATTATTTGTACAAATTCAGTAGAGAAAATGGGTGTAACTGGTCTTCAAATTATTCCTACTGCTTTTGGGCTTAAAGGGATAAAACCAGTCATGATGGTATGATATTGTTTTGGATGAAATGCATGATGAAGCATTGTCTTATGGGCATGGAAAGTTGGTAGAGGTATAATATGATGTGTTAGAGCCTTTGGTTTGATCTGGTAAGGTGTTTTCTTACTTAATCTCTATTGGCCTAAACTGCCCTATTTAGGCCTATTAAGAGGGATTTTGGATCAGGTATGCACATGAGGGTTTCTCCATATGACCTATGGGTGTGAGTGATTTTAGAGTGTTTTAGGATTTTAGTGATTTTTTCCCAATGGTGGAAGAAAATGGAAGCTTCCTTGGAGGTGTTTGTAATCATATTCCTCAAGATTAGTTCTCGAGTCCTAGAAGCTAGTTTGAGATGTTTGAGAGATGGAGTTTTTGAGTGCCTTCTACCCTATTTTAGTGCATGTTATGAGTTTTTTTATGTTAGATTAAATTTATGCTTTTCCATTTATGTGATAATTATGTCTTGGTGAGTTTATTTGATATGATAAGTTTCTCTCTCTTGAAGGATGAATTTTAGGTGCTTAAAGACCTAGTTGATGGTAGTTGCTTCTAGGTGTGTTCTATGATGAAGATGATTGTTAAAAATGTTATTATGCATGATGATAGTTTTAAGAGGATGGTGACAGATTTTCCTAATATATTTGAGACTTTATGATTTTTTTTCACGTGTTTGATGTTCATATTATGACTGTTGGAATGATGTCTTGTGTTTTAGGCCTAATCAAGAAGTGTTGAGCTTGTTCATGTTTATAAGGATAATGACGACCTATAAGGTCCCCTATTGTGATTTATATGAGAGTGTGGAATTTATTTTCATGTTTTTTATGACCAAACTTAATGGTCTTAGCTTACTTATTGTTGTTCATGACAAGTGTCATGTATAAAAGTAAAGTGTGTTATCTCATTTGGGTTAGTGTTGATTATGGAGGTTTGAGCGAGCTAAAAGAGAGTGTAAGAGAGGTGTGAGGGCTCTACGGAAGATATGAAAAGAGGAATGAAGAGTTTTGGATAATATAAGAGTGGGTATTAAAGGTCACTTTACCTAATCAACATATGAAGTTTCATTCATGAGCAAAGAAGGAGAGAGACCAATTTGACAGAGTCTTGAGTAGAGTGAGCTAAATAAGTGATCACAATTAGTTGTCGCAGCAACAAAGTAATAAATTTATGTTCACATTCATGTGGATTAGTTTTCCTTCATCATCTTAGGGTATTGTAGCCTCCTTGTATATTTAGTGCTCTACTAAATAAGGGGTTGGTGTTCCTTGTAGGGTTGGTGCCCTATAAAACTAGGGGTTGGTGCTCCTTGTGGGGTTGGTTCATCACTAAATTTGAAACATGGAAATATAGTGTTATGTTTTAGTGGATTTTCTTCCCCTTGAGTTTTTCCTACTTAAATATGGTGTTCTTATGTACTTTCTTATTTCATGTTTATGAGGATGGTTCATGTGTTGCTTGATAGTTTGATAAGTTAATTGATATTTCACACATAATGAATAATCAATGTTGAATGGTTAAAAACAATTGAAGTAAATGTTTTACAGGATTGATTCAACCCCCCTCTTAGACACTCTACTTCCAAAATTTACATGCATGTGTTCACAAGGTATATTGAGCATGATACAAGACACACAAATTATCAAACACTAATAGAATATACCATGGTTCCATACATATTATTATCTTTGGGGTATCTTGCCACAAAATAAAGGTGTTATTATTTCATTATAATTCCTTTCCACTTCCTCATTACACTTGTTTACATATATCATGTATATTTTATTTTTCAAACAAACAACACTAACATATGTTCCTTGTGTAACATTGACACATCTTGCTTCATGTTATCTCTTGGTTATTATTTATTTTATCACTATTTGGTATTACTACTTGTTACATCATGTTTTCTAGTTTTTTGTGTTACTACTTGCTTCATTTTATATAGCGTAAATTACTTATTTGTCTTGTGACACTATGGTTATACCATATTTATGGATCTATGCCTTTTTGTTTGATATGGATTATCTTGTATGTGGTCTGAGTTCCTTGATTTTATTGTGACCATGTGGGTTTTTTTTGGAGGAATGACAAAGATCTGGAGGGAATCTGTGAGCATCAAAATGTTTCACTAAACCACAAAATGATGTAGCTTCAAGATTGAAGCAAGAAATAACCCATGAGAGCAATGTGCATGCATTAAGAGAAAAAAGGCTCAAATCCCATACTCTATTCCATTCCATTGCTTAAGATGAAAGGTGTACATATAGTAGTGGGGTGTGTAACTCCCACACAAATGTAGCCGTCAAGAGGTGGGAGTTATATTCCCATAATAGCCAATCAAATGTAACTCCTATGATGCGTGTAAGCCATAATGACACCCTAGGACACCTAAGCATGGTGAATAACCTATGTGGAGGAATCCCATGTACTTAAGATATGTGCATGGAATATATCCTACACCAACACCCCCCTGAAGCATAGCTTAGGTGGACACATAGATGAAAACATGGAGAAGTGGGTCCCGACAACAATCCGGATGAGGTACCCACATACAAGAAAATCTCAAAAAGTGGAGTAAAAGGAGAAAACCCTCTGGGAAAAACTCCCCCCAAAAGAGAGACAAGTCCACTCTCTAATCTAAGAAATATGCCAAAAATGGGTCCCAGCCGCAGACGAGCCTGTAAAGGTACCCATGTACAAAGAGGAAATCTCTTAGAAAGAAGAAGAAGAGAGAAGAAGGGAGAAGAAGAGGGAGATGAGAGGAATGTAGAGGATGCCATTGATGGATCTAAACTCTGCAGCTCTTGGAGGTCTCCCAAAATAATGTCAATCAGGAGATCCTTTGCCTCTAGACTGAAGAATATCCATCCACACCAAATTGTGTGCCTACCCTTAAGAAGGACAGAAATGACGTGCCAGAAGTCTACCCACTCCATGAAGGAAACCGAAGGAAGTAGCACGAAAAACTTTGAGTCTAGTCCATGAAAGTGTGACATAGGTCTAGGAAATGAGCGCAAAGGAACTAAAGGTAATGTCATGAGTGCAAAACTATCAAATTATGAAGGGTGAACACCTGTAGAAAGGATTTCCAACTAATGTGAAGGCAACAAAACATCCCCAACAACAAAAAATGGATCCATAAGTAAGGGTGGATCAATGAAGGTCTCTAGAAAAGTGGAAGTGGTAAGAGTCCTAGAAGGGGCACTCCCAAAAATAGAGATGATGAACTCATCTGAAATACCTATATATAGATGAGGAACCTATAGTACATCACAAGTATACTCTACAAAAAGAAGACTGAGGTCAAGTATATACTCGTCCCTATGAGGGGGCTTAACAAACAGAAGAGTGATGTCAAATAGGTATGAGTCATCCAATGAAGGTGAAGGAGTGAAAGGGGCCTCACACACTAAAGGTTGAAAAGAGGCGGGTGTGATGACTGTATAAGACTGAATAGGAGACTACATGATATATGATGAGATGTTGGATGTGTCAACACTCTCTAGAATAGAGAGAGAAGGAGGAGAAAAGTCCTTTGTAGTACTCTCAACATCAGAACTGGGTGTAAAATCCTTGTCATCAGAAGTAGCACCAAGCAAGTCTTTGTCGGTGAAACTATCATCACACAAAGAAATAGAGGAGACAACTAAATCAGCAACAACAACAACGGTGGTAGTATGTGAAGGGTCTCCATAGAGGGACTGAAGAATTCTCCAGACACGGTGGGGTGGATTTGAGTCTTCCACATGAAACCAAAGAGATATAGAGACATGCATCATCATGTGACCAAAAACATGGTCACAAGTGTTGAGAAATTCCTTAAGATGATGATGATCAGTGGGTCTAGGAATTGTCCCAAGTACGAAGGGTGAAATACCCCTGTGAACGAAGTAACATTCTATGGAAAAACACCAAGATGAATAGTTTTCTCTCCCAATAAGAAGTGGCAGAGGATGTAAAGTGATCCTACAACACTCAAGTCTAGAAAGAGAACCATCCATGATGCAGAATCAAAAGTGCAAGGTGCAAAAAAACAAGACGTCAGACTTGGCCGATAATGCGTCTACGTGTAATACAAGGCCCAAGAGTACTAGTGACCCCCCTAGAATGTGGAAATTCTTAAAGTAGTGCATTTACAAAACTGACAATGTTATCATGTAATGTGCAAAAAATCATGTAACTTTTACTAAAGAAGCACTCAAAACCGAGCAACGAGTCAAAAGTTATATCAAGAAAATGATTCCCACAACTGATGTAAAATGCCAATAAGCCTTGCAAATGGATTAAAAAAGTGCCCGAAATGGGTGCAAAGGGTGTCATGTGGGTACTCATTAGAAATGGAATCAAATTTTAGGAAGGGTTTGTTTTTCTTACGAGGGGGGATTAGTCTCATGCCAACCCCGGACCTCACCCTCCATCTTCGACACACGTAGGAAGGGCATAATTACAAGAAAATAAAGGCCCTAAATTATTACAATGCCATAAAATAATGATTTTTACTTAAAACATTAAAACAAGATTTTTCTAACAGCCAAAAAAGTCTAAAAGGGAATGGATGGGGGCCCACGTTGTCAAGCCATGTGGTGGAAGTTGACTAAGCTGTAAAAAAAGGTAATGTAATGGTCGAACAGTTAAGTAAGCCCCACCAGTCTCCATGGAAATGAAACCATCAACAAAGTCAATCAGTGAGCCTGCAAAGAGGTCATGGATTTTTCCACATGCTTAACCACTGATCAAAGGGACATTTGCAAATTTTATAACAGCTAGAGCTTGGTAAAATGGTCAAATAGAGATAAGATTCCCTAGTTACTAAGACTAAATGGTTGAAATGCAGAACGTGGAAGAGTGCAAGAATCATGTGAACATGGCAAGGATGGATGCTCAACGGTTGAGCTAAACACTCCAAACTATCTTGAGCATACATGAGTCATAGACTAACATGAGTCGAACAAGAAATCCCAAGGAAGCAGTTAGAAGAGTAGATGTTTCGAGCCAATGTTAGATAGAAAAATGACCTCATGGAAGCAAAACCTGAGTTACAAAGATGGAATTTAGGCAGAGTGAAAATAAAGCATGCAAGCTCAAAAGGTGAAGCTCGTTCAATGAACAATGCAAAGAATGCTTAGCACCAGGAGTGCATTTGAACCAATGTAAGCAAGGCTAAGTGTTGATCAACAAACAACCAATGCAAAAAAAAATGCACAACAAAGTTCATGGGAAAGGAAGCCTGAGCAGATGAACACAACCCAGAATGCACAACCAAAGCCTGACCAGTGAGCCTACCATGCAAAATGTCCACATGGGAGAACTTAAGCCAATGTACCCACATTCAGACCTCAAACAAGCCAAAGCAACCATGTTCAGACGTAGCAGGAAGACATGTGAAACCAGTTCCAATAGTGCTAAAACAAGCAAAAAGATTGGAGGTGAGAGGTATCAATACCCAATTCATAACAAAGCAATGCACAATAAAACCAAAAACGAGCCTCTGAATCCAAAACCGTGCCCGAGTAGCGATTTCACAAATGAAAACAAGTCAACATGAAGAAAACATCTAAGCACAAGCAACCTCGAGCCAACAAATCAAGCACATGAATCCCTTTGAAAAAATGCAAGTATAGCACAAAGAAAGGATGAGAACTTACACAAGAAACTACGAGGCAGAGAGTAAGCAACCAAGGTGAGCAACAGGATTCCTATCCCTGAGATCTGATACCATGTCGGAGGAATGATGAAGATCTGGAGGAAATCTGTGAGCATCAAAACATTGCACTCAACCACAAAATGATGTAGCTTCAAGATTGAAGCAAGAAATAACCCATGAGAGCAATGTGCATGCATTAAGGGAAAAAAGGCTCAAATCCCATACTATATTCCATTCCATTGCTTAAGATGAAAGGTGTACATATAGTAGTGGGGTGTGTAACTCCCCCACAAATGTATCCATCATGAGGTGGGAGTTACATTCCTGGAATAGCCAGTCAAATGTAACTCATATGACGCTCTATGATGCGTATCAAGCCATAATGACACCCTAGGACACCTAAGTATGGTGAATCACCTATGTGGAGGAATCCCATGTACTTAAGATATTTGCATGGTAAATATCCTACACCAACAGGTTTCCCATGCACGTGGATCTATTCCTTGATGTGAATCTACTTTCAATTATTTTTCTTTTATTAGTTCTCTTGATTTTTGATTAGTCTCTATTCTAGTTCTTTTACATTTGTTTTGTAACCACTAATATTTTTCTTATTGATATCACCACTTTTGTATCTTATCTTTTCATGCCATAGTTACCACCATGTGTAACCCCATTTTTTTTAGGTATAAGTTCTCTAAGGTGGCTATCTCTTCAGAATTATACACTCTCCTATATATTTCATGGACACACAACTATTCTTTTGAGACATATGTTTAAATGGTGTTTCACACACACCTCAAAAGAGGAGGAATTCATGAAGGTATATTCTATAGTTACAAGAAGAATCATAGGTTTAGACACATGTTTTCACAAGGAAAAAGTATTTAGAAACAAATTCATACATCAACTTTGGGTAGAAAACATATAGGTTCAAAATAATATAAAAGGGTCAGGATTGTACAAAAGGTCACGACCATACCATACATTTTTTCCCTAGGGGCAAAAACACTAGTTTTTTATACAATTTCATAATTTCCATCATGGATACAAGTTTTTGGGACAATATCATATTCAGATGACTTAGGTTCATACCATTTTATGGATGACATGCAATATTTCACTCATTCTTCACTTCAATACTCAGTTTGGTTGTAGCTTATAGGTTTTTTGGGGGCATGTGTCTCCTTTTCCATTGATATTTCAACATATTACAAACTCTTACTCAATAATTAAACATAGGGGAAGAGCATGGGGACACTCAATTTATTAATATCTTATGTCTATATACATAGATATTAGGCCTAGATCCATTTGCAACAATGTGGTCTGTGGGGTTGTGGAAAGTATTGAAGTAGATAAATTCTCCATAGGTAGTATTTTATGTTATAAATGCAAATCTCTTAGCATATTGGCGAAAATATCAATTTTAATCCAGATGGAGCTGATACATAATCTTGAACTCTGATCATATTATCTAAATATTTCGAACATAATAGATTTTTTTTTTGAGTTTTTCAGGGCCTAATACTCTAGTTTCTCCTTTGACACAAATGAGGATTGATCACCCCTAATTATTTAGAAATTTTTTGTAAAAACAATCCAAATCTACAAATCTCCAACTGTAAGAAAGGAACAAGAAGCTATTCCCCTCACAAAACAAATTTTTTTACTCTTTCTATGTTTTACATGTCTTTATTTCACTTTGAGAAATTTCAAATTATATAGTTACTATTGAGTTATAGTTCAATTTCTACCATGGAAATTGAATAGACTTTGTGTTTCAAGTTTAATCATGGAGCATGTCAACACCAACACATGGAAAATAAAAAATCTAAGAAATAAAAAGTGTGTCAACACACTTAGGTATATTTTGCCTTATACATGTAATTTTCATTTCATACTTAAGGGGGAGAAATTTAGACACTCAAGTTTGTAAAAACACCCTTTTAACACTACTTATTTCAATTATAGTACTTGGATAAGAAAAATACCCATATCATATTCCTAATTGATTTGTTACCATATTTTTTCTAATTTACTTATTTCCATACACATATGTGTCATCAAATTCTGAATATCAATACAAAAGACCATTTCTCAATATTTTCTTTCTAGGATGAAAATTTAAGATTTCACTAATCTTATCCCTGTACAAAGTCATGTAGTTCGGTCAAGTTATATTATCTATTCATGGCTAACTTGCACAGTCTTGAACTGGAACATTTTCTAACTATGTTTTTTATGCACTATAATTTGATCAGTCTTTTTTATCCTCTTGGTTCATCCTTATCATAATAAATTACCTCTAGAACACTATATAATCAAGTTAAAATCACTTCATTTTAAAAACCCACCACTCATATGATATCTCATTATAAATACTAGAAAAAAAGGAAATCAACGCTCCTTAAATCATTTTAAAGCTAATGCACATCCATTAAGGAAGTCACTACTATAATTCTAGGGAACTCAATTAGGTAAAGGAGTATATCTTCCCTCAAATCCAAGCACACCAATTTTCCATTTCCAAGTCTTAGAAAGAGAACAATCCAATCAAGCATGATCGAGGGTTTAAGTTGTCAAATAGATGTATTCATATAAATCTTACATTATAGGTGCAGAACTACAAGTGGCTTGAGGTGTATTTGGAGTAGTGGTAATGTAGTTAGTGCATAGGGTGACCACAACCCAAACACTAACCTTCTTGTAGGATTTTTTACCCATGGTTAGGGTTTTGGCATGATTCAACTAATTATATATGATATTGAAAGTGTGAAAGAACTAGGGTTTCAAATTGAAGTACATTTCCATGCCACTGAAGGAACCAAAAAAATCACATAATCTAATTTTGAAGGTTTCTAAGACTATAAATAAGGGGTAGGACTAAATTACACATCCTAACCAAACTATATGGTCCTACACCAAAAGATTTGCAAGTTACAATTTCAACAGTGAAGTTTCTATGGGCTCTGCACTCGTAAGTTATCCAATCTATCTTCCCATATTATTATTGTACAACTCTGTATAGTTAAGTATCTCTCTCATGTATATTTTGATATTATACATGCATTAAAAGAGCTAATGCATTATTTCAAGGTTATAAAATTAATGTTGGTAGTTAATTTATCATAATAGTTCCTAGTTTCCTAACCTTGTATTTTTTTATTGTTGTGTATTCCATATCAAATTCTACAATCATAAAAAGAGTGTAAACATAAGTTTCATGTATCCCAAATCATCCATGGAAGCTACCACCACTATTGGATCCTCCTCATTGGCTAGTGGGGGAAATAAATTTTTTGGTGTCGATCTCGACTGAATCATGTCTCTCAATGTTATTTATTTTGATCTCCTCCATGCATATTGTTTTAGGGAAACATATTGTACCAAAAAAATTGGCATATCACCATAGTGGATTCACTACAAAAACTTATTTTCTATCACATGTGTTCATAGGATACTAAATAATACCCCTATTTCCAAATTTTCATTTTAATCTTCTATTATAACACACTCTCCCAAAATAAATTTTCAAACATAAAATACCCCTTATTTTACCATATATCGAAACTACTTGAATTTTCTCTTTGACATTTTTATAACATTTTTCTTTTTCACCTCTTAAATGTTGGATTTGGTGTCTTGCATTTTCACAAAATTTAATTATATTTCCACTTAAAATCTTGATCAAATTCATATTGGAGTCAAAAAATAAAAACTCTTAATATGTGTAATTTGATGTCTCTCTTCCTTTATTTTCTATTTAAAATTTTCAAAAAAATAAAACTTTGTATAATATGTGAAGATTCATATGTGGTTTCATTCTTGTTAGCTAAATTTATTAATCTTCATGGCATCATTCCTCCTTAAAAATTGAATACAATGACATAAAATATACCTTAATAATGATACTATGAAGGATGTCCTAACTATTGAGATTCATGTAGTGTTATTGTTGTAGAAATACGTGTTGCTTCTCTTAAAAACACATCACTTCTTTAAAAAAACAAATAAAATGATTTGAATATAGGGATTCTTCATCTTCCTCATAAATAATCTTCTTCCCTCCTCCCTCTCACTCCTTATACCCTACCTCCACTATGTTTTTAAAAACCCTTATACTTTAACCCCTTATACCCCTTAATATGGGAAATTTATTTCACCCTTTTTCATTTAAAAATGTTATTTATAAAAAGAATGAATAAAGTTACAAGTGATTATTTTGATTTAATTAACTTCTAAAATTAATTACACAAATTATAATAATGTTTTTCAAAGTGATGAGTGACCTAATAAATGTTAAAACATAAGAGAGGGAGTGAACTTAGCTAATTATATGTAGATATGAGTGTAGGAACAAGTAGATCTAGAGCTATAAATGCTTTGTCTATGAAACTATGATCGGAAACTAATCCCACAAAAACTGTGCAACTCAATTAATAGTGTGCATATGTTCTTTTGTATATTATTTAACCTTGTTGAAATATAGTTCTAGAACTTCCTAAGTGTTTCACCTACATGGGAATATATTTCATTATCTATTGGTCTTCTTCGCTCACCTTTATAACATGAGGGGTTCACTTAGTAAAAATCTTGGTATAAAACGTTTGTTCAAAGGGTATTAAAGAATACCCTTAATGCTATTTTTTTACCTCTAGTTATTCAATTGATAATACCCCCACCTGTTATTTTATTAGAATGAAAATACCCCCTATTTTTTCCATGGCACTTAATTACCCATTTTTCCATTATAATTTTATTTATAACCCCTTTTTTTCTACCCCAATATATGAAACATAAAATATATCATGTTTCCCACTCAATGATTATTTTCTTAATACATATTTTCACCAGAAAGAGAGTTTGAAGCGATTCAAGACCTATTACCAATCACCTTAATGCTAATTTTTAATCATTTATCAATAGTTTTTCAATTACTTAAGATATTGAAAAAATATCATTTGTGTTGAAATGCACACTCAATCCCATTCTTCTACCATCTTATTATTTCTTGGTTAAGAATCTCCAAATTGATATTTCCTTATTAAATAAGATATTATAATTTAACTTTATGACCACACTCCTTTTGTCATTTTAAGGTATTTAGTTTTAAAAAATAGTGTTCAAATATTTTAGGTTTATATTAAAATCATCCCTACCTCTCTTTTGATCCACCTCTCTAGCCTACCCAATACCCAATTCATAATATTAATTAATTAAACCATTTCACCCCCTAATGTATACTAGTTTATTGAATCTGATTTCAAAATTATTTAACTACCTCAATATGAATGAATGTGCTAGGATATTGCTTAGATAATAAATCTGTTGGTGTGTTTCACATTTCCTTTACCTATTATTTATTTATTAGGTGTATTGCCACCTCACTAAGTGAGTCATGTCACTTAGGTGAGATCATAGGTCTTAGGTGTCATATTAGTTATGATAGATTCTCTTACAGAATCTGTCATATGTGTAAGTTGCGTCATAGGAGTTACATTCCCATTTGGGAAAGTAACTCCTCTTCTCCATTATGGAGGAATCTTTTCTTACATGGGAGTTACACATTTACTCCCCTATATGTACACACCTTTCCTAATCTATGAACAATGGAGTATGGGCCTCTTTTGAGCCATTTTTCCTCAATGCATGCACATTGCTTTTTGGGTGAGTTATTTCTTTGATCTTGAAGCTATGCCATTTCCATGGTTAAGTGCAACATGTCGATGCTCACGAATTCCCTCCAGATCTTTGTCATTCCTCCGACATGGTATCATAGCTCGGGGATCGGAATTGTGTTGCTCACCTCGGTTGCTTACTACTCTCTGCCTCGTAGTTTCTTGTGCAAGTTCTCATTCTTGTTTTGTGCTCTTCAGTGCATTAATCTGGGAATTTATACCTTTGTTTGGGTTTGATCGTGGTTTGTTTGGTCGTGTTCATGGTTTCTAGTTTTTGGGCTTAGTTTCTTTGACTGCTCGACTCTCCATGTTGCATGCATGTTTTGAGGTCTTTAGGTTGTTGTCTCAGGTTGCAGGTTTAGAGTTTCAATTTTGGGTTTTTCTATGCTGGTTTTGTGCATTTTAAGGTTATTGAAGTGTGTTTTTTTGGGCCCAACTCGGCCCCATCTCACCAAGCTGGGAACCAAGCTACTCATCTCGCTACCTTTTCCATTACACCAACTCACCCGTTGTGTAATTTGCTTGGCCTTGCACCAGGTCTCTCTAACTCAGGATTTACATTGTTTTCTCCATGACCTGCTCTCGGCTCGTGTTTGCGTGGGCTATTTCATGTAGTTTTCAAACTTTTTTTCTTGTGTCATGTGCACCTCCACTATAACTCTCCAAGCTCCTTACTCGTGCTTGGTCCTGCATCTGCTAGGGCCTCTTTTCCTTTGACCTTGGTTAATCTCGATTGCTTCCCAACTTGCATTGGTGGCTTAACCAACTCTCCTTCCCATGAATTCATGGTTTTCTGTTTAGCCCTGTGCTCGGTGTCATGGTGTTTGTTATTGTTGGTCTTGTGTTTTTTCGAAGCCTGTGTTTGTTGTTCGTGGTGTTTGTTGCTATTGCGTGGTTGTTCTCAACTCGTGGACCGCAGGCTCTACCCTTTCAAACTGCTCGTGATTTCCCTACTTAGGGCTTGGCATTTTTTGTTTGACTATTTCTTGGCACCTTGGCCACTCCCTGTAACCTGCTCATAGTCTAGTCGGCACAACCTTGCTCCACGTGGCTCTATCCAGCACAGCAGGTAGTGTTCATGGTCTGCACAGCCGGGGTGGTTTTCGAAAGCCGTTACAATGAACAGGTGTCTGAATCTTCCACCACGTTGCTAAACCGATCTGCACACTTTTGGCCTACTCTCTTCAGCTCAGTGAACACCTCAACGTGGCCCCCCCATTCAATCATCCCTTTTAGAATTGTTTAAGGTTAAAACAATCCCACCTTTTTAATGTTTTAAGGCAAAAACATTTTCATGACATTGTAATAAATTTTAAGGTTGTTTTTTTGCTTGTTCATTCCCTTCCTATGCATGTCGAAGATGGATGGCGAGGTTTGGGTTTGGCAGGAGGCTAATCCCCCCTCACAAGCAAAACAAACCCTGCCTGAAATTTGATGCCATTTCCAACGAGAAGTCACACGATACCCTTTGCACTCATTTTGAGAACTTTTTTAATGTGTTTGCAGCATTTAGTGGTATTTTCCATCAGTTGCGGGAATCGTTTTAATGCCATAAATTTTGACTTGCAGCTCATTTTTTAGCGCTTCTTTAGTCAAAGTTACATGATTTTTCACACATTACGTGATGACATTGTCAGTTTTGTAAATGTACTACTTTATAAAGTGCCACATTTTGGGGGAGTTGACTATACTCTTGGGCTTTCACTCGTAGATGCATTATCAGCCGAGTCTGATGTCTTGCTTTTGTGCATATTGCATTTTTCATCATGGAGAGTGCTCTTTCCAAACATGATCGTTGTAGGATTGCCTTACAACCTCCACCACTTCTCACCGGGAGAGGGAACTACTCAACTTGGCATGCTTCAATGGAATGTTACTTTTCCTATAAGGGTCTTTTACCCTTCTTTCTTGGGTCAGTTCCTGCACCCGCTGATCATCATCATCTAGAGGATTTTCTCAACACTTGAAACCACATCTATGGTCACATGATGATACATGTCTCGCGATCTCTCTGGTTTCACGTAGCACAAATAGATCCACCTCACCATGTTTGGAGCATTCTTCAGTCCTTCTATGGAGACCCTTCACATACTACAGTCGTTGTTCCTGTTGCTGATTCAGTTATCTCCTCTTCTTTGTGTGATGACCATTCCACTGACATAGACTCACTTGATTCTACTTCTGATGACGATGAGTGTACACCCTATTATGATGTCGAGAGTACTACAGAGGACTCTTCTCCTCTTTCTCTCACTATTCTAGACATTGTTATCACCCCCCACATCTCATCAAATATCGAGCAATCTTCTACTCAGTCTCACACCGTCATTACACCATCCTCATTTCCAGTTCTAGTGTGCGAGGCCCATTCCACTCCTCTACGTTCATTGGATGACTCATACCTATCTAACATCGCTCTTCTGTTTGTTGAGCCCCCTCATTGGGATGAGTATCTGCTTGACCTTAGTCATACTTTCGCAGAGTCTAATTGTGATGCTCTACAGGTCCCTCATCCATCTATAGGTGTTTTAGAGGATTTCATCATCTCTGTTGTTGGGAGTGCCCATTCTGGGACTCTTACCACTTCTACTTTTCTGGAGACCTTCATTGATCCACCCTCAGCTGTGGATCCCTTTTCTATTGTGGAGGATGTTTTGTTCCCTTCACATCATTTAGACATCCTTTCTGTAGGTGTTCCTATTTTTCACTCTGACAGTTCTACACATGTGGCATTACCTTTGGTTCCTTGGTACTCACTCGCTAGACCTATGTCACACTTTCATGCACCAAACTCAGAGTTCTTTGTGTTGTTGCCTTCAGTTTCCTTTGTGGAGTGGAAGGACTTCTAACACATCATTTCTATCCTTCCTAAGGGCAGGCACACAATTCGTTGTGGGTGGATCTTCTTCAGTCCAGAGGCAGAGGATCTCATCATCGACATTCTTCTAGGAGACTTCTTAGAGCTGCAGAGTTTAGATTCGTCCATAGCATCTTCTGCATTCCTCTCATCTCCCTCTTCTTCTCACTTCTTCTTCTTTCTGACTCCTGAGAGATTGCCTCTTTGTACATGGGTATGCTTTCAGGCTTGTCTATGGACGGAACCCATATTTGGCATCTTTCTTAGATTAGAGTGTTTTTTTCTATTGTGGTGGATGTTTTTCCCACTGGGTTTTCCTTCACTGCTTGGGACTTCTTTTGTACATGGATACCTCATCAGGCCTTGTGCTGGGACCCACTTCTCATCTATGACTTGCCGGCTCATCCTAAGTTATGATGAAGGGGGGTGTTGGTGTTTTTGGCATTATTTTTACCTCTTATTTATTTATTTATTAGGTGTATTTCCGAATGTTTCGGCTTCTGGGAATAGAGTTGCTTCTATCCTTTCATTCCTTTTAGAAACAGATGAGGTTAGGGTTAGGAGGAATACCTGTTGAATGTCGAGATGGTGTGCGCGTACCGTAGAGAAAGATCAGGCTGACTGCGGAGAACTCCTTTTTGTCTTGGAAGGACTACCTGCAAATAAGAACACAAGACCACAAGATTTTGATTAAACAATAAATGAGGAAACTGCCTTGGGCCCAGGAAATATAAAACTTCCTTTCGAAGGTGGTCAGTTCCCCTGCTAATATGAATTAACACAAAAGACTGCAAAATATCAATTAAATTATTTCGTTAAACTGGGTAGGGGGAAAGGCTGGTTTTCTGGTTTTGATCAGAGGAACCGATGCCGGTTACTGATAACCGATGCCGGTTACTGATAACCGATGCCGGTTACTGATAACCGATACCGGTGGGTTCTAGGATCTTCTTGGTAGCTATGGTGTTTGTAATGGCTGGTTTTTGGATGGTATTAGGAAATGGGATGATTAGAAGCAAAAGAATGACAGTTAGATGCAATGGCACGTTGGGTAGTGGATTCAGAAACGGATTTAGGAGCACTGAGATTCAAGAAGCATAAGAAATGTTATAACAAAGGACATGCAAGATGTGACTTACTGGTTTTGACCAAGATGCAAGTTGATCTCCTTGGTTGTAAACACTTCTGGTTTCTTTACTCGTCTCTGCTCTGTCAAGTGAAGATCTGGACTCTGTTCCTCGCTCGCAATGCTCTCTGTTGATCCAGAAATCCTTTGACTGATCTCCAAAATGAAATTCCGATCCGTTGTTTTGGTTTGGGGAGCCCATTTACAGGGAACCGATGGCGGTTGCGTAACCGACGGCGGTCGAGTAGGAACCGGCATCGGTAAGGAAAAAGTAGGCTATTTTTAGTAAAATAGCCCACCTTCCCTGCTTTTCTCCCGAGAGATCAGTTGCGGGCTTGGTCAAGTGGCTAGAAGGTCGGCTTTGGGTGCGAGTAAGGAGGCATTAGTTATGGATGTGAGTCTAGACCAAGTCATGGGTCTTAATTAGGTTAGTTTAGGGTTAGGGCTAGGTCATGATGAGGTGGCAAAGTGAGGTGGCGGGTAAGGTGATGTGGATTTATCAATTACAAGGTAATTAATAAATAATTGTGTAAAGTTTAGGTAATGAGGTTAGGTTGCGAAATGGGATGCGGGTCACAAGGGGTCGTAAGACACGAATTTGGTGTCTACATTAGCCCCTTATTGTCGTGTAGCTTGTTCTGTAAAGCTGCGCGGACAATAATATGAAGTGGTTTCTCATGTTAAGGATATAGGTAATCCCCCTCAAATCTATCACAGATTGAGTGAACGGGAAATCAGGGATAGGGTTGATAAAGGGTATATGTTGTAGAGAGGATGGTAAGGTGGTGGGGTAGGTCCAAGGAAGCAGACGCATGTTGAAATGCAATAGTACGACGAGGGTACATGATTTGACGAGCAAACCAGCAATGTGTAGGCAAAGGTCGATAGTTTATCCAAACAAGGGTGATATAATCCTGGTATCCAAGGCATAGGAAGTAGCTCCAGGGTATATAACAGGTAAGGTACAGGAACGTTTAGGCATGTTCGGCAGTACCAAAAGGTTGGTTTGGTTGAGATAAACGTCACGGTCTAGGTCTGGGCAAAGCTGGTCGACAGATCAAGTCAAGGACCCTAATCATGCTAAAACACGAACAGGTGAGCTCGATTGAACCAAAAACTACCGGATGGGTGGATAAAGTGTATGGTGTTGATTTTGGGTAAGGTATGGAAGTGGTACGGTCGTGGGTTGGGCCAAGTTGTTGGGTGGCGGCCTTGGGTCGGGCCAGAAGTGTAAAGGGAGGCCTTGGGTCGGGCCAAATAGCCTTGGGTCGGGCCAAAGGTTGAGGCCTTGGGTCGGGCCGAATAGGTAGGTTGAGGCCTTGGGTCGGGCCGAATAGGTAGGTTGAGGCCTTGGGTCGGGCCGAATAGGTAGGTTGAGGCCTTGGGTCGGGCCGAATAGGTAGGTTGCGGCCTTGGGTCGGGCCAAATAGGTAGGGTTGAGGCCTTGGGTCGGGCCAAATGGGTAGGTTGAGGCCTTGGGTCGGGCCAAATAGGTAGGGTTGAGGCCTTGGGTCGGGCCAATTGGTATGAGGCCTTGGGTCGGGCCAAATGGTTAGGGTTGAGGCCTTGGGTCGGGCCAAATGGTAGGTTGAGGCCTTGGGTCGGGCCAAATGGTAGGTTGAGGCCTTGGGTCGGGCCAAATGGTAGGTTGAGGCCTTAGGTCGGGCCAAATGGTAGGTTGAGGCCTTAGGTCGGGCCGAATGGTAGGTTGGCCGTAGGTCAGGCTGGACAAGTGAACAAATGTTGTGCAGCAAAGGTGGATAGAGGCGATATTGGTGAAAAAGAGGCAAGGAGTAAATAAGGGCAAAGAATGGGGTGAAAGTTGGGTAGCGAACCGATGTCGATTCTACATGACCGACATCGGTTAAGAGACCGATACCGGTTCCTTAGGGTAAAATGAAACCGACATCGGTTAAGGTCGAAAAACCTATAAAAAGAAAAATACGGCCTGTCATTGTCACTTTTGTTATTTGCAATCCAAATCGACTTGTCTGACGTGGAGACTTGGGATTAGAGGCTAGATTGAGTGAGGTGGAGCTATTGTATTGGCGGAGAGAGTTGATAGTGGGCCCGATTGAGGAGGAGGCAGCAGGTGATTGGCCAGGGACCCAGTAGATCAGGATTGGAGCCATGGCACAGGCAGGAGGAGCTGGAGGGGCTGGACCAGCTGGACCGCCACCACCCATCCCACCACGACGACGTGTCGTCGTACCGGTAGGTTCTAAACTCGTGATTTTATGCATTGAAATGGTTATTAGGCTAAATGGGGGGGTTTGGGTAGGAATTTGTATTTTGTAGGAAATAATGAGTAAATGGAGGTAATTTGAAAAAGGGAGAGGGTAGATAGGTTAGATAGGCTAAGGTGGGCTAGGTGGGTAAAATTGGAGGGTGTTTGGGTGGGTAGATGGGTAGAAATAGGTAAAAAAATGGGTTTTGGGGGCCGCGCGGGGGTTCGGCTCCGGAAAGAAAACAGTGACCGATGTCGGTCACTAAGCGACCGGCATCGGTCGCACAATTTTAGGGAAAGGGAGGGTGTTGGTGACCGGCGTTGGGTAGGGACCGGCGTCGGTTGTGGGTTTATCGTAGGGGTTGGGTTGGGTATGGGGTGGGGTTGGGTTGGGTTTTGGGTTGAGGGTTTGGGTGGTGGGTTAGGTGTGGGGGTTAGGTTTTGGGTTTTTGGGTTGGGTTGGTTTGGGTGGGTTGGGTTGGGGTGGGTGTGGGGGTTGGGTTAGGGGTGGAGAAGGGTTAGGTGTGGGGTTTTTGGGTTTGTGGTGGGTTAGGTGTGGGTTAGGGTTAGGGTTTAGGGTTTGGGGTGGGTTTGGGAAGGTTGTTAGGGTATTAGGGTGTGGTTGGGTGTGAGTGGGTTAGGTGTGGGTTTTGGGTTGGGTTGTGGGTTTTGGTGGTTGTTTAGGGGGGGGTAGAAAGTCGGGGTGTGGTCGGGGGGATACAAAAGGGGGTTTAGATGGTAAAGTAGATGTTATAATAAAGAGTAGGTCTAAGAATGTGGGTTGGTTTTGCAGGCACGTCAGCAGTTGACGATGCGTGATAGGATGCCTCCACTATTGAGTCGGATGAGGCCACACGTATCTGCGGCGCATTGGGCCATCATGCGCGAGGTGGGACTCGGCGGGGTCCAGAGGTACAGAGCGATAGAGAGGGATCACAGCCTGATGGTCGCCCTCATCGAGAGATGGGATCCGGCGGCCAATGTGTTCCATCTTCCGACCGGGGAGATGACCGTCACATTAGAGGATGTGTATCGCATCCTGCGGCTACCGATCGAGGGAGAGGCAGTCTTCCAGGTAGATTCAGAGACTGCCATGGACAGCATACTGCAGGTTTTTGGGGATGCAGCCGCGCTTCTTACGTATCATAGCGCGAGCATTGGATATGGTGACATGTACCGCGCACACAGACATGAGACACGGCTTGCCGTGTTGATGATGATAGGGATCACCTGCTTCGCCCTCCCGGATTCAGAGGGAGGCCGCTTCCCACGAGCATTGATGGGGGTGCTGCTGGAGATGGTGGAGGAGCACACCTGTTTCGCATGGGCACCAGTGTATCTGGTGCAATTATACAGGGAGTTATGGGGCTATCGCCGGAGGAGGCGATTTGGTATTTGTTCTACATTTTTGTTGCACTGTTGGGCATACGAGCACATCGTATGCATCAGGCCAGTAGGGCTACCCCAGCAGCCAGGGCCACAGGTCGTATACCGATATGGCTTTCAGAGGTGGTTGGGGTCGTGGGCCAGCCACGAGCAGTTGTTGCAGGTCGGGATGTGGCCTATTATAGACACTTGCTAGAGGGCCTTACAGCAGTAGACATTGTATGGAGACCCTACAGAGGTCACCAGCCTGGCAGAGGAGCCCGCGTACAGCTGCGCCTGATCCAGTATACATTCTGGATAGCAGGACGGAGGCCGGGAGAGTACGAGCGGATACCCCTAGAGAGGGTACGCAGGCAGATGGGGCTACGACAGGACGAGCCACCTCCCTTCCCTCAGTACAGGAGGGATGATGTAGAGGCCCCACTGCCAGCGCCACAGCCTTTGGATCCAGACTGGGTAGCGGAGAGACCAGCAGGTGAGGGTGTGGATGATGCCGGGTGCACGGGAGCATACAGGGTGTGGTGGGCTGGGCAGAGAGCAGCGAGGATAGTACCGCCTGCGCAGCCAGACTTGGCTGCAGTTATAGGAGAGAGGGATCAGCTCAGGGGTCAGGTGCAGCTCTTACAGGGGCAGCTAGCTGCTGCGCAGGCACAGATAGGGGCCTTACAGGTGCAGCTAGCCCAGGCTCAGGCACAGGCACAGGTAGCACCACCACCAGCACCACAGCCACAGGTGCAGGTACAGGCACAGGCAGCACCACCACCAGCACCACAGCAGGTACAGGCAGTAGCACAGGCAGCACCACCACCAGCACCACAGCCACAGGTGCAGGTACAGGCAGCAGCACAGGCAGCACCACCGCGGCCACAGGTGCAGGTACAGGCTCAGGGGGTATTGGTGTTAGGTGCCAGGGGACCAGCCCCAGCTCCTTCAGTGGCGCGAGATCGCTATATGGAGGTTAGAGCAGAGGCCCGATATTATCAGGATATTCTTGATAGTACCGGAGTCGAGTATCAGGCGTATGCAGCGCATAGGGCAGAGACCTCGCACAGCCAGAGATCTCAGGGAGGGGCAGCCACAGCTGGCGTGTCCGTGACGGGCAGGAGGCGAGAGGCACCACAGGGACCAGCGGGGAGAGGTGCCGAGGGCGGTGGGGAGAGCTGATAGATCCCCGACATGGTTTTGTATAGGGACACGGGCACCGGTCTGCGAACCGGTTGTATTGATAGAGGCCTGCGTGCCGACACTTATTCATTGTATTGATTCATTTATTTATTATATACCGGCCTGCGAGCCGAGTACGGGTTGTACATTTGATACCGGCCTGCGAGCCGAGTATATTTTTGATATGAGAGACCGGCCTGCGAGCCGAGTCGAGATTTTTGGTAGGTATTGCGGCCTGCGTGCCGGCTTTGGTATATTATGAGATCACAGAGGCCCCGATGTAGGGCACATTGTATTTTTGAAAACTGGTATATATATATATATATAGATGATGTTTTGATCCATATGTAGTGTTCAAAAATGTGTTTAAATATTTTGTTAATGGTTTGGTAATATATAATGTATGATAAGTTTAGTGGGCATGTTGATAGATGGATGATGTTGATGGTTTTGTTTTTGTTTTTTTGTACGTATATATGAATGACATGTGATGTGATGAATTGTTGGTTTTGTGACATTGTGATATATGTAACTGATGAGTTGGATCCAAATGATGTAGAGATTGATAGTTTCTTGAAATTCGTAGTTGATGGTTGTGTATTTGTATAAAATAAATGATGTTTAATGAAATTGTAATGATATGATGTGTGGTGGATGAACAAATGTGGTAAATGGTGTGGTTATGCAGGAAAAGAGGCGGGCGCGACAAAAATTTAGGTGAGAAATGAAGAAAAGAACCTGTTGAGAAAAGATAGGTGTGTAACCGATATCGGTTAAGGAACCGATATCGGTAGTTATAGACCGATATCGGTTAAGTAACCGATACCGGTTATTTAGGTATGAGCTTTTCTAAAAATAGAAAAGCTAGGGTGGCAACTTAAGTTTTAATTTTAGAGCCATGCAAGAGGTTAAATACGCGAACGCGACGCTTTTTGACGACTGAGACAGGTATTTGCATGAGAGATTTGGGTGAGAAGGAGAAAAGAGACAAGGAAAGTGAATGTGATCTGGGAGATTCAGAAGGCAGAAAGACAAAGTTGAAAAGGGTGGTGATCATGGCAGAACGAGGAGAAGCATCCAGCAGGCAAGGACAGGAGGGAAGACAAGGGCCACCTCAAGCTGCTGCAACCCAAGAGGTATCATTTTGTTTGTGATTTGATTTTTGCATGTGTTATGAATAAGAGATTAAGTGGGTAGATATGAAGAAGAAAACATGATAGCAAGGGTTATAAGTGAGGTAAGTGTTACGTGGTAGGTAATCACGGGTTTCGGGTATGTCTGTGTATACAGAGAGGAATAAACGAGCAATTTATTGTCGTAGGTGGTTGTTTTAGGCAAGATGTATGTAATTGACAGTGACCGGTAGCGGTTAGGGAGAACCGGTATCGGTTACTCAACCGATATCGGTTATGTATAACCGATACCGGTTACTGGAGGAATTTCCAGAATGTTTGAAAAAACCCTGACGGATTGAATGGTTGTTTGTTGTTTTGGTGTATGCAGGCAGAGGCAGGATTGAGGATGAATGATAGTGTGCCAGCGCTGTTGTCACGAATCCGAGCGGATGTAACACCAGCTGAATGGACATTGATAAATCGTTTGGGGTTAAGTGGAATCCGCTATTATTCACGAATCGCACGTAATCATGCTATGTTGCAGGCATTGATTGAGAGATGGAATCCCGAGACAAATACCTTTTATCTGCCAACAGGGGAGATGACAGTAACATTGGAAGATGTGTTTCAGATTTTGAGACTCCCTATTACAGGAGAACCAGTATATCAGGCACTACCTAGCGCGGCACGGGGAGCGATAACAGCAGTATTTGGTCCATACGCACGAGATTTGACACAGCGAGGTTTATCTTTTACATATGGGGTAATGTATGCAGCACACCCTGAGGAGACAAGGTTAGCAGTGATATTAATGATAGCGGTAGGGTATTATGCGTTACCGAGGGCGGAAGGGGGAAGATTTCCAAAGGCATTGATGTGTGTTATTTGGGAGATGATAGAAAGGAACGTGACTTTTGCATGGGCACCTGCATATTTGGCGGAGCTATACAGGGGTTTATGGGCTTGTAGGTGAAATCACAGGACGACACTGGATAGTTCATACTTATTACACTGTTGGGCCTATGAGCACATTGTTTGTGTGCGACCAATAGGCCGACCCATCCAGTCGGGAGAAACCGGAGTGCAGAGGTTGGGATTCAGACGATGGGTCCAGACAGAACAAGAGGCCAGATCCCAGGCCGTGACGGGTGATATTGAGTATTACAGGCAGGTATGGGAGAGAGTGACGGTTGCGGATATCTGTTGGAGGCCATACGGGAACTATATGGTAACAGAGAGCATAGCTGAGGAGTTGAGGGGTGTAGAGCGATTGAGGTGGATCGCAGGGCACAGGCCGGGTGAGTATGAGAGGATTCCTATAGATCGCGTGCGGCGACAATTTGGATTTGTGCAGGATATACCCCTGGCTTATAGACCATATATGAGGATCGACGCCGAGGCAGCATTCTCACCTCCCCGGCCAACACCTCCAGAAGGGCCTGAAGAGGTAGCAGCCGATCGCAGGGTAATGGATGCGGGAACGACAGAGGCCTATAGATTATGGTGGGTAGCAGAACTGCGAGGTGTACGTGAGCGTCCTGACATAGCGGTGATTACAGCAGAGAGGGATCGTCTGCAGCGTTTGGTTCAGCAGCTCCAAACGCAGGTGAATGAGACAAGAGGATTGTTAGTGGTTGCGGAGTCACGGGCGGGGAGACTAGAGGCTGGAGTCCTCCATGCGAGAGGGCGTATTCATATGTTACAGGAGAGATTGGCAGATCAGTGGGCGGTACCAATAGCCGTGGTACCCTTGAGGACAGAGAGGCCCGGCGAGAGGGGTCGACGATCACGATCATCACCTAGTTCGGGATGAGGCGTGAGGGTCTGAGTAAATGTTAGCAAGGTATAAGAATAAATAAGGATGCCGACCTGCGTGTCGATGATAGAGAAGATGTATTTGTTTAACATCTAAATAAAACTGAATATGTATGTTGATTTGAGTTACGATAATAATAAGATTGTTTGTGTTTTGATTTTCGGTGTTTTGAAAAAGGATAAAGAGGACTGTGATTAAATAGAAATACACAAAAATATTTATATTCACCACACAGGATAGGTTATGGTAGGGGATGGTCGAGCTAACCTTGGGAGACCCCATGTCTCCGAAGTGCTGCCTACATAGCCCATTGCACAAAGCAAGGAGGGGCCTCAGACCGATGTAGTTCTCCCTTAGGACCAGGGAGAGGTGAATTCAGGCAATTTGGGTATGGTTAGGCAATTTGTTGGTTGATAAGAATTTGATGTTGATAGGGTAATGTTGTTGGTGTTGGTAAGGTATGGGCGATGTTGATGTAGGTATAGGTAAAGCGAAAGTTAGCTTACCCAAATAGTAGGGAACCGTATCCTGATTAAGGTCAACACACAATCCTAGAGTCGAGCAAAAGAGGCAAAAGTGTCCCGTAGTTGAGAAGAGCTAAACAAACCACATATTAACATAGGATGAGCTTGAATCCCTAGGTACCTTGCATAGGCGAGAAGTCGATAGGTGAAAAGAGTTGTATAATCACAATATATCGGATATACGTCACGTCCCTTGAGTTGAAACAAATGGTGAGGTGAGGTGGATGATATAGCTGAGGTACGGAGAACTTATTACAAAGTGAGTGTTCTGACGAAAGAGAACCTACCCTAAATAGACAAGTCCATGACTCAAAAGTCCTTTTGAATGAGGCTTTTCTTTTATTGAATGTAGACTGATCGATGCGGGAAGTCTACAAGGGATATTGATTGTATTATTCTTGAGGTCTTCACGAAGCTGATCAATGCGAGAAGCTTCTGATAAAGGCTGACTGTGTATAGCTGTCCTTCGAGGGAGCAGTCTATTTATAGTAGCAGATATGATTGTAATGCATAGCTGTCCTTCGGGGGAGCAGTCTATATATAATAGCAGCAATAGTTCGGCATATAGCTGTCCTTCGAGGGAGCAGTCTATATTTAATTTAGATGACTAGATGTTCATTTGGCGTGAAGCATCTAGTTTAGTAGGAAGTTTGACTCAAGAAAATCCCATAAGAATACGGCTTATTTTAATACTTTGAAGTCATGGACTAGACTAAAAAGGGGAAGGCATCATCAAGGGGAGGTGAGGATCAAACTATGTGAGCTTGATTGTTATTATGAAGTGTAGGAAACAGAGTGTATGTAGTGGTAAGTGAGCTCAAGGGACGAGCGGCAGGTAGATAAGAAGTGATATAACACTAATTTCAACAGTAGAATGGTCGAAGATGCAAGGCATTAAGGGGTTCAGGCTCAGGTTTACCATTAAGCGAAGCTAAACGATAAGTACCAGATCCATAGGTATGAGTGATTATATAAGGCCCAATCCAATTGGGAGCAAATTTTCCACGTTTGCTCTTTTCTAGTTTGGTTACATGTTGATTCTCTTTGAGAACAAGATCACCAACCTTAAAGGTACGCTCATGAAGTCGCTTATCATAAGCACGTTTAATGCGTTTTTGATAGATTTGAAGGTGATCAAGAGCTGTAAGACGGCGTTCGTCAAGAAGCTCCAATTGGGCTAACCGCTCTTGGCGGAAATCATCGTTGGTGAGAATATCCTGAAGAGATATTCTAAGGGAGGGTATTTGTATTTCGAGAGGCAAAACAGCCTCGGTACCGTATACCAAAGAAAAAGGTGTGGCATTAGTAGAGGTACGAATGCTAGTACGATAAGCCCAAAGGGCAAAGGGAATGTGATCGTGCCAATTTCTTCCGGATTCATTGACAACTTTCATGAGGATTTTGGTTAGTGTTTTATTAGAGGACTCGGCTTGCCCATTGGCTTGTGGATAGTAAGGTGATGAGAAACTAAGTTTGATACCAAAGTTGTCACAAAGGTCTTGCAACAACTTGTTTTTGAAAGATTTTCCATTATCTGTTATCAGGCGATGAGGAACACCAAAACGACAGATAATGTGGTGGTTAATGAACTCGACAATTTTTTCTTTTTTGATTGAAATGAGTGGAATAGCCTCCACCCATTTTGTGTAATATTCGGTCGCTGTGATTATCCAACGGTGACGTTGTGAAGAGGTTGGATGAATCTCACCAATAAGGTCTAAACCCCATTGTGAGAAGGGCCAAAGATCTCGAGCGATCTGGAGCGGGTGGCTAGGAGTATGTTGAAGGTTGGCATGTTGCTGACACATAACACAACGCTTAACATATTCGTAGCAGTCGTTATTGAGAGTAGGCCAATAATAACCAAGGCGAAGGATTCGTTTGGCCACGGCAAGGCCGCTAAAATGTCCACCACAAATACCGTCATGGACCTGTTGGATGGTATGAGTGGCCTCCGCGCCAGTTAGACAGCGAAGGAGGATGCCATCAAAGCCACGTTTATAGAGGAGTCCCCCCATGACAACATAACGCGAAACACTTTTAAGAAAAGCACGTTTGCCGTTACTAGTAAGGTCAGGTGGGAGGACAGAGATTGTAAGGTAGTCGTGAAATTGGTGGTACCAGGTATCCTGTGAATTAGTAGACACAGTATTTATCATACAAACTACCGGGGTTGAATAGGATGGGGCAAAAAGTTGTTGGACCACGACGAATAATTCAGAGTCAGTTGGCGCGGCGGGAATTTGCGAGGCTAAGCAAGCCATAGTATCCGCAAATTTGTTAGTGGAGCGGGGAATGGTTTGTATAGAATAGTGGGTAAATAAGGCTAGAAGTGAATCCACGTAGTGTTTGTATTTTTGAAGTTCCTCATTTTTGCATTGGTAGACGCCCATAACTTGATTGACTACCAATTGAGAGTCGCCAAAAATGTTGATAGATTTGATACCTAAGTGTAACGCAACTTGGAGACCCAGAACAAGGGCCTCGTATTCCGCTGTATTATTAGTGCAAGGGAAATCAAGTCGGAATGAAAGAGGCATAGGTTCAGCGTTGAGAGGAATGAGAACAACGCCGGCTCCTCCGCCGCGCTGGCATTTAGATCCATCGAAGAAGAGGGTCATTGGGTACGACTCCTCCGTGAGGGAAAGAGTAGCGATGAGTTCGTCGGGAAATGTGAAATTGGTAAATTGTTCCCCCGGTAAAGGAGCTTCTGCAAGTTGGTCTGCGATGGTTTGTCCTTTGATTGATTTCTGGTGGACAAACTCAAGGTCGAGGTCGGCGAGAAGCATGAGCCATCTAGCAATGCGTTGGTTCAGATGAGGTTTGGCATACATGTAATGGATGGGGTCTGTATTGGTGATGACGAAAGTCTTGTGATTTAGAAGGTAGTGTCGGAGTTTGGTGGCCACGAATGATAGGGCAAGGCACAATTTTTCTACATGTGTGTACCTAGTCTCATAGTCCACCAAAGTACGACTTATATAATAAACGGCTTGTTCGTGATTCTCAGAGTCACGATGTGCAAGCATGGCTCCTACAGCGTGGTCGGTGGCGGAAAGGTAAAGGTAGAAAGGGCGGTCGTCTTGGGGTGGGATAAGCACGGGTGGCTGCAAGAGATAGGATTTGAGAGCTTCGAAGGCTTGGTGACATTCTTCGCTCCATTGGAATGCAATATCCTTTTTAAGGAGGTGATGGAAAGGTTGACACCGATCCGAGAGTTGGGAGATGAAACGTCGGATAGATTGGAGCTTACCTTGTAAACTACGCAATTGTTTGAGATTTTTGGGTGGGGGCATTTCTAGGATAGCTTTGACTTTAGATGGATCGACCTCAATGCCACGCAAAGAGACGATAAAGCCAAGAAGTTTTCCCGAAAGAACACCAAAGACACATTTCTTCGGTTGAAGGCGGACAGAATATTGTAACAGGCGATCAAAAATAATGGTTAAAACATCGAGATGTTCACTACGATGTTTAGACTTGCCGAGAAGATCGTCGACATAGTCTTCAAGGATAGTGTGCATAATGTCATGAAAAATGTAGGTCATAGCCCGCTGATAGGTAGCACCAGCATTCTTAAGGCCAAATGGCATGACACGATAACAGAAGGTTCCCCAAGGAGTTATGAAGGCAGTTTTGTGTTGATCGGCAGGGGCAACCAAAATTTGGTTGTATCCTGAAAAGCCATCCATGAGAGAGAGCATCTCATGACCTGCAGTTAGATCAACAAGTTGGTCAATGCTAGGTAAGGGGAAGTCATCCTTAGGGCAAGCGAGGTTAAGATCCCGGAAATCTGTGCATATCCGAAGTCCCCCTGTCGCTTTAGTGACAGGTACGATGTTAGAAATCCATTGAGGATAGTCAATAGGCAAGATGAAGGAAACAGAAAGGAGTCGTTGGAGCTCCTCTTTGACCAAGAGAGCAATGCGTGGATGCATTTTTCTCAATTTCTGTTTGACTGGTTTGGAATCGGGGTTTAGGGTGATGTTATGGACGGCGATGGTAGGATCAATTCCTGGCATGTCAGCGTAAGACCATGCGAAAGCTTGGTTGCGAGCACGGAGAAAGGTAGTAAAGGCGGCTTGTTCTGATGTGTTAAGGGATTGTCCAATCTTCACAATGTGAGGATCCTCCTCCGTGTGGATATTGATTTCTATGGTAGATTCGTTCAGCATAGTTTGGGTTTCAGATGGTAAGGCTCGTTGAATATAAGAATCATCCGCGCCAAGGTAAGTGAGGATGGAGTCGTCATCCTGGCATTCAACAACATTAATCAAAGGCGAATCCTCTTCGATCATGTCTGGATAAAGAAGGGGCAAAGAAGATGGGTCGTCATTATCGCGTTGATAAGTGAGAGGACCTATGAAGATAGCATTTATGAAAAAAAAAAGTTAGGAGGGATGGATTCAGGGTCTATAGATTCTGCGGGTGATGATGGCAAAGTGGGTGATGATGGTTTGGTAGGGGCGACGTCTTCTTCTTCCAGGATACAGCTGACAGGAGGTGTCTCCTGTGTAGGTGTTTCGGGAAAACCGAGACCACTGCGATCATTATGTTTACGGGTAGTCACGGGAATGAGTGTATGTCGGCCTTGTTCGTAAAGGCCAAAACCAAAGCCTTTCCACGCACAGCGAGTCAAGAAGGTGAGGGCGAAACGACGATTTGTCAAGTATTGAAAATCGGATTGGAAAGGAACCACACCAAGAGGAGGTTCAGGGGTAATGGAGGATGCGTCAACACCCCCATACGTTAGGTTAGTGCGGCAATGGGGTGGTCCGTAAGAGATTATCTCCCCCACGCGACGGTCGTAGGTGGGATGTGCATGTAATTGTCCGTACTCCTGCGGGGTAGGGAAAGAACTAACGTTATATAGGCGGTACTCCCCCAGCGTAAGGCGCTGAAAAACATCTACTAAGGGGTCGGAGGTTGGAATGTTAGCTGCGGGAAGGGAAGTGGTTTTTGCGATGGTGGTTTCATCAATTGAAGGCGTAGGCGCGGTTGAGGTGGATGGTTGAGGTACATTTGAGGAGGATGGTTGGGTTGAATGTATGGGTGTCTTGATTGGTATAAGCACATCGTTAGGGCGGTATAACATATTGCAGGTTTTAAAGGGGGGAGGGTCAGCTTTTACGGTGTAAGACTTCCCCTCGTACTCAAATTTTATGCATCTATGTAATGTTGAGGGAACGCATCCCATGGCTCGGATCCAAGGACGACCCAGCAATATATTATATTGGAACTCTCCCTCAAGGACATAGAAGAGTTCGGGTAAAGTACGTGGTCCTACGCGAATGTTGAGGATCACGGTGCCTAAGGTAGAAGTAATAGCGTCATTGAATGACCGCAACATGATGGGGTTGGCACACATGCAACTAGAAGGGATGTTCATCTGTTGGAAGGCTTTTGAAGAGATGATGTTTAGGCTAGCGCCCCCGTCAATCATAACCCGACGTACTCGAATGTCCCGGACGTAAGCGGAGATGAAAAGGGCAGGGTCAGGGTCTTCTGTACCAAAGTCGACAATTTCATCTTCAGAGAAACTGACTGCAGCAGCTTGTTGTACAGAGACAGAAGTGGTTGGGGCAGTGGGTTGTTTGGTGAGAGAAGCAACGTGATTGGGTGTTAGAATGGAGGCGACAGGCAGGGTTTCATTAGGTAAAACCTCTATCCCTTGAAGGATCTCAACGAGAGCTTGTCGATGAGATTCAGAAGTCTGAATGAGATCATACAGTGTCATTTTTACGGGTGATTGGTGAAGCTGTTTAATCATATTTCGGTGGGCAATGCCATTAGAGACGGGATAGGCGGGTCCGCGAATGACCACTTTAGGTGGTGGTGCAATCGGGATGTTTGACGGAGAAAGAGATGCCGCAGGTGTGTTTTCTTTTGCTTTCCCATTGTTTTTCTGCCCTCGAGTAGCGACACTAATCATATTAATCTCGTAGACCTGAGATGAGGAAGATGGTTGGGATAACTCATGGTCTTCAAGAGGTGGGGTTGTAATAATGACAGATCTTGGTGAGGCGGGGACAGATGGTATAGGAGAGGGAATGGAAACTAAAGGTCTCTCCCTTCGTAAGTTGTCTTTCTTAATCTTTCTATCCGGGAGAGGTGACTGGCGAAGGATGGTTTTTAGAGCTTTGCATCCCTCCACATCATGTCCTGGTGTACGGTGATAGGCGCAGATTTTAGACTCATCGTAACCCATAGGTCGAGGTTTAGACGGGTCATAAGGTCTAAGTGGGGGTAGGGAAATGGTCGCATTCTCCACCAACATAGCAAGGATTTTGGCGTAAGATCCTTTGAGTGGGTCAAAATCGGAAGAGGATGAGGGTATTGGTTGTGCGGGTTTTGGTAATGTTTGGGCATGATTGGTTCGCATGGGTGGTGGTTTAGCCGAGGGGTGTTGATACATGGTTTTTACTAAACGTGATTTCTTTGGCGCAGAAGCTATGTTGGATGATGAGGCCGCAGATGACGTGGTATCAGAAAACAACCACGGGGAAATAGGAGTGACTGAAAACAAATCTTTTGATGATGGAATTTGTTTAGGGTTGATAGGTGGACAGGATACGCGGAGTGACGGTGTTGCTATACCCTGGAATTTCTGTATAGGTGCGGAAGGCGTAGGTTGTTTTGAAGAAAACGCAGGAGGTATGATATATTGATGTAAGGTAGAGGGATGGGGTCCCAATATGGAAGGTAGGTATGACGATGATGGTTTTGATTGTGATAGGGGCACGGATTGAGTTTGTCTCCTAGGTGGCGGAGCGGATTTATTTTTGGATAGATCGAGTCGCTTAGGCGGGTGCGTTAGACTGGGCATTGGTGAGGTCCCAAGCGTAGGGGAAGATCTGGTTAAGTTGATAGAAGTGGACGGGGCATTTGGTAGAGGTGAGGGGGGTGAAGGTGAGAACAGGGGCATTTTAAGCTTCTGTAAGCACTTCGGGTATATGGTGGAGACATCAGGATCAGTCATTTGCATTTGAGTAGAAAAAGGGGTACTCAAACGTTCCCATAGGGCCTGTCTATCTTCTGTGGAATGACAGTCTCCAGGTGTGATTTGTAATTTTTGTACGGAAGAAAGGTGGGTTGTAATTCCAGTCCACTGCGGGTGTGACACAGGAGGTAGATGAGGCACTGTATCAATAGATGTTAAGAGGTCAACCGGTCGTTGAAAAGATTTAGGCGATGAGGGACTAATAGGTAGGAGGGCGTGTTCGAGGGGATCTGTCACGTTTAAAGAATGTGGTGATGTTAGTGTAAGAGATTTCTCGTCTAAGGATGTCAAAAGGAGTGGCGAGCCTTCCTCTTGTGTAGCAAGAGTGGTAGAAGGGGACGTTTGGGAAATAGATAAATTAGATAGCATCCGCTCACAGTCTTGTAGGGATGTGGTGTAAGAAGACTCGTCGATGAGAAGAGAAGTCCGGGCAGTTAACTCTTCTATGGGTAAAGGAATGATTTCACTTTGGCTTGATGGTGGTGAAGGAGGTTCAAACTCCTGTGTTGGTGGAGAGGCTTGATTTAAAAATTTTTTCAATAGAGGCTTTTGGCTGAGAATCGAAGACTGCATGGATCTCATGAACACTCTCCTCGGCTAAGATATCTTGGTTCACGTTACTGTTGGACGAGTGATTCGGGAATGGCTTGTTGAAAATTTTCAGATTTCGGTTAGCAGGGGCGTTAGGATTATCGAGGGTTATATCCCCTGCGTCAACCATTTCCTGCACTATGTTTTTCAACATCTTGCAGTTTTCATGACTATGTCCTTTTACGCGGTGAAAGTTACAAAAGTCATTTTCTTTGTACCAGGAAGGTATTGCGCGGGTGGAGTCAAACCCAGAGTGAGGTTTAACAGGGGGCAAGGTGATAGCCCCAGCTTTGAGCAATTTCTCCAGGATGACGCCATAAGTTTCTCCCAAGGGAGTGTAATTGGTGGGCTCGGCTTTGTACTTATAAGTGGTTTTCGGCGGAGTATTGGACGGTGTTTGAGATTTGACCATTACCGCGTGGACAGCTCCTTTTGATTTAGAAGAAGTGGACGCGTGAGGAGTGGTGGTGTTTGGCTTGTTGGTAGAATCAGGAGTTCGGAAATTGGGGTTTTTGTTACGCAACCGCAATTTCTCTTCTTCTAAGGCTCGAATTTCAAGTTTCCGAGCCATGGTAAAGGCCTCGTCGAATGTGCGGAAAGTTTGAATTTGGAGGGTAGGGGAGATGTGCTTAGCGCAGGCCCGCGTAAATAGTTCAATGAGTTCGGTTTGAGGCAAGGCATACGTAAGTTGGTTGATAAGGCCCCGCCATCGTCCAACGAAATCTGCGATAGATTCGTCTTCAAATTGTCGGATGGCATAGAGGTCAGTGATAGATACTTTCTTGGCAATGTTAATGGAGAAATGATCCAAGAAAGATTGGGCTAGTTGGTTAAAAGAGAAGATCGAGTGCTGGGTTAAAGCACTGTACCACTCCAAGGCGGGTCCTGATAAGGACATGGGGAAGGTGCGGAGTAACAAGGCGTCATCATGGGCAATCAAATAACAAGCATGTCTAAATGATCGCAAGTGTTGTTGAGGATCCTCTTTACTGTTAAAACGAGTAAACTTTGGCAACTCCCATTGAGGAGGATATGAATGAAGGGGGACAGAAGGGTGAATGGGCTCCCGACAAACTTGCTCGTATGTCAAGGCGCTACGACTTCCTGAAACGGAAGCCTCCAGGTTTTGCATTTTGTCCATCATTTGTTTGATGAAATCTGTGGTTGGATGAGATGATGGTGCCACAGAATAGGGATGTCCCATATAAGGTGTTGAGGTTACTGGATACGTGTATGGGAATGAAAAGGTAGGCGGAGCTTGAGAAGGAAAGCTCGTGTGAATAGGTGGCAGAGAGTAAGTCATGAATGGAGTGGTCTGAAAGAGAGATGAGATAGGGGCAGTTGGTGGTAACGATACGTGGGGTCCAAGGTTAACCAAAGGAAAGCTAATCGGGGTCGTATGAACCTCTGAAGCTGTCGGATTGGGAGACGGGGCTAGAGATGCAGGAAGTAAGGCAGTGTTATCAGGAGGAGTGGGAGCTAAATGAGCAGCTATACTAATAGGCATGCCAATAAGGAGCTGACCATCAGGCGTACGGTCGGGGGCATGAGACAAATAGTATTGTACAGCGCTGGGATTAGCATCCAGAAATTTGGCAAAGTCCTTGTCTCCTACAGGAATTTGGGGGATCTCACTGGTGTCCGTAGGGTTCCCTATAGAATGTGAAGGGGGTGATTCAGGCAAAGACACAGAGCAGGCATGTGAAACCATGGCGGCGGCTTGCTTCCGAGTGATGACAACCATAGACAAGAACACACAGGAAAGTTTTAATCTATCAAGAACAAAAACAACCTCAGAATGATGAATTTGGCAAGTTGCTGGTTTGTCAGGGGCTGATGAAGACAGTAACCGATATCGGTTTAGTAACCGGTGTCGGTCACAGAGAAAACGACGTCGGTCCCTTAACCGATGCCGGTGTCAAAAGTCTAGGATAAGAAGATATAAAAGGCTGCTAATTTGATTTTTAGCAACGTTGAGTATATTTATCAACTTATTGATCACAGAAGACAAAGTATGACAGAGAAAACAGAATTTGAAAACAAGCAAGAGGCACACGCAAATCTAGAGACTAATCCTAGGGTTAATTTTAGTTATCGTGGGCTTATGCCTTTAGACGTAAGATGATGTCAGAATCCTAAACAACAAGACCTAGGGGAAATGTCAAGTTTGTTTTGGCTTATAAGGTTACCTCAATCGGGCGGAGGAATACCGCGGAAAAGGGGGGATGTTTGAGCTGTTGTGTTAATTGTGAAGTGATTCGGTATGTGTTGTGCAGTGAAACTAAGGTTAATTTCCTGTCAATACCGTGGATATCACCCCCACGTGTACGACCTGTTACTTAATCTATGTTCACTAGAATTGAAGAACAACAAGCAGGAATGCAATGCACGTGTTTTAAACCCAAATCGAAAATTATATTCGATGAAGCAAGAGAGATGACTTTCACTAATGCGAAACTAGGAAAGCAAGACAAATTCTTTACGAAATATATAACAAAAGCAGCAACAGCAAATATGCTTCCTAAAATGAAAATAAGCAAGAGAAAGAAACCCAAAATGGGTCCCACCGGGCGTGCCAAAATGTTTCGCTCGGAATGTTTCGGCTTCTGGGAATAGAGTTGCTTCTATCCTTTCATTCCTTTTAGAAACAGATGAGGTTAGGGTTAGGAGGAATACCTGTTGAATGTCGAGATGGTGTGCGCGTACCGTAGAGAAAGATCAGGCTGACTGCGGAGAACTCCTTTTTGTCTTGGAAGGACTACCTGCAAATAAGAACACAAGACCACAAGATTTTGATTAAACAATAAATGAGGAAACTGCCTTGGGCCCAGGAAATATAAAACTTCCTTTCGAAGGTGGTCAGTTCCCCTGCTAATATGAATTAACACAAAAGACTGCAAAATATCAATTAAATTATTTCGTTAAACTGGGTAGGGGGAAAGGCTGGTTTTCTGGTTTTGATCAGAGGAACCGATGCCGGTTACTGATAACCGATGCCGGTTACTGATAACCGATACCGGTGGGTTCTAGGATCTTCTTGGTAGCTATGGTGTTTGTAATGGCTGGTTTTTGGATGGTATTAGGAAATGGGATGATTAGAAGCAAAAGAATGACAGTTAGATGCAATGGCACGTTGGGTAGTGGATTCAGAAACGGATTTAGGAGGACTGAGATTCAAGAAGCATAAGAAATGTTATAACAAAGGACATGCAAGATGTGACTTACTGGTTTTGACCAAGATGCAAGTTGATCTCCTTGGTTGTAAACACTTCTGGTTTCTTTACTCGTCTCTGCTCTGTCAAGTGAAGATCTGGACTCTGTTCCTCGCTCGCAATGCTCTCTGTTGATCCAGAAATCCTTTGACTGATCTCCAAAATGAAATTCCGATCCGTTGTTTTGGTTTGGGGAGCCCATTTACAGGGAACCGATGGCGGTTGCGTAACCGACGGCGGTCGAGTAGGAACCGGCATCGGTAAGGAAAAAGTAGGCTATTTTTAGTAAAATAGCCCACCTTCCCTGCTTTTCTCCCGAGAGATCAGTTGCGGGCTTGGTCAAGTGGCTAGAAGGTCGGCTTTGGGTGCGAGTAAGGAGGCATTAGTTATGGATGTGAGTCTAGACCAAGTCATGGGTCTTAATTAGGTTAGTTTAGGGTTAGGGCTAGGTCATGATGAGGTGGCAAAGTGAGGTGGCGGGTAAGGTGATGTGGATTTATCAATTACAAGGTAATTAATAAATAATTGTGTAAAGTTTAGGTAATGAGGTTAGGTTGCGAAATGGGATGCGGGTCACAAGGGGTCGTAAGACACGAATTTGTGATATCTACCATATTGTAATCATAATTTGACAATCGTGCTTTAACAATGTCTTGTTTGAGTTTCACACTTTATTAAATTCTTAGGAAGGGTCACTTTTATTTCTTGTGTGATGATAATAAAGACTCCTAAACCTGTATTGAGACTTCAAACTAATAGAGGGTGCTTCCCTAATGGACTTTCCTTATTTATTTCAATGTTTAGGGATCTTTAGGTGGATTAAGTGCTAGATTTTATACAAAGAGCTCATAAAGTGTCAATTCCTTAAATGAGGTATGATTTAATTGCTTATATATGATTATGAAAGGTGTTGTGACATGAAAGGAAAAATAAAGGGGTGTGTTTGTTCACATAAATATGATGAAATTGAAATACTTAATACACAACATGTCAGTCCAATACCGTATAGTAGTGTCAGTATCTTTATTTTTACAACCTAGCTGAGAATGGAGATTTTGACCAAGAGAGAAAAAAACACACTTTTACTTTATGGGCATAAGCATGAATGTTTCTAGATATATTTTACATAGTTGGATTTCAGAAAATGTCAACATATAGGTCTACAAAGATAAAAAATTACATGAAGTGTTACCAAGATGTTTTAAGAAAGAGTGAGGAAAGTACATTTTTCCATACAAGTTTGCAATATCAAGAATAGTAGTGTCAAAGGATAAATTTCAAAATTAGAATGTCTATATTTTCCCCCCTTTAAGTATGAATTTAAAGATTACATGCTTAAAGGAAAAAATACCTGAGTGTGTAAACACACTTTATCTTTTCTCTTAGTAACTTTGTTTTGCAGTGTTAAGTTGTGTTGGTGTTGGCATGCTCTAAGATGAAACCTGCAACACATTATATTCAATTCCCAAGATAGGAGATTAAGTTGTAACTCAATTTTAATAAAATAAATATACAATAGGAAATGCTGAAAAGATGCAAAACATGGAGGGAATACACTTTTTTATTTTATAGAGGGAATGTGCTCCCACTCTTACGCCTTGGAGATTCTGGATTTATTGAATTCTGATGGAGAATTAGGGGCGATCAGTCCCTAATTGTGTCGAGGATATTTTGATGCATTAGGTGTACAAATCCAACACAAGGATGATGAAGATAAGAACTCAAAAATAAATATCTAGAGCACCCCACAAAGGAAGAAGACTATGCATCAAATTTACTCCATAAGTTTGATATCTTCCACTTAAGTGCAATAGGATAGGAAGGAATTCCTATAAATAAATTAGCTGCCTCAATGCCATCCATAAACCAATAGACCATAACACTATAGATATATATAAGACCACTTTTGTAAATTAGAAAACATAATAGAAAAGATAATATGTTCCCCCATACTCTTCCCATGTACCACACAACTAAGTATAATTGATGCATGTTGAAATATGATTAGAGAAAGGAAACTCATGCCCACAATGTTCTTAAAACTAAAATTGAAACTAAAACTAAGTACCGTGGAGAGGGAGGGAGGGAGGGAGGGACACACGCACACACACACACACACACACACACACACACACACACACACACACACACACACACCACCACACACAACACATTACTCATGTTCTCTTAATCTATATAATTTAGATAGCTAGATGTTCTTTTGGCGTGAAGCATCCTAAGTTGGTGGTAGGTTTGACCAAGAAAATCCCATAAGAATACGGCTTATTTTAAAACATTATGAACCTCATGGACTAGGGGACTAAAAAGGGAAGCATCGATTTAGGTGAGGTGAGAATCTAAACTATGTGAGTGAATATCTCGATGTTTAATGAGGTGTAGGAAACGAAGTGCCTGTTGTGGTATTGAGCTCAAGGGAACGAGCAGGAATGTGTCTTTGGTGATAAGAAGTGAAACTTCTTGGTTTCTAAATTCAACAGTAGAATGGTCCTAGAAGATGCAAGCATTAAGGGGTTTCAGGCTATCAGGCCTTACCATTTAAGCAGAAGCTAAACGATAAGCGCCTGATCCATAGGTGTGATGATTATGTTAAGGCCCAATCCAATTTGGGTAGCAATTTCAACCGTGCTCTTTTCTAGTTTAGGTACATTGCCTTTCTTTGAGTGACAGATCACCAACCTTAAGGTACTCATGAAATCGCTATCATAAGCACGTTTGATGTGCTTTTGATAGATGTTGAAGGTGATTCAAGAGCTGTAAGATGACGTTCGTCAAGAAGCTCCACATTGGGCTAATCACTCTTGGCGGAAATCATGCGTTGGTGAGAAAATATCCGACAGAGATGCTCTACATCGGGAGGGTATTTGTATTTTAAGAGGCAAACAAGCCTCGTGTACCATATACCAAAGAAAAAGGGTGTGGCATTAGTCGAGGTACGAAACTGCTATTACGATAAGCCCAAAGGTGTAACAAAGGGACCTGTGATCGTGCCACCATTTCTTCCGGATTCATTACAACCACTTCCTTTGAGAATTTTGGTTAGGGTTTTATAGACAGATTCAGCCTGACCATTGGCCTGCAGATAGTAAGGCGAGGCAAGAAACTAAGTTTGAGACCAAAGTTGTCCACAAAGGTCTTGTAACACATGACTGCGTTTGTAAAGATTTACCATTATCTGTTATTAGGCAATCGAGGACATACCAAACATTGTGGACAAAACTACGGAGGCCCCTTTACCTGGGAAACAATTCCAATTTTATATTCCCCGACGAAAATCAGTCGACACCATAGATTTCACTCAGTGGGAAGAGTCGTATCAATGACCATCTTCGGTTCGATGGATCTAAATGCCAATGCGGACGGAGGAGATGGCATGGTGTCTACATTCCTCTTGGACGCAGGAGCCTATGCCTCTTTCAGTTCGGACCAATTTTCCCGTTGCACTAATAATAAGCGGAATACGAGGCCCTTGTTGGGTCTTCCAGGTTGCGGTGTGACACTTAGTTATCAAATCTATGAAATATTTTGCGGTTGACTATCAATTGATAGGTCAATCATAACCAAGTGATGGATTGGCATCTACCAATTGCCAAAATGAGGAAACTTCAAAATGTACAAACATAAACTACGTGGATTCACTTAGTTATTACTTCATTTACGTTATTCTATCCAAACCATTCCACGTCTACTAACAAATTGGCTGGATGCCATCAAAGCCATTGGATTGCTTAGCCTCGCCAATTCCTAGCCTCCAGAGAACACCTGACTTAAGAAAAGCATTTACCAGTTTAGCAAGGTCCATAAAACTCTTTGAGCACCATCCTAATTCAGCCACGGTTGTGATGATACGATAATGGGTGTCGTTCTGCTAACTCGCAGGATACTGGTATCACCAATTCCGTGACTACCTTACAACCTCTGTTCTCCATTATGAATCTTACTAGTAGTACTGGTAAATGTGCTTTTCTTAAAGTGTTTCTCGTTATGTAGGTTATCGGGGGGGACTCCTTTATAAATGTGGCTTTGATGGGCATCCTCCTTCGATGTTCGAACCGGTGCGGAGATCACCCATACCATCCAACAAAGTCCCATGACGGGTATTTGTGGTGGACATTTTAGTGCCTTGCCGTGGCCAAACGAATCCTTCGCCTTGGTTATTATTGGCCTACTCTTAATAAACGACTGCTACGAATATGTTAAGCAGTTTGTGTTAGGTGTCAACAACATGCCAACCTTCAACATTACTCCTAGGCCAATCCCGCTCCTAGGTCACACGAGATCTTTGGCCTTTCTCACAATGGGGGTTAGACCTTATGGTGAGATTCACCCGTCCTCTTCGCGTAACGTCACTGATGGATAATCACAGCACCGAATATTACACAAAATGGTGTGGAGGCTATTCCACTCATTTCAACTAAAAAGGAAAAAATTGTCGAATTCATTAACATCACATTATCTGTCATTTTGGTATTCTCATCGCCTAATAACAGATAATGGTAAATCTTTTAAAAAAAAGTTGTTACAAGACCTTTGTGACAACTTTGGTATCAAACTTAGTTTCTCATCGCCTTACTATCTGCAGGCCAATGGTCAGGCTGAATCTTCTAATAAACCCTAACCAAAATTCCTCATGAAAGTTGTCAATGAATCCGGAAGAATTGGCACGATCACATTCCCTTTGCCCTTTGGGCTTATCGTACTAGCATTCGTACCTCTACTAATGCCACACCTTTTTCTTTGGTATATGGTACCGAGGCTGTTTTGCCTCTCGGAAAATACAAATACCCTCCCTTAGAATATCTCTTCAGGATATTCTCACCAACGATGATTTCCGCCAAGAGTGATTAGCCCAATTGGAGCTTCTTGACGAACGTCATCTTACAGCTCTTGATCACCTTCAAATCTATCAAAAACGCATCAAACGGCTTATGATAAGCGACTTCATGAGCGTACCTTTAAGGTTGGTGATCTTGTCCTCAAAGAGAATCAACATGTCACCAAAATAGAAAAGAGCAAACGTGGAAAATTTGCTCCCAATTGGATTGGGCCTTACATAATCACTCACACCTATGGATCAGCGCTTATCGTTTAGCTTCGCTTAATGGTAAGCCTGAGCCTGAACCCCTTAATGCCTTGCATCTTCGACCATTCTACTGTTGAATTTAGTGTTATATCACTTTCTTATCTACCTGCCGCTCGTCCCTTGAGCTCACATACCACCACATGCACTTCGTTTCCTACACCTCATAATAAAAATCAAGCTCACATAGTTTGATTCTCACCTCACCTAAACGATGCCTTCCCCTTTTTAGTCTAGTCCATGACTTCAAAGTTTTAAAATAAGCCGTATTCTTATGGGATTTTCTTGAGTCAAACTTCCTACCAAACTAGATGCTTCACGCCAAAAGAACATCTAGCTATCTAAATTATATATAGACGTTCCCTCGAAGGACAGCTATATGCCAAATTATTGCTGCTATTATATATAGACTGCCCCCGAAGGACAACTATGCACTAAAATCATATCTGCTAACTATAAATAGACTGCTCCCTCGAAGGACAGCTATACACAGTCAGCCTTATCAGAAGCTTCTCGCATTGATCAGCTTCGTGAAGACCTCAAGAATAGCACAATCAATATCCCTTGTAGACTTCCCGCATCGATCAGTCTATATTCAGTAAAAATAAAAGCCTCATTCAAAAAGAACTTTTTGGGTCATGGACTTGTCTATTTAGGGTAGGTTCTCTTTCGTCAGAACACTCACTTTGTAATAAATTCTCTATACCTCAGCTATATCATCCACCTCACCTCACCATTTGTTTCAACTCAAGGGACGTAACGTACACCCGATATATTGTGATCATATAACTCTTTTCACCTATGGACTTCTCGTCTATGCACGGTACCTAGGGCTTCAAGCTCGTTCTACATTTGGTGGTTGTTTAGCTCTTTTCACCTACGGAGCACTCTTTCCACTTTGCCTCGCATCTAGGATTGTGTGTTGATCTCAATCAGGACATGGTTCCCTACCACTTGGGTAGGCTAACTTTCACTTCCCTTATACTTTTACAACATCACCAATTCATTTCCGACAGCAACAACCTTACCTTACCATATTAATTCAATATTCTTACCAATCAACCAATTGCCTAAACCGTACCAAATTGCCTGAATTCACTCTCCCTAATCCTAAGGGAGAACTACCATCGGTCTGAGGCCCTTCCTTGCTTGTTGCAATGGGCTATGTAGGCAGCACTTAGGAGACATGGGGTCTCCCAAGGTTAGCTCGACCATCCCCTACCATAACCTATCATGTGTGGTAAATATAAATATTTTTTGTGTATTTCTATTTCATCACATTCCTCTTATCCTTTTTTCAAAACACCGAAAATCAAAACACAAAACATTCTTATTATTATCGTAACTCAAATCAACATACATATTCAGTTTTATTTAGATGTTAAACAAAATATATCTTCTCTATCATCGACACGTAGGTCGACATCTTATTTTATACCTCTATAACATTACTTAAACCCTCTCGATTCATCCCGACCCAGGTGATGATCATGATCATCGACGCCTTTCGCCAGGCCTCTCTATCCTCAAGGGTACCACAACTATTGGTACCGCCCACTGATCTGCCAATCTCTCCTGTAACATATGAATACGCCCTCTCGCATGGAGGAATCCAGCCTCTAGTCTCTCCGCCCATGACTCCGCAACCACTAACAATCCTCTTGCCTCATTCACCTGCGTTTGGAGCTGCTGAACTAAACTCTGCAGACGATCTCTCTCCGCTGTAATCACAGCTATGTCAGGGGCGATCACGTACACCTCGCAGCTCTGCTACCCACCATAACCTATAGGCCTCTGTCATTCCTGCATCCATTACACTGCGATCGGCTGTTATCTCCTCTGGCCCTTCTGGAGGTGTTGGCCGAGGAGGTGAGAATGCTGCCTCGGCGTCGATCCTCATATATGGTCTATAAGCCTGCGGTATGTCTTGCACTAATCCCAATTGTCACCGCACGCGATATAGAGGAATCCTATCATACTCACCTGGCCTGTGCCCTGCGATCATTACCTAAACCTTACACAATTATTTATTAATTACCTTATAATTGATAAATCCACATCACCTTACCCGCCACCTCACTTTGCCACCTCATCATGACCTAGCCCTAACCCTAAACTAACCTAATTAAGACCCATGACTTGGTCTAGACTCACATCCATAACTAATGCCTCCTTACTCGCAACCCAAAGCTGACCTTCTAGCCACTTGACCAAGCCCGCAACTGATCTCTCGGGAGAAAAGCAGGGAAGGTGGGCTATTTTACTAAAAATAGCCTACTTTTTCCTTACCGATGCCGGTTCCTACTCGACCGCCGTCGGTTACGCAACTGCCATCGGTTCCCTGTAAATGGGCTCCCCAAACCAAAACAACAGATCGGAATTTCATTTTGGAGATCAGTCGAAGGATTTCTGGATCAATAGAGAGCATTGGGAGCGAGGAACAGAGTCCAGATCTTCACTTGACAGAGCAGAGACGAGTGGGAAGAAACCAGAAGTGTTTACAACCAAGGAGATCAACTTGCATCTTTGGTCAAAACCAGTAAGTCACATCTTGCATGTCCTTTGTTATAACATTTCTTATGCTTCTTGAATCTCAGTCCTCCTAAATCCGTTTCTGAATCCACTACCCAACGTGCCATTGCATCTAACTATCATTCTTTTATCTTCTCATCATCTCATTTCCTAATATCATCCATAAACCAGCCTTACAAAACACCATAGCTACCTAAGAAGAAGAACCACACCGGTATCGGTTATTAGTAACCGGCATCGGTTATCAGTAACCGGCATCGGTTCCTCTGATCAAAACCAGAAAACCAGCCTTTCCCCTACCCAGTTCAACGAAACAATTTAATTGATATCTTTGCAGTCTTTTGTGTTAATTCATATTAGCAGGGGAACTGACCACCTTCGAAAGGAAGTTTTATATTTCCTGGGGCCCAAGGTAGTTTCCTCATTTATTGTTTAATCAAAATCTTGTGGTCTTGTGTTCTTATTTGCAGGTAGTCCTTCCAAGACAAAAAGGAGTTCTTCGCAGTCAGCTTGATCTTTCTCTACGGTACGCGCACACCATCTCGACATTCCACAGGTATTCCTCCTAGCCCCTAACCTTATCTGTTTCTAAAAGGAATGAAACGATAGAAGCAACTCTATTCCCAGAAGAAACATTCCGAGCGAAACATTTTGGCACGCCCGGTGGGACCCATTTTGGGTTTCTTTCTCTTGCTTATTTTCATTTTAGGAAGCATATTTGCTGTTGCTGCTTTTGTTATATATTTCGTAAAGAATTTGTCTTGCTTTCCTAGTTTCGCATTAGTGAAAGTCATCTCTCTTGCTTCATTGAACATAATTTTCGATTTGGGTTTAAAACACGTGCATTGCATTCCTACTTGTTGTTCTTCAATTCTAGTGAACATAGATTAAGTAACAGGTCGTACACGTGGGGGTGATATCCACGGTATTGACAGGAAATTAACCTTAGTTTCACTGCACAACACATACCGAATCACTTCACAATTAACACAACAGCTCAAACATCCCCCCTTTTTCCGCGGTATTCCTCCGCCCGATTGAGGTAACCTTATAAGCCAAAACAAACTTGACATTTCCCCTAGGTCTTGTTGTTTAGGATTCTGACATCATCTTACGTCTAAAGGCATAAGCCCACGATAACTAAAATTAACCCTAGGATTAGTCTCTGGATTTGCGTGTGCCTCTTGCTTGTTTTCAAATTCTATTTTCTCTGTCATACTTTGTCTTCTGTGATCAATAAGTTGATAAATATACTCAACGTTGCTAAAAATCAAATTAGCAGCCTTTTATATCTTCTTATCCTAGACTTTTGACACCGGCATCGGTTAAGGGACCGACGTCATTTGCTCTGTGACCGACACCGGTTACTAAAACCGATATCGGTTACTGTCTTCATCAGCCCCTGACAAACCAGCAACCTGCCAAATTCATCATTCTGAGGTTGTTTTTGTTCTTGATAGATTGAAACTTTCCTGTGTGTTCTTGTCCATGGTTGTCATCACTCGGAAGCAAGCCGCCGCCATGGTTTCACATGCCTGCTCTGTGTCTTTGCCTGAATCACCCCCTTCACATTCTATAGGGAACCCTACGGACACCAGTGAGATCCCCCAAATTCCTGTAGGAGACAAGGACTTTGCCAAATTTCTGGATGCTAATCCCAGCGCTGTACAATACTATTTGTCTCATGCCCCTGACCGTACGCCTGATGGTCAGCTCCTTATTGGCATGCCTATTAGTATAGCTGCTCATTTAGCTCCCACTCCTCCTGATAACACTGCCTTACTTCCTGCATCTCTAGCCCCGTCTCCCAATCCGACGGCTTCAGAGGTTCATACGACCCCGATTAGCTTTCCTTTGGTTAATCTTGGACCCCACGTATCGTTACCACCAACTGCCCCTACCTCATCTCTCTTTCAGACCACTCCATTCATGACTTACTCTCTGCCACCTATTCACATGAGCTTTCCTTCTCAAGCTCCGCCTACCTTTTCATTCCCATACACGTATCCAGTAACCTCAACACCTTATATGGGGACATTCCTATTCTGTTGCTCCAACATACTCATCCTCCATACCTTTATCAACACTTAGCCCCACCATTGTCTAGCGGAAGCCCTTGGTCCAACTTGCCTCCATTTGCCACAACCACACCATCATCTCATCCAACCACAGATTTCATTAAACAAATGATGGACAAAATGCAAAACCTAGAGGCTTTCTGTTTCAGGAAGTCGTAGCACCTTGACATACGAGCAAGTTTGTTGGGAGCCCATTCACCCTTCTGTCCCCCTTCATTCATATCCTCCTCAATGGGAGTTGCCAAAATTTACTCGTTTTAACAGTAAAGAGGATCCTCAACAACACTTGCGATCATTTAGACATGCTTGTTATTTGATTGCCCATGATGACGCCTTGTTACTCCGCACCTTCCCCATGTCCTTATCAGGACCCGCCTTGGAGTGGTACAGTGCTTTAACCCAGCACTCGATCTTCTCTTTTAACCAACTAGCCCAATCTTTCTTGGATCATTTCTCCATTAACATTGCCAAGAAAGTATCTATCACCGACCTCTATGCCATCCGACAATTTGAGGACGAATCTATCGCAGATTTCGTTGGACGATGGCGGGGCCTTATCAACCAACTTACGTATGCCTTGCCTCAAACCAAACTCATCGAACTGTTTACGTGGGCCTGCGCTAAGCACATCTCCCCCACCCTCCAAATTCAAACTTTCCACACATTCGACGAGGCCTTTACTATGGCCCGAAAATTAGAAATTCGAGCCTTAGAAGAGGAGAAATTGCGGTTGCGTAACAAAAACCCCAATTTCCGAACTCCTGATTCTACCAACAAGCCAAACACCACCACTCCTCACGCGTCCACTTCTTCTAAATCAAAAGGAGCTGTCCACGCGGTAATGGTCAAATCTCAAACACCGTCCAATACTCCGCCGAAAACCACTTATAAGTACAAAGCCGAGCCCACCAATTACACTCCCTTGGGAGAAACTTATGGCGTCATCCTGGAGAAATTGCTCAAAGCTGGGGCTATCACCTTGCCCCCTGTTAAACCTCACTCTGGGTTTGACTCCACCCGCGCAATACCTTCCTGGTACAAAGAAAATGACTTTTGTAACTTTCACCGCGTAAAAGGACATAGTCATGAAAACTGCAAGATGTTGAAAAACATAGTGCAGGAAATGGTTGACGCAGGGGATATAACCCTCGATAATCCTAATGCCCCTGCTAACCGAAATCTGAAAATTTTCAACAAGCCATTCCCGAATCACTCGTCCAACAGTAACGTGAACCAAGATATCTTAGCCGAGGAGAGTGTTCATGAGATCCATGCAGTCTTCGATTCTCAGCCAAAAGCCTCTATTGAAATTTTTTTGAATCAAGCCTCTCCACCAACACAGGAGTCTGAACCTCCTTCACCACCATCAAGCCAAAGTGAAATCATTCCTTTACCCATAGAAGAGTTAACTGCCCGGACTTCTCTTCTCATCGACGAGTCTTCTTACACCACATCCCTACAAGACTGTGAGCGGATGTTATCTAATTTATCTATTTCCCAAACGTCCCCTTCTACCACTCTTGCTGCACAAGAGGAAGGCTCGCCACTCCTTTTGACATCCTTAGACGAGAAATCTCTTACACTAACATCACCACATTCTTTAAACATGATAGATCCCCTCGAACACCGCCCTCCTACCTATTAGTCCCCTCATCGCCTAAATCTTTTCAACGACTGGTTGACCTCTTAACATCTATTGATACAGTGCCTCATCTACCTCCTGTGTCACACCCGCAGTGGACTGGAATTATAACCCACCTTTCTTCCGTACAACAATTACAAATCACACCTGGAGACTGTCATTACAACCAAGGAGATCAGACTTGCATCTATGCCAAAACAGTTTAAGTCACATCTTACTCTACTCAGGTGCAACCGATTGATCCTGATTAGTGTCCACATATACTCGAGGGTAGAAAAACAAGAAAGCAAAAGAAAACCACCTGCGGAATCTACTCTTCAAACCCCGATTGCACCTCTATCTAAATGGTCATTCGCGGACCCGCCTTCCCGTCTCTAATGGCATTGCCCACCGAAATAGATTAAACAACTTCACCAATCGCCCGTAAAAACGACATTGTATGACCCTCACCAATTCTGAATCTATCGACAAGCTCTCATTGAAATTCCTCAGGGGACTCGAGGTCTTATCCAAAAATGAAATCCGCTCGTTGCCACCATAGGAGACAAACCCAATCCGTGCCTCTCTCACTAAACAGCCCCCTACTCCATCACTTCTGTCTCATACCACAAGCTGCTAGTCAGTTTCTCATATTGTTGACTTTGGACAGAAGATCCTGACCCATGCTCTTTTCATCTCAGCTTACATCCAACATATGATACCGTCGTGCGTATGATTGACGGGGGTGCTAGCCTAAACATCATCTCTTCAAAAGCCTTCCGCAACTATACATGAATATCCCTTCTAGGGTGTAGCCAACCCCATCACTGTTGCGGTATTCCAATGTCCACCTATTAATTCTACCTTAAGCGTGATCCCATCATTCGGGTAGGACCACGTACTTTACCTGAACTCTTCTATGTCTTGGAGGGAGATTTCCTGATACATATATTGCTGCGGTCGTCCTTGGATCCGAGCCATATGCGTTCTGTGCCCATAATGCATAAAATTTGATACGAGGGGAAGTGCTTACCGTAAAAACCCTCCCCCCTCTAAAACCTGCAATCAATGTTACACCCCCTAACAATGTCTTATACCAATCAAGACAACCACCCAACCATCCTCTTTCAAATGTACCTCAACCATCCACCCTCAACTGCGCCTAACGCCTTCAACTGATGAAAACCACCATCGCAAAAAACCACTTCCCTTCCTGCAGTTTTAACATTCCAACCTCTGACCCCTTAGTAGATGTTTTTTCAGCGCCTATGCTGGGGGAGTACCCGCCTATATAACGTTAGTTCTTTCCCTACCCCACAGGAGTATGGACAATTACATGCACATCCCCACCTACTGACCGTTCGCGTGGGGGACGATAATATCTTACGGACCACCCCATTGCTGCACTAACCTAACATATGGGGGGTGTTTGACGCATCCTCCATTTCCCCTGAACCTCCTCTTGGTGTGGTTCCCTTCCAATCCGAATTTTCAATACTTGAAAAATCGTTCGTTTCGCCCTCACCTTCTTGACTCGTTTGTGCGTGGAAAAGGCTTTGGTTTTGGCCTTTACGAACAAGGCCTGACATACACTCATTCCCGTGACTACCCGTAAAACATAATGATCACAGTGGTCTCAATTTTCCCGATACACCTACACAGGAGAACACCTCCTGTCAGCTGTATCCTGGAAGAAGAAGACGTCGCCCCTACCAAACCATCATCACCCACTTTGCCATCATCACCCCACAGAATCGATAGACCCTGAATCCATCCCTCCTAACTTTTTTTTTCATAAATGCTATCTTCATAGGTCCTCTCACTTATCAACGCGATAATGAGGACCCATCTTCTCTTCCCCCTTCTGTATCCAGACATGATCGAAGAGGATTCACCTTTGATTAATGTTGTTGAATGCCAGGATGACGACTCCATCCTCACTTACCTTGGCGCGGATGATTCTTATATTCAACGAGCCTTACCATCTGAAACCCAAACCATGCTGAACGAATCTACCATAGAAATCAACATCCACACGGAGGAGGATCCTCACATTGTGAAGATTGGACAATCCCTTAACACATCAGAACAAGCCGCCTTTACTACCTTTCTCCGTGCTCGCAACCAAGCTTTCGCATGGTCTTTACGCTGACATGCCAGGAATTGATCCTACCATTGCCGTCCATAACATCACCCTAAACCCCGATTCCAAACCAGTCAAACAGAAATTGAGAAAAATGCATCCACGCATTGCTCTCTTGGTCAAAGAGGAGCTCCAACGACTCCTTTCTGTTTCCTTCATCTTGCCTATTGACTATCCTCAATGGATTTCTAACATCGTACCTGTCACTAAAGCGACAGGGGGACTTCGGATATGCACAGATTTCTGGGATCTTAACCTCGCTTGCCCCTAAGGATGACTTCCCCTTACCTAGCATTGACCAACTTGTTGATCTAACTGCAGGTCATGAGATGCTCTCTCTCATGGATGGCTTTTCAGGATACAACCAAATTTTGGTTGCCCCTGCCGATCAACACAAAACTACCCTTCATAACTCCTTGGGGAACCTTCTGTTATCGTGTCATGCCATTTGGCCTTAAGAATGCTGGTGCTACCTATCAGCGGGGCTATGACCTACATTTTTCATGACATTATGCACACTATCCTTGAAGATTATGTCGACAATCTTCTCGGCAAGTCTAAACATCGTAGTGAACATCTCGATGTTTTAAACCATTATTTTTGATCGCCTGTTACAATATTCTGTCCGCCTTCAACCAAAGAAATGTGTCTTTGGTGTTCTTTCGGGAAAACTTCTTGGCTTTATCGTCTCTTTGCATGGCATTGAGGTCGATCCATCTAAAGTCAAAGCTATCCTAGAAATGTCCCCCACCCAAAAATCTCAAACAATTGCGTAGTTTACAAGGTAAGCTCCAATCTATCCGACGTTTCATCTCCCAACTCTCGGATCGGTGTCAACCTTTTCATCACCTTCTTAAAAAGGACATTGCCTTTCAATGGAGCGAAGAATGTCACCAAGCCTTCGAAGCTCTCAAATCCTATCTCTTGCAGCCACCCGTGCTTATCCCACCCCAAGACGACCGCCCTTTCTACCTTTACCCTTTCCGCCACCGACCACGCTGTAGGAGCCATGCTTGCACATCGCGACTCTGAGAATCGCGAACAAGCCATTTATTATATAAGTCATACTTTGGTGGACTATAAGACTAGGTACACACATATAGAAAAGTTATGCCTAGCCCCTATCATTCGTGGCCACCAAACTCCGACACTACCTTTCTAAATCACAAGACTTTCGTCATCACCAATACAGACCCCCATCCATTACATGTATGCCCAAACCTCATCTGAACCAACGCATTCCCAGATGGCTCATGCTTCTCTCGCCGACCTCGACCTTGAGTTTGTCCACCCAGGAAATCAATCAAAGGACAAACCCATCGCAGACCAACTTTGCGGAAGCTCCTTTTACCTAGGGAACAATTTACCAATTTCACATTTCCCGACGAACTCATCGCTACTCTTTCCCTCACAGAGGAGTCGTACCCAATGACTCTCTTCTTCGATGGCTCCAAATGCCATCATGGTGCAGAGGAGCTGGCGTTGTTCTTATTCCCTCTTGACGCTGAGCCTATGCCTCTTTCATTCCGACTTCGATTTCCCTTGCACTAATAATACAGTTGGAATATAAGGCCCTTGTTCTGGGTCTCCAGGTTGTGCTGCACTTAGGTATCCAAATCTATCAACATTTTTGGCGAATCTCTATTTAGTAGTCAAATCAAGTTATGAGGCGTCTACCAATGCAAAAATGAGGAACTTCAAAAAATACAAATACTACGTGGGACTCACTTCTAGCCTTATTTACTCACTATTCTATCCAAACCATTCCCCGCTCCACTAATAAATTTGTGGGATACTATGGCTTGCTTAGCCTCGTAAATTCACAGCTTCATCAACTGACTCTGAATTATTTGTCATGGTCCAACAACTTTTTGCCCCATCCTATTCAACCCACGGTAGTTTGTATGATAAATACTTGTCTACTAATTCACAGGATACCTGGTACCACCAATTTCACGACTACCTTACAATCTCTGTCCTCCCACCTGACCTTACTAGTAACGGCAAACATGATTTTCTTAAAAGTGTTTCACGTTATGTTGTCATGGGGGGACTCCTCTATAAACGTGGCTTTGATGGCATCCTCCTTCGCTGTCTAACTGACGCGGAGGCCAATCATACCATCCAACAGGTCCATGACGGTATTTGGGGTGGACATTTTAGCGGCCTTGCTGTGGCCAAACGAATCCTTCGCCTTGGTTATTATTGGCCTACTCTCAATAACAACTGTTACGAATATGTTAAGCGTTGTGTTATGTGTCAGTAACATGCCAACCTTCAACATACTCCTAGCCACCTGCTCCAGATCACTCGAGATCTTGGCCCTTCTCACAATGGGGGTTTAGACCTTATTGGTGAGATTCATCCAACCTCTTCACAACGTCACCGTTGGGATAATCACAGCGACCGAATATTACACAAAATGGGTGGAGGCTATTCCACTCATTTCAATCAAAAAATAAAAAATTGTCAAGTTCATTAACCACCACATTATCTGTCGTTTTGGTGTTCCTCATCGCCTGATAACAGATAATGGAAAATCTTTCAAAAACAAGTTGTTGCAAGACCTTTGTGATAACTTTGGTATCAAACTTAGGTTCTCATCACCTTACTATCCACAAGCCAATGGCAAGCTGAGTCCTCTAATAAAACACTAACCAAAATCCTCATGAAAGTTGTCAATGAATCCAGAAGAAATTGGCACGATCACATTCCCTTTGCCCTTTGGGCTTATCGTACTAGCATTCGTACCTCTACTAATGCCAGACATTTTTCTTTGGTATACGGTATCGAGGCTGTTTTGCCTCTCGAAATACAAATACCCTCCCTTAGAATATCTCTTCAGGATATTCTCACAACGATGATTTCTGCCAAGAGCGGTTAGCCCAATTGGAGCTTCTTGACGAACGCCGTCTTACAGCTCTTGATCATCTTCAAATCTATCAAAAACGCATTAAACGTGCTTATGATAAGCGACTTCATGAGCGTACCTTAAGGTTGGTGATCTTGTTCTCAAAGAGAATCAACATGTAACCAAACTAGAAAAGAGAAAACGTGGAAAATTTGCTCCCAATTGGATTGGGCCTTACATAATCACTCATACCTATGGATCTGGTACTTATCGTTTAGCTTCGCTTAATGGTAAACATGAGCCTGAACCCCTTAATGCCTTGCATCTTCTTCGACCATTCTAACTGTTGAAATTAGTGTTATATCACTTCTTATCTACCTTCTGCTCGTCCCTTGAGCTCACTTACCACTACATACACTCTGTTTCCTACACTTCATAATACAATCAAGCTCACATAGTTTGATCCTCACCTCCCCTTGATGATGCCTTCCCCTTTTTAGTCTAGTCCATGACTTCAAAGTATTAAATAAGCCGTATGCTTATGGGGATTTCTTGAGTCAAACTCCTACTAAAACGAGATGCGTCACACCAAATGAACATCTAGTCATCTAAATTAATATAGACTGCTCCCTCGAAGGACAGCTATATGCTGAACTATTGCTGCTAGTATATATAGAATGCTCCCCTGAAGGACAGCTATGCATTACATCATATCTGCTACTATAAATAGACTGCTCCCTCGAAGGGACAGCTATACACTGTCAGCCTTTATCAGAAGCTTCTCCATTGATCAGCTTCGTGAGAAACCTCAGATAATACAATCAATATCCCTTGTAGACTTACCGCATCGATCAGTCTGCATTTAATAAAGAAAGCCTCATGTCAAAAGGACTTTTGAGTCTGGACTTGTCTATTTAGGGTAGGTTCCTTTTCGTCATAACACTCACTTTGTAATAAGTTCTCCGTCTTCAGCTATATCATCCACCTCACCTCACCATGTTGTTTCAACTCAAGGGACGTGACGTATAACCGATATATTGTGATTAATACAACTCTTTTCACCTATCGACTTCTCGCCTATGCAAGGTACCTAGGGATTCAAGCTCATCCTATGTTAATATGTGGTTGTTTAGCTCTTCTCAACTACGGGACACTTTTGCCTCTTTGCTCGACTCTAGGATTGTGTGTTGATCTTAATCAGGATACGGTTCCCTACTATTTGGGTAAGCTAACTTTCACTTTACTTATACCTACATCAACATCGCCCATACCTTACCAACACCAACAACATTACCCTATCAACATCAAATTCTTATCAACCAACAAATTGGCCTAACCATACCCAAATTGCCTGAATTCACCTCTCCCTGGTCCTAAGGGAGAACTACAATCAGTCTGAGGCCCCTCCTTGCTTTGTGCAATGGGCTATGTAGGTAACACTTCGGAGACATGGGGTCTCCCAAGGTTAGCTCGACCATCCCCTAACCCTACGCATCCTGTGTGGTGAATATAAATATTTGTGTATTTTATTTATCCAGTCCCGTTTATCCTTTTCAAAACACCGAAAATCAAAACAAACCAATCTTATTATTATTATGCGCGAATTCAAATCAACTCATATTCAGTTTTATATTTAGATGTTAAACAAATACATCCTCTCTATCATCGACACGCAGGTCCGGCATCCTTATTTATTCTATACCTTGCTACCATTTACTCATGACCCTGGCACAGCCTCCATGGCATGCCCGATAACTAGGTGATGATTTGATCGTCGACTCCCTCTCAACACCGGGCCTCTCTAGTCGGTCTCAAGGGTACCAACCACGCTATTGGTACCTGGAATCAATCGTAGAAATAAAGTCGGCCGTTGGCAGGACGAGGCGAAGGTGTTTAGTGGTTGGCGGGGGGGGGGGGGCCATATAGAGCGGTGATGAGCGGGTCGGGAGAAGGGAGATGGGGAGGCGAGGATGGTGTAGGGCAGAATATGAACGATGAATTGGAGAATTAGCCTGATCTGAGTGTGGAGAGAAAAAGTTGGAGTGGAGGCCGTGAGTAAGGATGAGTGTGTTGGGACTGGGAGGTGGGAGAGGGGGTGTGGGAGAAGGGATGAAGATATTGGTATGCCAGAGATGAAGAAGGTGGAAAAACAGAGGAGAGTTATATTTGATTTCTGTGTAAGCGGTGCTAGTATAGGCGGGTGGGTGTATTGAGAGTAGGGCGAGATCACAGCGTCATTTGTTCTCGGTCTACGATTCTCTTGTATTTCGTCATTTTCGTCTTGCTATTATTCTGTAGTTTTTTTGTTGTGAGTGGGGATCTAATTTGGGGCGGTGAGTTGGCCGGGTGGGTGCGAGATGTGGTTGGCTAAGTTGGTGGATCATTAGGTGCGATCGCTCTGGGGCTCTTAATTTTTTCTGTGGCTCTTCACGTGCTTAAATCCTTCTTTTTTGGGTTCTGAACTATATTATCACTTATCTCCAGGCGTTATCTCCCGCTCTTTCTCTCCTACTTATCTCCTCTCGCCTCCGGTGTTCCTCCTTTGTTCGATATTGCTCTCCTCTTTTCCTCTGGCTATTCTCCTCTCTCTCCCCCGCTCTTTTCCCATACGCCACCTTTCCTTTTGTTTTTCCGCTCTATCCTATTTCTTTCCCGCCTCTCTTCTGTGTTGTGCCTTGGTCTCTCGTCCTTCTCCTTTCTTTTGCCGCTTCGTGTACCTGTGTCGTTTTTTCATAACCTTCATCTCCCCTTGATCGTTTCTCCTCTAAATGTCATTCGCTCTCTTCTTTCATCGAATCTCTTATCTTAGCCCCTCCCTCTTTTTCCTTTGTTTGCGTTTTCTTCCGATTCCCTTTCTGAAGCCCTTCACTCTCATTGATCTGGCTGCGCAATCTCCCTGTAACAAGTTTATTGAATTTATACACCCTCTCTCTGGTACATCTAGTTTGGAGGACGGTCTCATGTCCCTCCTCTTTTCACCACCTATTCTTCGTATTGCGTTAAGTCTAGCCTTGTGCACGTTTAGTCTCCCGCTTTCCCGTGACTCCGCAAACACCACGCCACAATCCTCTTGTCTCAGTCACTTGGGAGCGCTAGCGTTTATTGGTATCCTATCGGCTGTACTTTTGGGAGGTCTTAGTTTGCTTGCTCCAAAGATCTTAGTCATTCTTGTACCTAGTTTTTGCTCCTTTGTAGTCAGGATCGAAGCCCTCTCCTGTCTGATAACTTGCAACCACTGTCCTCTCAGGTATTGTCTCACGTTTAACCTCTACAGTTCGGCTACCCTCTACTCTGGCCAACATGAAATCTGATGTAGGCTCTTTCTCATCTGTCTGGTGTATGATACTTATTCTCTCTTTCCCTCACTCCATTACCTGCGATCGGCTGCTATACCCTTCTTCGGCCCTTCTGAGGTGTTGGCCGGGAGGTGAGAATGCTTCCGCTTCGGCGTCGATCCTCATATATGTCTATAGAGCTAGGGGTATATCCTGCACAAATCCAAATTGTCGCCGCAGCGTGATCTATAGGAATCCTCTCATACTCACCCGACCTGTGCCCTGTGTCCACCTCAATCGCTCTACACCCCTCAACTCCTCAGCTATGCTCTCTGTCACCATATAGTTTCCCGTATGGCCTCCAACAGATATCCGCAACCGTCACTCTCTTCCCATACCTGCCTGTATACTCATATCACCCGTCACGGCCTGGGATCTGGCCTCTTGTTCTGTCTGGACCCATCGTCTGAATCCCAATCTCTGCACTCCGGTTCTCCGACTGGATGGGTCGGCCTATTGGTCGCACACAACAATGTGCTCATAGGCCCACATGGTAATAAGTATGAACTATCCAGTGTCGTTCTGTGATTTTGCCTACAAGCCCATAACCCCTGTATAGCTCCGCAAATATGCAGGTGCCCATGCAAAAGTCCGTTCCTTTCTATCATCTCCCACATAACACACATCAATGCCTTTGGAATCTTCCCCCTTCTGCCCTCGATAACGCATAATACCCTACCGCTATCATTAATATCACTACTAACCTTGTCCCTCAGGGTGTGCTGCATACCTTACCCCATATGTAAAAGATAAACCCCGGTGTGTCAAATCTCGTGCGTATGGACCAAATACTGCTGTTATCCGCTCCCCGTGCCGCACTAGGTAGTGCCTGATATACTGGTTCTCCTGTAATAGGGAGTCTCAAAATCCGAAACACATCTTCCAATGTTACTATCATCTCCCCTGTTGGCAGATAAAAGGTATTTATCTCAGGATTCCATCTCTCAATCAATGCCTGCAACATAGCATGATTACGTACGATTCATGAATAATATCATATTCCACTTAACCCCAAACGATTTATCAATGTCCACTCAGCTGGTGTTACATCCGCTCGGATTCGTGACAACAGCGCTAGCACACTATCATTCATTCTCAATCCTGCCTCTGCCTGCATACACCAAAACAACAAACAATCATTCAATCCATCAGGGTTTTTTCAAACATTCTGGAAATTTCTCTAGTAACCGGTATCGGTTATACATAACCGATATCGGTTGAGTGACCTATACCGATTGTTCCTAACCGCTACCGGTCACTGTCAATTACATACATCTTACCTAAAACACCTACCTACGACAATAAATTGCTCGTTTATTCCTCTCTGTATACACATACATACCCGAAACCCGTGATTACCTACCACGTAACACTTACCTCACTTATAACCCTTGCTATCATGTTTTCTTCTTCATATCTACCCACTTAATCTCTTATTCATAACACATGCAAAAATCAAATCACTAACAAAATGATACCTCTTGGGTTGCAGCAGCTTGAGGTGGCCCTTGTCTTCCCTCCTGTCCTTGCCTACTGGATGCTTCTCCTCGTTCTGCCATGATCACCACCCTTTTCAACTTTGTCTTTCTGCCTTCTGAATCTCAGATCACATTCACTTTCCTTGTCTATTTTCTCCTTCTCACCCAAATCTCTCATGCAAATACCTGTCTCAGTCGTCAAAAAGCGTCACGTTCGCGTATTTAACCTCTTGCATGGCTCTAAAATTAAAACTTAAGTTGCCACCCTAGCTTTTCTATTTTTAGAAAAGCTCATACCTAAATAACCGGTATCGGTTACTTAACCGATATCGGTCTATCAGCTACCGATATCGGTTCCTTAACCGATATCGGTTACACACCTATCTTTTCTCAACAGCGTTCTTTTCTTCATTTATCACCTAAATTTTTGTCGCACCCGCCTCTTTTCCTACATAACCACACCATTTACCACATTTGTTCATCCACCACACATCATATCATTACAATTTCATTAAACATCATTTATTTTATACAAATACACAAACATCAACTACGAATTTCAAGAAACTATCAATCTCTACATCATTTGGATCCAACTCATCAGTTACTTATATCACAATGTCACAAAAACAACAATTCATCACATCACATGTCATTCATATATACGTACAAAAAAAAAAAAAAAAAAAACCATCAACATCATCCATCTATCAACATGCCCACTAAACTTATCATACATTATATATTACCAAACCATTAACGAAATATTTAAACACATTTTTGAACACTACATATGGATCAAAACATCATCTATATATATATATACCAGTTTTCAAAAATACAATGTGCCCTACATCGGGGCCTCTGTGATCTCATAATATACCAAAGCCGGCACGCAGGCCGCAATACCTACCAAAAATCTCGACTCGGCTCGCAGGCCGGTCTCTCATATCAAAAATATACTCGGCTCGCAGGCCGGTATCAAATGTACAACCCGTACTCAGCTCGTAGGCCGACATATAATAAATAAATGAATCAATACAATGAATAAGTGTCGGCACGCAGGCCTCTATCAATACAACCGGTTCGCAGACCGGTGCCCGTGTCCCTATACAAAACCATGTCGGGGATCTATCAGCTCTCCCCACCACCCTCGGCACCTCTCCCCACTGGTCCCTGTGGTGCCTCTCGCCTCTTGCCCGTCACGGACACGCCAGCTGTGGCTGCCCCTCCCTGAGATCTCTGGCTATGCGAGGTCTCTGCCCTATGCGCTGCATACGCCTGATACTCGACTCCGGTACTATCAAGAATATCCTGATAATATCGGGCCTCTGCTCTAACCTCCATATAGTGATCTCGCGCCACTGAAGGAGCTGGGGCTGGTCCCTTGGCACCTAACACCAATACCCCCTGAGCCTGTACCTGCACCTGTGGCTGCGGTGGTGCTGCCTGTGCTGCTGCCTGTACCTACACCTGTGGCGTGGTGCTGGTGGTGGTGCTGCTTGTGCTACTGCTTGTCCCTGCACCTATGGCTGTGGTGCTGGTGATGGTGCTGCCTGTGCCTGTACCTGCACCTGTGGCTGTGGTGCTGGTGGTGGTGCTACCTGTGCCTGTGCCTGAGCCTGGGCTAGCTGCACCTGCAAGGCCCCTATCTGTGCCTGCACAGCAACTAGCTGCCCCTGTAAAAGCTGCACCTGACCCCTGAGCTGATCCCTCTCTCTTATAACTGCAGCCAAGTCTGGCTGCGCAGGCGGTACTATCCTCGCTGCTCTCTGCCCAGCCCACCACACCCTGTATGCTCCCGTGCACCCGGCATCATCCACACCCTCACCTGCTGGTCTCTCCGCTACCCAGTCTGGATCCAAAGGCTGTGGCGCTGGCAGTGGGGCCTCTACATCATCCCTCCTGTACTGAGGGAAGGGAGGTGGCTTGTCCTGTCGTAACCCCATCTGCCTACGTACCCTCTCTAGGGGTATCCGCTCGTACTCTCCCGGCCTCCGTCCTGCTATCCAGAATGTATACTGGATCAGGCGCAGCTGTACGCGGGCTCCTCTTCTAGGCTGGTGACCCTTGTAAGGTCTCCATACAATGTCTACTGCTGTAAGGCCCTCTAGCAAGTGTCTATAATAGGTCCACCTCACTCAATCTAGCCTCTAATCCCAAGTCTCCACGTCAGACAAGTCGATTTGGATTGCAAATAACAAAAAGTGACAATGATAGGCCGCATTTTTCTTTTTTATAGGTTTTTCGACCTTAACCGATGTCGGTTTCATTTTACCCTAAGGAACCGGTATCGGTCTCTTAACCGATGTCGGTCATGTAGAATCGACATCGGTTCGCTACCCAACTTTCACCCCATTCTTTGCCCGTATTTACTCCTTGCCTCTTTTTCACCCATATCGCCTCTATCCACCTTTGCTGCGCAACATTTGTTCACTTGTCCAGCCTGACCTATGACCTTAACCTACCATTCGGCCCGACCTAAGGCCTCCACCTACCATTCGGCCCGACCTAAGGCCTCAACCTACCAATTAGCCCGACCCAAGGCCTCGCCCTACCTATTTGGCCCGACCCAAGGCCTCACCCTACCTATTTGGCCCGACCCAAGGCCTCAACTTACCCATTTGGCCCGACCCAAGGCCGCAACCCTAACCATTTGGCCCGACCCAAGGCCGCAACCCTAACCATTTAGCTCGACCCAAGGCCTCGCCCTACCTATTTGGCCCGACCCAAGGCCTCCACCTACCTATTCGGCCCGACCCAAGGCCTCAACCTACCTATTCGGCCCGACCCAAGGCCTCAACCTACATATTCGGCCCGACCCAAGGCCTCAACCTACCTATTTGGCCCGACCCAAGGCCTTGCCCTCACTATTTGGCCCGACCCATGGCCTCCCTTTACACTTCTGGCCTGACCCAAGGCCGCCACCCAACAACTTGGCCCAACCCACGACCATACCACTTCCATACCTTACCCAAAATCAACACCATACACTTTATCCACCCATCCGGTAGTTTTTGGTTCAATCGAGCTCACCTGTTCGTGTTTTAGCATGATTAGGGTCCTTGACTTGATCTGTCAACCAACTTTGCCCAGACCTAGACCGTGACGTTTATCTCAACCAAACCAACCTTTTGGTACTGCCGAACATGCCTAAACGTTCCTGTACCTCACCTGTTATATACCCTGGAGCTACTTCCTATGCCTTGGATACCAGGAATATATCACCCTTGTTTGGATAAACTATCGACCTTTGCCTACACATTGCTGGTTTGCTTGTCAAATCATGTACCCCTCGTCGTACTATTGCATTTCAACATGCGTCTGCTTCCTTGGACCTACCCCACCACCTTACCATCCTCTCTACAACATGTACCCTTTATCAACCCTATCCCTGATTTCCCGTTCACTCAATCTGTGATAGATTTGAGGGGGATTACCTATATCCTTAACATGAGAAACCACTTCATATTATTGTCCGCGTAGCTTTACAGAACAAGCTACATGACAATAAGGGGCTAATGTAGACACCAAATTCGTGTCTTACGACCCCTTGTGACCCGCATCCCATTTCGCAACCTAACCTCATTACCTAAACTTTACACAATTATTTATTAATTACCTTGTAATTGATAAATCCACATCACCTTACCCACCACCTCACTTTGCCACCTCATCATGACCTAGCCCTAACCCTAAACTAACCTAATTAAGACTTATGGCTTGGTCTAGACTCACATCCATAACTAATGCCTCCTTACTCGTACCCAAAGCCGACCTTCTAGCCACTTGACCAAGCCCGCAACTGATCTCTCGAGAGAAAAGTAGGGAAGGTGGGCTATTTTACTAAAAAATAGCCTACTTTTTCCTTACCGATGCCGGTTCCTACTCGACCGCCGTCGGTTATGCAACCGCCATCGGTTCCCTGTAAATGGGCTCCCCAAACCAAAACAACAGATCGGAATTTCATTTTGGGAGATCAGTCGAATGATTTTGAATTGACAGAGAGCATTGCGAGCGAGGAAGAGAGTCCAGATCTTCACTTGACAGAGCAGAGACGAGTGGAAATACCAGAAGTGTTTACAACCAAGGAGATCAACTTGCATCTGTGCCAAAACCAGTAAGTCACATCTTGCATGTCCTTTGTTATAACATTTCTTATGCTTCTTGAATCTCAGTGCTCCTAAATCCGTTTCTGAATCCACTACCCAACGTGCCATTGCATCTAACTGTCATTCTTTTGCTTCTAACCATCCCATTTCCTAATACCATCCAAAAACCAGCCATTACAAACACCATAGCTGCCAAGAAGACCGTAGAACCCACCGCTATCGGTCATCAGTAACCGCCATCGGTTATCAGTGACCGGCATCGGTTATCAATAACCGCCATCGGTTCCTCTGATCAAAAACCAGAAAACCAGCCTTTCCCCCTACCCAGTTTAACGAAATAATTTAATTAATATTTTGCATTCTTTTGTGTTAATTCATATTAGTAGGGGAACTGACCACCTTCGAAAGGAAGTTTTATATTTCCTGGGCCCAAGGCAGTTTCCTCATTTATTGTTTAATCAAAATCTTGTGGTCTTGTGTTCTTATTTGCAGGTAGTCCATCCAAGACAAAAAGGAGTCTCTACAGTCAGCCTGATCTTTCTCTACGGTACGCACACACCATCTCGACATTCAACAGGTATTCCACCTAACCCTAACCTCATCTGTTTCTAAAAGGAATGAAAGGATAGAAGCAACTCTATTCCCAGAAGCCGAAACATTCCGAGTGAAACACCAGGCATGGAACCACTCCCTAAATAGTCAAGTTAAACATCTAAATAGCGTGTACCATCAGGAAATGAGGGAAGAAGTACAATTCCCTTGAGTATTGGAGAAGAAGTCATATAGTTTTGCATGTGGATAATATAAGGTGAATGTAGTAGGTAGAAGTGTGGGTTATAACATTGACTGAGTTATATGGTCATAGAATTATTTGAAATATAGGTATGTAACTTCTTGTTTGCTTCTCCTTCCTATAAATATGTGTCACTATCTATTGGTTTTCTTCGATCACCTTCAGAATGACTCTGTAAATTATTCTCAAACCTTCAAACCCTTTTAGTGTAAGAAGGATTTCCTACAAAACAAAGTTAGTTGGTTTTTTGGCACCCCTAGGCACTGCTTACATCACCACTACTCTAAAGAGGGATCAAACCACACATCATTCTCCTAGCATGTGATATCTAATATAATACACCAAAAATTTGACAACTATGCTTTGACAATACCTTACTTGATTTTTACACTTGCTTAAATGTTTGGTAAGGTTAACTTTGCTTGCTTATATGATGAAAATGGAGACTCCTAAACTTGGAAGGAGAATTTAGACCAGTAGAGGGTGCATCCTTGATGTATGTGCTTAAGTTACTTCCTTGTTTAGGGATCTTTAGGTGCCCACAGTGCTAACTTTTGCATGAGGATATCATAAAGTGTTGATTCCTTAAATGAGATATGATTTAGTTTCTTATATATTCTTATGAAGGGTGTTATGATATGAAAGTTGGAACAAAGGGGTGTGTTTGTTTGTAAAAAGATGATGGAATTGAAATAATTAATACACAACATGTTAGTCCAAAAATTGTATAGTAGGGTCAGTATGTGGATTTTTACAACCTACCCAAGAATGGTGGTTTTGAATAGGAGAGAGAAAAATAGACATTGACTTTATAGGCATAAGCATGGATGTTTCTAGATGTATTTTGCGTAATTGGATTTCAAAAATTGTCAATATATAGGTGTGTAAAAATAATCAAGTACATGAAATGCTATCAGGATGTGTTAAGCAAGAGTGGGGAGAGTTCATTTATCCATACAAGTGTTCAATGTCAAAGGATATTGATTCCATTTTTACTAATATTTAATAACCCTATATGAAATCACATTATAGGTGATGATTTGAATTTTAAATCCCTTGTGTGCATCATACACTCACTCTGAAAAATTTCTCCTACTTCAGGATTCTAATCCTCCAACCACATTGACCTATGCACTCACCACAATTTTGTGGCATCTACTACCCAATCAAATCGTAAACCCAAAGTCTCTTTGGCATAAAAAAATTCTATATCTCTTTTACCACACATCACTATCAATCATAGTAATAATGAAATAGTTATTTCAATTCTCTACCATACTGTTTATAGCAAATGGGCCCCTTTGGGCATATAGTGACATATCCCAACCAACATTTGTCAAATTTTTAATGGCTCAAAATTTTGTACCCCATATCCTGGTCTCTGTTTGTCTAATTTTTACACTATTCATGGTAGTGGGATCTTTATTACCTATTTTCATACTAGAACATGATGAAACTTTATTTAGCATCTATTTGGCTCCCATGATTCTCTTTTTCAATAATGATAATTACACACTTTATGCTTATGTGCTCATTACAACACTTTTTCTAAGTCAATATTCATAGAAAATTCAATACTTATCTATTATATTCTATTTTATCAATGCTCGACCTCTCTTGTGAATTTTTTATGTTATTCTATTAGACATAGTGTCTATTTTAAAAAAATTTATGAACGCACTACTCCTGTATCAAGACATAGTCTATGTTCTACACCTTCTATAAGCTCAATACTACTTTATCAAATAATGTCTTTCTATCGCAGTTCAAAACTATCCTTCACACTTTATACCAATGCAATTAGTCTGTCTAGTCACTACTTCTATTAGTTAATCTCATTAGAAATATGAGTATATCTACTTTCTATTGAAAATGACTCTTATTCTAAGCATTTTATCAAACTTTAATGACACAAGTTCAAGTCTCTATCAACATTAAGTTTAATATTGATTCTATTATCTAGCATCTCTTTTATCAATAGGGGGAAACTATATGGGATAGATATGTAAGGCCATCCCCTCCCCAATACAATCTACTATGAAAACTATAAGGAAACAATAATAAAAAATTATGAATGTAAAAATCCATTGAATACCATGTTACTAAGTTGTAATTCGATATTGAAGACCTTCCTTTCTCTTATACAAATCAATATGTAAACCTAAAGACCAAATGATCACTTTGGATGCAAAGATGCATTGAACACTAAGGTACTAAGTTTTGGCTGGCTATAAAAGGCCATCCTCTCTCTCTCGTCTCTCTTATATAAATTGACACACAAACTCAAAGGACCAAACAAATTTGGGCCCAAAAATCAACTAAGAATCAAGTTACAAGCGAATATGGCACTGAATTTATTATAAATAAAGGGAATGAGAAGACCTATCAGAAACTATAAGTTATCTATACTACAATTACTACAATACACATATATGCACAATGATAACTATACAGGTTTTACTATTTTAAAAAATCTTAGGACCTAGATTTGTCTACAATAGTCTAGTCCTATGATATGGATAGTGTTATTTAGGGGAAAATTAGGATTTCTTTCAACAATATTCCCTTGGTTTCAAGATATTCAATTTGCACTGGATCATAAAACAATTTTTGGGGATTGATCAACCCCAACTCTTCAAGAAAGCTAAGCCAAAAACCTCCAAGTCTCCAACTATCCCTTTTACATTTATACACCCATCAACAACACTATTCCTTATCTCCATTTATATCACATCCACTTCCCACATTGTTTTCCATTTTTTGGGTACTCTGTCAGCATTTTATATAAGTATAATGTTTTAACACTATCATGTGTGGTGCAATGGAAAACGATAGTAAAGAGAAGATAAACTAAACACATCAAACCTCCCGTCTATCCTCCAATTAAAACCTTGAATAAGATCATAGAATCCTTTTGGGCTTGTGTGATCTTGTATAATGTGGATTATCTTGATTCGATTCTATCTTTAAATAGATTTAAAAATGTTATGAGATTGGATCACAAGTATGAAATGGACACATTAGCATTATTGGGATGCAATTCTTCTCAAATCTCTAATGATTATTTTTACAAAGGTGGTGGCTTGTATTTATATATAAAAGTAAAGCCATGGAGGGTGGACCCATATAAAAGTGGAGTTATAATTGAGTTGATACATTGAGTTATAAGTTGAGTCAACTAGGGAATGGGGAAGTGGTTGTTGACTAGGGGAAAATAGATACATTTCCTCAATTAAATAAATGTTACAATGTGCAACATAATCAATTAATAATTTATTTAATAAATTTTAATTAACTTAGGTAAATTGTACTATAGAATAATTTTATTAATCCAAAGGGGGTGAATGTTCTTGATTAATTAATTAGATTAATCAATCATAAAGGGGTGAACTAGGAAGTGAACTTAAATAGTAATGAGAACTAGTGTAATTTTTGGGGTGTCTACATTTTCCACTATTTAAAGTGCTATTGTGAAGTAATAACACTTTAAATATAGTAGAAACATGCAAAGTGGTGAGAAGAAATTTGTGAAGCACTTGAATGCACCAACGAGTAGGAACTGGTGAAGCATTTGGATGTCCCAACGAGTAGGAAGTGGTGAGGAATTTGGATGCCCCAGCGAGTAGGAAGCAGTGAGGAATTCGAATGCCCTAGCAAGTAGGAAGCGATGAGACGATTGGATGCCCCAGTGAGTAGGATAGTAGGGGAATACCCCCTAAAGCAGGTGGACGATGCAACAAGATGGTGGACGAGCGCTTGATAGGAAGGAAGCATGGGATTTGAATAAGGATAAGAGGAATTTTTTCTCATAGAATGAGCACCATTTGAAGTGTGTGAATATAAGACCAAACATTTATATTTTTGTTGCATAATAGAATCATGATTATTAAGGAATCAAGATGGGTAACCCAAATGCGTGTAAGAAAAACACACACACAGAGTAAAGAAATAAACAAAAGAAAAGAAAAAACTAATGTGAACAGTAGGTGCAGGTATTAGGGTTATAAAATAACCAAGATGTTATCACACTACTTGAAATTGGTCTAATAAGTAAACATTAACAATGCAACACAACCTTGAAAAATAATACAATCAACTATACCCCTAATTGTGCGTGCCACAATGATGATTATGTAGATGCAAATGATCCCAAGGTAGGACTCTGATCAAACTAAAGAACAGAGTAAAGCTACTCCTCATGAGACTCTTGGTTGGGACCCAGTGTACAAATGATCTAAAATAAATTGCCCCAGGAGAAGTTGTATCATGAAGGAATTTTTGTTTTGTTTGTGGTATTCATAAAATTGGAACGATCACAAGGATAATAGATAAAGACATGAATTTATTAATTATATGTTGAAATGTTGAAATATTCACTTGAAGGTTTTCCAATTATAGGATATCGATTGAGAAGTGGATGTTTGTTTGAAAATATTGATGATTTTATGATTTTTTTAAATTTCAGAAATATTTGTTTTTTTATTTATTTTGTTAGTTTCAATAAATTTGAAATAAATATGTAAATAAATGTCAGAAAACTTGAAATACACAGCAAAAAATAAACACACTCCATGGTGTCCTTAATAAAACAGGAGGAAAAACAAAATATAAGAAAGTGACAAAAAGACACAGAACAAACAATGTAAACAAACCCAATATGCATAGGAAGAAATGACACCCAAGTTATATGTGAACTAAGATGTCAAGAATTTTCCTACAATTGATCTATAGTAACAGATAAACAAAGTACACAAAAATAAAAAACTGAAAGAAGAAAAAACATCATCAGAATGTTGGAAATCTGCAATAATACAACACAACTTGTAATAACAACATCTAATGACACTCCAATTGTGTTCCACAATGAAGAAATATACAAATATAAATTCCTACAAGAGATGTCTTAGAATGTGAGAGGATTAGATCAGGATGAAGAGTGGAGTGATACTTAGATAATCCAAAATATACTCTTGTCAGATCCCATTGAAGTTTGATTTGTATTGGATTATAATGTAAAATCAAAATGTTCCCTATGCAAATTTATATTGTGAAAGGGTAAACGATTACATCAAGCATAGATATGCACCACGGGAAATAAATATGATTGTCCAAAAAATGATTTTAAACGATCATGAGGAGCACTCGTCAAAAGGCGGAATTATTGAACTGTGCTATCCAGTTGCTAAAAGTTGGTCAAACATTCTCTGATTTATTTTATTTTAACAATTTTATACTTTTTTTGTATTTTGGCATAATTTAATATTTTTTAAATTTTTTTAGCATATTTGAATGTTTTTAAGTTTTTTGAAACATTTTTGGAATTTATTTAGTATTTTACAACTTGGTAAAAAAGTTGCACTACTTGAAAGTAGGTGTAAATAATTAGAAGCATTCAATTCCATTTTTAGAAATGTAGATGATAAAATGATAGGGTGTTTCACTCCGCTCATGACTCCATGGAACTAGGAAGATGTGAGGGCTCATCACCGAGAGCCAAGAAGGACATAAAAACAAGCTGAATAGTGATACGAAAGTGAAGATAATAGATGTGAAGACACAAGGTGTAGCAATGATCCATATGGGGAAAATGTAACTCATCTCTAGTCAAGATTATTTGACCAATTCCAAGATAATTCTACTTTTTAGGTTTGAATCGAATTAGATCCATAGATGGCCTCCTGATTGGAAAGAATCTGGTTGAAGCAATTGGTGTCTCTCTTTAACATGAGTAGATAAATTACTTATTGGGATGTTTTTTAGTAAGCACAACAAGACTAGGGATGTTGGGCATAGGATTCAATGGTGAGAGAATAGAATCAAGCTCAAAAGTGCTCAATTATGGACCCTCTTATATAACGCCTACAATTATACCAAGGTTTGAAAGGGGGTCTTGAAGTAAGGTTAATCTCTACATTTGAGGTTGGAAGGTTTTTGTCCAAAATAGGTTCAATGTCTGTGTAGATCCGTATGAAGAAAATTTGGAGAAGAGACTGATTGGTCTTGAGGGACAAATACTTGAATTTCATCGTGATCTTGTTGAATGTCAATATGTTCAAAAGTGGGGGATACCGTCAAATCATCATTAGACAGGTCAACTCTGTGAGAAGTTGACATGTACTTATTGGGATTGCTATGGATTTAGTAAGCACAATCGAGCTCTAGGGATGATCTCTCCATAGGATTCAATAGTGAGAGTCTTGGATCATAGTTCTTCAAAAGTGCTCACACATTATGGACCCTCTATTGAGTATAGCACCTACCGTTAATGTGATGGTTTTGGTAGGTTGGAAATAAAAATATGTATGAAAGGGGGTCTTGTATTAGTAATGTTAATCTAGGTCATTTGAGGTTCAACACAAGGTTTTTGTCCAAGTGGATAGGTTCAATGTCTATCCTAGCCTCTTTTAGCTATTGAAAAACACTGGAGAAGAGAAGTGATTGGTCTTAGAGGGTGTAAACTTACGTTGAAGGGATATTGTACTTCTTGAACTTTCATCGCAAACTATTGTTGTCTGTCCCTAGGTTGTACAAAAGTGATTGGATACCGTTTTCGATTAATTGGTCATGTAGAATGTTGTGGAACAGTGTGACATGTCTATCCATTGACACCTATGGATTTGACATTGAGCTCTATAAAGATCTTACTCCATCGTCAATGGTTGCGTAAGTCTTGGACATAGTTCTTAAAACACACACATTTATCTATTGAGTGTCCATTAATGTGATGAAAATCACAATATGTATGAGGTTTGTATCAGTATGTTTTAGGTTTTACTTCAACACAAGGTTTTGTAAGTGGATATTTAATCATCCTAGCCTCTTTTAGCTATTGAAAAACACTAGAGAGAATTTCTCTGAGGGGTGTAAACTTACGTTTAACTTTCCACAAAGTAGTGTCATCCCTAGGTTGTATGATTGGATTTTTTGATTAATTGGTCATGTATGTTGGGAACAGTGTAACTATCCATGACACCATCATTGACAACATTGTGGTTGTGTTCAATATACCGAAAGCTATCATAATGAGTGCGAGGTTTATTATTGCTTTTGTGACGATTGAGGTCAAAAGAAAAATGTTTGATGAACTTCTCTGAGAGGTCCGAAAAGGTGGTGATAGATCCATTTGGAAGGTGTAATAACCAATCCAAATCGTATCATCCTCGACTTCTAGGAAAAAGGCACAAGATAAAGTTGTCATTATATACCACTTCGTGGCATGCTATGAAAAATTCATGGATATGCTCTCTAGGATCATTTTTTCCTGTGTATTTTTCAAATTTGGGTGTCTCAAAATATTTTGGAAAGGGTTTGTGTAATACATCCATGCCGAAATCGTAGGGAAAAAATTAATCAAATTGGAATTGTTTGTGTTGTTTTTGCATACCCAAAATAGTGTCCATCTTTTTTCATTCCTGAGCAATTAATGAATTGTATGAGTCCACCATTGTAATGAAAAATGGGAAATATTATTCTATGCGTCTTGTTCCCACCATTTTCAAAAGAGCGGAGGAGAAAAATGAGACATGAAAGATGACTCAACCCTTACCAACATGAATACTAAGATGAAATATGGTTTTGCGACCAGGATCATGGATAACTTGTCCTTTAACAAAGTGAATGCCAATATGGAAAAGTTTTTTGGAAGATTTGGATTATGCGTCCCTTAACAAAGTGAATTTCAAGATGAAATCGTGAAAGAGTGATGAAAAACTCAACCCTTGGAAAATAGAATGGCAAGATGGAGGAGGGGTATGAAGTGGAAAAATTTCTCATCCTCTAGCAAAGTGAATGCTAGATGGGATGAGGATTATAATGCTAAAAATTCAAATGTGCTCAACCTTTGACAATGTAAATGCTAGAATGGAGGAGGGAGGATAATTTACTTTCAAATGTACTCTACCCCTAACAACGTGAATGCTAGATGGGAATACTTTTTAACAATGATAGAATTAAGACCTAGGTGTCAATAAATGTGAGTGATGATATATGGGTTCATGACAATGTCTAAAAATTAACAAAGAAGTTGTTAAATCAAATACGCAAGATGAAGATGTGTGTATACTTTAATAAATAAGGCATCAAACTAGAGGTCACAAGAGAATAATAATAATATTGAATCTTGATGAAATAATAGATGGCAAGGACTTTAATCAACACAACATAGATACAACAATGTTGAGACTTTGTGTCGCGAAATGAGGATGCTTAAGTGAGGATGTGGGTATCCAAAACTCAAGCCTTTGATTAAAATGAGAGAATGAAATATTAAACTTCGGAAAATATGTGATCCAAAGGTTTAAGACAATAATGAAATAGAGATGAAATTAAGATTCAATAGGAAGGATATTTGATGATTTTGAAAAGGAATACCCAAATGGGAAAATGAGAATTACAAAGGGATGAAATGAGATTCAAATAAAAAATGGTGAGACAATGGTCAAAATGAGTAGGATGACGAGAAATCCAAATAATGGGATATGAGGATTTGTGAAAATAAGTGGTAAAAGAAGGATGTAAAGTGGGTCCAAACAATTCGTGTTTAGAAAATGGGAAGATATGCAAAAGTGAGGACGTAGGTATGAGTTTGGAATGTTAAAATTTCAACAAGATTACATTAAACTTAAGAATTACAACAATGAGAGACCAAGGTGATCAAGAGGGTGCTTAATTGTGATAAAACAAATATCATGATGTCAAGACTTAAATGAAGAAGAATGAAAGTTCTCAAGTTTGGATATGGATGTTTATAAACCAAGACTTATACATGTTTACAAAGTGATAAGATGGATGACATAGAAAATGGGAATGACAATAGTGAAACACAAGTATATAACATGTGAGAAAAATGAAAAATGATGTTTGTAAAAGTTGGCCTCTACCTTAGATTGGCTTGGACAAGGCGTGGCTTCCTATGTGGATCTCTCAATTAGGTTTCAGTAGTATACCTGAGAAAGCACGGTACTATTTCTAGCTATCAGCTTTCCTTTAGCCCCCTTTAAAACCCTAAGAAAATATATTTCTCAGGATTAATCACAATGGGGTCACCATTACTGGATATCTGTGACTCTAATTTCACAAGTTTTACTAGTCATGTAGGATGAAAGGTACCCATTTCGCTAGCTAGTTCCATCAATGTATCAAAATACTTTATGCGATTCCTGTGGTAATCCTAACAATGAGTTTTATGGCTTATGCCAAGATACTTCCCACAGTTATGGTAGTTAGGCAATAACCTTGTCAACCACACTTGTAAATACAATGTGAATGGCTCATTTTACCTTGATTAAAATATGAGATTGTTTAAACCACCAGTATTTGATAAAGGCAACCTATAGTTAGTAATCTATTTTAAAGACAAATTTCAAGAAAACCTATAATTAGTAGTTTAAGAATGGTCTCTGGAAGAGAAAGTCCTGCAAACAAGGGTTAGCACATTTTCTTGAGGTGGATCAAAACGATAGAAGAAAACCCATGTTTCTAATTTCCAAGATCATTGAGAAAGCATGAGGAAAGAGCATACGTGTGGGTTGGCTTTTATTAAGAGAAAATTTTTTTTCCTGAAAATTAAAAGAAACGACCCTCATTTCTGATTTCCAAGATCACTTAGAAAGCGCAAGGAAAGAGCATACGTGTGGTCATTTTGTGATTAGCATCACAAAAAATGAAAAAATACTACAAAACAATTACAATAACCACCCAAAAGCATCAATTTACGTTGCAAAATTATTAGACATTTATGAAATGGGAAAAATGTGATACTAAATTAGTCATAAACGTCTAATAACCTTGTTTTTGTAAGTTTTATAGTTAGTACAAAGTGATGAAATTAATGGAAAAAAATGAGTGAAAAGGGGGCTTACGCGAGAATGTGTTAGATAAACAATCTTTGGCAATAGAGAAAATCAGCTGAGGTGAGAGCCCTGCAAAATAAAATAACACATTTAGTTCATATGGTTGAAAATATGAGAAAAATAATTTAAAGGTCTTATTGTTTTTTTCATTTTGAAAAGGGCCTTCTTTAGGGAATTAATAAGCTAATTAATTATGAAAATTTTGATTTCAAGTTTTTGATTGAAAAATGTTTTCGAAATGATTTGTATTAATTAAGAAAATTAATTATTAGATTTTTTCTGGGTGATATATTGACTAAGTATAAGAAGAACATGACGACAGAGTGTACAGGAAGAGGGTGTGTGGTTAAGTACTGAAGTTTGATAGAGTTGCACCCTACATATTTGCACCTACAAAGACAGAGTTTGTCACTTAACCCCTTTTGCATGGAATAGGCTATATTTTAACATGGAGTGGTTAACACGCATTGGATAAAGATAGAAGACTTGTGGATGAAGTAATGGCTATTTTTGGAGTAATTAGAAGATCAAGTGTCATGCAAAGTTTGATCTAATAATAGAATTAGATCTAGACTTAATTATATATAATCTATTATTAGGTGAAGCTTGCATGCTTCCTTAGTTTATTTATAGCCTCTCCTTAATTACCTACCTCAACATGTTGACTAGAATCTATCTTCTCACACATCCCCTTTCCATGAACCAATTTGGTGACTCTCTATGTCATATTACATGACATGGATGATCCAATCTGCCCACTTCTCATTAAAATATTTATTCAAGAGGAAGTCATTAACTCATGCATGGGACACTAGAAGTTGAATCCTATTATTTGAGACAAAATTCTTGAAATTTTTTAGACTTATAATAACTACAAGGACATGTTTCTCAATGAAAGAGTGCCTCAGCTCATAGTCCTCCAAGATTTTTCTGAAAAACACAATAGGCTGCTCCAGTCCTTCTCTATTTTGTTACACTGCAATTGCGGAGATGGTGTCTGAGGCTCCAAAGGTGTAGACCAAGAAGTATTTGGAAAATTCTAGATTAATGAGAGTTGGAGCTTGATATGTGGCCTACTTGATAGCTTAAAGACACTCTTTTCCCTCTATTTTCAATTTGAAATCTGAATTCTTCTTTAACTTCATCATTAATGGCTTTACAAGAGTGGAAAAATCTGGTACAACCCTGTGAAAAAAATTTCTTCTCCCCAATAAGCTTTGGAGATCCTTCTTATGACTTGGAAATGGTAGAGCACGGATGGATTCTACCTTCACCAGATCAATTGTCAGTCCTTCCTTTAATGCAATGTGGCCTAGAATTTTACCCTCATGTGCCATGAATATGCAATTTTTGGGTTTCAAGGATATCTCAAATATCATACACCTCTGGAAGACCTTCCGAAGATGGAAGAGTTGGCTTTCTGCACTCTTCGAATATATAGTGATTTCGTCAAATTAGAAAAACACTATTTTGTTCAATAGTCCTTTAAATTCCATTTCCATTGCTCACTAAAACGTTACTCCAACATTGACAACCTTAATGGAATTTTCCTATAGGAACAGGCACCCCATTTTGTGGTGAAGGCTATTTTGAATTGATAATCCTTTTTCACAATAATCTGATTATAGCCTGAGTATCCATCTAGGAGGGAGAACCTTTCCGAACTAACCACTACCTATAAAATCTGCTCCATGGAGGGAAGTGGATAGTGATCCTTGAGGGAGGCCCTATTTAAATCTCAAAAATCCACACACAACCTGATTTCCCCCTTCCTTTTCATGACCGGCACCAGATTTACTACCCAACTTGAGTGCTTGATTGGGAAAATGATAGTCCCTTCAATTAGCTTATTCATCTCCTTTATGAGCGGCTCTATATGAGGGTTGACCAGTCTTTGCTTTTGCCTGATGAGTTTAGCTTCTGGATTTAGCTCAATGGTGTGTTATGCAAATTTTGGGTTAAAACCCTTCAAATCCTCATAGCTCCATGTGAAATCATCTCAGAATTCCTAGAAAAGCTTCAAAAATTCATACTTTTCATGTTCGCTACTCATCTTGGATATTTGGAGCATCTTACCTTCTTCAACTGAAATGGGCTTAGAATCCTCCTTTTTGACTTGAATGTTGGCCTTCTCCTTTCAGAATTGGTTGTTTTGGTTGAAAATTGACTCTAGAATCACCACCCCTTTGGGAAATTTATTTGTTCGCAGCTACACCACTTGATCCATGTACTGTTGCTCCAATTTCTCCTGATTTTTAGCAAAGAACTCAGCCTCTTGTAAAAAATTGATGATCTATTGATCATTCTCAAAAACCTAGCAACTTGTGTTATTTTCCGATACAACTGGCCTCATAATTACATGAATATGAAGTTGTGTTCAGTCTCTCTTAATACTATCAACCACATCGAACATTGCCCCAATTTTCATAAGCCTGTCTATAGACTCATTCTTCTTCCTTGGTATGGCCTGAATATTGAATGCCTCAAGGTCTTCAATTTTATCCCATACTTAATGTTTGTATGCTTTCAGTAAATCATTTTTAGTGACATGTTGTCCTCTAGCCTAGTTCAAAATTAACTCGTTATCCCCAAACACTTGCAATTTTTTGATACCCCTCTTTCTCACCTAATGCAATCCATGGATCAAAGCTTCATACTCAGCTGTATTGTTTGAAAAAGAAAATTTAAAATGGAAAGATGACTAGTACTTCATACCTTGTAGTGAAAAAAGCATTGCACCTCCTCGAACACCTTGCCTAATCCTTGAACCATCAAAGAATAGTTGTCATACTTCATTACTATTCTTCTTGTCTAATTTGGTGATGCTAGGGAGAGGTGAATTCTTCTCATGTAAGCAATAAACTCCTAACTCAGATTCTTTCATCTCTCTATAGGGATCAAAGGTATTTATTTTATGAGCCCAATCATCAAGCATTAAATCTAGAATACATCTAACCTTAATATCTTCCTCCTGAGCCTCCAAGCATTATTCTTGATAAAATATGGTACAATTGAGATTGATTGGGCTTGGAATATGGGGCTCAATGTTGTGTGCAATCGGTTTCAACTTGATAGTAACCTTGGATTCATATCTTGTTCTGAATAACAAGTGGGACCAATCAACTTATAGGTACCCATCAATCTTAGTTGTAAAATCCCTCGAAAGGCATACAGAAAATAGTGGTGGAAAATCAATCACCAATGCACCCTATACAATTGTGACATTTGGGCAAGCATAAAGTGTTAGGCTTAGTGATTTAATTAATCCAACTGTTCCTACTGTTGTCCCATCCAATTATACTACTCCTCGTAATACTGGTTCATATTTTAAGCCTAGTTTATTTGTGATTTGCTTTGGCATTACTGAGTTGCTCGCCCCTGAGTCAAGCATATAATTTTGCACTAAATTATCTCTAACTACCAATGAAAGATATAATGGTGGAGGTTTCACGTTCTTACCTGAATGACCTTCTCCTTGAATGTTAGCCTTCTCCTTTTAGAATTGGTTGTTTTGGTTGAAAATTGACTCTATAGTCACCAACCCTTTGGGAAATTTATTTTTCCGCAACTACACGAATTGATCCCTGTACTGTTGCTCCAATTTCTCCTAATTTTTAGCAAAGAATTCATCCTCCTATAAAAAATTGATGATCTTTGATCATTCTCAAACACCTGCCAACTTGTGTTATTTTCTGATACAACTGGCCACATAATTACATGAATATGAGGTTGTGTTCAGTCTCTCTTAATACTATTAGCCACATCAAACATTGCCCCAATTTTTGCAAGCCTGTCTATAGACTCATTCTTCTTCCTTGGTATGGCCTGAATATTGAATGCCTCAAGGTCTTCAATTTAATCCCATACCTGATGTTTGTAGGCTTTCAGTAGATCATTTTTAGTGACATATTGTCCTCTAACCTAGTTCAAAATTAACTCGTTATGCCCAAACACTTGCAAGTTTTTGATACCCCTCTTTCTCACCCAATGCAATCCATGGATCAAAGCTTCATACTCAGCTATATTGTTTGAAAAAGAAAACTGAAAATGGAAAGATGACTAGTACTTCATACCTTGTGGTGAAAAAAGCATTGCACCTCCTCGAACACCTTGCCTAATCCTTGAACCATCAAAGAATAGTTGTCATACTTCATTACTATTCTTCTTGTCTGATTTGGTGATGCTAGGGAGAGGTGAATTCTTCTCATGTAAGCAATAAAATCCTAACTCAAATTCTTTCATCTCTCTATAGGGATTAAAGGTATGTATTTATGAGCCCAGTCATCAAGTGTTAAATCTAGATTAGTTCCAACCTTAATGTCTTCCTTCTGAGCCTCCAAGCATTATTCTTGATAAAATATGGTACAATTGACATTAATTGGGCTTGGAACATGGGGCTCAATGTGGTGTTCAATTGGTTCTGACTTGATAGTAACCTTGGATTCATATCTTGTTCTGAATAACAAGTGGGACCAATCAACTTATAGGTACCCACCAATCTTAGCTATAAAATCCCTTGAAAGGCATAAGACAAATAGTGGTGGAAAATCAATCACCAATGCACCCTATAGAATTGTGACATTTGGGCAAGCATAGAGTGTAAGGCTTAGTGCTTTAATTAATCCAACTTTTCCTACTATTGTCCCATCTAATTATACTACTCCTTGTAATACCGGTTCATATTTTAAGCCTAGTTTATCTATGATTTGCTTCAACATTACTGAGTTGCTCGCCCCTGAGTCAATCATATAATTTTACACTAACTTATCTCCAACTACCAATGAAAGATATAATGGTGGAAGTTTCACATTCTTACCTGAATGACCTTCTCCTTATCGCACAGTGTTGGTAAGAACCCTCTCTGTATTTTTGGATGGCTCATTAGAAGTGGAACGATTTGCTATAGTTGCTTCTAAAAAATCTTGGTGCCCTAGAATTTCCAATGATTCCCACATAGAAATACTAACATTGGTATTCTTCATCTAATTTATGATATTAAAAGGGGGTGTTTTTTCTCTATGTTTTCCCTTGATGGGTGTGGCCCTTTTTGGTTCCAGAGTCGGTCCATGAGTTTCTGCAGCTGGTATCCTGGGTTGATTTTGTACATTGGGGTTACTAAAATAGCTTCCTTGGGCTAGCTTTGTGCATTAGGGGCTCCATTTCACCTACTAACTCCTTTTTGTGTGAGAGTGGGATGAGAAACAACTGGACTATCTAATTTTCCCTCCTCTATGTTCCTCTTCTTTGATCTTGTGTTATCAGCTACACCCTGGAAAGGAGATTCATTGATTTGACATAAATCTTATACTTTCCAATTCATCAATGTGGTTTTTGGTAGAGGAGCCTCTTATTGACTTTCTTGTTGCTAGTTTTCTTCATGAATCACCTCCTGAGGCATACCAATGGTTTGCACCACTAAGGCCTAATTTGATGGATCTTAGAAGTATGTTTCTTGATCATAATAATAGTCATATGGAGGGTACCATTAACATCCTTGTGCCATATTTTTCTGGAATGGGACCATATCTCTTGATGTTGATTTTTCATTGGGATTATAATGATGAGAGGGTTTGTCAATAAGAGGTTGTCCTTGATTATGATTAGCAACTTGAGCATGTGGTCTATTTTGTTGATATAGGGGTCTAGCCTAATATTGAGCTTGAGGCTAAAAGGTTTTGAAATTCATTTCATGTTGCCTTTTAATGGCCACTAACTCATTCTCAAAGGTTTGATGCCCCTTGACTACCTCATGTAGCTCTTTCTCGATATCTTTAAATTCAAGAAAATTTCTTGAAGAAGTGGAAGCCTCGCCATTGTTCTTATTTCTAGGGAAAGGAATAAGAGCTATTTCAAGTGCATGATTGGTAGAGGGGTCACCAATTCTACATATAGAGGCATAGGTGGCCTAGGCACCAACTTTCCTACTTGAATTAAGCACTTCTCCACTATGATAGCTATATTATATGCCCCTAATCGTGTTTTTCCCCCCAATTGATTATATCATCATAGATATGTTAGAATTTAGAGCCCTCAAAAAGTAGAGGAACACACCTTCTGTTTCTGGCCTCACAGAAATCGGAATATGATCACACATCCATTGGAACCTAAATGTTAAGTCATCCATTTGATCATTTGCTTATGGTTAATTTTTGCAACAAAGACATATTATCTACCTTCTCTCTCAACTAGTTACACAGGGCTGAACACAACGCATCCCAGTTTATAATTATCCCTACTGCTAGACTCCTAAACCATTACAGCGCCTTACCTTTGAAATAAGAAGTAAGGAGCCTAACTAAAACATCCATCTTATTGATCTCATGAATGGTTCATACATTTACAATGTCTTGAATATGATCAATGGAGGTCATATGATTCTCCCCAGTGAAGTAAGGAATGATCTTTAGCATTGTCACTGGAATAGGATTATGTGCATTAAGGGAAAGTAGACTGCTTGCTGTGAAATTGACATAAGGATTTGGTGGTCCTTGTGGTGGTGGTGGTTGATGTACCAACCTAATTATCTTGAGAACCCTAGTTGATTAAAAGAAGGTTCGAACAAGTGGAGGTGTTCATAATGTTTTGTTTGGTGGAGATAGAGACCTTTATACTCTTCTTCCTCTCCTTCCTCTTCTTGGTAATAACTGTAAGTATGCAAATACACCTTCTTCTCTCACTCTATACCGGGTCTAAATCATTCTCATATAATTGGGCCACTAATAATGCTGAAACCAGTTGAAATATGACCTTGGGAGTCGCCAGATGTGCTCCTGCAATGCCTCCAAATGCATAAAAAATCACCAAGATGCACATCCAATCTTGATAAATCTGAAAAATTGACCTTGGTCCCACTAGGCATGCTAAAAATGTTAGTGCAAAATTAGAGCATCCCTGTTTGCTTAAGATTTTTTGTAAGAGGCAATCAGTGCAATCTGCATAACATGGGATTATCCTATAATGTGGGACCTTGAAAGTAGGATAATCCTCTGGAGAAATCTAGAATCTTCTTCTAACCTAGTGCCAACTTCTCCAAAGTGCAGATAATGGAAAGCTAAAGCAATCCTATCTGAATTCTTTCCAAGGAGATAGGGATAGAAAGATGCATGAAATAAAACTACTCTAAGTGAAAGTGATGCACTAAGAAAGGGTGAGACAATCCAAGTGAGTAAAAAATAGGGATAAAAAAAAGAAGGAGAGGGTTAGTAGAAGTGCCATAATCCAAGACAACATTTAATTCCCTATATTCATAAAGCACAAAAAACTACAGACCTTGCAAAGAGATGGATACATGCACAATATACTTGCAAATATAATGGAAGGAAAAAGATGAAATTTCATACAAGTTAGGGTGAAAATTGCCACAAAACATGAATTTTATTGCTCAGAAACATGCACAATCCATTATAACATAAGCACAAGGAAAAATACTTTATAATAATCCCAAATTCGAGGCCCTTAGCTCACAATAGCTGTAGACAAAGTTCCTTTTCTTTTCAGAAAATCTCCCCTCAAAATGAGGCATATTTTACAATATATAGGTAATTTGGGTCACCAACCAACAATATGCATTAAAGAGGTGGTTGTCATTCATTCACCTACCCTTGCCTAGCTTATAACTCATCCATTCCGTGGGTCATCCAACCACTTTGAGCCATATAACCTCCTTTGAGAAAACTTCCTGGCCTACAATATTTTCTCCATATTTGGGTTAGATGGTTGTCTAACCATGATCTGTATAATTTTTAGTAGGCCATCTACCCTAATGATCATCCAACCGCTTTGGGGTTGTACAATGTCTAACTTTGTGTCTGTACATGCCTCTAGTCACCGACCATCCTTACAGCCAACGAACCGACGATCTAACCAAAATGGTGACTAGCTCAACCATGTCATATAACTGCGATTCATCCATATGAGTTAACCTTTTAATTCCAGTTCCACCAACCTTGAAGGGGTTGGATGATGTCTATCCATGTCGACCAACTTGGGTGGTTAGACGATGTCTTACCCTACTGACCAACCCCATGTCATCCATCCCTTTTCATATGCCACACCATCAAATAACCACCAGGCCGTCCAACCCAGCAAACCAACTTGTGATCCATCTAACCCAGATGACCAATGCTCCAACCATCCAACTTGTTACCCGTCTAACCTGACCAACCAACTTGGGCACCTTTCCCAATTTTGCAATGATCCCAACCAAAAATTCAAACATTTTCCATGGCAAGCCATCTCACCATGAGTAAAGACCAAATTGACCAAGCCAAAAGACGTGCTAAATTTCTCTTCTAATGGGGCAGAATTTAATGACCGTCTGCAAGTCCTAGAATCCTATGCTTGAAATTTTTAATAGGTATCCCAAATTTGCAAGGGTGTAAATTTGGGATAACAATAACCTATTTTGAGAATGCATGAGTAGTGAAGGGAAAGTCTCCACTACTTATATATATATATATATATATATATATATATATATATATATATATGTATGTATGTATGTATGTATGTATGTATGTATGTATGTATGTATGTATGTATGTATTAATTTGCATGGTTTAGGAAACTACTAGATTGAGACAGAGTTATATTGTTAGTGTATTTGCACACATGAATTTGTTAAGGTAATTGTATGGTATTCAACTATTGTGTTTTGATGGATTAATACAATGGATCTTTGTGGATGGATAATGGTTGTTAATGTCTCTATTACTAGTTACTGCATGGTAAAACTGATCTTGATCCTTGTTTGATTCATTATACACTATGGTTATGATCTAGTTCATGTTATGCTTTACCTTTAATTACTTGCTATGGATATGGAATACTTGTGTGATCATGCTAACACCTTGACAAAGATGCTATAAACAGAGGGACCTGGTATCTTTGTGCGCTTTGAGTGAGCACTCAGATCTATCTGAGTGATGGGCCAATGCATCTATGGTTTGGGTAAGAAAAATAGACTACATTTTGGTTCCGTTGACAAGACCTCTTTTCAAGCTTTTGTAAGGATGTTGCATGATGAAGACATATCATTTGACTTTGGACAACATTGAGAGTTGGGTTGTGGATTTAGAAGATCAGTTTTATCATAGATATAATAATGGACCTAATTTCAATGCTCGTATGTGGGTTGAAGAAAATTTATATCATAAACTCTATGGGACGTTATTTTTTTTCCTATAGAGTTATACAAGTGGTTGGTAGCATATACATCAAAGCAGAATTAGAGGTATAGAAAAATTATTTAGACACAAGAAGATTACCAAACCCTGTATGACTCTGATGTTACTTGGACACACACTTTAGATCATTGGTGGAGTGGTGGTTTGCATAGTTACACATTGGAGTATGATGTTTATACTTATTCCTATCCAAAGGTTGCTGAGTTTCAGTTCTTCCATGAACCCAGAGGATCTTATTTGTGTGTTATCCATTTAACAATTAAGATCTTGTTAGTAATTCTGGATTTGGAAGAATGACCTATGGCTAGTTAAACCTCCACCATGCACAGGGGTAGGAGTAGATGTTGTGAAAGATGGCAGACCTTCTGGCAGAAAGGTAGAGAGAAGAAAGGTGGTTTAATTATAATGAAGCATGGTAGAGGTAATTAGTGAAGAAGCGTGAATTGAGGAGTCTGTGGAGTTGTGAAGGATGATGTCTTGTAAAGGATTTTAGGCTTATGTGGAATATGTGGAGCCAGAGAATTAGGATATTCCCCACTTAGGAAAGCACAGTAAAGAATCCCTTTTGGCTTTTGATGAGAGCACATCTTCTGAAGAAATATTAAGGACCATATGCATGCATTTGATCCAAACTAGTGACTTTTCCCTTGCGATTTGTGTTCCATCTCCTGAAACAATTATTGAGAAACAAGCTAGTGTTGGTGATAGAGTAGTGACAAGTAGATTTCATTTTCCATTGAATACAAGAGTTCATCAAATGAAAAATCCATCTATGGCTACATAGAAATTATCTTTTTTGGTGGTCCTCTTAGTGGTATATTCTCTAGTGCATCATCAGGACAAAGAGTGGGCATGCAAAATGTAAGCAATACATTTGGGAGTAGCACAACTATGCAGACTGTGGAAGTTCAATTTAGTACAATAGTTAGAACACAAAGTATCTCATCCTTTGGTCTGGTGCCTACTACAGGGAGTGGATCAAGAGGATTAGGAGGTTTGGGATCTAGTGGTTCTGGAGGTGCAGGGAATACTGGAGCTAATATACATTCTGGATCAAATGGGTATGGTCTGCACCAACCACAAAAAAATTATCATGAGATGTCTCTTTTCCTTCCATAGTATAGAGGCATTGAGGATTCAATGGAGCAGGTGCACATGTGTGAGATACTATCATACGGTAAGGTAATCATAGCTCCTGAGCGTAAGGAAAGTCAGTTTGCTACTAATTTGCAAGGGTGCGCACATAGTTATATAGAAAGTATGATCCAAAACATACTACTATAGACTACAACACGCTACATGATGCTTTCTTGGCTTATTTTCATATAATTGATTTTTTAATAGAAAAGCATCAGTGCATTGAAGGAGATTAAGCAGGGCATGGCTAAGAGCATAAGGGAGTATGATGCATGCTTTAAATTTTTTTTTATCAAATTTGTATTATGATATACACCCTAGCCAACATGCACAGTGGTTTATTAGTGGTTTGATCACACCTTCCCGAAGGGTTCTCTCTCATAAGACATTTATAGATCTACGTGAGGCTTTAGAGGCATCTCTACATGCTGAGGTAATTGCGATCATAGACACTAGGGTTAGCCCATTCTTGGAAGTGTGGATTGCATCTATGGTGAAACAGTTGGAAAAAATATCAGCCAATTCAACTCATGAGACATGTAGTGGGATTTGGTGTACAAATTGCGAGGTTGAAGGACACACTAAGGATAACTTCCCTCGCAAGTCGATGAATGCCATATTGATGGATTGTGAAATATTTCACTTAGATCATGATTTAAGTAGATTCCCACCATTGCAGCACATGATCCGGAAGAATGTATCATGTTATTGTAATATTTACAATTCTCACACTCATGATACTTAGAATTATAGGCTGATTGATCATATTCATGAAACTATTGAAATTGGCTTTCGCCAGACTATTTTTGAGAATAATTCAAAGGAGAAGGAAGGATAGCATCATGAAGGGAACTCTGATGGAGGTGGTCAAGGTAGAGGTTACCAAGGGTGACACAGAGGTCGTGGTATACTCATGGTACAAGAAGCAACATAAGTTTAAACAAAGTCCTAAGTTATATGGGCAGATGAGTAATAAAAATAAGAAGAATGATAAGGAGCTAAGATTATTAAAGTACAACACACAGTAGAAGACCATTGGATGCCTAAGATTATGCCTAGTTTTGAGATGTTACCTCTGATAGTGACTAAATGTGTTGAGGTTGCATGCGTTTGTGAGACTCTGAAGAAGAAGAATGTTATTATAAAGAAAGAGGTGATAAATAAGAAATATTCATACCATGCCCATGAGAAGGAATTTTATCAAGAGACTATGAAGGTCATTAGAAACTTGCATGGTGAGATATAATGTTTAAAGGAGTAGTCACGTAAGCTAGAGTAAATGAAGGAAGTTGAGCTTCCTCAAAAATATGTTGATGACTTGAAGGAGGTTTGTAATATGTTGCGTCAGGAGAATATCATTCCTTTATTAGGGGAATGGTTGAGGAATAAGATACCATGCATTGGATCTGAGTGCAAGAGAAAAATATTTCATGTGAACTTACCTCCTCATAGTCTTGAGTATGATAAAGAGATCACTTTAAATGTAGTTGTTGATGGATGGTTGTTGAGTAACATATTGATTGATATAGGTACATAAGTGAATGTACTCACTTTGGATGTATGGAATCAGATGGGGAAGCCACTGTTACAGCCATATTTGAATATGTTATATATGGTGAATAGGACTAGAGCCACTCTCATTAGAGTATTGAAGGATTCCAATAATACCATATAAGGGCCAAAGTTCATTGGGGACTTTGAGGTCTTGGTACTTACAGAAGTAGATGGTTTCCTAGCATTACTTGGGTGCCCTTGGTTCTACGTGAATAATATTGATTTACGATTTAATAAAGGTTATATTAGTTTTGAGAACAGAGAGGAGTGTGTAATTATAAATTTGACATATGGGAATGTTACACCCTATGTGGAACCTTTGAGTGAAGAGGATCTGAATAGGATATATGCACGCACAGTTAGAGATCCTGAATTTCTTGAGCCATCTAAGGAGAGTGTTATACATTGGGAAGATGCTCATTTTATGAGTGATACAACTAGTGTTTCCTATAAAAACTAGGCACATGGGACATATTAAATGGTTGGGCGAGAGATCAAGAATACAATTACTTGCATGATCAGGTTGTATGTTATTCGATGCTTGAGTCACAACCAGGTAAGGAAACCCTGATGTATTTTTGTGCATCATGGAAGTCTAGTGGAAGGATGAGGGTGACAGAAGATATATGCCAGTATATGCCTTTTATAGGAAAACTGTGTGTTGGTGGACTACACTCAGAGATAACCTTTTGGAGTGGTGAGAAGTGATAATCTCTTTCTTTACTAGGTTTCTTAGGAGTAATGTACCTTCACAAATATGTGAATTTCATGGGAAGGATTCCACTTTGCACCATGTTCAGAAGTGTGAGAGACTCTGGAGAGATGGTCAAGAGGCCTTTCCACCATCACTCTGGGTACATAAGTTCTATGCCACCCTAAGAAGTTGTGCATGTGCATGGTATGTAGATGCAAAGCTAACAAGGGAAATGGCTAATTGATAGGAGATGACTTTAGGTACGATTCATACCTTTGACTATTTTTCTACTAAACCTTGAGTACATGAAGCATTACAGATCATGAAGAGAATTATGATAGGGGATAGTGTAAAGGATTAGGAAATCCTATTAGATATGTTTGGAGAGTTGGATTTGGAGGAAAGCTTTGAAGAAGAAGAGAAATATGAGGAGCAACTTGAGTGTGCCTTGTTGGAAAAAGAGAAGGGTAAGTTGGTTTATATGATTGATGATGAAGAAGTAGATAATATAGATGTTGACCATGTTATAGGTATGCATGAGGTATTGGATAGGGCTGATGAGAAGGTGCACACTTATCATGAGCCTATGAAAATGAAGAAGGTCAACATTGTGATAGATACATAACCTAACGAGGCCATTATTGGTGACTATTGGTCTGAATAAGAGGTGGTTAAGATTATTGAGCTATTGTGTGACTTCCACAACCTATTTATTTTAGGATTTCATAATTTAAAAGATTGCATCACTCTTTGGGTGAGATGAGAATAAAGTTAAAATAAGGTGCTTACCTAGTTAGGAAGAGGCCTTACAAGATGAATCCTAATTTGCGGGTCAAGGTAAAGAAAGAGATTGATAAGATGTTGAATTCTGGAATCATTGATCCCATTAAGGAGTGAGAGTTGGTTAGCCCCATGGTAATAAGCATAAAGAAATATGGTAGGATAAATATCTATGTGTGATCTGTGTGGACTATAGAGAATTGAATGCTGATTTTTTCATAGACCCTTTTCCCACACCTTTTACTGAGGAGATCTTGGAGGGCGTTGTAGGACATGAGATTTACTCTTTCACTGATGGATTATGAGTATATCATCACGTAAAAATTGCTAAATAATACCAAGAAAATACAACTTTCACCACTAAGTGGGGAAGTTTTGCATGCACAGTTATGTCTTTTGGGTTGAAGAATGTGCATGCAGTGTTTTCGTGTATTGTTGTACAAGAATTTGAGGACTTCATACATAATTTTTTATAGGTTTACTTGGATGATCGGACTATATATGGGTTGGTAAAATATCATTGTGAAAATTTGTGACTAATGTTTGAGAGGTGTCGGAAATTAAGCATCTCTTTAAATATTAGGAAGTGTATCTTTGTTACACCTTTTGGAACTTTTCTAGGGCATATTATTTTCAAGGAAGGTTTGTTGGTAGATCTTGCTAAGGTTACACTTATCTTGGGTTCGGAGGATCTTACCAATCAAAGAGAGATGCATGGGTTTTTAGGACACACATGTTACAACAGGAAGTTCATTAAGGGATATGCTAAGATTTCTGTGCCCTTGGAAAAATTATTGAAAAGTAAAGGAAAGTTCCATTGGAATGAGGTGCAACAACTTACGTTTGAGACATTAAAGGAAAGACTTACTTCTGTGCCCATTTTATGCTTTCCTTCTTGGGACAAACAGTTTCATGTACATGTTGATGCCTCTGGCATAGCCATTGTTTCACTTTTGACATAGCCTAGTGATGGGATTATTGATCATCTTATTTGTTTCATGAGCAAGAAGTTGACACTAGTTAAGCAAAATCATACAACTACAGAGCACAAAGCATTGTCTATGATTTACGCGTTACATAATTTTTGACAATACTTGCTAGAAACTCCCTTTATATTATATACAGATCACATGGTGCTTAATTACTTGATTAATAATCCCATTTTTCAAGGGTGCATATGTCGGTGGATTCTCTTGTTTTAGGAATTTGACATTACAATTGTGGTGAAGCCAGGGAAGAGTAACTCTAGACCAAATCATTTTTCAAGGATTAACTCAAGTGAGGATGCATAGAGCATTAAGGACACAATTCCAAATGCACATCTTTTCATATTTAACTACTTTCCCTATAACTTAGAATATATTTATGTGTTTTTGCATACTAGTGTGGCACCTAAAGGGATGAAGAGTGTATGCATGAAAATATTATCTATGAAAAATAGAAATGAAACTAACACCTAGTAGTTCCATAATTGATCAAGAGATCATTTTAAAAATTTCCCTAAACATCCCTAAATGGTGTCAGTGAAGAAGATCATTTCAAGATCTTTCCATCGACTGTGAGAATGCGACAAACGTACATCGAGAGCTCTAGTTATGTCCAGTCAAAGTTCAGTCAGCAGGAAAGTCAACTCTGGGCAATTGGTTAATATTGGACCAATCGCACTATGACACGTGGCTTGTCACCATGAATCAAAATCATTCGATTTTCCAATTACGGGTTGATAGGTAGTCTTATTCACCATATTATATGTGGGTTGAATTTCAAATTACCTTGAAATTATTTGCCACACATTATTCCCAAATGCCACAAACCCCATATATTAATGTTTATACATTAGTATTAAATCCACTATAACTCTCCCAACTGCCAACCCCATTAACCATACATTATGCTAAGTCCCTTTGTAAAGCGGTTGTAGTGGAATCTTCCATGTGGAGGAGAGAAGGTGGTGAAGCGGTTGAGATGGGGGCGGTTAAGCCTAAGGTGGTCCATTGACCACTATACATTTGCGTGGGAAAAGGATTTAAAGCCTTAAACAAATTACATCCCACCAAATATGGGATTTAATCCCATTTCAACAAAATCCACCCATTATTTGGGTATGTAATCCCATTAAACATGTTACGTGCTAGGTTAAAAATAGACTAAGATAATATATAATCACATTATTATAGGGCCCTAAAATTGTATAAATAGGGAACCCATTTGCATTGTAAACACACACCGGTTCAACAGAGAAGCTCATTGCTAGAGCGCGAAAAGGTGGACACATTATCCCGAGAAGCCTATTATTTGTTAAGCTTATTTGTGGGATGTGGAGAATTAGTAACAGGGAAATTTTAATATAGTTTTGTAAAACTATATTAAATTCCTAAAATTACTATAGACAAATATTGTTTATTGGCCTATTATTTTAGGCAATAGTAGACAGAATATTTTTGATTGGGAGAAAATTATAAACTACCCAATAGGCCCATTGAGCAACACTAATTACTTGTAAATCCTGGATTATCAATTGGAGTGCTAGCATCACATCGATAGCGTCAGGAAGGCTGATCAAAGCTGAAGGAGTTTGTGCATCAGGAAGGTGAAGAAATTTTTTATTGATCATCGGAAGTTGTCGAAGAACTGGTGTACTGATAGGCAAGTAAAATTCCATTAGGTTTTCTTGTGAAAGTACTATTGTAACTTACAAGTTTTGACTAGTGGAATGGTTCGACCACAAACTTAGAGACAGGCAATTGCCAAACTCCGTAATCAATATTTGTGTAGTTTTCTTTAATGTCTTGCATTTATTTTAAATTGATTACCTAAAAGGAGCAAATTATTGGAAAATAATTTAAGCCTACAAGGGTCTGAGATCATGTAGTAATAACTTGATTATTTTTTAATCAAGTTTGGTGTCAGAGTTGGTGATCGACATTTGAAAACTTGCTAATCTCCGAAGCAAGTTTGGTATCAGAGCTATTAAATTTGATTAACAGAGTGATTGCTTCAAGTTGGTGTAGTTGGTTCATTTTGTGTAAATAGGATATAAGTGCGCTATGGGCAAAATGTCTAAACAGGCAAAGCTTGAGGCAATTAAAGCTTATAATCACCAGATCTAGGAAGAGAAATCCCTCCTGCGATCAATGTATTACTCCTTGGAAGAGGAGAATGCTCATTTGAAATCAAAACTACAAACCAAGGATGAGCTCTTGGCAAGGTTGTAGTGTGGTGATTAGAGAAAGGAAATACCTTCAACTTCAGATGCAGTGACCATGGCAGATGACTGCACTATAAGTTGTTCACCACTAGAATCTTCTTATTCCTCCCATTTAGTTTTGGATTCAGGCAATCAAGTCTTTGGTTTGATTGAAAAGCATACTAGAGGAATTGGATCCAAGTTACTAGATAAAATGGGATTTTATGGAAGAGGCCTTGGGAAAAATGGCCAAGGCATTGCTAACCCAATACAGGTTGAGGATCATCCTCATTTTGCAGGTTTGGGTTTTCCTAGTGTGGGAATGGAAATTGGAGAATGCTCCAAGAATGCTGACGGGAGACAAGCTTTTGAAAGCAAAGATATTACCCCACTAGTCCTACAAGAAGATTCTGAGTAGGAAATTTGTGCTTTGTCGTCATCGACAGGATGTGGTAAAAAAAATCAGTGAAGAGGTAATGAGATTCCACCTCTAGTTTCTTACCTTAATCATAAGCACAGTAAAAATTCTGATCCACTTATTCAGCTTAAGAAGTATGGTTATGCTTTTCAGAAGATGTGGAATTCCTTTCCATGTACTTTTTGTGGATTACATAATCATTATGTGGCCAGATGCTGGAAGAGAAGGACACTAATGAAGAATTTGATGTCATTTGTTAGGAACAAGGCAAACCAGAAAGACCAATCTCGTCATGCAGAGTCGAGAAATGGCAGAAAGAGTTCCTCATCCCAAAATAAGGAGATTAAGAGGAATTGTTGTGCCCATTGCTAGAGGAATGGGAATCAGATGGAAAATTATTTGAAACTGCATCCATCTCACCATCATATTAATGGCAAGCCAAAGATGGAATGGAGGCCTATTGCAAAGGCAAAGGAAGTTTCTACTCCACCACTAGTTGACAAGTCAACTCAGGACCAGACAATAGAGTTCCTAGAGGTTAGCTCAGAACTTCATTCTATGTAGAGGCATTGTGACCGCGCAGTAGAATGGTAGCTGAATCACCATTGGCATTGACATCATGTCGGAACTTCATTCTGTGGAGAAGTCATCATGGGCATCTAGCAGAATGGTACCTGATATTGCATGTCAACAAGAGGAGCTCTAAAAGGATAAGCTCATAATGTCATTCAGTATCAAGGCATTGTGACCACACATATGAATGGTAGTTGATCAACATACTTAGCATCATGCATTGGAGGCTTGAGGTCTTGAAAGAGGCTTAGCATCATGTATTGGAGGTGTTGAGGTCTGTAACAGACTTAGCATCGTGAATTGAAGGCTTGAGGTCTTAAAAGAGGCTTAACATCATGCATCGGAGGCTTGAGGTCTTGAAAGAGGCTTAACATCGTGCATCGGAGGTGTTGAGGTCTAAAAAGGGACAAGTCATTGTCCATCATCGACAACAGATTAATAATAGCTCTACATAACATGGAGTTCCTTCGAACCATTTCAGATTCTATAGAATCAACTCAGAGCCAGGAACTGTGTTATAGAGTAAAAGAAGATCCTTGTTGTCAGATATCAAGAAGCTTAGCAGTGCATAGTAGGAGCGTTCAGGTTTCATGCAGAAACTTAGCACCATACAGCGGAGGCATGGAGGTCTTCTTTGGATATCAAAGTGGCGCAGTGGAAACGTGGTGGGCCCATAACCCACAGGTCTAGGATAAGAGAAAATGTGTCGAAGTGAGAAGGTTGCAGAGGAGAAGACCCAAGGGTCTACTATAGCAGAACTTTTGAGGTGGTAGTAGAGTTTCCAGATTCAGGACGACATGATAAGGTGTTCTAATATAAGCTTTTTGGGACAAAAATCCTTTCTCAGTGGGGAGGTGTGATCAGTGGATCATTTTAAAATTTTCCCTAAACATCCCTAAATGTTTTCAGTGAAGAATATCATTTCAAGAGCTTTCCATCGACTGTGAGAACACAAAAAATGGACATCGGGAGCTCTAGTTATGTCCGATCAAAGTTCAGTCAGCAGGAAAGTCAACTCTGGTCAACTGGTCAATATTGAACCAATCACACTGTGACATGTGGCTTGCCACCATGAATCAAAATTGTTTAATTTTCCAATTGTGGGTCGATAGGTAGTCTTATTCACCATATTTCATGTGGGTCGAATTTCAAATTACCTTGTAATTATTTTCCACGCATTATTCCCAAATGCCACAAACCCCATATATTAATGTTTATACATTAGTATTAAATCCACTATAACTCTCCTAATCGCCAACCCCATTAACCATACATTATGCTAAGTCCCTTTGTAAAGTGGTTGTAGTGGAATCTTCCATGTGGAGGAGAGAAGGTGGTGAAGCGGTTGAGATGGGGGCGATTAAGCCTAAGGTGGTCCATTGACCACCTTACATTTGTGTGGGAAAAGGATTTAAAGCCTTAAACAAATTACATCCCACCAAATATGGGATTTAATCCCTTTTCAACAAAATTTTCCCCTTATTTGGGTATGTAATCCCATTAAAAATGTAAATCGGCTATATGGGTATGTAATCCTATTAAACATGTTACGAGATAGGTTAAAAATAGCCTAAGATAATATATAATCACATTATTATATGGCCCTAAAATTGTATAAATAGGGAACCCATTTGCATTGTAAACACACACTGGTGCGATAGAGAAGCTCTCATTGCTAGAGCACGGAAAGGTGGACACATTAGCCCGAGAAGCTTATTATTTTTTAAGCTTATTTGTTGGATGTGGAGAATTAGTAACAGGGAAATTTTAATATAGTTTTGTAAAACTATATTAAATTCCTAAAATTACTATAGACAAATATTGTTATTGGCCTATTATTTTAGGTAATAGTAGACGAAATATTTTTGATTGGGAGTAAATTATAAACTACCCAATAGGCTCATTGAGCCACACTAATTACTTGCAAATCCTGGATTATCGATCGGAGTGCTAGCATCGCATCGATAGCATCGGGAAGGCCGATCAAAGCTAAAGGATTTTATGCATCAGGAAGGTGAAGAAAATTTTTACTGATCATTGGAAGTTGTCGAAGAACTGGTGTACTAATAGGCAAGTAAAATTCCATTAGGTTTTCTTGTGAAAGTATTATTGTAACTTACAAGTTTTGACTAGTGGAACGGTTCAACCATGAACCCGGAGACGTAGGCAATTTTTGAACTCCGTAATCAATATTTGTGCAGTTTTCTTTAATGTCTTGCATTTATTTTAAATTGATTACTTAAAATGAGAAAATTGTTGGCATATAATTTAAGCCTACAAGGGTCCGAGATCAGGTAGTAATAACTTGATTATTTTCGGATCAATAATATAACTAAATCGATCATAAACATCAAGATGAGAGCTTAATGAGGTAAACTTATAAAATAATGCATGATTCAAAATAAAATTATGTAGACACCAAATTTGGGTCACACTCCCCTTGGTCCCCTTTAATCAATTAACGTAACATGTTCACCTAACCATAACCCCTTTACCCTGCATTCATATTAATTTAATGATTTACAATTGAGTTAATGTTCATCCTCAAATTATTAAGTAATTTAATTACTTTAATTAAGTTAATTTACACATCACCTAGACACCTCACCCTTGACCCATTCCAGGGGCATTTAACTCATAGTGACCAAGTCATCACTCTCAACACTGAGTCATCGCTCCCAATGTTGAGTCACCACTTGACCTACCTAACTGAGACTTCTTCCTAAAACCTAATTGGACTTATATGACTTTCCTACCTTCTCTCATGTGAACTCCACTTCCCTAAGCATACTCAATCAAAATCATGAAAAAAATAGTAAAGATGTGCCTATTTTTGGTAAACCTAGACTTTCCCGTCCTAACCAACGCTGGTTATCCCTCACCTGACATCGATCACCTTAACCATCATTGGTTACCTTATATACACTTTCATAACTCTTTACCCGGGTTGGTCATTTTTAGTCCAGAGATTTCTATTGCATTCAAGCATAAATCAGAGACTTCTTAGCATCTAGACGACAATATATACTCAACCACATGCCCAAGGAAGCACCTGATGATCTTCCTAAGATATTAGAATATTAAGGGGAAAAATCTAGGAAGTATTTCTGCATCATTGACCACAAAATTTCTCCACCGATCAACTACTGCCTTCCTTCACCTACCAAAACTGCAAATACAAGTACATATACTTGATTTTCTTCATTATGTACTTGCTTAAAGTGTAGGTTCATTATCTTTTGTTATTACATCTTATTCCTTTCTACATTCCTCCATCCCCACCTTCTTACCAATCTACCCATCCAATCACCCATGGGCTTTGGGTTCTCTGTACCTGATCTCTATGTATTATTGAGTCTTCTTGGCATTATTATGAACCCAACCATCCTCCCTTCATTCTCTGTGAAATCACAGAGAAGTTTAAAACTACTTTTATTTAATTACCACAAAATTTCCCATACCAACACTGGTCACCTTAACCGTCATTGGTTTCCCCTCTTTACTAGCATCGGTCATTAGACTAACGTTGGTCACTGTGTTTTTTAACAACCTTCACCAAACTACCTCTAACATCACCTAAATTCCACCGAGACCTTACCAGATACCTCTGTGATCTTACCTAACACCCATGTGACCTATCCCAACCAGAAACATACCTTGCTTGATGCTAGATTAGTTTATATTTCAATACCTTGCTTAATCTAGTTTTTTAGTAACATTTTGAGGTACCAAAATTAAAGTGTTAGCAATAGGACCTTTATTTCTCACATTTACTTCTATTAAGTTGATAAAAATAGAGGATTGATAGTCACTCAAGGAAACATCATGCTTCCCATATCTAGCCTTGTTAGGTATTCCTCTGACCCTTGTTATTTAATATCATTTGGTGGTCTTGTTGTGTATCTACAAGTAGTCCTTCCCATATTAAAATGATTTCTCTACAAGCAGCCTAGATAAAGTCAGTAACACGCGCATTTAACCTACAATATACTTATTAAATAGGTAATCCTCCTTAAATTTTTACCTCATCCATTTTATCACACAAAAATTTGGTGAAACACATCACTATATTACCTCTACTTCTCTAGATTGCTTGATATAAATATGAACCTAGCTAGATCCTAAGAAATTATTTTTGTGTTGTTTTCTCCAAGTGGTGAAGAGTTATCTCCAAAATGGATAGAATACCATACTTAGATATTCTCCTACTAACCAAGCTTGGAGGAATGGATGCAAGATGGAGGAGCTACCATAATGAGGAATGGCTTAAGATCAAATGTTTCTAGCTTTAGCTAATGCAAATGAGATGTTTTCTACAGTCTCAAAGTGTGTAAAGTGTTTGATATTATAATCAAAGTGTAAATGTGTAAGGGATATCCTATCCTTGTATTTATAGGCTTTCATTTGAGAAAGTTGAGAATTATAGTGCATGTGGGAAAAAGGGTAAAGCCAAAATATACTTGTTACAAGTCAATGCACTTTTTATTAGAATAGGAGCTAATTAATCTTTTAGGATTAATTAAGAATCCCAAGTAGGCTTAGGGAGATTTATGGGAGCATCTGGAGGAAATTTTTATGGATTTTGGAAGTTCTAGAAGTGGGATTTAGCCAATAAGAAGGTTTATTGGTTAAATGCAAGATTAGAGGCTTAATTAACATATAATTAGTTAACTAAGAGGATTACCAATACTTAAAATGTCATTAGTTGACATCTTGGTTAAATTAGAAGCACATTTAGCTAATGAAGTGTCGTTATTTGAATAGAGTGAAAATAAATGACGATAGTTAGTGTATTTAAGTGTTAAACTACGTAAGCATATTTTAGGTATCTACACTTACCCATCTTTGGGGTGGTGTAAGCAACGCCACTTTAAAGATAGTAGAAAATCATAAGCATGTAAATTTTTTGAAAGGGTAGAAGAACAATTAGTAGAATGAAGAACGTCCCCTCGAGTGTCGATGGGGCGATGAAAGAGGTCAATCGACGATAAAAAAATATGAAAAGGAAAGGCCAAAGCGGTGGAAAATCCCATTGTAATGGGAGAAAGATGGTGATATACCAATTATTGATATAGAGGAGAGATTATGGACTTGACCCTTGCATAATACCAATATGAACTCTTTCATTTAAAAAGTTCATGTGGGTATCGTTGTGTTATCAGCCAATTTTGACTTTGCAAAATTGTTAAAAAATAATTAAAAAATGAAAAATTAGAAATTTTTGAAAAGTGTTACTTTGCGTGGTTCATTAGACTCATCGCGATCGTCTTATTTTTGTGATCATTTCGGTCTTCGTTTCATGATTTTCAGACGAGAACTCTTCCCACCAGGCTTTAAAATGCGTTTAAATACATTAAATTAATTAATTAATTAATTGCTCCTTGTTTGATGAAATTATTTTTTTTAAAAAATCACTTAAGGAGTATTTAATTAAATAAATATAAATTAAAGTTCATTCGACAAGTTTTAGTGCTGGGGAAGTAAGCTTTCGTTTCCAACCCGATTTTCCACTTTCCTGGCAATTTCCTTCAAATTTCCCGCACGTGAGTTTTCCTCTGCCAATTGCCAAATCATGGATTGGAAAATGGGAATAAAATTCCCCAATTTCCCACATGGGGAAATTAGATGGGGATTGCCAACCCATTTTTCCATTCCCATTGGCAATTGCCCGTTGCTTTTCCCATTTCCCCCTGGCACTTAAGCCACTTCCCGGGAAGAGAGGAAGTTAGATTAATTCCCTTAACTTCCTCCATCAAACCCGTTGAAAAACTCATGTGAAGCTTTCAATTGCTTCTTTCTTCAAGAAGACATAATATTTTTTCAGCATTATGCAAGAGAAACTAACGCCATTGTGAAGAAGAAATACAAAAAAGTTTTTGGTTTTGTTTCCAATAGCTCCACGCATTGCATAAGAAGAAGAAAATAACAACAAAGAAAGGAGGAAAGCAATCTTCCATGCATGGAGAAGGGAGAAACACACGTGGAAAGGAGGACAGCAAGTTTAAAACTCCAAAAGATCATGCACTAGAGGAAAGAACTTCCCACGCACCAGGGAAAAGATTAAACATAGTTCAAAAAGGAAGAGAACAGTCTTCTACGCACCTATCCACACAGGCCACGCACAACCTAGGAAAAGACAAATAAAAGCTTCTATTTTTGTCTAAAAGACCATGTGGAGGTGAAAACTAGCTCCCACACCCAGCCAAGAGGGTAAAGACCACACATTGGTCTGAAAGAAGAAGTTTTAAAGCAGAAAAGGAAAGAACTAGAACAGTTTTTGAGATAATATAAATCCAAAACCCACACATGCACTGCTAAAGAATGGTTTTAAAGAAAGGCGCAGGCATGGTAAAGCACGCATAAGTTTGAAAGTGTTGTTTTGTCTTCATTTGGAGATTTTCCATGCAAGGAAGAGATAAAAGGATTGTTTTCAATTAAACAAGATTTAAGATCTTCTTTCCACACCAAGCTGGAGAAAAGAGAATAGTTTTCAAAGGGATAGAAAAGATAAATTTCCACGTAAAAAAAAAAGAAACGGAAGCATTTGCTTATAGCCTACATTGAGATAAAGAAGAGTTTAAAAAAAAAAGATGTGCCAAGAGGAAGAAGTTAGTTTTTAATACAAAAGAACAAAGCAAGATTGTTTCCCACACCTTCCCACTCATCCAGCAAATTCCATGCGCCGAGGGAAAAAGAAAGGAGAAAGGAACAGTTTTTGATATAAAAAAGGGAACATTTTTTAATTGATAAAAACACAGCCAAGGAAAAGCCGTGCCAAAGGATAAGGAAGACAACTCCCATGCATGTAAGAAATAAATACAAATCAAATACCCACGTGGGTCCACAGATACTTCATTCATGCAAAATATTAAAATCGGGAGATTTTAATTGTTATTGTCAGAGTTAGAATTCGAGCTTGGTCTCGATTTGTTTTTATTAACATACTAAAAGTTTGTAATTCAAGACAATTATTATTATTATTTTTAAATAATAATAATAATAATATAACGAGAATATTTTTCTTGCATCGACGGGGTGTTGGAGACTAAGACCCAGCCCGGTTTGCGTTGTTTGGCATGCCTGAGTCACTTTTCTGTTAAATTCATAATGGCCTAAAGATCCAAATTTGTAGGGAGATCGAGGAAGCCAGTGGAAAAATCTAATAAATTTTCCCTGAAATATGAATTCCAAGGAATTATCCCTCCCAGCTCCATTAAGTCAGCATATGACAACATCAGTGATACGAATCTCAGTCACATCAACGTGCAATAGTTTTGCGAGTGAGTGAAAACTGAAGGCAAAACCATTTTCTCTTATAGGATTTACCACAGTGGCCTACCCCAAGCAGCAACATTCCCTGTCTTGGTGCAGTGTCTAGAATTGGTGATTGCTTGTGTAGAGCATTATGACCCTGAGAGATGAGGAATTTATAAAGATAACCGTGAGCCTTTCCTCTTAATCACACCTGAACACATTGAGGAGTTACTCAAGATACCTGACTTTCCTGAGAATGCAGATATCACTCGCCAGTCAGTGCACGAGTTCTGGGATGAAGAACCCCTAAGATGGAGTAAAATGGTTAACAATAATTGGCTAGTAACCAAGAGACCTCGGATTGACAGGCTCCCCAAAGAACTGTACCGCTTTGAGTTTGTGGAAGAGATTTGAGACATGATCACTCTCCTAAGTTGAGTTTTTGGTTTACCTTCTGCAAGGGTCATCCACCCATGGATGTACCAGTTTATCTGTATCATCCTAGCCAACAAGGAGTTTGTGGACTGGGCCACCATCATCAGCAACACCATTCACAAGCAATTGATAGAAGTCAAAATGACTGGATGCTTCTACATGACCTCATATCTGACCTATGCAGTAGCACGAAGAAAGCTATTTTTGGGACTTGAAAAGAGAGGGATCCTGGGGTCATCAAACAATGTTTTTCACTATTACCCTCAACTCATATTCAAAAATAGTTCTCACCATTTTAGAAGAGTCAACGATGCATTCACCTTCTGCGTGATCCGGAACTTGAATCGAAATACCGAGGAAAGGTTTTCCAAAGAAGCCATGAGTGTCATTTCCCAATGGGGAACCTGGTTTATACTATTTTCATCTTTTTCCTACATTCACGTGAGTGGTTTTTCTGGGACCCCATGGAAACTTCCCAAGTACGTCAGTGATAAGTGGGCGTTAATGGAGCTAGCACGAAAATTGTTCCAAGTTCACTGCCTACTTAGTGACAAGCATCGTCCATGAATTCATTTCCTGATCCAAATCAGGGAATACCAATGCCCAAATTTATTCAGTGCACAACTAATGGAAAAGGAGTTTTCTCTCATAACCATCCATCCATATGTGAAGAGAGCCCAGTTTGATATCAATGGTTATATGAAAATGATTATTGGAGTGAAGTATCAACATAATCCTACCATGGAGGATTTCTGGGCTACTTACTCGAATGAACATGAGGTAAGGAGACAGGAGTACTCTCACCTAACACTTGCTCAGATCAAGGCCTTCCACATCCAGAGTCCTCCTGATTCATTCATAATCGATGATGAGGATGTCGTCGATCCCTCGTATGATGCCATTTCCTTCACACCATTTCCTCGAATCGAATGGACCAAAAGATATGAATTTTATCTCGATGGCAAGAACCAACCAATTATCAAAAGAAGCATATCTTGGTATGATAGGGAACTTGCCAAATTTCAATCAATTCCAGATCATGTTTTGGGATCACAAAAATTACCTATATCAGGGGGCCTCCATTTGACCAAGGTTTCTTCTCGATCAACTTCGTTACCATCCAATCATACACAACATACAAGAAAATAATGGTTGCCAAAATCCACTTCGCCAAGCAACGTGTCATGAGGAGAGAGATCCAAAGATACAAACCCTGAAGAAAGAAAGGAGCATGTGTCTAGATTTTCTACCTCGAGTAGAGATTCTTCCACTCACATCGTTAATAGCACTCAAACGCTGGTAACAAATGATCCTTAGCCATGCTTCAAACAAACACCCACTCAAGTGAAAGTAATTCAAATATCAAATACTTCGGAGCACATAGTTCATGAAGGGATTTCACAAAATCTCTCGAATGATCAGGAAGTGGACATTGAGGTTGTGTCTCCTCAAATTGAGGCCGTTGATAGGATTCAAGAAGGATCTCATGATGTCAGGAATAATGAGAATATTGATTCGAGCTCTAGGATTCTATATGCCGAGATAGTAAATGAAAATCCTTCTTGGGTTGATTCTAAATTGAAGAAAAGGAAGAGAGTTATCAAGCCAATTGACATTGATTTTGATGCCCTTTTCAAATTGTCGAATGACGCCATTCCTAAGAAGCCTAAGGTACTTTCTCGAATAATGGTGGATAATGATGGAAACACGTTTACAGACCTTGCCATTCTAAAATGAATAAATAGCAAAATGCTATGATGCCAGCCGACTATGAAGTTTTCAGACTAGGACTTGGGAGATCTACATTAGAAAGTGACATGGCGATGGGTCAAGATTCAATTGATATCGTGCTAAAAAGACTGGAGAAATACAAGTCCCAAAATTCTCAGCTCAAGGCTGAAAAGAGTCAATTGGTGGAGTATGTTCAACATTTGATAAATCCCATATCATCCACCTTCCCAGTACCTGATGCGGTGGCTGACCTAGATGAAGAGACTCTTAATTTGTCAAAGGAAATAAACATGTTGGGCCATGTCACTAAAACTTGGCTTTCAGAGATTCTCGTTTTGGGCCAGGGAGTGATCAAGACTGCAGTTAAGCTTCATGAAGATATCAGTGTATATCTGGATCCAATTCTTTCTTTCAAAGAAGCTTTTGTTTCTAATATATCAAATTTGGATGAGATATTGCCCAGTCTGCAGGAGATGACAAGTATGGAATCTTCAGTGTTGGCTATTGAAGGGATTCTTGAATTTAAACATCGAGGGACACATTTTCTTTGGTGTCTACATCTGAAATCAAGAAAGACGCTTCTCGTGGATTCTATGATCCATTATGACAACATGTGCAATGAATTTTTCACTTCACTTTCCTTGATCCAAGAATTCATGGCTGAGATTCCCTACAACCTAGTAAATGAGCATAATCAAAGGTGTTCATCGGAGCAGGTGGAAGAACAATTTTCATGATTGTTCAAAGACATGTACACTCCTGCCAATAATTTCTCATCAGTTTCCATGGAGCGGTGTATCAAATTGAAGAACTTGTTTAAGAGTGCTTAGTCTAAAATTGTTAATTTAAATGATATGCCAAGTAGAATTCTTGAATTGCAGGTGTTTTGTGAGGCTATTCTTCAGCCAAGTGAACCTCTAGAAGAAGAAAAGATGTTTGAAACTTTGGGAAGGTTTAGATCCTTTCAAATGGCAAAAGCAACGGATCCTAATTTCACCGGCGGTGCAGGGAGTTGATTTTATTGATATCTAGCGAAGTGGGAGAGTCCATTTCTCATACGTTTGAGATAGGAGGACCCCGTTTCAGTGGATAAGGCACTGGTTATTATTGTATACTTTAAAAGGTGTTGTTATTTGGGAAACATTGGATATTCTAAGTAATTTCTATTTTTTGGTTGTCTTTAATAAAGTTGGTTAGAAAAAGTCAAAGGTCACTTAAGTGCCTTATTTAATGATCATGTAAAACCCTAACTACTTTGTAACCAAATTTTGGGTTATAAAAGGAAGTCAGGGGCTCATTTGTAAGGGGGACTTGGAGAGAGGAGAAGAAAATACTTTTGTGCAAGCTTTGTTTCAAGAAGAAACTTTGTGTTCTTTTGTGAAAAACATTTTGGAGTTAATGGAATAAGAACTTTGTGTCTCATTCATTGTCTCTGGTAACATTTGGTGTTCTTATGTTCATTAGATGTTAGGTGTTTAAATATTGCATGAAAATATTATCTTTGATCTTATTGTCAACATTAGTAATCAGTTGTTCTAGTTCACATTGATCAAGCTCTGATTGTCTACTTGCTCATATGTGTTCCCTTTTACATGTTCTTATTTAACTAACTCAAATTCTGTTTTATTTGTGTTGGTTATTCAGCTTTCCTCTTCATGCAAGATTATGCTCTATTTTACCTAACTCTTGCATGTTCTTTCATTCCCTTCCATTCCACTCCTTTCCTTCATTTCATTCTATCTCCTTCATTCACTTTTCTTCCATTGATGTTCCAAAACACCCCCCACATACAATTTTGAATGTACAGATGTAAATACAGTTTTGGTTTTCAATAAAGGCAGCCTCACCTTCATTGAGGAGGGACTTCATTGCCACACTGTTGTACGTCATTTGCATGCATGTAAATCCATATGCTAACACGTTGTGAAGTGCAAGATATGTTTTTCTTATCAGATCTATAGAAATGTTTTATAGTAGGTGATCCCTATTGCCCCAAGTGAGTTGGAATAATATTGTAGAATAGAAGAGAATGATAGGGGTGGAAAATGAATATGAAGAGAATGGAAACACCTAGCATCCAACTAATGTAAACAACTTTATTTCATCATATTGCTAATGGTCTAAATCATCGGTCCTTATTAAAAATGTATGCATATAACAAACTTGTAAAATAACATGAAAATATATAATACTAACATTTTTTCATTGATAATTTTTTTTAACTCAATGCAACATACATAATGCAATGTAATACGAGAAAGTAATTAAGCTAACCTGACAAAGAAATAAGTACAAACACACATACTCAAACAAACAATGTTCAAGAAATTTGCACTAATGTTTTTGTTATCAAGCTTCGATTCCGACCTGTGTGAATCAACTACAAGGGTTAATGATGTTGTCCAAAGAAAGGATACATGCGAGGGGAATATACAGAGGATGTAGGGGTCCCATGGGAAAATAAATCATGCACTATGATACTGCCCCAAGCAATTTTTTTGTGTAAGGGAAGACAGACATAGTAATCAAACCATCTTTTGTTAATGAAGGGTAGATCCAAATGATCTGCGAGTCACGCACATGAATAGTTGAGAATCCAAGAAGATGTGTTCTGTGGGACTATTTTTTATGTTTGAGTATGATGCATGTGATACAGGCTTCAGCTGCATGCATGCTCATTACCGATTTTTTATTTATGTGATGTTTTAAAAAAAAATAGGATTTTTGTGAAAGTTTTATATTATTTTTGAGTTTTCGATGGAAATTTAATTGAATGTTTTGATATTTTTCATCGGTATATGAATTATTTTGGTATTTTGAAAGTTTAATATTCTTTTTGTGATTTTCTAAACATATTTGAATAATTTGGGTTTTTTGAAAGTTTTCCGAAACTATATACATGAAAACAAAGAAACGTGGATGCCCCCAACAATACATGGGATGTACAAGGGTAGAATGCCACATGTATAAACAAGGTAGTGAAGATGGATCCAAAATTAAGTGGGATGTAGAAGGTTAGAATGCCATGCATATGTTAAAGAATTTGAAAGTGTGAAGATGCTTTGAATGTGAGATGGGAATATACAAAATAAACCCCCACATATATATATATAAGAGAATAGGTTAGATCAAGGAAAAAATAGATATGTTCAACTTGATGATGAACACAAACCAATGAAGTGATAAGGAGTAAGGATTCCCCCAGCGTACGCTGGCCAAGAACCCACTAATAGATAGGAGTAGAAGATTGTTTATTGTAAGAAGGAATAAAGTTTCCTCAAACATAGTAAAAAGGAAATCTTATACACATGGATGTTTTGAATGAAGTAGAAGAAAAGTGAGAATGTTATGGAATGATATAGAAAATGTAGCTAGAATCCTTGTAATGAAAAGGTGATTAGCCCAAGTTAAAAATCATGAGACAAGATAGGGACTAAAGCAAGAGTTTGAAAAAGGTCCAAAAAAAGAGACTTGGTAACATACTAATCTTGTTTGCTCATAGAGATCCAATGTGTGCACATAGAAGTTTATTACTTCTTGGAGGCAATATTTGAGAGAAAACAAGTGAATACACCTTAGCCAATGTGTAGGAATGATTTAATTTCAAAGTTGATTTGTGAATGGAGGGTGGAAGGAGAGTCGTATATTGCTTCGCTTCCAGTCAAACATCCATAACCCCGATGGAGATGTATTTGATTCTAATCACAACATTTCTCTATTTCCAGCCAAGCATCCATATCCCATGTAGAGATTATTTTAAATACCCCAAGAGAGAGTTATATATCAATTTTATATGCTCCCTTTATTTTGGTTTTGATTTAGATTTTTTTAGGTTAATTATTATTTACCCATATATTAATTATGCATTTCATATTAATTAATGTATTTATTGTTTATATGGTTATATTTAATTATAAACCATATTATTGTTTTTTATTAAAACATTATGGGTGTTGTTATATTGTTTTTAACAATATTATTGTTGTGCTTGCCTAGATGTAATATTGGAATCATATGTAAATCAGGAATATTGTTGCCCCTGTACAACTTAATTATTTGCTTTGTATTTCAATTGTTCAATTCCTATAAGAATTGTAGCAGTCCATTCATATATAATCTATGGTTGATTGAGTTTAATATAACTTATTAGGCTTTCTCCCATGTTACTCAATCTACATTTGGTACCAGAGTGAATTGAAGCTCATGGCAAGGTTGGAAAAGGGTGCAGAGGAAGAAGAATATTATTGGAGAAGAATTTTGCTTCCACTAAAGAGCAAATGATGACTTCTAGCAGCTTCTTAGACCTCCCTGTCAGTCTCACAACCTCCTATGTGCATTCTTCAAAAGACTTTCTGCTAAAGAAATTTTTTTCCTAAGTGCCCTGCACCAGGAAAATTTGTTTCCTAGGGATTAAAAAAATTAGGTTGAGCCAATCCAATAAGGAGTTTTGTATTTCCAAAATTGGAAAATCACATATGAATTTATCGGTGCAAACATATAGCCTTGCATTGTTGTTGCATTGAGCATTCAATCTGTTGCAAAGCTCTACATCCAACCTCCTGACTAAGCTACATTAAATTCCTACCCATTAAACTCCTCAGTGGAAGCTTCTGATGCAGGTATGAGCAAGTGAAATTGGTTTTGTTTTTTTTGGTGTTACACAGACATTAGTGTGCATCACAAATATCCTTATAACTCATTTTGCACATTCAAACAAGGCCTACAAACCATCAAGCGACTGTAGTGAGAGATAGAATCCTGTGGATTGTTCCATGTCCTCATCTAGATGGATCACTCAAAAACTAAAAAGTATGTTTGAGGCTAAACTAAGGTGAATGTCATTCTTGCAGCCTGTGACCATGACCTGCACAAGGAAAACCACAGCGGCATTAGCAAAGAAATATTCAAAATCTACCTAGGTGCATATTTACAAATCAGTGGAGATAATTACATTTGGATTTATTTAGATTTCATGTATTCAAAACTTGCAACAATAATATGTAGCATCCTCCATGAGTCTCCTCCCTGCTAATGAACCTACGCAAATGCACTTGCGACCTACACAGCAACAAAACGGTGAAGTCAACATCAGAGTTCATCAACATACCTACAAATAATATGACTTGCATAGCTCTAATCGACCCTACAAACAAAGAGAAAACATCTGTGAAAATCTCAATAAACCTGTTGAAAAGCAAAACACTGAATGGCAGATTTGATCAACAATGAGAAGGTAAAATCAAGCGGCTCAAGGAAGCATACAAGAGAAGATAACAGGAGATAGAAGGTGCTTCAGATCCATTTTCTCGTGCATGCACGAGAGAAACCTAACCTCCACTCCATTCTTCAGACCACATGGAGCTCCACCTCACGCATCACCATCCTCCACCGCTTTCAATTTTCAAAACGTTAAGTTTGAATTTCTTCTGAATTTATACGTGCAAGTTGCTTCATTTCTATATCCTAAGTGCCATATAGCGGCCAAGGTGGATAGGACCAAAACACTTGGGTGTGTGAGGTACATGGGGTTTGGGCCCCAACCCCAACTTTATGTTTTCAAACCAATTTTGAAATTTTAGAGGCAAAATTTAGAAAAAACCACCTACATTTGGAGGTGAATTTGGTGGGAAAACCACCCCTAAACAACTAGTTACAGCCAAACAAGTCTCTAAATATTTTAGTTTGAAAAACCCTAATTTAGGGTAAAAATTTTTTTTCTCCTATTAGGCCTTGTTTTTTATTTCAGGCAACATTTGGAAAAGGAAGACTGTGCATAAACATCATTTTGGGCCACTTTCTAACAGAATGTTCTAGCATTAGTGGGTCCTATCAGGAATCCAAAGGCCACCTAGGGGCCCACAAAACAAATTTTTTTTGCATGTTATTCAATATTTTCTAAAATTTTTGAATGTAAATTGCATGCTTCAATATATTGTAAGTAATTTGCAAGTTGCCATAGTCAACCGAAAAATATTGTAACTACTCAAAAACTAGCACTAGAGTTGTAATACAATAACAATATAGAATTGGTTCTAAAACACTCATGAGATCCTATATCTCATTCACAGTGTTTCAATATATACAGTTCCTCTAGGAAGTGCTTACGAGTAAAGTCCACCATGACTTACTACTACACTTAATGCCTAATATAGCTGCAACAACATGTTGTCTAGGCATCGGCCCTTTAAATCAACTGGGGAGTAATAAGATCGCAATGCAAACAATATGAGTCATCACATTCGTCTGTGAACGATTGCCTGACATAAATCTAGACTAAGAAATTATTCAAGTATACAGTAAAATTTACGTGCGCTTGTATGAGGATATTTCTTTGAGCACGTTTTCTATAATCACACAAACCCCTTTGAGTAAATGTCTCGGTACCACATATTGAGTTATTTCATGTACATTAACACCTCTTTCACATATTGTTGGGGTTTATAGAAAGGGTGAGCTTATTTCATGTTACCGGGTATATCAGAAGGGCACATATATAGAAAGGTTTCAGTATATCAGATACTGATGGTATATAGATTGGGAAACCTTATACCTGGAGTGATAAGAACCAAACCCAATCAGTGATTTCTGCTAAAAAGGGCACTAGTGCCTCCAAATTTTTTATTCTAGGATTCACAACTACTCAAAGGAAACAACTACATGTTTCATGGAAGACAAAAATCAAAAAAAAAATTGAGTTTGAAGAGATCTCACATGTTGTGACCCGGTACTATGACCAGATCAGCTACTGATATAACACAACAATGATAGTTTGATAGAGAAAATTAGAAATTCAAACTCGTCATCTTATTTATAGTATCTGATGATATACAACCCCATATTTGTGATTCCAAAATAGCCAAATAAGTGTGGGATAAGTTAAGCACAATATACGAGTCCAAAAATAAGAATGTCGTACTGATTTTGTAGAGTCAATTACACATAATGAAGTTCAAAGAAAATGAGAAGAATCAAAGATTTCTTAAGCAAGAGTTACAAAGTTGAGAACTTCACTTTCTACCTCTGGGAGAAGAGGTCACAAATAATTCTCTCATTCTCATTGTTCTATAGAGCACTCCCCTCTTCTTACCGCATTTTTTTTATAACACTAAATGTGTCAGATATGAAAATTAGTTTTGACAAACTGGTAAAACTATTGCAACAAAAGGACTCCTTGCATAATAAAGATGATGAAGAGGAGTAGGAACTTTCTTCACATCAAAAATGGAAATGGAAAAGGTAAACGAAAACCTAATTCTTATCAAAATTCCCAAAATTAGATTCAGTATCAACAAGGGACAAACAACAGAATAAGCAATCTCCAATCTGTAAAAGAGGACATGACTTACAAGATTGTTGGTATAATACTTACAAGAAAGGTTCATCAAGAAACTCTGGACCTCTACAAAAATCTCAAAAGGGACATTCTAACTACAATCAAGGGAAAAAAAAATGGGAACTGGAAAAGAAGACCCCATCAGCAAGGAAATATTGATGAGCAAGAATAACATTCAGATAATGAAGACTTCTTGTACACTACTCGATCAAGTGAACCATCCATGTCATCTAGTGATGTCTAATATGTTGATTCAGGAGCCACTCAACACATGACCAGCCACAGAGACTGGTTTACTTCAATGAGAGACACGCCATCAAAAAATCATGTTTCGCTGGGAGATGATTCTTCATATATAGTTCAGGGGATTGCAGACAATTATATACCCCTCAGTTCACGCAACTACAAACTATCATATGTCTTATATGTCCCTGGGTTGACAAAGAATCTGATTTCATTCAGTCAACTCCTATATCATAACCTAAAATTTGAATTTGATACTCATTCTGACAAGAAAACGTGTTTGATTCGAGATAAATCACAAGGCTTGAAAATAGTTGCAAAAGCCTCCAATGTGGGACACATGTTCTGGCTTGATTTTCTCCATAGAGATGATCAGGTACTTGTGGCTAAGAACTCTACCTCAACACAGTTGTGGCATCAAAGACTTGGTCATGTTAGTTTCAAGTATCTTAAGACACTAGGCTGGTGTAATATGGTACATGGGCTACCATCTCTTCAGAAGGATACAGACAAGTGTCCTCACTGCCTAGCAGGAAAATAACACAAAGCTTCATTCTAGAAGATTAAATATCAAGCTCATGGTAAGCTTGATATGGTTCATACTGATCTTTGCAGTCTGATGAAACTATGTAGTTATTTTTACACCCACCAAGAACAACGGAGCCCCATGCGTGTCGGCCTATCACCCAGTGGGCACTGGGCACTCACCCGAGGCATGCGCAGGTGTCGAGTCTCTCTTTTATGTGAGTTAAGTGGGAAAACATCATCTATGATCCAAACTTAAGGGAAGTGAGTAGAAAAGAGACATGTAAACATCATAGAGCTTAGAACAGCTTCTAGATCAGTGTAGAAATTCTAGACAAAAAAGTACTTAATAGATTACAAAATGAATCAAAACAGAAAGGGAAATGCGTAAGGATTTAGAATCATTCCATAAACATGCATAACACAGAACCATGAAGATATGTAAATGCACCAGAATCATTAGTGATCATATTTATATAAATTGGTAACCTCATTACATTCATTAGATTTATTACAGAGCATTGTAGAAAGGCATACTGAAGTCATGCATCATAACTGGATTCCTATCCTTTAACTCTAAAAAAAAAAACTTAAGCATTTAAGCCCTTGATGCATCCATCTCCTATGTTTTATCTACCCAACCCAATCAGAGTTCCTTTGCAGCATTTCTATAGAGCTCCGCTCTCTCTTCATCTCTCTCTATATCCCTTTTCTTCTTTGGGTGCTTGTATATATAGGCATCCCAAAGTGCCAACTCATCCTTCTACAACCTTAGATCTAGTACCAAGTGTCTGAATGTGGTCCTCCATGGGTGCATGACCCTCCAATCCTGAGCTCTCCACTCCTTGTCATGATGGTCTTCTAGGAGCTTCCATCGCATGGCATATTCCTTCCTAGGCCAACCTGTTGCTAGGCTCGCATCTTGTCCACTCCGCATGCGTAGTCCAGTCACACTTTTCTTGTGTCCTACCTGATACACCAAATATGGCTAAGTCTCGAGACCTTGTCCTATGGGCGTGTATCAAAGGTTCTACTAATATCCTCCTAGAACCTTGCCTTGTGCACCTTCTCCTTGTGCGCCCATGCACCTTTTTAGACTTAGTCAATATTTTAGGAGCCCAACATCACCCCATACTTTACCTATTCTCCGCCCATGGGAACACTTCTCCAATGAATAAAGAATCACAATAGACTTACCGTCTTGGGAAAATAATAAGGGAATGAAGAATTTGGGAAAGAAGAAAGAATACGGAAGTGATGGAATTATTTCAACAAGATAGGAAAATATTTTTGCAAGTTAGCCTCCAACTTGTTCCAGGCATTGACTTCATTTTGTGCTCTCTGGCAAAGGTCGTCAACTAGGGTGCTTACCTCCCCAAAGCTCATTCCATCTCCTTGATTGTTCATAGTGTCAATAATTATTTCTAACTCCTTTCCCACATTCTTAAGCACATCCATCCTTCTAGTAATCTGTGGGTATAGCTCCTTTATCCGGTTATTGATTGTACCCCTTAGGGCCTCAATGGCTTTTGACTTATTTTCAACCTCGGCTATGATTATATCCCACTCTACTGTGTTCCCTTTGTTCTTTTCTTGAAACTATATAAGCTTTGCTTTATAGTTGGCAACTAGAATACTCGCCACTTTATCTCTGTCTACACAGTTGTCATATGCAGCCTCTGTGGTATGGGCAGCAATCTTTACATCAGCAAGGACTTTGTTGTATTCAACCATGATTGCTACTACCTTTAATTTTTCCTCCTTCTCCAGGCACGTTGCTACTTCTTCCACAGATTCTAAATCCAGAGGTTTCCTCTCCATGGTAAGGATGCACGTTAAGTCTATAAGGCACTCAAGGGAAGATCCATAATTTTGTGTGGGTGGTGCTTAGTCCAGATGCTTCAAAATAATGACATTTGTGATGGATTCTACCTTCTTATGTACTTTGTGCACCCTTTCCTTTTCTTCCCTTAGTTCACGCTTTAGATGAGCGCTAATTAACTCCTCCTACTTTAAATCCTTGGCCTTCTCTTCTAGCTCTTCCTCCTTTTCTAGTTCTTGCTTCTAGAAATTTTACCTTGTCATTCCATCCAAAGAGCCTAGCTTCAACCTCAACTAAGACCTTGTTGAGTGTATTGCATGACTACTCATCTAAAATTTGTTGAACATTCACCAAGGGGTTGTCTTCTTTTGACCCAGGCATTTCCATTAGTGCCTTGGCTTACCTCGAACTCTGGCTCATCGATGTTGGACTCAATTTCCCAAGAGAGCATCTTCCTCATCTAAGGGTATGCACCTTCTTCATCAAATGAATTCATTTCCAATAGTTGATCTGTTGGGATTATGCTTTGGAACCGCATGCGCAACACCTTGTTAGGATCATCAATGTAGCTCATTCCTTGCCTATGTATCTCCATGTGCTTTCCCCCTATGCGTGTGCCCTTAGGAATAGTTACTGATAGATTAGGACCTCCCGCGCTGCCATGATCTTTTGCTATGATTTCTTCCTTATCTTATTTCATGAAAATTTCAACATTGCACTCCAACTCTTACTCCACCAAGGCCTCGATGATTTTCGTTGCTTCTCTTTTTTCTGCCTCATTTATTTGCTCCTTCATGAGGGTTGGAGTTCTCTGATCATGTGTGCTAACCTCTTCACTTCTTCCCATGTTCTAGGTGCCTTCCTCCTCATAGCTACCCTTGTGCTACATGAAAAGGAACTCGTTGTCTTCTTCTCTGCTCTCTTCTTCTGCATCATGCACGCTAAAAACAAGTGGTTCCCGGCCTCCTTCGGGTTCATCTTCTTCATCATCATCCCTCTCACCCATGTATTTCTCCAAAGTCTTTGTGTCTTCTAAATCATCCTCCTCCATCACCTTCTATTTCTTCCTAACTAGGGATTCCAATATAGGATATTTTGCTTTCTCTTGTTCCTCCTCTAGTGATTTTTCCTCTACGATAACATTTCCTTGTTCTAGTGCCTCCTCTCTAATTGGTGACCTCTTCCTGCGCATGTAAGTAATTGTTCTAGTGCTTGTTCCTGGGGCACCTATTGCCTATGTAACTTGGGCACTTGGTGCCTTTTTTTGTATTTATTTTTCCTTCTTTCTGGGCATGGACATCTTCCTACCTGTTAGGTCCTTAGGTATAGTTACTTTGATTTTAAGATAAACGCCCTTCTCAAACTTGGGACTTATGCAAAGGTATAATCTCACTTTGGACCTCCCTGTAATGGGAAGAGTTAGGGGTTTCACCATTTGGACTTCATGCAACACATAATTTTCCACGTACGCACACTTTTTGGGGTAGACCAACATCTTGCGCATCTCCCTATGGTCCCGGTCCACCTCACTAAGGTCAAAATTTAACTTCTTGGACTCCTTGAATCTTTTAACTCCTGCCTGGAAGTATTTGGTTGTGAAGGCGAATGGGAGCTTGCACCATGGGCTCATGGTTTCATCATTCAACTTGAACCTACCAATACAAAAGTGTTGGTATAGAATGAACTCAACTTCTCCTACTATAAGCATTGGTAGTTGTTCTGGTATTCTCCATTCTGCCCTGAACACATTCCTTAAGCACGTATACCACTTTTCAAGATGTGCATTACGAATAGGTGTCATGCTATCACAAGTGTATTTCTCAAATCTTTTTGTAGGAGAGGGGTCTTCCTTTGGGTACTCCTAAATGAACTTGTCTGCTGCATTTGGTACTCCGATCTCCAAGAACACAATGGTTAAGAGGAAATTACCAAAGAGAATCTTATCTCTTTCCCATGTGCTAGTGATAATTTCATCTGTAATTTATGCAGACAGATTGTAGATGGTGCCCTTTGATATTCTTCTACAAACATTCAAGCAGGACTTGTTTACTTGTGTCAATCTTTCTTGTGGGTTGAGTTTTGTTATCAGTCACGTGGCCATTCTCATCACTAGGTCTTGGATATCTATGATATCAAAGTACCTTGGCCCCTTCTTATACACATACATGGCCACTATTTCCTTAATTGTTTCCTTGTTGCACAGGTCGTCCTCTAAGCTCTCTCCCTCATAGATAAGGCTTGTGAATCTTGAAATTATCTGAGGGTTTATGCACATCTTGCGCCCCGTGAAGTGAAATTGGTCTTCATGTACATGCAACATTATCCACTAATAGAGGCACTCTAGCTTTCCAAAGTAGCGTAACTCATAGAGTTGTAATAATCCTGCCTTCTCTAACTTCACCTTGACTTCATCGCTATAAATTGGTAACCCCTCAGGTGTTCTCTGGTTAGTTAGGAGTATTAACTCCAGTTCCATTTCCTTTTCAATCACATTCATGTGATGATTGTAGTCACTTATTGTCATTTTTCTTAAGTGGGATTCCCATTCAGTACCGAGAAAAACCCCGTCTGGGTATTGTATTTCTACATACCATTCCTTGTTCGTACTTGTAGTAATCTCTTGTTGGTTTCCCTTGCCCTTTACCTTCTTAGGTGTTACTACTAGTTTCTTAGGTGTCATTGCTTGGGTTATCACTTCAACTTCTCTTCCTAGCTCTGCTCTTCTATCTTTTCCAAGTTCAAATCTTAAACTTGTGAAGAAACTCCTTTCCAACCCATGCCCTAGCTACAAAACCCTAACTGGAATATCCCTTTCACAAGACGACGCTTCCCCAAAACCTTCTCTACGCCCGTGAACTACTTCCCTTCTATTTTGTAGATCCAAACTAGTCACTCATGATTTAAATATTTCCAATTCTTCTTCACATGGATCAATTATGGAAACCCTAGTTCACAAAAGCTCTTCCTTCTCTTATTCGCAAAGTAAAATGATGAAGTGTCCAACCTTCTATTTATAGTTTTTCCCACTTTGTAACATTAAATGCTACCTTACCTACAACCGTACTTCAACACTTAATGTAGATTTTTCAACAAGACCGAATTTAGCGCTTTCACTCACGCAACCAATTCTGAGTGGACAATTCCCCAACCTTCTAGCACACAACCAATCCTTCTTGACAGGAGACTCTTGCATGTGCATAACTAGCACCGAAAGCACTTCTTCTTTCATTATTTTTTCTCTCACCTACCTCGTGTTACATTTACGCTTCTTCCTCTCTTGTACTTGGGTCCATAATGTAGCCTTACCTTGACACCAACCATCCTTTTTCACCTTTCCTTGCATGCACTTCCTTCACAAGGCCATTTAATTGGGATGTCTAATGTAATAATTTCTGGCGCTGAATACTTTGCATTTTCTTCCACCTTACTCTACCCCACACTAAAATGATGTGCGCTCCTCTGTGCATTCACAACCTTCAAAAAGTAATGAAGTTACCAATGTCCAAGGCACAAAAAAAAACACCAATGAGAAAGGGAAACACAAGAAAAGGAATATGCAATAAAGGAAATCCTGAACTACCCATTTTAATACTTTAGAAACAAGGAATTGTTTCTTTTTGCATGATTAATGTTCTCTGTTCTAAATACATAATTTAGAACACACATCTCATAACAATCATTCTTATAAAAGATAACCATATACAGCTGTAATGACTCGGTGTACCACCGATCTATTCATTCCATGACTCGGTGAACTACCGATCTATTCATGTGTAACATTGAGCTTGGAGTTTTCTACTGAATACTTCATAGTTCATGGTTCTCTTACCCTATTTTAGGTTCTGAGTGATCTTCCCAAGGAACCTATCTGAATAATTGTTACCAATATTCATCGGCATCACGATCCTTAGACTAGGTGACATAGGACAACGCAATCAGTAGCTTGTGATACTTTGGCCAAATATTTATAACATATTGTTCGTATTACTTATTCCTTGATGGCATACTCGTCAATCAGAATACATCCTTCACCCCACTCTATTGTTATATAGAACATCTTATACTGACTTCTGTCAGTCCCCTTGTCCCAAGGTTTCACTCTAGTTCAGATTAACATCATAGTCCATGATATGAAGAGGCTCTTTAAAGACTAAGGGTAAATTGGCATACTGGGTCAACTGAAGTTAACCACATGTGCCAAGGTACCCTGAGTCTCAAAGGGCTTCCTCATAACCTGATTATGGTCCTAACCAGTCCTGGAGAGAAATCTTGATCAAGTTCTAGGTGTGTAAATCTTAACGATCAATGCAGAAGGGTGTTGCCACATGTCATCTGCATTGTTGTATCCTCGAGAAGATCCTAATCTTCTCAAAGGTACAACCTTGTAGTTGACATGTGTCAACATCCTATGGGAATAACCTTGAAAAGATGTACATACCTCCAAGAATTTACTTACGTTAAGTTATATTTGGGTTACAGAACTACATATTTTGGCAGCCTTCCCTAACCCCGAGTCCAACACTCTTTAAGTTACCTTTTTGTAATTAGGGTTCAACTTTACAAAAGGGTCTTAATTAACTTAAGATTGCTTCCTGGTTGTTGGTTGGGACCTAACAACCTTTTATCCAAAAAAAATAGGACAACAACAATTTAAGTTTCGTTATTTAAAAATAACTTATCCAATGAAGGAAATGTATCAACCTAATAGGCTGAGACATATCAGACTTAATACTATTAAGTCTTAGTGATTTATAACCATATATTCCTTTTATAATTAGTGCATTACAAGAGAGGAAAGTCCTCTTCTTCTTATAGTTACATTTTAGGGCATAACCCACTCTCAATGTTCCTTATAAATGCAGTGATCTTATTTACAATTTTTAATCACAATCATAAGTTATAAAGAATCACTAATCAAGAATGTAGTATTCAGCCACATAATTAGCTATGGCTTACTTAAGAAATTCATCTATATTCCATTGTATAAAACAATAAGAATGCACACTCATTCATATAGATAATAAGAAGATCATCCCAACAAGATAAGTTACACATTCCACATAGGTAATTTCTCACTATTTCATTCATTTCCAAACCCATACAATTACAACTTATGCACTTCGGGCATACTTTAAGACAATAGCCTTCAAACAAAAGAGGTAACTTTTCTTTTCACAATACAGTTTAGAAATCAAATTAGAATTCTTCATAAGAACCAATTTAGAACAGTCAATGCATCATATCAGATTTTTGTCTTCCTTTACCACTTACGAAGACCATCTGCAAAAATTGCTAGCACGGGTCAGTTCAATGAACTGAGCATGATAAGCACTAATCCTTAAAACAATTGCATTCCACTAATTGTTTCAATTAAACAACCCTGTTATAATGACATCAATTACTTCATACTTTCTAAACTTAAAGTGAAGTCAATATAAAGAGTCCTAGTACACTGTTAAAACAAAATGGACAGAAAGAATATTCTATTTTACTTGTCCTAAATTTAAAGTATAATTGATTCCAACAATTACCTTCACAATCCAAAATCATAATACACTCTGAGTTTTCTTCCTACCAATTATAATACAACTTCATATCATAACTTAAGTTATAGACGTAATTTCAACTTAATCTATTTCGGATGATTCATCTCATTTCTTGCAAGAAAGTAAGAAGGAACATCTTGTTTATTATGCACCTAATCATCCGAAAAAGATGAAACAGTGTATATCATGATTTGATCACCTTTTATTTAACACTAAACCACTTGAAGTATTCATCCCAACAGGTTCATACAAAAGTAATTTAAACAGAAGGAATGGATTACTGCCACTTACAAGTTCTCCTACCAATCTGTCCTTCATCTTATTATACTTGATTTTCAATCAATGACAAGTATGCAAGGAAATAAATACTGAATTACTTTGCAAATAAAATAAAAAACAGTAAGTTTAAAACAAGATCTTAACACTGCTGTAAAATGAAAGGAGTCTTCCAGGTTAGGATCCCTAATCCTAATGTTTCTTTCATCTTAATATAATAATTTGCCATCCCATAACTTTATTGATTGAGTTCCTTAATAATTCTAAGAAAGAGTATATTAACATTCAAGAAGAGATCAATAAAACTTTCTTTCTTTTAAATCCCCTTCCCAACCTTCCTTTTCAACTCAGAGATAAAACAAAGATGACCAAAACACTGTTGTAACCAAGTTTTAGAACTAAATCCAATTTCCAAGAAATAATAACCATTTAATAAATCTAATCAAGGAAGAAGAATCTATTTCTATCACTTAAGTACATTCAACAGTTCGGTTCAGGTAGAGCCACCATATTGAATTACCCATAGATCCCTACAGGATCTACCACTATACATCCAATGAAACCAATATCAACATTTAACATAAAACATTACAACCTATCGAACTCAATATAAACCCGATCCAAAGGAAACAGGCTACTTTCCTTCATATGCTCGAACCATTCGAGATTAAAATCAAGTTAGGTTAACTTAACATTTTCCCTTGATTACAAAGTAATCCAATACTAATCTAGTTGGACCGATTCATCATCCGGTGCCATTTCAATTATAATACACTAAACAAGATTGAATATTCAGTATTTATAAACGTATTCAAATCCTATTTTCAAAAACACCCAAGGTCGAAATGTTCAAACCATTATAATAAATTATATAATAACAGTCAGATTAAAAACAGGTCTTTCCATATGCTTCAACCCATTTCAACTCTAATGTTAATTTCTAAGTATGTTTAAAAACCCAGAATTGATAAACACAATTTCTTTTTACAACTTTTCCAAGATCAACCAAGAATTCACAAGAAGAACATGAAATCCATTCAACGACTAATCTTTCAGTATAAACCCGTATTGCTAACATTCATGGTTACCTTAAAAATAAACAACTAAACCATAAACTATATTACTCACAGTACCTGCGAATTTAAAAAACAATCAAACCCCTTCACAAGAGGAGATACAGATTTAAATCATTCAATAATTCCAAAACATGCAACTTGTAACAGTCAAGTTTCATAGAGTATACCAACAACCCATCCATGAAATCATTTACCAATTTCCTTGAACATGAACTTGTTACAGTCAGAGTTTCTCATGGTGAAGCAAACAATCTATTACTCCATTCATAGCCGAAGCAATAAGAGATTACCATAGTATTAAAAACACGTAGTCTTTTAAAATGTTTCCTTCCATGGAACAAGTTTTTAATCTAATAAATCAGTCAGATAAGAGCTTACAGCAGTCGCTAGTGGTTTACCCAAATGGGTATGAAAACACAACAGTTCACAAAAAAAACCCAGATCGTGAATACAACCAGATCATTAACAACAATAAGGATCTTAAGAAATCAAACACATTCACCAATTTCATCACCAAGAAAACCCTACAGAGTCTGGTACAGTTTACTTAGTTACAAATACACAGCGAAGAAAGGTAATGCGACAGTTCCAACCGGATAAAGAAACTCCAAGTTTAATCCACAACAAAGGAACAAAAGAATAATGAAAACAAGTTTCATTCAGAACCCAAAATTTCCACGTTCAACCCAGAACCCAAGTTTACACAAAACCCACAAATCATTGTTACCAGTCAAGCAAAAATGCACATATATCATCAGAACAGAGTTATTTTAATGAAAACATTTAAAGGAAAGCAAGATTTTAACAGTTAGGGCCTATCATGCCTGATAGTGTCGCTTAAAAGTTGAAGAAGACCTCTGGATGAGCTCGCCCTTTCTCTTCTTTTCCACGAAAGATTAAACAACAAAATATTGCTTCCTCCATGCCTTATATATTCCCCACGACACAGAAGTAGGTTTGAAACTTTCAAAATTTCCATGCAACGAAGAGTAAACTTTCTGGTTCGAAAAACCAGTGCTCATGCAGAGTGAAAAACAGAAAGCATAAAAAAAGAAACAACCAAACAAAATTCCCTTTGCATGTCTCCCAAAGTGGTCTAGGGCTCAAGGACCCATGCAAATTAATTGCATTAAATTCATTTCTCCCACCTATTTTCCATTGCCACTACCCGCCAAAGTTGGCAAGCTCCATATTAATATAAACAAGAGTTTCCATTTTTAGAGATGCTGCCACGTAAGCCCCCACTTACCAAATTAACCTCCACTAACCTTGGTAGTACTCCCTGTCCTCTCAACCTTATCCCTTCCTTAAATTCCATAGAAACCACCGCCCAAAACTTGTGACCCCTTAGGTTCCCTTTCATAGCACTAGTTTAGGATAGGTTAGTGACTTAGGTTAGATCATAGGTAAATTTAATTTTAACACCTTAGGATATAACATTAGTCACTCACCTTAGTATTAGGTTTAGATAACCCTTAGGTAATATCAAGTACATAGTTTAGGACTAGGTTAGATTAACTAACCTTTGCAACAATAGGTTATAGTTTAGATTTAAAAACTAATAACCTTTCAGATTCTAGCTTAGGTCCACTTAGATAGGCTAAAATCATCATTCAGAATTCAAACAGAATACAACGTTCCCAGATCAGATTCTAGATTTGCATCAAATAAAATAGCTTTAGATGGGAAACTCACATATCTTACCTGGCTTAAGGTCCAGGTTCTTTCCAATGCCAAAATGACTGAAACCAAATTCTGATTGCAATGACCTGCCAGGATTAATTTCCGGAATCCAACAAAACTTTCCACTATGGAAATATTTTCATATGAAGGAGGTTTAAAAGAACTTATATATTCTAAGTTCAGTCAGACTTAATAATTCACAAAATTTCAATACATAATTGTTCATCCCGAATATAATTAAAACATTCCTTGGATCAATGCAATTGATCCAAGGATGAGTCATAGAGATAGATAAGTCTACAATCTCCCAGAAATCAGATTGCACTCATATGCGAGGAATGAAAGAAAATGAATCCAAGCATATTCCAGTTCAATCAAAGATCTTAAGAGCAAAAAAGACAACCAAATCAAGCATGACTTCCCGAAACCAAAAGAACATATCCTCATATGGGAAAATCACATATCAACACTTGAATGCAAAGGAGAAAGTAACAACAGTTCAGGGTGTTACATGCTTCCCTCCTAAAAGAATCATCGTCTCGATGATTACAACTTTTATTTACCTTATGGTCAGTCAATTCTTTCACTTACTTATCAAATCAACTATTTCAAACTTTATATAGTTCCAAAAATCAGTATTATGTTACTATTTATTCAAACTGAATAAATGTTTGCCCCAAAACTGGCTTACTTAATGTCATGTAAAAGATAAAATCACAATTTTTTTATCAGTCAACAGATTCAGTTCTGTTCAAAAAGAAAGGGAAAAGCAGTTCTCATATCTTCCAAGATTTTCCCAAGTTGCACTTTCTTCGTTAAATTGGTCCCACTGGACCTTACATTTTCATATTTCATGATTTCTCAAGTGCAATTGGTGAGTTTCCAGCACTCGAGTGGGTTTAACCACGATTATTCCTGGGTCTTGGACCTGCAAGGAATTCCAATTTAACACATGTGACAAATCTAAAACGTATTTCTTAAGCAAAGAAATATGGAAAACATCATGCATTCGTGACAAAGTAGGTGGTAATGCTAATCGATAAGCTACGGGATTGATTACTTCAACAATTTCAAAAGGTCCCACAAAATGAGGTGATAACTTGGTAGCCTTGCCAAAAGTTATAGAACTCTTTCTTGGTTTAACACGAAGAAAAACCTTTTCACCAAGTTCAAATTTCCTGGTCAACCTGCTTTAAATCAGCATAACTCTTCTACCTATCTGCTGCTTCTTTCAAGCGTTCACGAATCATTTTAACTTGCTATGTTCCATTTCCGTAAGGATTTCAGGCCCAATTACCTCTCTATCCTCAATGTTGTCCCAACTAACAGGGGTTCTGCATTTTCTTCCATAAAGTGCCTCGAAAGGTGCCATCTTAAGAGAAGCGTGATATGTATTGTTGTATGCAAATTCAACTAATGGGAGATACTCTTCCCATTTATACTATTGATCCATGCAATACATCTGTAACATATCTTCTAACACTTGATTTACTCTTTCAGTCTGTCCATCCGTTTCCGGATGATACGCAGAACTGAAGTTCAGTTTAGTTCCAAGAGCTGCATTAAGCATTTGCCAAAATCTTGACGTCATTCTAGGATCCCTATCTGATATAATCAATTCAGGTACTCCATGTAATCTGAAAATTTTGTGTACAAATCTTTTAGCTAAAATAGGAGAATCATCCTTTAGATTTCCAGCAATAAAATGAGCTACTTTTGTTAGTTTATCAACAACTACTAAAATAACATCATGTTTATTTCTTGACATAGGTAGCCCTTGTACAAAATCCATACTTATTACTTGCCATTTGTACTGCGGTACGCTATGGGGATATAATAAACCAGCCAGGTGCATATGTTCTGCTTTCACCCGCTGACATTCAAGACAATGAGTCACAAAATTAACAACATCCTTTTTCATTCCTTTCCAGAAATATTGTTGTTTTATATCAGCAAGCATTTTAGTAATACCTGGGTGTCCAGAAAAGGGTGAATTATGAAATTCAGCTAACAATTTCTTTCTCAAATCATTAAGCAAAGGTATGTATACTCTATTTCCATAACGTAAGATTCCTTCATTGTCGAAATGAAAACCTTTATACCTTTCATCTTTTGGATCTGCAGCAAGCACTGTTTTCACTTGCTGAAAGTATAAATCAGATTCCAATGCACTTTTTACTTCATCTTTAAACTGAGTTCTTAATGTTATAAGAGCAGAAATGTGCTTCCTACGACTTAGAGCATCTGCTACTCTATTCTCTTTTCCTTTAATGTAACTTATATCAAAATCATATTGAGACAAAAAATCTAACCACCTTCGCTGTCTTGCATTTAGATTAGGCTGAGTGAAAATGTATTTCAGCCCAAGATGATCAGTTTTCAACTCAAAAGGTTTACCAAGTAAATAATGCCTCCAAACTTGAAGTGCATGTACTATGGCAGCAAGCTCTAAATCATGTGGAGCATAATTCAACTCATGTAACTTAAGTTTTCTACTTTCATACACTATGACATGATCATTTTGTAACAAAATACCTCCAAGGCCTTCCCCGGATGCATCCGTTACAACAGTAAAGTCTCCATTAGGATCAGGTACAGCCAAAATAGGTGCTGAAGTCAACTGACTTTTCATATTTATAAAGTAGATTCACATTTATCATTCCAAACAAATTTCTTATCCTTTTTTCTGCAATGAAGTTATCGGTGCAGCCACTTTAGAAAAATCTTTAACAAATTTTTCTATAATAACCAGCAAGGCCCATGAAGCTTCTTACTTCATGTACATTCTTTGGTGCAGGCCACTTGGTTATAGCCACTATTTTAGAAGGATCTACAACAATTCCTTCTTTACTTATAACATGACCCAAATAATGAACTTCGGTATCAAAGAAAGAACATTTGGATAACTTACCATATAACCTTCTCTTTCTCATAATTTCCAAGACTACTTTCAAATGCTCATTATGCTCCTCGACACTTTTAGAATATATGAGAATGTCATCCAAGAATACAAGCACAAACTTGTCCAAGTATTCTTGAAAGATATTATTCATTAAGTTCATAAAAGCTTGCAGGTGCATTAGTTAATCCAAAGGGTAAAACCGTGAATTCATAATGTCCATACCTTGTCCGGAAAGTTGTTTTATGAATATCTTCATCTTTAATTCTTAATTGATGATATCTGGATCGAAGATCTATCTTGGAATATACCGATGCTCCACGCATCTGATCAAATAAATCATCAATTCTAGGAAGTGGATATCTATTTTTGATTGTTGCTTTGTTTAACATCGATAATCGATACACAATCTAAGTGTTCCATCTTTCTTTTTCACAAATATCACTGGTGCTCCCCAAGGTGAAACACTTGGTCTAATCAAGCCTTTAGAAAAAATTTCTTGCAACTGAGCCTTAAGCTCAACTAACTCTGTGGTAGTCATTCGATAAGGTGCTTTAGAAATAGGCTCCGTTCCTGGTTTGATTTCAATGGTGAAGTCAAATTCCCTTTTGGGTGGTAAACCTGGTAATTCTTCTAGAAATACGTCCCTAAAATTCTGTAACAATGGGTAACGTTCCATGAAACGTCTGTTTTCTTCTACAGATTCAGATATTTTTACCACATACAAGGTACAACCTTTATTTTTGGCCTTTTTAAGTTGCATAGCTGATAATTTTCTAACTGAAATTTCTCATTTTACACCTTGAATCTCTGTTGTCTTCTGTAGATCATCCAAACAACTAATATTTTTTTCAAAACAATCCACTTTCACTTTATGCTCAACTAACCAATTAACGCCAATGACAATGTCATAAGATCCCAAAGGTGCAACATAGAGATCAACTTCAGTGGAAAAGTTAGGTAAGTCAAGGACTACCCCAAAAAGACACATATTAACTGTATGAACAAAATTATTACCATAATGTACAGTCCATGATTTATCCATTTTTCCAGCTTTTCTTTTAATTTTCGAAGTGAGTTTACTAGAAATAAAACATTCAGTAGCTCCCGTATCAAAAAGAACAGTTACAGGTATGCCAAATAACTTACCAGGAACTTCAATAGGTGTAACTTGATTTTCAGCTTGCTTGTCTTCTACTGCAGCATGTATCTTATGCTGCTGATTACGATCATCCTTTTTCAAAGGACATTGATTTGCGTAATGATCTTTGCCACAATTATAACAGCCTCCTACATGTCCCTTTTTATGCTCAAAATTATTTCCAACCCTAAAATTATCATGTTGACCTCCATAGGACTTCTGCCCATTATTATTATTCTTGGCAAAATTATTCCTTGCATTTCTAGTAGGCTTGTTCACTGCTGTTTTCTTATTATTATCAGCTAAAAACTTATTTTTGTTACCAAACTTTTTCCATGGCCCCTTCTTGGGTGCAAGAGAAACTGAAGAAGAGTTTGGAATTTTCTTCCACACTTCCTCTTTATGAGCAAAAATAGCTTTTAATTTCTGTTCCTGCCTTATGGATTTTTCAACAACCCCTTCCATAGTGGTTGGGCTGTGAACATCAACCTCTCCTCCAATCACGGGATTCAGTCCCATGATGAATTTTAATATTCTGAACTTCTCGTCAGTTTGATACTGCGGTACATACTTGAGAAGTTTCGTAAACCACTCCCAATACTCAGTTATAGTTAGCTTTCCTTGAGCTAAGTTCTGAAATTCTGTCATTTTCTGATCATAATAAAGTTGTGGCAGCCAACGTTTCCTAAAATAACCTTTAAATTGATCCCAAGTGATGTTAGTTTCATCAATATTTAGCTCAGCCTTATGGGTGTCCCACCATGAAGATGCTTCATGGGAAAGCTGATATGCTCCCCAAATAGCTTTTGTTTCCTCTGAGAAGTTTCTTATTGCAAAGTACTTCTCCATTTTGCTGAGCCAATTCTCAGCTCCATCTCCTAATGTGGTGCCATCAAATTTAGGTGGACTTTATCCTTTTTATATCATTAGTGAGTTCCGCTGCCAACCTAGCCTTTTTGTTTTCTGGTTGGGCAGGTACATTTCCATTGTTATTACCAACACCCATATCGGGGTTGTCCTCAGGAGGTGGCTGATTGTTATTACCAGCTTCTTGTTCCTCCTCATTTCCCATCACTTGCTGTTTAAGTACAACCAAAGTGATCTCTTGTGTCTAACAGGGCAGCAAGGATCTCATCAAGTTTTTGGGTTGTTGCTACTCCTTCCTCAGGTGGAGCATTATTCGCAATGTTTCCCCTTGTTCTAACCATTTTCTGTTACAAGAAAATTTAGGTTTTTATCAGATTATGGACACAATAGGTCCAAGAGCTGCAACCTTCAGCTCTGATACCAAGATGTAACATTCCCATTTTAATACTTTAGAAACAAGGAATTTTTTATTTTTTTTTGCATGATTAATGTTTTCTTTTCTAAATACATAATTTAGAACACACATCTCATAACAATCATTCTTATAAAAGATAACCATATGCAGCTGTAATGACTTGGTGTACCACCGATCTATTCATTCCATGACTCGGTGAACTACCGATCTATTCATGTGTAACATTGAGCTTGGAGTTTTCTACTAAATACTTCATATTCATGGTTCTCTTACCCTATTTCAGGTTTTGAGTGATCCACCCAAGGAACCTATCTGAATAATTGTTACCAATATTCATCGGCATCAGCAGATCCTTAGACTAGGTGACATAGGACAACGCAATCAACAACTTGTGATACTTTGGCCAAAGATTTATAACATACTGTTCGTATTACTTATTCCTTGACGGCATACTCATCAATCCAGAATACATCCTTCACCCCACTCTATTGTTATATAGAACTTCTTATACTGACTTCTATCAGTCCCCTGCCCCAAAGGTTTCACTCTAGTTCAGATTAACATCATAGTCCATGATATGAAGAGGCTCTTAAAGACTAAGGGTAAATTGGCATACTGGGTCAACCGAAGTTAACCCCGTGTGCCAAGGTACCTTGAGTCTCAAAGGGCTTCCTCATAACCTGATTATGGTCCTAACCAATCCTGGAGAGAAATCTTGATCAAGTTCCAGGTGTGTAAATCTTAACGATCAATGCAGAAATGGTGTTGCCACATGTCATCTGCATTGTTGTATCCTCGAGAAGATCCTAATCTTCTCAAAGGTACAACCTTGCAGTTGACGTGTGTCAACATCCTATGGGACAACCTCAAAAATATGTACATACCTCTGAGAATTTACTTACGTTAAGTTATATTTGGGTTACAGAACTACATATTTTGGCAACCTTCCCTAACCCCGAGTCAAACACTCTTTAAGTTACCTTTTTGTAATTAGGGTTCAAATTTACAAAAGGGTCTTAATTAACTTAATGATTGCTTCCTGGTTGTCGGTTGGGACCTAACAACCTTTTATCCAAAAAAATAGGACAACAACAATTTAAGTTTCGTTATTTAAAATAACTTATCCAATAAAGGAAATGTATCAACCTAATAGGTTGAGACATATCAGACTTAATACTGTTAAGTCTTAGTGGTTTATAACCATATATTCCTCTTATAATTAGTGCATTACAAGAGGGGAAAGTCCTGTTCTTCTTATAGTTACATTTTAGGGCATAAACTACTCTTAATGTTCCCTAGAAATGTAGTGATCTCATTTACAATTTTTTTATCACAATCATGAGTTATAATGAATCACTAATTAAGAATGTAGTCTTCAGCCACATAATTAGCTATGGTTTATTTAAGAAATTCATCTATATTCCATTGTATAATAACAATAAGAATGCACACTCATTCATATAGATAATCAGAATATCATCTCAACAAGATAAGATATACATTCTTCATAGATAATTTCTCACTATTTCATTCATCATAGATAATTTCTCACTATTTCATTCATTTCCAAACCCATACAATTACAACTTCTGCCCTTCAGGCATATTTTAAGACAATAGCCTTCAAACAAAAGAGGTAACTTTTCTTTTCACAATACAGTTTAGAAATCATGTCAGAATTCCTCATAAGAACCAATTTAGAACAGTCAAGGCATCATATCAGATTTTGACTTTCTTTACCATTTACGAAGACCATCTACAAAAATTGTTAGCATGGGTCAATTCAATGAACTGAGCATGATAAGCACTAATACTTAAAAAAAATGCATTCCACTAATTGTTTTAATTAAACAACGCTGTTATAATGACATCAATTACTTCATACCATCTAAACTAAAAGTGAAGTCAATATAAAGAGTCCTAATACATTGTTAAAACCAAAAGGGACTAGAAAGAATATTCTATTTTTCTTCTCCTAAATTAAAAGTATAATTGATTTCAACAATTACCTTCACAATCCCAATTCATGATACACTCTGAGTTTTTTTTCTACCAATTATAATACAACTTTATATCGTAACTTAAGTTACAGACATAATTTCAAATTAATCTATTTCAGATGAATCATCTCATTTCATGAAAGAATGTAAGAAGGAGACATTATGTTTATTAAGTACCTAACCATCCAAAAAAGCTGAAACAATGTATATCATGATTTAATCAACTTCTATTTAAAAACTAAACCATTTAAGGTATTCATCCAAACAGGTTCATACAAAAGTAATTCAAAAAGAAAGGGAAGGATTAACTACCACCTGTAATTTCTCCTACAAATCTATCCTCCATCTCATTCTGCTTGATTTTCAATCAATGAAAAGTATGCAAGACATTAACTGCTGAATTCCCTTTTTGCAAAAAGAATAGCAAATAGTAAGTCTAAAACAAGATCTTAACACTGTTATAAAATGAAAGGAGTCTTCCAGGTTAGGATCCCTAATCCTAATGTTTCTTTCATCTTAATATAATAATTTGCCATCCCATAACTTTACTGATTGAGTTCCTTAATATTTCTAAGAAAGAGTATATTAACATTCAAGAAGAGATCAATAAAAATTTCTTTCTTTTAAAGTGCCTTCCCAACCTTTCTTTTCAACTCAGTGATAAAACAGAGATGACCAAAACACTATTGTAACCAAGTTTTAGAACTAAATCCAATTTCCAAGAAATAATAACCATTTAATAAATCTAATCAAGGAAGAAGAATTTGTTTCTAGCACTTAATTATACTCAACAGTTCGGTTTAGGTAGAGCCACCATATTGAATTACCCTTAGATCCCTACATGATCTACCACTATACATCTAATGAAACCAATATCAACATTTAACATAAAACATTACAACCTATCAAACTCAATATATACCTGATCCAAAGGATATAGGCTACTTTCCTTCATATGCTCGAACCATTCGAGATTAAAATCAAGTTAGGTTAACTTAACGTTTTTCCTTAATTACAAAGTATTCCAATACTAATCTAGTTGGACTGATTCATCATCCGGTGCCATTTCAATATAATACGCTAAACAAGATTGAATATTCAGTATTTATATACATATTCAAATCCTGTTTTCAAAAACACCCAAGGTCGAAATGTTCAAACCATTATAATAATTATGTAATGAGAGTCAGATTAAAAACAGGTCTTCCATATGCTTCAACCCATTTCAACTCTAATGTCAATTCCTAAGTATGTTTAAAAACCCTGAATTGATAAACACAATTTCTTTTTACAACTTTTCCAAGATCAACCAAGAATTCACAAGAAGAGCACGAAATCCATTCAACGATTAATCTTTAAGTATATACGCGTATTGCTAACATTCCTGGTTACCTTAAAAATAAACAACTAAACCATAAACTGTATTACTCGCAATATCTGCGAATTTAAAAAGAACTCAAATGCCTTCTCCAGAGGAGATACAGTTTTAAATCATTCAATAATTCCATAACACGCATGTTGTAATAGTCAAGTTTCACAAAGTATACCAACAACCCATCCACGAAATCATTTACCAATTTCCTTAAACATGAACTTGTTACAGTCAAAGTTTCTCACAGTGAAGCAAACAATCCATTACTCCATTCATAGCCGAAGCAATAAGAGATTACCATAGTATTAAAAACACGCAGTCTTTTAAAACACTTCCTTCCATGGAACAAGTTTTTAATCTAATAAATCAGTGAGATAAGAGCTCACAGCAATCGCTAGTGGTTTACCCAAATGGGTATGAAAATACAACTGTTCAAAAAAAAAACTCAGATCGGTGAATACAACCAGATCGTTAACAACAATAAGGATCTTAAGAAATCGAACACATTCACCAATTTCATCACCAAGAAAACCCTATGGAGACTGGTATTATTTACTTAGTTACAAATACAAAACAAAGAAAGGTAATGCGACAGTTCCAAATGGATTAAGAAACTCAAAGTTTAATCCATAACAAAGGAACACAAGAAAAATGAAAACATTTTTCATTCAGAACCCAAAATTTCCACATTCAACCCAAAACCCAAGTTTACACAAAACCCACAAATCATTTTTACCAGTCAAGAAAAAATACACATATATCATCAAAACAGAGTTCTTTTAATAAAAACATTTTAAGGAAATCAATATTTTAATAGTTAGGGCCTATCATTACTGATAGTGTCGCTAAAAAGTCGAAAAAGACCTCTGGAAGAGCTCGCCCTTTCTCTTCTTTTCCACTAAAGATTAAACAATAAAATATTGCTTCCTCCATGCCTTATATATTCCCCACGACACATAAGTAGGTTTGAAACTTTCATAATTTCCATGTAATAAAGAGTAAATTGTTGGTTCGAAAAACCAGTGCTCATGCAGAGTGAAAAATGGAAAGCATAAAAAAAGAAAAAACCAAAAAAAATTCCCTTTACATGTCTCCCAAAGCAGTTCGGGATCGAGGAACCATGCAAATTAATTACATTAAATTCATTTCTCCCTCCTATTTTCCATTGGCACCACCCGCCAAAGTTGGCAAGCTCCATGTTAATATAAACAAGAGTTTCCATTTTTAGAGATGCTGCCATGTAAGCCCCCACTTACCAAATTAACCTCCGCTAACCTTGGTAGTACTCCCTATCCTCTCAACCTTATCCCTACCTTAAATTCCATAGAAACCACTGCCCAAAACTTGTGACCCCTTAGGTTCCCATTCATAGCACTAGTTTAGGATAGGTTAGTGACTTAGGTTAGCTCATAGGTAAATTTAATTTTAACACCTTAAGATATAACATTAGTCACTCACCTTAGTATTAGGTTTAGATAACCCTTAGGTAATATCAAGTACATAGTTTAGGACTAGGCTAGATTAACTAACCTTTGCAACAATAGGTTATAGTTTAGATTTAAAAACTAATAACCTTTCAGATTCTAGCTTAGGTCCACTTAGATAGGCTAAACTCATTATTCAGAATTCAAACAGAATACAAAGTTCCCAAATCAAATTTTGGATTTGCATCAAATAAAATAGCTTTAGATGGGAAACTCACATATCTTACCTAGCTTAAGGTCCAGGTTCTTTCCGATGCCAAAATGACTGAAACCAAATTCCGATTGCAATGACCTTCTAGGATTAATTTTCGGAATCCAACAAAACTTTCCACTATGGAAATATTTTCATATGAAGGAGGTTTAAAAGAACTTATATATTCTAAGTTCAGTCAGACTTAATAATTCACGAAATGTCGATACATAACTGTTCATCCTGAATATAATTAAAACATCCCTTGGATCAATGCACTCAAATTGCACTCATATGTGAGAAATGAAAGAAAATGAATCCAAGCATTTTCCAGTTCAATCAAAGATCTTAAGATCAGAAAAGACACAACCAAATCAAGCATGAATTCTTGAAACTAAGAGAACATATCCTCATATGGGAAAATTGCATATCAACACTTGAATGCAAAGTAGAAAGTAACAACAGTTCAGGGTGTTACAACTCCACCTAGCGAGTGATCATCTTTCATCTAATTACATTAAATTGTCAATTATTTCTTCCAGCACTTGTTCATCATATAATCCTCCTATGCATGCTATACGCAGAGAGGGTAACACAAATTCAAATGGTATGAAAACCTCTTTTCCAAACACCAATTGAAATGGTGTGGCCTTATTCAACCTCTTATAGGTTGTCCTATATACCCAAAGAATGACTAATACTTTGTCATCCCAATCTTGTCTACCAACATCATAGATCTTATTCAATGTGTGACTAAGTATTTTTTGAAATGCCTCAGAAGTTCCATTTTCTTGAGGGTGATAGGTAGTAGTATTTTGATGGGCCACCATGAATTCTGATAGAAAAATATTGATCGTTTCATTGAGGAAGTGCGTACCTCTATCACTTGTCAAACTCAATGGGCATCCATATCTGTTGATTTTGTTTTCCCATAAAAATCTAGCAACAGTAGCCACTGTACAATCCTTTTTTGGTGTTGCCTTTGCCCACCTTGTCAAATAATAAGTGCAAGTGAGGATATACAGTGAACCAGTCCTTCACGTCATTGGCGAGATTGGTCCGACAAATTCGATAGCCCACTTCTCAAATGGTTCCGTGCTGGCTATTGGTCACAAAGGCATTTCATCCCTTTTTCTAGGTTTTCCAAGGTGCTGGAAATGGTCGCAAGCCTTGCAAAACTCAATGCAATCTTGATAAATGGTCTCCCACCAAATCCTTGTGAGTATAATCTTCCGCGCGGTTGCATTTCCCACATAGTGTCCTTCTGCAATCCCACCATGTGCCTCTTCCATAATTGTAATTTTCTCATGTTCGAATACACATCGGCACAAAACCTCATCATGACCCATTTTTTATAAATCTCCACTAATTAGCATGTAGGGTGCGGCACATATGGCCAACTTTTTGTTCTCTAAGGCCTTCATTATGACTGGCACCACACCCGTTTTGAGAAATACTGCAATATCTTCTAAGTCTGAGGGCACGTGTTGTAGCCTAAATAGTTGTGCATCTGACATGGTATCCTTAATGCTTTACACGTCCTCCCCTGAATCAATCCTAGACAAATGATCAAGTCAGGAATTACTTTTTCCTAGTTTGACAACCACCATGAACTTGAATTCTTGGAGCAATAGTACCCACTGACATATGCACCCTTGTAGAATGGGATTTTTCACCATGTATTTCAATGCCATATGGTCAGTGTAAAATATAAAATGGGTTGCCAACAAATACTTTCTAAATTTATGAAGTGCGTAGATCATTGACAATGCCTTGCGCTCAGTTGTAGTATAATTCTGCTCCACTAGTGTCAACTTGTTACTCGCAAAGCACAAAGGATGATCAACAATCCCTTCACCAGGTTGTGCAAGTATTGATCCAATGGAGGTTTCTAAAGCATCCACATGAACATGGAAGGGAATCATAGTATGGGCACTTATCCCAAGAAGGGAATCATAGTATGGGTGCGGTGACAAGCCTATCCCTCAAAGTGTTAAATGCCTTATGTTATGTCTCTCCCCAATGAAAGGCACTTTTATGTCTAATCAAATCTTCTAAGGGTGTGACAATCTTGGCATATCCCTTGATGAACTTCCTATCGTACCCTATATGCCTAAGAAATCCGTGCACTATGCTTTGACTAGTAGGTTTCCTCAATCCCACAATTACTGCAACTTTTGTGGGATCTACTAGTAGGACCTCCTTACATATGATGTGTCCCAATAATGTTCCAAATGGGGTAGTAAAGACACATTTCTTAATGTTGAGGGATATCCTCAACTTCCGACACCTTTCAAACATCAGCCTTAAATTGTCACAATGGTCCTTTACTAACCCATATATTGTCCAATCATCTAGGTAGACTTCAAGACAATTATGGATAAAGTCATGGAAAGCTTGCACCACAATGTGCGAGAACACAACAGGTGCATTCTTCAACCCAAAAGGCATGACTGTATAGGAAAAACTTCCCCACTCAGTGGAAATTTTTTTCTTCCTCTAGTCCTCCTTTGCAATTATTACCTGGTGATAGCCCGAGAATCCATCTGTGAAAGAGTAGACCTCATGTCCTTCCACTCCTTATAATATCTCTTCAGTAAATGGGGTTGGGAAAGGATCAATGATACATACTGTATTCAGGTCCCTGTAATCAACACATATCCTTATCCTTCTTTCCTTCTTGATACTAATCACCATTGGACTTATCCATTCCGACTCTTCAACAACTTCAATGATGCCTAACACTGTCATCTTATCTATTTCTTCTTTGACCCTCACGTGCAGGTTAGGATTCATCTGATATAGTATTTTCCTGACTAGGCACACACCTTCCTTCACCTTTATCCTCATTTCCCCTAAGGAATTGTGAACGCCTTTAAGCTCATGATACCCATGTGAGAATAAATCCTCAAACTCACGTAAAATATCAATGATCTTGGAGACTTCTTTCTCCGATAAATAGTCTCCAATGATTGTCTCTTTAGGCTCTTCTTCTGAGCCGATGTTAGCCTTCTTTGTATTTAAAGGTTCATGATAGGTGTGTGCCCATTCATCAGCACTATCTATGACTTTATGCGTCCCTGGAGAGTGGTTGATATCCAAGTTCTCTACTTATTCTCCATCAATAACATACACCATTTCATCCTTTTATTTCTCTATACACGCGTGTTCAAACTACACCTCTTCTATTTCTTCCTCCTCAAAGCACGCTTCCAAACTAGGTTCTCCTAGAAACTCTTGTATTCTATCTTCCACCATAGCACTATACCCTATTGTAAGGCACTTGACAACCAGCAATGCCTTATGTACTGATGGCTCTATACTTTCGTACTCGAATGTTTGAATGAGGTCAGCCACCAATTCTTACCAATTACCAATTTGATGACGCATCTCTGAGTGGATATACCACACACATACACAGCCTTGCAAGGTGGAGTACAACTTGTGAACCCATAATGAAGGTGGTAATGCTTTTGTGTTTCCCATCTAGGTTATCTCACATGCATGGATATGGAAGGAAGTGGTCTCTTTACCATGGTAGTATTTTATAGCCATGGGCATGTTGCTCCTGCAAAACCTTATAGAGAAGGAAATTCTCACCTCGCACCATTCCAAGAGATTATCCTGATGTGTTTCGCATCAGTGCATAGTAGTCTTGAGTAGGATGTAACTTAACATCCCTCTTCATTCGTTCTCCTTCTTCTACTGAGCTTCCATATCCTATAAAAAGACCTTAGGGAAGGCTCCTCCTGAGTACTTAGGTAGCTCATTTCCCCCTAAGCACCAGACTGTACGCAAATCTGTCACCTTTGTTACTGATCCCCTCAAATTTCATCTGGTTAACTCATATTTCCCATGCACCTAATTATCACACACTATTATAGTGTCACTTAAGGACTGAGCATCCTCAAACTAGATAACTCCCTTTATGGGATGAATTGTTTCTGGATCCCTGATTGAGTGTACATATATTCTATCCAGGACCTCTTCTCCCAAAGGTTCAGTATATGGTGTTGATTTTCCATCAACCAGGGGTATGATGACCCGTTCCTCCTCATTCTCAAAGCTTATGTATCCCTTGTTAAACTGAAGATCCACATTGTTCTTATAGCACCATGGGTGCCCAAGTAATGCTCAGAAATTGTCTTCCTCAGCGAGCACCAAGGCTTTGAAGTCCCTAGTAAACTTAGCCCCCTGATTGGTGATAGCTACATCCTTTAAGACACCGATGGGAATTGCCTTTGTTTTTTTTTCTATATACAACACATTTGAAGATGGCTGTAATGAAAGTCTTCCCATCTAATTCCATGCATCCAAGGTGAGAACATTTACCTCTGTACCTGTTTCAATGAGGATATTACTAAGGAGCCATCCATCCATGACCACATTTAACGTGATCTCCCCATAGTCAAGGTTATGAGGGGGAAGGTTTTCATGCAATACCTTCCACTCGTGCTATTCTTTGGCATGTGGTACCTTCTCTCTTAACCATGCTCCTATCAAAGGAATAATATTATCTTGCCTTATCATTTTACATACTTTCTTGACCTCATCCAGGTCATATTTTGGCACCTTGACTTTCCTTCTTTGCTCCTCCCTCCTGTACTTCTCCTTTAGACACTAGATTTCTCCTTGTAAACTCTGAATGATGTCTATGGTTTCTTGATATACCTCCTTATGATGCACATGGTTTGGGTACTTCCCATGTATCAATTATTCTCTTGAAACCAGGTTCTTCTAGCGTGGCATTTCCTTTACACGTGTGGCCTCTACTCTTGTTGTTACCATAATAGGTTCCAAACTTGCATCACGTGTCACTCATGGCATCCATTGTGTGTCAGCCTTCTTAATGATTACCATTACAGTGCCCTTGTCTTTCCAATGCTATTGATTCATATTCCCAATAAACTTAGGTCACTCCTCATACTTATGCTTCTTCCCGCATCATGAACACTACAAAAAATCTAGGCACTTGTGGTTGTAGTGGTCCATAGACCCACAATTAAAACAAGTTCCACATGGGAACTCACTTCTTCCTCCTTCGTGGTTACCACAACCATGGAATCCTCTATGAAATCCCCTTCTATGTGTTCCTACATCTGCGCACTCCTCATAACAATGATCATCACCCTTAGAACTACAGACAATGCTGGTTTGGTGCACACCATGATCAATGGCCTCATGGATATGGTAAATAAGCCTACAATCCTTAGTATCATGGGTTGTAGAGGTGTAGATTTTATAGTAGCAAGATACATTATTCCGAATTACATGATGTAACAAGGGGCATCTACTCGAATCATGGTCCCCATGACAAATCTCACACTCTACTACTACGACGCTTACTGTCTTCCAGGGAAAACTATCTTTGGCATGCCCTTCTACTTCACAATTTGTACACCACATTCCACTGCAAATCTCATGAGTTGAGTTTGCAGACAACTTTTCCAACTGTTTAGCCATAGCAAAAATTTGAGCTTCTAGGAACAGGCTAACCTCAGTGTCAATACTACCAACTTTAGTGTGTAGGGTAAATTCTAACGCCTCATGCAGGTCTATGAATGTTTTATGAGATAAATCTCTTCTAAATGGATTTATCACCCTCCAACAAACCATTGAGCATGCTATGAAGGGTGAATGTCACATGAAAATTTTGACATGAGAGTCTTAAACCATGCATCATACTCCTGCACACTCTCCACCATTCCCTGATGAATCTCCTTAAGGGTGTTGATGCTCTTCTACTCAAACTCAGGGATGTGGAACTCTGCTAGGAAGGTGTTTTTCTATGTGGTGTAATCTTCCATTATCTGATAGAGTTCATACTTCCTATACCAGCTATGCACACGCCCTTGTAATGTCATTATAAAATTCCTAGCCTTCCGCTCTAGGGTTGTGATCCCCTGCACGTGCCATAACAATTCACACTTATGAACATGCTCTACAGCATCTTTAATACCCCTGTAATCTAGCAAATGTAAATACATCTCAAAGAAAACTGTAGGAGGTGGTTGAGGCCCCTGTCCTCCTGGTCCAGACCCTTGGTTTCCTCTGGTGTTTTCTCCTTCGTCGGATCCACTAGATCCACCAAGTCTTGTGCCTCCAGATCCACCAGTTCCACTTCCAGATCCTTTTGCCACCAGTAATGGGCCTAAAGTAGTTGCACCTAGGGTCCTCAACGTCTTGCTGAACTATACGCCAACCATCTGTGAGATTGTGCCACTACCAGATGTGTGTCCTATGCCACTCCCTGATGCATTACCCATGCCTTGTGTACTTGATCCTTGTCCAAAAATTCCTCCAAATAATAGAATAGTTTGCATAGCCATAGAAGTAGGAAATGAAAAATTATATCTCTTGGGTGCAGATCTGTCACTTCCACTGATACCAACTGGGTCAATGATACTCCTCCCTTGATCTGGAAAACCAAGTGCCAGTGTCTGGTCACTAAGTGGGTTTAGATGCGTGCCAATAACTCTTCTCTCTCCACGTGATGAACTCTCATAAGAAACTAAAGGGGTCTCTCTTACGCACTTGCTAAGATGGGGTAGCACAGACTACTTAGGTTCCACGTCCTCTACGTGAACCTCAAATCCTTCCTACAATGTCTGCCTCCATACATCCATCACACTTGCAACCTCACATTGTCTATAAATCTCCCTTTCACGTGCTTTACTATACTTGAGCCATCTCTTCTCCCTTTCTTTCTCCGTCACAATGTCTGCCATCTTCCTCCACTCTAGCTTCCTCGCCCAATGCTCAGAACGGTTTAGCCGGCCATCAGAGATGCCTCTAAACTCAAGGTAATAATCGAGATATTCATTTCTAGAGGGATAACACGTAGAAACGATCCTCTGGGCTCCCGCAGAAACTCAAACTCAGCGACTTCCAGACAAGAATATGCATAAATAGTGTACTCCAGAGTGTAGCTAGCCAACACACCTTTCCACCAATTATCCACAACATGATTCCATGTCATATCTGCATCATGCAGCCTCTGGTATTCTTCTTGGGTCCACATGCGTGATCTATAATACCAGCTTGATCTAGATGCATATGTTGAGATCCATTCATACAGCTCTACTGGGAAGCAACAAAAAAAAGTTTCATACAAATCATGGTAGAGGTTTTCTTCTACCTATCTACGTGCATCAAAATCAGGTTCAGTGCTGAATCTATGAGAAAATTTTTCCTCCGTGCTCTTGAACAATGATTCAACACTTTCCAAAGTTAAATGCTCTGTCATCACTCATTACCCATATCATGATGTATGTCATTTCCCATTACAAATTAGAAAAGAGGTCCTGGCAATAGAACCAAGATGTAGTCATTTTTACACCCACCAAGAACAAGGGAACCCCATGCACGCTATTAGGGAATAGGAGATAAAATATGTGGAATAATCCCTTACAAAATCACAACATTAGAAACTAATATGCAGAAAATATTACAGATCTCAAATAAAAGTGCAGAATAAATAACACAACATAGAGAGACAAGATTTAACGTGGTTCACCCAATTTGGGCTATGTCCACCAAGAATCACTTGCTCAAATTTTATTACAAGCCTCCACTCTCTCAATACAATACCCAGATTTGTTTGGAGCTATGCTCAACAAACTCTACAGAATTCACACCCGAATTCAAAGCACATCTGCAATACATTTTCTTGTATATCTATCATATGCAAAAGACCATATAAATAGACAATTTCTTAAGCAGTTTGATACAAAACCGTGGGTATCAAAACCATGGGAAAAAACCGTGGGTATTAAAACAATGGGTACCGAAAAAACCATGGGCCCAAAAACAGCCCATAATGGTTACCCATTACCCATGGGTTAATAAACCACCCATGAAAATTTGCTTCAGGGGCTTCACCCCCGAACCCCCTAACCCATTCACCAGCGAGCGGGACCACTGTAAAAATATCTGAGTGTAACACATAGAAGGTGTACCACACTCTAACATGAAAATAGGCTCCACAAACATAACAATCTCCCACTTGGAGACTGATTTTCACTAAGCAAGCTTCTCAACCCTTCAATGTCATCCGCGAAGGCCAACCAAAGTTGAACATAGATTTATTTTATCCCTTGTGACCACCTTGGTCATCATGTCTATAGGATTCTGATTAGTATGAATCTTCTCCAAATTCAACTTATCTTCCTCCAAATTTGTCCTGATGAACTGATATCTCAACTGTATATGCTTTGTCCTAGAGTGGAAAGCAGAGTTCTTAGCTAGGTGTATGACACTCTAACTATCACTATGCATCTTACATTCCTCCTGCTTATGCCCCAACTCCTCAAGAAATTGTTGTAACCAAATCATCTCTTTTCTTGGCTCTATGGCAGCAGCATACTCAGCCTCCGTGGTTGTCAAAGCCACCAACTTCTGTAGTTGTGAAATCCAGCTTACTGCTGTCCCACCTATAGTGTAAATGTAACCTGTCATGCTCCTCCTACTATCTACATCTCCAGCCATGTCTGAATCTACATAACCACTTTTATTTCCTGCATGTTTTTACCTGCAGCCAACATGTCATCAACATACAAACATAGGATAATATAACTTCCATCCTCAAATTTCTTTGTATACACGCAATCGTTAGATTGACATCTAATATAACCTTACTCCATCATGAAGCTATCAAACTTCTTATATCATTGATGTGGAGCTTGTTTCAAGCCATATAAGCTCTTCTTCAGTTTACACACCATCTCCTCTTTACCTTTGACCTCATAGCCCTCTGGTTGCTGCATATATAATTCCTCCTCCAAATCACCATGGAGAAAAGAAGTCTTTATATCTAACTGTTCTAAGTGCAAGTCTTCTACTGCCACTATTCCAAGAACAGTTCTAATAGAATTCATTTTTACTGCAAGAGAAAATATCTCATTAAAATATATACCTTGTTTCTGTGCAAACCCCTTGACCACCAACTGGGCCTTATATCTTTTCTTTCCTCCTTCTTCGTCTTTAACTCTGTACACCCACTTGTTCTGTAATGCTCTTTTGCCTTCCGGTAGCTTAACCAAATCCCAAGTTTGGTTCTCCATGAGAGAATTATGCTCCTCATCCATGGCTTGCTCCCACTTCTTATTGGCATCTACTTGTATTGCTTCATCAAAGCTCTCTGGATCTCAACTATCAGTGAGTAATAAATAATAAAGAGAAGGAGAAAAATGTTCAGGTTCTTTTCTTACCCTAGAAGACCTCCTCACTGTAGGAGTTTAGGGTTCCTGTTGAGTCGGTTCCTAAACTGATTCATGGGTCATTGTCCCATCCGAAAGATCCTCTACCACTGCATATTATTTCTTGGATTCTTCCTTGTTTTCCTACAACTGTTGCTTATACATGACTTTCTCATTAAAGATCACATCCCTAGACCGAATGATTTTCTTGTCCTTAATACTCCAACATTTAAATCCAAAGTCATCACCACCATAACCAATGAAAGTACATTTTTTTGATTTAACCTCTAGCTTGGTCCTATCATCCTTGTCTATATGAACAAACACCTCACATCCAAAGACTCTAAGAAATGAATAATCAAATTTCTTACCATACCAAGCCTCCTCAGGTATGCCTCCATCCAAGGAACTTGAGGGTCCTCTGTTTATCAAGTACATAGTTGTGCTCACCGCTTCTACCCAAAAAGAAAGAGGCAGTCCTGCATGTAACCTATTCTCCTAGCATGTTCCATTATTTTTCTGTTCATCATTTTTGATACCCCATTCTGCTGCGGAGTTCCTGGAACCATCTTTTGCCTGCGGATTCCATTCTTAGAATAGTAATAATTAAATTCATTGTTGCAATACTCCTCTCCATTATCTGACCTGAGACATTTTAGCTTAAGACCTGTTTCATTCTCTACCAAGGATTTCCATTTAACAAAAGTGTCAAATACATCAGATTTGTTTCTAATATAATAAACCCAAAATTTCCTTGTTGCATCATCAATAAAAGTAACATAATAACTTGAACCCCCAAGAGATGATAGCTAAGCCGACCTCCACACATCAGAATGTACCAACTCTAGCTTACTCTCTTTCTTCGTAGGTCCAACCTTGAGAAACCTTACTCGCTTCTATTTCCCATATATGCAGTTCTCACAGAAATCCAAACTTGTTTCTGTATATCCAGGCAAATTCTTATTTATGATGTTCATGTCCTTATGGCTCATATGACTGAGCCTATAGTGCCATAATGTTGTATCTGTATCTGAAGCCACAAGATTACAATCATTAGTACTATCAATGGTTAAATACAAAGTTCCAACCTTCTTACCTCTTGCCACCACAAGAGCACCCTTGGTAACCTTCCAAGAGTTAGCTGTAAATATCACAGTACAACCATCACTTCCCAATTGCCCCGCTGATATCAAATTTCTCCTTAATGTAGATACATGTATGAAATCCTTTAATATCCATGTATTCCCATTCTGCATCTTAACCTGGACAGAACCTTTTCCAACTATACTGTAAGGCTCATCATCACCAAGAAAAAAATTCCCAAAATCCCCTTGAACATAATCAACAAAATAATGCCTATGTGGAGTAGCATGAAAAGAAGCCCTTGAATCTAAAACCCAAGATTCAGTAATATTATGCAAAGAAAGAATCAAAGCATCCTGACATACATTACCGGATGCCACATTTTCCTCCTTATTTTCTTCCTATTGTTTCTTCTTGTCTTGAAGCTCCCAACAACCCTTCTTTGCATGCCCAAACTTTCCACAATTCCAACATACAATCTTGCTCTTGGATTTTGACCTTGCCCGATCTTTCGATTTTCCACGGTTTCCTCTATTCTTCTGTCTCCCTCTAGTTTCCACTGTCAAAGAATTCCCTGATGTATAATATTCCTCAGAGCTTTTTCTTTGCATTTCCTTGCTTAGAATCACCCCTACAACATCCTCAAACTTTAACTTCAAGTTAGCTGGAACCGAGTTGCTTACCGCCATTACCAGGTTATTCCAAATTTTAGGTAAAGAGCACAGAATTAATAAAGCCCTAACTTCTTCATCAAATTCTATTGTAACCGAAGCTAGCATATTCACAACCGTATTGAAATCATTTAAATGATCTGCTACTGAACTATTCTCAGATATCTTCATATTAAACAACTTTTTCATTAAAAATATCTTATTAGAGGCAAAGGGTTTTTCATATAACTTCCCTAATGTATCCATTAGATATTTTGTAGTCTTTTCCTTTGAAACATTAAATAATACCGAAAATGCAAGACACAACCGGATTGTTCCAAGTGCCTTTTGATCCAACAAATCCCATTCCGCATCTGTCATACTTGAGGGTTTGTTCACCTTCTCAGACAGCGGAGTATAAAGATCCTTCTGATAAAGGTAATCTTCCATCTGCATCTTCTAAAGATTGAAATTTTTCCCGTTAAATTTATTAACCCTAGATCTTCCATCATTTTCCATAGCTCCCACTCAAGCTAAAAACTTTCCCTGCGATTCAACACTTCAGCAAACCAAACCAGGCTCTGATACCAATTGTTAGGAAATAAGAGATAAAATATGCGGAATAATCCCTTACAGAATCACAACAATAGAAACTAATATGCAGAAAATATTACAGATCTCAAATAAAAGTGTAGAATAAATAACACAACATCGAGAGACAATATTTAATGTGGTTCACCCAATTTGGGCTATGTCCACCAAGAATCACTTGCTCAACTTTTATTAGAAGCCTCCACTCTCTCAATACAATACCCAAATCCATTTGGAGCTATGCTCAACAAACTCTATAGAATTCACACCCAAATTCAAAACACATCTATAATACATTTTCTTGTCTATCTATCATATGCATAAGACCATATAAATAGACAATTGCTTAAGCAGTTTTACAAAATCATGGGTATCAAACAATGGGCAAAAAACAAAACTGTCCCATAAACCATGGGTAGCTGGAGAGGTGGTTTTACAAAACAATGGGTACCGAAAAACCATGGGCCCAAAAACAACCCATAACGGTTACCCATTACCCATGGGTTAATAAACCACCCATAAAAATTTGCTTCGGGGGCTTTGCCCTCGAACCCCCCTGACCCGCTCACCGGTGAGCTGGACCACCGTAAAAATACCTGAGTGTAACACATAGAAGGTGTACCACACTCTAACATGAAAATAGGCTCCACAAACATAAAAAACCCTAACCTTAACCATGAGCTCTGAACCCTAAACTCTAAGCCCTAAACCTCAAACCCTGAGCTAAAAAACCTAAACCCTAAACCATACACACTAAATCCTAAATCATAAACCCTAAACCCTAAACCATCAACCTTGAGCCTTGAGCCCTAAACCCTAAATACAGAGCTGTAAAACCTAAACCATAAAACCTAAACACAGAATCCCTAAACCTTGCAAAAGTGTTAAACCCTTAAAGTCACTCCCATAACCCTAATTCTCCGCTATGAAACCTAAACCTTGAACCCTGAGCTCGAAACCCTAAACCCTAAATCCTAAACCCTAAACACTAAAACCTAAACCCTAAGCTCTAAATCCCTCAATCCTAACCCCTAAACCCTTAACCTGAGACCTAAACCCTAAACCCTAAGCCCTAAACCATAAGATTTGAACCCTAAACCATAAACCTTGAACCGTGAGCCAAAAAACATAAACCATAAGCCCTAAACCCTAAACCCTTAACCTTGACCCCTAAACCCTATTCCCTAAACCCTGAGTCCTAAACCCTAAACCCTAAGCCCTAAAACCTAAACCCCAAATATTGAGCCCTAAAACCTAAAACTTAAACCCTAAACCCTAAACACCAAATCCCTAAAACCTAAACCTTAAATTCTAAACACTAAACCCTAAACCCTAAACATAATTTTAGTAAGGATCTCATTTTAGTAAGAAGTAGAAAAACATCATAGAGTTGATTCGTGGCCACTAAAGTGAATTATGGACCAATCTATAAAATTAGTATCAATTCAAGTAGTGGTAGGGAAAAAATCAAATCTAGAAGTTTAAAAAACCTAAAAAATGACTATATTTTCACAAAACAAAGACCGACTACAATATATATGGCTTGAAAATTTTAGGTCATTGCTGAAATTCTAAAAATGAGTAAGTATTGACCAAATTAGATTTTGAAAAACTATCTACTAGATCATCACCATCAGAACTATGGGACCACTTTCATCAAGTGCAGAGTGACCCTAATTTCTTATGTTTAGTAAAATAAATTTAAAGTATAAGATTAAATAATCTTATACTTAACATTTATTTTAGTAAATATGGCTCCTTATAGCCCCTACAAACTTCATATAGAGAAAAATGTGTATGCGTATGAACCGGGGGGATATGTACGCATGTGAAAAATTAACTCAGCATTTGTGTTCATATAAATATGTACGCATTATAACACGAGCATGCTTTGTCTATGACGTTTATAGGTTCGTGAATTCCCGAGCCTAGGAATACATAACGCGATCGCGTTATTGCAAAACGTGATTACATTTCATTCATTTTGGGATTTTTTCCACTTTTTGAAAACCCCCCAACTTGGTGCACTTACCCAGTACAAAAATAACATCATTAGTCACTGCAAATATCCAAGAAGGGCCTCGAGATTTTAAAGAAGATGAGTTTGAGCTCTCTATCTTCTTATTTGAAGAAGCAAAGCATGAGAATGCATGGATTTTTGTGTATGAGAATATCAACAATCAAGAGAAAACATTATCAACTCCAAATAAGCTTGAAGACAATTAAGCAGAGGAGGAAATCATAAAATAAATTCAAATTTAAAAGGAGTTCTCATCATGCATGGAAAATAAATAAGATGAAGTTTTATCAGAATTAGAAGATTTCGATGATGAAGAAGAGCCAATTGAAACTGCATAAGTATTCCATATTCATCATCTAACTTATTCAATACAGAATCTCTTGTTATGTACTCTTCCTTTGAGCTTAAGAAAGAATCAAATGATGAAGTTACACATAAAGAAGAAGGGTAGATTAAGAAAATTATTTATCACCTATGAGAAAACCATGTCCAATTAGGTTCTTTTCTAATTTAGAGACACAAAAGGAGTTGCCATCAGTTGTGATCATTTCAAAACATAAGAATGAGCTTAAAGTTGTCAAAATTCAGCCTCAACATCTAAAAAAATAGGGTTCAGATCCTACAGTGGTGTTTATTCTTCTCTTGGCTGATATCTTGAATAAATCAATGGTACAAGCCATGTTTACACTTATACCATGTGATCTAGTTTCCAAACTGATCTCATGGGCGCACTTTCTAAGAAAAGGAAGTTATTTCTCCCAACTAGTATGTGGTTTTGTTTAAATTTTCTTTTCTTTCTAGTTAGAGTAGGGTAGGTAGGATTTCAATTCAATAAGTGCTTCCATGCACAATGTTTTTCAAATTTTCTTATGATAGGTGTATTTTCAATAAGTTCTTGCATGCACATGTTTTCCTTTTATTGGAAGGTGTTTTCAATATCTTTACAGTTCCAAGTAGGTTGTAATACTCAATACTTGATTCCATGCCCAATGGATGCATCAAGGCACTAGATCATTCCAGATAGTAGGTAGTTGACCCCACATAATTTCTAGAAATGTTGACATTTATTGCACATGTGTAAGAAGGAAACTTGAAACTTTTTTTCTCAGATGAAAAAAGATTTTATAAATACATACAGGACGTTAATGGAAGAATGAGTTCCTGGAAATGAATTATATGGATGAGTTGTACAAATTAAAGACTATAATTGTAAAGGTCATGTTAGAAAACATACAGAAAAGAAACATCTTTTGACAAAGCATAGATCAATCTTTTGAAATGGAATTAGCCATTTATAAGAGAAAAACACGTTCAAACGATTGTCAATTTCCATCTCTTAAAAGAACCGTCCATTATAATTTCAAAAATCATTGGGAAACCACGTTTAATTCATTGGTGGGATTTATATAAAAATGAAATACGTTCTTGAATGGATGTCGAATTTCAACATATGAATTGTTGGGGTTAGCACATCGGTTGTACAGATAATATATCAGATCTAAGCATATATGCAAATAAAAGCGGATATTCTACCAGAAGAAATATACAATTCAAGAGACATAAATCAACACAAGATTTAACGTGGTTCACCCAGGTGTGGGCTAGGTCCACCAAGAAACAAGCCAATCTATTATCCAAAGCTTTGACAAGATATACAATGAAGATTTTACAATCTTCAACACCTCTAAGATGTTCAGTACTTTCTTCCACAAGTTTGTTGCCTTCTTCTCCAAGAATTCTCCCCCACATAATTATCTTGTAATTATGATCAATCCTCTCATTCTAAACCCTATATTTTATGCTTTAAATAGTCGTTTAAGACTTTAGGTCACTTATCCATGCAATTACATTCATTATATCTATTCTAATCTTAAAAATAGAAATAAATCCCGAGATTTAAATAAATTCTCATTACACAGGTAACCAATGCTAGTTCTTCCCAACCATCACCAATTCCAACTTGCCTTGATCAATGCCGGTCACACCCTAACTGATGCCAGTTACTGTCAACTTCTAGCAAGTTCTATTTGTATGCTAAAACATGAGTAATTTAGCTCCATACTCAACAATCTCCCACTTGGAGATTAATTACTGCACACTATACTTGTATAACACCATTCTTGGTTCCTTCTTGACTTTATTTCTTCCTCCTCAAGCCTCAAACTCGAAGACCAACAGAAGTGTAGTGTAGCTACAACTTATCCTTTTCTAATGGCTTTGTTATTATATTTGCAGGGTTCTTACTTGTGTGAATGTGTTCTAGATTCAACTTTCCATCCTCTAATACCTGTCGTATGAAGTGATACCTCAACTGAATGTGTTTCGTTCTGGAATGAAACGCTGAGTTATTTGACAAATGAATTACACTCTGACTGTAACTAAACAACTTGAAATCATCCAGCTCCTTTCCTAACTCCTCCATGAACCTACTCATCCATATTATCTCCTTGCTAGCCTCTGTAGTTACAACATACTCTGCCTTTGTAGTGGACAAAGCCACAACCTTCTGTAATCTTGAAATCCAGCTAACTGTTGTCCCGCCTACTATGAAAATATATCCAGTAGTGCTTCTCCTACAATCCAGATCTCCAACCATATCTGAATCAACATAGCCACATAATGAACTATCTGAACGTCCATAGCATAAATCCATGCTAGAAGTCCCTCTCAAATACCTGAGTATCCATTGGACTGCATTCCAATGTTCTTTACCTGGATTAGCCATATATCTACTCACAAATCCCACTACCTGTTGGAGTCGAATCACAGCACCCCTGGGACTCCGCAACACGATCGTTTGAGACTCCCAGTGCGATTGCACAACATGGAGCTTTTACCAAGTGTGGGACCTTACGAAATTAGAAAAGCTCTCCGGATGAAGGCCGGCTCCTATTCCTCTATTCAGATGCACGAATAAATGTAGAGGATTTACCAAAAACCTAATCTAACTTGCCAAGGAGACAGGGTAGAGAATGCATAAAAATAAAACCTAAGCTAAGGAGGTGATGCACCGAGGAATGAAGGACATATGTCTTGCCAATAAACACAAACCATAAAAAATGCAATGCAAGATATTATGCACAGATAGCCAAATTCACAATGAAATATCCAGAGGACGTAAATAACGCATAGAGGGTTGAGAAAAACATCCACAGATATGTATTAATTTTGCTCCAAAGGATGATACAGCACTGCAAAAAACGCCAAGAGGCAAGGTTACATTGCAATTTCAAATGGGAAGGTCTTTTGCTCCACAAATCCACCTGCTAGGGAGAAGAAGGGAGGAGGCACAAAACAAAAATGTCCGACCTTGAAAAACAGCCCCCTCCTTACATTTTATATGAGAAAAATGAGGGAGAAGAGAAATTCAGAATTTCTCCCAACCACCTCCACATCCGCACCTAACTCGTCTCATTATGGCGGACTGTATTTTGAATCGGGTTTGGAAGAAGCCCCGACATGTGTTTGATGTCTTTGCTTTCCCAAAACCCGCTTCCCAAGTGATTCTGAGCTTTCCTTTGTGTCGGGGTGGAAGATGAACTTGCATGCGCATCGGGTTCGGAGGGGTGCTCAACATGCTTCTTTTCCATGTTTTCCCGACGTGCTTCCCCGACGCCGAGACCTGATTTCATTTGCGTTGGGTTTTGGAGATCCCCCAACATATTTCTTTGCTGTCGGGTTTCGAAGGCCCGCATACATATTTTCTTTTGCATGTTTCTCTGCCCTATCTTTCCGCCTTGTTTTCCCGATCCTGAGACCCGCTTCCGCCCTATGTCAGGTTTTGTGGCTCTTGCGGCATGCTTCCGCGCCATGCTCTTCCGCCCTGTCTTCCCGACTCCTCCGCCCAACTGGTTTTCGTGATTTGCCCTAGTGTCGGGCCGGAGAAGGAAAAAATATACAACAATTTGGCGACTCAACGGGATTACCTACCTGCCAGGTAGAAGATCAGTGGCCTTTCAGCAATCCATTGGGCATGGAGTCATAAGCAATAACCCGAACTAATTTGATATCTGAACTCCTCTGAGAACACGATGCACTGTAGAAAACCAACCCAGGAGCAACGAAACCTATGCCAAAGCACTTAGGGAAACTGAAACCTAACTACAACAAAACAATGTGCATACGCACTTAGAGGAATCAGAAACTAGGCTAATATTTACAAGGGTAAACCTTTTCTTTTCAGTAGCAATATTTAAGATAGATTCCGTTAACCGGAATCGGGAGTTTTTCTCCATCCAACATAGACAATTGGAAGGCATTACTATTCTTACATCCCGTGACCATGTAGGGGCCACTCCAAATGGCATCAAACTTGGAATGCCTTCCTAGTTTTGCCTGATCTGCATCCCATTTCAGAACTAGGTCCCCTTCCTGGAAGGTCCTTGCTCTTGCTTTCTTATCAAACCATCTTTTTACCAAAGCTTGATCTTTCTCAATTGTTTGAACTACATGTTCTCTAATTTCTTCCAATTCCATCAACTCCGCATACCTGGCCTCCATTGGTTCGAACTCAGCTAACTCCAACTGCCTCATGAACTCCAATGCAGGCAGTTCTAATGATATAGGCAATACTGTCTCCTTCCCATAGACCAGCTGGTAGGGAGAATTCCCTGTAGACCTCTTTGGTGTTATTCTGTCAGCCCATAATGTTGATTTTAGCTTGGTATGCCATGTTCTTTGATTTTCATCTAGAGTCCTCCTGATGATTCTTAGCAAATTTTTGTTCGTGGACTCTGCCTGCCCATTACCCTGAGGGTAGTAATTTGAAGAGGTGCTCAAGTAGATTCCATTCTTGATAGCCCATTCTGTAATCTTGGAACCTATAAATGCCAATGCATTGTCTGATATGATAGTGGTCGGCACACCGAACCTGGTTACTATCCATTCATAAAAGTCTAGTATGTTAGACTCATTTGCCTCTTTGAGCGCTACTGCTTCAGTCCACTTGGTGAAATAGTCTGTTGCCGTGAGAATCCACTTGTGGCCTTGGCTTGAGTTTGGATTTATGACCCCAATGAAGTCCAATCCCCATTGCATAAATGGTTGGTCAACCAAAATCGCGTGTAATGGAAGTGTTGCTAGTCTTTATTTACCTGTGAAGAGTGCACATTTCTTACACTTTCTTATCCATGTATAGCAGTCACTGAACACTGTGGGCCAATAATACCCTGCCTTTATTATCTTGAGAGCTGTTACTCATGGGGCAAAATGTCCGCAAGAATCTCCATCGTGAAAATCTCGTAACACCCTCTCAATTTGACCTGTCCCAATGCACCTCAATAAAACTCCATTGATGTCTTTCTTGAACAGAACACCATCGACAAGCACATATGGAATAGCTTGTAATCTGAAGTATCTCCTTTTTGCTTTGTTCATTCCTGGACGGCATAGTCCTGTCTGTAGGAAGTGTATCATACTCTGAGTCCAACAAGGAGTGGGCACATCATCATTTTCTTGTTCCTGACTATCATGTAGTACCAAGACAGTCTCTTTTTCATCACCTGCTTCAACTTGTTGACTCAAGGCTAGTTGTTCGCATAGTCCTTTTCCACGTACCAGCTTAGTGACTTTAATCTCGATATCATATTCCATGACACGAGTGATCCATCCTGCACGTTTCTCATTCAGATCCTTGTTTAGAAGGAAATCCTTGACCCCTGCATGAGAGACCAATAATTGGATCTTGTTGTTTGAGACTAGGTGCTTGAATTTCTTTAAACTCCTGATCACTGCAAGGACGTGCTTTTCAATAAAAGAGTGCCTAGTTTCATATTCCCCCAAGCCTTGACTAAAGAAAGCAACCGGTTGTTCTAATCCTTCTTTATTTTGTTGTACCAGGATTGTAGAAATTGTGTTTCCACCACCGAAGGCATATAGCATGAAGTCCTTGGAGAAGTCTGGATTGACGAGGGTTGGAGCTTGACATATAGCCCTTTTTACTGCCTCAAAACTTGCCTTGCCTTCAGATGTCCACTTAAATGCCATGCTCTTCTTTAACATCAGCGTTATTGGCTTCAAGAGAGCTACAAAGTTTGGAACAAACCTGCGGACAAAATTGATCCTTCCTAAGAAGCTTTGAAGAGCCTTCTTGTGACTTGGCAATGGCAATGCTTGAATTGCTTCAACTCTTTCTGGGTCAATCGCCAACCCTTCCTTTGAAACAATATGCGCCTAGAAGTTTTCCTTCGTGAGCCAAGAATATGCATTTTTTGGGATTCAATGATACCCCAAATCTTCTACATCTCTAAAATACTTGCCTCAAATGGCAGAGGTGATCTGCTGCATTTTTAGAGAATACAGTGATGTCATCAAGATATATCAGAACTATTTTATTGATTAACCCCCTAAATGCCATATCCATTGCCCTTTGGAAAGTGGCTCCAGCATTTGATAGCTTAAATGGCATTTTCTTGTAGGCATAGGTCCCCCATTTAGTGGTGAAAGCCATCTTGAACTGGTCATCTTCTTTCACCATCACCTGATTATACCCTGAGTAGCCATCTAGGAGAGAGAATCTCTCTGAACCAGATACTACTTGCAATATTTGTTCCATTGAAGGGAGTGGGTAATGGTCCTTGAGAGATGCCCTATTGAGGTCTCGAAAGTCCACACATAACCTAATTTCTCCACTCTTCTTCCTGACCGGAACCAAGTTTGCAACCCAACTTGAGTGCTTGATTAGGAATATAATGCTTGCCTCTATTAGCTTGTTAAGCTCTTTCTTCATTAGAGGCTCGATGTGAGGGTTGACAGGTCTCTGTTTCTGCCTGATGGGCTTAGCATCTGAATCCAATTCTATGGTATGTTGTTGCAACTTCGGATCGAATCCTCTCAAGTCTTCATAGCTCCAAGCGAAGACATCTGGAAATTCTTGGCAAAGCTGTATGAAATCTGATTTCTCTTGCTCAGTGGCCACTTTACCAAATTGAAGTGTTTTGCCTTCCCCAACCAAAATTGGCCCTGAATCTTCCCTCTTGATCTGTATGTTAGCCTTTTCCTTACGAAACTGGTCGTTAGGGTTGAAGATAGACTCCAATGTTACTAAACCCTTAGGAAGCTTGTTTGTCCGTAGCTGCACTACTTGATCCCCATACTACTGCTCTAGTCTGTCCTGATTCCTAGCTGAGAATTCAGCCTCTTCTTGCAAGAAATTGATGATCTGTTGATCATTCTCAAAAACCTGCCAGCTAGTGTTATTATCTGGAACTGCTGGCCTTACAACCACATGGATATGTGGCTGCATTTTTTCTCTTCTGATGTTGTCAACCACATCAAAGGTTGCTCCAACTGCTGCGAGTCTGTCTGCAGCTTCATTTTTCTTCCTGGGTATGGACACAATGCTGAAAGCTTCGAAATCCTCAATGAGGTCCCATACCCTATTCTTGTAGCTTTTTAGCAGGTCATTCTTTGTAGCATGTTGTCCCCTAACTTGGTTGATGATTAGCTCGCTATCTCCAAACACCTACAAGTTCTTTATGCCCCTTTTCCTGGCCCAATGAAGTCCATGAATTAATGCCTCGTATTCAGCCGTGTTGTTTGAACAAGAAAACTGGAAACGAAAAGCTGAATAATATTTGATGTCTTGTGGTGAAATCAACATTGCACCACCTCCAGCACCTTGCCTGCTTCTCGAACCATCGAAGAATAGTTGCCAAAATTTGTTTTCATCCTTTTATTCAGGCTGAATGATGTCAGGAATGGGTGAATTTTCTTCGTGTACACAATATACGCCCAATTCAGCTTCTTCAACTTCCTTGTATGGGTCAAATTCATGACTCTTGCTTGCCCATTCATCCAACGTTAAATCAGGAATTCCCTCGACCTTAGTACCTGTCTCTAGATCATTTGGACACTCCTCCTAATAAAAAATTGAGCAATTTGCATTGATAGGACCTGGTACATGAGGCTCAATATGGAAATTGGCAATTGGTTCTGACCTGATTGTTGCTTTGGCCCCATACCTTGTCCTAAAAATCATGTGTGACCAATCTGCAGATAAATATCCACCAATTTTTGTAGTGAAGTCTCTTGATAGACACAACGCAAAGAATGGCAGGAGGTCAATCATAGACACATCTTGCAGAACTGTAACATTAGGACAGGCATGTAGCGTTAGGCTTAACCCCTTAATGACCCCAACTGTTCGAACTGTTGTTCCATCTAGCTGTACTACTCCTTTCAGCACCGGTTCATAGCTCAAACCAAGTTGGTCCGCTACTTGCTTCGGCATCACTGAACTACTTGCCCCTGAATCTATCATGCAGTTGTGTACCAAGTGGTTTCCAACGACCAACGACACATAGAATGGTGGAGGCTTCAAATTCTTGCTTGTCTGGCCCCCATCATGTTGCACTGCATTAGTGAGCACTTTCTCATGTCCCCGATGTGATGCATTTGGAGCAGACCAATTAGTCATGGCAGCTTGCAATAAATCTCATTGCCCTAGGATCGCCAGTGATTCCCACATGGAGATGTTCACATGTGTCTTCTTCATTTGATCGATGATGTTGAAAGGGAATGAATTATCCTTTTGCTGTCCCTTACTTGGTGCAACCTTTTCTGGAACTTGAACAGGTGCATGTGTTGCTACAACAGGTACCTTGGGCTGATTTTGCACATTTGGAGCTGCGTTTGGTCTACCGACCCCTTGTTGTGTAGGAGTGGTCTGAGAAACAACTGGATTACATGGTTGTCCCTCTTCCATGATTCTCTTCATTGACCATGTTTTGGTAGCCACGCCTTGAAAAGGTTGTTGGTTAACTCCACAGAAGTCTTCCGTTTGCCAATTTGCCAATGTGGTTTCTGTTGGAGGTCCATCTTGTTGTGTTTCTTGCTGCTGATTCTCGTCCTGGCTTGGTTCTCGAGGGACACCAATGGTCTGCACCATCAAGGCCTGATTTAGTGCACCATTGAAACATGCTGACTGATTGTGAGGCAGATTGCAAGGGTAACACCAGTCGTACTCCTGTGCCATGTTGTTTTGCATTGGAACCAAGGCTCTCGAGGACATCGTTGTATTTGGATCATACGGCTGAAATGGCCTGACAGCTTGAGGTTGTCCCTGGTTTTGGTTTTGATTTGCAGCCTGAGGTGGTGGTCTATTTTGTTGGTACGAGGGCCTAGCCTGGTACTGCGCTTGAGGCTGATATGGTCTGGCACTTTGAGCCTGTTGTCTTTTGATAGTCACTAGCTCATTTCCAAGGTTCTGCAGCTGTTTCATAACCTCTTGCAATTCCTTTGAAGTACTTGAAGGAGTGGACGCCTCATTATTGCTTTGATTTCTAGGAGTTGGAACGGGATTCAACTCTAGTGCTTGACTGGTTGTAGGATTTCCCATATCCGGATAGAGAGGCATTGGTGGCCTTGGTGCAAGCTTACCAGCTTGGATCAAACAGTTCTTTACTCTGATTGCTGTATCGTAGGCCCCTGGTAGTGTTGTTCCTCCCATTGATTGGATCATCATGGCTATGTCTGAATTTATAGCCTTTAAAAAATAAAGGAATGCTCCTTCGACAGTTGGCCTAACAGCTATTGGAATTCTGTCCCATGTCCGTTGGAACCTGAAGTTAAAATCTACCATTTGCTCGTTAGGAGCCCTTTTGATTGTTGTCAGCTGTTCCAATAAAGACAAATTATCTTCCCTTTCCCCAAACTGGCTGCAAAGAGCTGAACAAAGTTGGTTCCAATTTGTAATAGACCCTGTTGTAAGGCTCCTAAACCATTGTAAGGCCTTACCTTTGAAAGATGAAGCCAATAACTTTACTGCAACATCCATTTCATTTATTTCGTGGATTGCACATGCATTAGCAATATCCTGGATGTGATCAATAGGAGTAGTATGATTTTCACCCGTGAAGTAGGGGATATTCTTTAGTGCTGCAACTGGGATTTGATTCTGAGCATTTAGGGCAAGTGGACTACTGCCCGTGAAATTGACAAAGGGATTCGATGGTAGATGCGCCATTATGATTGGCCTAAGAACCCTGGTTGATGCAAGAAAAGGCCTACCAGGTGGAGGTGTAGACAAAGTCCTGGTAGGTGGGGATGGCGATCTTTGTGATCTTCTTCCTCTCCTTCCCCAACCTGGTGAAAGTTGCAAGTGGACAAATAGCCTTTCTTCTCGAGTATTAGACCTTGTCCGAATTCTTCTCATGTGCCTGGGTAACTTGTGCTGCTACACCGTTGAATTCAATCCCTTCGGAGTCGCCAGATGTGTTAGAGAACAAGCCTCTAAAAGGATGGATTTTGCCAAGTTACACACCAAACTTGACAATATTGAAAGTATAATTTAAACTTTGAAGGACCCAGAGGAGACAATCTTCAATACGGAATTCGGGCCTTGTTGTGCAGCTGCGGATCCCCGAAAGTACAGGAAGAACTCAAGTTATGCGATGCAACTCACAAAACCCGAACTGCTATGTGTCGAAACTTGGAACATGTCCGACATCCCTCAAAACCCGATTTCTTAGCTGTCGGGAATAGGACCATGTAATGCATCCCCCAAAACCTGAATTGTTGCTTTGATGTTCTCAGATCCCGAAAACCTGAAATCACTAAATACCCGAAATTTTGAAAATCAAAATATCAAAAAACTAAAGATAACCTTTTGAAGATTACCCTCAGATCTACCAACCGTTGAAATTTTGACCTGTTTTGAGCAAGATAAACCCTTGAAAAATGATTTCGGAGTTCAAGCTAGGAGGTGCAAAATTTGAAATTTGTAAAAAAATGCAATTTTTTTGTGCAAATTTCATGAAAAACTCCTTCAAATCTTGATGGAATGACCTCTTGGTCCCACCGGGCATGCCAAAACTGTTAGTGTCGAATCACAGCACCCCTGGGACTCCGCAACACGATCGTTTGAGACTCCCAGTGCGATTGCACAACATGGAGCTTTTCCCAAGTGTGGGACCTTGCGAAATTGGAAAAGCTCTCCGGATGAAGGCCGGCTCCTATTCCTCTGTTCAGATGCATGAATAAACGCAGAGGATTTACCAAAAACCTAATCTAACTTGCCAAGGAGACAGGGTAGAGAATGCATAAAAATAAAACCTAAGCTAAGGAGGTGATGCACCGAGGAATGAAGGACATATGTCTTGCCAATAAACACAAACCATAAAAAATGCAATGCAAGATATTATGCACAGATAGCCAAATTCACAATGAAAGATCCAAAGGACGCAAATAACGCGTAGAGGGTTGAGAAAAACATCCACAGATATGTATTAATTTTGCTCCAAAGGATGATACATCACTGCAAAAAACGCCAAGAGGCAAGGTTACATTGCAATTTCAAATGGGAAGGTCTTTTGCTCCACAAATCCACCTGCCAGGGAGAAGAAGGGAGGAGGCACAAAACAAAAATGTTCGACCTTGAAAAACAGCCCCCTCCTTACATTTTATATGAGAAAAATGAGGGAGAAGAGAAATTCGGAATTTCCCCCAACCACCTCCACATCCGCACCTAACTCGTCTCATTATCGCGGATTGTATTTCGAATCGGGTGTAGAAGAAGCCCTGGCATGTGTTTGATGTCTGTGCTTTCCCGAAACCCGCTTCCCACGTGATTCTGAGCTTTCCTTTGTGTCGGGGCGGAAGATGAACTTGCATGCGCATCGGGTTCGGAGGTGTGCTCGACATGCTTCTTTTCCATGTTTTCCCGACGTGCTTCCCCGACGCCGAGACCCGATTTCATTTGCGTTGGGTTTTGGAGATCCCCCGACATATTTCTTTGCTGTCGGGTTTCAGAGGCCCGCATACATATTTTCTTTTGCATGTTTCTCTGCCCTGTCTTTCCGCCTTGTTTTCCCAATCCTGAGACCCGCTTCTGCCCTGTGTCGGGTTTTGTGGCTCTTGCGGCATGCTTCCGCGCCATGCTCTTCCGCCCTGTCTTCCCGAATCCTCCGCCCGACTGGTTTTCGCGATTTTCCCTGGTGTCAGGCCGGAGAAGGAAAAAATATACAACACTACCTGTGCAATGTCTGGTCTTGTACAAACCATAACATACATGAGAATTCCAACTGTTGAAGCATATGGCACTCATGTCATGTATTTGACCTCCTCATGTGATGAAGGACACTGATCTTTACTCAATTTGAAGTGTCCAGCCATAGGTGTGCTAACAGGTTTTGCATTATGCATGTTGAACCTTTCTAACACCTTGTAGATATAATCCTCCTGAGATAAATACAATTTCTTGTTTTTCCTGTCTCTATGTATTTTCATGCCAAGGATTCTTTTTGCATCTCCCAAATCCTTCATTGCAAATGTGTGAGCTATCTTTCTCTTAAGCTCACCAATGTCCTGCATACTAGATCCTTCAATAAGCATATCATCCACATATAATAACAAAATAATATAGTTCCCTTTTTAAGCTTCTTGAAATAAACACAATGGTTAGATTCACATCTCAAGTAACCATGATCATGTATAAAACTATAAAACCTCATGTACCATTTCCTTAGAGCTTGCTTGAGCCTATATAGGCTCTTTTTCAACCTGTACACTAATTTCTCCTTACCCTTGACTTCATACCCAAGCGGCTGCTGCATATAAATTTCTTCATCCAAATCACCATGAAGGAAAGTTTTCTTCACATCTAGTTTCTCTAAATGAAAATCTTCTACTGCAACTAAACTCAATATAGTACGAATAGAAGTCATCTTAACAACAGGAGAAAATATTTCACCAAAGTCAATACCTTTTGTGCAAATCCCTTCACTACAAGCCTTTCCTTGTACCTTTTCTGTCCACCCTCTTCTTCCTTAATTCTATAAACCCACTTATTCTGTAATGTTCTCTTTCCTATTGGCAATTTAACCAAATCCCAAGTCTGGTTCTATTCCAAGGAGTTCATCTCCTCATCCATGCCATGCTCCCGCTGAACGTGAGTTTTATCCTGCATTGCTTCTTCAAAGCTTTCTGGTTCACCACTATCAGTCAATAATAGATAAAATAGAGAAGGAGAAAATATTTCTGGAAGTTTACTTACCCTTTGTGACCTTCTCACAAGAGTTTGGGGTACCAGAGGCTCAATCTGGACCTCCTAAACATTAATATCAACTTCTGATAGTGACCGACGCTGGTCAACATTAACCAACACCGGTTTGGATAATCGACACCGGTTCTAATCCTCTTTAACCAACATCGGTTTGGCTAATCGACGCCGATTCTGATCCTATGTAACCATCAGGGGTTCATCTGACTGATGCCGGTCAGGGCCTAACCAACCATGGTTACTATGTATTTTTGAAGGTGTTTCTTTAAAACCTAAGATTTCATTTTCATCAATAAACTTCTCAATTTTCTCATCCGTGGGTACCAACATTTGATCCTTGTACATTCTCTTTTCATTCCATTCAATATCATGACTCCTAACAATTTTAGAATTATCTAAATCCCAAAAATGAAAACTGAAATCACCAGATCCATAACCAATGAAAGAGTGCACCTTTTGGATTTTACATCCAACTTTTTTCTATTTTCTCTATCAATATGCACAAAAGCTTCTGAACCAAAAAATTTAAGAAAAGAAGGATCTACCTCTTTTCCAGTCCATGCTTCCTCTAGTATTTATCCATCTAGTGAACTTGAAGGGCCATAGTTAATCAAATAAACTGCTATATCAACTACTTTTTCCCAAAACTGCAAGGGCAATCCAGAATGTATCCTCATACTCCTAGCATGTTCCATGATTATCTTGTTCATTCTCTCTGCAACACCATTCTCCTATGGTGTTCTTGGAACCATTATTTCTCTACGTATCCCATTCACTGAACAATAATCATTGAAATCCTTGCTACAGTATTCACCACCATTGTCATATCTAAGGCACTTTAACTTAGAATTTGATTCATTCTCAACAAGGGCTTTCCATCTTTTAAAAGTTTCAAAAAAATCAGATTTGTGTTTAATACAATAAACCCATACCTTTCTTGTAGCATCATCAATGAAAGTAACATAATACTGGGATCCACCACGAGAAGCTACCTGAGCTGGTCCCCACACATATGAGTGTACAAGCTCCAATTTTTGTTCCTTCTTAGTTGCCCCAACTTTGAGAAATCTCACTCTCGTTTTCTTTCCAAAGATACAATGCTCACAGAAATCAAGATCTAAATCTTTCAAATCTGATAACTTACCCTTAGCCTTTAAGATCTACATTCCTTTTTGACTCATATGACCCAACTGATTATGCCACATGCATGCATCTGAATCTAAAGTAGATAATGTAGAAAAAGAATCAGTAATACAGGTAGATAAATATAACGTTCCTACCTTATTACCTCTTGCCATAACAAAAGCACCCTTGGTGACTTTCCAAGAGTCTCTTGTAAAAGTAACCATGCAACCAGATTCACCTAGTTGCCCTGCAGAAATAAGATTCCTCCTGAGGCTTGGCACATACCTCACATCTTTCAATATCCATGTATTTCCATTCTGCAATTTTAGATGAACTTCCCCTTTACCAGTAATACTGCAAGGTTCATCATCACCCAAATAAACATGCCCAAAATTACCCTGGACATAATTTATAAAATAACCCTTATTAGGGGTTGCATGGAAATAAGCTCCCGAATCTAAACCCATGACTCAATTCTACTATCTAAAGAAAGAATAAGAGCATCTTGCATTACCTCTAATGCAACAAGATTCACCTCTTTACCTTTGTCTAGTTGTTGGTTCTCTTTATCCTTTGACCAATAATATTTCTTTCCATGTCCTTTCTTTCCACATTTCCAACAAGTAATTCCCTTACTTCTTGATTTAGATATGCTATCCCTTGACTTTGATTTCCCATTACTCTTACTCTTGGATCTCTCCTTCTGCTTGCCCCTGCTTTCTACATTCAAAGCATTTCTAGATGAAGTTTCCTCTATACCTTTCCTATGAATTTCTTCATTCAAGATTATATTAACCACATCATCAAACTTCAAAATATTATTAGCAGATGTTGTATTACTAACAGCCATTACCAAGTTGTCCCAACTATCAGGCAAAGAACATAAGAATAAAAGTTCTTTTACTTCATCATCAAATGGTATTGAAATTGATTTTAATTGATTTACAATAGATCAGAAATCATTCAAATGACTAGAGACAGATTCACCTTCATGCATCTTAGAACTAAAAAGTTTTTTCGTCAAATAAACTTTATTTGAAGCACTAGGTTTTCATATAAATTAGCAAGAGATTTCATTAAGTCTACCGTAGAAGTCGTTTCTGTATTATTGGAAGCCATGGATGTTGCCAAGATCTATCTTATAAATCCCAAAACATTTATGTCAAGAATCTTCCATTCTTCACCAGTCATCTTCGTAGGTCTAGACTTCTCATCCAACGGTAAATACAAATCTCTTTGATACAAATAATCCTCAATCTGCATCTTCTATAATTGATAATTTCGGCTGTCAAACTTCTCTACCTTGTATTTATTATCTTTTTTCATTGTTGTAGCTCCCACTTAATCAGAAAACCCTCTGTGAGTAAATCTATCAACACAAAAACCCTCAAACAAAGCTCTGATGCCAGTTGTTGGGGTTAGCACACTGGTTGTACATATAATATATCAGATCTAAGCATACATGCAAATAAACCTGAAGAATTATACAAAACAAGATACATAAATTAACACTAGATTTAACGTGGTTCACCCAGTGTGGGTTACGTCCACCAAGAAATAAGCCAATCTATTATCCAAAGCTTTGATAAGATATACAATGAAGATTTACAATCTTCTACTCTTCTCAGATGTTCAGTACTTTCTTCCTTCAAGCTTTTTTTTAATTCTTCACTAAGAATTCTCTCTCACAATTATTTTCAAAATAATTAGTATCTCTCTCTTCTAACCCTAACTTTCTAGCTTATAAACACCTTACACAAACTTAGGGCACTTAGCCATGCAATTACAATCAATAGATATTATTTAATACTAAAATTAGATATAATTCTCGTGAGATAAACAAAAACACTCACACAAAGGTAATCAATGTCCGGTTAGCACTAACCAAGGTTGGTTCCTAATTTCATGACCGATTTCATTCATAGGTGACCGATGTTTGTTTGTTCATAAGCGATGCCAGTTACTGTGTTTTCCAGCAAGTTGATATAACATGCTAAACGGAAGTAATTGAGCTCCACATATCAACAAATGGGTAGCTTGGTGAAGTCTTGAAATGAGGACTCAATTTGAACCGCTTGTATCGTGGTTTTGAGTTTTTTATGAACAACATCTTCTTCTTGACTAGATATTCAGATTCAAATCATGTAGGCTTAACATTGATGATAGAAAATCCACTTTGAGATTTGTCTGTCTTTGTGGGATCTGGACTAATATCATGGGGAAGCTATTAAAACAACACATTGGTTTCTCATTCTTCCATAAAATTCTACAGTATCGTTATGTAGCGCAGAAGCTGTCTGTGAAGTGAATTGGCTATGTCACATACTAGAAGGAATTGGAGTACCACAGGATTCTAAACCAACCACCATGTATGTTGACAATGAAGGTGTTCTCAAACCTGTTCACAATCCAATTTTTCACAAGATAACAAAAGCACATTAAGGTACTCAGTTCATTTCATACATGCGCATGTGTTTAAGCACAACATCTAGCATGTTTCAATTTTGTCAAATTAGTTGAACAATGACACAGATATCTTCACGAAGTCACTTACATGTGACAAGTTCAAGTTGTTCATAGAATTCCTCTTCTCATCCCTTGAGACAATGCTAACAATTAAGGGGGGAATGTTAGGTTAATTATTATTTACCTATATATTAATTATGCATTCCATATTAATTAATTTATTTAATTGTTTATATGGTTATATTGTTAATTATAAACCATATTATTTGTTTTTATGTCAAACATTAGGGGTAAGGACATTGTTATATTGTTATTATATTATTATTTGCTTCCCCAAATGTATCTATTGGAAGCTTATGTAAACAGGAATATTGTTATACATGTACAACTTAGTTTCTTGTTTGTCTTCAGATGTACAATACCTATAAGTATTGTATCTCATTCATATGTAACTTGGTTGATTGAGTTTAATACATTTTATCAGGCTTCCATCCCTATGTTGCTCAATCTACAGGTTTTGAGTTCTTTTTCTTTCTTAAAATGGTATTTCAACTCTCTTGATTTGACAAAGGGTTAAGAACCACTTATGGCTTGATGAAAGGATGTTGAAGTGATTTTGATGACGACATTGGTTAGTGTCAACAAATATATCCAAAATTGCACTTACGCATATATCCAAGTTTGATTGATATTGTATATAGTGATAGAATCTCATATGAGGACAAAAGTCATTCTGTTAATTTACCAAGGTGATAAAAGACCAAGGTCAAATGGATACCATAGAGATAAATGTCACAAAATTCACAAAATAGATCTAGCCAAAATATCATCGAAGAGATGAAAATGGTGGAAGACTTGCAGAGAAATAGCAAGAAGGGGAAGAAAGAACATCCATGTGTATCCAATACCTGATTTCAATGTTTGGTCTTTGTACCTTTTGATTTTTTATAATGTTTTAATGTTATTCTCATTTTTTGTATTTTTGATTCTTTTATGATTTTTTCTTAGATTTTTTTGCATGGTTTGGAAAGTTGGGACCAATCAATGTCAATTTGAAGTGATAAGATCCAACAACAATGTTCAGAAATTTCTTTGATAAGGGAGAGTAGGATATTTGTCTTATCAAGGGTCATATTATCTCCAATCTTGATGATCATAATGAGATCATACTCAAGAAATGGATGTGATTTATCTTGAAACATAGATTTCATATGTACGGATCTTAAGTTCCCTATCCAGAGGTTTATGCACTTTGCACCATACTTGATGGTTACATTGGTGTGAATTATTGAATTTAGTTTGAATTTTAACCTTATGATTAGTTTACATTATTGTAAGATTTGGAGATCTAGGAATTTTTGATCTCAGCTTGATGAAGAAACCGTTTTGGGTTTCTTATAAGATAATGTGTGAATAAGTCTTATCCTGAGAAGTGGGATTAGAAAGTGGAACCATTTATGTTTTATGTTAGGAATGGTAGAGATGATGGCAGGCTTTCCACTATTATTTATAGAAGGATGATATGATGAACGAGGAGGATGTGGTCCAAGAATTTAATAGGATGGGCTACTAGGAGGTGAGCCACGTATTAAATATGGAAGGCTACTAAGATGTGGCCCTAAATTGGAAGAAAAAGGGCTACCCTGAGATAAAACAAAAATAGAAGATAAATGGGGGCTACGAGGGCGTGGCCCAAGTATAGAAGATAATGGCCTGCTAGGATGTGTCCCATAGATAGAAGATGAATAACTAACTCAAAGGTGTCTCAATAAACAAAAGATGGCAGACTAATAGGATGTGGTCTAATAATATAAGATAACGGGTTACTAGGAGGTGACCCAAGTATAGAAGATGATGGGCTAGCAAGAGGTGACCGTATAATAGAAGATGACGGGATACTTAGTAGAGACCCACACATAGAATAAAAAATGAAGGTCTACTAGGAGGTGGCCCACATACAGAATAGGTGAAAGCTACTTGAAGATGATAGAAAAAGATCATAGGTATGAAGAGGTGGAGTTCCAAGGTGTGATTGTGACTAAGGAATGATTGATGTGTAAAGAATCATTGGGCAATGAGAATATGGGCCATGGATATATGTTAGACTCAGGCAATTTCATTATGTAAAATGAAGAATGTGAAGATGGAGGAACAAGATAAGGATCACTTTTAATGATTTGAATATCTTACATGGTCTCTTGAAAAACTAAATCAACCTCTTCCCCAAAATACGTGAAACATACAGATGTCTAAAGAGAAACCTTGCTCATGGTCTTCTATAGGAATGTCATCATGTAACCCCATGAATTATTTAATCGCTTCTTCATTTTGAAAGAAATTGATTGGTATGGAATATCTTTTCTTTTGTGACCATAGTAGGTTGATTAGAAGAAAGGGTTCCCCCTATTGTGGGAGATTTAGAAGATGCGATTGATGTCCTAGATGAAATGGAAGGTTTCACCTTAATTTTTGAATAAAGTGTTTGGATTGCATAAACTTGGATCTTAGCACATCATTTCAAATTGTAAGAATGGTTTTCATGGATGAAAAATGAGGGTCCTTATGAAGAAATGGAAGAATATGACTTAGGCATGATCAAAATGACTTCGAGGAATCAAAATAGTAATTGGCTTTTAAATCTGATCAAAAGAATGATGACTCATGAGACGAAGTAGAATTCGATTAAGACATCTTATGAGTGGAAGAATATAGAATAATGGTTTAGATTATGATTATACCAGTTCTCAAATAAAAAGTATTGCTTTATCATGTCAACAGTTAGTCATTTTTGAAGTAGTTGTTTAGGTGAATGCCAAGATTAAATGGACTCATATTCATCATTGAAATTCTTCAAAGGAAGGAAGTTCCATGTCTTAGGCAGTCTATAGCAGAAACCAACATTCCTACAGAGCAACAGGGAGGATCTCGACTTAGGAATCTTTATTGAATAATAGTTTCGATTCAAGAAGCATCATAAGATTGAGAGGAGATTTTTTGAATAGTTTCAATTAGAAGAATAAGATGATTCTATGAGAAGAATCAGAAGAATAATTTAGATTAGATCCTTCATAAAAACACTAAGAGGTATCAACAAGAATAATGGATTCTTGGAAGTTTCAGAATCATACTCTCGACTATGAGACAAAGGTGGGGAACAGTATTAACCCATTGGTTTTTCTAGATTGAGGAAATAACCAAATTTTGTCGTGATGAGAATATTTTGATGTTACTCCCATCCTAAACCTTTTCCTAAGATATTATGCATTAGAATGTGACAAAACCTGTGATATTCATTCACTTGTTGGCATTTTTAGGATACAAATGCCTAGACCTAGAAGTGTTATTAAAGAAGGGATTGAACTTACATGAATCTCTTCCATTTTGAATTGATGAAGCATAATAGCATCTAACTAGACATTTGGAAGATACAGGGATGCTCATGATTGATGAAATAAGGTTTAAGGTTAAAATAGACATTGTAATGACACAATTTGACATCTAACAATGATTGGAAAACAAGTTTTGTTAGTATCAAAATTATTGATCAAAATTATATCAACACAAGGCTAAAAAGGTTTCATTTAAGACAGTGTTTCAAGTATAAAATAGACCTAAGTAACATGTGTTACAATTGATCACCTAGGTCATAAAAGTAATGTAATAATGGTGAATCAATAGGTTAAATAATTTTCCTAGAATACAATTTTTTAAGATATATAACTATGTAAGGAATAATACATGTCAAGTTTTGGTAACTAATCACTCAACAATGAAGAGACTCACCGAACTATGCAAATGATTGATAAGTTCAATATGGTAGTTTGACACAAGATGTTCAACTAGAACATCAATACTTACCATTCACAGTTTGCATTCTAATATTGCAACCTAGTCATGTAAGTATTAATACAAAATTGGGGACTGATGTGATTTCAAATCAAAGGTATCCGTGTATAATACTCTTTAGATACAAATGAGGCAACTAAGATCTAAAAAAATGGAGGTTAGCCAAGTATGAACAATGCGACAGTATCACCTAGATACGTTTAACCAAGACTTTAATAAAATCTAAGGTAAATTAGCATTGAAATGGTATTGGTGACGAATGAAACTTAAAACTGTAACATGGACTCTCTCCAAGGTTGAGGTAACAAGGTTTTGACTCCAAGATTACAGTTAACAACGCCAAGAGATATACTAAGGACATTATTTTTGATTTGGTCAAGTTGGCTCTAAGAAGAAATGGCTTCCTATTGTTTCTCTCAACTAGGTGTCATAATTTACCTCTACAAGCTTGGTTTTCCAAGGAGGTCACACTGAATAAACCTTGGAGTATCCCAAATTTACTTTACCACCTTTGATATAATGAGAAATAAATGTGTTTAGTTGTATTTTCACTGGGGGTCGCAATAAAGATAACTATCACGCTAAATCTCACAAGTGTGTACTATTCAAGTTGTAAGTAAAGTTCTTTCCATTTCCTCCACAAGGTTTCCTTTTGCATGTGGACTAATTTGGGGTTTCTAAGAGCATCCCTCTTGTTATCTTAAGGCTTATTCCAAAGGGTAGTTTTTCCTATTTCAAAAACGATGAGTTGTAGCTCTTAATTTAAACTTGTATATATAGTTTGTTGATTGATGAATGTGGCATGTTCTTTATATTTTGGATTTAATGTGGCTTTATCATACGCCATTTAAAAACCTACATCAAACCGTATTAGTATTTTTTTTTTTAGATTCTCCTTTCTTCAACAAGTGTATTTAGGTCCTGCATACAAAGTATTACTAGTTTTCTAAATGATCAAGTCATCATAAAAAGAGGGATAAAAATGTTGTTTATCCTAATTCTCTAAGATTATCCCAATACACAAGAGGAAGAGCATACGCAAAGAGAAATCCAAATAGTTAGAAAATAATGTCAAGATATCCTACAAAAACTTAAATGCACAATCTCATTCATTTTTATCCAAATTGAAGTTCCTTCCCTTCACAAGAAGTTTTAATGAAATGTTCTTGAAAAGCATGAAAAATGTGTTAGGATTATTTATCATTCCCAAGATCGCCTAGAAGGTACGAGGGAAGATCATACATGATCCTAACCTCATATTTATGAAAAATGCAAAATTCATTAACGTAACCAAAGACAAATGTAACAAAAATATAATGATCAAATATACCTATGCAAATCAATAGTGTTCAATCCTTTATAAAATCCTACGTGCAAGATGTTAGAAAATAAAAGGGATCAAAAAATTTCAAAGCATTTAGACATGGTAGACAATGTACTACCCATGCACCTATCAATAAAGCACAACTCATAACATTTTATGTAAGTAAAAATCACTTATGCCCTTATTGGCATATTTCCATTTCCTAGTTCAGTGTTGATACCTTTCAAAATGGACAAGATAACAAATGGAGGTAAGCATGTGTTCATGTTTTGGAGCAGAAGTTGCATGGCCTCTGGAAGATATGTGGATATGTACACATTATCAAAGTATGTGTGCTCAAAAATAAGTCAAGCATATGTGCACACCTATGTAAGCATATGTGTAACCCTAACAACGTATCTATGCCCTATTTTAACATATAGATGCGTGTTTCTTGAGCATATGTGCGCCCCGTTTTTAACACATGCACATACCTTTTTTAGAACCAACACACCCTTGATAAAAAAATAGTCAACTAAGCATGATGCTGGACAAGGATGTGTATGCATACCCCCTTAGAGCGTATGCACCTGCTTTAGAGCGTATGCATGCCTTCTTCCTATAGATCAATTTCTAAAAAAAAGGGATTTTTTACAAAAAATGTAAAATCTCAATGCACTTGGTCTTTTTAGTCCAAATCTTGACAACACTTTATGTCCTTTGATCTTGCAAAATGATGACATGGTTAGAAAACCTAATTAATTCCAAAGCTTGAAATCTAGTCTAAGAAACCCTATGTTTAATAAAAAGTGCAAAAGATGGTAAGTTAAATGTACTGCATGAAACAAATCTTGGAATAAAAGACAAAGCACAAGGGATTAGTATGCACCTGAAGTAGATTAACTATGAAAATTATAACTAAGTCTATCATAAAACATCAATATGAGAGCTTAATGAGATAAAATTTTACAATAATGCATCAATACAAACTAACATTTCTATGTTACTCTCTACTTCTCATATATTGCTTGAATTAAAGATGAACCTAGTTAGATCCTAAGAAATCATTTTTGTCTGTTGTTTTCTCCAAGTGGTGATATGATATCCCTCTAAAATGGTTACAATGACTATCTCTATATATACTCCTACTAACCCAATATTAGAGGATTAGATGTAAGATGGAGAAGTTAGTGCAATGAGGAATGTCTCAAAATCAAATGCTTCCAGCTTTAGCTAATTCAAATGAGATGTTTGCTAAAGTCTCAAAGTGTGTAAGATGTTCTTATATGATAATCAAGGTGTAAAGTTGAAAGGGAGATCATTAGCCTTGTATTTATAGGATTACTTTTGAGAAAGTTAGAGAATCCTAGTGCATGTGGGACAAAAGGGTAAAGCCAAAATAGACTTTTTACAAGTCAATGCACTTTTTGATTAGATTAGGAGATAATTAATCTGTTAGGATTAATTAAGAATCCCAAGTAGGCTTAGGGAGATTTGTGGGAGCATCTAGACGAGGTTTTGATGGATTTTGGAAGTTCTAGAAGTGGTATTTAGCCAATAAGAATGTTTATTGGTTAAATACAAGATTAGAGGCTTAATTAAACTATACTTAGTTAATTAAGAGGATTATCACTAATCAAAATGTCGTTAGTTGGCATCCTGAGTGAATTAGAAGCATAGTTAGATAATGAAGTGTTGTAATTTGAATGGAGTGAGAGGAAGTGACAATAGTTAGTGCAATTTAAGTGTTAAATTGCATAAGTGGATTTTAGGTGTTTATAAAGAGTGTAGAGAAGAAACAACTTTCCATATGCATTGCACCTTACATGTTAATACAGTGGATATTTATATAAGTTAGGCTCGCGATGAACATTTGTGCTCCAGTGTGTACTTGAACATGCGCGTGAAGCTATAATGGAGGAAGCTCATGGTGGAATTAGAGGAGGACATTATGTAGGTAATGTTACTGCGCACAAGATTTTGTTGGCTGGCCTTTGGTGGGAAACACTATATAAGGATTATAAAAAGCATGTTAGGGTGTGTGATCATTTTCACCACCTTGGGAAGCCTGGGCATAGGGATGAAATGCCTTTGAGACTGATAGCGAGTGTAGAACCTTTTGAGAAATGAGGAATTGAACTTTGTAGGGCCTATTTCCCCACCAATACAAAGGAATGAATCGCGCTATATTATTAAATGTATAGATTATCTGACCAGGTGGGCAGTTTTAACGCAATGCCTACAAAGGATTGCACGGAAAACTACAACAAGGTTTTTATGGGGAATACATTATCAGCAGGTATGGATGTTTGTTGATCCTTGACAAGTGATAGGGGCACACACTTTTGAATGAGAATATCATAATATTATTGGCAGAATTTATGGTGGCACATCATAATAACAACACCTATCACCCACATGTCAATGGTACTGTTGAGGCTTTCAACAAGATATTGGGACATACATTGATGAAGATCTGTGATGTTGGAAGGAAATACTAGGATGATAAAATCTCTGTTGTACTTTGGGCATATAGGACAAACTTACAAACAATTGAACAAAGACACACCCTTTCAATTGGTGTTTAGCATGGAGCCTGTTTTACCAGTGGAATTTATGTTACCCTCCCTGCGTATTGTGCACGTAGGAGAACTGGATGATGAAAAATCACTTGAAGAGAGTATAGATAAACTGATGTAGTTGGATGAGAGGCGCACCATCACATGTTGGAGCCAGAAGATAGAAAAGGCTAGGAAGAAGGCATGACATGATAGCACATTAAAGAATAAGAAGTTTGAAGTTGGATAAATGGTTCTTATTTATGACTCCAAGTTTTTGCGCCACCCTGGGAAATTGAAGGTGCATTGGTTGGGACCATATGTGGTGACATATATACTTGATTCAAGCACTTTTCAGTTGCAAGTGCTAGATGGAACATGGTTTCCCTGGTTATTTCAATGGGAGTAGGCTGAAGCCCTACTATAAATAAGTCTTCTTGGTGTTTGTAATAAGGCAGTGGTGCCATTTAGATTAGGTTTCCCTTTAATGCATTTTACTTTATATGTGTTTCCTTACATTGTTGCTATGCTTTGTCAATTTAGTTCAATGTTTTGTTGTAATAAGCATGTTTACATGCCAATAGTTGATTACTATCTATTGAATTCATGCACAGAGGACCACACATACTTTTAGTGTGGGGTGAATCAGAAATAATAAGTGGTTGGTGCTATGTTATTGATTGGTGTGTGCAGAGAAAAAGAAACAGTGCTCAAATTGAAGGTGTTTGAGGAAAAATTTCTCAAATTAGAGACCACACGTAGATGAATGGAAACATAGTGTAATGCAAGGTAGGAAACAACATGGGGAACTACTTGATATAAGGCATAGTGGATAGGTACTTTGGCATAGGGAAGCGTGTGAAAGGAGGTTTGTGGCCAAGAAGTAGTGGCATGTCTAGAAGGTTACAACTGGGGGCACAGAAGAATACGAAGTGACGCACGGAAGAGTGAAAGGGTGGAGTTAATGTCGTGCATATGGTGGTAGTTGGAAGCAATTAATGTGGGAAAATAGGAAATTTTTTGAACACAAATGTTATAAAGGGGGAGCATGCAAACTTAATTCTTACCTTGCATCCTTGTATTTTTGAGTTGCAAAGAATGACAAAGTGTAGTGCAAAGAGTGATTGATTGAATGAAAAACTAGGTAGATTTAAGACACAGCATTGACAAAGCTCCACAGAGAAGGGTGTTTGAGCATGGTGGGTGTGTAAGGAAGGAAGGTTTTCACATGGTTAGGGTTTCAACAGAGACATATTTACAGCTAGGGCACGATGATATTTGAAGAGGAAGAGGAAATCAAGATGTACAAAGGTAAGATAGTGTAAATATTACAATTTTCATAGCACGATACCAGATTAAGAGAAACAATGGCACCAAAGAGAGCTTAGAACATTGAGAAGAGACCAAGGAATCACCACATGAGTGGTTTGCAGAAATGCAATACCCATAAGAGGTTATTAAAGGAGATCATGGACATCACAGCTAACAAAATGTAAAATAAGTGATTTTAATCATCACACAGAGGCCACATGGAAGGACATAAAACAAGAGACAGTTTTGAGGAAAAACAGGTGGACTGTAGATGGGCAATGAGTATTGGACAACTTGATTTATAAACTACTTGAAAGTGTGGGGTTATGTAGTTGTTCGAGTTTTCATTCTTTGGGAATCCCGAGCACCTATACCAGTGGCTCATGTCACAAGTTCATGAAGATTTCTTTTATTTCACAGGAAGAAGGATGTGAATAACAATGAAATTAATTGGAAAAAGTTATGGGGTTGTGCAACTCTGGAATAGAGATTGCAGGAGACCTATTAGATGATGATGGAGTAGAAGCAAACTTCCACACTTAAGTATCAAAAGGGAGGTTGAGCTTTCAATGTTGAGAAAATAGAGGATTTGGCTACAAGGGTAGTGGACGACATGACTTGTTAGCTATAAACTTGGAGCCTTGGAGAGGTGGAAGGAAGTAAACAAGCACTAGTTGTACATAGCACACAAAATGGAAAACAAAACATATTATAACATTAAGCTATGTTGTACAGAGGGTATAGTGGAGGAGGTGCATGTCCAAGAGGACAAAGGTGAGAAAATAACTTGGGGTGCCATTTTGTTGTTAATTGTGTTTAGTGAAATCGGTGTGCCTGATGGGCCAAGGGATAAGATGTGGGTATATCCCAGAGAAAACAAGTCACCTGCAAGGAATTTTGTGAGCTTCACATGCCAAGGCACTATAACAAGAACTTATAAGTAAACACAGAGAAGTGGTACAAGAGGTTGCGACGATGCATTTGAAGAAGAATGACACATCCCGTGGGAATTTCCCAGTGTACTGAAGGGGAAAGAAGAGTTCACGGCCTATCTGCACTTCTGCCTGGGGCATTTTTACATGAAGACTAGTGAAAAGATCCCTTGGTGTAAGTTTCCTTTCTCCTTTACTTCTTGTTACTTCAAGGATTCATGTGAACAGGTTACATAATGTGCGTAAATTGCAATTCGATGCTGATAAGGTAGATGCAAATATCCACATTCTATGTAAAACATATGTCTACCCCAATAAGGAGGCATATGTAGAGACAATGGAGTCTGACAATATTGACATCACTCCAGAGGTCATGGTTGTAGGGTAGATTGAGCCCGCACATGTATATGTGTATTTAAGGCCGAGGTTTAAGGAAGGAAAGATTATTAAAGGTGAGGACTTATCACTCCCAGGCCCTTCAAAAGGTAAATAGACTATGGGCATGAGGAGGCCACTTGAAAGTACATCTCCAAAATAGGGAAGGAAGAAACAAAAGGGATTGGATAATGTTCTTAAACAATAATTAGAAAAGGAGGACAATACTACATTAGATCATGGTAGAAGGAAACTACACAGGGGGAGGAAGACTACAGAAGTGGGTGCAGGTACTTCTCAGCCTCTAAGGAGATCACCACGTGTAATGCCTATTAAAAAGGATGAAGAAGAAAGAAAGAAAAGGCACAGGTATATGCTGGTAAAGGAAAGTGATGAGGATAATTCCTCACATGGAAGCACGCACAAAGATGTTTCCACACCTAGCTTAGAGATGTGAGAAGATGAAGATATAGGTGGTGAGAAACCATTGTTTGATGTAGACATCCCTAGTGTAAGTATGCATGGGCCTGAAGAAGAAAGCTATTTGTTGGTGGAGATACAAGATTGAAGACAATGTTGTGCACCTGACCAGGGGACCTGAGGGTGAAGATGGAGAAGAAAAGGAAGGTGCTGGAACATAGGAGCATACAGGTGAGCATGCCAGTGAGCACAAGGAAGAGGAGATGGTGCAAACACAGAACCTTGGGTACATTAATGACCCCATGAAGATTATATGCACAAGGTTCCAGAGCACTCTTTCCACGGGACAATTATATGGATGGGAATTGATGGACCAGAGATGTGACCATGTGCACCAGGAAAAATTTATCATGGAATATGCAAACTCATGTAGATGGTCCTTGAATTTTATGTGTGTGAGGATTCATGTGCCTCGAGGAGAATAAAGAAGGCTCCACATTCTAGGTATGTGACCATCAAGCCTACGGTGTTATCTGATGAACAAACAAGCAATGCCTTAATAAAGATAGTCTGTAGAGGTCGCACGTAGAAATGTTGACAAGGTGGCCACCTTGATAATTTTGTTAAAGGATAGGAAGGATAATGATGAAGAAATTGAGCACCTAAAGGAGGACAAGGAAAGGGTAGAAAAGAAAGTGAAGGTTTGCCTCGAGATGGCCGAGGAATTGGGAGATGAAATTCTCATGCCATGACCATAGTATAAGGAGCATGTAGATGGTACTTTTCCTTTAGCCTTACATTATTTATAGAGCTTGGTGCACTTGTTATTGAATGAAGGAACAAAACACGTGTGGCCCAAGTATAGAGGAGGTAACAACAATGAAAGAGAAAATTGTTGTGGTTTCAAGAGACAAAATGAATGCACAAATAACAGCGCAAAATAGTTGAATATGATGTCATTCTTGATACATTAGGGATAAATTGAAGACGGAAAATTTGGCATTTAGAATGTGTGAAGAGCCTGAAAACATCATTAAGACAAGGACATTAGAGGAAGAAAATGTAGTCCCTGTGGTAAAGAACAATGACATTTTGGGGTGTGAGGAGAGACTCGCGTTACTAGCATAGAAGTGTGATGCACTTAAAGTAGCTAGGGACCCTCATAATGACAAGATCAAAGAATTAGGGAAGTTAATGGCGTGCATCATATGGATGTTATGGATGGTATGGTATCAGGATTGGAGAATGTACTCAGGGTGTTGAAGAAATAAAGGATAAGACATGACTTTAGATGAAATGGATGTTGTACTTGGTGACATCCCTGCTAAATCCAAGAAGGGACTTAGTGATTCAGAGGAGTTAGAAGGACATTAAGAATGAGTACCCTGAGTTGTTGATACCTATACCAGATTAGCATGTTTGTTGTTGAGATATTTTATTATTCTTTCATTCTTTTTGTAAATTTGTTGTTATACTTAATTTTGTTCTTTGAAGATGTACATTGATTAACCTCATTTCTAAGGGAGGAATGCTATTAGTGTGGGGTAATGTTTTCTATAGGTGATATATTGACTAAGTATAAAATAGTGAATGAGGATAGGGAGTGCAGGAAGAGGGTGTGTGGATAGGCACTAAATTTTGACAGAGTTATGCGCCCTGAATATTCGCACCTAGAAAGATAGAGTTTGGTACTTAACCCCTTTTGCATGCAATCAAGCTGGAGTTAAACGTGGAGTGATGAACACACATTGGATGAAGATAGAATACTTGTGGATGAAGCAATGACTATTTTTGGAGCACGTAGAAGATCAAACATTCATGCGAAGTTTGAGCTAATAATAGGATTAGATCTAGAGTTAATTATAGATAATCTATTATTAGGCGAATCTTGCATGCTTCCTTAGTTTATTTTGTAGTGGCGCATGACTATTATTAGCATGTAGCCTATTTTGAGAATGCATGAGTAATGAAGGGAAAGTTCCCCACTACTTGTGTGTATATAAATATATGTGTGTGTGTGTGTGTGTGTGTGTGTGTGTGTGTATATCGAGAAAAAGTTATGTTGTGGTGTATTTGTGCACATGACTTTGTGATGGTACTTGTAATGTATTCATCTATTGTCTTTTGATGGATTACATAAGATATTTGTGGAGGATATTGATTGTTGATATCTGCTAGTTTATTGTAGACATCTTGATCCTTGTTTCCTCATTATGCACTATGGTTGGTGTATTTGAGCACATGAATTTCTGATAGTAATTGTATGGTATAAAAGCTATTGTTCGGGGTTTTGATGGATTAATATAATGTATATTTGTGGATGGATAATGGTTGTTGATGTCTTTATTACTGGTTACTACATGGTAAAAACTAATCTTGATCCTTGTTTGATTCATTATACACTATGGTTGTGATCTAGTTCATGTTATGCTTTACCTTTAATTTCTGTGTTGCGCGTCAACAAACTTTTTATGGATATGGAATACATGTGTGATCATGTTAATGCCTTGAAAAAACTGGTATAAAAAAGAGGGACCTGGTACCTTTGCGCGCTTTGGGGGTGAGCACTTAGATATGTCTGAGTGATGGGCCAACGCGTCTAGGGTTTGTTTAAGAAAAATAGACTACATTAGATTAACGTAAATCATGACTAGATTAATTAATTACTAGATGAAATTAATTACTATATGAGATTAATTACTAGATTACAAAGTCTAAAAACACAAAAACCATATACAAAGATACAAACTAACTTAAGAATCTAAATGCTAAGTTTAATTCTAACCACTTGAACGATTATGAACCTAATTGAAATTTATATTTGAATCTAAATATGCCAAAACATAAACCTAAGCTTACGAACTTAGATAACATAGATGGGAATTATCTTAAGTTTAAGTTAGGCAGCTATGTGAAATTTCACGAAATCCTAAGAAATAAAATTAAAACTAACAAACCTAAACCTAAAATGGGCTCAGGTTATCTTGGTTCATTATGTTGGGTGCGATGGGTGTTGGCAGTGTTGTTTGGGAAGGGAGGGCTCGCTGACAGGACTATGGGGAATTATTAGTGGAATGTCCAGATTCGCAATACAATATGATTAACATATGAAATTAGAGTGAATTGAAAATGGGGGTGCGAGTCCCACGAGGCGTGCCAAAATGTGTGCAATGGAAAATAATAGTAAAGAGAAGATAAACTAAACACAAACAAACCTCTTGTCTATCCTCCAAAGCAAACCTCAAATAATATCATAGAAACCTTTTGGGCTTGTGTGGTCTTGTAGAATGTGGATGCTCCTAATTTGATTTGATCTCCAAACAAATTTACAAATGCCTACGAGCTTGGATCATAAGGATGCAATTGACAAATTAGTATAAGTGGGATGCAATTCTACTCAAAGCTCTAATGATTGTTTTTACAAAGGGGATGGTTGTATTTATAGCTAAAAGTAGAGCCATGGAGGGTGGGACCCTAAGGAAGTGGAGTTAAAATTGGGTTGATAGGTTGAGTTCCAAGTTGAGTCAACTAGGGAATGGGGAAGTGGTTGTTGACTAGGGGAAAATAGGTGCATTTCCTCAATTAAGTAAATGTTACATTGTGCAACATAATCAATTAATCATTTATTTAATAAATGTTAATTAACTTAGGTAAAGTGTACTATATACTAATTTAAGTAATCTAAAGGGGGGCGAATGTTTCCTGATTAATTAATTAGATTAATCAATCGCAAAGGGGTTGAACTAGGAAGTGAAACTAGAATAGTATTGGGAACTAGTATAATTTTTGGGATAAACTTGAGTCTTAGTGGTGCAAGTCCTTGTTCTATTACTTTTATGTTTCTTGATTTATCCTTTGATTTATGACCTTATTTTATGTTTGTTTATGATTTTATGTTGTTGCGAATATCTCTAGCCTTTTCCATTGTTTATTCTATTTTTTGCTAATTTGTGTCCAAGGCCTTGCAGATTGGTTAGAACTATGGTACAGTCTTAACTGAAATGTATGGTCCTTAACAATTTTTCAGGTTTACGCCCCTTTCTTCCCACTGGGTCTCTTTGACATTATTTCTCCTTCACATCTTATGTTTTTGGTTGGCTTTACATGCCACTAAGATTTTGGTCTCATCATTCAAGATCTACATACATAAAGCTTGCCAAAAACATGATTTAATTTAATGATTTTGTGAAGATTTTAGTGTCCATAATGTGCTAACAGGGTCTTAATTCGAATTTAAAAAGTCTATAAATACATAGGTGTATTTAAAGAAAGAACACCACCTTAAATTTTAAAGGAATAATTGATTGAATATATAAAAGAAGAATATATTCTATTTTTGAAATATCCCCATACCAAAGTCCAAATCAATCATTTATAAATTCAATGCAGCTAATACTAGTTGTTGCATGCATCCAAACATAAGGTTTGAGACACATACATACACATGAATGATTGTTGAATTGCATCAAGCACTACTTGCATTTTTGTTAAATCATAAGGGGCTTGGTAATAACAGAGGGATAACAAAGGTCCTCATTAACATCCCCCATTTTATGGGTTTGCAAGGAGTTGAGTGTGGATTAGGATTTCCACAAAAGAGATTGATTTCCTAATAATACATGAAAATTTTGAGACAATGAGATATGGTTTTGTAGTTAGGGCACAAATAACACGTTCACAAAGTCAAATTCATCCATGTAAGAAATTTCCATTTTTCTTAAGATTCTCGTGTTTTTTGTACCCCACAAATTTGGTCAGTTCTCTATAAAAATGGTCTTTAGGTTTGATAGTCCTAATTGTTTCGAGGGAGTTGTTCATCTCGACTCTAGACTTATAATGCTGAAAATTATCATTGACAATTACATTTTTAACTCAATTACAACACAATCATATATTTACGTTCAATTGAAAATTTTCACGAACAACATTTTTTAATCAAATTTTATAAGATTTTTTACTCGTGTATTTAAACCATTCTCAAGATGAACGCCTTGAATAAACATTAACTTAAGAATATCAATTTTCATAGCAGGAAAAACACCTTTTTTTAAAGGCTTCCCATAATCTTTCCCTATCAACAAAGGTTTTAAAGAGTATAGTGCCTCACCTATAACTACTTTTTACCACCTAGTCTTTGTATAAAATAACATACAAACACCGTTAAAATATGAAATACTAAGTATAAAAAGCAAATGTCTCATCATCAGTTTAGCAAACGAAGCACAGCGTGTCAAACTTAAAAGAGTGGAAATTGAGAAGCCTAAACCGACCGCATGCGGCACACCACATCAAAACGTGAATCATGCCACTGCCACCATTTATTAAAAAACCAAAGACTTTTCAAAATCCTCACAGCACTCATCTCTATAATATCTATAATATAAAATGTTTTGGACAAATATATCAACGTTATGTTGTGCCCACTTTGTCGGTTTAATAAAATCTGTTCACACCTGGTGAAGAAGATAAGCATTGAATAATAACCAGTTCAATAAAAAAGGGTTAAAATGCCGGCAAACAATCAACTCAAAGCCCACGGTAAAACATCAGCCCACAGTTTTAGTTGTAGTTTTAGTTTTAGTTTTAGTTTTTTTTCCATGTCTTGTCCCTGTCCACCAAAACACAATGACTTGTTTCTTCTACTCCGGATCTCCTGGATCTCCTCCTCTCTTGGTACTCTGCTGGATCTTTTCTTTTTTCTGGGTACTGTACGTACTGTACCTCTCTTTCTTCTTTACCAAGGCGAAGAAACTGTTGCGGCTGTCTGCTGCTGTGTTTTCTTCCATATCAAATTTAGCATAAGGGAAACAGACTTGTTTGGATATGACCATGAATATGGTGGGCACAAGTGCAGTGCAGAGGCTTTATCAGCTCTGTCAAGAGACGTTCTCACATGGAGAAGAGGTGCCTCCACAGCCTGCAATTGACAGAATGACATCTCTTCTTGGTATTTATTATTATTCTCTGCCTTGATTTTCATTGCAATTCTTGTCTCAATAAACCCTCTTCTTCAAATATGCTAATTCTTTTTCCTTCAAATTCCAAACCTAATCAACAACATTCTCGTTTTCCCTTGCATGAGGTTGGTTAGAATTTCAATGGAGTTTTCCATTAATTTTACAATGGCAGTTTTGTTTTATATTCATTGAACCAACGAATGATAAATTTTAACAATGAATGATAGATTTTAACAACATCTACCAGATTGAAATAGTGGTATTTGATTAGGATGTCATTATAAGTAGGGCAGTGTGGAGACAAAATGACTTTGTGTCATTCTAGTTTCCACCACCCAAAAATACAAAAAAAAAAAATTAACTAGATTTTTAAGACTTTTGTCCGTCTCTAAGTTTTACATGATGTGAACTAGTTCATAACAAATCTATCAACATTTCCGCCAAACCACCTGATTTCTACTCTTATATAAACTTTTCAATCATTATCACTGTTATTTGACAAAAATAATTTATTTTCTCAAAACATGTAATGGTCCTTTAACAAATAAAACAGTACAGTAGTATAACCGAGTGATATAACCAGTTTCTGTGTTTTTTACAGTACCACGGAATGATATAACCAATTTCATAAATATGGTCATGCCTAAGTAATGATTTTGTCTAGGACAAAAAATTACAAACCAAACTTGCGTTCAGGAGTTAAATTTGACCACCACTTATACCTATTAAACAATTTTTAGGTGACGTTTATTTTCAAATATTGCCCTATAAAATAGTTTTAATTTTATACTATTAATAAAATGTTATAAAGATTATTGTACATATATTTTAACCATTTTGATATATATTAGTATATTTTAGGAGTGACGGTTAATTAAGATGCAATTATGTGTGATGGTTGATTCAAATATTTACAAGTATTTTACGACTACAATCATAAAAAAACATCTAAACGGCCGTCAAATTTAACCCATACTTGCATCTGAAGTATTTCCTGGCCTCACTTTCACATTTAGTGGCGCACTGGTTTAAACTCTAAACAACACAACAAAACTCTTGAACGGTTCATGTATAAACAGTAAGAAATTGTCAACTCATCAATTGTTTAAGTTCTTTCCTGTACACCCAACTCAAACAGATTGATGCTGAATTTTGAGTTAAAATTGAGTAGTGGATCTGTTTTGTAATTTGAATCGGACCTTTGCAGGGAAAAAACCCTAATGCAATAATTTCAAATTATATCTAAGATTCAGTTGCTGAGGACCCAGATGGTGTTTTTGAAGTTTTTGTTTGTTAAGTTTTTCTAATTTCAAACTAGATCTTGATCTATAGGCGGAGATAATAAACATCCATTCTTTTGTAACTGCACCGTATATAATTATGTATGACAATTAAATTTAAGAATGAGTAGAATTCTTCTGTAGTCACTGCATGAAATTGTTTTAGTCTGAAATTTTGGATCTTAACATTAGATCCATTAACTTTCTTTAAGATGGGTTCAATTAATAGATAATGATAAACAGATTTCATAAGTAACTTGTGTATTAATCATTTTCAATCCAAAAAGAAAAAAATCATACGAATAATCTTAACTTTTATAGAAGTGTGTCAGAGTGAAAGTTGGCATGAACCTAAAGTTAGCCCACACAAGTGCAGAATTATTGGGAGAAGTGGGTTTTGGTGTTGGAAGGACAGTGCAGAATTTATGCTGATGAAATTGTATGGATGTGAGTGGATTGACAGACACAATTAGGACCTGTAGATGTTGGCCTTGACCATGCTGCAATAATGGAAATAGAGCAGCAGAGCAACAGTTCCTCTTATTTCGGACCCACCAGGAGGCAAAGACACCACACACGTCCAACATCAAGATCTCGATCACAATCCACGCCGCTTGTTACATATATTCAAATTTTATGAGTGCCCCACTTTCTCAGTAAGTAATCAACATCCATCCAGACCATGCCACCACATTTAATGTAAACTTTATTAATAAGTTCCTTTTACATTTATATAAGTTTAAAGTGAACAAGATTCTGACTAATGTAACTTATAATTTGTTGTCTGATGCAGATAGGATTGTTTTGCCTGCCAACGTCAGCTGTTATCCCACTACATAATCATCCTCAAATGACAGTTTTCAGCAAGATTTTGTATGGTTCCATGCACATCAGATCTTATGATTGGCTCGATCCTCAGCCAACCATTTCCTTCCAACATCCTTACCCATTTGACTGTAAGCCACTTTGTTTATCACTCAATGTGTTATCCTATAGTACTAACCTTTAAACACCACGTAGTTCAGTTGAGTCAAAGTAGGGTAAATTTTAAGATCTACCTTAAAAAATCATAGATATTGCTTGGCAATTTTTTAAAAATGACTTTTAAAATTTTGGCAAATGCTATTGAGTGAAAAGAAATGCTGTCAGCTGGTAGCAACTGTCAGCCGGTAGCATAATGGTGTTAATTGGTAGTAAACTGTAGTCGGTAGCATAATGTCGTTTTGCCTAAGTGTCATGCAGGTTTGCAGTATTGGCTAAATTTAACTTTTTGAAATAACTTCCCTAAAAATAGTTGTGGTGCAGTGGTAGGTGGCCAAACTAGCATGGTGCAAGTCCCGTGTTCAATTTTGGCTGGGTCCATCACGAACGTGCGTAAAATGTTACCACCCGACAATATTATGTTACCGGTGGTAGGATAATGCTACCGGCCATAAGGCATAATGGTGTCGACCAATAACAAATTTCTTTTTTATGTACGCGATTTGGTTATTACTATAAACGCTAGGGCAAAACCAATTGAAAAAAATTAAGTTGTACCTAAAAAATTAGGCGAAATAACAAGCGACGTAACACCATAAAATTAGCCAAATCCAAATTTCAAAAACCCAAATATTTGTGAATTAACGAAGATTCGCCACTAAAATTTACACTAAATCAAAGTTGAACACACCAACTTTTTATAACATTTACTTGAGGTGAGGTAAAGAGTTGGTGGCTTCACTGGTAACTCAAATAGAGGCACCAATTGTTCATCACATTTCTATGTGGTGGCATAAACACGTTAGGAAGCCCCTATTCCATCATGCACTTTTTGATTTATGGTCAATCTGTTGACCCCTCAATCAGAGTGGGATTATTATATAGGTAACTATACATTATGTTGTTATCTATATAATAATCGGTTTTGACTGTGGGTCAATGGACTGCCCAAAATGCCAACTTGTAGGTGGGTTCAGCATTGGACAGGCTGAACGTGCCAGTTTCATGACGAGTTTTCACTAAAGCATTGTAAACCAAATTACACCAGTGTCTCCGAGAACCAACCTGGTTAATGAAACTTATACAAAGCTTTATTTAAGCATATCAAAAATATAATTTAAGCACCACCCAATTTTTGTTTTTGAAGTGCAATTTCATGTTGGTGTTGCAGTGAAGTTAGCAAGAGTAATGGTGGGACACTGATTTCAGAAGCCCCTGCGAGGCATCTGTGTTATACCCAACAAGCGGAGGCAATATACATTCATTCACAAGCAATATCATCTTGTGCGGTGCTGGATGTACTTTCTCCACCATATTCAGGGAACCCCTCTTAACTATCGTGAATATCCTTATCCAGGCGTTCCTGGTGAGCACATTGACAGTTTTCATGGCATTCATTTGATTCCCAATCACAGCATGCAATCCATAATAAAAGGAGTTTTTGATAAACCGTGTTTCTTTTTTTTCTAAATATTCTACAGGAAAATGGAAGACGGAGTTGGTGAAGAGTGTGTGTGGTTAGAAGAGATAGAAATGCCGAGAAATTTTTTTCATGAGACCGCAACAATACAGAGGTCCGATAATTGATGTTATTTGACATTACAATCAGTTCAAATTTCTTTCTTTTGTAGTTTCCTGATCACACATTACTCTTAATTGATGAATTAAAATGTTTGAGCTCTATATCACATGATGGCATTCTCAAGAATCCGTTCCAAATAGGTTTGCTCATTTTTTTTTCGGATTTAAGATAATGGCCATATTTTAATTAACAAAAGAGTTTTGCGAGTGTTTTTGCTCTTCAAGTTTGGTGGTGGGTGTTGTGTATATATTAAGAATCTGATGGTTTATAGATGTAATTAAGAACAAGGCTATAATATGGCAAAACCCCTGATGAAGTTGTTTAAAATTGCACATGCAGAAATGTGTAGAAAATATGGAAATCTATGCAAGCAAGAATATTTGTTTCACAGCCAATGCCTCAAAAGTATGTGGTTTTCATGGAGTGTAATGATTGCATGATATGCAAAAAAAAAAAAAAAAAATTGTTTTAAAAGGCATTAATAAAATTCAAGCAAATGCAATTAGAATGTGTGAAGCTAGACTCCATAGTATGTAATAGCATCCATCAAGCTACACTAAGATTTGAGTTCTAGATGGAAAAAAGGGAGAATTAATCAAAGTATGTATTTTTTTAATATATAAAAAAATGAGTAATTGAATGTAAGAAGCAAAAAGCAACTATGACAATTTAGAAATGGAAGGATGTAATGAATATATCTACCATATCCAAATGGTCCAAAAATAAAAGTGAGCATATGCAAAAACAAGTAAAATATTAGAGATACTTTTTAAGTATGAAAATCCATGTTCACATAAACTCTAAGTAAATCATTGAAGATCACCAACGTGAGCATAAGAAATTTGATGCAACGAGAAAACATCTATGTTAAGTTTTCATTTATGCCTTATTAAGGGACATGTTGCTAGTCACAAAAGTATAGTGTTTAGGGGAATATATTCCTAGAAAGTAACATGAAGTTTTGGAGAAGACCGTATTGAAAAGAAACAATGGAAGAGAACATGGGTAAAAATCATGACAGATAGAAGCAATTTATTTTTAATTTTTTAATTGTAGTTGTTTAATGTGTTATTTATGGACATAGTGAGAAAAAAAACAATGCATATATTTCTCCTCTGTTTGAATTTGAGTATAATACTACAATTTCTTGTGTAAAAGCTAAAATGAAGCTTCTTTTGAACATTGGTTTTTTATTTCCCTGAAGCTTGAGGATTTTGAACAGACCCAACTCAATAGAATGTAGTTTATTTAAAAACCCCAAAGCATCTAGGGGCTTGGATTTCTATTTTAGATAGCATCTTAGAGCTTAATCATTTTATGGTTTCATATATACCCACTTTAAAACATGATTGTAATGATAAATAATTATTTTTAAGTGTTTTTGTTGTTATTAATAATGTTCATTACATTTCTCCAACGAGGGAGGTGGAAGAGGATCCTCATGATGGAGAGATGGGAGACATGGATCACTAGGATCCTCGGTAGGTAGGTGAGGATAAGATTGATCCTCCTATTCTTGAAACATGAACCAAAAACTCAAATGTCGTACTCCGAGAATATGAAGATCCTTTCTTTTTGGGAGGGGTCCAAATATAAGAAATATTTGGTAGGATAAAATATCCATCCCACAAGTATGAAGAGCAGGATGATAGATGGAAACCTGACATCAAATAGAAAAACCAAAATCCAAGAGAATGATTCAACCTAGTGACAAAGTAACAAGGAATAGAAGGTTAAAAAAAGTTCTATATCCATATCTATATACTCTAATAGCTGTTATCATTCCTACAGTCGAGTCCTAGACTAAATGTTGAATTTTTGCTAACCCATTTGGTATTTGTGGCGAATTGGTTCATTTGGGTCTTTGGCTAGTTTTGACCCTATTATATGTCTATTTTTTTTCTAAAATGTATTTATTAAATCTATTAGATTAGGTATTTACCTTAGCTCATGTTCACTTACGTACTTTATTTACCTTTATTATATTTATCCTCACCCAATTATATGTGTGGATATTTCTTTTATCTTATTTAGATATTAGGGGGATATTATGTAGTTAGGTATAGCTCTTTCCTTGATCTATGGTATTGACTAGATCCTTAATGTCTAGTTCTTTCTTAAATCTTTGGTCTTGACTAGTTCTTTGATGACTAGTTATTTCCTTGATTTAGGGCTTGATCTATGACCTTGACCGGTTCTTAGATTGTTATTCCTTGCCTATATAAGAAAGGCCCATTCTCATTGTATTTCATTGAGTTCCATAATAATATATGACATTGTTGCTCATTTGTTTGAAAATGTTTTATGTAAAGTTATTATGGCGAATTGCTTTTATCTTATTGATCATAAGTTCTTGGCTTGGTACGATTTGGTTATCGTTCCTTTTAAAATATTTTAGATCATGTAAAAGGTTATGGGGATCTTTCAAAACCCTTATCCATTTACCCTTATAAAAAATACTAATTACATAAAAAACATTAGTAGATACATGTATTAAAATTAAAGTTTATTTTATTGTGAAGGCTCCTGACATTTGTTTCCAGGAAGCTTGTAACTTAATCACTTAAGGATTTCATACATACCTTAGTATAGGATCTCAATGATCAAGAACTTCAATATTTATACAAAAAATGGCTTATTTATAACCATGTATGGAACATGTGGTTGGGTTTTTTTAAGGCTCTTATATTTTGGTTTCAAGATATTTGGAATGCAGTCATTTAGGATTTCATTAAGTAAAAATTATACTTAATATAGTGTTTTTGGGCCTTTCTAAAGATATGATTTACCATGCCCACAATATTGTAAGTGTTTATGCATCCAAATTTGTAACAATTCTTGCAATAATAACAAAATTGTACTATGTATGCCTCGATCTAGCATAAAATCATTCAGGATTATCTTATTTGATGGTGGTTGTGTATTTTTGGTAAGTTCTTATCTACCATGTCTCTTATTAGTTGGTGTGAAATCAAGGACTTTGTGAATTAGGTTTAGAAAATGGGTTCTAATTCTAGGTTAATATGGTGGGAGAATGTTCGTTGCTTTTGCATTTTTGAAACTATAATAACCTCATTGCATATATTATTTTTCATTTGTGTATTTTAAAGGGGTAATATTTTACTCATTTTCCTTGACCAAGAAGTATCACTTCTATTGAAGTGACTTGTGGCTTGCAACTGCCCTCATCCATTAGGGCATTGTTTACCCAATGTCAAATATAGTAAATTTTTAGTGTAGAATTTTAGACCACTGTGAAGTGAAGTATATCAAGAAGCTCAAAGTAATTTAGACAAATTTTTGATGAACTATTCCAGCCCATATTTTTCATGTTTAGTATAGGCCCTTGAAATAGTAAAGATGGTTTTCATTAAAATACAAGTATTTATCAAAGAAAGAAGAATGCTCTCGGTAAAAGGTAAGCAATCTAATGCAAACATGTATAATGGACTTGCACAATGTATGAGTAACCTAAATACAAAATTTAAAAATAAAATAATTTATAAAATTGAAAGCACTTTCCAATCTACTGCACTAAAAGAACTTTAATTCGATAATATATTGTGATTAATATCAAACATGCATCAAAATACCTTTATAGACTAATATTTGAATTTATAGAGTAATATTTGAATTTCCAGTCTCTATACTTTTGTATTTTGGAAAGTCTTCAAGGTCAAATGAAAGATGCTATATGGTGTGTAACCCTAAACCAACTATTCCAATTTTAGTTTGGACAATATAAAACCAAGTATTAACATGTTTCGTTAACAAAGTAATTGCATATTAAAAGACTATTTAATTGCATATTAAAAGACTATTTATAGGTTTCCTTAACAAAGTAGTTAAATATTTCAAGACTATCAAATTCTAAGAATGATATTCCATGGTGTCATAGTGCATTGTTTCAAAAGAATAGTCACAAAAATCTACTTTATTGAAAACCATTATTTTCCCAAGTGTTTTACAAATTTCAACAAAGTTATATCAAGTTTCAACATTCTTTTCTTCCTTGTATTAACAATTTATAGGGCATACAAAGATGCATAGAAGAATACCAATTCGAACCATGTTAAACCTTTGTGGTAGAACTTGCATCAGTATCTACACCAAGCTCCACACATAGATTACCAAAAGGATATTCACCAAGATTATTATAAACAAGCATAAACAATTCAATATCAATAGACACATCATGAATTCAAAAGACTCGCAAAAAACAATGTTATTACTATGTACACTAGCAATGTTTCCTTGTAATGGTTCGAGAAATCCTACAAAGGAAGAAAATCTACTTTACAGTTAATATTAAAGAAGGGTATTGAAAATAAGTTTGTAGCAATAAAAAAAGACAATAAAATTTACACTCTGTGCAGAAGGCATTCAAGGAGTGGACATTACTGTAGCAGTTGCATACACAATGAATAAGAAAGAAATTAATTCCACAACACATAGGCATACAAAAATATAGACTTACACACACCATGAATTGTAGTTAATTCTCTTGTTTCAGAAAATGACAGAGTACGTTTGAGATTAAGTGGGCGAGCAACATTGCTAGAAAAAGTCCCTCTTCATAAGACCACTTACCTACTTACTTTACTCTATTAACTCTTTCCCTCCCCATGTGTCCACCTCCTTCCCACCTCTTACCTCCTCTCCTTCCCTTATTATATGTCCATGTTCCATGTGTACCGTTTGCTTTGCAGAGATATAGTGACTGCTTCAAAGATCTTGTAGGTAGGGTTCCAATTGCCTATTTTGACATTCAATATCTACCACTGCTCTATTATATATTTTCACCGAAGTTTGTTGGAGGACAACATCGTTTCCATCTATAATTCATAATTATGAACATAAACGGTAAGTTTTGGGTGCTATGCAAGCAATGTTCAATATCATAGAATGCAACCTAACAATTCAGACATAAGGAATTTGGTATTCAACAAATGTTTATGGCTCAACATTAATAGTTATCTACAAAATTCTCTAAAATTTATCATACTCCTGAAGAATTTTTAGAACTATGAAATATATCTACTATTCATTAAGCATTAATACATATCCATGACAATAGGAAAGAAATTTACTTCACTAGTTTCTACTCATTCTTAACATATATTTATTTTTATTATAGAAAATTCATAAAACCTTAAGAAAATGTTACAATCTAATTAGAAACAAGATAAATGTGTTTACTTAAATTCAAATATTTGTTTATTGACACAAACAATGTGGCATATTAGAGGACTTTTAGAAATATGAAATATATCTAGCATTCATTAAGAATGAGTACTTTTCCATGACAATAGGAAAGAACATTATTTATGTAGTTATATGGAACATGTATTTATTTATATTAATAGAAAATTTGTAAAGCCTTAGAAAATGTTATAAGCTAACTAGAAATAAGAAAAATAATTTTACTTTTGACATAAACAATGTGTCATATTTGAGAGAATGGAAATTAAGAAATTGTACAAATATCAAATATATATAGTATTCATTAAAGGCATTAGTTACAAATAATAATTTAAATTCAAATATTTGTTTATTGACATAAACAATATGTCATATTCGAGAGGACTTATATGAAAATTAAGAAATTTTAGAAATATGAAATTTATCTAGTATTCATTAAGCATTAGTACTTGTAGATTTACTTAAGTAGTTAATGAGTAGTTTCTACTTGTTCATAACATATATTTATTTTTACTAATAGAAAATTTGTAAACTAAAGAAATTTAAATTCATAAACCTTTAAGAAAATGTTACAATCTAACTAGAATTAAGAATATTTTTTGTCCTTAGATTTGAATACTTGTTTATAACACATAAACATTAGGTTAAAAATTACATGTAGCATGTGGCTAGTTATAATTGGATAATATAAAATTAATAATGAAAAAGTTAGTCATATTAATTAGATAATATAAAATTAATAATACAAAAATTAGTCGTAAATTTGCAAACAAATAATAGTAACAACTATGGCCCACGGTCAAAAGAAATAGATGAAAACAAAAAATTCATATAGAAAGGGAATGCAAGGAATGCAAGTGTTGAAGTTGGACTTTGATTAGAAAATCCTGCAAAAATTAATATTTTTTGTAACATAATAAAGTGTAGACATGAAAAATTTGAGTGTAGATGCATATGGTACTATATTTTCCTAGCCTCAATTTGAAGTCTCAAAGACAGACTTTAACTTGGGTGTTTGTTTCTAAGAATGTATGTGAATATATGTGGCATGTGCGCAACCTATGCATGCTAGCTCCACTTATTGTTGGCATCATAGGTTGGTGGAAAATGTATTCCATAATTATATTGACAAGAATTCATGTAAAAAATCAAAATGATAAACATTTTATGTGAAAAAGAATGGGAAAAATGAAATTTAGCTACAAAACTTTATTAGAGGTATACCATTGTTATTTCTAATGGGAGCTAACATGCATAGAATTTTCTCTTCAAAAAGTATTTGTTTTACATACCTTATTTTTTTATCTTATAGTAGCACTCAAAAGAATGGTGGAGATATTCTTACAGAGTCAATGGAGTTAACTCATGATAATGTTGTGAAATTAATATCATGGTTTCTCTACATCTCCAATATTTATGGTTACTTTAGGAAAAGTAAATAGTTGGGACTTATGTATGGTAAGCACCCAATCCATTTTTTAGTGGAACTTGTTTATGATTACCTCTTATTACATGCAATATTGGAACCAATCTTGGGAATTGCTTGGGTCCCAAGTTGCACTCAGTATAGTTTTCAAATTTGACTATTACACACATTGACAAGTTGGGTGGTTTTGAGCCATCGATATAGACAATGTTTTGTATAATGCCATGAACACCATTTACCAATCTTGCATCAATGTTAACATTGAATAATAACTTAACATATTGACCAATACATAAATGGAATTCATTGTCCAATTGGTCATCATCGACATCTTCTAATCCTAATAACTTTGTATATTCAACAATGCTTCTTACATCATGGGCTAGATAGATATTTAAGAATCTTCTTGTTATGTAGTTTAACTATTTTGTTTGTTGAATACAAGTGAATTGCTAAATCACTGAGAAAAGACCATTTATCTTGGATCATTCATGTGTTTATCTGCTTCAGTACAGTTTCCCAATCATCAAAATTAGGGTCTACATAATTTCTAATGTTTGTCAACATTGTTTGGAAGATGAGTTGTTCAAGAGAATTTCCATGTTGATGGAATATTATGTCCTAGGTAACAATAATGTTGAAGGTATCCTAGATTCTTCTCCCAAATGTGTTTCTTAAAACACTTGTAAATTGTACATGTGTAAGTCAAGATAAATGTTAAGAATTTATAAATTTAATATATGAAAAACCATTCATATTTAATAAATGTGAAATTTTTGGAGGGTACAACTATGATGCAAACTTACTGACATAAAGAGTGATGTCCTTTATAGGTGGTAGCTAAGCAAGATCACCAACAAGAATCATTGAATGAAACCAAATTATTTATTGTATGTGCTAGAAATGCTTGTTGGATTCGATCATTAATATATTTAAACATGTTGGGCTCTATAAAACCCATCTCATCAATGAGAATGTAACATATGCATCCTCACTTATATCTTGAAACGTGGTGACAAATTTTCCTTTTTAATATTAGAAATTTCTAATCAGGAGTCTAAGACCTGATATGTATTGTTTTAGCATGTATGTTAAAAACAACAAATTCTATAGGAATAAGGAGAAATGACAGGATTTTTCCATCTATTGAGTGAGATCTAACACATTTCTACTACATTTGATGAGATATGATTTACCAGTTCCAAGTTGTTCCTTAGATAATCATTTTTAGTGGCTCTTGATCCCCTACATAATCCCAATGACCTACTACCATTATCATATGCGATATGTTGATTTTTAGATAAAATTACTATCGGGAAAAAGGATCCTTGGGTGGCATTACCTATTGGCGGTGAGGAACAAATTTTTCCTATAAAATGTACAAATCACTTTTGTAATGTTGATGGAAAATCATTTTGGTCCCAATCATGGTCTAAGTCATAGTCTTGATGATCGATTAGTTCAATATTAGACAATTACATATCATTATGGGGAACCAATCTAGACAATACCTCCCACTCATGCATGTCTGTAGTACTTGCATGTGGGTTATCCTGAAGGTTATTATCATCTTCATTTCTATATATAGATGAAGTATGTATGTGATTAATTTTCCATGCATGGTATGTGCCTTTTATATATTCCTAAGTGCATGAATTATTTCTTCATTTGTGCTTCCTATATCAACAAAAAGTATTAAAATGGTTTATATAGTAAAATATCACTCCAACAAAATTCCACATATTCCTCTGATTATTTATCAAGAATGGAAAAATAATCTTGGCCATACATAAACTATAAATGGTTGTTTTCTCATTTTCCATTATTCTTTCTTACAACGCACAAAGTATGACCATGATTTGACAACATATAACATTTCCATATGTTCTAATTGTGAAGGAAAATGTATATAAACTTGTATAAAAATCTAATATGATCAATCATCCTCAAAGTTTACTTTGACAGACCTATAGAATTTTCAACGAAAACCGAGAGTCAAAAACTTTGTACTGCATTCCACAAGTAGTAGTTTCAATAGCATATGAAATGATTCTTATGCACCTATATCACTCTCTATAACTATGTCTATAATATATATTTTAATAAGAACAAAATGTTGGATCTTGGGAATGGTTTGTAGCTGCAACCCACATTTACATATCGTTATAGCTCTCTAAAAATTTCTCTACTTTTACAACATACTTTATATTTATGTAATTCAAAACCGAATGGTGAGAAAGTATGGGTTGACAATATATGTTTTATCTCAATAATGAAATCATGTAAGGATTGTATAAATTGATTCTATCATCATTGTGTGCAGGGAAGATATTTTTGTGTTCATATTCCTCTATGAACAATTTTGATTCTGTTTGTAATTTTCACAACGCTTTGTGATGACAAACATTTATAGATTTCCTTTTTCATAGGCATGTGTCCAAAGTGAATTTGGTATGTCATTAAACATGATTACAAATTTCAACATAATCATGTATTGGATCATATTTTAAATTTTTTGATGCGTCCATCAAATAAGGTTCATCATCAATCGATCTAAAAAATTGGTTATTCCTTTGGTGCTCTTCTTGACGGTTCCATGCATTAATAAAACCATCATAAAATATTTTTCCTTTGTGACTTGTGAGGGATCGTTCTAGTCTATATTTTCAACATATCGAGATTGCTCGAACCAAATGGCCATATGTTTATGTAGTAATGAGAAATATTTCGACCGTTCCTACAAAATATGGATGGAAATAATATTTAAATTTAATTAAATAGTAGGAGGCATATATGATTTTTTTTGCATCCAATATATTATACTACAATACATTGAACGTATTATATATTACATGCATGTAGAAAAGATATAACATACCTTTCCCAAATGTCTCTTGTACCAAAGTGGTTGATGTCAATGAAAATCTTGAAGTATTGGTGCGTATACATAGAAACAATATGTGGATGTGTACTAATATTTATGTTCCTCAATTGGTAATAATTCATACCATTATTTGGGGGGTGAGTTAGGAATGACTTGATTTAGGTATCGTCATTTGCTATCAACTATACTTACATAATGAAGAATGTTGGGGAACCTAGTTGTGTAATCATGTTTATCAATTCATTTTTGCATGTTCTCCAATATTATGTAGTCCCTCTAATATTTTCTATGCATTGCATCATTTATTCTAGAATCTTATCATCTGATATCTCTCAATGATGTAGGTATAGATCTTTGATAGCAGTAAGCATATTGTCACCTACCTGTTTTTCACAAATAATGAGGTAGAGGATTATCTTTGATGCCTCGTTATAAGGTTCAAAAAAGCATATCAGAATCTTGGATGAATACCAATTTTTTTTCATGGTATCTTATTAAAATTCGAAAATATTCATAGATGGCCATTTTATAATTCAAGGATTCAACCATTCTATTGTTCCATTTAGAAACAATGTAGGAAATGCCCTGCCAAAACAATCCTTTTATATCATATTCAACAATTGGAGGGAAAAAAAAAAGAGGGATAATCAATTCTATCAATTTCCCCTTACCCTTCATTTTCATTTATCTTCCTTACTTATTCTATTTAACAATGTATAATTTCCATTCTGACTACAAAAAGGGATGATTGATGGCGATATTCTTCAATTTTCGCATATATAAGGTATTCAATATGTTAATATCCATTATAATTGTCTTATTTATGTTGGATTCCACTAAATGGAGGTTTTGAGATATCTATATTTTATCTTTAGGTAGTTCTTAAATTGTGGCAGTACATAATTCGACATTTATGTACTATTTATCATACGTTATTTTATATGGGAGATAATCCAATAGGTGTGATCTATTTTCCAAAAAAATAGTGTAACTTTGATTGAGATCCATTTCTTCTAATAATCAAAATATTAATATCTTGAACACGCCAAGGAAGATATGTGGCAATTGAAGTCATGTCTTATGGAAAAATTATAGTATGTCCCTTACACTTGTATTGAACACCTCGTGTATGGGTAAACTACATTATTGGATTGACAAGGGAAATAAGCATCACCTCAACTTGTGTAAAAACTTGTAGAATGTATAGTTATATACTGAGGTCTATATTATTTTATGATGAGAAATAATGACCATTTCATTATGAGTACAATCTTGTATAAATTGGTCCCATACTTGTTAGTTTGACTTTGATCCCAAGATACACCTCTTTATAAAAAGTACACACTTTCATGTTTTCTAGTTTATCCAATATTTGGTGAAAGTTCTTCTGAATTAACATATTTTGTCCACATAATATTACTCATGAATGTGAATTATTTGGTAAATAATAAGTACTATTAGTTATAATGGGATTTTTTATTTTAGAAAACCTTCTAGTAAGAGTAGGAAATTCAAGAAAGTCATTGGAGTTAGAAGGGATCGTTTGCAACCTTATGAAATTGTGGATTTTGTTTTTCCAAATTTTTAAGGACCAACATCATTTCAATGAGCGTATGGAGGATTGAATTTTTGTTGGCATATGTATTTGCATTTGTATTTATTAGTAATTATTGTTATATTATTAATGGTGTGTTTCTGCTAGATAGTTGATGAATGAATTCCAACAAGATTGTAGGTTTGATCTTCTAGTTTCCTTGGGTTATGGTTTCACTGTATCATTTTCTTGTAATTTAAGTTCAATTTGAAGAGCATTATTAACTAATAATCAAGTCCAAGAAGGTTCTAATTATATTCTTCACTTATTTATTTTTTGTCTTTGTTCATCGGCACCTTTCTCTACTCTTTCTATAATTCATCTCTTCGATTCTTATTTATTTGTTCACACCCCTTTGTATAATGTGTTATTGAGGCATACACACAGAAGTAGGGTCATGTCTCCTGACCCCCAGTACCTTACTCCAAAATCATACTGTAGGGTCATGTCTCTCTCAAGCTATAATATGGCCACTGATGACACACCTACTCCCAAAATAACCTTAAATCCAAGAACCTGTATTTGGAGTGAACTTTATGGTGACCTAGGTGGTGTTCCTCATCCCCCACCTGTAATATGTGCGGGTGATTCCCATCCATCTCTATCTCCCCCACCTATTGTAATGTGTGGACTCTCCACTCGAGGTGGCGAGGGTTATCAAGGGCACCCGATGTGCCTGTTACTGTAAAGGATACTACAAAGGGGGATATTGTGGGGGTAGAACCTATGGCTATATCTACGCCTGTGGTCCCTAGCCCTATCCTTCTACATGTAACTCTACCTCAGCCTTGGGCTGTCCTAATTTAGACCTGTCCCTCAGATCCCAACCTTAAATACTTGTTGTTGCAACTATACCAGCCTCTATCGTGGCATGTGGAATAGTAATACAATGTGGTACTATTGTAGAATACCATGCACAAAAACCTATCATGTTCTCTGGATAAAAAATCTGCGCTCTCATATCCCATAACTATGGGACCTCATCTTGATAATTTCCTTGTGTCATCTACTATCAGATGTGAGGCCAAAAATCAAAAGTCTCTTGTGCTTTATGTGCATACTACATATCATCTCTAGGAATACCCTGGATGAGACATAACTATCGTTGCACCCTATCAACATGGTACAAATCCAAAATGTGTGTTTGACTACCAATCAAAAAAATTATCTACCTTGGCTGTAATCAGCTCAAGTGTATCATTGTTCAATTAGTATAAGTGGTATGGCCACCAAGTCACCATCTGTAGCTGTAGATCATCAAAAAACATGTCTTTAGTAATATGTTGTCTCCCATGTGAGATATGACATCATCCCTAACTAGCTCCCTACCCCTACAGGATGGATCATCAGGTTCTCTACCATGCAACACTCCAAGTGGGCATCCGATAGTAATGTGGTCCCACAACCAATTCTGTAAAAGTTTCTTTGGGCCCGCGCTCCTCATACCTCTGTATGCGACCAAGTGTAAATCCTAGTACAAATGGGCTAGTATGAACTAACCCCAGAAAAATACCTCTCCATCCATGAACTTGTACACCACTCCTATAAAACTAAATGGAAATTGGGTATCAGTCTTATCAGGAAACAAGTAGTTGCTAAAAAGATCCATCAGATACACATGTATGTGGGTAATCCTCCAATCATCAGAACAATTGTACAAATGTATGGCCATACCCATTCTCAGAATATCCTATAATTGAAATAGATCCCATATATGCTCTAAAACCCAGCTGTGTTGCACATCATATGTAACCAAGCTACCCTTGGATGGGCACTCTAAGGATCTGATATACATCTTATAATGTAATAGTAATCTCACCAGTCAGAAGTTTGAATGTTTGGCTCTTACTATGACATCTATCTACCAAGGCAGTCAAAAGGTTGTGATCCAACATGATGTGGGGCATCTATGCAATGTGTAGACACCTGTAGTTTGATCAATGCACTATTATTCTTAAAATTGTACTAACTATTCTTCCCCTTGCAAATTTACGACACTTTGTCAGTTAGATCTATCTAACTCCCCTCTTACGACACTCTGTTGGTCATATTTCCTCTTGTAAACTAATTAAATAGGTTATAATAACCTCTTCTTGGCTAATATTCTCATCTTTACCACCTTTATTAGCTCCCTGGAGTGTAAATCCACTTCGTTGGATTGATGAAGTCTTCCAAAACCCTCCCAAAAATCCAATTTCTCTCTAGATAGGATTAATTATCTTCTAAGAATGGTTAATTAAATATTAACCATGATCAATCTCTTCTAAACATAGTCAAATCTCACTTTGACCTGCTAAAATTTATTTTTGGACTTTTTCATTTCTCCCACATGCACCCAAATCTCCCATTTTCCCAAATGGAAAACTATAAATAGGGCTAGACCCCCTCCCTCATTTCTAAGAATTCTCTCTTGTTCCTAACATAGATTATAGTATTTTGTTTAGGCTTTAGATTGTATTTCATTTTCTTCCATTGAGCTAGTAGTATTTGCTTTTGTATTTTATAGCACAAATATGGAGTAAAAGGGGAGAACCATTGGCCTTGAAGCCATTAATGGAGATATATCTTTCTCTTAAAACAAAAACCTGAATGCTTAGATCCTCTTAGGTGTCATTATTTAAATATTTCAAAGAATAAAGGTTAGTTTCATCTGCTTAGTTTGCTTTTATACTTAAAATTAATGTATGCAAAGAAGAAACCCTTGCTCATTTCTTATTAGATGTTCCATTGATCCACTTTTTCAAAGCCTTTGGGTTTTCTTTAGATATTATTACCCCCAATTCCATGGCTTTTTCAACTTTTCATTGAACACATTTGGCACGCCCGGTGGGACCCAACCAATAGAGTACTAGAAGGCACCATGGCTTCATACCATCAAGCACCTTAGTACATCAAAGGTCACCGCATGATGTTTGTCATGGGCTATAGTGGGTTTGGATGTGGCATTAATGCACAAGGCCGGTTAGATCCTATTTCCATCCCTCGTTTTAAGTCTGATAAACATGGCCTTGGGATAAGGCCCCATAACACTCTACCCTCTGAGAATGATGTCATCTCTTTTGAACATGATGATGTTTCATCTCATTCTGATAGCGACGTATATTCCCAATATAGCCTTTACGAGGATCTTGCTTCCACGAACCTATTCCTAGATTCAATAGTCCTTACCTTATCCGAATCCATCCCCTTAGACAAATATCAAGTATCCCTTGTATATCTTGAACTTATAGATTGGGATCAACAACTTCACGTGCCCCTATATTTATTCGAAAATGATGAGGCATTTGTAGAGTTCATGGGACTTAGGGATTCTATTCTAGCTAAGTACCATAAGAAAGGATTTGCGATTCAACTAGACACCTGTGCATACTTCGGTGACGAAGCAGAGATGTGTGGATGTTTGAATAAAAAGTCAGTAAATAAAAGTATAACCACTTCCAGGAGAAACAAGGCAAAAAGGATAAACGGAAATCTCACAGTGAAAAAATATTTGAAAAACTCATAGATAAACAAAATGAAGAGTCTAAAGATGAAGTGATTTATCCATTTAAAGATGATAATGAGCTACCATAGGAGGTCGATCTTACTCTTCCCCCTGATCCTACACGGATGGAAAATGCTTATAAAATGCTTGTTGAGGAAAAAATCAACGTCAACATTAGATCAGAAGAGCATCCTAGAATGATAAAGTTGGTAGCTTCACTCTCAGCTCAGGAATAAATAATCTTTGTAGGGCTCTTAAAATAATATGCAGACATATTTGCATGGACATATGCAGATATGCCTGGTTTGGACCCAAAGCTAGTTGTGCAAAACCTCATTGTGCACCCCGATGCCAAACCAATCAAGCAAAAGTTGAGAAAGATGCATCCTAAAGTGGCGCTCCTTGTCAAAGAAGAATTAGAAAAGATATTAGCTGTTGATTTTATTAAACCTATTGACTATTCAGAATGGATCTCTAACATAGTCCTGGTATAGAAAAATCCTGTTAGAATAAGAATTTGCACTGGTTTCCATGACATTAACAAAGCATGTCCTAAAGATGACTTTCCCCTACCTAACATTGATACGATAGTTGATTCTACTACTGGTTATGAAATGTTTTCCTGAAGGGATGGCTTCTCAAGTTTTAACTAGATACAGATTGTAGAAGAAGATCAACATAAAACATCATTCATCACCCCTTGGGGAACATTTTGTTACAAAGTCATGCCTTTTGGGCTCAAGAATGTTAGGGCTACTTATTAGTGTGCCATGACTGTTATCTTCCATGATATGATAAGTTACATCATGGAATACTATGTTGATGACATCCTAGAAAAATTGAAGAGTAGAAAAGAACACCCTAAAGTACTACGGTGTATTTTTCAACATCTACGAGACTATAAGGTTTACTTGAACCCTAAGAAATGTGTCTTTGGTGTTTTATCAGGAAAGATCCTATGGTTCATTATTTCACAAAGAGGGATTGAAGTGGACCCTGCAAAGGTTATGGCTATCATAGAAATGCCACCACCTACCACTCTCAAGCAACTAAGGATTCTATAAGGGAAAATTTAGGCAATCCGTCGCTTTATTTCACAACTTGCAGATAAGTTCCACCCCTTTACCCATTTTCTCAAGAAATATGTCACATTCAATTGGGGACCTGACTATTAGAAGGCCTTTGCACTACTCAAATAGTACTTGGTCAGCCCACCTGTACTCATGCCACCTAACCTAGGTGAACCTCTCCTCTTATACATTTCCGCTACCTAGTTTGCCATTGGTGCATTGCTTTCCCAATACAACTTAGACCATAAAGAGAGAGCAGTTTAATAGCTTAGTCACACCTTGATCACGTATGAATTAAATTACCCCCAAATAGAAAAGGCCTACTTTGCGGTTGTCTTCACATTCCAAAAGCTTCACCATTATCTCCTGAACAATAAAACCAAACTCATATCCAAAGTTGACCCTCTCAAATACCTTTTTTCCAAACCCACCCTTCACAGGCCATGAATGGCTAATTGGATATCATTCTCCTAACTGAATTTTCTATTGAGTTTGTATGAACTATAAGTCATTTAAAAGGGCATGTATTGGCTGATCATTTAGCAGAAGCCCCTCTACCACAGGTATGGAACCTTTGTGTTTAGATTTTCCAAATACATCCATGATGTATGTTTAAGAGTATGTAGAAGTGGAAAGTGCATTTTGATGTATCATTCACCTTCCATGGATCAAGAGAAGGAGTGGTGGATCATCACACCCATAGGTGAGGTTATTCGAAGATCTTTCTATTTGGGATTCCCTTACATAATAACATTGAAGAATATGAGGCACTCGTTGCCAGCCTAAAGTTGGATATTAGAAAGCTACGAGTCATTGGGGACTCCCAACTTATTATTAAATAAGTTAATGATAAGTATAAGGTTAAAGATGAAAATCTTATTCTCTTCAAGAAAATAGTTGAAACCTTGAAGGAAATTTTTACATAGATTATCTTTGAACAAAAACCAAGGTCACACAATAGATCAACAGATGTTATGGATACAATTGTATCTCTATTATGCATTCATCCTCATGAAAGTAAAATGCCCTTCTTTGTAGATCATTTACGCATACCTGCATACGATATGCCAGATTCATATTTGGCATGTGAAATTGTTGGTCCCTTTTCCCCTTGGTATGACCCTATACTTAGATACCTACAAGACAACACATTTAACCCAAACATTAACCATTCTAAGAAAGAAATCCCTTATCCACCGCATATCTAGTTATACCCTCCTATAAGGCACCCTTTATCGTCGTGTCTATGATGGGAATTTGCTTCATTTTTTATACGTTACTGAATCAATTCACGCTATTAAGGAAGTGAACAAAGGAATTTGCGGAGCACACACAAGTGGTATGGTCTTGGATTTAAAAAATCTTGAGAGTGGGCTATTATTGTCCTATCATGGAAGTCAGTTTATTGTAACGTTGTCAAGGAAGTATGAACTGTGCCAAAAATATGGAAAGTTGATGCATGCGCCAGCATAGGCCTTGCAACCCATTGCGACACCTTGGACATTTTCTAAATGGGGCATTGGATCTCATTGGAAAGCTTCTATCCTTCTTCTTCATGATGACCATACCCACATTATTACCGCCACCAAAGTATTTTACTAATTGGGTAAAGGCTATGTCCCTCTTACCAATGTCACTGATGTAAAAATCTCCAAATTCATCATGAATCACCTCATTTGTCGTTTATGGGATTCTTTCAACCATTATCACAAATAATGGTAATATCCTGTCAAGAACAAGAATGGTTAAAATCATTATTTCAACACTTCCATATTCAACTCAATTGGCCTACAACATATTATCCTCAAGGTAATTGGACAGGTGAGGATAGCTAATAATAAAACCCTATTGTACGGATCATGGAGAAAATGGTAAGTAAAAATCAGTCATAATTGGCACCTTACAGATACATCTCACCCTCTGGGCCTATCGTAACTTCCATCTGACACTCCTACTGGTGTGACCCCATATTCACTCGTTTATGGAATTGAAGCCATCATACCTTTGGAAGTGGAGCTTCCTTCCCTGAGAATATCTCTCAGAGACTATCTTGATAAAGATGAAGACTATAGAGTTGCTCACCTAGCAGAGTTAGAATTATTAGATGAAAAGCATATTAGAGCACTCAATCACCTAAAGGTCTATCAGAACAGAGTGTCCAGGGGATACAAAAAATGCATCATTCATCGAGAATTTTGATGTAGGATATCTAGTTCTAAAATAAAATCAGAAGAACACCGTCAAAGATAGAGAAAAGAAAGGTAAAGTTTGAGGCTAACTAGCTAGGTCCTTATGTAGTGATTGCAAAATATGGATCAGGAGCCTATAAACCTGGCATATTTACATGGTGAAGAGATTCTAGAACCTATGAATGCCATGCACCTCAAGTATTTCTACTGCTTAAGCATGACACAGAATATCATATAAGAACTAAAAAATAGAAAAAAACAAGCAAAAAAATGAAAAAATGAAGAAAATGCAGTAAAGAAAAAGTAGGTCATCCACATGTGAAAACCACATAATTATGGTGCAGTGGGAAGGTATTTGAGTGAAAACTAGTTTTTGGTGCTCAAGGATGATTCATGCCGGGTCACAAGTTACTCTTACAGCACGATTGGGTAACTCTACTAAAGGAAGATCATCTAGGACTTTCTAGAAATGGCTCCTTTTGCTAGGTCTAGGAACCCTACTAAAGCTACCTTTTTGTACAATGATCTTGGTTTATTTACTCTTATATGCATGAAGGACATTACCTTTGTATACTCCCATCTAACGCTGAGAGAACCTTCACATTGTCACCTTCTTGTACATACACATGCATGGCATTCTTCCTTTTTGTATATTCCCACATCATGCTGGGGGCATCCACGCTTCTTTGTTCTTGTAAATTGCTTTCAAGAACATGACCTTAGAAAATACAAAAAAAAACATTTGGAAAAAGGATACACAAAAACCTAAACATCTGGAAAATTTCCCTTTTTCAGGGATAAAGCTACAATTTGTTTCACAATGTTATCTTAGGGAAACCTAGAAAACAATGAAAACCGTAGCCTTGAAATTTTTATCTTTCGAGATAAACCCAAAAAACATTAGAAAATATGTCAATGTTTTCCCGTAAAAATAAGTTAATGCTTTAATTGCTTTTAGTTTTTGGTTTGTATAGTGTTGATTGTGAATAAATTTTCCGTGTGAGATGTTATGTCTTATTTTCTTAGTCCTAGGTTGGATCTTGTTTGAAATAATTATGTATGGAATTTGATTCATTTGTAGATTGTGTACATTTATTAGGGTTCATTTTACTTAGATTAAAATGTTAATTTGACCTTTGTAAACAAGATTTGTCAAATCATGTGTTTGCATCATAGGTTGTGTTGTGTTGTATAGATACGAGTTGTTTAGCTTTGTTAACTTTTGCTTGTATGTTTATCTCTTGCACAATTACTTTGTTATCACATCTATCATCTATCATTTCATCACATATAAACATCATCTACTACATCATATATACAAAAAAATGCTAAGTATTACATCATGCATGTATACTAAGCTAATCATCACATGTCGTATCATCAATGGGGGCAAGAGGGTTGCGCATAATCACAAATATATCCCCCCACACCAATATCATCTAGTATCATCCCAAGTGCATCTAGAATAAGAACTCATGTTTAAACATCTCATGATAAATCTAAAATCCGTGTGGTGCTATCTACATAATACATCATCAGTATGAAAGCATGAAACATACACATTTATTAATCTAAGGTATTTCACATACATAGGGGAAAGAGAAATCATACATCATAAATCAATGCTTCATATAAAGCATAATTACCAATATGCCCATATCAAAATGTCCATATAATACATGTATAACTATGTCCAAGTTAGTGCTCAAAATATACATCATCGATACAATATGCCATCTAAAAAGGGCTATAACATCAAAAAGAATCGAGCCTTCATAAATATGCATCATGAAAAACAATGGTACATACAACTATACAAAAAGAATCAACCTTCATAAGAGGCATATATATAATACATCTGTACAAAGGGGATAAGTAAAGAGCTCAACCACAACTCTCTAGTCCTTTCTACGGGCTCTTGATTCCATGACCTGGTGCACGGAAGAGAGGTGGCTTTGATGGACCAAAACTAGGGGTACCACCCTAATTATCTCGCTGGATGATGTCTAGCCGACTGTGCTGCTATGGGCTGTCGAACTGATCTAACTCAACGTGCACATTGATTTCAATGTGACCTAGAGCCTGTCACACTCTCATCTAACTGATCAACAGGAACAACTCGCTAGGCTCTATAGGGACTGTCCCTATGAAGTAAGCAGTCCTATAGTATAATAGCCTCGCTCACCAGATCTCATATCATCTTGTATCAGATCAGTGTCTGTAAAAGTGATACTATTTCCCTGATTAGGGCGGAATATGTTTGCTCACTTATCAACCTGCACCATGTATGTTCAGATCTAAGCCATGTCTAGAAGAAAAGTTGGCCTCTCGATTTCAATCTGCAGTAATGCTTGCACCTGGCCTTGTATGCCTATATCTCTCTATATAATGTAACCTTGATGACTGATGTACTGGGCATGTGTCCCTCTGAGAAACAACCATATGCACCTGATAGCTGAGCCTTGTGATGTAAAAGGCTCAATATCTTCTAGCCCCCTATGTAGACTATCTCACTAATCTGACTCTGTCATAGGGTACTATCACCCCATGCCCTCAAGGTGACATCCTTCATGCCTAGCCTGATCTCTCTCCACTATCAAAATCTACACCTCATCATGTGCCTGATCTCTACTTTGCTATGAGGGCCTATGTATTTGTGCCCTGGATGCATCTCTCTCTCTAGCCACCTACTAACTAGTCAATCATGATGCCTGTAACTACTGCTAGTAAGGGAACCAGCTTTCCACCGTCACCGCCACCCTCTAGAACATGAGGTGGCGGGCCCTGCTCTAGAAGTACCATTTAACTGGAGAGGGGTGTATATCCCCACTGGAATGCCTACTGCGAGAACTCTATGTCAAGTTCCCTGAACACCTTGTCCTAACGGCCTAGGCCTAGGGCCTTGTCCCTGACTGGCTGTTGTAAGAATCAACTTTTTAGACTCTGTCCCCTGCCTCTGACATACTAGTGTGAGTCTGGACCACTTTCATCATAGAGTCATCACTATCATCACCACCAATATCTCCACCCTGCCACCACTAGGAGGCCCCATTGGAGGGGATCTCACGCCAATGCATTATATGCCACCCTGGAAATAGTCAAACAACATCAGAAGCACACCATGATACCATGGCCCATACCTCAGGTGTAGCTCCTAGATCTCTAATCTGTCTCAGTGCCACTATACACATAGTAGGTACTGCCTGTCAGAAATTGGCCAATGCTCTATCACGGTGACAAAATACATATGGACCCATATCAAAATGTTCTCGAGCCTTGCGAGCATACACACCTATCTGATGCCCAGGAACATCCTAGGTACTGACAAACTACCTTTGACACCAAAGATCTACCCTATAGTAACTCTCCCATATATGTTGAATGATTGCCTAAAATAAAATGCTCTACTATGGTAGTGCCAAGCTCTAAACCATCCTCAGAGCCACTGGAAATGTCTATAGGTGGGCCTCCAAACCATGGAATGACCTATTTCTAACTCATTAGCTCGCGGTCGATAGTGATATGCATCCCCCATGTATGGCCACACATCATCCCCTAGATCGGGGACCCAACATCATCGTAGAAGGGTCCTCAAAAAGGAGCCCAACATGCTCAAAACACCTAAGGGGTCGACCAATGGAAATGTGATCCCATGCCTAAATCTAAAGCAAATGAGCTGGTCCTACCATCTTACATGACTCATTATCTAGGTAATCAAATGAAGGTCCCACATATAGATGTGCCAAAATACATCTGACCCCAGTATTAGGTCTCTCCCTCTACCAAACCATGGATGATTCCAAAGAGGCCGAGTGGAAATGAAGCACCTGTCTTGTCAGGGAGTAAGACTCCATATGGACGAAAGGCCATCATATAGACCACTACTCGGTATAGCTCTGGATCATCAATGCACTCATGATAACCTAATGGACATCCCATGTCCCATTGGTATCGCTTGGGACCAAATAACTCTACAATATATCATTGAAGAATCAGTCCAGTGGCTCAATAGTTTAGATGAGCTGACCCTAAATCGGGACTTGCATAATCCGCGGCATACATCCTCCAATGAGTAATAGTAATCTCCCAAGTCAGGAGCTGAAAACACTGACTCTCACTAAATACCCATCAAGGCTCTGCTATGGCTGGTTTTTAAGAGGCCATGATCCAATGTAATCTGAGGCATCTACGCCACATGAGCCAATCTTGTAACATATAGGAGGTTATCCAGGTCACTCTATCATCATCATTAGGGGATGACATTGTGCCTCTATTACTACTAGCTGACCATATCGCTCATGGTGATGTTTGGAGAATGGGTAGTATATGCTACCAAAATCAACACAAGTCTTAGGAACACTTATTTCTATCTATTTTTCTAAGGAAAAATGCTTCTTTGAATCATCTAACCTACTAACTATTCTTTTCTTCTAAACTAATCTAGTCTATATTCTTCTATACTTGGCTATTTTACTAGAAATTTGTATTTTCCCCCTTCCTTCTAGCACCTACATGCCTCTTTTGGAACCTACATCACCCTTTAGTAGTCGCATACACACCAATTAGTGCCCCTAGGTACATGTGTACACACCACCTCAATTTCTCTCCATTCAAACATGAAGGCCACATAGAATGCATACGTTGCCCATTGTGATGCCTACGTGCGCCTACTTTGTGCACAGCACGTGTGTGCGTACCTGTCCTACCCTCGCTCATAGCATGGTATGCTGCCAACTAATACATACACCACTGGTTTGACTCATGCGTGCGCATCCACTGATTTCCTTACTATCCTCAATGGGTGTGATATGCACATATCTTCTTACAAAACATATGTGCATACGCGTACGTGCACCTATGCATTTTTTACATACGCATGCACGTACGTACCCATCAAAACTAACGCATACGCCCATGCGGACATACGTCAAATTTGACCCTACCTACCCTATTATGACCTAAATAAAAGCATTAAATGTGTAATTAACTAGAAGAGAGATAGGCAACTCACGTAAGGTTCCATCTGCTGGGTCCCTTGGATGAACTCTTAGATGTATTCTGTGAATCTCCTCATGCTCAGGTATTCTTGCCATTATCAGTCCAGAGTTGTCACTCTCACTCACAATAAATTGGGGGTTTGCAAGCTAATTCTCTGGTAGAAAGCAGAATTGGTCTTGATTGATTTACCAAAACCGGGTGGGTATATTAACCCATTGCGATGCCCTCTGAAGGCATGTTTTCTTTTCTGTGATCATTCTAACCTTCTTCTATCCATGTGATAATCATGTTTTGTATTAAAATAATTATTTTTTACTAATTTTCACACATTGCAGGCACTTTGTGCCACCCTATGGTTACTTTCACTTCACACTGAAATAATTTACGAACCTTCTCAGGCATGCATTTTCCCAGAATTTTCCTCTATTTTTCATCTATTTTCACTCGTTGTAATAATTATTTATTAAGTTTATTTTAAAGAAATTATTCCCGACCCGTCTTTCTTCTTGTGGGAATATATTCTGGCTCTCTGACAGCCTTGCCTATTCCTGCTATCACCCTTGCATGCATACTATTAGAAGATATTTGATCTTTTGAAATTATTCTAACCGATCAAAAAAATCTAAAACCAATTGCAGAAAAAAATAGAAAACCATCCTTAAAAAACCAAAAACATTGAAATACCTTGGAAAATAGATTACAACCTTGGTAAACCATTCATCTACGGCTGAAATCTATGTCTATTCACATGGAACTCATCCCATATCTTGCATGACATTTTCAAATATTTTGAAACAACAACTCACAAATCATCTAAATCTTCAATCATCTACACAAGCTATGTTGCTTACTTCTAAATACTTGTACTCTAGGGTCACTATTAGTTTCCATGTACTATTTTCATCGTGCACATTGCAATTTTTCAACTGGACCCAAGTGTCCCTCCATATTTTCCCACTCCTATTATACACGTTGCATTGGGGAATCATTCTTCGCCCCTTTCTCGTTTATCAGAACATTTGGGACTACATCTTGATAACAAAATCATTTTTGCAACTATCTTGAACTATTGTTGGTTTAAGTGTGTGTAATTGTACTTATTTCCTTGTTAGGTGATATTGTTTATTTCTCGTATTGCATTGCAGTGTGTATGTTGCATGGAGTTGGTCATTTTTAGCACAAAATGGTTTTTGTACCTTGGAATTTTGTCATGTCATTTTACGCTTCTGTCATCATGCTCACATTTTAATAAGGACCGATGAGGAGGATTGCTTAAGCATTATGATGATTAAATATTGTTAGCAATTGATTTTCTAGATTGCCTATATGATGCATTCTATCTTCATGAAAATTGACCCTTTAAGAAATTTTCTTCTTGTTTCTCATCTTCTCATGTGCACTTTTTCTTTCTATTATTCTCTTTTTCCATCATCGACTCGAGTTTCTTCTATCACCCCTATCGACACTCGAGGGGGCATCCCTCATCCTTCATCCTATTAATTTTTCTTCTACCCCTTCAAAAAAATTCTACTCGTTTACGTTTTTATACTTTCTTTGAAGTGACGTGGCTTACGTCACCCCAAAGAGGGGAAAATGTATACACCTGTAGTTTAATCAGTGCACTATTATTTTTAATATTGCACTAACGATTCTTCCCCTTGTAAATTTATGACACTTCATCAATTAGATCTATCAAACTCCCCTCTTATGAACACTATGTTGGTCATATTTCCTCTTGTAAACTAATTAAATAGGTTATAATAACCTCTTCTTGGCTAATATTCTCTTCTCTACCACCTTTATTAGCTCCCTAGAGTATTAATTCCACTTCGTTGGATTGATTGAGTCTTTCTAGAACCCTCCCTAGAAACCTAAATTCTCTCTAAATAGGATTAATTATCCTCTAAACATGGCTAATTACATATTAACCATGATCAATCTCTTCTAGACCTAATTAAATCTCACTTTGACTTGCTAAAATTACTTTTTGGAATTTTTCATTTGTCCCACATGCACCCAAATCTCCCATTTTCCCAAATGGATAACTATAAATAGGGCTAGACCCCTTCCCTCATTTCTAAGAATTCTCTCTTCTTCCTAGGATAAACTATAGTATATTGTTTAGGCCTTAGATTGTAGTTCATTTTATTCCATTGAGCTATTAGCATTTGCTTTTGTATTTTATAGCACAAATATAGAGTAAAAGGGAAAAACCATTGGCCTTGAAGCCATTAATGGGGAGATCTCTTTCTCTTAAAACATAAACTGAATGCTTAGATCCTCTTAGGTTCATTATTTCAAGCTTTCAAAGAATATAAGTTAGCTTCATTTGCATAATTTGTTTGTTTACTTCAAATATAATGTATGAAAAGAAGAAACCCTTCCTCATTTCTTATTAGATGGTCCATTGATCAGCTTTTTCAAAGCCTTTGGGGTTTCTTTAGAGATTCTTACCCCAATTCCATGGCTTTTGCAACTTTTCATTGAACACACAATGTAAGATAACCTCTTCACCTCTAAAACAACAAGCAGTCATGTCCACTCTTGTCAAGATAAGGTTTTATCGTATGCTTGAAGGTGTTCATGTTGCGCGCACACATCTAAATTATGTAATCGCTCCTGCAAGCTTACCCAAGGAAAACAATTAATATCACTTCTTACACAAACATATTTCCAAGGTTTCCTAATTACTCCTACATTCTTCTAGTCATTCCTAAATTCATTTGAACATCTTCAAAATTCTTCTAACTAGCATCTAAAAGATAGGTTTTGCACTAGCGCATCCCTGTTAAAGTCCATGCCATCATTTTGACGCTAGCATGCGCCCTACAACTAACCTAACCCTAGTGTAACACTTGTGCATGCATTTTAATGCTAGCGTAAGCCCTTTACACTATTACATCCTTAGACATGCTAGCGCACCCAAAGGCATGTGCTAGCGTTAACCTGCCAACTTCTCCTGACCTAAAAATGCAATAAATGCACTCAAAAATCAAAACAAAAATCTTACCACTGGTTAATTTTTTGGAACCCTCCCATACTCTCGGACTCAATCCACGTGGTGTATAAATCTCTAAGCTCGTTCCATCTCTGTCATAGGTCAGAGAAAAATATCTCAAAAAATCAGTAGAAGGTAATAACAAATAATGGGTCGCAATGGATTTTATCCTTCCCACCATGTTATTTATACCCTCCAAGCCCTAATTTCTCACTTTTCTTTCCCTTTGGGGGCTAGATGACTAATGTGATCTTCTATTTTCTTCTCACAATGTACTGGTGTTCTATTGAAATGATTATTCTTATTAAATTGTCATTTTTCTGGCATTTTTACCTCATTGGGGTATATTTTGCTTCCCGACAACCCTTTCTTCTCCCTTGGGCATATTTTTTGCTTCCCGATGATTTTTGGTGATGTCCCATGCACGTCATCATTATTCTATATCATTTTCTTCCTAAAAATAAAAAAATTCATAAAAAATCATTTAAAATCCAAAAAATGGTAAAAATTTCCAAAAATCGATAAAAATTTTAAAAAACGAAAAATTGATAAAAAGCATTTACACATTTGAATCATTTAATGGACACAATGTCCTAAAACATTGTAATTTTTTCTATAAAAACATCTTTCTTTGGTCCTCACTTATTCTCACGCATGATATGTAGATCATTTGGATCTACCTCCATTAAAAAAGTTAATTTTCCTACTATGTGTACCCTTCCTTGCATACCAATTGCTTGGGGAAGTTGCATAGAGCACGAATGCTTTTTCACAGCACCCCTATCTGCTCCTTTTATTCACCTTGTATGTATCCTTGCTTGGGGTGTCATTTTTAAGCCTTTTCATTAGCTCAAAAATTTGGGAACTAAAGCTTGATAACAAAAAGCATTGGCTCAACTGTCTTGAACATTGTTTGATTGAGTACGTTTGTTTTTGTTTGTTTTCTTTGTTGGTATGCTTGTTTAATTTCTCGTATTGCATTACATTCTATATGTTACATTGGGTCAGTCTTTACATTAAATAAAGTTGATCCTGAACCAATTGGTTCATTGATTACATTGAGAAATGATGAAAATAAATAGCTCTTAAGCTAGCTAGGTTGAAAAATATCTCTCTTTTTGATTCATAGGATCCTCACTGAGAAATGCCAATCTAAAATCTTCTAAAAGTAACTTATGGATAGTTTCATTATGTGGATAAAAATTTGAAATTTCTCGAAATATCTTGTTTGCAAATATTAGAGCACGCATGCAAAAGTTATGGCACGCTAATTTGGGACTGTGCACAGGTTGAATGCATGTATGCTCTCCACGTGGACCAACATAAATGTGACACGTGGAAAATATTAGAAAAAGAGTAAAATTTTTGTTTAAACATTGGTCTTAGACACTCAGTCATGGACAGGTGGGCCTCGCTATTTGCTGGCTGGGGACCCTCAACCAAGTTTGGCACACTTGATTATGGAGGGATGTCTTAGCCTCCTCATAGTGACATTACAGGAATTTTGATTATATTCTCTTCATATTGCAACTATTTGATCAATGTGGGATATTGTTTATATTGTAATTGTAAAGGGCTCAGTGGATAGCTCGAATCATCCGACTGAGTTGACCTATCCACCAAGCCATACCCATTTATCTCTCCACATTGGCCAGTTATTGTTTTAACTCCCACACTTTATATCCTAACTGCTACACATTTATCCTATCTCCAATGCCAAAATAATCTTAACCCTTATCTCTTTGTTGTTACATAGCTTGGCCTTATCTGACTGCGTAGTCACCTCATACAAACCATGCACCATACTTAGCCTTTCCAACGGGATAATCATATGCAGCCCAACATAATGGCTCATAAGCCAATAAAATATACACACCATCCACAATTTAAAGGCCTCCCTATCCTTATATGTGAGGAATGTGAGATTAACTCCCCAAATAGCAAAACTAAATGCGCTAGAGGGGGCTCAAACTCAAGTGGATAGGTTAAAAGGAAAACCACCCAGCCGAGTTGGCCACAAATCTCAAAACAACATAAAAGGAACTTGGTGTTAGTTGTATTGGCATTGTTTGGTGATTGTGTATTTTATTGAAAGCCTTATATCTTTAGCTAGGGAGAGAATTTTGAGAAAGTGTAAAAGGAGACTAGTATTATTTTTTGTAGGGCATTATTGTGAGAAGGTTAGATTCTTATAGAAATCATTGTAAAGATTTATTTTCAATATTTTTAATAGATCGGTCCCCATTCAACTGGACTGAGAGATATATGCATCAAGTGTCAAACTCCGTTATCACATCTCATGTCGAAGTGTTGGTGAATTTTATCTGTTATTTATCTATATTTTACACAGTACTTATTGATTATAATTATTTATTAAAATTACAAAAAGATCGTAATGTCAAATTTTCATTAAAAATCGTTAAAAACAAAATATTGAGTTAAATTGTGCAAGTTTTCATTGGGATTTTTAGATCACTAGTATCAAAGATGGTTTTGGTTCAGATTAACAGTTTTTAGATTATAATTTTTTGTGTTGAATGATCACAAGGTCTCGTTCAAAGAAGGGTGAAGGAGAGCTAGTAGAAGAGGATCCTGAAATTAGTACAAGACGATCTCAAAGTCCTATAATGGTGGATTGAGAGGAAGAAGAATTTTGACAATAATTCCTATAGATGAAGGAAATGGTGAAATAAATGTACCAAGATAGGTGATGGGAAAAGGTAGCTAGAGAATGTAAAAAACAAGAAATCTCTAGTTCTAAAGATGAACCTCTAAAATTTGATTTTCCTTCATTAAAGTTAGATATCAAGTTTAAATTTACAGTGTATACTCGAGACCTAAATGAAGAGAAGTTAGATAACTAGATCAAGTAGATAGAGTTATATTGCAGGGTTCAAAAAAATTGTTGACGACAAAGAAAAGATTCATTTGGAAACTCTTCGAATGGATAAAACAACACTCATATGATGGGAGAGTAAGCTTAAGGAAGAAGATGAAACCAAAGGTAATGCAATCACTTCTTGGTCTAATTTTGTTTCAAATCTTAGGAAACAATTTTATCCTCTTGGTTACAAGCAACAATCTATGATGGATTTTCAAACATTAAGACAAACTAAGGGACAAAGTGTTCAAGACTACACAAAAGAATTTAGGAAAAGGATTAAAATTCTTGGAATTTCACTAAACACACAAGAAATAGTGCTTAAATATATTGGGGGATTGCATAGTTACCTAAGGCATATGATTCTTGTTTTAGGTGCTACTAATCTTGATGTAGTGTGTGTTCAAGCTACCCATTTGGAAGCACGAGGGAAAATGACTAAGGATTCCTCCTCCTCTTCTTTTGAACAATCAATTTGAGTGGGCACTAGGTTCTCTTGAGTGGGGGACACAGTTACAATTGGCCTTGATGTACCCACCATCTTCCCTTTCTTTAAAGGACCCTGGAAGAGCCATATCTTCACCTTTCGCTACCCTTACCATCCTTGAATTGTGGCCTCAAATAGATATATATGTGCACCAGTTTAATATTTCCCTACGACCAAGCTCTCCAGTTTTATGTCAATATTATCACATTGCATCATCTCTACATATGCTTCTCTTCCTGGCCATGCATAAGTCTTACGTACAGAATGTGAACATTTACATCTATTTTTTCCACATCAAACTATGATGTTTGCACGCATTATAAAACCCATGTTAACAGATTCCCTGAAAGTATCTTACAGTGAAGGAAAATTGATAACTTACACCAAGGGATTTTCTCGCTCTTATTCATGTGGAAGTGCCCTAGGCTGAAATTTTGGTATGCCATGAACTCCACTTCTCCATCTAGTATTATGGGAAGTTTATGTGCAGGATGCGTCATTCTCCTTCAAACATCCATGTGCAACCTCCTAAACCACTTCTCCACGACACTCCATATATGCAGTGGAAATAGTTCCATGTAGAGTATACTTCAAAAATTTCTTTTCTGGAGATTATTTTTCCAAAGGGAACTCCCAGATGTTCTCCCTTGGTCTATCAGGCATGCACATTTCATTTAATACAATCAACAAAAGAATGACACCCTAATTTATATTCTCACCTTTATCTTCCAAGACGTGTGCTTCATTCACCAAACTCTCCGCAGTATGCCCAACAATGTTATAGTATGTTTTATTTTCCATCTTGTGTGTTATGTGTAACAAGTGCATATTCACCTCATTCCATCGCTCACTGGCACCCAACTTGCTTCCCATCAGCCATGCTACAACCCTGGTGGACATGTCTTCAATGTTGGTTACTTTAAAAGCTTGGCCCCCCTTATTAAACTTCTACATGGTGGTCATTGCATCAATGCCCTCATTTTCTGATAGGTCACTGGAAATATCCAAGTCAGATTCTTGCAACCCTGTCACCTTCCCAAAAAAATTGGCGATGATCCACATCCTTCTTCCCGTGAAGTAAAAGAAGTCTTCATGTACGTATGACATCATCCATTGATATAATCACCCGGGCTTCCCAAAATAAGGTTGCTCAAAGATTTGCATGACCCCCCATTGTCGAGTAGCTTTTTCATGGAGGCATCCAAAAACCTAGTGCCATCTATCATCCTTCGGTTAGTCTTCTTACAGACCTCTACTACAATATCATTCGAGCACTTTTCAGCTCAGTGGTTGATATCAACAACCCTACACTGTGTTATTTTTTATTTCTATGGTTATCTGTCGATCACTGCTTCTAGGTGTAACATTCTACTAACCATTCTTCTATTGGGTCTTCGGCCTCTTTTTCCACAACTAGAGCCCTTTGAGGTACCATCTCTCCTTTTAATTATGTAAGTGTGAGTGAAACTCTAGCTACTATCTAACTTCCTCAAACCCTAGTCACAAATAAACCCTTTGCGCACTACCACCTAAAATCTGTTTCCACACCTGAATACATCTCAACAATTTTCTTCGATTCCCACTTGGTATTTTCAATCTACAGGGTGCTTGTCATTTTCAGATCTTCTTTGCACTTATCACTTTTCTTCAAAAAGACAAGGTAACAATGACATTACAAATGTAGGCTTTATAAAAAATTTAAAAATTATTCTTCATTAATTTTTCCATCTACCACCGTACGTGGCATTAATTCCTCTTCCGCAATTCCCCACATTTTGTTCTTCCTTCTTTCGCATCTCAATTTTTTCCATGCCTCAAATTTTCACACCCCAGTCATAAACTTTGGCGTGCCTACTACCTTCTTGCCACAAATTTCCTTTTCCTGCACTTCTTTTCACCAAAGTACTTATCCAATGTGACTCATCCTAATGTAGTCTCCAACACTGCAGCCTCCTTTGCATTATACTGAGTGCCCATCTCATAATGCGTGATCTCAATTTTGAGCAATCTTCTTGAAGTTTTCTTATTTTGAAAGCATGTCCCTTTTTATGGTCACCTATGATTTTGTTTCTCTTATCTACCAGAATTCATCATACGACACCATCAATCAATCCTTCTCCAACCACCCCATACTAAGGGTATACGCGGTCCTCTGTGCATGTAAAATACTTCAATAGTAATTATCTTCTGGTGTGCAAGTGTGATTATTACACATAATAGTGAGCTAAATTGACAAAGCATAGCAACAATGAAGGAAACACATAAAAAGGAAATGCATTAAGGGAAACCTATTCTAAATGGCAATATTGCCTTATTACAAACACCGAGAAGACTTATTTATAGTAGTACTTTAGCCTACTCTCGTTAAAGTAACTGGGAAATCATGTTCCATCTAGTGCCTCAAACTAGAAATTTCCTGAATCAAGTATATGAGTGATTACATACAGTCCCAACCAATGCACTTTTAGCTTTCCTGGATGGCACAAAAACTTTGAATCATATAGAAGTACCATTTTCCCAACCTCAAGCTTCTTATCCTTGATGTGTCATGTCATGCCATGCCTTCTGCTTGAATTTTTCTTGCTTCTGACTCCATCTTTCTATGTATCACCTCTCATCTAGCTACATCAATTTGTCAATACATCTTCTAGTGCTTTCTCATCATCCAGACCTCCTGCACACACAATATGCAAAGAAGGTAACATGAATTCCATGGGGAGTAACTACTCCTGCACCAAAAACCAGCTGAAAGGGTGTTGCTTTATTCAACCTTTTGTAGGTTTTCCGGTATGCCCTAAGTACCACATAAACCTTGTCATCCCAATCTCTCCTTCTAACATCACAATTTTTGGTCAAGGTATGGCTCAATATCTTGTTGAAGGCCTCAACAGTTCCATTTTCCTGAGGGTGATAATGGGTTGTCCTATGGTGTGCAACCATGAATTCATCCAATAATAATCTGATAGTCTCATTAAGGAAATGAGTACCCCTATCACTTGTCAAACTTAAAGGGTAGCCATACCTGCTAATAATATTTTCCCATAGAAACCTTGTTGTTGTAGTTGTTGTGTAATCCTTTATAGGCACTACTTCTACCCACCTTGTAAGATAATTTATACAAGTTATAATATATGCATGATCATGTCCTACACGGCTAGGGAAAATAGGGCCCACAAAGTCAATTGCCCACTTCTCAAAAGGTTCTACACTAGTAATAGGCCTCAAAGGCATTTCATCTCATTTCCCAGGCTTTCCAAGGCAGCTAAAAAATGATCACATGCCTTATAATATGCTTTGCAATCCTTGTACAATGTTTCCCACCATAGACCAACTAGTAGAATCTTGTGTGCGAGTGGCATCTGTTGCATAGTGTCCACCTACAATACCATCATGAGCCTTTACCATAATTTCTTCACACTCATTCTCGAGTACACATCGGCGTAAAAATTCATCATGGCCTAACTTGTATAAGTCTCCATTGATCAACATGTAAGGCATGACACAAATAGCAATTTGTTTCTTTTCTAAATCCTTCATTCCTTTGGGCGCCACACATATGCATAAAAAGATAGCAATATCTTCCAAGTTTGAGGGTGCATGGTTCAACTTGAACAGTTATGCATCTGGAATTTTATCTTCAATGCTCTATGTGTCCTCTCCTGATTGAATCCTTGATAAATGGTATGGACCATAATTTCTCTTACCTGGGCTTAACCACCACCGTAAAATTGAACTCCTGAAACAACATTACCCAATGGCATATTTGCCCCTACAAAATGGGATTGTTCACCTGAATTACTTCAATGTCATGTGGTCTGTATAAAAGATGAAAGGTGTAGCCAACAAATACTATCAAAACTTATGGAGCACATAGATCATAGACAAGGCCTTGTGCTCTGTCATTGTATAATTATGTTCTGCTGGAGTCAACTTTCTGCTAGCAAAGACAAATAGGATGATCAACAATCCCTTCTCCAGGATGAGCTAATACAACACCAATGGCCATGCCAGATGCATCTACATGAATGTGAAAAGGCTTGGACCATGAAGGAAAGCACAAAATAGGTGTTGTAGTAATCCTTTCCTTCATATGTGTCAAACGCGCATTGTTGTGCCTCACCCCAATATAACTTTCCTTTTCCCCTGAGTAATTCTTCTAAGGGAATGACAATCTTTGCATATCCCTTAATAAATTTTATGTAATAACCTAGTGTGCCCCAAGAATCCATGCACCTCACTTGGCTAGTAGGTTCCTCCAAGCCCAAAATCACAGTTACCTTAGTAGGATCCACTAGCAAGCCTTCTTTACAGATGATGTGCCCCAAAAAAATTCTAAAGGGTGTGGAAAATATACACTTCTTAATGTTCAAAGATATGCTCAACTTCCTACATCTCTCAAACATCAGCCTCAAATTATCACAGTGATCTTTCACGAGCCCATAGACTATCCAATCATCCAAATACACCTGCAAGAACTTGTGAATAAAATCTTGGAATTCTTGTACCACTATGCATGAAAATACTGTAGGTGCATTATTTAATCCAAAGGGTATAACCATGTATGCAAAAATTCCCCACTCGGTGGTGAAATTTTTCTTCTCTTGATCCTCTTCAGCTATCCTTACCTGATGATATCCAGAGAATCCATTAGTGAAGGATTATATTTCACGCCCTACAATGCCTTCCAAGATTTCCTTAGTAAATGTTGTGGGAAAGGGATCAATCACACATGCAGCATTTAACTCCCTGTAATCCACATAAATCTTGATTCTACCATCTTTCTTGATGCTGATCACCATACGACTTACCCATTTTGACTCCTCAATTGGCACAATAATTCCAAAAATTAACATTTTGTCAATTTCTTCTTTTACCTTGATGCACAAGTTTGGATTCATCTGTAAGGCCTCTTCCGAACTGGGTGCACACCTTCTTTCAAGCTTTATCTTTATCTCTCCCAATGATTCATGTACACCTTTCAATTCATGATAGCCTCTAGGGAACAAATCCTGAAAGTCACGCAGTATCTCAATGATTTTAGCAACTTCAGAATCAGACCAAGTAATCTCCAATAATGGCCTCCTTAGGTTCAATATCAATGTTCCAATGTTCACTTTCTTAGTCTTCATAGGCTCATGGTAGGCATGCATGCCTTCTCATATGCACTATCCAAGACTTCGTGTGTACCCTCTATGTGCTCAATATCTAGGTTCTCTACCTCTTCATCATCAACCATGTAAATCATCTTACCCTTTTCTCTTTCTAGGTAGGTGTGTCCAAGTTGCTACTATGCATCTGATATATTCCTCTTCAAAGCGTGCCACCAGGTTTGATTCTCCTAATGAATTCTTGAAGTAACTTTTTGGCCTTTGTACATTATCTCCCATAGTTAAGTGCTTCATAACCTGCAATGCCTCATTCACTCAGAAGGTTTAGAAGAAAATTAATCAAAGGTCTGATTCATACCTTCAACAAGTTTGTGCCAATTTCTAGTCTCTCTATTCAACTCTATGTAGACATACCATATGCACGCAACCTCGTAAGGTGAAATAAAATTTGTGCACCCACAAAAAAGGTGGTAAAGCTTCCTTACCTGTCATCCATAGTCTCTAACACTATTGAACGTGGTGCTGAATAGGAACAATACCATGAAATACATAGATACGAGTAGGCACATTGCTTCTTAGAAACCAAGTAGATAAAGAAATCCTTACTTCTCTCCACTCCAAAATATTATCCTGAGTGAACCATCCACTAGCGCATTTCCATCCCACACAAATTATATACTAACATGTTCCTTATTTCCACTTGAAAGTCCCATTGAAATTCCATAGCAAGCAAGAATATTTCTAGATTCTCCTCACCTATATACTTTGGTACCTAGAAATGTTGCCCAAACGCTTGATGCTATGTGGCTTACTAACGAACGTAGCTGCACTTCGTACTTTGCACCCAACCATTTCATAAGTTTCATGTACCCAATCATCACATGCAACAATTTTAGTATCACTCATTGACTTTGCATCATCTCAATGGATAAATCCTTCTTTTAATAGCTCAAGAACTTCCAGATCTCGAATGGTGTGCACATAAATTCTATTCAAAACTTCTTCGCTTAAGGGCTCTACATAAGGCGTAGATTTCCCATCTGTCAAAGGTATGATGAAATTTCTTCTTTGTACTCAAAGCTGATATACCCCTTATTGAAGCACAAGGTCAAGCTTTGTTTTCATAACACCAAGGGTGCCCAAGTAATGTGGGAAAGTTGTCTACTTCTGTCAAGTGCTAAGACCTTAAAGTCCCTCAGTGAACTTGGCCCCTGTATAGTAATGGATAGCATCTTTTAAAACTCCAATGGGCATCACCTTAGCCTAATTTTCCATGAACAACACATTAGAGGATGGTTGTAATGGAGGTTACAATGACCCATCTAAACCCATGCATCCAAAGTAGGAACATTCACTTCTATGTATATTTCAATCAAGATAGTTACTCAAAATCCAACCATCAACAACATCATTTAAAGTAATCTCCTTGTCATAATCCAAACTCATCTGGAGGAAGATTAAAATGTATAATTTTTCTCTCATTATTAGTCTCAATGTGTCAACTATTTCCCTTCAAACATCTCCCCAACAAAGGAATAATGTTCTCTTGCACAACATCTTGTAAACTTATTTCAAATCATCAACATGATGTTTGATAGAGATCAACTGCTTTATTTTGTTCCAACTTCTGCAACTGTTCCTTCAAACACTGTATCTCATCCTGTAAATTCTGAATTACCTCATTATGGTTTCTTGATAAACCTCCTTCTGATACATAGGTTCTAGATACTTGGCAATGCAATACTTCCTCCTTAGTAATAGTAGGCTTTTGTTGAATATTTTCCCTGGCACGCGCTGCCTCAACGCATGTATTAATCTTCATAGGTACCAACTCAGGGTCTGGTGCTAACTTTGGCATCCATTGGTTTTCCACGATGTGAGGTAATCTAACCATTCATTGTTGCCCTTATTTTCTTGTTTCTGTTTCTTCCTTAAGTGTTCATACAAGTTCTAGGAATTCTTCATAATTGTGATTCTTTCCACAAAAAGAACACACAATATTCTATGGACATTCACACCTGTAGTGATCAAGAGATCCACACGTATAACAAGTCCCACAAGGGAAATCACTCCTTCCTCCCCAGCATCCTTGATAGTTTGAATTCACCTCTGTAACATCGACCTCTGCCATGAATGCCATCAGAATACCCCTCACTGTGATCATATTCATGATGATCACCCTTTTCCTTAGAATTTTTTGCAACACCAGTCTGTCAGACACCAATATCAATGACAACATAGATATGATCAATCAATTTGCAATCTTCAATATCATGAGTTAAGGACCTGAAAATCTTTTAGTAACTGGACACATTGTTTCTTATCGCTGCAATAATAGGCACTGACATTGAACTATGGTCCAAGTGATATATCTCGCAATCCTGATAACAAGGAGTGCACCATTTCCAAGGGAAACTATCCCTAGTATGCCCCTTTACTTCGCAATTTGTACACAAAATCCCCTTATTCATCTCATGTGATGAATTAGCAGAGAATTTCTCTAATTGTTTTGCAATTGCTGAAATTTGAGCTTCCAAGAACGATCTCACTCCTGTGTCCACACTTCAACTGTCTCAACACGCAAAGCTACCTCAAGTGCCTTGCGTAGGATCTATATAAGGTTTTTTTGAAAGCACCCTCCTAAAAGGTGTGATCAGGTCCCCCAACCTGTCAACCACTGTACATGTTTCAGATTACGTGGATGTCATAAGATAATTTAGACAAGAGAGTCATGAATCGAGCATCATATTCTTGATCAATTTCAGTAGTATAAAAGATGAAAGGTGAAGCCGAAAAATACTTTTAAAACTTGTGGAGTGCATAGATCATAGACAAGGCCTCACGCTTTGACACATTGTTGTATAATTTTTTTTTGCTGGAGTCAAGATTTCTGCTTGCAAAACAAATAGGATGATCAACAATTCCTTCTCCAGGCTGAGCTAATAGCGGATCCAATGACCATGCCAGAGGCGTCTACATGAATGTGAAAATTCTTGGACCATGAAGGAAAGTGAAAAATAGGTGATGTAGTAAGCCTTTCCTTGAATGTGTCAAAAGCGAGTTGTTGTGCCTTATCCCAATAGAAATTTCCTTTTCTCCTAAGTAATTCTTCTAAGGGATCGGAAATCTTGGCATATCCCTTGATAAGTTTTCTGTAATAACCATTGTGCCCCAGGTGAATCTGTGCACCTCACTCTGAGCTATTGTGTTCCTCCAAGACCAAAATCACACCTACCTTAGTAAGATCTACTAGTAAGCCTTCTTTACAGATGTTGTGTCCTAGAAAAATTCCAAAGAGGGTGGAAAATATACACTTCTTAATGTTTAAGGAGATGCTCAACTTCCTACATCTCTCAAAAATCAACCTCAAATTATCACAGTGATATTTCATCGACCCCATAGACTGTCCAGTCATCCAGATACACCTGTAACAACTTGTGAATAAAATCTTGGAATGGTTACACCACTATGCATGAAAATATTGTTTTTAGGCACATTATTTAATCCAAAGGGCATAACCATGTATGCAAAAATTCCCCACTCGTTGGTGAAATTTTTCTTCTCTTGATCTTCTTCAGCTATCTTACTTGATGATATCTAGAGAATCCATCAGTGAAGGACTATATTTCACACCCTGCAATGCCTTCCAATATTTCCTCAATAAACGGTGTGGGAAAGGGATTGATCACACATATAACATTTAACTCCACGTAATCCACACAAATCTTGATTCTACCATATTTCTTGATGTTTATTTCCATAGGAGTTATCCATTCCGACTCCTCAATCAGCACAATAATTCTAGAAATTAACATTTTTTCAATTTCTTCCTTTACCTTGACGCGCAAGCTTGGATTCATCCTATAAGGCCTCTTCCGAACTAGGTGTGCACCTTCTTTCAATTTTTTCTTCATCTCTCCCAATAATTCATGCACTTAGCCTTTCAGCTCATGATAGCCTCTAGGGAACAAGTCCTGAAAGTCACATAGTAGCTCAATGATTTTAGCAACTTCAGAGTCAGACCAAAAATCTCCGATAATGTCCTCCTTAGGTACAACATCCATGCCAATGTTCACTATCTTGGTCTTCATAGGCTTATGGTAAGCACATGCCTTCTCATTTGCACTATCCAAGACTTCACACATACCACTCTATGTGCTCAATATCTAGGTTCTCTACTTATTCATCTCAACTGAAGTAAATCATCTTCATCCTTTTCTCTTTCTAGGTAGGTGCACTCAAGATGTTCAACATTTGATTCTTCACCTTCAAAACGTGCCACCAGGTCTGATTCTTCTAACAATTCCTGAAGTAACCCTGCAGTATTTTTACTATCCCCCATAGTTAAGTGCTTCATAACCTGTAATGCCTCATTCACCAGAGGTTTAGAAGAAAAGTAATAAAATGTATGAATCATGTCTTCAGTGAGTTCCTGCCAATTTTCAGTCATCCTATTCAACTAAACATGGTGCTGAACATGATCATTACCATGAAATTCACATATATGAGTAGGTACATTTCTTCTTAGAAAATGAGTAGATAAAACAATCCTTACTTCTATCCACTCCAAAATATTAACCATGTGAACCATCCACCAGCATGTTGTCATCCCACAAAAAGTATATACTAACATGTTTCTTCTTTCCACCTGAAAATCCCATTGAAATTCCATAGCAAGTAGGAATATTTCTTGATTCTTCTCACCTATATACTTTGGTACCTGGTTATTTCCCAAATGCTTGATACTGCATGGCTTACTGACACACGCATATTTGAAATTTATACTTCATACCCAACCATTTCATAAGTGTCATGCACTCAATTATCAAATGCAACACTTGTAGTATCACTCATTTATTGTGCATCATCCAACTGGATAAATACTTCTTTTGATAGTTCAAGCACTTCCGGATCTCAAATGGTGCACACATAAATTCTATTCAAGTCTTCTTTAATTAAGGGATCTACATAAGGCATAGATTTCCCATTTGTCAGAGGTATGATAACACGTTATTCTTTGTTCTCAAATCTGATATACCCCTTATTGAAGCGTAAGTCAATCTTGTTTTCTTAGCACCAAGTGCGCTTAAGTAATGCGGGAAAGTTGTCTGCTTCTACAAGTACTAAGACCTAAAAGTCCCCAATGAACTTGGCCCTTTTATAGTAAAGGATACATTTTTTATAACTCCAATGGGCATTACCTTAGTCCAATTTTCCATGAACAATACATTAGAGGATGGCTGTAATGTAGGTCAACCCATCTAAACCCATTACATCCAAAGTAAGAACATTCACTTCTACACCTATTTCAATCAAGATGTTACTCAAAAGCCAACCATAAACAACATCATTTCAAGTAATCCCCTTGTCATAATCCAAACTTTCCTGAAGGAAGATTAGCATGCAAAATTTGTCTCTCATTCTCAGTCCCGATACGTGCAAAGTGTTTTTCTTCAACCAGTCTCTCCAACAAAGGAACAATGTTTTCTTGGCGCAACATCTTGCAAACCTATTTCAAATCATCAACATATGTTCTGGTGGAAATCAATTGATTTCTTTTGTTCCAAATTCTACGAATGTTCCTTCAAACACTGTATCTCACCTTATAAAATTCCAAATTACTTCTATGGTTTCTTGATAAACCTCATTTTGATGCATGGGGTCTTAGACACTTGGCATAGCAGAACTTCCTCCTTAATAACGGTAGGCTTATGTTGCAGAGCTTCTCTAGACACGTGACAGCCTCAGCGAGTGTAGTAATATTTATAGGTACCAACTCAGTATTTGGTGCTAACTTTGGCATCCATTGGTCTTTCACAATGTGATGTACTCTAACCATTCCCGTGTCCTTATTTTCTTTTTTATGTTTCTTTCTTAAGTGTTCATACAATTCAGGGAATTCTTCATAATTATGATTATTTCTGACAAAACGAGAACACAGGTTATTTTGTGGACATTCACTGCTTGTAGTGATCAGGACATCCACATGTATAATAAGTCCCACAAGGGAAATCACTTATTCTGCTCCCCCACTACCTCGACCTCTGAATTCACCTCTGTAACCTCAACCTCTACCACAGTTGCCATCATAATTCCCCTCACTGTGATCATAGTCATGATACTCACCCTTTTCCTTGGAATTATTTACACCACTAGTCTATCATACGTCAATATCAATGACATCATGGATCTGATCGATCAATCTATAATCTTCAGTATCATGAGTCGAGGACCTACAAATATTACAATAACTAGACACATTCTTTCTTATCACGTGCTACAATAATGGGCACTGGCTTGAACTGTGCTCCAAGTGACATATCTCACAATCTAGCAATAAGGAGCGTACATATTTCCAAGGGAAATCATCCTTAGTATGCCCCTCTACTTCATAATTTGTACACCAAATCCCACTATACGTCTCATACACTGAATTATTAGATAATTTCTCCAATTGTTTCTGCATTTCTGCAATTTGAGCTTCCAAGAATGGGCTGACTCATGTGTCCACACTTCCTACTGCCTCAAGTTCCTTGTGTGGATCTATATAAGTTTTGTGTGAAAAATCCCTCCTTAAAGGCATGATCACCCCCAAAAAACCATTGTGCATGCTGGCTTGCGTGAATGTCATAAGATAATTTAGACATGAGATTCTTGAACCTGGCATCATATTCCTGAACACTTTCAGTAGTGCCCTGCTTAATTTCTTTGAGAACTCTTATGATTTTCTGCTTGAACATAGGGATATAAAATTATTTTAAGAAAGCATCTCGCAGCACTGTATAGCAGGATCAAAATTGTGTGGACCAGTTGTGCGTGCGCCCCTACAACGTAGTTACAAACTGACTACCCTTTCACTCTAGATCTGTAATCCCCCTTACATGCCACATTATCTCACACATATATATGTTCTCGAATACATCTTCAACGCCTCTATACTCTGGGAGATGGAGAGATATCTCCATGTAAATTTATTGAGGTTGGTGCAGACCTTTCCTACCACAACCAGAACCTATATTCCCTCTAGTATTTCCACTACCTCCAGATCCACCTGATCCTTTTGATCCACTCCCTCCATTAGATAATGGAACGGAAGATGCTCTACCCTATGCTCCAATGGTTGTGCTATAATGAACACCCATAGTTTATGAAGTTGCACTACTTCTAGATGTGATGTCAAGGTTCTGTGCACCTATGTTTTGTGCCAACGATGCGTCAGAAAAGATACCTTTAAGGGGTCCTCCGAATAAAGTATATGACAATTGCACCATAAATGAATAAGCTCCCTAATTAACTTCTGAACTTGACTAAAAATTAACTCTATCTACTGCAACTCTACTACTCACACTAGCTTGTTGTTTACTAACTATCATAAAAACTTGAAAACCAAGCGTAAGGGCTAGGTCACCAAGTAGATTCTGATGTATGCCCATGGACCATGTCGTCTCTACCGGCATGCTCTCATTTGAGGCTGAATATAGTTCCCTACCATGATTTCCCAAATGGGGGAGATCCAGATTCTCTGACTCCACGGCTTCTACATGATCTTTGAATCCTTCACGAGCCATATCTCTCTGCAATGCCATTATCTCTGTGATATCTCATTGATTCTCTAAACCCCTCTTGTGTGCTTCATTGAACTTAAGCCACCTTTCTTCCCTTTGAGTTTCTATTGCTAGGTCTGTCATCCTTACCAAACCTTCTCCCACCCCTGCACTTGGTGGGGTTTAGTTAGTCATTGGCTTCTGTTCCAAATCCAGGGTTACAATTAGGATCTTGATCTCCAGTAGAATACCATGAAAATATGATCCTCTAGGTTCATGTAAAAACTGAAACTCAACAACCTCTAGGAAATAGTAATTCAAAACTATGTATTCAATAATATAGTTGTTCAAAACACCATGGAACCAAACATCCATAAAGGGTGTCCAAATCATATCTGCATCATACAAGGCCTGGAATTATTCTTGTGTCCAAATAAGTGTGCGAAACCTCCAATTCCTCTTAGACGTATAAGCAACCAATGAATCGTATACCTCTATAGGAAAGATAGAAAATAATTTCTCATACAATACGCTATACACATTCTACTCAACCAATGTACATGTATTAAAATCAAGTCCAGTTTTGAATCTACAAGCATACTCTTCTTCCAGATCTACTAACCACTCCTCAATATTGTCTAAGGTTAATCGGTATGTCTTCATCATGCAACATCCTAAAAAAAAGATGAGAAAGAGGTCCTGGCAACATAACCAATAATGTAGCCTAGAATTCACTACAAATAACTCAAGGCGCACTGACACATCACTCATCCAGAACTGAGCTCTCACCCGAAGCACACAAGGGTACTAGATCCCTCTTTAGAGTTGTTTGTCAAGAATTTTAGCATGATTATGCATGTATATATCAAAGTTTATAATAGATAGTAAATAATCCACGGTGTATAAACCAGCTCTAGATCTAAACCATATGAAAGATTGATTAAACAATTATTATAATGAGATTTACCATGCAAGAACCATATTTAGTCACATATAACACCAATATCTAGTCAATATGGTCCATTATATTAAACACTGCAAAAACATAAGCTTCATACATTCAAGATCAAGTTTCCATGGTTAGGCGCACTAACAAATCCATAACATAACTCTACAATAACCATGCAAATCAATATATATAGGGGCGGGGACTTTCCCTTCACCACCCATGCACCTTCCAAAAATAGGATACATGTTATAATAATATCCATGTGCCTTTACAAGGGAATACAAAACATGCAAGTGCTCTAACAATATACTTACTATAGTTAACTTTGAGTAGAAATCCTATTATTAGATTAAAACTACGCATGACACTCAAACTGCTGCACATCCCAAAATAGCCTTACGTGACCTACAAGTCTCCACATCATTATGTGCTCAGCATGCTATCTCCAAAAATAGCCTTCGCAACAAAATGGCCAAGTTCTGATCCTGGGAACTTCAACCTTACTATACTGCCACGCACTCTTCTCATGCCCTACATTTTTTGCGCCCAACACTTAGGCTATTTTTTCAGCCCAAAAATCTCCATGTGGTTTTCCAATTATTTTGGTGCCAAAGAAAGATGGCACATGGTGAATGTGTGTTGATTTTCATACCTTAAACAAGATCACGGTGAAAAATTGTTACCCTCGTCTTAGAATAGATGATTTACTGGATCAATTAAAGAATGCAATTTACTTCACTAAGTTATATTTAAGAAGTGGTTATCACCAGGTAAGGATTAATGAAGGTGATGTGTAGAAAACTACTTTTAAAACAAAACAGGGATTATTTGAATGGTTAGTGATGCCTTTTGGATTGTGTAATGCACTGACAACATTCATGAGAGTTATGAATGATATATTTCAACCATTCATTGATGATTTTGTCATTGTTTACTTAGATGATATTCTTATTTTCGGTAAGTCTTAGGATGATTATGTTATTCACATCCAAAAAGTATTAGATACATTAAGAGGATAAAAATTATTTCTGAAGATGTAAAAATGTGAATTTGGGAAAATATATTTAATCTAGTTGGGTTATGTTGTAGGAAATGGTGAATTGAAAATAGTACTTACAAAAGTTGAGATCATTGTTAACTGGCCTAGACCCAGTAATGTGACAGAAGTTAGGAGTTTTCTTGGTGTAGTACAATATTGGAGAGAATTCAATTCTAACTTCTCATTTGTTGCATCTCCTTTGCATGTTTTGAAAAGTATTAAACATGTCTTTCAGTGGGGAGGAAAAAAGCAAAAGGATTTTGATGCACTGAAAGAGAAAATCGGTACCACTCCAATCTTGGCACTTCCAAATTTGCAATAGTCATTTGATATTGAGACATATACTATTGACTATGAAATGGGGGTAGTTTTGATGTAGAACAAATGACCTATGTGTTACCATTTAGAAACCTTCACGAGTGTGGTAAGAAATTATCTAACTTATGATAAAGAGTTGTATGCTTTGGTGCAGAGTGTAAAGAAATGGAAACATTACTTAACAGGAAAGGAAACAATTATACATACCGATCATCAGCCCCTTTAGTACTTGCAAACACAAACAAAGCTACAACAGTCTAAACATTTCCATTGCATGGGATTTTTGTAGCAATTTCATCTCATGATCAGGTAAAAAAAAGGTATATAAAAAATGGTTGTTGACATGTTATCTAGACCTCTAGTTAATGTTACATCTATTCTTGTACAACATAGTTCTTTAGCTCGTGATAGTTATAAGGAAAAATATGTTTATGATGCTGATTTTAAATAAGTGTATGAGGATTTATCGAGTGAGAAATAAGTAGGAAATGGATTATCATGTGCATGATGGACTTTTATATCATTTTGGTAAACTTTGTATCCTAGAAAATGAGCATGTGCATATGATTAGGGAAGCTCATACTTCTCCTATTTCTATTCATTTTGGTGTTGGTAAAATAGTTACACATTTACATATGTACTGTTATTGGCCTAGAATGCATGAACATGTAACCAAGTATATAAAAGGATGTGTTCTTTGTGCCATGAGCAAGCCAAGTAATAGGAAATTAGGACTTTACACTCCTCTTTATGTCCCCACATGGTCATGGGAAAGTATTTCCATGGATTTTGTAGGAGGCTTACCCATGTCATGAAAGAAACATGACTATTTATATGTGGTTGTGGATAGATTTAGCAAGATGTGTGTGTTGATTCTATGTACTAAACAAATAATTGGTGAAGGGACTACACATTTATTCTTTCAATTTGTATGGGTTCATTTTGGATTGCCAACCTCAATTATTTCAAAGTGGGATTCTAGATTTCTTAGGGAATTTTGGTCAACTTTATGGGGTTTAATGAACACTAAACTAAAGAAAATAAATTCTTTCCATCCACAGACTGATGGTCAAATAGAGGTTGTGAACCGCACAGTGGTACATCTTCTTAGGGGCTATTGTGGTAAACATCCTAAATTATGGGATGCACATTTATATTATGTGAAACATGCTTATAACCGTGCCTTACATTCTTCTACTTTGAAGTATCCATTTGATACTTGTTATGGTTATCTACATAAATATCCATTATATTTCTCTTTTGGATAAGATATTTTTGTTAATGGTTTAAATGATTCTGACAAAGCTAAAATATTTATGCAGCGAATGCAATAGGTCGATCAGTATGTCTGATAATAGTTGGAGAAAAGTCAAGATAAATAAAAATCAAGGCATGATAAACATAGAACTGATCACAAGTTTCAAGTTGGTGATTCAGTTTGGCTTCACATCAGCAAGGAAAGGTTGACATGTGAAGGTGAAAATTTGAAACCTATTCGGTATGGTCCATTCCAAATATTGGAAAAAATTGCTAACAATGCTTTCCAGTAGGATTTACCTCCATATATGCAAATTTATTCAATTGTAAATGTTGAGAACTTGAAATTGTATGAACCGCTTATGATTATTGATGATGGTGCTAACATTATGCCTTCTATTGATGATTTTGCACCTGAGTATCTCAAATATTTGCAGGATGATATAATTTTGGACAGGAAGTTCATAACTTTACAAAGGGTTGATATTGAATATATTTGTGTTGGGTTCAAAGGCGTGCATCCAAACAAGGTGAAATAGATGGAAAATGGAAAGGTGATGGAGAAATACTCTCACCTATTTACCAATTAAGTTGAATTTTGGAGGTCTAAAAGTTTCTTAGTGGGGAGGAGTGATCCAGAGGATCCTCAGTGAGAAACACTGATCTAAAATCTTCTCAGAATCAGTTATGGGTAGTTTCATTACATGGAAAAAAATTCAAGCTTTCCGGAAATATCTTATTTGTAGAAATCGGAGCACATATGTAAAATTTATGGCTCACTGAAATTTTTGGGCAATTGGCAAATTCAAGACTGCACTCAAGTTGAACATGTGCACACTCACCAAGTGGAACAATGGAAATGTGAAATGTGGAAAATATAAGCAAAGAGTAAAATTTTTGTTTTAACGTCGGTCTTGGACACTCGGCGATGGACAAGTGGGCCCCACTATTTGATGTATGGGGACCCTCAACCAAGTTCAACACACTCGATTATGGAGGTGTTGTAGACACCAAAATTAGGCCGTACAACCCTTATAACCCCTTTAATTAAATTTACCATACCTTACATATTCATATCCCATAGTGCACATGATTAATTGAATTAATTACTTTAATTAATTTAATTAACATCCTCACTTGAACACCTCACCTAGCCACATCACCTAGACACCTCATCATGGACCTATTCTTAGCATGTTTCTTTTAACTAAGACTCAATTTCTACTTACGATAACTAACTAAGACTTAGTCTAACACTAAAATCAAATGCCTATTCTTTCTCTAACAACATGCCCACTTATCTAAGCGCAAAATACCATTTTAGACTCGGAATAATGGGCAGAACTAGTTAAAAGATAGCCAAGATCTGGTATTTTAGAAAACCTAGGATTTCGTGCTGTAACCCACGCTGGTTAACCCTAAACTGACACCGGTTAACCTAAACCATCGTCGGTTACCATATATTCATTTTGGCAACCCTTTTCAAGAGGTTGGAAATTTTGTGTTTTTACTCGAGGAGAGATCTACATGCAAGGACAAAACTAGATTCTTCTCAAGCTTCCAAACACCCCCTAGCCAGCACCAGGACAAAATTTAAGGCATTGGCATTCATGGTAACATTCCAGGAAGCACTGCTGTGACACTGACTACCAATTTCAAAGATCAACCATAGTTATCCTCCACCATCCAAGCCTGCAAATACAAGTAAGTGTGTTTTTGATCTACATCATTTTATGCTTACTTATATTTTAGTTTCTTTATCTCTGTTGAATTAGATCTTATTCTCCTTTACATTCCACCATCCCCACTTTCTTGTCAATCCACCCATCCAACCACCCACAATTGTTTAGCTCCCCATATCCAACTCCTAGGAATTCCTAAGCCTTCTTAGAATTTTTACGAACCTAACCATCCTTCTTCCATTCTCTATGCAATCACAGAGAATCTCCAAAACCAAGTTTATTTGATTTTACATCATTCTACCCCTATCGAAGTTGGTCACCTAGACCGTCATCGGTTTCCCTTTTACTGTCATCGGTCATCAGACCGACGTCGGTTATTGTACCTTCTGACAGAATTTCACTAAGTTGACCTTATCATCCTTTAAACCTCATAAAATCCTCATCCAAGCTATATATACTACCTTAAGCCACTCCAAAAAACTCCCCATCTCTCTGTGTAGACATAGAGAGAACTTGAATCCCTATTTCTGACATTTAACTATTCTACCCTTATCCACCCTAAACTGTCGTCGGTCATACATCAACCATCATTGATCACATCCTGATTGGAGTCGATCTCTGTGTCTGATAACCCAACTTAGGAAAGCAAGCTAATATCCATCCCTAAACTGCCCGGAACCATTTGTAACCTTTATTAGACCTCTGTCAGACCTACAGAAACCCTAAACCACCTACCCAACCTAAAGATCTGATCATAACCCAACCTGTTAGATTAGATTTTCTTATTGTATTTGAATGAGATACTTAAATCATATCAACTACAATAGGATGTTATTTTTTTACGTTATTTCTTACATTAAATTATATTAAATAGTGGATTGACATCCATCTAGGAAGTATCACACTTCCTAGATCTAGCACACACTAGGTAGTCCATTGGCATATATTTTTTAATATTCTTCTTCTGGTCTTGTTTTGCATTTACAGGTGGTTCCTCCTAGCCAAAAGGAAGTTATTCATGGTCATCCTGGATCAGAAATTAGAAACATGCACACAACCTTCAACCGACTTTACAAATAGGTATTCCTCCTTGGCCTATCACCCTCTATCTGTTTCATTAAATTTTACCAAGAATCCGGTGAAAATTTTTGGCATGCCCAGTGGGACCCTCTCTTGGGTTCATTGCATTTTCTTCATATAGGGAAATTTTATGTGTTTCTTTCTTTTTGAAAAATACACATTTAATATTCTCCCTTTCAGAATTCTTTTCTTCTATTTGTTTAAACAACATTTGTGATTTGGTGTTTAAAATGAATCATTTCCTTTTTTTCTACATTTGCATAGTAGTGAAAGAGCATGTTCTTGACCTATCCATCATTTTCTACATAAAATTTAATTATCAATTTGGGTTCTAAAATCTATTCCATTTCATCATTGTATGCTACATTTTATCTCACATTAAAAATTGAGGGCAACCTATACACTGGAAGTCATGCCCAGCTGATGGTTGACATAATTGAATCGTATGAGCAATTTCTCTTCTCTCTCTCTTTTCTAAACTACAAAAATAAAAATCCACACATATCCTTAAACAACACCTTACCTAGAATAAGTTGTCAATGATCACACAATTAGAGGATTGACAGTGGGCGCCCATCTGGTTTCTATGTGTAGTCATTATCTCAGAGAAAGGACTGTCCCCGCCTAAACATAACCTGAACCCACCCTTTAGAATTTTCCTCTTCATAGGATGCCTTCCTAACCAAAAACATTTGTTTTGAATTCAAAAGTAATTCTTAAATAGCATAAGATGAACACATAAATTATTTTATAGGATTGTGTGTTTTTCTTAGCTTTTTCCCGAGTTACGTTTTGATTTGTGAGTTTACGTTCTCCACTTTCCTCTTCCTTTCACACTCCACCATCATAGTTGGAGTATTATGACTGTTTCTAAGTGTGTCAGGTTCTAATACTATCATCCTTGGACTTATGGGTTGATACCCCATCTGACTCAATTCATAAAAAAAAAAAAAATTCTTCACTTCTTCAAATTTCATAGTAACTGGCATCGGTCCAGTAACTGTCACCAGTTTTCATCTGACCATCATTAGTGTACTTAACCGATGTCAGTTTCCAGCTCTTTTGGTTATCTCACCCAAAAAATTCATTCATCACCTCTTATTTTCTATTTGAAATTCTTAAGACATCATCATATCCCCAGAATTCTAATATCATTGTCATATAAAGTTTCCTCATTCCATTTTCATCAGTTTTTGGCCTCATTTTCTAAAACTGTTAATTTCCCACATTAACTGATATCAGTTACTGTAACCACCATCGGTCCCCGTTTAACCATCATCGGTTATTTATATTGTTTTCAGTTCCTCTATTTTGATTTTTAATTAGGACACCGACCAAGTTCACCTCCCAGAATCTATCCTTCTCCATTTTTGTTGTTTTTCTGTGTTATTAACAGAGTATATTCTATCAGGTATACACTAAATTCAAATGGTGTTGAATCCCAGCCAAACCAACGCCCTTTTGTTTCACACCAGCCTTCAACCACTTCCACCCATCCCATCACCACCTTCTATCTTGTCACATATGGATCTGACTTAGCCCATCACCATTAGTACCAGTGACAAGGAGTTCGTAAGACTCCTTGACCAGAATCCCACTACCCTACAGTAATACCTTTCCCATTCCTTCACCTGGGACTCCTAGGGATAGTTGATATATGGCATGCCCGTGTCTATCCCTCCTTCCCTCACCCCCACTTCTGAGTCAACTACCACTAGCTCATCATTTACTTCATCCACCTTATCCCCTATGGTATCTCAACTGGACCTCACATAAGCTATAACTGTTGCACCAACGACATCTATCACACCTATGGTGTTGACCATCCCTTCACCAACTACCTTAAGCATGGCCCCATCTGCACCCTTTACCTTGTATGTACCAGTTACATCATAACCACCCATGGTGTTGATAACCCACACCCCATTCCAAAACCTCGTCCTTTCCATCCCATAGTCTCTACCCCCAATTACTGTGAGAGTAGTTACAACTACCCCACCTATTTACACGCATCACCAACAACCCCCAATCTTTTTTATCACTTATTCAGGATATCTTCCACCCACATATATTCCCCCTTCACAGTTTTCATATTCATCACCCCCATATACTAGGATTTCATCCACATCATACACCCATCATCAACCTCCCTTTATTGCAGGAGGCACCCATTCCTCACAACCTACCAATGACCTCATTAGGATGATGATGGAAAAGATGAAAACATTAGAAGCATCAATTTTTGGCTCTTGCAACTCTTTAAATTATGATGAAATCTTTAATGATCCTATAAATCTATTTATCCCCACCTCACCCCACCTACCATCTCTCCTACCCATGGGAGATTATTTAGACATGCCAGCTACTTGTTGGGGATAATTCTCCCTCATCATCCCAGGATCCCGTTGACCTGATCTTGAATATTTTACTCATAGAGTCCTGAGGTTAATCGATTCCCTGTCTCACAGACATATTTTACAGGGATTTCCACCAAATCAACTGCATCTCCTCTTATAGCATTTTTGTTTTCATAGATAGTCTGATCGCTTGGATTACGTTGATAATTCCCTACTCTGGCGGCATTTTCGGCTCCCCTTTTCAGACTCAAATGCATATGTTGCCTGATACATATCTCCACGATTTATTCAAAGGTATTTTCTAGCAACCACATCAACCCTAACCCTGCCTATTAAAACAACATCTTCTTCATAACCTTTACCTACATCCAAACCTTTACCCATGAATAAAATCATTCCTGATGCCTAAGCACCTAACCGCGCATATATCTTTGTTTGTATATTTAGACCCATCACTTCCTTGGGTGTCATGCCAATGTCAAGCCTTACCCATCCACCCTTGTCAAATTAGATTTAGCCACGTCTTCCCAAACCCACACCAAAATTATTCCTCTGCCTAAAAGGAAGACGCAACCTTCTAGGCCACATACGCCCATCTCACCTACCACACCTTTGTCACCATTTGCCCCTTCCGTCCATCTTAGGGCCTCACCCATCAATCCCGTCCAAACAATCTCTTACCCAAGGCCAATCTAAAGCTAAGCAACCTACTTACTTCATCACAATCCTTTATTACACCTCATTTACCTACACAAAAAACACCCTCGCCCTCACCTGTACATTTCTTACCACCTATACCTCCATCAGTTACCATAACCCTAAATTTTCCTATACGACTTCAAACACATACCGTCCACCCAACCTCCACCAACCACTTCCACCAAAACTCCATTGCCCCCATGGGTAACCCGTTCTCTTACACCATCTACTTTCCCTTCTTGCATCACATACTTCTAATGTCACCTTTATCCAAGAAGGTGCAACCCAGAAGAAAATGAACCCATTACCCTCCAATAAGGTAGTTTAAACCAACAACACCTTTCCATTTTTAGCTCTTGTACCGCACCTTTACCCAAGCAAATGTACCATCAAAACCTAATACAAGTACCACTTACCAAATCTAGTGGTCTAGACCTATTCCTCCTTCTATAATGCTTCTTCAATCATAATCATTTGTTCACTATTACCCAGACCCACACTCCCTTCCCATTATGATCCATTGGTAGGGTCTTATGCCAACATTCTAGCCAACCTCTTAGAGACCTCATTTGTCACATTACTGCCGCTTCAGACCTTATGACCCCCTCAAATTGAAACCAAAAGGGTTTGATGAAACTAAAATTTCTACCTACCATTGTGTGCCAGGACATGATGTAGAGGGATATAAGGCTCTCAAAACCATTGTTCTATAATTATGTCCTCCTGAAGCGAATTTCGACGATGACAATCTTCTTGATGAGTACCCCTGTTCCACCTTCATGCTTATCACCATGCATCATTCCTTACCACTTGTTTTTTCAATAAACTACATCTCCACCCCCACAACCCTTTTACCCACCTCTAAAATTTGAGATCAACATGGTCCGTATCAGAGAGTTAGCCAAACCACCGCCCAAATGTCCTGTGTGTCTTACTCATTTCGCAAGGCTCTTACCCCGCATTAGTTTTTTGCCCATCATGTTAGTATATTACTCATGATATACCTGTCTCCATTTACCTCGTTTCCTCAAATTAAGATGGTCCAAGTTACCACCCATCGCACCAAAAATGACAAAGGAAAATAAAAATCAACTATCCCATCAACCAATCCCGGTGGCACCAATATACCATCTGTCATGTAAATGTGCAATAGGGACCATTTGGAAGTTTCACATACCCTATTTCTTACAAGGTCACCCAGTCGTCACAATGATTTCATGTTTTATCATTCCTAGGATCCCCTCAAGAGAAATTTGACAGTCTGGTCATCCCCTATTTGATGTCAAACTGGTCCCTTAGGTGATTTAGGATAGTCTATCCATCCCCCTAGGTGATTTTAGGGAGTTCTAAAAAGATATTATCTTCTGGCAGTATTGATAAGGGCTATTATTGGCCTTACCAAGACTGGATCAACCACCTGGAGTGGAACAGAAGGGAAAGTTGTTCGGGCATGTGATTTTGGATATTGTGAGTAGACCTAGAAAATGGACATTATATGATGATGCTATAGTTGTTGATTAAATTACAAATGATATAGTAGTTACTTTGATGTTGTTGTGATTCATTTATATATATATGTTTTTTGTGATTATATTTATATCATGTTGGATGTTCTGATATGGCCACGAGCTTAAAGGAGGTATTTGTGTTTTTGCAGGTTAAACTATCACAACAAACATCGGGGGATTGGAGACCAACCACATTGGAATTCTAGATGAATTCAACAAGGTCACCATGGCAACTAGTTTTGTTTGTTTTTGTGTGTGTGTGTTTGTTAGTGTTAGGGATTCCCATGGGGGGGATCACCTTTGAATGTGACCAAGGGATTTTGTGTATTTTTTTAATGTGTTTCCTTTTTATTATTTTTGTATGTATTTAATTAGTGATGTGTCCCTTTCTTTTATTTAATTAAATTGTGGTAGATTAATGTGAGAAAACATATGGTTAAAAGGTAGTTAATTAAATTGGGAAATAAGAAAGTAATTATAAAATTTGTTGGATTTTGTATTAAATGTTGTAAGTATGTGTAAGTGATGTGTAAGTATGTGTAAGAGTTGTGTAAGTCATATTTTGGAGTATGAAACACTCCACCTCCTTGGAAATTCAAATTTGTCCTTGGAGGCTATTTTTGGATACCTCTTAAATTTATTTACCAACCATACCTATGGTTGGAGGGTTGATTTTAGACCTTTTTAATGCATTTTTTTAATCATGTTGCATGTTTTAATTGCACTCTTCTTACATTTTATTGAATTCCGTCCTTTGGGGTGTGGGCTTTTTGGAGTGTGCAAGTAAATTGTCATATTTTCACCCACCTCTTTATTGTGCTTTGGAGAATGAAATTTGACTTTTGTGTTGGAGTTGAGGATGTGTGAAGTGGTATCCTACATGGATCCACCTCATCCTCTTCCTTTCCCTCTTCTATAAAATTTGAACTCTTTGAACCTATGGGGAGTCATTTGGACACCCACATGACTGGCTTTCAGCCCCTAGGTGCATTTTTCAAGCAAATCCCCTGCTGTCGATGATCTAGAAAAACACACCACTTCATCAGTTCCATCAACACCAAGAAGGAGAAATAATAAAAGTGAAAAAATGAGGTAAATAGAGGTTTTGGATAGAACCACCACTCTGTGTAGAGTGGCAGTCCTAAGACCGCCGGTCTGCACAGGGCAGTGGTCCTGAAACTTTTGAACAAAAAAGAAGAACAAAATGCGAGTGGATTAGTTTTTGAAGTGCCTAGTTGTGTCTCTTCCCTTCCACTTCCCTTTCACATCCTCCAGTGCATGGAGAAGACTATGGGAAGACCTATAAATACATGTGGGGGAGCATAAGTGAATAGGCATTCAAAGCATCTAGAGATACCAAGAGGCAGGGATTTTGGGTTTGAGATCCACCATGAGAAAAGAAATAGCTTGCAGTGCTGAAATGGAATTGTAGGAGCAAGGTGTAGAAACAAAGCAAACAAGTAATTGGAGAGAAGGTTTACACTGTTTCTGTCTATTCATACTTATTGTAATATGTAATTGTCTATAGGTGGATGCTCAATAAAAGTAGGAAGCATAAGCAGCAATTTCCCCCATAGTTCTTGCTCCTTTGGCTTGCATGGAAGAATCTTGAGTTTTTTTTGTGTGTCTCTTGTGCAGTTGTAAAACTATTTCCTTCATTTGGATTGTCCTTTTATAGAATTAGAAATGTGCATGTTGAAAGAATGTTGTGGTTTTTTTGGAAGCTTAGTTGTTGCCATGGGTTGAAATACACCTTTCTTATTACATAGTTGTGGTTCGGGCTTAGAGGGCCAATGAAGAAGGATGTCTTATCGAGGACTTCATTGGATGTCTTGGTTGGGTGGAGAGCATTGCCTTTCCCCCACTTTTGTTGTGATCAAATTAGAAGAAAAGGGAACTTGGCATGTTGTTGTTGAATGGAGTCAGATCTGGGAAATAAAGTTTTGACAGTTCCTTATGAGAATTCCTTTGTAACCTTTCCCACTTTGAAGTGGATGAAATTGTAATATTTTTTGTTAAGGAAATATGTTTGTATTTGGCTATGAAAGCTGTAATTCGAATTGTGAAAGAGATATACTTTGTTTTATTGGATTTTGAAAGAAAGACAGTGAAATTTGTAAAGTGAAATGAAAAGAGAGAGAGAGACTCTGTTTTGCTTTGAAAGAATGAGAAAGAAAATGCAATATTCTGCTATGTAATTAATAAATGGTTTTGGAAGGAAATAAAGAAAGAAGTTGTAAAAATTGTCTTATGGAAATACAATGAATGAATCAAATGTTCTTTCCAAATTGTATTGTAAATTTAAATCTAATCATGTCAATGTTTTGGGAATCTCTGTTTGAAAGGAAGAAACACGTATGTGAGGAAACTTACAGTGTTTTGCCTCTTTTGAAAAATGTATAAAATTGGAAATCAAAATTGCATTTTGGGTTTAGAATAGTTTGATTTATATCAGATCTAAATGTATTAAAATAGATGAGAAATGAATTTTCATACTTGGAAGACTGAAATGGCAAATAGATCCCTCAAGATTTGATTTCCATGTTATTGTAAATTTAAAATTGGAAAATAATTTAATTAAAATGCAAGTTCAGACCTACATAAAATAACCAACATTGAAACATTAAAATTTAGCATGCTTTGATATCAATGAACTCAATTTGACAAGAAAAAACACTTAAGGAAATAATTAAAAATATTGCAAATCGGGGCCCAAACCTTTCACAGTTATTTTGCAGTCTTTTGTTTCTGTCAAATGTTGAAAAATTTGAATTGGAAATCAATCAAGCAAAATCACCTTCTAAATACATCAATAAATCCTTCTTAGAATAATTCTCCATGTCTGTTTGGCATGTTGAGTGAAGGTGAAGACCCAAATTGAACCAAATTTATAAGTTAAAATTTACCAGTTTACTTTTTAAAAACCTGCAGGCCATTTTCATAAAATTTACCCCTTAAATTTTATTAAAATGTAAAATTTATACTTCTTGTACAAATAGGGCATCGAGAGCTTTCCAGAAAGTCCTCGTTTTCCCAAAATTGAGCTTTCTATCAAAAGTTATGGCCTTCTGAAGTTTTCATTGGCAGGAAAATTTAAGAAAATTTTCCATCGCGGGCCCGTGGCCCGAAAATTTCCCTTTGAAAATCCTTAGAAAATTTTTGAAAAAAAAAAAGTTGGAAATTTTTTAAAATTTCCCCCACCGGCCCACAACCAACCGGGGGGATGCCATGGGGTGACAACAGGTCATGGGGAAGGGGGGAACCCACGTAACTTTATCATTTTTTTGAAAATTTTGTTTTGGAAATTTTTTATTTTTCTTCCGTAAACCCCACACTCCCGCCCCCACCTTTTAGAAATCCTTCCGGAGACATACATGCACTGCCACGTTAAACTTATCTGTTTTCCCTCCTTGGAAAATTTTCCTCAACACCTCCGCCTCCCTGCCCTTCCCTTGTTTCCTCCCCGCTTTGACTTGGAGCTCGACACGTGTTCCTGACGGCATAGAAGAGGCATGGGTGAAAAAGTTGTTTTCACCCCCCTGTAAGGAAAAATTTTCTAAGTCTCCCCGCGACCCACCAACTCACCCTTTTGGCCAATTTTTTTCATCCCTGGGCCGTGTACCCTTGGAGGAAAATTTTCACCCCCAAGGCCCGCTGGCCCATAACTGGCAGTTTTGTGAGGAGTTAGGAGGACTTCTTTATATCATTAGAAAGGTGAGAAAATTTCCTATCCAATGGGAATGATTTAGGGAAATTTTGAATGTGTTAAGTGTGAGAAAAATAAAGTTATAACTTTAATCCTGTTAGAGAGTGGGTATTGGTGATAAATTACCCTTTAAACCTAACTGAAACTTCTAACCCTAAAATTTGGACCTTGTGACCTCTGATAATTGTTAATAAAAGAAAACTATGTTCCTAATAGATTAAATTTGTTCATAGAACTTGCTAGTGACAGTTGTTGCCTTGCCAACTTGGTAGTAGACTCCTTTAAACAAAAATATATATTCCATAATTTTCCTAACTAATCCTAGGTTGTTTCTTGGGTCTCAAGTGGGTTGTTTTAGTGGGCATCACAAAAAATGTCTTTAGTACGATCTCGTCCAAACTTCTGAATCTCATCGACAAGCCCTTATGGAGGTTTTACAATCCATCGAGGTTTTACCTAATGACCCCACACCAGTAGCCTCCATTATCGCCTTTCACCACTATGGCCTCTCTTACCAAATCATCTCCTTCTTCTACTCCATGGCCCACTCATTCAAGTAGCCGCCCTCATTTTTTCTGATGAGGAGATCAGTACCTCTCCAATTAGATGACCCTAATCCCACCCTTTTCATCTCCATCTATATCAAATAATATATGTGTATGCCACATTATGATCGATGGTGGTAATAGCATCAACATCATCTCCTCCCACATGTATAATCAAATGTGCATCCCTTCAAATTGCATGCATAATAACCCAGTTATGCTACGCTCCTTTAATGACGCCATCACTTCCACCCTTGGCACCATTATTCTTCACGTTCATGTGGGCCCTCACACTATCCTAGAAATTTTCTACATCTTAGAGGGGGAGTTCCAATATAACATGTTTCTTGGTTGAGCTTGGATTGCTTCATGGGTTGTGTTCCTTCAAATTTACACCATTGTGTAAAATTTGAACATGAAGGACATAACTATACCATCCCAGCTGACCCATCACCATTAAAAACATTTAACATGTTGTACCAACCTAACAATGACCTTGTACTAGTTAAGGCATTCTACCACTTCCACCAATTCTCCTTCACCCATAGCCCCATCCACCAATGTTTCCACCACCTCTCCCACACCTAACTCTTCTATTCCTACTACTTTCATAGCCTCTACAGCTAACCCATGTACTTCCCAACAACCAATACCCCTCCTACCCAATTGCGTAGTAATTTCATCTACCCTCGTTACCCACATATCTACTACTAATCCCTTAGAGGGTGTTTTTTCAATGCCTCACTCTGGGGGAGTACTGCCTCTACAATATAAACACATTCCTTACTCCACAAGAGTATGGTAACCTATGCCAACATCCTCGTTATGACTATCACATAGGAGAGGTATTCCTTATGGTCCTTCCCTACCTTCTATGCACCTAACTTAACATATGGGGGACTTGATACTTCCACCTATTCACTTGAACTCACCATCCCAAATGTGACCATTTTCATATGACCTCAAATCTCTCACCAACCACCACTTTGCCCACACTTTCCTTCACTTCTGCGCATGGAAAAGGATTTCGATTTGGTTTTTACAAACAATGTTCATCATACTATCATATTGTGTACCACCCATAAATAAAAAGACCACAGTGGTATTAGATTCACTGAACTATCCTCCAAGAAGGCATGTGTTGAACTCATTCAGGATGACAAACCTTCTCCACCCTATTCACCAACGTCACCACCCTCACCTACAGAGTCTATGGATCCAAAATCCATTCCTCCTACCTTTTTTTTGTGAACACCATTTCCTTAGGACCTTTGACTTATCAATGTGATGGAGAGGCTCCCTCTTCTCTTCCATTCCTATATCCTGACATGATCAATGATGATACACCATCCATTAACGTCATTCAATGTCAGAACGATGAGTCTATCCTCACCTACCTTGGTGCGGAAGATTATTATATTCCCCAGTCATTTCCTTTTGAGACACAAACCATGTTAAATGAATTGACCATTGAAGTCAATATTAACACTTAGGACGACCCACACATTCTAAATATAGGCCATTCTTTAGATGCTACTGAATAGGAAGCTTTTATTTCTTTCCTCTGGGATCATAACAACACTTTTTCTTGGTCCTATGCTGATATGCCGGTATTGACCCAAAAATTATGGTCCACAATATCATAACCATTCCTGAAGCCAAACCCATAAAACAGAAGCTGCGGAAAATGCATCCTTACATTGCCCTTCTTGTCAAAGAAGAACTTCAATGCCTTCTCTTGGTTTCCTTCATCCTACCCATTGACTATCCTCAATGGATTTCTAATATCGTTCGTGTCACAAAAGTGACAATGGGGACTTTACATTTGCATGGATTTCGGTGACCTCAACTTAGCTTTCCCCAAAGATGACTTTCCTCTACCAGGTATTGACCAAATAGTTGATCTAACTACTGGTCATGAGATGTTATCACTCATGGATGGTTTCTCGGGTTATAACCAAATATTACTCGCCCTAAAAGATCAACACAAAACCACCTTCATCACTCCTTGGGGTACCTTCTGCTATCGAGTCATGCCTTTTGGCCTTAAAAATGCCAGTGCTACATATCAGTGGGCTATGAATTATATCTTCCATGACATAATGCATCACATATTGGAAGATTATGTAGATGACCTTCTTACCAAATCCAAACATCAGGCAGAGCACCTTACATTCCTTAAGGTCATTTTTGACTGCCTCATCAATTATTGTGTTTGCCATCAACCTAAGAAGTGTGTCTTCACTATGCTCTCAGGAAAATCCTTGGTTTCATCGTTTCTTTACGTGGCATAGAAGTTGATCCTGTTAAAATAAAGGCTATTCTCAAAATGCCTCCACCTACTAACCTTTTCCAACTTCATAGTTTACAAGGAAAGTTGCAATCTATTCATTGTTTTATTTCGTAGCTTTCCGACAACTGCTAACCATTTCACCATCTCCTCAAAAAGGACATCTCCTTCAAATGGGATGATGAATGCCACAAATCCTTTGATGCCTTAAAATAATACCTTCTCCAACCACTGGTGCTTATTCCTCCTAAGGATGACCAACCTTTTACTTATACATTTCTACTACTGATCATTCCTTAGGTGCCATGCTTGCTCATCATGAGGAACAACACAGAGAGCAAGTGGTTTATTACATAAGCCATACCCTTTTGGACTACGAAACTAGGTACACCAATGCTGAAAAAATTTGCTTATCCTTAGGTTTTTATTTCCACTAAACTTCATCATTACCTACTCAATCACAAAACCTTTTTCGTCACCAATACTAACCCCTTACATTACATGTATGCCAAACCCTACCAACATTAGCATGTTGCACGTTGGCTCATGCTTCTCACTGACCTGGACCTCGAATTCATCCATAAAAAATATATCAAGGGCCAAACCATTGCTGACCAACTTTACAAATGCACCCCTCCTAGAAATCAATCCTCTAACTTTGATTTCATGGATGAATCCATTGCTACCCTCTCTTTGGATGATACCATTTACCAAATGACCTTATTCTTCGACGGTTCCAAATTTCAAGAGTGGGGGTGGTGCAGGTATTATCCTCATTCCTCTTGATGGTGAACCTATGCCTTTATCTTTCAAACTAGATTTTGATTGTACTAACAATATCGTTGAATATGAAGCACTCATGTTAGGCCTTCAAACTGCCATCACCTTAGATGTTAAATCAATTAATATCTTTGGTGATTCATAACTGGTTGTAAACCAAGTCAATGGTATATACCAGTGTCATAATGAAATACTCCAAAGGTATAAACACCATGTAGACATACTTTTGACTACCTTTGACTGTTACGAACTTCAAACCACCCCATGTTCTACTAATAAATTTGTAGATACCATGGCCTGCCTAAATTCTCTGATACTTCTTTTTGCCAATCCAAAATCTTTATCATAGTATAAATGTTATAATCACCTTCTTATTTATTTCGAGATGTCAACTCCATTGGAACTGTTGCACATGACCCACGTGAATTTTGGTATAAGCAGTTTGCAGACTACCTTTCCCTTTCCATTCTACCTCCAGATCTTACTTGTAATGGAAAATGTGCCTTTCTCAAAAGTGTCTCTCACTATGTCATCATGGGTGGTCTTCTTTATAAATGTGGACTTTGATGGTATTCTCTTACGATTCCTTACAAGTTCTGAGATTCCTTATACCATCAAGGAAGTTCATGATGAAATTTATGGAGGTCACTTCAGTGGCCTAGCTATCACTAAACACATCCTTCACCTAGGCTATTATTGGCCCACCCTCAACCATGATTTTTGTGACTATGTCAAACATTGTGTGAAATTTCAGCAACATGCTAACCTTCATCACACACCTAGTCATGCCTTATAGGTCACACAAGACCTTTGGACTTTCTCTCAATGGGGTTTAGATCTTGTTAGAGAGATCAATCCTCATTCTTCACAACACCATCAATGGATTATTACCAAAACCGAATACTACACTAAATGGGTAGAAGCCATCCCTCTCATCTCTACAAAAGCTGAGATTTTTTTTTGTGAATTCATCAACCATCACATTATTTGTTGCTTTGGTGTTCCTCACTATCTCATCAGTGATAATGGAAAACAGTTCAAAAATAAAACCCTACAAAAACCTCTGTGACACTTTGGCATTCAACTTAGTTTCTCTTTACCTTACTACCCACAAAAAAATGGCCAAGCAGAATCAACCAATAAAACCTTGAACAAAATTCTTATGAAAGTAGTTGACAATACTGGGAAGGATTGGCATATGCACATTCCTTTCACCTTGTGGGATTACCGTACTAGTATTCGCACCTCAAATTCTGCCACACCTTTCTCTCTGGTCTACGGTACCAAGGTTGTCTTGCCTCTCGAAGTCTAGATTCCATCTCTCCATATCTCACTCCAAGACATGCTCAACGATGATGAATTTTGCTAGGACTGTTTGACACAACTTGAGTTATTAGATGAACATCATCTTAATGCTCTTGATCATCTCCAAATCTACCAAAAATGTATCAAACGTGCCTATGAAAAATGTGTCCATGAGTGAACCTTCTAGGTTGGCAACCTCATCCTGAAGGAAAATCAACATGTAACCAAAGAAGAGAAAAGTAAACGGGGAAAATTCACTCCTAATTGGCTTGGACCCTATATTGTTACTCATACCTATAGATCAGGTGCTTATCATTTGTCTTCACTCAAAGGTAAACCCAAACCTGAACCCCTCAATGCCTTGCATCTTTGACCATTCTATTGTTGAATCAAGTCCTATATCACCTTCTGTTTATTTCAACCTTCATCCCTTGAGCACCCTTCACCTTTCATATTACCTATTCTTGCGGTCAATGACTAAACAAAAATCATGTGATTACCCATCACCTTTTAACCTTATCTTCAATATGAGTACCATTCTCTACTCATGGCATGATTTTCATGGATACTTTTCATCTTTTTCAAGATGGAATCCCATGGTTGTTCATCACTTGAAACCATATATTTCATAGTTAACCTATGTGTGCTATGGTTTTTGTCTTCTAAACAAGAGAGTAATCTTCCTCTATAGTCTTGTCCATGACTTAAACGTCCAAAAATAAAAATAGTTTCAAAAGAAAAATGGGATTCAAATCCTTGAGTCAAACTTCTAGAAAAGAGATAACTCCCTCAAAAGGGACATCTCTTCTCTCTATCTCACTACTATAAATAGACTGCTCCCTTGAAGGAAAGCTATACAAAGCTAGCCATACTACACAGTCTATCATAAAAAGGGACTATTCTTACAAAAACAAAATAAAATATTTAGAAGCTTCCTGCATCATTAAGCTTCACGAAGACCTCAAGGAGATAATATACTCATCCCACATAGACTTCCTGCATCGATCAGTCTATCAAAAACAAAATAAAAAGAGAAAATGATAACCTTTTTGTCATGGACTTGCCTATTTTGATCTTGGGTCTCTTGCCAAGTAGGCATGCTGTCTCACACCAGGTTACGCTGAAACTAACCATTTTTCACCTCATTTCCTTTTCGCCCCAATTTCCTACCTTCTCAAGGGACTTGCTACAAAAATGACATTTCGTGATCATGTGACTTTCTTCACCCTTAGCATAGTCAATCATGCAACGCCTTTAGGTTCTTATGTTCATAATCCAACCTTTGGTACGGTAGAATTGTTATGGTTCTTCCAATTAGGCGGCTCTTTTAGTCACCTCTTACCCTTCACCTTCTTCATTACTTATTGATTCTCCTATACAGGATCAGACCATTCGACACCTACATTTTATGAATTCCTCTTTCACCAAGATCACCAATCCAAACTGACCTAAAAATCAACCATGCCTACAATGACCTAAAATTAACCACTCCTATAAAGCTCAACCATGCCTAAATGACCTAGACTCAAGATGTGCCTAAAACCTACCAACCCATTCATTTATCCTCATCTTATTCTTCCCTAGCTTACAAGAGAACTACATCGGCCTGAGGCCCCTTTTTGCTAGGGCTATGTAGGCAGCACTCCGAGGGCATGGGGCCCTTGGAGGTTAGCTCGGCCACTCTTTACCCTAACCAATTTCCCCCCATTTTTCTATTTGCATTCTACCTTAGTTTTCCATTTTACAAAACAATTGGAAAATTACAACATATAAACATACATACCTACCATTTCATAACATCATACATTAATCAGTTCACCATTCCATGATATAAAATATTTGGAAGTGTAAACCAAAGTAGAAACACACATCATCATTTATTTTCCACACTACCAACAACATGGAAATTAAATCAAACCCAACAACACAAAAAAATCATACCTAACTAACCTAAAACTCCATTATGCCTATACCTGACTCAACCATGCCTAATGACCTAAACTCAACCATGCCTAAGTGACCTAAACTTAACATGCCATTGACCTAAAACTTGACCATGCCTAACTCACCTAGACCCCATGGCCTAACTCATCTAGACTCCACCATGCCTATACCGTACTGTGCCTAAATGACTAAAACTCAACCATGCCTAAATGACTTAAACTCAACCATGCCTAACTGACCTAAACTCAACCATGCCTAAGATGACCTAAAATCAATCATGCCTACATGACCTTGATGCCATCATGCCTAATTCACCTAGTTTCCATCAATACACAATAACAATAGAAATTAAAAACATAAGTACATCATCCATCCAATAAAAATCATCAACTATATAAATGGGAGAGTTTGTGTATCAATACATATATACACAGATACAAATAAATAACAGTATCTCCAAAATCTCAGATACATCCTCACCATCTTTGGCACATAGGACGATATAAGATAAAAATCTCAAAACTCTCATGTACATCCTCACCATATTCGACACACAAGCTGATATATGATCAACCTCTTAAAAATATCAATTACATCCTCACCATCTTTGGCACACAGGCTGGTATATGTCTTAGAAATCTCATGAACATCCTCACTATATTTGAATTGTAGGCTAGTATATATATAAAAATTTGAAAAACAATAATCATACCAAGTGACTAATCATCACCCCAACTGAGACCCTCGGTGCCAGTCTCATCTGTCTCCTCCTCTCTACCTGTCTGGCACCCTGCCAACATCTCTCCACCCTCCATGGGTCTCAGTTTAGTCTCCACCTAGCCCGCAACTGGGTTTGGCCTCTGTAAACTCATGGCCTCACCCTAACCCTATCTCTAGGCTCTCTGCCCCCTGTACTCTTTGCACTATGAGTGCAGGATATTGTCCTCTCAATCGATGCCTACTGTGTCCTGTACTCTGCATAGGAGGGGACATCTATTCTAGAAATTTTTAGGTGATCTTGGTAATACCGTGCCTCATTCAGGGCATCCTTGAATCTCGCCATTTACAATGTTTGAGGTGGTGCCATAGGTCTCACGACAACCTAGTCTAGCTACTATCATGGGCCTCAAGGTTACTTGACCATATACCTATCTGTACCATGGGACCCTATCCCGATGACGACCCCTGTAATATGGGACCCTATCCTGATGCTTGTGTTGGTGCCTCCTTGTGCCACCTGAGCCTATAAGGCCATCATATAAGCCTGGGATGTGGCTAATGTCCCTACAACCATATGATCTATTCCTGAAAGGAGGCTATTGTGTCCTCCATTCTGTACAGAAGCCTGGCACCTATGCTTATACCTATACCTGTACATGTTCCTAGGCAGTAGTCAACTACCCATGTAGTGTAGTCACCTACCTAGTCAAGGTGGTTACCTCTACCTATGTTGCTATCAACTGCACTACTAGCACTGCCACCTATCCCTGTAGTGCATCTCTCTGCACTATCATAGTCACCAAAGTGGGCTTCCCTGGCCATGGTGGTACTACCTCTAACTCTTGTTGCCCACCAACATCTATATCCATAAGATATCCCTGCATCATCTATCCTTCCATCCACGGTAAATCCTCCTAACCTGCTGGCTCGTATGGGGCGAGGTGGAGACAAAGGCCTCTCCACATCCTCCCACTGATACTGTGGAAATAGTGGTGGCACATCTTATGCTAGTCTGAACTACCATTATACTCTGTCTACTAGTATCATCTCATGCTGCATTGACATGTCTCCCTTGTATCCATTGCAACCATTTTAGCCCCTTTATCTCTCGCCTCATGCCTCTGAATGATGGAATATGACATAAGGCTGCTATACTATGTCTCTCACATATAGCCCCTCCAGCTCCCGCCTGTAATGTGCCACATCATGTAATACCTCTACTGCTCGTGGATGACCTCCTAGGACCACCCATGCCATGAATCCTTCCCTCTTCCCCCCACGATGTCAGTCTTCTACCGAAAGTCCTCATGACCGCACTCACCATAATGTGCTCATAGGCCCAACAATGTAATAAGAAGGTACAACACACACCATAGCGGTGCATCCTCTGATAGCCCCATAACTCCCTATATAACTGTACCAAATAAGCTGGTGCCCATGAAAAGTAGACCCACTCCTCGATCATGTCTCGTAATACTCCCATCAGGCCCCTGGGAAAATGACTGCCCTCTGAATCAGGTAGTGCATAGCACCCTACTGTCACCATCATCAGACATGGCTAGCCATGTCTCTTATGGGCATGTGTCATACATCACCCCATACACCAAGCTCACACTTTTCTCAGTCAGCTCACTAGCCATCTCCCTGAACACTCCAATCATCACCTTGAAGGTGCCATCTACAGATACACTATAAACTGGCTCTGACAAATCAGCAGCCATAAAATCCTGTAGACATCCTCTAATGTGATTTTCATCTTGTTGGTAGGAAGGTGGAATGTGTTGGTCGTTACATCCCATCTATTGATGAGAGTGACCATGAGACTAGGATCCCGTTGGATCTGTCTTTACCACCTGACCCATCAGCCCTACCTCCTGCATATGGGCTCACTCCTCCTCCATCACACTTTTCTCAACTCCCCTAGTAGGGGTAGTACTCTATCTCATAGTGTCAACTACTACCATGCCTGCAACCAATCAACTCAATAATGTCAGGGCCCGAATTCATCTTTTATCAACAACATAATTCTACACCCTACTACCCCATACACATTTATCATGTTCCTACTTTATCCTTGACCACTTATTTATCCCATTCCCACTTACCCAAACCTGTACCCACCTGTGACCTAAGTCCCACCTATCCCCTACCTATGTTTACCTACCCTCTCCTTCATCCGCCTACTTTTCTCCCTCCTATATTGTTACTCCATTCATTTTTTACCTATTTACCCTACCCTCTCTTTTCCACCCCATTCTCACCCTCTGCATCTAACCTATTTTGCCCGCATGTCACCTTTTCATGGTGGCTGATGTTGGTCACCTATGACCAACATTGGTCACCCATGACTGACATCGGTCACCAGTGATTGACATCGGTCCCCTATGACTGATGTCAGTCCTATTTTTTTTCCACTGACATTGGTAATACATAACCAACACCGGTCGACCCCAAACCTGTTGTCAGTCTCTGGTTTGGCCCCAAAGTCGAACCCCCACATGGCCCTAAAATTTAAAATTTGTAAAAATAAGCCTAAAATACGCCCATCCTATCCACACCTTACCCAAATTCATTTCTCAACCTAATTAGCCTACATTCCACCCTCCCCATACCCAAATTGGTTCATTTTACCCACATTTTTGAATTTTTAATTCCCCCCCCCATTTGTTCATTTTACCGCAAAATTCAATTCAAAATATGTAATAGGAGTTGGAACCTACCTCATTTCGCTGCCTCCTCCTTGTTGGAACATCTGGTCTCTGCATTGGTTGGCCTCCACCATTCCCTCCCGCTGCTGCCATGTCTACAATCAACCTCACGATCTTCCAGTGAATCAACTCATTCCACCCGATCATGTGCACCCGTATTCCTCGCTCCAACAACCACTCACCTCTCTCTCAATAATCCTTGAATTACACTCGATCCCATTTGCCTCTATAACTCGTTTTATTATTCTTCCTCTAGAGCCATTTTTCACCACGTTAAAATGCTCAAATGAGCACTTTTACCACGGGTTTTACATTTTAACCTGTCAACAGGTGAATCGATAATAGTCCTGTTGGCAATCATCCTTGGCAGATGGATTGTTAGAGTCATAGGAAACCTTAGGTTAGTGAGACATGTACCCTAAAGTGACCTCCAAATTTTAAAGAAGTTGGTTCTTCTCTGTAGTGTGAGATAAGGGTTAGAAAAGTGAAATAAAACATAAAATTTTAATGGGGGGCAATGCACTGAACAAGCCTCTTAAGAAATCAATCGAGAACACATCTGTCTGAAGAAGGGAAATAGTGAACGACTAAAAAGGGTGGATGAAATTACACCACAGACTAGAGAAGATCACACAAAACATTACCTCAAACTAATCAAGCACAACTTCAAAGATAGTAATAACATTATAGAGATGCACAATTTCTAAGTGAAAATAAAGGTGATCAGAGACAAAAAAGATATGCAAAGGATGGAAAAAATTCACCACAGGGCATATTATACTACTCCAAAAATTGTGCACAGTATTAAAATAGAAAGAGGCAAGATTGCTATTACAAAACCCAGGAAGAAGGCTAGAGCTCCATGCCCCTTCCTTTTACAAAAGAGGGACTGAGACAAAGAAGAAAACTGACTGACTCTCCTTTTTTTCTATCTATATCTCTTCCTTACAATATATATAGGAGGAGGAGGTAAGAAGTCATCCTTTATTCCTTTCCAACTGCCTTTTAATTATGATAAATGGAGTGAAGTGACAGGAACAAATTTTTTGATATCTTTCTCACACTTTCCCATTATCTGTCCTATCTAAAGAGTGACATCCATGCCTATTTAATGCATCTTTAACTATCCTATGACCAACTCTTTTGATATGGACTCACCTTTTGAGGAACATCCCTCCAAATCTTTATTACATAACTAGATCTTTCGATCTCTTGTGTATTGGTTCTCAAGCTCATGATTCAAATAATGCATGTTTTGTCATTCTATTGGAACGAACCTTTGAATGCAGGTGAATAAATTGAGTATTCTTAGGTTCACAATCTTCACATGGGACTATGCATTAACTTCGTTACTGAAGTGATAAGCCAAATGACACTTTACTTCCGATCCTTAGAAAAATATCCTAAGCATTTAAAAATTGCAGACAAGTCTCATAATCACTCATATGTGATTCATGGCTTGTCACCTTTTATGACCTGCTTCAAACTTGGAGTCCATTTATTGCAAGATCCACATGGAATTCCCGCACATCTTTAAGATTTTTGCTTTTCTTTAGGGTTTTGGGAATGCAATGTGCTGATACTTGGCATCGTCCGCGAGCACACCGTTTTGTTCCTTTGGCCAAGTAAAGGACCTTGCTACATATAATGAGAAAACCCCCTTTTCGATGGGACCCTTATAGCTAGATCCAAGTGGAAACCCCGTAGGAGTCCAAGACTTCATTCCCTTCTTTGACTTCTGAAGTTGCATCAATTAGACACTTGGCCTTGTCTGTGAGCCTGGTGCTTTCTTTTTGATTTGGTTAATAATTTTCAATTGGCAAAGAGTCGACTCCGAATGGGTTTCGAAAATGTAGGAATCCTCCTGGCTACATAATTTAGTTAACATGTCCAACCTAACTGACATCGGTTCCATGCCCTAGTGTACTGATATCAGTTCACATAGACCATTATCAGTTTGACATGACTGATATTGGTCATGTTGCCTACAGCCCATTTGGACTCCCCTCTCTATTTTTCCTACTCTAATGCCCTCATTACCTCCCACCTGACCTTATTATCGGTTGGGGCATACTTTGGCCCATACCAATACCCCATTTACACCACATTCCCTACTAACTCGTACCCCACTTTACCCCATATAACCATCGAATTACCTATACCTTGGCCTTACCCGTGCCCTGACCTATATACCTAGACCTGAACCTACATTTTGTGACCGTTGGACGTATTTACTCATTATACCTTATGATGTTGTGACCCATGTTGTTTTAGCCTAACAACAATACCTTTCCTATTTCCATGTCGTTTATCCCGATCAAACCTTTGGTGTACCGAAACATACCTAAACATTCTTGCACCTGACCTACATTTTTTTTTCCTGACCATATCCTATGCCTTGGATACCTGAATCACTTCACCCTTGTTTGGATAAACCTATCGACCTTGGACGATGTAGAGTTTGCAAGCTTTTCAACCTGGTACATGTTGCATTCTATACGTGTGTCGTGCATTCATTTGACATTACCCATTACCCAATTTGACCTTGGCCTATTACGTAATACCCCATGTTGATAATCACCCTTTCCCAAAGTACTCATACCCTTCCCCCCCTACCTTCACTTACACTAACTAAAAATTTATCAAACCACTCACTGATTCCGTATAACACCTCATCAGTTCCTGATTTGAGGGGGATCACCTTCACCCACATTTGCGGCAACCCCACTCTTGCCCACACATGGGGAAATCACTTCCTAGTTTTTTCAATGTCTCTTACCAATACAAGCTACGCGAATAAAAGGGGAAAAATTTAGACACCAAAATTAGGTCGTATAACCCTTATAACCCCGTTAATTAAATTTACCATACCTTACATATTCATATCCCATAGTGCACATGATTAATTAAATTAATTACTATAATTAATTTAATGAACATCCTCACTTGACCACATCACCTAGCCACATCACCTAGACACCTCATCATGGACCTATTATTAGCATGTTTCTTTTAACTAAGACTCAATTTCTACTTACCATAACTAACCGAGACTTAGTTTGACCCTAAAATATGATGCCTATTCTTTCTCTAACAACATGCCCACTTATCTAAGTGAAAAATACCATTTTAGACCCGAAATAATGGGCAGAACTAGCCAAAAGATAGCCAAGATATGTTATTTTAGAAAACCTAGGATTTCTCATTGTAAGCAATGCTGGTTAACCCTAAACCAACGTCAGTTAACCTAAACCATTATCGGTTACCATATATTCATTTTGGAAACCTTTTTCAGGAGGTTGGTACTTTAGATTTTTTGGGAGAGGAGAGATATGCATGCACAGATAAAAACACGAGTATTCTCTAGCATCAAGACACCCCCTAGCTAGCACTAGGACTGATCTGAAGGCATTGGCACTCATGGTAACATTCCAGGAAGCACTTCCATGGAACTGAATACTAGTTTCACAAATCAACCATTGTTATCCTCCACCAACGATACCTACAAATACAAGTAAGTAGTTTTTTGAGTTGCATCATTTTATGCTTACTTAGACTATAGTTTCTTTATCTCTGTTGAATTAGATCATATTCTCCTTTGCATTCCACTATCCCCACTTTCTTGTCAATCCACCCATCCAGCCACCCACAACCCTTTAGCTCCCCATATCCGACTCCTAGGCGTTCCTAAGCCTTCCTAACATTTTTACAAACCTAACCATCCTTCTTCCATTCTCTGTGTAATCACAAAGAATCTCCAAAACCAAGTGTATTTGATTTTCCGTCATTCTACCCCTACCAAAACCGGTCACTTGGATTGTCGTTAGTTTCCCCTTCGCTGCCATCAGTTGTCAGACCGATGTCGGTTATTGTACCTTCTGAAAGACTTTCACTAAGTTGACCTTATCATCCTTAAAACCTCATAAAAGCCTCACCCAAGCTAGATATACTACCTAAAGCCACTCCACAGACCTCCCCATCTCTCTGTGCAGACACAAAGTGAACCTAGAACCCTATTTCTCACATTTAACTATTCTACCCTTATCCACCCTAAACCATCATCGGTCATAGCTGAACCGTCATTGGTCACACCCTGACTAGAATTGGTCTCTGTATCTAATAACCCAACTTTGGACATCAAGCTAATATACATCCCCAACTTGCCTGGAACCATTTGTAACCTTTATCAGGCCTCTGTTAGACCTACAGAAACCCTAAACCACCTACCCATCCTCCATATCTGATCATAACTCAACCTATTAGATTGGATCTGCTTATTGTATTTGAATGAGATACCTAAATCATATCAATTACAGTAGGATGTTATTTGTTTATGTTATTTATTACATTAAATTGTATTAAAGAGAGTATTGATAGCCATCTAGGAAGTATCAAATTTCCTAGATCTAGCACACTCTAGGTAGTCCACTAACATATATTGTTTAATATTATTCTTGTGGTCTTGTTTTGAATTTACAAGTAGTTCCTCCTATCCAAAATGAAGTTCTTCACAGATAGCTTGGATCACAAATTAGAAATGTGTGCACAACCTTCAACCAACTTCGCAAATAGGTATTCCTCCTTTGCCTATCACCCTCTATATATTTTATTAAATTTTACTAAGAATCTAGTGAAACAGTGGTGTCTGGGCCTCTTTCTCATATTGACATTATAGGACTTTTAATTATATCTGCTTTATATTGCAACTATTTGATCAATGTGGGATATTTTTTATATTGTAATTATAAAGGGCTCGGTGGATAGCCAGAATAGGCCAACCAAGTTGACCTATCTACCAATCCACACCCCCTTATCTCTCCACATTGGCCAGTTATTATTTTAACTCCCATGCTTTATATCCTAACTACCACGCATTTATCCTATCTCTAATGCCAAACTCACCTTAACCCTTATCTCTCCATTGCCACACGATTTGGCCTTAACCGACTACACAACCACCTCATATAAACCATTCACCATACTTAACCTTTCCAATGGGCTAATCATACATGGCCGAAAAAAATGGCTCATAATCCAATAAAATATATACATTGCCCACCATTTAAAGGCCTCATTATCCTAATATGCACAGAATGTGGGATTAACACCCCAAATATGAAAAATAAACGTGCTAGAGGGGGCTTGAACTCAACTAGGTAAGTTAAAAGGATAAGCACCCATCAGAGATGACCACGGAGCTGGAAATCATATAAATGGAGCTCGGTGTTAGTTGTAATTTTATTGTTTGGTGACTATGTATTTTATTGAAAGGCTTATATCTTGAGCTAGGGAGAGAATTTTGAGAAAGTGTAAAAGAAGACAAGTATTATTTTTGGTAGGGGATTATTGTGAGAAGGTCAGATTCTTATAGAAATCATTGTAAAGATTTATTTTCAATATTTTAATAGATCGGTGCCATTCAACTAGACCCAGAGAGTTAGGCCTCAAGTGTCGAACTCCATTATCATGTCTCGTGTCGAATTTCTACTGAATTTTATCTGTTATTTCTTTGTATTTTACACAGTTCTTACAGATTTTAATTATTTATTGAAATTAAAAAAATATCATAATGTCAAATTTTCATTAAAAATATTTAAAATAAAAATATTGAGTTGGATTGTGCAAGTTTTCTTTGGAATTTTTAGATCTCTTTGTCTTCATCTCCACATTTCTTTGTCACCATTTTCTTATATCCCAAAATTGTCTTCAAAACCACTTGGGGTAGTAAAGATTATATTTATCCCCCTCCCCCCCTTTATTTCTTCTACTTGTTGAGATGCATGATTTTCTTTCCCACTCACTCACATTACACACTCACCTCCTAGGCTTGTGACGACCTTTTGTTTCCTTTTTCTTTTTTGATTGTCGATCGACCTCTTTCATCACCCCATTGACACTCAAGGGGGAATCCTTCATTCTAATAATTTTTCTTCGATTCCTTAAAAGTTTAATTGTTTGTAATTATCTACTATCTTTGAAATGGTTTCACTTACGTCACCCAAAAGAGGGGGAAATTTAGAGAACTAAAATTTACTTATGTAGTTTTAATACTAACTCACTCAATTAATGACACTTCATTAATTAACTAATTTGTTTCATGCAAATGTGCAATAGGGAAATTAACAATTTTCAAGCATGACAACTATACCCCAGTGTCAAATTTTTCAAGTCCTATATTTTCAAGATACCCCGGGTTAGATCCATCAATTTGGTCACCCCCTATTTTATGTCAAATTGATCCCCCAGGTGATTTAGTAAATTCAATTTAATCCCCCATGTGATTTTAGGAAGTTCTGAAGAGATGCTATCTTCTGGCAGTATTGGGAAGGGCTATCGCTAGCCTTCCCAGGACTTGATCAACCCCCTGGAGTGGAATGGAAGGGAAAAATTTAACATGGGGGTGAATTGAAGACCTTAGAACATCATGGAAATTATTTTGGAAGGTTTGGATAAGCTTTGAAAGACTTGGAGTAGTCTAAGTAAAAACAAGGTTCACAAGCCTAGGCAGTACATAGGCCTAAAAAAATTGTTGGGCTTCTGAAGAAGATTATGGGAGCTTTGAATGGAGTTAGAAGTAAATCAAAACATTTTCATAAAGATGATTCCAAGAGCTACATGATGGTAAAATCATATTTTTCACAACACCTTAGCGCATATGATTCGCAGGCATATTTTATCAGGTACAGGTGGAGTCTTAAATCACAAATCCTATTTTATAGGGATCATATGGATGAATAAAGACATGATACCCAAACCATTAGATTCAAAATTCCATTTACAGTAATAATAATATAAAATTTCACTAATAAATTCCACTGGGAGCTCAAGTTATCATCGTTCCAAGTTACCCTCTTAAAGGCAGTTCAGGACAGTCATTTTTCAGGAGGACACGTGTCAGCACCAGGAGCCTGATAGGATTTCATGTCCTTGACGTCCTTGAGGTTAGGTACACCAACCATTGAAATTTTTTTCCAGCCCCCATGTGACCTCTAGGACCCTCATGTGACCTCTAGACTTGACAGTTCAGCCCCAGGTGCATTTTTGGAGCATCCATTCCCTATCGCTGGATCAAGCGCCACGTGTTAGCTCTAGGACCACCATCAAAATTGATGTCCCTGAGGTCAATGACATGAAGCATGGAAATTTTTTTCCATCCCTTATGGGGAGTATTTTGGTTGCCCATGTGATCGACATTCAGCCCCCAAGTGCACTTTTGGAGCATCCATTCCCTACCTTCGGATCAAGCGCCATGTGTCAACTCCAGGACCACCATCGAAATTGATGCCCCTCATGTTCCTAAGTTCAGGGACATAAAACATGGAAAAAATGGAACCATCCCCTATGGAGATTCCTTTGGTCACCCATGTGACCCGCTTCTAGCCCCGCGATGCTTTAAATCTAATTTTGGAGCACTCATTCCCTAACGTTCGATCGCTGCCACGTGTCACCATCTTGCTCATTGTGTAAATTGATGTCCCTCATGTCCCTAAGGTCAGGGACATCAGGGAAGAAATATCACACCCAATTCCAACTCAAAAATTTTAAAAAAATCTAATTGTTGGCTACTTCTTGTTGTTTCTCGTTGCTTCTCACTGTCAGAGGAAAATTTGCAGGGAACACCTCACTCCACCATTGCCAAAGCTTGAACCAGCTCCATCACAGAAAATTATCCTTCACTCCATGATGGCACATAGGTATCAAAATAATAATTCATCAAGATAATAAAAAGAAATGGACAACTGAGAAGAAGAATAGTGGAAATCCTCATTACCATAAAATGAAGATTCAAACATATCTTGCAAACCGGTGCACGGATTGACGAACCGTTTGTTGTTGAGTTTTACTCTCTTAAAGGCAATTGAAAAAAACACTTTCAATCCTCCCTGGTGGTGCATAGAACATTCATAGTGAATAAATCTCATTTCTTGCTCGACGAAGGAAAAATTGAATTTCCCGTCAAACCATTTGTCGGATTGAAGAGAAATTTCTCGTGAAGCATAAGAAGCAAAAAACTATCACAATAGAATTGATTTATTCAAAACAAAGACAAAAACCAGACCTGAAATTTTCAAGCTCCATTAATGATCACCACAACATAGTAATGAAAAAAATCAATGAGCTACCTCTCCACTTCTCAGGGTTCTAGTGGGCGAAATCGCGTAAAAATTGGAGGGAACGATCATTGAAAAATCTAGTTTCACGTGAACTAGTTTTCATGCCATGAAGTCTCTATTTTTTAGGGATACAGAGGGCTATGTTTTTTATCAGAATTCTTCCCTCTTTTAAGAAATTCTCAAATTCCTAAAGATCTGGTAGGTAAAATCATGCGAAATTCAGAGGGAAGGATCTCCAAAAAATCTAGTTTCTCTCAAACTAGTTTTTGCACGATGAAGTCCTTGATTTTTAGTGATATGGAGGGCTATGTTAATTGTTAGTATTCTACCCCCACAGATGAAAATATAATTTTAACACTTTTTAGGTGAAGTAATTACTCAAATTCATAGCGTGAAACCCTAGAATAAAACCCAGAATTTCAAGACTTGTTTTGTCACAATTTGACATTCGTGGTGCACTTACTAAAAATAGCATGTTTCCCTGCATAGGGGTCTATTAATTTGGGTAAGCCACCATTTAAAGATGCCATGAAGAAGGAAGTGAACACAAAGGGAGTATCGTAAGAAAAGTCATCAAAAAGTTCATCTCGGCTTGCAATTTGCACTTACTAAAAATAGCAGGTTGTTCTAAAAGGGAAAGTTTGGCACAATGGGACATTAAGGAATGATCATTCGGGTCAACATCATCATACAAGATCATCATAGAAATTTCTCATGGGGAATTTGGGATTCACCTCAGAGAATTTAACATTGTCTCCCAACAATCACTCCATGGCTTAAGTTGCAGCAGTATCTTGTGCGGGGTATAAGTTGTAGTCATCAGAAACACCATTCAAAAATGTTTTTAAACACTCATTCCAAAGAATCTGTGAGCCCATTTGGAGGATTTTTCCATGAGTTTGAAGATTCATAGTTTCATCGCATCAAAAATTTCAATCAATAAGGATCATCAGACTTCATTAGGGGAAAAATCTTCTCCTCCTCTCTCTCTCTCTTCCCTCTCCCCCAACTTTCACTCTCTTCAAATGTTATAATTATTTGTTGGGGTTTGCACTTTTTGATATGCCTTTAATTCACCTAAAAGTGACTTTAGAAACATAATGTAAATTAAGTCACCTTGATTTTATAAAAGAGACTTAAATAGTTGATAAGAATACGAATAGTCTAAATTTAGAAATAAGGCATATGGAGGGTCATGAGGAAGACAATAAGTCACCTCTCATTCTATAAATTATAATGCATTCCCATTTCAAAGGGTTGGCGATTGATCTTGTAAACTCAAGAGTGCATTGTACCTAGAGAAAGAAAAGGAGATAGCCATTTTATTCTTCTTTCCTCCACTCTCAAATCTCTTCCATTCCCACACTATGTACAACTTTTGTTTAAGCATCAATAAAAGAATAAGGATTTTTTAGCCTTCTTGATGTGGAGATTTTAGAAACTATGAGTTCACAATCTTATCTTGTCTTGTTGCCATTTGCAGGGTTTTTTCTTCTCATAAATGCATGTGTAGGATTGTTTCTCCTCATAAATGTATGTGTTGAAGTTTCTAACTAGTGTGTGTAGGAAACTGATTTCCTACTTACAACATTAGTTCCCCTATCTCTTTTCTCACTCTCCTTTCCTTCTCTTCAGACAAATTCTTCCCTAGCAAGAGATTGCTAGCTTTGCCACAGGGTTAGTGGAGTGCCCCTATTGGATCCCCGGTTGAAAGGCCGCCTGGAGAAAAATAACCTTCACTCGTGCATGCACATATGGCAGCTGCACCAGTTAAGTAGAGGGACTTAGATTCCCAAAGCGTTGGCAAGAAATCCACTAGTTTTTCCACCCAAAAAAAATTTCACCAACAATTTTTTGCACCCACCGTGGTGCAGATTTAGTAGCATCTACACCCCAAAATATGACCGCAAGGTCCCAAAATACAAAATAATGAAATATTGAAAAAAACAAAAAAAAAGTTCATGAAAATCCATTGTTGAAAGATACACTCTCAATTTCTGTAAGTGACCTTTCATATTCCACAGTGTCTTTTCATATTCCCACTTCAAGAATTTCTAAAAGCTAGTTGAAGGAAGATACACTAGGGTGAGCAGGTCGAGAGGCATTGTTGATTCCAATTTTGAGGCTTTGCAAAATGAGCAAGAATGAATTAGAGATAATCCATACTTATTCTCTCAATCCTCCTCTCCATTTGGCGCTTCGAGCAGTTCACCTGGAAATACTATATAAACTCATCTTGATACTTCCCCTTCAAATCCTCCCATTTTTCAACCACCATTGAACATTGATTTCGTGGTGTTGTCACCCTCAAAAATTCCCCTCATTTTTAATTCAAGATTTCAAAAATTTTGAGCTGGTGCCTTTGAGAGAGGTTTGAGCAGATTGAGAAGATAGGAGAGATAGGAAAACTTCGTGCTTTACAGAAGTGGGCACTGATTTGCAAACCTCATCCTGTTAATTTAGAATCTTGCAGTCCACACGGTTCCCATCTAGATTCTTGAAATTGTTTCCTCAATTCGAATGAAATTGTCAAATCCTTTTCTATGGCCATGGATTGCATCGATTGTGGTACTATTTATAATTCTTCTTTCCACGAGGAGTAGTTTGTTTTTCAAGAGTAAATGGTGGAGTTTTCCCTCTTTGAATTTTTCTATAGTCATGAGTGATGGGCGTATCTTCCCTATCAATTTATATCCACAGCATCCACGAAGTACATGGACATCTCTGATTGGATGTGGGAATGCGGGTTGTCAGGTCACTTTAGGAGATATGGTTTTATATGAAGAAATGAAGTGTTCAATAGAGGCCGAAATCGGCCAAGTATGGAATGATCGAGGAAGGTGCCACATGTCTCTTCAGTGCACTTTTGGTATGGCGCACAAAAGCGGAGACCCCAAATGTGTGCAGGCCCTCCATGTGGTCAGAGTCTGAAAAGATAAAGCCATCTAATAAATCGGCTAAGTATAGAGAGGTGTCGGAAGCCTCCACATGTCCCCATGACGTACCTCTAAAAGCCAAGTTCAAAGCAGGATCCTAAATAAGTGCAGACTTGCTACATGCATCATTAGTGTGACTTCAGAAGTGAGACCCAAGGGACAGACTCCAAACGAGTGCTAGCTCTCCATGTGTTTGGAGCCTCAAAAAGTTAAATCAGCTGTTAAAAGGTCTAAGGTCAGCAAAAAGAACCACATGTTAGCTCGGTGCAACTTTAGAGGTGAAATAAAAAGTAAGGCCCCAAACGAGTGTGAAGCTTCCATGTGTCCCAGCCAAAAATAGAGAAATAGGAGTGGGCCCAAATCGGTTAAGTACAAAAGGATCGGTGGATAGAGCCACATGTCTCATCAGCGCACCTTCAAGGGTTGAAGCTAAAGGTGGTTTCCCAAACATGCGCTAGCTCTCCACTTGTATCATTGGTGTAACTTCAAAGGTGTAACCCAAAGAGAGACCCTAAACTAGTGCCAGCTCTCCACATGTCTAGGGTTCGATAGAAGACAAATGGGCAGCAGGCCCAAATCGAATAAGTATAGAAGATCTGGCGGAGCTCTCCACGTTTCTCAATGGCACACCTTCAAGGGTTGAAGCCAAAGGTAGTCCCCCAAATGAGTGCCATCTTTCCACATGACCTAGGTCCAAAAAGGAGATAGAGATGGCTGTTGAATCAGCTAAGTATAGAAGGGTTTTCGGAAGCCTCCACATGTGAGTGTGATGCAACTTCAAGGGAAAAATCTGGAGGTAGGTCCTAAATGTGCGCTGAGCCTCCATGTGTTCAGGGTCATACATATGGCCCTGCCAAACAAAAGGGACTTAGCCAAAACACAAAGAAACAAGGAAATGCAACAGAAGGATCCACATGTCTCTTTGGCACACTTTCAAGAGGAAAATACAAGGGATAGACCTCAAATGAGCGAGAATCCTCCACGTGTCCCGGGTCAGACTTAAAGCCTTCACCAAATGAAGGGAAAAAGTAAAATATTGAGCCTGCATGAAAAGTCAAAGTAGGAAGGCGGGCCAGTGGAGGACTTTAAGATTTTGAGCCTTGTTTACAAGAGGGAAAAGTCAAATGTTGAGCCCAAATCAAAATTCAAACCGAAGAGACGAGTCAGTGGAGAACTTTGAGGTTTTGAGCCTCATTTGTAAAGGAAGTAAAATTATAAAATGAACTACAACTCCACTACCACTCAGGTAACACCACGTGTTGGACCCAAATGTAAAATGTGAAGTTGTGGGCTTGCAGGGCTACGAGGAACTTTTACAATTTTGCATCTTTTGCGCTAAAAGTGCAATTTCAATTTCGGGCCCACGGATCCATTTTTGCATTTTCGCCATTTTTGTATGAATTCGATTCAAATATTCAAATGAGCATAACTTTCTCTCTAGTGCTTGAGATTTGAAAAATTTTATACCATTGGAAAGGTCTTGGTATCCTTTACACCATGGAAGCATAAAATATTATTTTTAGTAGGAGTAGGTGGTTTGAAAACTAGAAAACATCTTTCACATAATTAATAGGTGATCAAACTACTTCAACTAGATCAAATCTGATCGGATTCTTCATCCTTCCTTCTCCAACAAGCCAAACAGACATGGAAACCAATTAGATATCTTGATTTGGGTAAAAATATGGAAAACATCTTTCCTTCCATTAATACATGATCAAACTACTTCAACTAGATCAAATCTAATCCGATCCTCCATCCTTCTTCAGCATGCCAAAGACATGTTGAACCAGATTTGACAGATTGAAGGTGGATATGCAGGGGCATTGATGGTTGGTGGTTGAGCTTCCAAATCAGATTTTATCCTTTCTCTTCTTCTCCTATTTTTTCTTCATCTATAAATGGAAGAGCTTGGCTCATTGAAAAATATTGGAATCTGATAATTTTGAAGTGTAATTATAGTCGAAAGTAAATCAATACAGAAGTATTTTCCCCTTTTATCTATATTCCTCAATTATCTATTCTTGCTTACTTGAAATTCATGGATCATTTATCTTCTGCAATAAGAGACTTTTTGTTCTTATTGATATGATTTCTAGAAATTTTTGTCTGTGGAATGATATCTTATGCTGTGAATGTGAATGATTATGTTCTATATCACTCTTACTCAGTACATATATGGTTATACTCTATTATCTATACTTACTGAAAGTGATCCTCTATTTTGCTCTTTCCTTTCTTTAGTTCTTGCATTCATTTGTATTGATAATATTTTGGTATAAAAGCATTTCAAGATGTTAGAGGTCCAGAATTAAGATGAAAACTCTACATTTGTATATAAGCTTTGCTGCTTATTTTCAATAAGGGAACCTTTCCCATAAAGAGGACAGACTTGTTATCCCCTAACTGTGATTTTGATCAAAGTACCATTTTAAAACCCAACAATTTTTGGTGACTCCACTGGTGATTTAATTTCAAACATACCCCTTTTAAAAGAGAAACTTCAATATCATTTTTTATCTGGTGACTCTACGATATACACCAAGGATTGAATTTTTGTCATGTTTGTTCTCTTGATCTAGGAACCTTCCCAAGAATGAAGGAAAAAGAAAAACACTTGTTGGCTCACATCGCTAATGAGAAATAGTGACCGTTATGAGAATGATGATGGGGATCTCCATATTAAACATTTTCAGGCTCCATTCAGTCCAGAACAGGCTCAGTTTCTACTGAACTTCTACAGAGGTGTAAATCCAAGATTGTTTCCACCAATAGTGAAACAACTTCTTAAACAAGTTGAAGAATAATCAGTCAATGAATTCGAGACAACTTATAACAAAGATGAGAACATTCAAGTTCTAGAAGCTGATCCTGATCAGGTATTCATTCCTCAGCATTATCTCAATCCCACCAATGAATGTCTTCTTGTTGCTCCACTTAATGCATGTCAATTTAATATTCCTTCAAATAATGAAGAAGAAAAACAACTTGAGGATTTCTTTCAACCTGAAATATATTCTAGAGAAGATATGTCATGTACCAAGGTTGAATGTTCTTGTTTTGAGAGAAGTACCCCTATGCTGGTGGAAGTGGATGTTCATCATAACAAAATAGACAAGATCCCTCTCTCTCCTATGTCTGAAGAATTTCAATGCATTGAGATGAAGATCATTGTAGACCATCCCCTTGTTGTTTTAAGTTCTCTCAAAGATAAACAAGTGCTTGTACCTGAAAAATAAGAAATTAATGAGATCACTAGTTCCCCTGTTATGTCTATGGATGAGATGAGCACACATGAGACTTTTTGCAGTCCTTCGAAATAAATAGAAAATGGAGAGCCATGCCTATAATCTTTTCTTCACAACTATGATAGTCCTATCTTAGCTCCCCCTTCCGAATGCCAAAAAAATGAAGATGATGATGTTATTGATCATTTTTTACTTAGTTTGATAGATTTTCATTTTCCTACTAATCACTAAGACAAATCAGTAATGTATCTTGTACCTAAGAATCATGATCTTCCAGAATCATGATCTTCCAGAATCAGATGCCGATTTTTCAAAAACAGCAGGTATGTTTTTTAGAAACATGGTCAAGATTACACCTAACAGGAAACCGCCTAGAACCTCTTTTCAAATTGCCCTTAAAGATGGTTACAAGGAAAATTCAATGGAAGGGTATGTTTCTCATGATATGTGCCATGATGATAATTACAATCTTCATTCATATGCTAGCATCATTCTGTAACACCCTAAACTATTGTTACTTCCTCTTGAGCATTAAAGTGTTGATAAATGATTTCTTCTATATAAGGACGTGTTCCTTTGATTGTGAAGTCATGCTTGATCTGGATTGTATCTTCTTTGCATTTGAAGATCTTTGACTGATTCGGAATATTTTTGGACTCTTTTATTTCTTTCATTTTTAGCACCTGAGTTCAATCTGATTTTGGGATGAATTGTGGATTTACCCATCTTTATGACTTAGCCTTGGATCAGTGGCATTGATCCAAGAGATGTTTTAAGTTTATTCATGATGAACAAAATTTATTGACCTTACGAAAGTTGCAAGGTCTGAATGAGTTGAATGAGCAATTCAGGAGTTAACTCAGGATGATCTTGTTAAATAAAAAAATTGGTTCCAAATACTGTAACATTGGGAAGGCCTAGACCTTAAGCCAAGTAAGATGTTCCTGGGTATTCAGTAAGCTTATTTAGCAATACCTGATAGGATCATGTACAAGGATGTTTTACCCTGTTTGGTTCCAATACAGATCGGTCCTACTTGGGAGACCTAGACTAGATTTGTTAAGGTTAATAACCTTAACCTAAACCATAACCTATTAGTTAAATTATTATTAATCTAACCTAGCCCTAAAATATAAGCTAAATGTTCCTAAGGTTAACTACCTAGCACTATGGAAGTAGGACTAATGTCTTACCTTATGATCTACCTATGTTTCTAACCTATCTTAACTAATGATCATGGTTGGAGAGGGGACCTATGAAGGGGTGCGAGCCATGGGCAGTGGTTTCCATGGCATTAAATAAGGTGGATAAGGATGAAGGACTTGGGATTTGGCAGAGGTTGCTAACAGCTATTGGGACCTGACGTGGCAGCATCGCCAAATTTGGGAATGGTTGTTTGTTTTCATTTGTCAATCACCAACTTTGGCGGTCGGTGGAAATGGAAAATAGGTGGGAATCTTGGAGTTAATGTCATTGATGAACTTCGGTTCCCGAGCACGGATTGCTTGGGAAGGCATGCAAATGGAAAACTAGTTGGTTGTTTAGTTTTTCATACGCTCCGTTTTTCTCTCTGTTTGATCACTGGTTCTTCGAACCAGTCTACTTTGTGTTGCATGGCAACTATGAGAATATCTAGCTCTTTTCTCTGTCGGGGAAAGTTTATAAGGCATGAAGGTAACAGTTTATTGTTGTTTAATCTCTCATGGAACAAGAAGAGAAGGTGCAAGCACATTCAGAGGTCTTCTTAAGATTTTTAAGTGACATTACCAGGCATGATAGGCCCTGACGTTTAAAAATCTTGCTTACTCCAAATGCTTTCATTAAAACAACTCTGTTCAGGTGATTTTAGTACTGTTGGTTTGAAGCAATGTATTGGTTCTTCTTTTCCTATGGAATTAGGAATCTCGGGTTAATCGAAGACCTTGTTGGAATGTTTACTGTATTTATTCTTCCTTTTGGATTCATTTCTATTGAAGACCCGGCTGTGCTTTTATTGTTGTTGAATCCTGTTGAATCTTGCTATGAATACTTGAAGTTTCTTCTATTTGGAATGCTTGCTGTGATTATACTACTTGAATGCGACTATAGTAGAAGTCCTCACTGTGTTTGTAATTTTGGGTTAAACTCCGTTGGAGTCCTTGAAAAGTAACTTATGTTTTTGACTTCTGTAGAAGTTATGCTGTGAATACTATTGGAATCCTTGAAATGGATACTATGTTTACGACTTCTGTAGAAGTTTAGTTGAGAATACTATATGGTATTGACTCCGTTGGAGTTCTTGAAACGTAACTTATGTTTTTGAATTCTGTAGAAGTTTTGCTGTGAATACTGTTGGAATCCTTGAAATGGATAGTATGTTTTTGACTTCTGTAGAAGTTTTGCTGTGAATACTGTTGGAATCCTTGAAATGGATAGTATGTTTTCGACTTCTGTAGAAATTTTACTGTGAATACTGTTGGAATCCTTGAAATGGATAGTATGTTTTCAACTCCTGTAGAAGATTTGTTGTGAATACTTATTGGTTTTGACTCTGTTGGAGTCCTTGAATTGTTGTCGTATGAATTTGACTTCAATCAAAACCCTGGTTGTGAGTACTGGTTGGATTTGAAACTGTTGGAGTCCTTGTGGTATTTCCATTTAAACACGACTCCTGATGAAGTTCTTGATATGATGCGTGTTGGCTCGATTCCTGATTTAAGTCCTCACTCTACATGCATATTGAATAGAATCTTTCTTAATATTTTTGTGTTTATGTTCAGTTCGATTCTGAGGAATTAAGGGATGGATTTTCTTTACAAACTCGACTCTGTTTGAGACCCTGTTGTATTTCGTAATAGCTAGACTTCGGATGAAACTTTGAGGAAATTATTGATATGGAATCGACTTCTGTGAAATCCTTGTTGTGGTTATTATTTCTTGAATTCGGCTTCTGATATAAGTCCTTGCTGTATAATCGTAGGGATTATATTTAGTTGAATGAAGCTGTGCATGTTTGTGTTTCAACTCAGTATGAATGTCACTGTAATTACATAAGGAAACGTCATTTGTTTATAGTGTTATCTAGTCTCGTGTTTGACTGTGATAAAGAGCTCCTAGCTGTGCCATGTCAGGCGATGGCATTGGTTATTTTCATGTTGATGAATGTATGGAAAAGATTTGTTGAGTCTATTATGGTTGGATTATTTACTATTGCTTTGTCGCGAGAGCTCTTGTATTACTTAATAGCTACAAGTGATTTTTATTATTGAATTTAGATGAAACTGTAGTTTCTTCTTGTGATCTCAACTGTTTTAATCGCATGCGTAAATGTAATTGCATTATTCTAGAGGAGTCGGTATAGTCCAGAACATGATAGATATGAGAATCTGATTGACTCTGTTCCTTCTCCTAAGCTGTGAATTATATGTTGATGTATAATAAGTGGAATAAGAAAATACTCTCTCTCCTAGTCTGGAAACTTTGTGTTTTTTCTTCTTGAATCCTTATGTGATCTCTACGGTAAGGGTAAAACAAGAATAGACCGTGGTATTGTATGGAGAGACTGGTATAAAATGTGTGTTGTTGTATAAGTAGGTATACTTGTCAATACCATTGAAATGTGTTATGATTATAAAAGAATTAAGACATTTGAGCTTGTTGAATGTTATAAACTGCCTTTGAGCAATTGTTAGAAACATTCTTGTTGGAGTATTGTTGTCTTTAGAATGGTAGTATTCATTTGTTATTAGTCTCTAATATATAAAATGAATTATCTGAAAGGTATTAAGGATTAATTGACATCTATAATATGAGTCATGCGTATAAGGTCATGTAGAAATATATGAAGATGAATAGCCTAATTTATGTTAAGAATTTGAAGAAATGATTTCATTTAAACAGGTTGTTTAATAAGAACAATTGGTGGATTGCAATTGTTTTAAGAATTAGTGCTTATCATGCTCAGTTCACCGAACTGATCCGTGTTGACATTTTTTGCAGATGGTTGTCGTAAGTGGTAAAGGTACGCAGATCTGATATGATATTCAGAGTGTTTAATTTGGTTTTATGATGAATTTCAACTTCATTCTCTAAATGTCTTACATGAAGAAAGTTGTTCTTTTGATGTTGAGTATTGTATCAAGTATGCTGAATGCATAAAGTGTAATTGATTAGCTTAGAAATGAATGAAATGAGGGGATTGTTACTTATATATGGTTGCATTTGTATCTTGAAGGATTGAACTTCTTTGGTTCGAATGTTTTTAAGTGCATTTTTAATATTGTATACCTTGGAGATATTTAGGATTCTCTATGTAAGCCTTGCAAAGATTATGTGACTGAATACTTGTAAATGTTAGTAGTTCTGTTATGTTCTATCTAAGGCTAAATTGGAATTTAGATCACTGTCTTTCGAGAAGCTAAGGTTAAAATAAACCTTAACAGGAAGCTGAACGGGAAGAGTAATTTATTACTCCCTAACCTTGATCTAAGTCAAGACAACGTACTTAATGTTTTTAAATCACTATATCTTAATACTAATAAGTAAGATGTATTTTAGTTTTTAGAAATGATATAAAACTAAAAGGGTTAAGTTAGCAACCTTATGAGAAGACTTAGGGCTACTGCCCATTTTTGTTGATTAAGATTATGGTGAATAAAGGAACTCTTGACGAGATCTCAAATATTATTAATTTCTCTCTGTGAAATGGATCTTAATTAAGTAAGGCAACTCAATGATGAGGAGCCCAGGAGTTGGAATAAGACTAATCGGAAAGGAGAGTCTTAAAGTATAACTTCAACTCAACATATGTAACACATGAGGATAAGTAGATCTTTTCGAGGCGGTTTTGTAGGATGTCGGCACATGTCGACTGCAGGGTTGTACCCCCGAGAAGATTAGGATCTTCTCGAGGATACAACAATGCAGGTGGCTTATGGCGACACCCTTTGCATTGATCGTTAAGATTTACACCTTAAACTCAAACAAGTTTTACTCGGGATCTGGTTAGGAACATGGTCATGTTATGAGGCTGCCCTTGGAGATTTGGGGTACATTGACACACTGGGTTAACTAGGGTTTATCCAGTATGTCAGCTTATCCCTAGTCCTCAAGAGCATCCTTATAACGTTGTCATGTTATTAATCCATTCATGAGTGAATGACTTGGGGGAGGTATGACTGACAGAAGTCAGTATGGGACATTCTATATAACATCAGAGTAAGGTGGAGGACATATTCCAGATTGACGAGTATGCCATCAAGGAATACGAGACATAAGCAGTATGTTTCAAATATTTGGCCAAAGTATCGCAAGCTACTGATTGCGTTGTCCTATGTCACCTAGTCTAAGGGACGAGATGTCGATGAATAATGGTAACGATTATTCAGATAGGGTCCTTGGACAGTGCATTCTGAAATCCCAGATTAGGGAAGAGAACTGGAAGAGTGAAGAGTTTGTAAAAACGCCAACTCTGTGAAACACATGAATAGATCGGTAGATCATCGAGTCATGGAATGAATAGATCGGTGGTGCATCGAGTCATTACAGCTGCATATGGTTATCTATTATGAGAATGGTTGTTTTGATTTATGAGTTCTAAATTACGTATTTAGAACTAGGAGGCATTTATCAAAAAAAAAAATTCTTGTTCTAATGTACTAAATTGGGAATGTTACATCTTGGTATCAGAGCTGAAGGTTGCAGCTCTTGGACCTATTGTGTCCATAATCTGATAAAAACCTGAATTTTCTTGTAATAGAAAATGGTTAGAACAAGGGGCGACAACAACCCAAAAACTTGATGAGATCCTTGCTGCCCTATTGGACACAAGATATTGTTTGGCTGTACTTGAGCAGCAAATAATGGGAAATGAGGATGAAGAAGCTAGTAACGACAATCAGCTACCTCCTGAGGACAACCCTGATATGGGTGTTGATAACAACACTGGAAATGCACCTGTCCAACCAGAAAACAAAAAGGCCAGGTTGGAAGCAGAAATCACTAATGATATAAAAAGGATAAGTCCACCTAAATATGATGGCACCACATTAGGAGATGGAGCTAAGAACTAGCTCAGCGAAATGGAGAAGAACTTTACAATAAGAAACTTCTCGGAGGAAACCAAAGCTATTTGGGGAGCCTATCAGCTTTCCCACAAAGCATCTTCATGGTGGGATAGCCGTAAAGCTGAGCTAAATATTGATGAGACCAAATTTACTTGGGATCAATTTAAGGGCTATTTTAGGCAACGTTGGCTGCCACAACTTTTCTATGATTAGAAAATGACAGAATTCCAAAACTTAGCTCAAGGGAAGCTAACGGTAACTGAATACTGGGAGTGGTTTACAAAAATCCTCAAGTATCTACCACAGTATCAAACTGACGAGAAGTTCAGAATATAAAAATTCATCATGGGACTAAATCCCATGATAGGAGGAGAGGTCGATGTGCATAGCCTTACAACTATGGAAGGGGTTGTTGAAAAGGCCATAAGACAGGAACAAAAATTAAAGGCTATTTATGCTCATAAAGAGGAAGTGCGGAAGAAGATTACAAACCCTTCTTCAACTTCACTTGCACCAAAAAAGGGGCCATGGAAAAAGTTTGGAAACATAAGTAAGTTTCTAGGGATAATAGTAAGAAAACGATAGAAAATAAGCCTGCTGGAAATGTAAGGGATAGTTTTGCCAAAAATTATAACAATGGGCAGAAACCCTATGGAGGACAACATGATAACTTTAAGGCTAGAAGTAATTTTGAGCCTAAAAAGGGACCTGTAGGAGGCTGCTACAATTGTGGCAAAGACCACTATGCAAATCAGTGCCCTTTGAAGAAGGATGATCGTAATCAGCAGCATAAGATACATGCTGCAGTAGCAAACAAGCAAGCTGAAAAGCAAGTGACACCTATAGAAGTTCCAGGTAAGTTATTTGGCATACCTGTCACTATTCTTTTTGATACAGGAGAGACTAAATGTTTCATTTCTAGTAAACTTGCTTCTAAAATTAAAAGAAAACCTGGAAAAATGGATAAATCTTGGACTGTACAGTACGGTAATAACTCTGTTCATATAGTGAGTATGTGTCTTTTTGGGGCAGTCCTTGACTTACCTAACTTTTCCACTGAAGTTGACCTCTATTTTGCACCTTTAGGATCCTATGACATTGTCATCGGTGTTAATTGGTTAGCTGACCATAAGGCTAAAGTTGACTATTTTGAAAAGAAAATAAAATGTTTAGATGATCGGATGAAGGCAGCAGAGATTCAAGGTGTGAAACGGGAAATTTCAGTTAGAAAACTGTCAGCTATGCAGCTTAAAAAGGCTAAAAACAAAAGATATACCCTTTATGCATTAAAGATATATGAATTTTCAGAAGAAGATGGTGATTCCATGAAACGATTCCCTCTGTTGCAAAGTTTCAAGGATGTATTTCCAGAGGAATTACCGGGTTTACCGCCCAGAAGGGAATTTGACTTCACTATTGAAATCAAAACAGGAACAAAACCTATTTCCAAAGCACCTTATCGGATGACTACTACAGAGTTAGTCGAGCTTAAGGCACAATTGCAAGAACTTTTGTCTAAGGGTTTGATTAGACCAAGTGTTTCACCTTGGGGAGCGCTAGTAATATTTGTAAAAAAGTAGGATGGAACACTTAGGCTGTGTATTGACTATCAGATGTTAAACAAGGCAACAATCAAGAACAAATACCCACTTCTAAGGATCGACAATCTATTTGATCAGATGCGTGGGGCAGCAGTTTATTCCAAGATAGATCTTCGATCTGGTTATCATCAATTAAGGATTAGAGAAGAAGATATTCATAAAATAGCTTTCTGAACCAGGTACGGACATTATGAATTCACGGTTCTACCCTTTAGATTAACTAATGCACCCGCAACTTTTATGAACGTAATGAATAATATCTTTCAAGAATATTTGGACAAGTTTGTGCTTGTATTCTTGGATGATATTCTCATATATTCTAAAAGTGTCGAAGAACACAATGAGCATTTGAAGATAGTTTTGGAAATTTTGAGAAAAAAAAAGTTGTATGGTAAGTTATCCAAATGTTCTTTCTTTGATACAAAAGTTCACTATTTGGGTCATGTCATTAGTAAAGAAGGAATTGCTGTGGATCCTTCAAAAATAGTGGCAATAATGGAGTGGCCTGCACCAAAGAATGTACATGAAGTAAGAAGCTTCATGGGCCTTGCTGGTTATTATAGAAAATTTGTTAATGATTTTTCTAAAGTGGCTGCACCAATAACTTCATTGCAGAAGAAGGATAAGAAATTTATTTGGAATGATAAGTGCAAAACTGCTTTCAAAAGTTTGAAAAGCCAGTTGACTTCAACACCTATTTTAGCTATACCATACCCTAATGGGAACTTTACTGTTGTAACTGATGCTTCTGGGGAAGGCCTTGGTGGTGTTTTGTTACAAAATGATCAAGTCATAGCATATGAAAGTAGAAAAATTAAGTTACATGTGCTGAATTATGCCCCTCATGATTTGGAGCTTGCTGCCATTGTTCATGCGCTTCAATTCTGGAGACACTATTTACTTGGGAAACCTTTTGAGTTGAAAACTAATCACTTAGGAATGAAATATATTTTCACTCAGCCTAATCTAAATGCCAGACAGTGAAGGTGGTTAGAGTTTTTATCTCAATATGACTTTGATATTAGCTACATCAAAGGAAAAGAGAATAGAGTAGAAGATGCTCTAAGTTGTAGGAAGCACATTTCTGCTCTTATAACATTAAGAACTCAGTTTAAGGATGAGGTAAAAAGTGCCTCAGAATCTGATATATACTTTCAGTAAGTAAAAGCAACGCTTGCTGCAGAACCTAATGATGAAAGGTATAAAGGTTTTCATTTTGATAAGGAAGGAATCTTACGTTATGAAAACAGGGTAGACGTACCTTTGCTAAATGATTTAAGAAAGAAGTTGTTAGTTGAATTTCACAATTCACCCTTCTCTGGACACCTGGGTATCACAAAAATGCTTGTTGATCTAAAACAGCAATACTTTTGGAAAGGTATGAAAAAGGATGTTATTGATTTTGTGACTCATTGTCTGGAATGTCAGCGGGTGAAGACAAAACACATGCACCCTACTGGACTATTATATCCCCATAGCATACCATAGTACAAATGGCAAGTAATAAGCATGGACTTTGTACAAGGGTTACCTATGTCTAGGAATAAACATGATGTTATCCTGGTAGTTGTAGATAAACTAAGGTAGCTCATTTCATTGCTGGAAATCTAAAGGATGATTCACCAGTGTTGGCCAAAAGATTCGTGCATGAAATTTTCAGGTTACATGTTGTACCAGAATTGATTATATCTGACAGGGATCCTAGAATGACATCAAGATTTTGGAAAATGCTTAATACAACTCTTGGAATGAAACTAAACTTTAGTTCTGCATATCATCCAGAAACGGATGGACAAACTGAGAGAGTAAATCAAGTGTTGGAAGATATGTTGTGAATGTCTTGCATGGATCAACAGTATAAATGGGAAGAGTATCTCCCATTAGTTGAGTTCGCATATAACAACACTTATCACTTATCTCTTAAAATGGCACCTTTTGAAGCACTTTATGGAAGGAAGTGTAGAACCCCTGTTAGTTGGGATAGTATTGAGGATAGAGTGCTAATTGGACCAGAAATCCTCACTGAAATGGAACAGCAAGTAAAGTTGATTCGTGAACGATTAAAGGAAGCAGCAGATAGGCAGAAGAGCTATGCTGACCTTAAGTGGGTTGATCAAAGGTTTGAGCTTGGTGAGAAGGTTTTTCTTCGTGTTAAACCCAGAAAGAGTTCTATAACTTTTAGCAAGGCTGCCAAGTTGTCACCTTGTTACGTGGGACCTTTCGAAATTGTCGAACTAATCAATCCTGTAGCTTATCAATTAGCATTACCACCTTCTTTGTCTCGCATGCATGATGTTTTCCATATTTCTTTGCTTAAGAAATACGTTTCAGATTTGTCACATGTCTTAAATTGGAATTCCTTGCAGGTCCAAGACCCAAGAATAATCGTGGTTAAACCCACACGAGTGCTAGAAACTCGCCAATTGCATTTGAGAAATCGTGAAATACAAAAATGTAAGGTCCAGTGGGACCATTTTAACGAAGAAAGTGCAACTTGGGAAAATCTGGAAGAGATGAAAATTGCTTTTCCTTTTCTTTTTCAACAGAATGAAATCTGTTGACAAAACATTTTTATGAACTTGTCTTTTTCATGACTATATGAAAGCCAGATTGAGGCAAACATTATTCATGCTGAATAAAATGTATTGTGACATTGATTTCTAGAACTAATCAAACTGGAAATAGTCTTATTGTATTGTGAACTAATAAATTGGTTGATCTGAAGGTAAATCAAAATATGTAATCATCAGGACGATGAATCTTTTAGGAGGGAAGCATGTAACACCCTGAACTATTGTTACTTCCTCCTGAGCATTCAAGTGTTGATAAATGATTTCTTCTGTATAAGGACATGTTCCTTTGATTGTGAATTCATGCTTGATCTAGATTGTATCTTATTTGCATTTGAAGATCTTTGACTGAATCGGAATATGTTTGGACTCTTTTATTTCTTTCGTTTTTAGCACCTGAGTTCAATCTGATTTCGGGATGAATTGTGGATTTACACATCTTTATGACTCAGCCTTGGATTAGTGGCATTGATCCAAGAGATGTTTTAAGTTTATTCATGATGAAAAAAATTTATTGACCTTACGAAAGTTGCAAGGTCTGAATGAGTTGAACAAGCAATTCAGGAGTTAACTTAGGCTGATCTTGTTAAATTAAAAAATCGGTTCGAAATACCGTAACATCGGGAAGGCCTAGGCCTTAAGCTAGGTAAGATGTTCCTGGGTATTCAGTAAGCTTATTTAGCAATACCTGATAGGATCATGTACAGGGATGTTTTACCCTGTTTGGTTCTAATACAGATCGGTCCTACTTGGGAGACCTAGACTAGATTTGTTAAGGTTAATAACCTTAACCTAAACTATAACCTATTGGTTAAATTATTATTAATCTAACCTAGCCCTAAACTATAAGCTAAATGTTCCTAAGGTTAACTACCTAGCACTATGGAAGTAAGACTAATGTCTTACCTTATGATCTACCTATGTTTCTAACCTATCTTAACTAATGATCATGGTTGGAGGGGGGTCCTATGAAGGGGTGCGAGCCATGGGTGGTGGTTTCCATGGCATTAAATAAGGTGGATAAGGATGAAGGACTTGGGATTTGGCAGAGGTTGCTAACAGCTATTGGGACCTGACGTTGTAGCATCGCTAAATTTGGGAATGGTTGTTTGTTTTCATTTGTCAATCGCCAACTTTGGCGGTCGGTGGCAATGGAAAATAGGTGGGAATCTTGGAGTTAATGTCATTGATGAACTTTAGTTCCCGAGCGCGGATTTCTTGGGAAGGCATGCAAATGGAAAAATAGTTGGTTGTTTAGTTTTCCATACGCTCCATTTTTCTCTCTGTTTGATCATTGGTTCTTCAAACCAGTCTACTTTGTGTTGCATGGCAACTATGAGAATATCTACCTCTTTTCTATGTTGGGGAAAGTTTATAAGGCATCAAGGTAACAGTTTATTGTTGGTTAATCTATTGTGGAAGAAGAAGAGAAGGTGTGAGCACATTCAGAGGTCTTCTTTGGATTTTTAAGCGACATTACCAGGCATGATAGGCCCTGAATTTTAAAAATCTTGCTTACTCCAAATGCTTTCATTAAAACAACTCTGTTCAGGTGATTTTAGTACTGTTGGTTTGAACCAATGTATTGGTTCTTCTTTTCCTGTGGAATTAGGAATCTCGGGTTAATCGAAGACCTTGTTGGAATGTTTACTGTATTTATTCTTACTTTTGGATTCATTTCGATTGAAGACCCGGCTATGCTTTTATTGTTGTTGAATCCTGTTGAATTTTGCTGTGAATACTTGAAGTTTCTTCTATTTGGAATGCTTGCTGTGATTATACTACTTGAACTCGACTATAGTAGACGTCCTCACTGTGTTTACAATTTTGGGTTAAACTCTGTTGGAGTCCTTGAAACATAACTTATTTTTTTGACTTCTGTAGAAGTTATGTTGTGAATACTGTTGGAATCCTTGAAATGGATAGTATGTTTACAACTTCTGTAGAAGTTTAGTTGAGAATACTATATGGTATTGACTCCGTTGGAGTTCTTGAAACGTAACTTATGTTTTTGACTTCTGTAGAAGTTTTGCTATGAATACTGTTGGAATCCTTGAAATGGATAGTATGTTTTTGACTTCTGTAGAAGTTTTGCTATGAATACTGTTGGAATCCTTGAAATGGATAGTATGTTTTCAACTTTTGTAGAAATTTTACTGTGAATACTGTTGGAATCCTTGAAATGGATAGTATGTTTTTGACTCCTGTAGAATCTTTGTTGTGAATACTTATTGGTTTTGACTCTGTTGGAGTCCTTGAATTGTTGTCGTATGAATTCGACTTCAATCGAAACCCTAGTTGTGAGTACTGGTTGGATTTGACATTGTTGGAGTCCTTGCGGTATTTCCATTTAAACACGACTCCTGATGAAGTTCTTGATATGATGCGTGTTGGCTCGATTCCTAATTTAAGTCCTTGCTGTGCTTGCATATTGAATATACTCTTTTTTAATATTGTTGTGTTTATGTTCAGTTCGATTATGAGGAATTAAGGGATGGGTTTTCTTTACAAACTTGACTCTGTTTGAGATCCTACTTTATTTTGTAATAGCTCGACTTCGGATGAAACTTTGAGGAAATTATTGATATGGAATCGTCTTCTGTGAAGTCCTTGTTGTGGTTATTATTTCTTGAATTCGGCTTCTGATATAAGTCCTTGCTGTATAATCGTAGGGATTAGATTTATTTGAATGAAGCTGTGCATGTTTGTGTTTCGACTCAGTATGAATGTCACTGTAATTACATAAGGAAACATCATTTGTTTATAGTGTTATCTAGTCTCGTGTTTGACTGTGATAAAGAGCTCCTAGCTGTGCCATGTCAGGTGATGGCGTTGGTTATTTTCATGTTTATGAATGTATGGAAAATATTTGTTGAGTCTATTATGGTTGGATTATTTACTATTGCTTAATAGCTACATGTTATTTTTATTATTGAATTTAGATGAAACTGTAGTTTCTTCTTGTGATCTAGACTTTTTTAATCGCATGGGTAAATGTAATTGCATTATTCTAGAGGAGTCGGTATAGTCCAGAACATGATAGATATGAGAATCTGATTGACTCTGTTCCTTCTCCCAAGCTGTGAATTATATGTTGATGTATAATAAGTGGAATAAGAAAATACTCTCTCTCTTAGTCTGGAAACTTTGTGTGCTTTCTTCTTGAATCCTTATGTGATCTCTACGGTAAGGGTAAAACAAGAATAGACCGTGGTATTGTATGGAGAGACTGGTATAAAATGTGTGTTGTTGTATAAGTAGGTATACTTGTCAATACCATTGAAATGTGTTATGATTATAAAAGAATTAAGACAGTTGAGCTTGTTGAATGTTATAAACTGCCTTTGAGTAATTGTTAGAAACATTCTTGTTTGAGTATTTCTGTCTTTAGAATGGTAGTATTCATTTGTTCTTAGTCTCTAATATATAAAATGAATTATCTGAAAGGTATTAAGGATTAATTGACATCTATAATATGAGTCATGCGTATAAGGTCATGTAGAAATATATGAAGATGAATAGCCTGATTTATGTTAAGAATTTGGAGAAATGATTTCATTTAAACAGGTTGTTTAATGAGAACAATAGGTGGATTGCAATTGTTTTAAGAATTAGTGCTTATCATGCTCAATTCACCGAACTGACCCGTGTTGACAATTTTTGCAGATGGTTGTCATAAGTGGTAAAGGCACGCAGATCTGATATGATATTCAGAGTGTTTAATTTGGTTTTATGATGAAGTCCAACTTGATTCTCTAAATGTATTACATGAAGAAAGTTGTTCTTTTGCTGTTGAGTATTGTATCAACTATGCTAAATGCATAAATTGTAATTGATTAGCTTAGAAATGAATGAAATGAGGGGATTGTTACTTATATATGGTTGCATGTGTATCTTGATGGATTGAACTTCTTCGGTTTGAATGTTTTTAAGTGCATTTTTAATATTGTATACCTTGGAGATATTTAGGTTCTCTATGTAAGCCTTGCAAAGATTATGTGACTGAATACTTGTAAATGTTAGTAGTTCTGTTATGTTCTATCTAAGGCTAAATTGGAATTTAGATCACTGTATTTCGAGAAGCTAAGGTTAAAATAAACCTTAACAGGAAGCTGAACGGGAAGAGTAATTTATTACTCCCTAACCTTGATCTAAGTCAAGACAACGTACTTAATGTTTTTAAATCACTATATCTTAATACTAATAAGTAAGATGTATTTCAGTTTTGAGAACTTATATAAACCTAAAAGGGTTAAGTTAGCAACCTTATGAGAAGACTTAGGGCTACTGCCCATTTTCGTTGATTAAGATTATGGTGAATAAAGGAACTCTTGATGAGATCTCAAATATTATTAATTTCTCTCTGTGAAATGGATCTTAATTAAGTAAGGCAACTCAATGATGAGGAGCCCAGGAGTTGGGATAAGACTAATCGGAAAGGAAAGTCTTAAAGTATAACTTCAACTCAACATATGTAACACCTTAGGATAAGTAGATCTTTCAGAGGTGGTTTTGTAGGATGTCGGCACATGTCGACTGCAGGGTTGTACCCCCGAGAAGATTAGGATCTTCTCGAGGATACAACAATGCAGGTGGCTTATGGCGACACCCTTTACATTGATCGTTAAGATTTACACCTTAAACTCAAACAAGTTTTACTCGGGATCTGGTTAGGAACATGGCCATGTTATGAGGCTGCCCTTGGAGATTTGGGGTACATTGACACATTGGGTTAACTAGGGTTTATCCAGTATGTTAGCTTATCCCTAGTCCTTAAGAGCATCCTTATAACGTTGTCATGTTATTAATCCGTTCATGAGTGAATGACTTGGGGGAGGTATGACTGACAGAAGTCAGTATGGGACATTCTATATAACATCAAAGTAAGGTGGAGGACATATTCCAGATTGACGAGTATGCCGTCAAGGAATACGAGACATAAGCAGTATGTTTCAAATCTTTGGCCAAAGTATTGCAAGCTGCTGATTGCGTTGTCCTATTTCACCTAGTCTAAGGGGCGAGATGTCGATGAATAATGGTAACAATTATTTAGATAGGTTCCTTGAATAGAGCATTCTGAAATCCCATATTAGGGAAGAGAACCGCAAGAGTGAAGAGTTTGTAAAAATGCCAACTCTGTGAAACACATGAATAGATCGGTAGATCACCGAGTCATGGAATGAATAGATCGGTGGTGCACCGAGTCATTACAGCTACATATGGTTATCTGTTATGAGAATGGTTGTTTTGATTTGTGAGGTCTAAATTACGTATTTAGAACTAGGAGGCATTTATCAAAAAAAAATTCTTGTTCTAATGTATTAAATTGGGAATGTTACACATTCCATCAAAGCAGGTATTTGACACTATAAGGATTGGATTTTCTCATGAATCCAGTTGTCAGAGTTTAGTGATGTGTAGAAATTTGTATGAGGGTAGTGGAGGGTCGTATAATTTTTTTTATGGCACATTTCATCCACATAAGAGGATCCTCAGGGAGATATTGAGTTCTTCACAAGGAATGAATGTTTTTAGTATGGAGTATCACTATCTAGATGGTATTATTTCCTCAATTTTTCTTTTCAAGCCACATAATGTTCCCGTGATATTTTGGTACGCCCAATTGCTCATCTTCAATTCACAGGTGCCTCATAATTTCACCAAGTTGCTCCATAAAAGTACTTATTTTTCTCATCCTTTCTCTGGAGTTGTGTAAGTTTCATGCAGTCCTTCTTCTTTCCCCTATAAATATCCTCTTCTTTCTTTGTATATATTGTTGTTGTTTTGTTTTGTTTTGTTTCCTTTCATGCTCCTCGCGGTGTACGGTGTTTTGTTTTTTTTTTTCCTCTTGGTTTGTTTCCCTTCCCTGTGTGTTGTCTTCTATATTGGTTTTACCTTTAACTCTATTTTCCCAATGGATAAGGCACTAGTCTACTATCCCAGAGTTGTTCCATGATTCTTGATCTTGCCTTGTTCCTCTGTCCCAATCAAGTAATCCCTAGAAAGAGCCAACTGTTATCACCCTCAAAAACTACCCTCATTTTTAAAGTCAAGATTTCAAAAATTTTGAGTTGGTTCCTTTGAGAGAGGTTTGAGCAGAGTGAGAAGACAAGAGAGATAGGAAAAATTTGTGTTTTGGAGAAGTGGGTGATCATTTGCAAACCTCGCCCTGTTAATTTAGAATCTTGCATTCTACACAGTTCCCGTTAGGATGCTTGAAATTTTTTCCTCCATTCAAATTAAATTGTCAAATCCTTTTCTATGGCCATGGATCGCATCGAGCCTAGTATTGTTTATAGTTCTTCTTTCCACAAGGAGAAGTTTGTTTTTCAGGTGTAAATAATGGAGATTTCCCTCTCTGTATTTTTCCACAGTCGTGAGTGATGGGTGTATCTTCCCTATAAATTTTTGGCCTCACCATCCACGAAGTACATGGACATCTTTGATTGGATGTGGGAAGGTGGGTTGTTTGGTCACTTTTGGAGATTTTGTTTTATATGAAGAAAGGAAGTGTTCAATCGAGGCCCAAATCAGTTAACTATAGAAGGACCATGGAAGGTGACACGTGTCTCTTTGGCACACTTTTGGTATGGCGCACAAAATCAAAGACCCCAAAGGTGTGTAGGCCCTCCACGTGGTCAGATTCTGAAAAGATAAAGCTAGTTGATAAATTGGCTAAGTATAGCGAGCCGGCGGAAGCCTCCATGCTTCCCCACGGTGCACCTCTAAAAGCCAAGTTCAAAGCAAGATCCTAAGTAAGTGTAGACTTGCCACATGCCATATTGGTGAAAATTAATAAGTGAGACCCAAGGGATAGACTAGAAATGAGTGCTATCTCTCCACGTGTTTTAAGCCTCATAAAGTTAAATCGGCGACTGAAAGGTCTAAGGACAGTGAAAAGAACCGCATGTTAGCTTGGTGCAACTTTAGAGGTGAAATATAAAGCAAGGCCCTGAATGAGCGTGAAGATTCCACGTGTCCCATCAAAAAATAGAGAAAGAGGAGTGGGCCCAAATTGGTTAAGAACAAAAGGATCAACTGATGGAGCCATGTGTCTCATCAACGCACCTTCAAGGGTTGAAGCCAAAGGTAGTTTCCCAAACATGCGCCAGATCTCCACGTGTCTCATCGGTGCAACTTCAAAGGTGCAGCCCAAAAAGAGACCCTGAACTAGCACCAGTTCTCCATGTGTCTAAGGTCTGATAGAAGACAAATGGGCAGCATGCCTGAATCGACTAAGTATAAAAGAACTGATGGAGCTCTCCATGTGTCTTAATGATACACCTTTAAGGGTCAAGGACAAACTTTCCATGTGTCTCAGGTCTGAAAAGAAGATAGAGCCAGATGTTGAATTGGCTAAGTATAAAAGGGTTAGTGGAATCCTCCACGTGTCCATGTGGCACAACTTCAAGGGAAAAATCTAGAGGTAGGTCCCAAATGTGTGTTGAGCCTCTAAGTGTCCATGGTCATACATATGGCCCCACCAAACAAAAGGGACTTAGCCAAAACACAAAGAAATAAGGTGGGGTAGTGGAAGGAAGCACATATCTCTTTGGTGCTCTTTCAAGAGGAAAATTTAAGTGACAAACCCCAAATGAGTGGGAAGCCTCCACGTGTCCTGGGTCAGACATAAATCCTTCACCAAATGAAGTGAAAAAGTAAAATATCGAGGCCGCATGAAAAGTAAAAGTGGGAAGGTAGGTTGGTGGAGGACTTTGAGATTTTGAGCCTTGTTTCTAAGAGGGAAAAGTAAAATGTTGAGCCTGAATCAAAAGTCAAAGAAAAGAGGTGGGTCGGTGGAGAACTTTGAGGTTTTGAGCCTTGTTTCTAAAGGAAGTAAAATTATAAAAATGAACCGCGACTCTATTACCACTCAGGTAATGCCACTTATCAGATCCAAATGCAAACTGTGAAGTTGTGGGCTTACAGGGCTATGTGGAAATTTTACACTTTTGTATCTTTTGCGCTAAAGGTGTAATTTCGGTTTCGAGCCCATGGATACATTTTTTGCTTTTTTGACATTTTTGTACGGATTCGATTCAAATATTCAAATGAGCATAAATTTTGCTCCAATGCTCAAAATTTGACAAATTTTATACTGTTGGAAAGGTCTTGGTCTCCTCTATGCCATGAAATCATAAAATATTGTTTCTAGCAAGATTTGGTAGATGGAAAACTGGAAAATGTATTTCACTCCATTAATAAGTGATTAGACTACTTCAACTAGATCAAATTGTATCCGATTCTTCATCCTTCCTTCTCTAACATGCCAAACAAACATGGAGAACCAACTGGATATCTTGATTTTAGTAAAAACATGGAAAACATCTTTCCTACAACTAATATGTGATCAGACTGCTTCAACTAGATCAAATTTGATCCGATCCTCCATCCTTCCTTCTTCAGCACGCCAAAGACATGTTGAACCAGATTTGACAGATTGAAGGCAGATATGCAGGGGCATTGATGGTTGGTGGTTGAGCTTCCAAATCATATTTTCTCCTTTCTCTTCTTCTCTTCTTTTTTATTTCATCTATAAATGTAAGAGCTTCACTCATTACAAAAGGTTGGACTCTAATACTTTTGAAGTGTAATTATAGTCAAAAGTAAATCAATACAGAAGGATTTTCCCCTTTACTCTATCTTCCTCCATTATCTCTTCTTGCTTACCTAAAATTCGTGGATCATTTATCTTCTGCAATAAGAGACTTTGTGTTCTTATTAATGTGATGTCTAGAACTTTCTATATGTGGAATGATATCTTATGTTGTGGCTGTAAATGATTATGTTCTGTATCACTCTTTCTCAGTACGTATAAGGTTATACTCTGCTATCTATATTTCCTGAAAGTGCTGTTATATTCTGCTCTTTCCTTTCTTTATTTCTTCCATCCATTTGTATTGATAATCTTATGGTATAAAACCATTTCAAGATTCAAAGGTCCACCTTTAAGATGAAAACTCTACATTTGTATATAAGCTTTGTTGCTTGTTTTCAATAAGGGAACATCTCCCATAAAGAGGAGGGACTTATTGTCCCCTGACTATGGTTTTGATCAAAGTACCATTTTAAAACCCAATAGTTTTTGGTGACTCCACTTTGGATTTTGTTTCAAACATACCCCTTTTAAAAGAACAAATTTAAGATAATTTTTGATCTGGCGACTCTATGATATACATCAAGGATCGAACTTCTGTCATGTTCGTTCTCTTGATCTAGGAACCTTCCCAAGAATGAATGAAAATGAAGAACACTTGTTGGCCCACATAACCAGTGAGTGATAGTGACAGTGATGAGGATGATGATGGAGATATCACTATTAAAAATTTTTCAGGGTCTAGTCAGTCCAAACAGGCTCAGTTTTTGCTGAAATTCTACAGAGGTGTAAATCCAAGATTGTTTCCACCAACAGTGTAGCAACTTCTCAAACAAGCTAAAGAACACCCAGTCAATGAATTTGAGACACCTTGTAACAAAGAGGAGAACATTTAAGTTCTAGAAGTTACTCATGATCAGGTATTCATTCCTCAGTGTTATCTCAATTCCACCAATGAATGTCTTCTTGTTGCTCCATCTGATGCATGCCAATTTAATATTCCTTCAAATAATGAAGAAAACAAACAACTTGAGGCTTTCTTTCAACCTGAAATAGAGTCCGTAGAAGATATTTCATGTACCAAGGTTGAATGTTCTTGTTTTGAGAGAAGTGCCCCTGTGCTGGTGGAAGTGGATGTTCATCATAACAAATGGACAAGATTCCTCTCTCTCCTATGACTGAAGAATTTCAATGCACTGAGATGAAGATCATTGTAGACCATCCCCTTGTTTTAAATTCTCTCAAATATGAACAACTATCTGTACCCGAAGAAGAAGAAATTAATGAGATCACTAGTTCCCCTATTATATCTATAGATGAGATGAGCACACATGAGCCTTTTTACAGTCCTTCAAAACAAAATGAAACATAAAGTGACCTTCAAAGTAGGCGACAATTGATCCTTCAAGGTCAATCTCCAGAGGAAAGGTTGGTTCCTTATACTCCAGTTCATCGCAACTAATCTAACCAACACTATGATTTACTACTAACTATTTTAAAACTAATATTTCCAAGGAACCTGTAGTGCCCATTATTTTTGCTCCATTTGATGGAATTGACTCCATGTTTTATTCATGATTGGGATATTTGAAATGATACTATCATGACTATTTGATTCAAATAATTAGGATTGTATCGTCATGAAGTGATTAGTTGCTAATTTGTTCTTAGCGAGATGACATGTTATTTTGAGGCATACAATGCCAATTTACTACTATTTTCATTGCTAATAGGTTTAGTAATCTTGTTATGAATGTTATTGAGGGATATTTAGTTGGATTATTGTTAGGTTATGGAGCTTGTTTTCATGTGTGAAAGTGTTGAAGATTTTACACTAAGAGTATTGTACATTTTTTGGCCTTAAAATATGCGCCGATATATCGGGAAACGTGTTTTTCTCATATTGGGCGGGATTTTTTGACCCATAGGTTTATGAGATAGTTTTGGACCATAGTTTTGATACCCATGGTTTTGTAAAAATATTTAACTAGTTGTCTACTTATATGGTTTTTATGCATATGGTAGGAATATAAGGTAACATTACAGATATGTTTTGAATTCGAGTGTGAATTCTATAGATTTTGTTGAGCATAGCTCCAAACAGATCTAGGTATTGTATTGAGAGAGCGGTGGCTTGTAATAAAATCTGAGCAAGTGATTCTTGGTGGACGTAGCCCAAATTGGGTGAACCACGTTAAATATTGTCTCTTTGTGTTGTGTTATTTTATTCTACAATTTTATTTGATATTTATAATATTTTCTGTATATTAGTTTCTACCGTTATGATTCTGTGAGGGATTATTCCACATATTTTATCCCTTAGTTCCTAACAATTATATCTTCATATATTATGGATGATTATGGATTATTCCACATATTTTATCCCTTAGTTCCTAACAATTATATCTTCATATATTATGGATGATTATAATTTTGGTTATTTGTCTCATTATGGATATAAGTTGATTAAATAATTTGAATGGTTTAGTTTGAGGTGGATTTGATTATTTGGACATATGTAGTATCATTTCATTTATTTTGTTGTATTAAGTAGCTATGATAACATGTGAATCGAGTGTGCAGGTTACAGGTCCACCACAGAGAGAACATGGGACTCTGGGCTTGCACCTCCAAGATTACACAATTAGTCATCTGGGCCAAATCCTCACCTCTTGTTTGATCAATGTTTCATTGATTGTCTTTGGATTTGGATGGGAAATGATAAAACCATCATCCTCATGTGTGTTTAATCATTTGAAATGGGCACCTTGAGTTGTTGTCTTCTTAGATTTATTTTAGTTTTAATTATTTTAATCTCTTGTTTAAATAAATTTTAAAGCTTTAATGATTCCTACTTGTATTATTGATTATTTTTTTAGTTAATCATGTTTAAGGATTTGTGGGACCACCTAAGCATGGGTTATGGATTTGTGGGACCACCTAAGCATGGGTTATGTGGGTCCCACCACCTCACAAAGTGTGACACTTTTCCCAAACCTGAATTTGGGCTAAAAATGGAATTTCTAAGAGGTAAGAGGTGTTTTTACTTGTTAGGGGTCTCATTTACACTACAATGGACCCCTTGGACCCTACATATGGGTAAGACGACCAATTTCAAGATTCAAATGGGATTTTCCCTCTCATTTGAGTCTCTCTTGTCCATATCCTAATTAATGAACTTGTTTTTGTCCAAAATTACACCCCATGTAATTTTGAACAACTCATCATGCAGACTTATTCATTTTTACGCTCAAGAAAATACGTGAGACACTTATTCATTCTTCCATGTAATGCAAGAACATAATGTTTCATGGATTCTCCAAACTTGCAAAATAAAGGAATAAGCAATTCAAGGACTTAGGAAGAAATTGAAAAAGCTAGTGTTACATAGAATTTATCAGATCTTTGCAACACTAAGGAAATTAGTCCCTTATGGGTAAACCTTAGGTTAGAGAACCACTGAGTTGCATATCTATGTGGATTTGGAGAAAACAAATAAGTATAACTATGGAATAAAGGGAAGTGAGGAAATAATTTGTGTCTTGTGGTATGAAAACATAATGTCACACAAACTTGGGAACCAAATACAAGTTCACCAAGGAGAGAAGCCACGTGGCAGTAGAATAAAATTTGTGAAAAAATAAGTTCAAAGATGCTTAATACTATTTTAGTGTTTCGCAAGTTTTTAAATTTTTTGGTGATTCACGAGTTTCCTAAAATCCATGGAACAAAGAGAAGTGGTCACTAGGTCAAAATCCATGAAAGTCTTAATGAGAAGTAGATACATAAAAGGACTTAAATATGCACCAGTTTATGAACCAAAGGATCAGCCACCCCAACCACCAAAATTTAATTAAGTATGATATCCTTTAGTGAATTCTAATGGAATGTGATAGAATCAAGGGGTCATGTTGTGGTCATTGGCTTTCATCATTTGTGCCCATGTTTGTAGTATGAGTAAACTCTGTAAGAAATCATGACGCCCATGCGTATTCAACACATTGTACAGTACTCTTAGTGTACAGTCTTCAACACTTTCACACATGAAACAGGCTCCATAACCTAACAATAATCCATCTAAACATCCCTCAATAACATTCCATAACAAGATTACTAAACCTATTAACAATGAAAATAGTAGTAAATTGGCATCGTATACCTCACATGTCATCTCGCTAAGAAAAAGTTAGCAACTAATCACTACATGACGATACAATCCTAATTATTTGAATCAAATAGTCATGATAATATCATTTCAAATATCCCAATCATGAATACAACATGGAGTCAATGCCATCAAAGGGAGCAAAAATAATGGGCACTAGAGGTTCCTTGGAAATATTAGTTTTAAAATAGTTAGTAGTAGATCATAGTGCTGGTTAGATTAGTTGCAATGAACTGGAGTTTAAGGAACCAACCTTTCCTTTGAAGATTGACCTTAGAGGATAAATTTTCCCCCACTTTGAAGGTCACTTTATGTTTCATCAAGGTTCATACAAGTTTTTGTATGGCACTATTCATCCATAGAAGAGGAGCCTCAGGGAGATGTTAAGGTCTTCACAAGGGACTAAATGTTTTTAGTACGGAGTATCACTGTCTGGATGGTATTCTTTCCTCAAATTTTATTTTCAAGCCACATAGTGTTCCTGTGATATTTTCATATGCCCAACATCTCATCTTCAATTCACAGGTGTCTCAATACTTTCACCATGTTGTTCCAAAAAAGATACTTATTTTTCTCATCCTGTATCTAGAGTTGTGTAAGTTTCATGCAATCCTTCTTTCCCCTATAAATATCCTCTTCTTTCTTTGTATATAATTTCCTTTTTTTGGATTTTTTCCTTTCATTTCCTCATTCATTGTGTGTTGTGTTTTTTTTTTGTCTTTCCTTTTTGGCTTTTCCCCTTTCATGTGTGTTGTCTTTTGTATTGGTTTTACCTTTGACTCTATTTTCCCAATGGATAAGGAACTTGTCTGCTTTCCCAGAGTTTTTCTATGGTTCTTGACCTTGCCTCATTCCTCTATCCCAACCAAGTCATCCCCAGAAAAGATCCAACTATTATCACCCTCAAAAATTCCCCTCAGTTTTAATTCAAGTTTTGAAAATTTTGAGTTGGTGCCTTTGAGAGATGTCTGAGAAAATTGAGAAGTCTGGAGAGATAGGAAAATTCGTGCTTTAAAGAAGCTGGTGCTCATTTGCAATCTCGCCACATTAATTTAAAATCTTACTTTCCACATGGTTTGATAAAAATTTTGTCTTCCTATCTAGATATTTCCTCGAAGTCGTTAGATTTTTTCTATGGTTCTTGATCTTGCCTCATTCCTCGTAATGTCAAAGTAGAGAAAGGAAGTGTTCAATAGAGGCCCAAATTGACTAAGTATAGAAATACCGTGGAAGGTGCCACATGTCTCTTTGGTGCACTTTTGGTATGGTGCACAAAAACAAAGACATCAAATGTGCGTAGGCCCTCCACGTGGTCAGAGTATGAAAAGACAAAGCCAACCGATGAATCAGCTAAGTATAATGAGCTGGTGGAAGCCTCTATGCCTCCCAACGATGCACCTCCAAAGGCCAAGTTCAAAGTAGGATCCTAAGTGAGAACATACTCGCCACGTGCCTCATCAATGTAACTTCAGAAGTGAGACCCAAGGGACAAAACCCAAATGAGTGCCAACCCTCCATGTGGTTAGAGCCTTAAAAAGTTAAATTGTCTGTTGAAAAGCCTAAGGCCAGCAGACGGTGCCACATGTCTCATCAACGCACCTTCAAGGGTCAAAGCCAAAGGTGATTCCCCAAACATGCGCCATCTCTCCACGTGCCTCATCGGTGTAACTTCAAAGGCGCGTCCTAAAGAGGAGACCCTGAACTAGGGCCATCCCTCCATGTGTCTAGGTTCCAATAGAAGTCAAATGGGCTCTAGGTTCCAATAGAAGTCAAATGGGCAGCATGCCTGAATTGGCTTAGGTATAAAAGAACTGACAAGAAGTCTCCACGTGTCTCAATAGTGCACCTTTAAGGGTCAAAGCCAAAGGTGATGCCCCAAATGAGTGCCATATTTCCATGTGTCCCCAGGTCTGAAAAGAAGACAGAGCTAGTAATTGAAAATTCCAAGCGTCGGTGTGGACCCTCCACATGTCTCTTTGGCACAACCTTCAAAGGAAGAATTAAGAGAGGGTCCCCAAGTATGTGTGGACTTTCCACCGTGATCAGAATCAAAGAAGGGATAGATCCATCTGTTGAATTAGCTAAGTATATAAGGGTTTACAAAAGCCTCCATGTGTCAACTCGGCATAACTTCAAAGGTAACATCCGGAGGTAGGTCATAAATGTGTGATGATTCTTCACGTGTCCCTAGATCATGTAGAAGATATGTCATGTACCAAGGTTAAATGTTCTTGTTTTGAGAGAAGTGCCCTTATGCTGGTGGAAGTGGATGTTCATCATAACAAAATGGACAAGATCCCTCTCTCTCCTATAACTGAAGAATGTCAATACACCGAGATGAAGATCATTTAAGACCATCCCCTCATTGTTTTAAGTTCTCTCAAAGATGAACAAGTGCATGTACCTAAAAAATAAGAAATTAGTGAGATCGTTATTTCCCCTATTATGTCTATGGATGAGATGAGCACACATGAGCCTTTTTTTCAGTCCTTTGAAACAAATAGAAAATGGATAGACATGCCTAGAATATTTTCTTCACAATTATGACAGTCCTGTCTTAGCTCCCCTTCGAAATGAAAAAAAAAGGAAGGTGATGATGTTATTGATCAATTTTTACTCAGTCTAATAGCCTTTTAGTTTCCTGTTAATCAAGAAGACAAATCAGTAATGCAACTTGTACCTAACAATCATGATCTTCTAGAATTAGATGTTGATTTTGTACAAATAGTAGGTATGTTTTTCAGAAACATGGTCAAGATTACACCTAATGGTAAACCACCCAGTACCTTTATCCAAATTCCCCTTGAATATGGTTATAAGGAAAATTCAATGGAAGGGTATGTTTCTCATGAGATGTGCCATGATGATAATTTCAATCTTCATTCATAAGCTAGCATCATTCCATTAAAGAAGGGAGTTGACACTATAAGGATTGTATTTTCTCATGAATCTAGTTGTCAGAGTTCAATGATGTGCAAAAATCAGTATGAGGGTAGTCGAGGGTCGTACAAGTTTTTGTTTGGCACTATTCATCCACAGAAGAGGAGCCTCAGGGAGATATTCAGTTCTTCACAAGGACTGAATGTTTTTAGTATGGAGTATCTTTATCTAGATGGTCTTCTTTCCTCAATTTTTATTTCCAATCCACATAGTGTTCCCGTGATATTTTGGTATGCCCAACTGCTCATCTTCAATTCACAGGTGCCTCATACTTTCACCAAGTTGTTCCATAAAGGTACTTATTTTTCTTAGCCTATCTCTAGAGTTGTGTAAGTTTCATGCAGTCCTTCTTCTTTCCCCTGTAAATATCCTCTTCTTTATTTGTATATACTTTCATTTTTTGTTTTCTTTCCTTTCTTGTTCCTCACAGTGTGCGGTGTTTTGTTTTTGTCTTTCCTCTTGGTTTGTTTCCCGTCTGTGTGTGTCATCTTTTGTATTGGTTTTTCCTTTGACTCTGCTTTCCCAATGGATAAGGCACTAGTCTACTTTCCTAGATTTGTTCCATGATTCTTGATCTTTCCTCGTTCCTCTGTCCCAGTCAATTTATCCCTAGAAAGAGCCAGCTATTGTCACCCTAAAAAATTCCCCTCATTTTTTAGGTCAAGCTTTCGAAATTTTTTGAGTTGGTTCCTTTGAGAGAGGTTTGAGTAGAGTTAGAAGATAGGAGAGATAGGAAAAATTCATGCTTTGGAGAATTGGGTTCTCATTTACAAACCTCACCCTATTAATTTAGAATCTTGCAGTCCACACGGTTCACGTCTGGATGCTTGAAATTGTTTCCTCCATTCAAATGAAATTATCAAATCCTTTTCTATGGTCATGGATCACATCAAGCCTGGTATTGTTTACACTTTTTCTTTCCACAACGAGTAGTTTGTTTTTCAGGCATAAATGGTGGAGTTTTCCCTCTCTGTATTTTTCCACAGTCGTGAGTGATGGGCGTATCTTCCCTATCAATTTTTGGCCCCAGCATCCATGAAGTACGTGGAAATCTCTGATTGGATGTGGGAAGGTGGGTCATTGGGTCACTTTTGGAGATTTGGTTTTATATGAAGAAAGGTAGTGTTCAATCGAGGCCCAAATTGACTAAGTATAGAAGGATCGCTGAAGGTGACATGTGCCTCTTCGGCACACCTTTCGTATGGTACACAAAAGTGGAGACCCCAAATGTGTGCAAGCCCTCCATGTGGTTAGAGTCTGAAAATAAAGAGCTAGCCGATAAATTGACTAAGTATAGAGATCCTGTGGAAGCCTCTATATGTCCCAACGACGCACCTCCAAAAGCCAAGTTCAAAGCAAGATCTTAAGTAAGCTTAGACTCGCCACATGCCTCAACAACACAACTTCAGAAGTGATACCCAAGGGACATACTCTAAATGAGTGCCAACTCTCCACATGTTTGGAGCTTAAAAAAGTAAAATCAGCCACTGAAAGGTCTAAGGCTAGCTAAAAGAACCACATGTTAGCTAGGTACAACTTTAGAGGTGAATTACAAAGTGAGGCCCCAAACGAGCGTGAAGCTTCCATGTGTCCCAGCCAAAAATGGAGAAATAGGAGTGGGCCCAAATTGGTTAAGTATAAAAGGATTGACGGATTGAGCCACATGTTTCATCAGCACACCTTCAAGGGTCGAAGCCAAATGTGGTTTCCCAAACATGTGCTAGCTCTCCACGTGTCTCATCATCACAACTTCAAAGGCACAACCCAATGAGAGACCCTAAAATAATGCTAGATATCCATGTGTCTAGGGTTTGATAGAAGATAAATGGGTAGTAATCCTGAATCGACTAAGTATAAAAGAACTGACAGAGCTATCCATGTGTCTTAACAGCGCACCTTCAAGGGTCAAATCCAAAGGCGGTCCCCCAAAGGAGTGTCATCTTTCCACGTGTCCCAGGTCCAAAAAGGATATAGAGCCAACTATTGTAGAAGCTTCCACATGTCAGCTTGGTGTAACTTCTAGGTAAAGATATTGAGGTAGGTCCCAAATGTGTGTTGATCCTCCACGTGTCTAGGGTCATACATATGGCCCCGCCAAACAAAATGGACTTAGCCAAAACACAAAGAAATAAGGTGAGGAAGCGAAAGGAGCTATGTGTCTCTTCAGCGATCTTTCAAGAGGAAAATACAAGGGACAAACCCCAAATGAGTGGGAATACTCCATGTGTCCTGGGTCAGACATAAAGCCTTCACCAAACAAAGGGAAAAAGTAAAATATTGAGCCCGCATGAAAATTCAAAGCGGGAAGGCGGGATAGTGAAGGACTTTGAGATTTTGAGCCTTGCTTCCAAGAGAAAAAATTAAAATGTTGAGCCCAAATCAAAAGTCAAAGTAAGGAGGCAGGTCAACGGAGAACTTTGAGGTTTTGAGCCTCATTTCTAATGGAAGTAAACTTATAAAATGAACCGCGACTCTGCTACCACGCAGGTAATGCCACGTGTCAGACCTAAATGTAAAATGTGAAGTTTCAGGCTTGCGAGGTTGTAAGGAACTTTCGCACTTTTGCATCTTTTGCGCTAAAAGCACAATTTCAATTTTAAGCCCGCAGATCCATTTTTACATTTTTGCCATTTTTGTATGGATTCGATTCAAATACTCAAATGAGCATAAATTTATCTCTAGTGCTCAAAATTTGACAAATTTTATACTGTTGGAAAGGTCTTGGTCTCCTCTATGCCATGGAAGCATAAAATATTGTTTTCAGTAGGATTTGGTGGTTGGAAAACTATAAAAGTATTTCACTCCATTAATATGTGATCGGACTACTTCAACTAGATCAAATCTGATCTGATTCTTCATCCTTTCTTCTCCAACACACCAAATAGACATGGAGAACCAACTAGATATCTTGATTTGGGTAAAAACCTAGAAAACATCTTTCCTACCATTAATATGTGATCACAGTGCTTCAACTAGATCAAATCTGATTTGATCCTCCATCCTTCCTTCTTCATCACGCCAAAGACATGCTAAACCAGATTTGACAGATTGAAGGTGGATATACAGGGGCATTGATGGTTGGTGGTTGAGCTTCCAAATCAGATTTTCTCCTTTCTCTTATTCTCCTCTTTTCACTTTCATATATAAATGTAAGAGCTTGGCTCATTGCTAAAGGTTGGACTCTAATACTTATGAAGTGTAATTATAGTTTAAAGTAAATCAATACAGAAGGATTTTCCCCTTTTCTCTATCTTCCTCCATTATCTCTTCTTGCTTACCTAAAATTCATTGATCATTTGTATTTTGCAATAAGAGACTTTATGTTCTTATTGATATGATTTATATAAATTTCTATATGTGGAATGATATCTTATGCTGTGAATGTGAATGATTATGTTCTGTATCACTCTTGCTCAGTACGTATAGGGTTATACTCTGCTATCTATATTTCCTGAAAGTGTTGTTATATTTTGCTCTTTCCTTTCTTCAGTTCTTCCATTCGTTTGTATTGATAATATTTTGGTATAAAAGCATTTCAAGATGTTAGAGGTCCAACCTTAAGATGAAAACTATACATTTGTAAATAAGCTTTGTTGCTTGTTTTCAATAAGGGAACCTCTCCCATAAAGAGGAGGGACTTATTTTCCCCTGACTGTGGTTTTGATCAAATTACCATTTTAAAACACAAAATTTTTTGGTGACTCTGTTGGGGATTTAATTTCAAACATACCCCTTTTAAAAGAACAACTTCAGGATCATTTTTGATCTAGTGACTCTATGATATACACCGGGGATCAAACTTTTGTCATGTTCATTCTCGTGATCTAGGAACCTTTCTTAAGAATGAAGGAAAATGAAGAACACTTGTTGGCCCACATCACCAACGATTGATAGTGACAGTGATGAGGATGATGATGGAGATCTCCCTATTAAAAATTTTCAAGGCTCTCAAACTTACCATGACTCTGCGTAGTGGCTCTTGTTACTCTTTGGAGTCAAAGGAGGCCTAACTTATAGGGAAATTCAAAGATGCATAGGTGGCTCTCTCCATATTTCCAAAAAATAAAGTTTCAACGATGATTTTGGTAGTTGACATCTAAACCTCATTCGGAATGTTGCTGAGTAGAAGTTTCTACCGAGACTTGGGAGGTAAAATTTAGATGAATTGGTCTTCTGCAACCATACTAGTGAATGGAGACATGGAGAAATTACTTCCCGAGAAGAATATGAGGTACATGGTATGAAATTTTGGAAGCCTACAAGCTAACATCTTGTATCAAGCTAGAAGGCATATGAATCAATTTGTGGCAATCGAGGAAGAAGAGGATATCCCCATCTTTATAGGTCCAGACATGCCTTCTTGGAGAGATTTGAGTTACAAAAGGGTATCCTTGAATTGTCAGATGATGCAAAGCATGATGAAATGGAGATGGTTCTTGATGATTTTCAAGAATAAAAAATCAGCTTATATACTTATCCAAGATGAGGATTTATTCTCATTCCCATTTGGGGATGAAGATGATCTCAGTTAGGCCATCTATGGAGAAACAAAATGAGCTTGTGATGAGCCCATGAAAGGTTTGAAAGAAATGTCTGTGCAAGAACTGCTAAGAGCTACAGTAGAAACAAAAGACCCTGAGATTTTTGTTGAATTTTTAAAGCAGGCCATGAATCTGGAAGAAACGTGTGAAGCTGACTTGGAAACCTCAATAGTGTGAAGATGGGCTATGTTGGAATAAATATAGATGAGAAATATGATGTCCCTCTTGAGCCAATGGTTGGTGGATATGATGACGAAATGGATATATTTTCTTTCCCATTTACAGAAGAAGATTCTCTCCACGACGAAGAAATAGAAGCAAGAAGTTTTGAGGCATTTGAAGCTAAAGCTACAGTGGACAAAGGAGTGATAAAATTCAGTGATTCCCAAGATGATGAGGTAATCCCTCTAGATAGTTGCCTTGAGACATAAAATAAATATTCTTCAAAGGCATGCAAAGAGGAGCTACAAGAAATGACGAAGCATAACTCCATGTAAGAAATATTTGATGTAGCAGAAGTTACAAAACACCCCAAGCTGATCCTTAATCTCTTCATTCGTGCCATAGACATACAAGAGAAGTATGAGGTCATGTCCAATCCTTCCATTAGTACTCAAGAACCTCACAATGGTGTAAAGGAAAAGGATAAGTTTGAAGTTTCTCATGGAAAGGAGGTCAACAAGAATAGACCTGGGAAAGAAAAGAATCCATAATGTTCAAGTAATTTGAATGAAAAGAATCCCTGGGGCAATGATAGCATGCTCAGCAAAGAATCATCTATGTGGATAAATGCAGAATGCAACTGGCACTATGAACCCAATTTGAAAGAGGATGAAGGCATTGGAATTTCCAAGCAAGGATCCGAGCATCAAGAATCTCACATGGACTCACTCCTACCAAGTACACATATAATTGTGAAAGCACCTAGTTTTCATAAGTATCTAAGGAGGTTAGGCTACTTTCTAGAACCCGTCTACAGCTTCACAGAACATCATCATTCAGTGTTGCCTCTTTAGGGGTAAATTTTGAGAAATGAAAATTACTTTAATGAAAGCGGTTATCCCCCGCCTTGTATAATAGGTGATTGCTAGGTGTGTTTCCCTTTTTGTTGCATATGTTTCCATTCATGTTGTGTGTGTTGTTTCCTTTTTGTGGGTGTGTGTGAGTTTCCTTTTTTTTTTTGCTTTCTCTTTTGTAAGTTGTACATGAATCCACAAGGCCCAATGCATAAGGCATTGGTAAATGAATTATATCTTCTAAACTTGAGATTCTAGGAGTTCTCATGCCACGTATTCATTTTACTCAGTCCATGTCATGTCCCCAAGCTAGAGCCAGTTGTTTTCCTGTAAATGTGCAATAGGGAAATTAAAAATTTCTGAGCACGAAAATTATACCCTAGTGTCAAATTTTTCAAGTCCATCATTTCAAGATACCCTAGGTCAAATTTGTTAGTTTTTTCACCCTCTATTTTATTTAAAATTGATCCCCTAGGTTATTTAGGAAAGTCAATTTAATCCCCCATGTGATTTTAGGAAGTTTTGAAGAGATGTTATCTTCTGGCAGTATTATGAAGGGTTATTACTAGCCTTCCCAAGACTAGATCAACCACCCTGGAGTAGAATGGAAGGGAAAAATTTAACATGGAGGTGAATTGAATACATTATAAAATCATGGAAAATATTTGGGAAGGTTTGGAGAAGTTTTGAAAGCCTTGGAGCAGTCTGAGTAAATCACAAGCCTAGGCAGTACACATGCCTAAAACAGTGGTTGGGCTTTTGAAGAAGATTCTGGGAGCTCCCGATGGAGTTAGAAGTAAATAAAAACACCTAAAGAAAGAGAATAAAAATACCTACATGATGCTGAAATAATATTTTTCAAAACACCTTGGTGCATAGGATTTACAGGCAGTTTTTCTAAGGCACAAGTGGAGTCTCAAATCACAAATCCTCTTTTTCATGGATTAGATGGTCGAATAAATACATGAGACCCAAACCATTGGATTAAAAATTATATTTCCATGCAGCAGAATATAAAATTTCACCAATAAATTCCACTGTGAAATAAATTTATCATCATCCCAAGTTACACTCTTAAAGGCCAATTCAGGACTTGGTCATTTTTTGCGAGGACACGTGTCAGAACCAGGATCTGGGTGGGATTTCATGTCCTAGAAATCCATAAGGTCAGGTACACAAACCTTGGAAAAATGTGCCCAACCCTCATGTGACCTCTGAGACCCTCACGTGACCTCCAAACTTGACAATTCATCCCCCAGGTGCATTTTTAGAGCATTCATTCCCTGTTGTCGAATCAAGTACCACGTGTTAGCTCCAGGACCACCGTGGAAATTGATTTCCCTCATTTCCCTGAGGTCAAGGACATCAACCATGGGAAAATTCACCCATACCCTATGGGAAAATGCACCCATACCCTATGGGGAATCCTTTTGGTCATCCATGTGACCGATTTTCATCTCCCAAGTGCACTTTTGAAGCATTCATAACTTGCCGTCGGATCAAACGCCACGTGCCAGCTCCCTGACCACCGTGGAGATTATATGTCACGTGTCACTATCCTTAGCTCAAGAACATAAAATGTGGAAAAATGATCCCATCTCCTATGGAGATTCCTTTGTTCAGCCATGTGACCCACTTCTAGCCCCTCGGTGCTTTAAAGCTGATTTTGGAGCACTCATTCGCTGTAGTCAGATCGTCACCACGTGTCAACATCTTTCTCATTATGGAAATTGATGTCCCTCACACACCTAAGGTCAGGTACATCAGGGGAAAAAAAGTGCACCTAACTCCAACTCAAACTGTTGAAAATGTTTCTAACTGTTGGCTAGTTCTTGTTGTTTCTCATTGCTTCTCACTGTCAGAGGAAAAGTTGCATAGAGAACCCCTCACTCCACTATTTCAAAAGATTGAACTAGATTCTATCACAGAAAATCATCCTTCAACTCAATGATGGCACATAGGTCTTAGAATAATAATTCATTGAGATAATAAAAATAAATGGAGAACCGAGAAGAAGAACATTGGAAATCCCCTTTGCCATAAAATGAAGATTTAAACATATCTTGCAAACTGGTGCGCGAATTGACGAAACATTTGTTGTTGAGTATTTATTTCTTGAAGGCCAATAAAAACACACTTTCAATACTCCCTAGTGGTGCATAGAACATTCAAAATGAATAAATCTCATTTCTAGCTCAACAAAGGAAAAATTGAATTTCCCTTCAAATCGTTTGTCAGATTGAAGAGACATTTCTCGTGAAGCATAAGAAGCAAAAACCTATCGCAATAGAATCAATTTCATCCCAAACGGAGACAAAACCCAAACCTAAAATTTTCAAGATTCATTAATGGATGCTACTATATAGTAATGGAAAAAATCAGCGAGCTACGTCTCCACTTCTCAAGGTTCTAGTGGGAAAAATCATGCGAAAATTGGAGGGAACAATCATGGAAAAATTTAGTTTCATGTGAACTAGTTTTCGCGCCATGAAGTCCATATTTTTAACGGATATGGAGGGGATGTGTTTTTTTATTAGAATTCTTCCCTCTTTGAAGAAATTCTAAAATTCCCAAAGATTTGGTTAGTGAAATCATCCGAAATTCAGAGGGAAGGATCTCCAAAAAATCTAGTTTCTCTCAAACTAGTTTTTGCATGATCAAGTTCCTACTTTTTAGGGATATTGAGGACTATTTGTTTTGTTATTATTCTTCCCCTGCTGATGGAAATATCATTTTCCCACTTGTTCAGGTGAAGTAATTACTCAAAATTTGGAGCATGGAACCCTGGAATAAAAACCAGAATTTCAAGACCTATTTTGTCGTAATTTGACATTCATAGTGCACTTACTAAAAATAGCATGTGTCCCTGCATAGGGGGATGTTACTTTGGGTAAGCCACCATTTGAATATGCCTTGAAGAAGGTGGTAAAAATAGAGGGATTATCGCAGGAAAAGTCATCAAACATTTCATCTCGGCTCGCAATTCACACTTACTAAAAATAGCAGGTTGTTCTAAAAGGGAAATTTTGGCACAATGGGACATTAAGGAATGATCATTCAGGTCAACATCATCATGCAAGATCAGCATAGCCATTTCTCATGGGGAATGCAGGATTCACCTCAGATAACTCAACAGTGTCTCCCAACACTCATTCCATGGCTCGAGTTGCAGTAGTATCTTGTGTGGGGTAGAAGTTGTGGTCATCAGCAACACCATTCAATAGTGTTTTCAAACACTCATTCCAAAGCATCTGTGAGCTCATTCGAAGGAGTTTTCCATGAGTTTTAAGATTCATAGTTTCATCACATCATAGCATTTATTCAACGAGGATCATCAGACTTCATCAAGGGAAACATCTTCTCCTCCTCTCTCTTCCCTCTCCCCCAACTTTCAATCTCTTCAAATGTTCTAATTCTTTGTTGGGGTTTCGATTTTTTGATATGTCTTTTAAGTCACCTAAAAGTGACTTTAGAAACATAATGTAAATTAAGTCACCTTGATTTTATAAAAGAGACTTAAATATTTGATAGGAATACAAATAGTCTAAAGTTAGAAATAAGGCATATGGAGGGTCATGAGGAAGATGATAAGTCACCTCTCATTATATGAATTGTAACGCCATTCCCATTTTAAATGGTCGGTGATTGATCTTGTAAAATCAAGAGTGCATTGTACCTAGAGAAAGCAAAGGAGATAGCAATTTTCTTCTACTTTCCTCCACTCTCAAATCTCTTCCATTCCCACACTAAGTACAACTTCTGTTTAAACATCAATACAAGAAGAAGGATTTTGTATCCTTCTTGATGAGGATATTTTAGAAACTATGATTTCACAATCGTATCTTGTCTTGTTTCCATTTGTAGGGTTGTTTCTCCTCATAAATTTATGCGTTGAAGTTTTTAACTAGTGTGTGCAGGAATTTGATTTCCTACTTGCAACATTAGTTCCCCTGTCTCTTTTCTCACTCTCCTTTCCCATACTTCAGACAAAGTATTCCCTAGCAAGAGATTGCTAGCTTTACCACAGGGTCAATGGAGTGCCCCTGTTGGATCCCTGGTCGAAAGGCCACCTAGAGAAAACTCACCTTCACTTGTGCATTTACATACAACGGTTGCACCAGTTAAGTAGAGGGAATTAGATTCCCAGAGCGTTGGCAAGAAATCCACAAGTTTGTCCACCCAAAACGTTTTCTTGCCAACACTAATGTTTCATCCATTTTTTGTTAATTAATGACACTTCGTTAATTAAATAGCCTTCACCCTATTCTAAATACCAATTAGCAACATTTTTTTATTTTTAATCCTCCTCCAATCAATTAATTAACTATCAATAGTTAATTAAGCCTTTGTAACCTTGCATTTAATTAATAAACCCTCTTATTAATTAAATCCCCCTTTCAAATCATCCAAATCCTACTTATTTTTCTCTAAAGATACTCCAAATAACTTTCTAATCTTATCTTGGCCTATTAATTAATCCTAGTTGATTAATTATATCATCTCTAGCTCCCACGAGTTGATAAATCTAATCAATTTCCTATAATAAAGGTTATGTCTTCTAAATCTACTTTATCTTTTATCCCACATTCATTAGGTTTCTAGCTTATCCCAAATAGGAAAGCTATATAAAATACCTACCACCTTCCTTCCAAGTGTACACCTTTAGACATCATACCTTTATTATAGGCATATTGATAGAGCATTCTCATCCATTAAAGAAGATTTTTAATCTTGCCTCCATTCATCCACTATTTGCATTAGAGTAGTAAAGGAAGATCCATATTGGCCTTGTAGCCATTTTGGAGATATCCTTTCCTCTTATGAGAGATATCCATCCTTTGATCCATTTGTGATCTTAAGGAGAAACTTACAATTTAGAAGGCATATCCAATCTAGCAAGAATTAGCTTGATGTTTTCAAATCTCCATTTGGATGCATTAGTTTAAGATTTTTGTCTTGCATAGCCTTATCTTGATGTTAATGGTAGATTAGTTTAGTTCATTTAAAACTACTTGGTTTTAGTTTCCTTTTAATTAGCTTAGTTAGTTTAGCATACATACACATAACATTAATAGGCCAAGATAAACTAGCCCATATAAAATAGATACATGTTTTGTTTTATAAGGGCTAGTGGCTGCTAGGCTTAATGTTTGCTTTGGAATAATTCTCTTATCAATTTTGAGATGTTTTTAATATTAAACAATGTAAATTTGAATATTTAAATCATCATTGGCCAAGCGCCCACTAGGATAATGACATTCACAAGATGTGAGACACTTCCAGATTCAATTTCTATGGTTTAATTGAACTTTGTGGAAACTAGATAATTACCAAAGATGTTATTAAGAAAATTAAAGAGGGTGACGATTCAATTTATGAGAATGTAATTAACTGTAAAACGATTCCAGCTATATTTTCATATTTAAAGTTAGATAACAAATTAAATTCATTTATCATGGTGTGATTGAACCTCAGCGCAACCAGAGAATTTCTAAAGATGTTATGAAGGCATTAACAGAGGGAAAAGATCCAGTGTAGGAGAATGTAATTAATTGTAAAACCATACCGGATATATTTTCATATTGAAATTTAGATATAAAATCAACTATAAGAGACATGGCATAAAAAATTTCATATTCAAATATGGATATGAACTTATTTAAAATTAATTGTACAACTATCCCATATATATTTTAGTATTTAAATATAGCTATGAAATAAATTGAAATTCCTTTACTAAAGGTAGAATTATAGTAAAACATTTGAAAAATAATTTTAATTTATAATGTAACACTATTCCTGAAGATGGACTTCTAAATCAATAATATAAAACATAATACAACTCCAATAAAAAAATCTCCCTATAATTTTTTTTTTTGATCTTATATAGCCCCAAACATCTTCGACATCCTTCAATGGTTTCAACAAAGGCCCCAACACATATAACAAGTATTTTTCTTTTGACTTAGAATCTATGTTAAATGTTTCAAAAATTATGTAGTTCACAACATCATTGAACTTGTTTTTCTCTAAAGATTTGTCTACAAGCACTGTATTTTTACAATTGTATGATGCATTAAACCACAACCAAACGGAGTTAAGGTTCTTGAGATATAATTTGGGATTCCCAAAACATTCATAATCAGAGTGTTTGGTATCGATGCAATATTTCTCTGTAAATATGAACTCGAAGCTTGCAACCTCCAAGCCAATGTTTTAAAGGAATGAAGGCATCATGTCATCAACATTTGACTTTCTCACCAATGTTCATATTGTTATTTTGAAAAAATATTTGCACCGTTGTAAGAAATCTTTCACATTAAGTCTGAGAAAATATTTTTTTTGAGCTCGATGCCGCCAAAATTTTTAACAGTTTAAATGTCGAATCATCCTTGTGGAGGGTGTGTGCCAAAACACCGTTTATATTAAATATGATCAGTTTCATGTTGTATGTGTTCATATTTGCAAATGAAAAAAAAACAAAATCAAATGGTTGAGGGCGGTGAATCAATTGAAAAATAAAAAACAAGTCCCTTTTGATATTGTTATACCAAAAATCAAATGATTTTAGGTGGTGGAAAAGGTAAAAAAAATCTAAGGGTGTTCCTCATTTCCTATTGTTATACTAGGAATATTTTTTTGTGCAGAATTTATTTGAATATAATGTAACGTTTCATAAGATGAAAGTAATTCACCAGAATAACTTTACATAAACCTTTGCAAACAAATGAGCAACAATATCATATATTATTATGGAACTCAATACAATAAATTGAGAATGGGCCTTGCTTAAATAGGCAAGGAATAACAATCTAATAACCAGTCAAGGTCATAGATCAAGCCAAAAATAAGGAAATAACTAGTCATCAAAGAACTAGTCAAGACCATAGATTTATGAGAGAACTAGACATCAAGGATCTAGTCAATACCATAGATCAAGGAAATAACTATACCTAACAACTAGATAATATCTCCTAATATCTAAATAAGATAAAATAAATATCCACACACATAAGTGGGTGAGGATAAATACAATAAAGGTAAATAAAGTACTTAGGTGAACATGAGCTAAGGTAAATACCTACTCTAGCACCCCCTCAAGTGAAGCTAGGGGCCAAATTAAAAGTGGCATGTCCACAGTATGAGTCCCAGAAACTTGGCCTGATGAGGTACTCATGTACAATAACTGGGAAAAAAAGGGACACCGCAAGGTACCCAAAACCAATAATAACAAAGTAAAGAGAGTAAAGACCCACTCCAAGGCATCCCAAGAAGCTTGGATCAAAAAAATCGTACAATGTTGAAGAATTTTGGTGTGCACTATGGTCTAAATCCACTGCTCCATCAAAAAACTCAAAAACAACTGGTTTTCAAATAGGACTTTTTAGAAGAGCAACAGTCAGGGGACAAGAAGTCCCTCCTCTTTAATGGGAGAGGTTCCCTTATTCAGAAACAAACCTATTTACAAATGTACAGGACATGATTTTTTGGTTAAACTTGGATACCACGAAAGTGTTTTCTATGAAGGTCATCAATTACAAAAGGACTGAGGAAATGAGAGCATGGAAAAGAGCAGAAAGGCAAACATGCAGAATTATAGATATCAGAGTAATTCTTTATGTATGCGAAGTCACCGTGAATTGAAAACAAGATCATTCGTATAGAACAAGTAAGATGGAATTTAAAGACACAAAGTTCTGTAAATAACATCTGCCAGAACGCAAAGTTTCTTAACGTAACACAGATTCGTTATCAAGGAAACAAAGTTCCTTCTTGGTTATGCAAGATCACCGTGCTTGCAAAGTTGAAGAGTATGCAATCGATGAGACTAACGAATTTGAGATAAATGATCTTCACAAAGAAAACAAATGAAAGCTTAGAACAGACAGAGATCAGATAGACAAAGAAAGGAAAGTCCTTCTGTATTGATTTCTCTATAATCTATTTACACTTGCAGAAAATATGCCAAGTTCTTCCTCCTCTTCAAAATGGCGCAAAGAAGGCCATTATATAGCTTACAATTCAGTTACTCCTCGTAACCGTTTCTTTTAACTAGAGAATAGTTAAGGAATGCCAAACGCAATTTCTTAACTAATTACATGGAATACGAAAGGAATAGGAAGAAGAGAAAAGAATGAAGAAGGAGACAGGTGGACAGTCACTGAGAAGGACCCACCGTCTTCAGAAACCGCTTCTTGAATTTCTTTAACGTCTCAGCTATGTCTTTGCCACGAGGGACACACCAGACGTTTCATCTTGAAGATGACAATGGATATCTTTGAAAACTGATGTAAACGGCGTCTTGAAAGCTTCGTCCTTCTGCCAGCTGTCCTTGAAATTTGATCTTCGCAACTTAAATTCAAATTTAGCACATTCGGGTCGAGCGGGAAAAACTAAGTATGAATTGCATTAGGTTCACTTGGGACATGTGAGACGCGAATGCGCGAAACACGAGGCTCGGCCGATTCGGACGAAACAGGGAGAAGACGCACAAATGCATTTTGGGACATTTGGGACGAAAATGCGCGAAGGACGCGGTCCGGGCGAACCGGCCGAAAATGGAACAGTTTGCATTTTTTGATTTGGGACAAAGAGCTCTGAAGTACGCGACTCGGGAGTTTCGGCCGAAAATGGGACAGCGTGCACTTTTTAACTTTGGGACATTCGGGACAAAAAGTTCCGAAGGACGCGGTTCGGGTGAATCGGCCGAAAATGGAACAGAAGGCCCGTTTGGACTTGGGACATTCGGGACAAAAAGTTCCGGAAGTTCGAGTGTTTCGGATACGCGCACTTCGGAACTCGGGACAGTTGGGACGAAATCGGGCGAATCGGCCGAAAATGGAACAGAGTGCACTTTAAGTTTGAACTTGAGAAATTTGAGACAAAAAGTTCCGGAGTACGCGACTCGGCCGGTTCGGGTGAAATTGGAACAGAGCGCACTTTTGAAATTGGGACATTTGGGACAAGAAAGTGTGAAGTACGCGGTTCGGGCGGTTCGGCCGAAATTGGAACATCTCGCACAGTAACTTCGGGACACTTGGGACAAAAACTTCCGACGGGCCCGAAAATGGGACAAATTCGGAGGTTTCGGCCGATCGGGGAACAAAATGCACTTTCGTACTTGGGACAGTTGGGACAAAAATGTCCGACAGGCCCGAAATACTTACAGAATGACCCAAAACTTAGATTTTTTAGACTTCAAGACTTTTTTCACACCACCAGCTCGACAGAAAAGACATTTAAACTCAAAATTTTGAAATTTTTACTTTTGACAGAGCGGGGAATTTTGAGTGGACAACAGCTGGCTCCTTCTGGGGATGACTTGGCATAAATTCAAGGAATGAGACAAGGCAAGAACTTAGACAAACTTGGTGAAGCAGACCAGTGCCTTATCCCTTGGGCAACGGAGTCAAAAACAGACCAACACAGAGGGCAACACACAAAAAGCAACAGAAGGGAAACACACCAAAACAAGAAGAAGGAAAACACTGTACAGAATATACAAAGGGACTCCCTAGTCACCTAGGACTTGAACAACTTGAGATACTGCCCACTATAAGGAAGTGGGAGAGGAGAACCATCCATGTAATCAAGATAGAAAGAATTCTCACCAGCAAAGTGTCTGATCTTGAAAGGTCCGAGCCACAGGGAATCAAACTTTCCATGGCTGCCACGAGGTTCATGTCTTTTATCCCATAACAGCACGGTGTCTCCAACTTGGAAATCTCTGAACCTAGCTTTCTTGTCAAACAGGACCTTTATCTTTTGCTGGTGAACAGATATCCGATCAGCAACCTCCAATCTGTCCTCATTCAGTTTATGCAGGTACATAATCCTCTTATCCAGAGCATCACTGAAACTAGTATCCTCAATGGCCTTCATTAGGTGCAAGGCTGGCAGTTCCACTGTCACTGGCAATTGAGCTTCTACTCCATATACCACTTGAAAAGGAGACATTCCAATAGCTCTCTTTGGTGTAATCCTGTCTGCCCAAAGAGCATCATAGAGCTTTTTGTGCCAGTTTCGTTGAGACTCATTGACCAACTTTCTTATGATAGTCACCAGGTTTTTGTTTGTGGATTCTGCTTGACCATTTCCCTGGGGGTAGTAATCTGAAGAATGAGCCAAAGAAATGCCATACCCATAGCAGAAGTCCATTATCTCAGCTGAAGAGAAATTCGAGGCATTATCTGTTACAATCTTGTTAGGTACACCATACCTTACCAAGATGTTCTCTTTGATGAAATTGCATACCACTTCAGAAGTAGTGCTCTTGACTGGAATAGCTTCCACCCATTTGGTGAAGTAGTCAGTGGCAGTTAGCACATGAGTGTGACCAGCACTAGAAGCAGGATTAAGTGTACCAATGAAGTCTAAACCCCACTGTTGAAATGGTTCCTCAATCACAACTGGCTTGAGAGGCAAAGAAGCCAATTTAGGTCTTCCCACAAAAGTCTGACAAGCCTCACATTTATCCACCCACTTGGATGCATCTCTGAACAAGGAAGGCCAGTAGTATCCTCCACGGAGTATCTTGTGAGCAGTGACCGTTGATGAATAGTGCCCTCCACATGCCTGATCATGAAAAGCTGAGAGCAATTTTCTCTGCTGTTCCTTGTCCACACACTTCAAAAATCTCCCATCTAAGCCACGCTTGAACAAGGCATTTTCCCACAATACATATTGTGCTGACCTCAATTTAACAGTCCTCTTTTCTTTGGCAGTTAAATGAGAGGGGCATTCCCCATAGGTGAGAAAATGGGTGATGTCAGCATACCATTCATCAACCGAACTCAGGAACAGAACAGTAGGAAGGTCAGCTTTCTCCTCTAGCAACTCATGTTTGGCTCCTTCAGCAATGAGCTCACAAAGACCTTTTCCACGAACCAGCTTGGTTGGTTTGATATCAATGTCATACTCTTGGACCTTAGCCACCCAGTTCCCTCTCTTGGATCCAAATTCTTGCTGTGTAAGAATTGACTTAACAGTTGTATCTGGAACCAGCACCATAGAGTGAGAGTTGAGGATATAGAAACGGAACTGCTTAACAGCTTTGACTACTGCAAAAGCATGCTTCTCCATCATGGTGTATTTTAGCTCATGATTCTTCAGGATATAGCTCATGAAGGCAATTGGTAGCTCATGTTTATCGGAGTCTTCTTGGGTTAAGACAGCAGCCAGGGTATTATCTGTAGCATAGCAATAGATGATGAAATCTTTGCTGAAATCGGGACAGGCCAAAACTGGAGTTTTAGCGATAGCTTTCTTGATACCCTCAAAGGATTCCTTTCCTTCAGAAGACCAACCAAATGTTTGCTTCCCTTTCATCATCTGAGAAATGTTCAAAGTTAACTCAGCAAAATCAGGGATGAATCTTCTTAAAAAATTGATCTTACCGAAGAAGGAATGCACGCCCTTTTTACTGGTTGGGAGAGGAATTTGCTGGATGGCTTGAACTCGTTCAGGATCAATCTTAATACCATCCTTGGAAACAATGTGCCCTAATAGTTTTCCCTCTGTAACACAGAAGACAGATTTTTTAGGGTTCAGAGAGATTCCATGCTCTCTGCATCTCAGCAGAACTGTCTCCAGGTGATCAAAATGATCCGCTCTTGTCTTGGAAAACACTGTCAGGTCATCAAGGTATATGACAATACACTTCCCTTTCAAGCTTCCAAAAGCCAGATCCATAGCTCTCTGGAAAGTGGCACCAGCATTAATAAGCCCAAAAGGCATTCTCTTGTAGGCAAAGGTACCCCAAGGAGTGGTGAAGGCTGTCTTGTGTTGATCTGCAGTATCAACCTCTACCTGATTGTATCCAGAGAATCCATCAAGCATAGATAACATTTCAGATCCTGTTACTGCTTGCAATATTTGATCCATCATAGGCAAAGGGTAATTATCTTTCAGAGAAGCCTGATTCAGGTTCCTGAAATCAACACAGATGCGGATCTCACCATTTTTCTTCCTGACAGGCACAATATTTGCAATCCATGTCGAATGGTGAATAGGAAAAATAATTTTAGCCTTCAACAACTTCTGAATCTCCTGAAAGATGGTGTCAGCTATTTTGGGGTTGTACTGCCTTTGTTTCTGCTTGAAAGGCTTAATTCCTGGTTTGAGAGGAATCGAGTGCTGCATATCTTTTGGCTTGAAGGCTTTCAAATCTTCATAAGAATATGCAAGAACGTCCTTATACCTTCTTAGAAGATCAATTGCTTTTCTCCTTTCATCTGCTGTACAACATTTTCCAATATTTACCAGCTTAGGGTCATTAGAACTCCCAATATCAATCTTATCATACTCAGCTGATTGCTGAGGTCCAGTAGAAGCTTTAGATTTCACATACCTGTCATGCTTATCAAATAGTTCCTCCAAACTCACCAACCCTTTAGGAATCTTGTTTCCTTTGAGATTGATGCATCCATCTTGATCTGTTTCTTCTCCTTGGGTGACGGCTTGGTCAGAGGACACACTCTCACGAGGCAGGTTGTCACTTCCCTCAAAATACAGTTGTTCGAAATTACCCTTGAGTTCCAGGAAGGAAAGCAAATGCTGGTCATCGTTGAAAACTTGCCAGTTATTGGTATTGTCAGGTACACTAGGCCGGTGGACCATTTCAATAGTGAACTTATCCTGAGAGAATTCAGGATGGGGAATCAGTAGTGACCCTGAGACAGCCAGTGAATCAGCCCTGCTGTTCTTTTCTCTAGGTATTGCTTCAATAGAGAAAGCATCAAGGAATTCAATGGAATCCCAAACCTGATTCCGGTAATGCTTCAGCCTCCCATTTTTTACCTGAAAGAGGTTTCTGACCTGCTTCACAATCAACTCTGCATCACCACGAGCCAGAAGGTTCTTCACACCTCGTTCTTTGGCCACTTGCAGTCCAAGAATGAGAGCCTCATACTCTGCTGTATTATTAGTGTTTTCAAACTGCAACTTAAATGAAAAAGGATGTAGGCATCCTTCAGGTGACACTAGCAGGACACCAGCTCCAGAACCAGCTGAGGAACAACTTCCATCAAATTCTAAAATCCAAACACCATTGGGATCTTTAGGTGATACTTTGGAGGGTTGGATTTCATCAGGGGACAGAATCATGTAATTACCATGCCCCATATCCTCATAGAGTATTTGTGCCTTAGGATCATCCGTTTTCTGCACAATATACTCAGACTGCTTCTCAGGTAGTAACTTCTTCATGTGTCCATTGACAGGTATGAGTGCATGTGACCAATCCATTTGAATCTCCCCGCCCACATCTTTACAGAAGTTTCTACTTAGCAACATTCCATAAGAAGGAGGAATGTCTGCTACTAGGATGGTAGCCAAGACTTTCTTTTCAGGCAAAGCAGCAAAGGCCACTTGTGCATCTTTAATCCTTCCAACCAAAGGCACTTCCTTACTCTCCATGGAGTAGCAGGATCCATAAGTACGAGTGAGGGTCAAGCCTAAAGCATGAGCTACTTTAGCAGGCATCACATTATCTGAGGCTCCAGAATCTATGACACAATTACTGAGCCTATGGCCAGCTATGAGAAGTGTTACATAAAATGGTTTAATTTTGTCACCAGGGGAGGTGACAGCAGCTACCAGACTTGGCTGTGGTGCAGAAGGAGGAGTAGGTAAAAGGCCTTTAGAAGTGGTCTTAGAGTTGGAATTAACAAAGTGGATCATTTTGGCAAAGGCTTTGGGATGGGTTTGATAGTACTCAGCTTCTGAGATTTGTACCTTGGTCTTTTTCAGGTGATCAACAATATCAAAGGATCCAGAAGTGGACGGGCCATCATCATTTGGAATTCTAGGCTTATCAACTTTAGGAGAAAAAGAAGAAGCAACTTTGGTAACTGGATTGATAGGACTCACCTTCTGTGTAGACGAAGTAGGGATAGGAGATCCTCTTCTTGCAATTACAGGGATAGTTGCCGACTGCTCCTTGGATTTCTTAGGTGGCTGGGTCACCTTCTCCCTCTGCTTTGTCTGTTCTCGAGTCATGACAGCAAAAGATTCGCTGTTCATGTCTGCTACCACTTCATCATAATCATCAATGCCCTCAGTGGTAAAGAAATTAACCCGAGATCCCTCAAGTTCCTCTGCTTCATCATCAAATTCCTCCACAAACTCCTCGCAAGCTTCATCATCATCTGGCTCTTCAACTTCACAGGTTGCGTTCACAGGAACCTTAACAGGAGGTCCTTCAAGTGCTAGTCTTGTGTGAGGAGCAGGCAAACGATTTCTGGGCTGAAAATTTCTTCTTGGAACATCTGCATACGGGGCATGCTGAGCCAACTGTTTCTTTATAGCGACAAGATCATTTGCGAGTTTCTGGACTAATGGATCAGTACTAGGTCCAGGGGTGGAAGAGGAAGAAGCAGCAGACTTAGATTTGGGAGGGTCTCTTCTCAACTTCCCTGACATGATCAAGTCATCTTCGATACTAACAGCCAGTTCTTGATCCAGAGCTAGTGTTCCGAGATTAGCCCTTCTTAGTGCATAACTAACTTTGGGCGATTGAGCATTTAGGAAGAAACACTTTTGAATTTGGTCGACAGGTCGGGTAGGCGTTGGAATTTTATTTACCAACCTGTTGAACCGGGCCACAAATTCCCTCATGGGCTCTTGTGAATCTTTCTTTATCTGAGAGACCTGGGCAAGCAAGGCATGCACATCTTCTGCCGGCTTGAAACGGTTCTCGAACTGAGTTCTCATTGTGTCCCAGTCGGTTATAGCACCGGCCGGAAGGTGATAGAACCAATCAGCAGCATTATCTTGTAACGTCTCAACAAACAGCCTTACGGAGACGTCTTCATATTCGACTCCCAGAACTCCACATGCAACAACGAAGGCTGCGATGTGTTCGTCAGGGTGCACTTTGCCATCGCCTTTGAATTTGGGGAAGTTCTTCCGGTTTCCTCTGGGTAACTCATGCAAAGGCTGAGCAAGGGCCAGAGGCCCGACACGATGACCCCATGGTAATGGCGCTGCCATTCTTGGAAAAACGGCTTGGAGAGGAACTGTAACACCGGCAAGGATCAAAGCTCGTAGATTGGGACTAGCAGGCTCTGAAGGAATACCACCCGTAGGACTTCTATCTTGAACAGGTGGAGTGCTTGTCGAACGAGTCCTTCTATTTCTTGTTGAATTTGAAGGGAAAGGAAAACCCTGTTGCTCCAAAAGCTGAAACTGAGAATCTTCGATACCAAGGGCCCTTCTCCCTCGAGTGAAACGCGGAGTCGCCAGATCAAAGGATGATCAAAAATTACAGAACTGGAATGTGATTTTCCCCAGCGGAGTCGCCAAAAACTGTTGGTTTTCAAATAGGACTTTTTAGAAGAGCAACAGTCAGGGGACAAGAAGTCCCTCCTCTTTAATGGGAGAGGTTCCCTTATTCAGAAACAAACCTATTTACAAATGTACAGGACATGATTTGTTGGTTAAACTTGGATACCACGAAAGTGTTTTCTATGAAGGTCATCAATTACAAAAGGACTGAGGAAATGAGAGCATGAGAAAAGAGCAGAAAGGCAAACATGCAGAATTATAGATATCAGAGTAATTCTTTATGTATGCGAAGTCACCGTGAATTGAAAACAAGATCATTCGTATAGAACAAGTAAGATGGAATTTAAAGACACAAAGTTCTGTAAATAACATCTGCCAGAACGCAAAGTTTCTTAACGTAACACAGATTCATTATCAAGGAAACAAAGTTCCTTCTTGGTTATGCAAGATCACCGTGCTTGCAAAGTTGAAGAGTATGCAATCGATGAGACTAACGAATTTGAGATAAATGATCTTCACAAAGAAAACAAATGAAAGCTTAGAACAGACAGAGATCAGATAGACAAAGAAAGGAAAGTCCTTCTGTATTGATTTCTCTATAATCTATTTACACTTGCAGAAAATATGCCAAGTTCTTCCTCCTTTTCAAAATGGCGCAAAGAAGGCCATTATATAGCTTACAATTCGGTTACTCCTCGTAACCATTTCTTTTAACTAGAGAATAGTTAAGGAATGCCAAACGCAATTTCTTAACTAATTACATGGAATACGAAAGGAATAGGAAGAAGAGAAAAGAATGAAGAAGGAGACAGGTGGACAGTCACTGAGAAGGACCCACCGTCTTCAGAAACCGCTTCTTGAATTTCTTTAACGTCTCAGCTATGTCTTTGCCACGAGGGACACACCAGACGTTTCATCTTGAAGATGACAATGGATATCTTTGAAAACTGATGTAAACGGCGTCTTGAAAGCTTCGTCCTTCTGCCAGCTGTCCTTGAAATTTGATCTTCGCAACTTAAATTCAAATTTAGCACATTCGGGTCGAGCGGGAAAAACTAAGTATGAATTGCATTAGGTTCACTTGGGACATGTGAGACGCGAATGCGCGAAACACGAGGCTCGGCCGATTCGGACGAAACAGGGAGAAGACGCACAAATGCATTTTGGGACATTTGGGACGAAAATGCGCGAAGGACGCGGTCCGGGCGAACCGGCCGAAAATGGAACAGTTTGCATTTTTTGATTTGGGACAAAGAGCTCTGAAGTACGCGACTCGGGAGTTTCGGCCGAAAATGGGACAGCGTGCACTTTTTAACTTTGGGACATTCGGGACAAAAAGTTCCGAAGGACGCGGTTCGGGTGAATCGGCCGAAAATGGAACAGAAGGCCCGTTTGGACTTGGGACTTCGGACAAAAAGTTCCGGAGTACGCGGTTCGGGTGTTTCGGCCGAAATCGGGGAACAGAATGCACTTCGGAACTCGGGACAGTTGGGACGAAATCGGGCGAATCGGCCGAAAATGGAACAGAGTGCACTTTAAGTTTGAACTTGAGAAATTTGAGACAAAAAGTTCCGGAGTACGCGACTCGGCCGGTTCGGGTGAAATTGGAACAGAGCGCACTTTTGAAATTGGGACATTTGGGACAAGAAAGTGCGAAGTACGCGGTTCGGGCGGTTCGGCCGAAATTGGAACATCTCGCACAGTAACTTCGGGACACTTGGGACAAAAACTTCCGACGGGCCCGAAAATGGGACAAATTCGGAGGTTTCGGCCGATCGGGGAACAAAATGCACTTTCGTACTTGGGACAGGCGGGACAAAAATGTCCGACAGGCCCGAAATACTTACAGAATGACCCAAAACTTAGATTTTTTCGACTTCCAAGACTTTTTTCACACCACCAGCTCGACAGAAAAGACATTTAAACTCAAAATTTTGAAATTTTTACTTTTGACAGAGCGGGGAATTTAGTGGACAATAGTGTGCCACGATCCAAGAATAAAAACCAAAGCAACAAGGCAAGGACATACAATCTAGAGTGTCACGATCCAAGAAAAGCCAAAGTAACAAGGCAAGGACACAAAACCTGAAGAAGCAAGATCAGGACCACACCCTCCCATATTTTTTAATGGGTGGAGTGGCACTAAAAATTTGTATGAGTTATCAAAAAAACTACTCGAACACTAAAAAAATAACACTAGAATACACCAGAATAGATCCCCCATAAGAGATACTGTCAACATGCCAAAAGTGTCGAAAATATAGATACAAAATCTCTCAACAAACAAGAGAGATACACTACACCTACTAAAGAAAAATTCTCAAAACAAGAAGCATCACAATGCATAAGGTATAGAAATTAGAACAAGAGGCCGAATGGTGGAGGAGCCACACCTATAGAGTCCTCTCAACGAATGCCTATGTCGCCACCATGAGTGATCAAATATCCACCCCAAATCAACATGGATGGCTGAAGAAGATGCATGCATATGACTTGGTGTAAAATGCACAATGGGTGCATGTAAAAGAACATCAGAATGTGTATCAGGTTGATCATGTCTGATAGCTGAAATCTCAGGTTTCTCAAGCCTAAGTGAAGGTTCAGAATTCATGTGTTGCTCATGATCCTCATAAATATTCGAGCGAACAAAAAAAGGAGCTCTATCTATTTTGCACGGAATGTTTCAACTTTTCGGAATAGAGTTGCTTCTATCCTTTCATTCCTTTGAGAAATAGATAATGGTTAGGGCTAGGAGGAATACTTGTTGAATGTCGAGAGGGTGTGCGCGTACCGTAGAGAGAGAGATCAGGTCGACTACGAAGAAATCCTTTTTGTCTTGGAAGGACTACCTGCAAGTAAGAATACACGACCACCAAATTTTAATTAGACAATAAATGAGGGAACTGCCTTGGGCCCAGGAAATATAAAACTTCTTTTCAAAGGTGGTCAGTTCCCCTACTAAAATGAATTAACACAAATTCTAACAAATAAGCTATTGTCCAATTACAATTTGTTTACCTTGTTAGAACAATAGAGAAAGGGCTGGTCTTGGTTTAGAATCACGGTGACTGATGCCGGTCACTATAACCGGTACCGGTTGTTGGTAACCGATATCGGTAGGGGCAATGTTTTAGGGGATTTTGGTCAAGGTCAGTTGTAAGGTGGTTGTGTTATTTTATAAGGCTGATAAATGGGCGGGGTTAGGTAATGGGGTGATGAGAAGGACTCAGAGAGTACGGGGGGGTGTTCTTGGGGTAACGTAAGGGTAGAGGAATGACAGTTAGATGTAGTGTGTTGCTGGGTAGTAGATCTAGGAATAGACTTATGATGGTTGTGATTCAGAAGTTCAAGAAATGTTATTAAAAGGACCTACAAGATACTACTTACTGATTATTGATAAGGATGCAGGTCCAAGAACTATGATGACAATGGCAGAACTCAGGTAGGATGACCTGACAATCAGGAGATGAGCTATCTTCCCTCCCGACAAACAGATGGGTGTCACAAGGCTCTGGTTACTCAGTTGCAGTTTTAGGCTTGATGTCCTTCTCTGCCAACTCTTCTTGTTTCTTTCACTTGTCTCTGTTGAGCCAAGTAAATTCCGGATCCTTCCAATGAATTCTAATTCAGATCCACGAAAATCCAACCCTTTGTTTTTGGTTGGGAGTGGTCATTTACAAGGAACCGATGGTGGTTACGTAACCGACGGCGGTCGAGTAGGAACCGGTATCGGTCAGGTCAAAGTGGGCTATTTTTGATAAAATAGCCAGCTTTCCTTCCTTTTCTTCCGAGGGATTAGTTGCGGGCTTGGTCAAGTCATTATGAGGTTGGTTTTAGGTGCGGGTGATGAGTCATTAGTCATGGGTGTGGATGTAGACCAAGTTATAGGTCTTAATTAGGTTAGTTTAGGGTTAAGACTAGGTCATGATGAGGTGGCGAAATGAGGTGGTAGGCATGGTGATGTGGATTTATTAATTATAAGGTAATTAATAAATAATTGTGTAAGGTTTAGGTGATGAGGTTAGGTTGCAAAATGAGATGCGGGGCACGGGGAGTCGTCAGACACAAATTTGGTGTCTACATTAGCCCCTTGTTATCGTGTAGCTTGTCTTGTAAAGTTACACAGACAATAATAAGAAGTGGTTACTTCTGTTAAGGGTATAGGTAATCCCCCTCAAATCTATCACAGATTGAGATAGCGTGAAATCAGGGATAGGGTTGATAAAGAGTAAACGGTGTTGAGATGATGGTGAGATGGTGGGGTAGGTCTAAAGAAGCAAACACACGTTGACATGCAGTAGTGCGACCAGGGTACATGATTGAAAGAGTAAACAAGTAATTCATAGGCAAAGGTCGATAGTTTATCCAAACAAGGGTGATATAATCCTAGTATCCAGGGCATAGGAAGTAGCTCCAGGGGATATAACGGGTAAGGTACAGGAACGTTTAGGCATGTTCGGCAGTACCAAATGGTTGGCTTGGTTGAGATAAACATCACGGTCTAGGTCTAGGCAAAGTTGGTCAACTGATCAAGTCAAGTACCCTAATCATGCTAAAACACGAACAAGTGAGCTCGATTGAACAAAAATCTACATGTTGGGTGGATAAAATTGTAATTTGTTGGTTTTGGGCAAGATATTTGAGTGGTGCAGCCTTGGGTCGGGCCGATTGATGAGTGAGGGCCATGGGTCGGGCCTGATTAGTTGTTTGCGGCCTTGGGTCGGGCCAAATGGTTGGTTGCGGCCTTAGGTCAGGCCAAATGGTTGGTTGCGGCCTTGGGTTGGGCCAAATGGTTGGTTGCAGCCGTGGGTCGGGCCAAATGGTTGGTTGCGGCCTTGGGTTGGGCCAAATGGTTGGTTGCGGCCTTAGGTCAGGCCGGATGGTTGGTTGCGGCCGTGGGTCGAGCCAAATGGTTGGTTGCGGCCTTGGGTTGGGCCAAATGGTTGGTTGCGGCCTTGGGTCAGGCCAATGAAGTCCAAAAAAAGGCTAAGCAGCAATGGCAGGTATAGGCGATGTGGTGAAAAGGTAATGTGGTGAGAAAGGGAGATTGGGGAATAAGGGCAGAAGTTTGGTGAAGGTAGGTATTAAACCGATATCAGCTAGATATGACCGGTATCGGTTAGGTGACCGATACCGGTTCCTTAGGGCACAACATAACTGATATCGGTTATAGGTCAAAAACTTATAAAAAGAAAAATATAGTCTGTCATTGTCACATTGTCAATTTGAAAACCAATTTGAGTTGTCTAAGGTGTATTGTTGAGATTGGTGCATTTGTCGGCCGAGGTGGCACTATTTGAGTGGAGAAGTGAGTGGTTGGTAGGCCCTAGTGAGGAGGAGGCAGCAGTTGATTGGTGGAGGACCCAGCAGAGGAGAGTTAGAGCCATGGCACAGCCTGGAGGAGCAGGAGGTGCTGGACCAGCTGGACCATTACCACCTATCCCACCATGATGATGTGTCGTCGTACCGGTAGGTTCGAAACCCTTCATTGTGTGAATTTGATGCTGTTAAGCTATATTTGGGTTTGGGGTAGGAATCCATGTTTTTAAGAAAAGAATTAATAAATGGAAGTGGTTTGGAAAAGGGAGAGGGTAGGTAGGGTAGTTAGGCTAAAACGGTAGGGTGGGTAGGTTTTTAGGATTTTTTAATGGGTAAAATGGGAGTAATAGGTCAAAAAAGGGTTTGGGGGGCCACGTCGGGTTCGGCTCCGTGATTTTACAGTGACCAATGCCAGTCACTAAGCGACTGGCCTCTGTCAAGAAATTTTGGGGAAAGGTTGTTTGTGGTTGACCGGTGTCGGTTGTATGGCGACCAGCGTCGGTGGAGACATTGTGGAGGGAGGACCGGTGGCGGTCATGGGTGACCGGTACCGATCCGTAGCTAGGATTATTAATTTGGTTGGTTGGGTTTTGTTGTTGTTTTGAATTTTTGGTCATTGTTTGGGTTGCTGTGTGAGTGTTTTGGTATTGTTTGGGTTGTTGTTTGGGTGTGGTAGTATTAATGGTTTGGGTTTTGTGTGTGGGTGTGTTGGTATTAGTGGTTTGGGTTTTGTGTTTATTGTTGGGCTTTGTGTTTTTGGGGGTGAAGAGGGAAGGGGTAGAGGTTGAGAGGAAGGGTGAGTGGTGGGTGGGGGGAAAAATGGGGCGGTTGTGTGGTCGGGTAGGTAAAAGGGGGTATAGAAGGTTAAAGTAGTAGTTATTGTAAAGAGTAGGGCTAATACAGTGGGTTGGTTTTGCAGGCACGTCAGCAGCCAATGATGCAGGATAGGATGCCCCCACTGTTGAGATGGATGTGGCCACACGTGTCCGCAGCGCAGTGGGCCATCATGCGTGAGGTGGGACTCGACGGAGTCCAGCTTTATCGGGCTATAGATAGGGATCATAGTCTTATGGTTGCCCTCATCGAGAGATGGGATCCGGCGACCAATGTGTTCCATCTCCCGACTGGAGAGATGATGATTACACTGGAGGTTGTGTATCACATCCTTAGATTGCTGATCGATGGAGAGGCAGTATTCTAGGTAGATGTAGAGACAACCATGGACAACATTCTACAGGTATTCTGGGATGCAGCCGCGCTATTGACTTATCACAGCACGAGTATTGCCTATGGGGACATGTATCGTGCCCATAGACATGAGACACGGCTTGTTGTGTTGATGATGATCGGCATCACACGCTTCACCCTCCTAGACTCAGAGGGAGGCCACTTTCCACAGGCGCTGATGGGGGTACTACACGAGATGGTGGAGGAGCATACATGTTATGCTTGGGCACCAGTATACCTGGTGCAGTTATACAGAGAGCTGTGGGGCTACCGCCGGATGAGGTGATTCAGGATTTGTTCTACATTCTTGTTACATTTCTGGGCATATGAGCATATCATATCAATTCGACCAGTAGGGCTGCCCCAGCAGCCAGGGCCACAGGTGATTTATAGATATGGCTTTCAGAGGTGGTTGGGGGTCGTGGGCCAGCCACGAGCAGTGCTCGCCGGACGGGATGTAGTGTATTACCATCATGTATGAGAGGGCGTGATTGCCTTGGATATTATATGGAGGCCTTACAGAGGTCATCAGTCCTGTGGAGGAGCTTTATCACAGTTGCGTTGGATCCAGTATACATTCTGGATAGCGGGAAAGAGGCTGGGAGAGCATGAGCAGATACCCCTGGAGAGGGTACGACGGCAGTTGGGGTTACGACAGGATGAGCCACCGCCCTTCCCTCAGTACTAGAGGGATGATGTAGAGGCCCCACTACCTGCACCACAGCCCGTGGACCCAGATTGGGTAGCAGAGAGGCCAGCAGATAATACCATAGATGACGCTGGCTGCACAGGATCATTTTTGGTATGGTGGGTAGGGGAGAGAGCCGCGAGGAGAGCACAGCCCGCACAGCCAGACTTAGCGGCTGTTAGAGCAGAGAGAGACTAGTTCAGGGGACAGGTACAGTTGCTACAAGGGAAACTTGCTGCTGTAAAGGCACAGATAGGTGTCCTACAGGGGAAGCTAGCCCAGGCTTAGGTACAGGCACAGGCACAGGCACCACCACAGGCACCACCAGCGGCACCGGCACAGCCACAGGTATAGGTACCACCACCGACGCAACCATAGGCACAGGTACCACCACCAGCACAGCGGCCATTATTATTAGGAGTCAGGGGACCAGCCCCAGCAGCGATGGTGGCACGGGCCCGCTATATGGAGGCGAGAGCGAAGGCCCTGTATTATCAGGATGTCCTTGATGGTATCGAGGCTGACTATCAGCCATATGTAGCGTACAGAGCTGAGACCTCTCGTAGCCAGAGATCCCAGGGGGGTACAACCATGGCCGGTGGGTCCGTGATAGGGAGGAGGCAGGAGCCAGGGCCAGGACCCGCAGGGAGAGGTGCTGAGGGCGGTGGAGAGAGTTGAGACATCCCCGGGTTAGAGATAGATGTTTTTGTTTGTACATTGGGTATAGGCACTGGTCTGCAAACTAGTTATGTTTATAGAGGCCCGCGTGCCCACATATGATTTATTCATTCATTTATTCATTTATTGTATATACCAGCCTGCGAGATGAGTATGGGTTGTACAGTTGATACCGGCCTTCAAACCGAGTATATTTTTGATATGAGAGACCGGCCTGCGAGCCAAGTCGAGATGTTTGACAGTTATTGCGGCCTGTGTGCCAACTTTTTATTATTATGAGATCACAGAGGCCCCTATGCAGGGTAAGTTGTATATTTGAAACCTTTGATATATAGATATATATGATGATTTTGATCCATATGCTGTGTTTAAAATGTTTTAAGTATTTTGTTGATGGTTTGTGAAATTTAATGTATGATGAGTTTGATCCACATGGTTTATATATTGATGGTGTTGATGTCTTTTGTTGATGGCTTTTTGAAATGAAATGTATGTATATATAGATGATGAGTTTAATTCACATGTTGTGTATGCTGATTTTGATGTATATATATATATGATGTCGTATGTATGTTGTCGATGGTTGTTATAATGTAGATAGATGATGTTGCTGAAATTGTGAGGATATATATATGTGATTTGGATGACAAATAGTGATAATGGTGTTGTTATGTAGGAAAAAGAGGAGGGCACTACAAAAATTGGGTAGAAAATAAAGAAAAGAACTATGTTTTAAAAAGGTAGGTATAGGACCGATATCGGTTAGGTAACCGATGTCGATAGACAATAGACCGATATCGGTTAGCTAACCGATACCGATTATTCAAAAATGAGTTTTTCTAAAAATAAAAAAGCTTGGGTGGCAACTTAAGTTCTTATTTTGAGAGCCATGCAAGAAGTTAAATACGCGAATGTGACGCTAGTTGACGACGGAGACAGGTAATTGCATGAGAGAATTGAGTGATAAGGAGGTAAGAGACAAGGAAAGTGAATGTGGGCTGAGATTCAGAAGGCAAAATAGCAAGTTATATTTGAAGAGGGTGATGAACATGGCTGAACAAGGAGAAGAATCTAGCAGGCAGGGATAAGAGGGAAGATAAGTTCCACCTCAAGCTGCTGCAGCCCAAGAGGTAAACGTTTTGGTTGTAATTTGATTCTTGTATGTTTTGTGAATAGGATGAGGGAGATTAAGTAGATAAAGATGAGAAAAAGAAGGTGAGAGGCAAGGGTTCGGGGTGGTTTGAGTGTGATGGGGTAGGTAATCAGGGGTTTCGGGTATGTTTGTATGTACAAAGAGGGGTAAACGATCAAATTATTGTCATAGGTGGTGTTTTAAGGCAGGGTGTATAAAATTGACAGTGACCGATATCGATTAGAGATAACTGGTATCGGTTATTGAACCGGTACTGGTTATCTATAACCGATACCGGTGACTGTAGGAATTTCCAGAATGTGAGAAAAAACCCTTGGGGATTTGATTTATTGAATGGCGGTGTGTCATTTTGATGTGTGCAGGCGGAGGCAGGGTTAAGGATGAACGATACTATGCCAGCGTTGTTGTCACAAATCTGAGCGGATGTAACACCAGTGGAATGGGCATTGATAAATCGTTTGGGGTTAAGTGGAATCCACTATTATTCACGAATTGCACGTAACCATGCTATGTTACAGGCGTTGATTGAGAGATGGAATCCAGAGAGGAATACCTTCTATCCACCAACAGGGGAGATGACAGTGACATTGGAAGATGTGTTCCGTATTTTGAGACTCCCAATTATAGGAAGACCAGTATATCAGGCATTTCCTAGCGCGGTGCGGGGAGCGATAACAGCAGTATTTGGTCTATACACACGAGAGTTGACACAGCGAGGTTTGACATTCACTTATGGTATAATGTATGCAACACACCCTGAGGCAACAAGGTTGGTAGTGGTATTAATGATAGCGGTGGGGTATTATGTGTTACCGAGGGCGGATGGGGGAAGATTTCCAAAAGCATTGATGTGTGTTATTTGGGAAATGATAGAAAGGAACGTGACTTTTGCCTGGGCACCTGCATATTTGGCGGAGCTATACAGGGGTTTATGGGCTTGTAGGTGAAATCACAGAACGACACTGGATTGTTCATACTTATTACATTGTTGGGCCTATGAACACATTGTTTGTGTGTGACCCATAGGCCGACCCATCCAGTCAGGAGAGAAAGGAGTGTAGAGGTTGGGATTCAGACGATGGGTCCAGACAGAACAAGAGACAAGATCCCAGGCCGTGACAGGTGACACTGAGTATTATAGGTAGGTATGGGAGATGGTGACGATTGCGGACATCTGTTGGAGGCCTTACAGGAACTATATGGTAACAGAGAACATAGATGAGGAGTTGAGGGGTGTAGAGTGATTTAGGTGGATTGCGGGACACAGGCTAGGTGAGTATGAGAGGATTCTTCTAGATCGCGTGCGGCGACAATTTGGATTTGTGTAGGATATACCCCTGGCTTATAGACCATATATGAGGATTGACGTGGAGGCATCATTCTCACCTCCCCGGCAGACACCTCCAGAAGGACCAGAAGAGATAGCAGCCGATCGCAGGGTAATGGATGTAGGAACGACAGAGGCCTATAGAGTATGGTGGGTAGCAGAGCTGCGAGGTGTACATGATCATCCTGACATAGCTGTGATTACAGCGGAGAGAGATCGTCTGCAGATTTTAGTTCATCAGCTCCAAACGTAGGTGAATGAGACAAGAGGATTGTTAGCAGTTGCGGAGTCACGAGCGGAGAGAGTAGATGCGAGATTCCTCCATGCGAGAGAGCATATTCATATGTTACAAGAGAGATTGGCAGATCAATGGATGGTACCAATAGCCGTGGTGCCTTTGAGGACAGAGAGGCCCGGCGAGAGGCATCGACGATCACGATCATCACATGGTTCGGGATGAAGCACGAGGGTCTAAGTGAATGTTATAGAGGTATAAGAATAAATAAGGATGCCAACCTGCGCATCGATGATAGAGAAGATGTATTTTTTGAACATCTAAATAAAACTAAAATATGTATGTTGATTTATAATAATAAGAAGGGTTGTGTTTTGAATGTTTGTTTTGAAAAAGGATAATGATGAATGTTGGCAAAAAATAAATACACAAAAATATGTATATTTACAACACATGATAGGTTATGGTAAGGGATGGTCGAGCTAACCTTGGGAGACCCCATGTCTCCTAAGTGCTGCCTACATAGCCCATTGCACAAAGCAAGGAGGGGCCTCAGACCGATGTAGTTCTCCCTTAGGACCAGGGAGAGGTGAATTCAGGTAATTTGGGTATGGTTAGGCAATTTGTTGGTTGATAAGAATTTTATGTTGATAGGGTAATGTTGTTGGTGTTGGTAAGGTATGGGCGATGTTGATGTAGGCATAGGTGAAGAGAAAGTTAGCGTACCCAAATAGTAGGGAACCGTATCCGGATTAAGGTCAACACACAATCCTAGAGTCGAGAAAAATAGGTAAAAGTGCTCCGTAGGTGAAAAGAGCTAAACAAACCACATAATAACGTAGAATGAGCTTGAACCCCTAGGTACCATGCATAAACGATAAGTCGATAGGTGAAAAGAGTTGTATAATCACAATATATCAGGTATACGTCATGTCCCTTGAGTTTTGTTGTGTAAACAAATGGTGAGGTGAGGTGGATGGTGTAGCTGAGGCACCGAGAACTTGTTATAAAGTGAGTATTCTGATGAAAGAGAACCTAGCCTAAATAGACAAGTCCATGACTCAAAATTTCTTTTGAATACTACTTTTATTTTTCTGGATATAGACTGATCAATGTGGGAAGTCTACAAGGGATATGTATCTTATTACTCTTGAGGTCTTCACGAAGCTGATCAATGCAAGAAGCTTTGGATAAAGGCTGACTGTGTATAGCTATCCTTCAAGGGAGTAGTCTATTTATAGTAGCAGATGCGGCATTTGTGTATAGCTGTCCTTCGGGGGAGCAGTATATATATATAATAACAACAATAGTTTGGCATATAGCTGTCCTTCAAGGGAGTAGTCTATATATAATTTAGAGATCTAGATGTCCATTTGGCATAAAGCATCTATTTTTGTAGGAAGTTTGACTCAAGAAAATCCCATAAGTTTTTAATTAAGAATGTGTCATTTGAATACTTTGAAGTCATGGACTAGACTAAAAAGGGGAAGGCATTTTTAAAGGGAGGTGATAATCAAACCATGTGAGCTTGATTTTATTTTGAGATGTAGGAAACAAAGTGTATGCGGTGGTAAAGGAGCTCAAGGGACGAGCACAAGGTAGATAATAAGTGATATAACACTAAATTCAACAGTAGAATGGTCAAAGATACAAAGCATTAAGGGGCTCAGGCTCAGGTTTACCATTAAGCGAAGCTAAACGATAAGTGTTTGTTCCATAAGTGTGAGTGATAATGTAAGGCCCAATCCAATTGGGAGCAAATTTGCCACATTTTCTCTTTTCTAGTTTGGTTACATGTTGATTCTCTTTGAGGACAAGATCACCAACCTTAAAGGTACGCTCATGAAGTCACTTATGATAAGCACACTTGATGCGTTTTTGATAGATTTGAAGGTGGTCAAGAGCTGTAAGATGACGCTCGTCAAGAAGCTCTAATTGGGCTAACCGCTCTTGGCGGAAATCATCATTGGTGAGAATATCCTGAAGAGATATTCTGAGGGAGGGTATTTGTATTTCGAGAGGCAAGACAGCCTCGGTACCATATACTAAAGAAAAAGGTGTGGCATTAGTGGAGGTACAAATGCTAGTATGATAAGCCCAAAGGGAAAAGGGGATGTGATCATGCCAATTTCTTCCGGACTCATTAACAACTTTCATGAGAATTTTGGTTAGGGTTTTATTAGAAGATTCAGCCTGACCATTGGCCTGTGGATAGTACGGTGATGAGAAGCTAAGTTTGATACCGAAGTTGTTACAAAGGTCTTGTAACAACTTATTTTTGAAAGATTTTCCATTATCTGTTATCAGGCGATGAGGAACACCAAAACGACAGATAATGTGGTGGTTAATGAACTCAAAATTTTTTTCTTTTTTGGTTGAAATGAGTGGAATAGCCTCCACCCATTTTGTGTAATATTCGGTTGCTGTGATTATCCATCGGTGAAGTTGTGAAGAGGGCGGATGAATCTCACAAATAAGGTCTAAATCCCATTGTGAGAAAGGCCAAAGATCTCGTGCGACCTGTAGCGGATGGCTAGGAGTATGTTGAAGGTTGGCATGTTGTTGACACATAACACAACGCTTAACATATTCGTAGCAGTTGGTATTAAGAGTAGGACAATAATAGCCTAGGTGAAGGATTCATTTGGCCACAACAAAGCCACTAAAATGTCCACCATAAATACCGTCATGGACCTGTTGGATGGTATAGGTGACCTCCGTGCTAGTTAGACATCGAAGGAGGATGCCATCAAAGCCACGTTTATAAAGGAGTCCCCCCATGATGACATAACGAGAAACATTTTTAAGAAAAGCAAGTTTTCCGGTACTAGTAAGGTCAGGTGGGAGAACGGAGGTTGTAAGGTAGTCGTGAAATTGGTGATACCAGGTATCCTGCGAATTAGCAGACACATTATTTATCATACAAACAACCAGGGCTGAGTAAGATGGGGCAAAGATTTGTTGGACCAAGATGAAAATGTCAGAGTCAGTTGATGAAGCGGGAATTTATGAGGCTAAGCAAGCCATAGTATCTGCAAATTTGTTAGTGAAGCAGGGAATGGTTTGGATAGAGTAATGAGTAAATAAGGTTAGAAGTGAATCCACGTAGTGTTTGTACTTTTGAAGTTCCTCATTTTTACATTGGTAGATGCCCATGACTTGATTGACTACCAATTGAGAGTCGCCGAAAAATATTGATAGATTTGACACCTAAGTGTAATGCAACCTGGAGACCCAAAACTAGGGCCTCGTATTCTGTTGTATTATTAGTGCAGGGGAAATCGAGCCGGAATGAAAGAGGCATAGGCTCAGCATCAAGAGGAATGAGAACAACACCAGCTTCTCCACCACGCTGGCATTTGGATCCATCTGAGAAGAGGGTCATTGGATACGACTCCTCCCTGAGTGAAAGAGTGGCGATGAGTTCGTCGGGGAAATTAAAATTGGTAAATTGCGCCCCAGGTAAAGGGGCTTTCGTGAGTTGTTCGGCAATGGTTTGTCCTTATATTGACTTCTGGTGTATAAATTCAAGGTCGAGGTTAGCAAGGAGCATAAGCCATCGGGCGATGCGTTGGTTTAGATGAGGTTTGGCATACATATAATGGATGGGGTCCGTGTTGGTGATGACGAAAGTTTTGTGATTCAGGAGGTAGTGTCAGAGTTTGGTGGCCACAAATGATAGGGCTAGGCACAACTTTTCTACATGTGTATACCTAGTCTCATAATCTACTAGAGTATGACTGATATAATAAACGGCTTGTTCTCGATACTCGGAGTCACGATGTGTGAGCATGCCCCCTACAGCGTGGTCAGTGGCAGAAAGGTAAATGTAGAAAGGGCGATCGTCCTGGGGTGGGATAAGCACGGGTGGCTACAAGAGATAAGCTTTGAGAGCCTCAAAGGCTTGGTGGCATTCTTTGCTCCATTGAAAGGCAATATCCTTTTTAAGGAGGTGATGGAAAGGTTGACATCGATCCGAGAGTTGGGAGATGAAACACCGGATAGATTGGAGTAATTGTTTGAGGTTAGTAGGTGGGGGAATTTCTAGGATAGCTTTGACTTTAGATGGATTGACCTCAATGCCACGTAAAGAGACGATAAAACCAAGAATTTTTCCCGAAAGGACACCAAAGACACATTTTTTTGGTTGAAGATGGACAAAATATTGTAACAGGCGATCGAAAATAATGGTTAAAACATCGAGATGTTCACTGCGATGTTTAGATTTGCCAAGAAGATCATCGACATAATCTTCAAGAATAGTGTGCATAATGTTGAGAAAAATGTAAGTCATAGCCCATTGATAGGTCGCACCAGCATTTTTAAGGCCAAATGGCATGACACGATAACAAAAGGTTCCCCAAGGAGTGATGAAGGTAGTTTTATGTTGATTGGCCGGGGCTACCAAAATTTGATTGTATCTCGAAAAGCCATCCATGAGAGAAAGCATCTCATGGCCTGTAGTGAGATCAACAAGTTGATCAATACTTGGGAGGGGGAAGTCATCCTTGGGGCAAGCGAGGTTAAGGTCTCATAAATCCATGCATATCTGAAGTCCCCCCGTCGCTTTAGTAACAGGTATGATGTTAGAAATCCATTGAGGATAGTCAATAGGCAAGATGAAGGAAACAGAAAGAAGTCGTTGAAGCTCTTCTTTGACCAAGAGGGCAATGCGTGGATGCATTTTTCTCAGTTTCTGTTGGACTGGTTTGGAATTGGGTTTTAGGGTGATGTTATGGACAGCAATGTCAGGATCAATTCCTGGCATGTCAGCGTAGGACGAAGTGAAAGCTTGGTTACGGGTACGGAGAAAGGTAGTAAAGGTGACTTGTTCTGATGTGCTAAAGGATTGTCCAATATTCACAATGTGAGGATCCTCCTCTATGTGGATGTTAATTTCTATAGTAGACTCATTCAACATGGTTTGAGTTTCAGACGGTAATGCGCGTTGAATATAGGAGTTGTCCGCACCAAGGTAAGTGAGGATGGAGTCGTCATCTTGGCACTCAACAACATTAATTGAAGGTGAATCCTCTTCGATCATGTCTGGATATAGAAAGGGAAGAGAATGCGGGTCCTCATTATCGTGTTGATAGGTGAGAGGACCTAGGAAGATAGCATTTATGAAAAAAAAAAGTTAGGAGGGATAGATTTAGGATCTATCAACTCTGTGGGTGACGATGGAAAAATGGGTGATGATGGTTCGGTAGGGGTGGCGTCGTCATCTTCCAGGAGACAACCGACATGAGGTTCCTCCGATGTAAGTGTTTCAGGAAAGCCGAGACCACTACGATCATTGTGCTTGCGTGTAGTTATAGGAATGATTGTATGTCGACCTTGTTCATAAAGACCAAAACCAAAGCCTTTCCAAGCACAGCGAGTCAAGAAGGTGAGGGCGAAACGACGATTTGTTAGGTATTGAAAATCAGATTGGAAAGGAACCACACCAAGAGGAGGTTTAGGGGTAACAGAGGGTGCGTCGACACCCCCATACGTTAGGTTGGTGCGGCAATGAGGTGGTCCATAGGGGATTACTTCCCCCACGCGACGGTCATAGGTAGGATGCGCATGTAATTGTCTGTACTCCTGTGGGGTATGGAAAGAACTAACGTTATATAGGTGATACTCCCCCAGTGTAAGGCATTAAAAAACATCTACTAAGTGGTCTGAGGTTGGGATGTTAGCTGCAGGAAAGGAAGTGGTATTTGTGACGGAGGTTTCATTGGTTGAAGGTGTAGGTGTGGTTAAAGTGGATGATAGAGGTGTGGTTGGAGTGGATGGTTGGGTTAGATGAATGGGTGTCTTGACTGGTACAAGCACATCATTAGGGTGATATAACATATTACAGGTTTTGAAGGGGGGAGGATCAGCTTTTACGGTGTAGGATTTCCCCTTGTACTCAAATTTTATGCATCTATGTAAGGTGGAGGGAATGCATCCCATAGCTCAGATCCAAGGGTGGCCTAACAACATATTGTATTAGAACTCTCCCTCAAGGACATAGAAGAGTTTGGGTAAAGTACGTGGTCCTACATGAATGTTAAGGATCATGGTGCCTAAGGTAGAAGTAATAGCATCATTGAATGACCGCAACATGATGGGGTTGGCACACATGCAGCTAGAAGGGATATTCATTTGTTGGAAGGCTTTTGAAGAGATGATGTTTAGGCTAGCGCCCCCGTCAATCATAACACGATGTACCTGAATGTCCTAGACGTAAGCTGAGATGAAAAGAGCAGGGTCAGGATCTTCAACACCAAAGTTGATAATTTCATCTTCGGAGAAACTGACAGCAGCGGCTTGCTGTACAGAGACAGAAGTGGTTGGGGAGATGGGTTGTTCGGTGAGCGAAGCAACAAGATTGGGTGTGAGAATGGAGGTAACAGGCAAGGTTTCATTAGGTAAGACCTCTATCCCTTGAAGGATTTCAACGAGAACTTGTCGATGAGATTCAGAAGTCTGAATGAGATCATACAGTGTCATTTTTACAGGTGATTGGTGAAGCTGTTTGATCATGGTTCGGTGGGCAACTCCATTAGAGATGGGGTAGGCGGGTCCACGAATAACCACTTTAGGTGGTGGTGCGATCGGGATGGTGGAAGGAGAAAGGGAGGCCGCAGGTGTGCTTTCTTTCGCTTTCCCATTGTTTTTCTACCCTCAAGTAGCAACACTAATCATATTGATCTCGTGAATACGAGAGGAGGAAGATGGTATGGATAAGTCCTGGTCTTCGAGAGGTGGAGTTGTAATAATGATAGATTTTGGTGAGGCGGGGACAGGTAGTATAGGAGAGGGAATTGAAGCTAAAGGTCTCTCCCTTCATAAGTTGTCTTTCTTAACTTTTCTATCTGAGAGAGGTGAATAACGAAGTATGGATTTCAACACTTTGCATCCCTCTACATCATGTCCTGGTGTGCGGTGGTAAGCGCAGATTTTAGACTCATCATAACCTATTGGTGGAGGTTTAGATGGGTCATAAGGTCTAAGTGGGGGTAGGGAAATGGTCGCATTCTCCACCAACATAGCAAAGATTTTGGCGTAAGACCCTTTGAGTGGGTCAGAGTTAGAGGAAGATGAGGCTATTAACTGGGTAGATTCTGGTAATGATGGGGTATAGTTGATTTGTATGGGTGGTGGTTTAGCCAAGGGGTTTTGATAATGGGTTTTAACTAAACGTGGCTTCTTTGGTGCAGAAGCTATGTTTAGCTGGTTAGATGATGAGGCCCCAAATGATGTGGTATCAGAAAACAACCACGGAGAAATAGGAGTGACAGAAAACAAATCTTTTGATGATGGAATTTGTTTAGAATTGATAGGTGGACAGGATACACGGGGTGACGGTGTTGATATACCCTTGGATGTCTGTATGGGTGCAGAAGGCATAGGTAGTTTTAAAGAAAATGCAGGAGGTATGATATATTGATGCAAGGTGGAGGGATGAGGTCCCAATATGGAAGGTAGGTGTGACGACGATGGTTTTAGTTGTGATAGATACATAGGTTGAGGAGATTGAGTATGTCTCCTAAGTGGATGGATGGCTTTATTTTTAGATAAATCAAGCCACTTAGGTGGGTGTGTTAGACTGGGTATTGGTGAGGTCCCAAGCATAGGGGAAGATTTGGTTAGGCTAATAGAGGTGGATGAGGTATTTGGTAGAGATGAGGGGGGTGAAGATGAGGACATAGGCATTTTAAGCTTCTGTAAACACTTCAGGTATATGGTAGAGGCGTCTAGATCGGTCATCTGCATTTGAGTAGAATATGGCGTACTCAAATGTTCCCATCGGACCTATCTATCTTCTGGGGAATGACACTCCTCACGTGTGAATAGGAACTTTTGTATGGAAGAAAGGTGGGTTGTGATTCCGGTCCACTGTGGGTGTGATACAGGGGGTAGATGAGGCACTGTATCAATGGGCGTTAAGAGGTTAACCGGTCGCTGAAAAGATTTAGGCGATGAAGAACTAATAGGTAGGAGGGCATGTTTGAGAGGATCCGTCATGTTTAAAGAATGTGGTGATGTCGGTGCAAGAGGTCTCTCATCTAAGGATGACAAAAGAAGTGGTGAACCTTCCTCTTGTACAGCAAGAATGGTAGAAGGAGATGTTTGGGAAATAGATAAGTTAGATAACATTCGCTCACAGTCTTGCAAGGATGCGGTGTAAGAAGGATTATCAGTGAGAAGAGACCTCGGGGTGGTTAATTCCTCGACAGGTAACGAAACGGAAAGGACTTCATCTTGTCTTGATGGTGATAAAGGGGGTTCGGGTTCCTACGTTAGTGATGAAGCTTGATTCAGAATTTTTTCGATAGAGGCTTTTGGCTGGGAGTCGAAGACTACATGGATCTCATGAACACTCTCCTCGGCTAAGATATCTTGGTTTATGTTACTGTTAGGAGAGTGATTTGGGAATGGTTTATTGAATATTTTCAAATTTCTGTTAGCAGGGGCATTAGGATTATCGAGGGTTATATCCCCCGCATCAACCATTTCCTGCACTATGTTTTTCAACATCTTGCAGTTTTCGTGACTGTGTCCCTTTATGCGGTGAAATTTATAGAAGTCATTTTCTTTGTACCAAGAAGGTATAGCGTGGGTGGAGTCAAACCCGGAGTGAGGTTTAATAGGAGGCAAGGTAAGAGCTCTGGCTTTGAGCAATTTTTCCAAGATGACACCATAAGTTTCTCCCAAGGGAGTGTAATTGATGGGATCGGCTTTATACTTATAGGCATTTTTTGGCGGGGTATTAGACGGTGGTTGGGATTTGACCATCACCGCGTGCACAGCTCCTTTTGATTTCGAAGAATTGGATGTGTGAGGAGTGGTGGTGTTAGGTTTATTGGTGGAATCTTAGGTTCAAAAATTGGGGTTTTTGTTGCGCAACCGCAATTTCTCTTCCTCTAAGGCTCGAATCTCTAGTTTTTGAGCCATAGTAAAGGCCTCGTCAAATGTGTGAAAATTTTGAATTTGGAGGGTAGGAGAGATGTGCTTAGCGCAGGCCCACGTAAAGAGTTCGATAAATTCGGCCTGAGGCAAGGCATACGTAAGTTGGTTGATAAGGCCCCGCCATCGTCCAACAAAATCTGTGATAGATTCGTCTTCAAATTGTCAGATAGCATAGAGGTCGGTGATAGATACTTTCTTGGAAATGTTAATGGAGAAATGATCCAAGAAAGATTGAGCTAGTTGGTTAAAAGAGAAGATTGAGTGCTGGGTTAAAGCACTGTACCACTCCAAGGCGGGTCCTGATAAGTACATAGGAAAGGTGCGGAGTAGTAAGGCATCGTCATGAGCAATTAGATAGCAGGCATGTCTAAATGAGCGCAAGTGTTGTTGAGGATCCTCCTTACTATTAAAATGGGTGAATTTTGGTAATTCCCATTGAGGAGGGTATGAATGAAGGGGGACAGAAGGGTGGATAGGCTCCCGATAAACTTGTTCGTATGTCAAGGCGCTACGACTTCCTGAAACAGAAGCCTCCAGATTTTGCATTTTGTCCATCATTTGTTTGATGAAATCCATGGTTGGATGAGATGATGGTGTGGTTGTGGTAAACGGAGACAAATTGGGCCAAGGACCTCCACTAGACAATGGTGGGGTTAAATTTTGATAAGGTATGGAGGACGAATATGTTGAGGCGACCGAATAGGGATGTCCTATATAAGATGTTGAGGTCACTGGATATGTGTGTGGAAATGAAAAGGTGGGCGGAGCTTGAGAAGGAAAGCTCGTGTGGATAGGTGGTAGAGAGCAAGTCATGAAAGGAGTAGTCTATAAGAGAGATGAGGTAGGAGCAGTCGGCGATAATGATATGTGGGGCCCAAGATTAACCAAAGGAAAGCCAACCTGTACTGTATGAACCCTTGAAGCCGTTGGACTAGGAGACGGGGCTAAGGATGCAGAGGGCAAAGCAGAGTTATCAGGCAGAGAAGGAGCTAAATGAGCAGCTATACTAATAGGCATGCCAACAAAGAGTTGACCATCGGGTGTATGGTCAGGGGCATGAGACAAATAATATTGTATAGTGCTAGGATTAGTGTCCTATTTTTTTGCAAATTCCTTATCTCCTACAGGGATTTTGGGAACCTCGCTAGTGTCTGTAGGATTCCCCACAGTATGGGTAGGAGGTGATTCAGGTAAAGGTATAGAGCAGGCATGTGAAACCATGGCGGCGGCTTGCTTCCGGGTGATAACAACCATGAGAAAGAGTACACAGTAAGGTTTCAATTTATTAGGAACAGAAACAACCCTAGAATGTTGAAATTGGTAGGTTTCTGGTTTGTCAGGGATTGTAAAAGAAAGTAACCGATATCGGTCTACTAACCGATGTCAGTTAGACTATAGCCGCCGTCGGTCAGTTAACCGATGTCGGTATAATAAGACTGGTATAAGAAAATGTAAGAAGCTGCTGATTTGAGTTTTTAACTGAAATAGTGTATGACAGAGAAACAGAACCTAAAACAAACAAGATACACAAGAAAATTAACAGACTAACCCTAGGATTAGTGTTTATCAATTTGAGCTTATGCCCTTAGACGCAGAATGATGTCAGAATCCTAAACACAAGAGTTAGGGGAAATGTCAAGTTTGTTTTGGCTTATAAGGTTACCTCAATCGGGCGGAGGAATACTGTGGAAAAAGGGGGGATGTTTGAGCTGTTGTGTTGATTATGTCGTGATTCGGTATGTGTTGTGCAGTGAAAGTAAGATTAATTTCTTATCAATACCGTGGAAATCACCCCCACGTGTATAACCTGTTACTTAATCTATGCTCACTAGAATTGAAAACACCAAGCAAGGATGTAATGCACATGTTTTAAACCCAAATCGAAAATGATATTCGATGAAGCAAAGAAGATGACTTTCACTAATGCAAAGATGTAAAAGTAAAGCAAGTTCTTTTACCAAAATAACGAAATACCTTGTGAATATCTTAAGAAGAAGAAAACAACAAGTATGCTCCCTATGTGAAAGTAACCAAGAAATAAAGAAACCCGAAATGGGTCCCACCGGGCGTGCCAAAATGTTTCACACGGAATGTTTCAGTTTTTGGGAATAGATTTGCTTCTATCCTTTCATTCCTTTGAGAAACAGATAAGGGTTAGGACTAGGAGGAATACATGTTGAATGTTGAGAGGGTGTGCGCGTACCGTAGAGAGAGAGATCAGGTCGATTGCGAAGAACTCCTTTTTGTCTTGGAAGGACTACCTGCAAGTAAGAATACAAGACCACCACATTTTAATTAGACAATAAATGAGGGAACTGCCTTGGGCCCAGGAAATATAAAACTTCCTTTCGAAGGTGGTCATTTCCGCTGCTAATATGAGTTAACACAAATTCTAACAAATAAGCTATTGTCCAATTACAATTTGTTTACCTTGTTAGAACAATAGAGAAAGGGCTGGTCTTGGTTTAGAATCATGGTGACTGATGCCGGTCACTGTAACCGGTACCGGTTGTTGGTAACCAATATCGGTAGGGGAAATGTTTTAGGGGCTTTTGGTCAAGTTCAGTCGTAAGGTGGTTGTGTTGTTTTATAAGGCTGATAAATGGGTGGGGTTAGGTAATGGGGTGATGAGAAGGACTCAGAGATTAGGGGGGGTGTTCTTGGGGTAACGTAAGGGTAGAGGAATGATAGTTAGATGTAGTGTGTTGCTGGGTAGTAGATCTAGGAATAGACTTATGATGGTTGTGATTCAGAAGTTCAAGAAATGTTATTAAAAGGACATACAAGATACTACTTACTGATTATTGATAAGGATGCAGGTCCAAGAACTGTGATGATGACAACAGAACTCAGGTAGGATAGCCTGACAATTAGGAGATGAGCTATCTTCCCTCCCGACAAACAGATGAGTGTCACAAGGCTCTGGTTACTCAGTTGCAGTTTTGGGCTTGATGTCCTTCTCTGACAACTCTTCTTGTTTCTTTCACTTGTCTCTGTTCAGCCAAGTAAATTCTAGATTCTTCCAATGACTTCTGATTCGGATCCACGAAAATCCAACCCTTTGTTTTTGGTTGGGAGTGGTCATTTACAGGGAACCGATGGCGGTTACGTAACCGACGGCGGTCGAGTAGGAACCGGTATCGGTCAGGTCAAAGTGGGCTATTTTTGGTAAAATATCCAGCTTTCCCTCCTTTTCTCCCAAGGGATTAGTTGCGGGCTTGGTCAAGTCATTATGAGGTTGGTTTTAGGTGCGGGTGAGGAGTCATTAGTCGTGGGTGTGGATGTAGACCAAGTTATAGGTCTTAATTAGGTTAGTTTAGGGTTAAGACTAGGTCATGATGAGGTGGCAAAATGAGGTGGCAGGCATGGCGATGTGGATTTATTAATTATAAGGTAATTAATAAATAATTGTGTAAGGTTTAGGTGATGAGGTTAGGTTGCGAAATGAGATGCGGGGCACGAGGGGTCGTTAGACACAAATTTGGTGTCTACACTGTCAATGTGTGATCCTAATGAAATATTTTTCTCGAAAACCAATGTCATGACGAGAATTCCACTTAACATGTGGAATAGAGGAAACAATACCTTGTGAATGTCTGCCAATGACTCCGCTAGTGCAACCCGTAGAACGGAGCATGCGAGATCTGAATGCAGTGGTATGATTATCAAAAAAGCCATGCAACTGAGCAAAAATAAGATACACAACATGTGGTGTTGTAATAGGCACAGATGTGGAAGAGCATGTAGTAACAAGCTTCATAGGTGTATGAGCATCAAGAGCAGGAACAAACTCAAAGATGGACATATCAATGTCAGTGGGTTCATGAGCAATAGCTGTAAGTGGACTATGAGCATGGATATGGCTGTCCACAATATGATGGTGATGTTGTAGGCTAGCAAGTTTGTTTTGTAGGAAGTGTATTATTGTATCCTTAATGTGAATGAGTGACTGTAGAAGAGAATTTCACTTCTTGAGTGATCTATTTTATTCCAAAAAATTTACAATATCCTCTTGAAGTCCACATACTTCAGAGAAAAGCATATCATTCTCGGAATCCATGATAGATACAAAATACAACTCCCAAAATTTTAGGACGTCAGGCTCAACCGAAATTACGTCCACAATTGATTACAACACTCCTCCATATTTGAAACTTTATAATTATAGTGAAAGTCTCAAAATAAATGTTTCCAATGGAAAGAGCACAAAAAAACAAGCACTTTTGCAAAAAATGGCACTCAAAACCGAGTTATCGATCAAAAGTTACAAGCTTTTTAATATTTTGCTCTGTTATTTATTTTAGTTGCCACTAAAACAAAATAAATTATTGTTGCCTTTACCACACAAATAAAATTAAAGGGGGCTGAAGATAAGCATTAATCCCTCATATGACCATACCATATGACCAAGGGCTAAGGATTTTAATGGGTATTTGCACAACTTACTATTCTCGGGTGTGTCACGTGTTTTCGAGAACGTCACATCCAACTGCCTCTTCTAGTAAAAATTACTATTTCTGGACTTTGTAGACAGTGACCTTTGTTTGCTGAAAATAGCAACTTGTGGATTTGCCCGAAATAGTTAAAACCGTGCACAACATTCGTGGACCCTTGCCAAAAAGGAAAGATCCAAAATTCTTCTGCACGTAACCTGAAAATGATTTGCCGTACCAGAAAAAAACCCAATGTAGATCTCATGAAATCCAAAAAACCCAAAAAAAATTTCCTTCGTTTCTTAAGCATGTGGTGCAAATCCCGAGATGACCCTGTGTATTTCACTACAACCACAAAAAAACCACAACAAATGACTGCCTCAAGAAATGGCCGAGTTTACAGTCGACCTTAGGGTTTTCACGCCTTCTGTATCCAATGGAAGCCTCTATTTTACATAAAAATGCATGCAGCAACAAAATGTGACCAAATCCCAAATATATGAATATACAAAGATTTTATTTACAAAATAAAACTTACAGACGGATGTCAACAACAATCTCCTGCTCTGATACCATGAAAGGAACGATAACCAGATCGCACCAAGCCAAGAACATAGATGTTAATCAAACACCATGATCAATAAGATGAAATTAATTCGCCAGAATAACTTTACATGAAACCTTTGCAAACAAATGAGAAATAATATCATATATTATTATGGAACTCAATGCAATGTAATGAGAATGGGCCTTGCTTAAATAGGTAAGGAATAACAATCTAAGAACCAGTCAAGGTCATAGATCAAGCCATAAATCAAGGAAATAACTAGTCATCACAGAAATAGTCAAGACCATAGATTTAGGAGAGAACTAGACATCAAGGATCTAGTCAATACCATAGATCAATGAAAGAACTATACCTACAACTAGATAATATCTCCTAATATCTAAATAAGATAAAAGAAATATCCACACATATAAGTGGGTGAGGATAAATACAATAAAGGTAAACAAAGTACCTAGGTGAACATGAGCTAAGGTAACCTACTCTAACAATAACCCCATGGGCCACACCATTACATAAGGATCTAGGCTCGATTTTGTAAATAAGGACACACGGTAAAAAAGAGAATATGTGCCCCCTTGCCCTTCCCATATACCTTACAATTGAATATAAATTGTAACATAATAAAATGTTGTTGGAGGAAGGAGGTGTATGCCCCCAAGATTCCTAAAAATTTAGTAGAAACTGAATTTATCATGGTGAAGGAGTGAAGTACTTCATGCCCCCTTGTACTAGTCTTAATTGAGTGAACTGAGCCTGAAATTGTGCCAAAAACCTAAAACTATAAATGAAAATATGAAACTGGTGAGAAAAATTATGTTTATGCCCCTTGGGTAAAAATGTGTGGAGGGTTAGGACCATACATATAATCTTGACCAATTAGTATGGTTTTGAACTTGTGCATTTTTGTCTGCATTTATATGTTTGACTATATTTATGAGTACCTCTACCTTGTTTGTACTTGTATCTTATCACAAAATTCTACCTTTGTCTATTGTAAGTGTAGATTATACTTAGATGAATGCCCCCCTTTTGAGGCATGTGCAAAAATCATGTTGAGCACTTTGCTCAAAATAAAAGATGTTTCCCATACACAAGATGTTTGAGAAACTGTAGAAGAGTGTAGAATGTTGAAGAGGTGACCACCTTGCAAAACCTATACCTATAAAAAGGAAGGTGTTTGTGTATGGTGACAATCATGGTGCGTAAATAAAAGTAATGATAGTAATAGATATAAACCATAGAGCCAATAACAAGAGTAGTATGGATGCATGTAAGTACAACAATAATGAAATCAAATGTTATAAGTATGCATAAAATGTCACATAAAAGGTGTAAAATCAAAAATACGGTACAACCACAGTTGCACAATATAATCAGGGCCATTGGGACTCCAAACAAGGGAAAGAAAAATAAAACAAGATAGGCGTAACCCCACAAACATGGGACACCCATGATGTTGCAAGAAAATCAAGGCACATATGCCACAACCAATCAAAAAGAGAAAATAGTAATACAAGCACACAAGCAAGTATGCATGAAATAGGAGTGTTAAAACATGATAACATGATATAATAGCCCATATATGTGAAACAAGAAATGTCATCACTGCACAAGACACATGTTAGTCATGTTAGCTTAAAAGATAACATGTACACAATATATGTAATAAAGCATAACGAGGAAATAGAAAGGAACTATAAAGAACAATAAAACCTGAATGTAGTGTAAAATAGATGCCCCCAGATGTATAAGAATTATAGGTAAAAGGTTGACCAACACGTATCATCATGGTAACTCTTCTATGTATTATCATGATATCATGCTCAAAATAACTTTGTGAACGTATAGAAATGGTAAAGAGTAAATAAACTTATGCATGGCCAACAAATCAAGGTGACAAACACCGTGTATTAATGTAAAGTGCTAACAACTCAAGCACTCCATTGTATACTAGGTCCTGCTTGTTGGCCATTTTTTCAAATATATGCCATGTTTTTGTATTTTGAAATTATGCTAATGTTTTTTTATAGTTATTCGAAGTTCTTAGTTATATACACTCGAATATGGATAGGATTGAGTTGATTACATATTGAGAGCCTTCGGAGGAGGCTGAGATCAACTAATGAAGGGGGTGGAGAGCTTAGGTCGTGCATAGAGTATTGTCAAGGAGGTGAACTCATATGCAAGATTGCATAGTAATGGTAGATGGTTGCAAAAGAGGATTCAGAAGAGGATAGAAGGTGCAATGAGAAATGTGTGAAATGAATGTGATTGACGTACAAGTTGAGAGGTCCCTGTGACAACTGACCGATTGTTCTTTGGATGCATAAAGAGAGAAATGTGTAAGTAGGTTTTTACGATTGAAAGCACATAGAGACACTCAATCAGCAAGTTCAAGACGGATTCCGGTATAGACCTGTCTTCATATGTGAATAGTAATGTTTCTTAGTTCCTGACTAAGTGTCTCACAAATAAAAACAACATATAGATTGGATTTAACTAATGCATGTCATATGACACTACCACCATAAATCACTAATACTAAAGAATAATGGGAATACCATCAAGTGAACATCTCTGATCAGAAATCATATGATCACTTGCAAGGAAAAGGATGTTTGTTACCTTTTAGGCCAATTTTCGCTTGCAGTTATCAATTGTTGTGGAAGTTTTTCCATCCAATCCCTATTTTTGCACTCCATTTATTATGTGAATAAGACACAAAATTTTTAATTTCCCACTACTATCACAGAGTCTGTAGCATCCATCTAGAATCGATTCTTCACTATATTTAACATTTTCCATGTATTTTTTACTATTTCTCTAAAAAAATTTAATATTCAATTGGTTTGAGAACAATAATAATACAATCCAGTACACTGGTTCCAATAACTATTATCAGATCCATTATTACTTCAGAAGAAATATCGCTAGACAAATTGCAAAAATCAACAATAACACATTCCGCATTGAAACGATTGGTAACAGGAATAATTGATAGAGTTGACGAAAGCTGGAATGGGTATGCACATTGACAAGTAAATTCTTTTGTATCCTCCATCCTTGCCGGTATATTTTCTTCCATTGAAATCACATAGTTGTCTAATATTTTCTTGGCCTCAACGGGAAGAACTTCTTCCACCACCTGGTCCTTTTTTGTTTAGTTTTTTTCCCCTACGTGGGAACCATATTTTCTCTTTCCTTTTCTATCTTCACCTAATAGTATAGAAAAATGGTAGTAGCGTGATTTGTGCAAGTTAAATTTTTTAATTACATTGGATTCACTGTAGGATTTTAATGGATTAATATCTAGATGTTTGTCTTTAAAATATTGTAGAAATTTTGCTCTCATTTTTTTGTCTCTTTTTATTGTTTGGAAATAAGAATCAAATGTCTCAGCTATTACACCTGCCTGAACAAGGCTAGTTAACCAGAAATTCCCTGATTGTACTTTTGTATAGAATAAATATTACTTCTTCAACTTAAATGAATAAGAAAGGAAATAAGACTTACCTAACCTCAGTATGGTGGGGTTTAGAGATACCCATGGATTTGGATGAATGTTACTTGATAGTTGTGCTCCATATATGCAAACATGTGAGCTTATTTCCTATGAGAATACATGCAGATCACCAATACTAAACACAATATGATTAATAAAATATTAGGTGGATTTCTTGGAAAATGCCATTCCCTGGAAATCAAAGGAATTCCTAGAAATGATGTCAATCCACTTCTACAATCAAGTGGGTAAATAACATACGACAAATGGTAATAATAATTTTTTTTTTAAAAATGTTTTGTTTATTACAAATATAAAGCCGATAAATGATATGTTATGATAGATAAGAACTATTGTTATAAATCTAAATCTAAATCATTATCTAAATTCTCAGAGGAAGGACAACTCTCTTCTCTAGTGGACTTTGAATCTTATTCTTCAGAGAAAGCTAAACTCCAATCTTCAATGTACTATTCCTTAAAGAATTCTAAAGTGTATTCTAGTTCTTCCTCTTCCGTCTCATTCTAATATTCAGAATCAGAATTAGAGTGCTCAAAATCAGTTTGGTTTTTAGATTCAAATTCAAGGGTTGACTCCTCTAACTCCATCTTCATACTGATACTCAAACCAAAATAAATTACTTTGAATGCACAAGATCTCAAAATACGCTTCTCAAAATTTGTTTATAGCTTCAAAAATCCTCTGATTAGATTAAAAAATTGTCTGAAACTTATCCCAAGGGGATGAGTGAATGGCACACAACTCAAGATCATGCAGAATGTCATATTGTTTCCAGTGCAACATGTGACAAATAATAGGAAGAGATTTGATGCTCGTTATTTCATGGCTTTGTCCACTTATTTCCATCGAATAGAAGCCATTCTTGACAAAATGTTAGTAGAAAAAGAGATGTAATAGTAATTATTGGACATAATTTGATTAAATCTATAGGAAAATAAAATAGATAGAATTCACGGGTGATTCTACTAATCATTGGGGATTACTATTAAAAGATAACAAACTAATACAATAAGGGATTTAATTAAGTAATTAGACACTATGATATTTAATATATTTATATACTAATTTCAGATGAAAAAATGAAAAAAAAAAACACCTGAATGTATATGAGAAACTATAAGATGATATTTACCTTGACAACAGGTAATTGATGAAATTTACAGTTGGGTGATGCACATGCTCCAAAATGAGTCTCAAGACTATTGATAATCATGGATGAGGATATTGGATGGTAGAACATTGACATTGATGTAGAATATTGTTGATGAACTCCAATAGAAAAATTAGGCTCGAGAATGTAAGCAAATGATCCTGAAAAGAGATTGGAAAATGGTCTTAAGTAATCACTGGCAATTTACCAAATCACTAATGATTTCAGTCAGTTTGAGTTTGGTTGGTGTAAATATATTAATTACACCGAATAAGCTCATTAGAGAAATTTGTTTATATTTTGTTTTAATTAGGAGAGATTGTTCTAACTTCCGGAGCTTGTTGAGATTCTCTCCACTCCTTGTATGGAATTAGTTATCTCCTATTTTAGCTTGACATTCCTATTATTTAGGAATGTCAAACTACCTATTATTCCTATTTAATTGTTTCTCCCAGATGGTGAGAATATCAGAGATTAAACTATTTTCTCTATTCCTAATTATTGTGTTCTTGATTATTTTTCTCCTCTGAATCATTTTTCTGTGCTCGCTCTTCCTGTACTAGATCCTGTTGCTCGATTTTTCATGGTATCAAAGCAAGATAGTTGCAGGAGAGTTGAGTCAGAAATTCTTGTTACGTGGACATTTCTGGTATCCCAGTGGCCTATGCAGGTTTGCAGTTTTTTGGCCTGCTGCATTGGTATAGAGGAGTAGCACCCAAAGCTTCATGTTCTTTTCCCTCTACTTTAACTAGTTCCAGCATGTCATAAAGGTAGTCCCTAAAGGGAGTCTGCACGTTCTTTAATACGCTGGTTGCGAGCATCCACCACCTCTCGGGGCTTCTTGCACGTCCAAATCAAATGTCTGATCATACACATTTCTCTGTGTTAGACTGGGTAATCGCATTGCTGGTGCAAGGACTCCAGGTTCATTAAAGAATTTGAATATTCCAATCACCTCCTCGGGCTTAATTTCTGGGAAGGTATCGCTCCCATCGTGGCCAAGGATAGCCTCTCTAGAGAGGCGATTGCACACGTCCCATATTGCACAATCATCAACATATGTCTGCCACAACGTTTTGGCTTGTCGTTGGTTGATACAGTTATCATTTGTTATTGTATTTATTGTTGTCTTCATGTTCATAGTGATTATGGTGGCTACTAGTTCATTCATGGTGTCCTTTGGGACGACTCTACGTCTCTTTTCCAATCTGCTCGTAGCCTCATATGAGTGTTTTGCATATATTTGTTGATGTTTGGCCTCTCAGAAATGTTTGTTTTTGGACTACGTGCATAAGAGGATCCCGCTAAGGAGCTGCTGTTAGTTTTGCTGACTGATTAGTGGTGGAGTCTACGTGGCCAACCCAGTGTGCCACCCACATCTACCTACTTGGGTCATTCACGGGTTTTTTCTCCAGGTGCTAAAAGGTTTGTCAGAGTGCCTAAAGACTTGGAATGCTTCAAGGGCTTGCCTGTGTATGTGAGCTATGATAAGGATAATATTGAAGCTCTTCTAAGAGCTCGATCCTTGGGCATATAGAGGAAGAGGCACAAGTCTACAGTGGTGCCACATCCATATTGCATTCTGCTTGTTGTTGATCGTTATGGACTTGGTTAACTCCCACGTGGTCACTTGGGAATTGTTGAAGCCTCCGTGAACATTCTGACCTGCACTAGGATGGTGCTACCTGGATGAAGAAGGACACCATGCTACTTCACAGTACCTAGAAGAAGTCAGAATAACTTCATCGACTGGGATGTTTATCTCCAATTGAAGGGCACATTTATTGATAACCATGTCGAGATATTTTTTATCATCTTCTTCTGCTCACACCAGAGATCTATGGCTATTTGAGCCACTAAACTCTACCAACTATCATGCATGGAAACCGAAAATGCAGAAACTCTTGCAATCTCATGGCTTATGGCGAGTATTTGATGATACCGTTCCTGCATTCACCACGGAGAAGGATAAATATTTGTATGCATACAAACAAGACGAAGCTCTTAGATTGATCGCTTTGAATGTAGTGGATAATCTCTAGTTCCACATTTCCTCAACAACAGCTCTGAAAGAGGTATGGGAAAAATTTGAAACATTGTTTGGCAAGATAAATGAGTTTAAATTAATTCAGCTAGATCACAAGCTAAACTCTTTGTCACCTTCAAATTTTCCTTCCATAGAAGAATTTCTGTCAAAATTTAAAGAGATTCACAGTCAGTTGAAAGCTGGTGGTAAGACTAAAAAGGATGACGAATGCATCTATACGATCTTAACTAAACTAAAAGGTCCCTTTTCTGTATTTACGTCAACTTTCTTTTCTACTATGGATGCACTAGGCACTCAGTTTAAAATGCCTTCATTTGAACAATTTTGTGAACGTCTCTCATGAGAACAAGAAAAATTAATCTCTCTAGATGCTATGCCTACCTCGAATCATGCTCTTGTGGCCAATTCTCCTAAGAAAAATTGGAAAAACAAACCAAAGCAAAGTTATGATAAGCCTATGTCTTCTCACAATGTGGTTTCTAACCCTTCATTTCCTTCTGTTTATAAACCACAACATAATGGAAAATCAAAGAAACCATTTCAAATGGGTGTGTTTGAACCTTGTGCCTTTTGTGGGGGGGAAAAATCATCCTGAATCCAATGTTTTAAAAAAATTGGAAGCATTAGAAAAGGCTTTAAAACAACACAAGATCACAGTTCCATCACCTTCATCTACTTCAAATGTTGGCAAGGGTAAGGCTCTTTCTGCTAGAGCTTCTTCTCCTTTGCAAGATAGGTGGATTCTTGACTCAAGGGCTTCTCATCATATTACACATTGTCAGGGATTTGTTGACTTCTATTTCTTCTTGCAGCACTTCACAGATTTCGGTGGGAAATTCTGCTTCTATAGATGTATTGGGTTTTGGTACTGTAAATATGCCAAATGGGCATCTAAATGATGTTCTTTATGTTCCCCATATGTCTAACAATTTTCTTTCCATATATCAAATCTGTAATTTTGGTGATGGTAGAACTATTGAATTCTCACCAGATAGGGTTGTAATTAGGGAACTTCATGATCATGATGATATTGTAGCTACATGATCTGTGGATCCATGTTCACGTTTGTATGTATTTGAGAGTTTTGATAACTCTGCAGGATCTTCACTAATTGCTCATGATAATTCTTTGAGAAAATTATGGCATGAGAGGTTTGGTCACCTCAATTACAGATATCTACAGCAACTCTCTTTATAGAATATGGTCACAGGACTTCTGAAGGTAAAATCACATGATGGTGTCTACCCCGGTTGTATGTTGGGTAAGAAACACTTGGATCCTTTTCCAAAAGGACAAGCAAAAAGAGCTAAGGCTTGTCTTGAATTGGTACATAGTGATCTTACTTCTTTTCCTCATAGGTCATTTTCTGGTGCTAAGTATGTACTCACATTCATAGATGATTTTACTAGGAAAACTTGGGTGTACTTTCTCAAATTTAAAGTGATGTCCTAGAGCATTTCAAAGTTTTTAAAGCTATTGTAGAAAAACAATATGGACATTGTATTAAAATACTCCACACAGACAATGGGGGGAATATGAAAGTAATGAATTTACTGCTTTTTGTGATAATCATGGAATTGTGCACCAGTATATTGTTCCTTACACCCCTCAGCAAAATGGAGTTGCCAAAAAATGAACAGAACACTCAAGGAAATGGAAAATTGCATGGTCCAGTCCAAGAACATGGCACCTCAGTTCTGGGTGGAAGCTGTTAACTGTGCAAACTACATTCAAAACATAATGCCACATAAAGCAGTGTAAGGGGTTACTCCTGAGGAGGCATGGTCGGGTGATAAACCTGACGTATCAAAATTTTGGGTTTTTCGGATGCAAGGCTTGGGCCTTTGTCCCTGATGACACTTAGAAAACCATGGAGAAGAAAAGAAAAGAACTTATTTTTGTTGGTCATTGTGAGCATGTGAAGGCATATCACCTTTTCTATCCCGCTACCAAAGATGTTGTGTTTTGGCGGGATGTTCAAGTTGATGAGACCAAGGCTCCTTTGGATCATACAGTTCTTCCTTCTCCATTATTGTCTCCTGCTCCTGCCACTAATGATGTTTTTGATGGGCCACCTGATATTGCTTACTCCTGCTCCTACTCCTACTTGCTCCTACTCTTGCTCCTTCTCCGAAATGGTTGAGATCTACATTGGTTGCAGCAGGTGATCTGCGAGTGATTCATGAGATCTACAATGCACTAGAGCTGAGACTTCTAGTGTTTTCAATCATCATCCCTATTCTGGTATGGCTCTTATGAGCCAAGCTATTTCTAATGATCTTGTTCTTTTTTCACATGCATCTGGACAACCAGAATGGGATTCAGTAATGCAGGATGAATATTCTTCGCTTGTGAAGAATAATACTTGGGAGTTAGTTCCTCTTCCTAAGGGAAGAAAGATTGTAAGATGTAAATGGGTCTATAAGACCAAATATGCAGTTGATGGATCAATAGAAAAATACAAGGCACGTCTTGTCGCCAAGGGGTATTCTCAAGTTGAAGGAGTAGATTACTCTGAAACTTTTTCTTCTGTCACAAAGATGGATTTTGTTCACCTTGTTCTCTCTCTTTTTGCTTCTCATCAATGGTCAGTACATCAGATGGACGTGAAGAGTGTTTTTTTACATGGTGATCTCCATGAGGATATTTATATGGAGCAACCTCAGGGGTTCGTGCATGACTCTTCACTGGTTTGTAGACTTCGACATTCACTCTATTGGTCTCAAACAAGCCCCTCGGGCTTGGTATGAGAGGATGGATGCTTTCTTATTGTCTATTGGCTTTCATCGTTGTAAGACTGATCATATAGTTTATGTCTTGAAGAATGATGATGAATTTCTGCTATTGGTATTGTATGTTGATGATCTCCTCATTACTAGTAGTTCAAATTCTCTAACACAGGACATTAAACGAAAATTGAAAGTAGAATTTGATATGAAAGATATGGGATTGTTGCACTACTTTCTTGGCCTACAGGTTCACCAGTCTACTGAGGGCATCTCTATTTGTCAGAAGAAGTATGCTACAGATCTACTTCAGAGATTTCATATGGCTGATTGCAAGCCATCTCCCACACCTTACCAATCAGGTATTGAATTGATTACTGCATGTAAGTCTAACTTAGTAGATGCCACTTTGTATAGACAGTTGGTTGGGAGACTTTTGTATCTCACTCATACTTGTCCAGATATCACCTTTGTTGTTAATCTTGTCTCTTATTTTTCACATGACCCTCATGAGAGTCATTGGGAAGCAGCCAAGGGGATCTTGAGATATCTTCGAGGGACTTTGAGTTTTGGTATTCATTACACACCTCAGACTGTTCCTGGTATTGAGGGCTTTACAGATTCTGATTGGGGTGGATGTCGCGATACTCACAAATCCACATCTGGCTTCTTTTTTCATCTTGGTTTTGGTCCAGTTGCTTGGTCTTGTAAAAATTAGAATACCATGCATTATCATCCACTGAGGCCAAGTATCGAGGTGATGTGACAACAGGGCAGGAGGTTCTTTGGTTTCATTAGATTCTTGGTGAGTTTTGTTTTTCACAGGAGTCTCCTTCCATTATTTGGTGTGATAACCAAAGTGCTATTCACATTGCATGTAATCCTGTTGAGCATCAGAGCACGAAGCATATAGAGATCCACATGCACTTCATTCAACAGCTAATTCAGGATGGGGTCATTCAGATGGAGTTTGTTCCTACAGATGATCAGCTCGCAGATATCTTCACTAAGCCCTTGGCTTCACCTCCCTATCTTGAATTGCAAGACAAACTTGGGGTGAAGGAATTTTTCCTTGGGGGGAGCTTGTATAGTCCTTCCTTCCTTCTTTTCTAGTATTGTATCAGGGTACCTTATCAGGCCTACTAGCCGGAACCCTTTCCTTTTTTTTCTCCTAGCATTAGCATTTGCTTATGGGAGGGTGTTGGTGTAAATATATTAATTACACTGAATAAGCTCATTAGAGCAAATTGTTATATTTATTTTTAATTAGGAGAGATTGTTCTAACTTTTGGAGCTTGTTGAGATTCTCTCCACTCCTTGTATGGAATTAGTTATCTCCTATTTTAGCTTGACATTCCTATTATTTAGGAATGTAAAACTACCTATTATTCCTATTTAATTGTTTCTCCTGGATGGTGAGAATATCAGATATTAAACTATTTTCTCTGTTCCTAATTATTGTGTTCTTGATTATTTTTCTCCTCTGAATCATTTTTCTGTGCTCACTCTTCCTGTACTAGATCTCGTTGCTTGATTTTTCATACATGGATATGTAGTATATATATTAATGAAATATTAAAAAGTGGAGGCATAGTATGTGGTCTAAGGTATGTATTTAATTAATAAAATTAATTGATTAATAGAGATAAATGGTGTTTCTTGTGGGGTGTCATGTGTTTAATTATTGATTTTTATAAAAATGAGGGAGTGTATATTTATTGTGTCTACATTTGAATTTTTTATCTAGCAGTTTTAACAATAAAGTGTTAGACAAAAAAAATTAAGAGTTGATTTATAAGGGTGGTCTAATTGTGACGCAATACAGGGAACACCTGTGTTTCTATATGATGTGTTTCGTAAGAGTTTCCCCAATCCAGGGAATACAAAAACAAGATGTGCTACCGAGGAATCAAATGATAGGGTAACCAAGGGGTTCAAAACCTATAGATGTATGATTCATGAAGGCAGAGTGAATAAATGGGGAAGGTCAAATGATGTGGGCCAAAGGGCACACATCCCATAGATGAATGATAAATTCCAATGTTGATTTCATTTGTTTGATTTAATGTTTCAAGGACTAGGGTCTATTAAAAGTGAGACACACTTGTGAAAAGTGATGATTGACATGTTTTAGGGAAAAAGAGGGAATAATGGCTAAAACAGGGGCCAATCACTAGCTATTGCAGTGAATCACCGATAATTAAGGCAATCACAGTAATTACCCCAAGGTGAAAATTTTGGCTATAACTAGCCAATGGCAGGGTCATTTAGCTCATTATTACCACAGTGAAAATGGATTGTGAGAGCAATTGTGGTGAAAAAAACATGTTTTAGGGTGAACGAGTGAAGATTTGGAAAAAAATGACATCTTCTGGCAGACATCAAAAGCCCGTAATGGTTGAGGTAGGCAACTTTAACGTATTTTGTTAATTTTTGTATTTTTTAGATTTTTTCACCATTTTGGGGAGGTATGGATACCATAGTTTAAAATTTTAAGAATCACCAATGATTCATGCGATCACCAACAATTGAAGTGAATCAGCCATGATTCACCTGTAATGTGGACAATTTGCATTTTTTATTATTGACATGATTTTAAAGAAATGTTTCTAGGTTTATATTATGTTTTTGGATCTAGTCTAATCATTGGTGTATGTAATTATATTTGGTTTTGATATTGATTATATAATGTTGATGTTTAAGTAATTTTGTATAGTTACTTTTGTTTACAAATGAAGAATTCTTACTTTGGACAATGATGTGCTATCACAACTTTTTGATATTTTAGATGTTGTTGGTATTTTAGGTGATGATGTTGATGTTGATGTAAAGAAATTTTTGATATATTACGACAATGATACTAATATTTGTTTGTGTGTTTTTGTGTTTAGAGGTGGATGCTAAGTTGATTATCCATGATTGTATACCACTGATCTTGGATGTAGTGAGGGCTAACATGACAGATGATTATTGGGAGCATGTTGAGGACGTTGGTTTTGGTTCCATGAGACATTATTGACGGTTACACAAATGTTGGAGTTTGATATCGGCTTTATTAGAGTGGTGGAATCATTCCACATGTATTTTTTGGTTTCCTACTGGGGAGATCATGATTATTTTAGAGGATGTACATTGTATCATGAGACTCCCTATCCATGGAGAGGGTTTATATATTACTACTGAGGAGGAAAGGGCCCATGTGATGACTAGATTATACGGGGAGAATGCCAAGGATGTTAGATATGAGTCAGGGGCCTTCGCTTATAGAAAACTATATTCATTTGATATAGAGGTTCGTACTTGGATGACCATGCTGATGATGGCCATCATTTTTTATGCTTTGCCAGATTCTGGAGGCGGCCGATTTCCATGGGTGATGATAGGGGTTGTGATCGAGATGATGGAGCATCGTACTATTTTTGAGTGGGGTCCAACCCTAATTTTGTAGAAATTTAGAGATTTGTGGGCCTAGAAGGCCCATAAGTGGTATGGTATTAATATTAGGTTCTTACTATAAGCTTGGGCCTTTAAGAACATTGTCGTTGCTTGACTAGAGGTATTTCCATGGGGGATTGGTAATGGGCATCATGGATTTATGAGATGGAGGGAGGATGTAGGTCGTGGGTTGAAGAGGAGGAGGAAAGGGTATTATAAAGATTCATTATGTGGATTGTATGTGGGGATGTGATTTTGAGGCCTTACCTATATTTCCATGTTTGTCTTGAGTACTCACATGAGTTGATGGGTTCAAAGCAAGCTAGTTGGCTACAGAATCCCCGACTAGGTGAGCATGAGGTACTTCATTTTGATTGTGTCAGGAGATAGTTTGTATTAGTGTAGGGAGTTCCCGAGGATCCTTTACAATACAGGTGAGAGGATGGAGATATGGATACTATGAGGGTAGTGGTGACAGAGCCCAAGATTATCATAGATCAGCATGGGTCCATGGGTCCTGTTATTTAAATTTTTGTGGCTAAGAGAAACCAATTTCAAGCCAAATCTTCATCGAGGGAGAGGGGACTTAACCAAATTATAAAAGAGAACCGAACGGCTCGTAGATGCTGCCAAGTGTCACATAGGTGCATCTTTAGAAGTCAAAGGGGGGATAAAGTATCAAACTCTTGCGGAGATGACATGTGAATTCAAAAAAGGGTCCCGCCTAGGGAATGATTTTCACATTTATACCGTGAGTCCTTTACTCACCAAAAGGAGTAAAGTAGCAAGCCCGTGGACGGTGCTAAGTGTCCACCTAGCGCATCCCCAAGAACCATAAAGAAAAGTAGAGTCATAAGGATGTGTGGGCCTTACACGTGGATCTTGCAACAAATGGACTCCATCTTCAAGGCAGGCCATAAAAGATGACAAACCATCTAACACGTATAAGTGATTTTTGGTCTGATCTGTAAGATTTAATGCTCAAGGAATTTTTAAAAGATCAGAGGAAAAGGGTCATTTCATTACAAAATACGTTTCATTTGAAACAAACGGTCATGAACCAATGCATAAAGGGTCAAAATATCTGGTCATGTAATAAATAGCCAAAAGATTTTCTCTCAAAAGTCGAGTCCATCTAAAGGGAGTTGGTTGTAGGATAATTAAGATACATTAAATAGGCATGGCTCTCAATTTTCCGAGGAGGCAAAATTGTGAGAAGGATTTTAGGAAATCTACTTCTATCACTTCATATCATGTATCATGATTAAGGCGTAGTTGGAAAGGAGCTAGAAAGTTCTTTCTTACCTCCTCCTCACCCTATAAATTGTAATCCAAGTTCAAAGAAAAATATACTTTAGAAGGATATCATTTTTAGATAGATAGAGGGAGGGAGACTTTTAGTTAGGTACCAAGAGTTTTAATCTTTTCCTCTCTATCGTCAAGCTTCTCTTTTGTTAGAAAAAGGAGATCTTGAAACTCTAGCCTTCTTCCTGGGCTTTGTAATGAAAATATTTCCTCTCTTCTATATGTAATATTGTAAACAACCATTGGAGTAATATATATGTTTTGTGGTGTTTCCAGTTCATTATTCACATATCTTTATTGTCTATAATTGCCTTTATTTTCATTTAGAAATTTTGCACTTGTGGATGTTGTTGAAATCTTTGGTGTTGTGCTTAAGTAGTTTGAGATGATTGCATATTCGATTGGCTTCCTAGTGTACTCTTTTCGGTGCATCGCATTAGTTTGTTTTATGCTTTTTCTTTCCATTTTTTTGACCCCTATCTCATCCCACAGAGAAGAGCCAGCTTCTTTAAAATATGGAGGTATCCTTAGGACACGCATCCCACCAACCTAAGGATTCCCATGACTCTAACAAAAGTGTACACCAAGGATTTCCATCAACAAATCCCAATGATGAGGGTGTGATTGTTCCTATTGATGATGTAAGGGTTACCCCTAAGTATATAGCACGGGGACACAAGCATTAAGGGGTTTTGAAAGGACTTGGGTTACACAGATAGAAGTACAGAGGGTCAGACGAGTATGTTCTTGAGTGGAGGGAGGAGTACCAACACATGAGGTAGTAGAGGGTGTTGAGGATGACATTAAGGAGGAGGGTGATGATGATTTGGCTGTAACTATTGCAGTACTAATGGATGAGAAGGTTGTAGTGGAGGGGGAGAGAGAGATGATCTTCTAGAAGTTCAGGACACATTTATTGTTGAGCGAGATGGTTTGATTTCTTAGCATGATGGACTCAGAGTAGAGTTATCTCAGGCCATTACAGATAGAGACTGGTATAAGGGAAAGAGAGATGGGATGAAGAAGGCCTTAGGGATTATCAGGCCTTCTATTTCTAGTGCAGAGTTGGTAGAGATGGCACAGGTGAGTAGATAGAGAGCTCAAGCTAGAAATCAGGTTAGTGGATAGAGGCCACATGTGGGGTATGGGATGGTTTCTAGATCTCATTATGAGGCATTATGAGAAGATAATGACTATTATGTTTATATGATTATGCATGATTATCCTAAAACTAATTTGTATGCTGATCACTTGGCCGCCAAGGCAAAAGACCCTAGTACTAGTTCTGTGAGTGTGGGTCACCCACCTCAGAGACCAGAGTGAGTAGGTGATATTGAGGGAGGGGCTGGAGGAGATGGTAGTGTTTATTGGTGGTGCGAGAGTAGTTGGAGGTTGAGATTCTCAAGGAGGAGAGGGAATTACAACCCCTCCTAGTCAGTCCCTCAGAGGTTTCAATTTTACCAGCTGATGACATGTTTGATATATTTTTTATACGGCTCATTGAAGTCCTTTTTTGTATGACATTGATATGATGATTTTTATGACTTATGTTGTTTGAATTTCATGTGTATATTTTTAATTTTAAAATATATTAGTGTTTGATGGATTTTGATGAATGCATTAGTTGTGATATTATGGTTTATGAATATGGTTGATAAAATGTTGAATCATTTAATTAATTAAATGATGTTAAAATATGATCTGAAATGAACCAAATAAAATTAAATGATTTCCCCATGATGGATTTGACACATACGCGATGGGTTTTTGAAATCTTGAATACACTTGCACTAGCAGCCTTAATAAAAGTTAAATGATATTATCAATGGATAGTTACACAAATCTTAATAAAATGTGGGATTAATTACATGTTTCTTTTTAGGACATGGAATGGGTTTGAACATGTGTAGGTCAAGATAGGAATAAGTTTATCCTTTTCCATAGGCTCATAGAGAAATGCCCCAGCTTTTCATCTTGGATTTTAAATAAAATTGATCAATGTGGGAAGCTTGATATGAGGGGAAAGCTTATCAATGTGGGAAGCTTTCCAGGATAATTTTGATATTGATGTATTTTTTTTTAATGTTGATCAATGTGGGAAGCCTTTTTATGGGTATACATCCTTCGAGGGTATGGTCTACAATTTTGAATGGTAGTTGTCCTTCGAGGGATCAGTCTACTTTTTACTTTTGATTTTTATATATAGCCTTCCTTCAAGGTATCAGTTTATTATTTTGAAGGATATTTGTCCTTCAAGAGATCAATTTAGCATTTTTTTTGGATTTTGAGAAATGCATCCAAATGATTTCAATATGTATATTTTTGCTGATGGCAAATCCCTAATAGACCATTTGAAGGAGGGGAGAAGATATATATGATCTACACATTCATGTCATACCTTTTTCATGATATGTGAGTGTAATGATTAAAGGGGTTCCCGTAAGAGAGTAACTTTTCTAAAGTGAAAGATGCGACGAATAAATCCGTGGTATTCATATTTAAGGTATATCTAAGGTAATGCCAAATAACCGCATGCTTTCAAATCATTACTATGACAAGATGGATGATATGATGGAGTGAAAATATTTTAAATGTAACTATTGTCATGAAAATTAATCATTTAATAATAAAATGGATGTAAGTGCTGGCATTCAGTGGTTCCTTTTCAGGTTTACCATTAAGGGAAATGAGACAATACACTCCTGTCCCATACTTGTGAGTGATGACGTATGGACCAATCCTATAAGGGAAAAAAATTTCCATGTTTACTTCATTATAATTGAGTGACATTTTTATTTTCTTTAAGCATAAGATCACCAATTTTAAAGTCACATTCTTTGATATGTTTTTTTATATGCACGTTTAATGCATTTTTTATAAATTTGATGATGTTCAAGGGCCATTAGATACTTTTTATCTCACAATTCAAGTTGTGATAGATGGTCTTGTCAATATTCTTCATCGAGGATAAAGTCCTTAAGTGATACATGGAGTGATGGAATTTAAATTTCAAGAGGTAAGACAACTTCAGAACCATATATGCGGGAATAGGGTGTAGCTCCCGTAGCATTATGGATGCTAGTTCAATAAGACTAGAGAGTAAATAGGATTTGGATATGTCAATTCCTTCCTACATCATTTACTTTTTTCATAAGGATTTTATTAAGTTTTTTATTTGAGGCTTCAGCCTTTCCATTTTCTTGGGGATAATATGGTGATTAAAACCTAAGTTTTATGTTGAAGGTATCACAGAGCATTTTAACTTCTTTATTTTTAAAATATTTTCCATTATATGTGATACGTTTGTATGGGATGTCAAAACGACATATAATGTATTGATATATGAAATTTATAATAGGTCCTGACTTAGTGGATATTAAAGGGATAGATTCAACCCATTTAGTGAAGTAATCAGTAGTTGTGATAATAGAATGATGTTATTGAGATGATTTAGGGTTAATAGAACCAATGAGGTTTAACCCACAATGAGAGAAAGTTCATAGGTCCTAAGCAAGTTGTAATGCTTGATTGGGGAAATTGATGAGATCTGATTGAGGTTGGCATTTAATACATTTATTAATATATTTACAAAAATCCTTGGTGATAGTAGGCTAGTAGTATCCTAACCATATGACACATTTAGCGATGTAATTTACACTGAAATGTCCTCCACAAACTCCATCATGGACTTCTTCAATTACTTTAGCTGAATTATGTGGTTTAAGGAACCTTAATAGGATACCATCAAAACTATGTTTGTAAAGGATACCACTTATAATGAAAAAGTGAGTGGCGCATTGAAGAAATGATCATTTAGTATTACATGATAATTCAAACAAAATTTTTGATTCGGTATGATAATCATATATCTGAGTATACCAAAAATCAATTGGATTATCGTCAATGATGTTGATAAGAGGAAGTTCATTTTGATGTGAAGGGTGATCCAATCGTTGAATGATGATATATATTTTAGTGTTTTCTTTTGACTCTTCTGTTTATAATGGGATGAGGGCTCCTAAAGAGGAAATTATGTCTGTAAACATATTAGAGGATCGTGGGATGGTTTGGATAGTGTAGTGATCAAAAGCACTGAGGAGAAAGTCAACATTGGCTTTATATTTTGTAAGATTTCATTTTTACACTAATATTCTCCTTTTACTTGACTGATAACAAGTTTTGAATCTCCATAGGTGTTTAAAATGTGAACACCTAAGAGAATAGCAATCATGAGACCCGTGATTAAAGCCTCATATTCTTCCATATTATTAGTGTATTCAAAGTTAAGTTTGAATGATAATTGAATAGGAATGCCCCAAGGAGTTATGATAACAACACCAGTTCCTCCCCCTTCCTAGAATTTAGAACCATCAAAGAAGAGAGTCATTTTGATAGGGATGAATTCATATTCATCGACATTGCTAATAGTTTCATCTGGAAAGTATTCATGAGGAAGTTAATTTTCATGTAAGGGAGCATCAGGGAGCTGGTCTGCAATGGCCTTGCCCTTAATATATTTTGAATTCAATGTCAAACTTAGTCATAAGAATAAGCCATCGGGTGATACGATCGCTATGATATGGTTTAGAGTGTATAGTTTTGAGGAGATTGAAGCTAGTGACAACATACATTTTTTTATTAAGAAGATAATGATGCAAATTGGAAGTGATAGATTATAAAGCACAACATAGCTTTTCAACTTCAGTGTAACAAGTTTCATATTCATGGAGTGTGTGGCTGATATAATATACAACATGTTCTCGACCCTGATTATCACGTTGAGTGAGCATGGCTCTAAGGGAATGTTCTAAAGTAGATATATATATAGGTAAAATGGCTCCCCTTCATGAGGTAGTGTAAGCATAGGTGGTGATAGAATATATTGTTTATTCTCGTCAAAGGATTTCTAACAATTAGAATTCACTGAAAATCAACATCTTTATGGAGAAGATGATGAAATGGTTGACAATGGTAAAAAATTTGTGATATAAAACATTGGATGGACTACAACTTACCTAGAATACTACATAATTATGTAAGATTAGATGGTGGAGGCATTTCAATGATGGCCTTAACCTTTTTTGGGTCAACTTCAATACCTTGGATAGAAATTATGAATCCTAAAAATTTTCCAGTGAGAACACTGAAAACACATTTTGCAGGATTAAGATGAAGAAAATATTTAATGAGAGGAGTGAAGATGGATTCAAGAATGGTAAGATGATATTTACGTTTTTTAGACTTTGCTAAAATGTCATCAACATAGTCTTCGACAGTTTTGTGAATAAGGTCATGAAAAATGTAATTCAGGGCATGTTGATAAGTAGCTCTTACATTTTAAAGGCCAAATGACATTACATGGTAGGAGAATGTTCCCCAAGGCATAATAAAAGAGGTTTTATGTTGGTCATTGGTGGTAATAATAATTTGATTATAACCAGAAAAACCATCCATAAGGGAAAGCATTTCATGACCGGTTGTTAGTTTAATGAGTTGATCTATGTTTGGAAGAGGGAAATCATCTTTAGGACAAGCAAGATTGAGATCCCTAAAGTCTTTGTAGATGCATAACTTTCCTGAGGATTTGGTTATAGGAATGATGTTAGAGATCCATTGTGGATAATCCATGGGTATGATAAAATTAGTAGATAACAAACATTATAACTCTTCTTTGACAAGGAGAGCTATGGGTGTATGCATTTTACAGAGTTTTTATTTAAAGGGCTTAGTGTTTGGATATATGACAATATTATGTAAAACAATATTGGGGTCAATTCTGGGCATATTGTTATATGACCAAGAAAAATATTGGTAATCTTTTGATAAAAATGCGGTGAAGTTACCCAACTCCTGTGATTTAGTGATTGACTAACTTTAACTATGTGAAGATACTGAGGGGTTCCTAAGTTTATGTCGATGGTGGATTCGTTAAGGAGATTTGGTGTATCAAGTGGTAGGGATTCTTGGAATAATTTATCTTTGGCTCCCATATGAGAAAGGATGTCATGGTTATCATTGCATTGAAGGATATCTATGGTAGGTAAATCTTCTTCACTCATTTCTGGACGAATAAGAGGATTTTTTTCATGATATGGTTGGATTGATATGTAAGCAGTCCTAAAGATATGGTATTGACTAAAAAATATTAGGTGGGGTGAATACAAAGTTATCTACATACATGGGATATTCAAGGGCCACAACGATGGGTCTAATTTAGTAATGAGCATAGATGTGGAAGGTTTTGATTTAGTGGCGTCAAATGTTTCGAAGTTGGGTTTCTTATAACCTAAACCATATTTTTCATAAGTTTTGAGGGAAATTTTTATAACCACATCATTTATTCCCTATTCATAATGGCCCAGACCAAAAAATATCCATGTGAAATAGTGAAGATACATGCGAGTGAAATTTGGATTATCTAAAGATTTGAAATCTGATGTAAAAGGCATGGCATGATGTTGATCAATAATATGGGATGAAGGATAGTCAAGTCCCCCATAACAAATATTTGTTTTGAGATAAGCGAGACCGTAAGAGATAATATCTCCTACATTAGGTTCATACATGGGTTTTTTTCAGGGCAACCATAAGTCTCAGGTGAAGGAATGTGATTAAGCACGATGAGACAATATTCCCCCAATGTCAGGCATTGTATGACATCACTGAGGGTGGAATCATCTGGTAGTTTAGAGGAAGGTATGGATGTGCTAGTAAATGCTTCATTATATGATTCAAATGTGGACCTAGGAACAAGTACGTTATTGGACAATACATCATGTAGTAGTCAGTGAAAGGAATTGGATTTGCAATAATGGTGAATGTTTGGCCCTTGTGTTCATATTTAAGGCAGTGATGGAGAGTTGAAGGAACACAATGCATGGTGCATATCCATGGGTGAACTAGTAACATATTATATTTAAATTTTCCTTCTATGATGTAGAATACTTCTATTAATGTTTTGACACTGACTTTAAGTGGTAAGATAATGGTGCCTAATGTAGGTGAGATAGTTTCATTGAAGGATCATACTAAGACTAGAGTTTGACCAATAATAATGTTAGGTAGCTTAAGTTGATAAAAAGTGAGGGAGGCTACAATATTAATAATGGAACCACTATCATTCATTACCCTTTTGATATGAACTTCATTAATTTGAGCATTGATGAAAAGTGGTAAGTCATGATCTTCTGGTTTAAGAGAGGGTATTTTGAATGGTTCAAATTATAAGGTGGTAGATTCTTTGAGGGCTCGTATAAAGTTTATAATGGAAAAAGGATAATTTGAAGGTATTTTTAATGATCAAATGGCTTGAATCATGGATTGTTTATGAAGAGGTGATGTTTGTATCAGTTCATATAATGACATTTTAATGGGAGCTTGGTGTAATTTTTTAATAATAACCTTTTGCATCGCGGTGGATGGTGAAGGTGGTGCGACAAGGATGGAAACCTTGGTTCTAGGTGAAATTGTTTGACTAGATGTTTTAGGGATGGATATTTTGGGTTTATCTAATTGAGGATCGATTTCTGGGGGCAAAGGTATAGCTACAAAATTTTTACCCTTTTTAGGTTCAAATGGGTCTGTGTTGTAATTCTATGAATGAGTAGTGATATGTATGGAATTGACCTGATGAGAAGGAGTTTTAGACATGGGTTCCTTTTATTTAGGAAAAGGTGATGATGATGTTGATGTTGATGTTGCATGTGATTCAGAAGGAAGGGAAAACAGATCTTCAAGATTTTGTATAATCAGGTGGAAGGCTTTACACTTCTCAATGAAATGACCTCGTGTTCTATGATAATCACACAAGATGCTGTAATCATACCAAGTTGGTTTCCATCCTCACGGATCTAATAATTTTTTTGGTGGTAATGTTATGAGTTATTTTTGGAGGAGGTCATCTAAATGGTTGCATAACTCCCCTTATGTGTTGATGTGGATGGGGATGAAGTTTTAAGTATTTTATTTTCTAGTGGTAATAAGACATTGATTACAGATCTTTGAATTGTTTGTTATTGATGAGTCCTAGATAGTACAATAAATAAGGGACGAGGACCTAGTGGGGAAGATTGATAAGGAGTTATTGGATATAGAATGGTATAATGATTACTAGGAGTTGAAATGACCCTTCTAGTAGGAGGTGGAAGAAAAGGCTGAGGACCACAGAATCGATATAGTTTGGGAAAATTTTAAGAAAGAATTTTAAAAACTTGGACAATACCTTGTTTGTGATGTCCTTTAGTGGTTTTGGATGAGATACGTATGAATGTAGAGGTAGTTGTTAATGAAGGAAGGGGGTTTGAATAATGCAATTGATGAGATCCAAATGACTTGTGGATTTTATAGTTTCGGGATTGGTTGATGTAGATATAATTGATTTTGTAGATGAAGGATGAATGTGGCTTTTAATTTCATTAGGTAGAGGTGTTTGTGTCATAAACATTTCGAAAGGTATCATAGTTATATTTGTAAATGAAGGTGTAGTCATAGATGTAACTATGCTATAGGATATGATTGATAGAGAGATAAATTCGTTAATAACCAGTGATGTGGATGGAAGTATAGTTTCGGTAATGTTGATAGTAGATGGGGATTTGGTAGATAAAAATTTAGTTTTAATGGGTATTGTTGTTGGCTATGTGGATGTGGATGTTTGTTTGGTAGGTATGATTGTTGGTTAAGTAGATGTGGATATTGATTCAGTAGATGTGGATGTTGATTCAGTAGATGTTGATATTGGTTTGGGAATGGGTAACATTTTAGTAATGGTGTTAATGGTGTGGTGAGAATGAACAATATTTGTTTTTGGTTGATCAGTGGATGGGGGATGATTTGGAAAGGGATGTGTGAATATGTCAAGGTTTTGATTTGGGGTGCATTTGGATTATCCAAGTGAAGTTCACCCTTATCAATCAAGTCTTGAAGAACATTGTGAAACTTACGACACCTTTCAATGTCATGTCCTTTAACCCTATGGTATTTACAATAGTCATTATCTCGATACCAAGAGGGATTAGATACAGATGTATCAATGGTTGAATAGGTGGGAGAGTTATCATATTTATAGCAAGTAATTTATCAAATACCACACTATAAGTTTCTCCTACTAGTGTGTAATTACACTGTGGATGAGAACATTTGGTAGTGGTATTTTCCTTAAGATCGTATTTGACTACTATGGCATTAGAAACTGATTTGGATTTTTCAGGACTAGAGGATGAATTATATGGAAACTCAGTTCATGGTTTCTTAGGACGAAGCTTAACATGGTCATCTTCTAGAGCTTGAAGTTCCAACTTACGGGCCATGGTAAAAGCTTCTTCAAAGGTCTAGAATGATTGAATTTGTAATGTTGATGAAATATGTTTAGCGCATAATTTATAGAAAACTTCAATCAACTCATCTTGTGGTAATGAAAAATATAATTGATTGATTATACCCCTCCAGCGGGCAACAAAATCTGCAATGGATTCATCCTCAAACTTTGTAATATCATAAAGGTCATTGATAATGACTTTGCGGGCTATGTTTATAGAAAAGTGTTCTAAGAACAATTGTGTGAGTTGTGTGAAGGAGAAGAGGGAATATTGTGGAATGCTATTGTACCAGTCTAAGGCAGGACCAGTGAGGGACATGGGAAAAGTCCTCAACATGAGGTCTTGATCATGGGCTATTAGATAACATGTGTGGTGAAAATCATGAATATGTTGTTGAGGATCTTCCTTACTAAAGAATTTAATAAATTTTGGAAGTTCCTAATGAGGTGGATATTATTTGTATAGGACTGAGGGATGAATAGGATCCTTGTAGATTTGATCATAGGAGAGTACATTTTTAGGTGTAGATGAGGTAGCTTCCACACTGGATATATGACTCATGAGGACTTGAAGGGGGTCAGTTTGTACCGATTGTTGTGAGGATGAGCCAGTTTGAAATAAAAATTTGCTAGGTTGTAAGTACATCTGGTACTATTGGGGGATGTCCTATTGGTAAAGAATTTTTTGTTGAGGAACATTTTGTTGATAATGAATGTTTTGTTGTGGGATATTATAAGTGAGTGGATTTTTTTTTGAAGTGGAACATTATACTGAGGAATTTTTTGCTGAGGAACATACTGTTGAGAATGAATTCATTGTTGTGAAGGGATGTTTGGTAGTGGAACACTTTGCTAATGAATGTTATAAGTAAGTGGATTGTTTTGTAGTGGGATGTTTTTTTGAGGGATGTATTTTTGGGATGGAATATTTTGTTGTGGAATATTTTTCTAAGATTTTTTTTGTTGAGGAATATACTATTGAGAAGGAATACTCTGTTGTAAAGGGATAGTATGTTGAGGGATGTATTGTTGTGATGGAATATTATAAGTAGGGATGTTTTGTTGTGGTATATTTTTTTGGGACGGCATACCATAAATTGGTTAAGACACTAATGGTTGTGATGGTTGAATATATTGATAAGGATTTGGAATGGAAGTGGCAGTAAAAGGTTTTGAATGAGGTGGTTGTGACTGAAAGGGTATAGCGGAGGCCACAGAAGATGGTGCCTGTTGTGGAATGATTTGGGTAGGAACACATTGTGGTATGGAGATTAATGGTTTTGATTTTTACAGTATGTATTGTGAAACAGGGTGGGTAGTGGTGATAGCACTAGTATTGATTAAGGGACTAGAGGTCAGAATAAACATATTGATATTCTCAACACTACTAAATGATCGAGATACAAAAGTAGAAGAAGAAATAGAAGTCATTGAAGGTGTTTGGGTAACCAAGGATACTAGAGCAGTAGATGATGAATCACTAGTATTGTTTTGTGGAGGTGTTGAACCAATAGGAGGTTCAGGCGATGATGTATGTTGTTGGGTGGTATTTTCTTAAGATGAAACCATATGAAGACTAAAAATAGGAATGGAAGACGAAACTTCTAACATTTCAGGTTGACTCAAAGGTGGCTATGAATGTATTTTTTGAATGACTGGTTGGTAATTTGGATCAATAAGATGTAAAATCCTAGATGAAGGATCAGGGACATACGATGGTGGTTTATATTTAGATTTTTGGTTTGAATCAATGGGGGTGAAGAACTGGATAAAGGATCGAGGATAGTCAAAGTTGGTTTGGATTCAACTTATTATGAAGAACTAGATAAAGGATATGAAATGTTTGAGGATAGTTCAGATTCAAATTGTTGTGAAGAGATAGATAAAGGACCAGGGATGTTTGAGGATGGTTTGGATGTGAACGGTTGTAGTTGAAAACCCCTAGCTACTAGATAGGTGTTGAGAGCAATAGGGTTTGAATCCAACATTTCTTCAAAAATAAGGTCTTCTCTTTCGAAGAAGGTGGGTTCAGAAGATTCTAACTACAAGATGGGGGAATATGGTTGTTCAGATTCTTCTTGTTTAGATGTGTAGACACCTATTATTTAGCTTGAGCAATTTAAATACTTAAATTGTGCTAATTATACCCTTTCCCACAAATTGATGACATATCGTCAATAAATGCTCATTTTCTCTTCTATCACCATTAATTAGTTACATTACGTTAATTAATTAACTTTTCTATCCAACAAATATGCCAATTAACAACCTTTCATTAATTAATCCCCCTTTCTATCTAGAATAATTAATTTATTCTTAATTAATTATCTTCCTCTTCCATTAGATCAATAAATCATCATTTATGTGACTACATCCCTCTCATAGTCTAAATCATGTTAATTATTCCTCTAAAAATCTTCTAAAATCTTGCACACCTATTAATTAATCTCTTTAATTAATCAATAAACCCCCTCAACTCGCATGAGTCACTAGAGGAAAAACTAAACTCTCCTAAAGTAAACTCAATCACTTTTAAACCATGTTTATCCATTACTAACCTAGCTTTGATATTATCCCACATACAATATGATGCAAAGCTTCTTCAAACCATTGGCTTATAAAAATAACCCCCCTCCAACCTTTCTACTAACACCTTTACAAGCTTATAGTCTAAACTATAGGCATTTCATCTTAGAGAATCTTTCATTTAAGCTAAGCCTCACTCTTGAATTTCATCCATCCAATATTTTGGGTCATATGGAGAACATCAAAATGGTCTTGTAGCCATACTTTGATGAGCATTCATTCCCAAACCCTTGAAGATCAAACAATTAACTTTGATTGTCATGGATCTATCTAGGTTCATTTATTGTTTCCAGTGATCTAAAGAGTAGAGATTAAAGTGATTAGCATATTAGTTTGATTTTCATTTCAAGTTCTAATGCATAATGTTGGTATTTAGTCTTGTTAATATCACAACATGATTACCTTTGTAGTTTTAACTTATTTTTGAAGCTATTAAGGTGTTAGTTTCAATTCTCCTAGCTTAGTTAAGTAATACATTAATACATTTGGCATGCCTGGTGGGAAAGATTCATAGTTCCTTTGATTTTAATGAAGTTTTTCTAGTTTTCTCAAATTTCTCTTACCCAAATCATGCACATGTGAAATAAGTTAATATTCTTAGGTTATTTCACTAGTGTTATATGCTTTGAGTCTTTGTTTTAGGCTTTATTGTGATGGGTTGCATTTTGATTTGATCTAATTTGGTAAAAATTTGACCTTTTTAAGGTTGCATATGTCAGATTCACGTGTTTTGATGTCACCTATAGGTACATGCATAGGAAAAAAGTTTCAATGGGCACATACACACTTAAAAGGGTGCATACATTGTTAGAAATAAGGTGTCTTAACCTTGTTTGGTTTATTCAGTCAAGATTTTCTTACAACAGTTTCGCATTGTTAGTGCTCTAAAAATAGAAATAGGAGTTGCCAAAAGATTCCCATATGATAGTATATCATGGAAGGACTATTTTTAGAGATTTTATGACAGATTTTATGACATCTATAAGGATCAAAATAGGGGAGAATATTGTGGACATGAGAGCCTAATTTTAGACTGAAATCTTTCTCTTTAATGCTATCCACCTCATGAGAGGTTTGGCACATGGTTTTGTAAACCATAGATGGTTTCTTAAATAACCGTAGGTCTATAAATTGAAGGCTTGGAGAAGCAATTGAAGTGGTGACCTTTGCAAGAACTATAAAGTTGGAATCCTCCTAGAATTGTTTCTAGTGATAATCCTGTAAGAAACTTGCTCTACAAGTGTATGTAATCTTGTTATTAGATTTGAAATACATTGAGTGGGCTTTTGGAGTGTGGGGATTTTTATCCAAAAGGATTTTCCCCACATATATTTGGTGTTTGTGTTCTTGTTATGAATATGTTGCTAATATTTCTGTAACTGTTTTACTATGTTGAAAGTTTTACATAATATCTCTCCTCAAGATTAGTATAGGAAGTTGTTCCATTACTCTTAATTTCCTATCAAGTGGTATCAGAGCCTAATCACCTTTGGTTTTAGTTTTGGGTTGTTGGGTTTTTTGTGCTAATCTGGGTTTGAGTGGGAGCTTGTGCAGAGAATACTTTGTTATTTGGTTGCAGATATTTTTCAAATGGCAAGTACATCTGGGAGGATTGACGTAGAGAAGTTTTCTGGCACAAAATTTGAAATGTGGAAGCTGAAGATGGAAGATATATTGGTTGATCGAGATCTATGGGATGCAGTGGATGAGAAGGTCCATAGGCCTACGGATCCAGTTTTGGCTAAAAAATATGATGTAATTGATAAAAAAAAGCTAAAGGTCTTACTAGAATATGTCTTACAGATTCGATCCTGATAAATTTCCATGAATAATCCACTTCAAAGAAGCTTTGGAAAAAGTTGGGTGAGATATACCAAGCTAAGTCTCTAATAAATAAGATTTTCTTGAGGAAGAAGTTGTATTCCTTGAGAATGGAAGAAGTTGGAAAAATATCTGAGCATATGGAAACATTCAATACATTGGTGACTCAGTTGAGCTCAGTTGGAGTTAAGATGGATGAAGAAAAAAGGTGCCAAACTATGTTGGTTTCATTTCCAAACTCATGGGATAGCCTAGTCATGGCCATTGGGAGCACTTCAGTCACTTTGAAGATGTAGGATGTTGTTGGTTCTCTACTCTCCGAAGAGATGAGAAGGAAGGTCTCTCTGAACACCAAAGAGGCTTTGAGTGTTTGAGGAAGAAAAAAATAATGAGGCAAAGATGAGAAGAAGCATTTCCATTCCAAGAATAAGGGGAGATCAAAATCCCCTGGTAAGTCTAAAGCAATATGCTGGAACTGTGGCAAATCTGGACACTTCTGAAGGGAATGAAAAGAAGAAAAGAAAAATAAAAAGAAAAAGAAGAAGCATGATTCTGATTCTGAGTCTAAAAAGGAAGATGGATATGCCTTATTGCAGCTTTGGCCACTCGTGCAAGTGATAATGCATGGTTGATAGACTCAGGTGCATCTTTCCACATGACCCCTAACAAAAACTGGCTTAGTAAGTATGAAAACTATGATAGTGGTAAGGTGTATTTGGGTGATAATTCTTTCCTTGAAATTTTTGGTCATGGTAGTATTCAAGTGAAATTTTCTAACGGTAGAATTAGAATATTTGATAGTGTCTTGCATATCCTAGGACTAGCAAGAAATTTATTATCTGTTAGCAAGCTAATAGATGCGGGTGTGCATGTACAGTTCTCTGAAGCAGGTGTGAAAATGGTGAGAGGTGTTATGGTGAAAGAAAGATGGTTTGTAAGTTAAAGAAATCCCTATATGGCCTTAAACAAATTCCTAGGATGTGGTACCCAAAGTTTGATTCATATGTGTTGAGTTTGGGGTTTGTGTGGTCTAAATCTGATCACTGTGTATATTTTAAATCTGATGGTGATTATTTCCTGGTAATTACTTTATATGTTGATGACATGTTGTTTATTGGGAAAGGAAAAGGTTTGATTGCAGAATTGAAATCTCAGCTCTGTGTGAAATTTGAAATGAAAGATCTTGGTGCAACAAAACACATACTTGGGATGGAGATTAGAAGAGATCGTGAGAATAGGAAGCGATGGCTTAGCCAGAGTAAGTATGTTTGTTCTGTTTTGAAAAGGTTCAACATGCAAGATTGTAAACCACTTTCTGTTCCTATTACTTTGGGAATGAATCTCTCCATTTCAAAATGTCCTTCATCCCCATCGGAGATGTAAGAAATGAGCAGAGTGCCTTACCAGAGTGCAGTTGGAAGCTTAATGTATGATATGGTCTGTACAAGACCAGACATTGCCCAAGCAGTGGGAGTTTTTTCTCATTTTATGTCTAATCCTGGAAGAGTGCATTGGGATGCAGTTAAGAGGGTCTTTAGATATTTTTAGGGTACATCAAAGTACTCTATATGTTTTCATGGAAGAGGAGATCAACATTACCTACGTATTCATGGTTTTATGGATTCAGATTGGGTCGGTGATGTCAATAGCAGAAGATCCACCAGTGCATATGTGTATACTCTTAATGGTGGTGCAATTAGTTGGATGAGCAAGTGACAGGTTGTGGTCACTTTGTCCACTACTGAGGTAGAGTGCATGGTAGCTACTCATGCCCGTAAAGAAGCCATTTGGCTAAAGCGTTTGTGTTTAGATATTGGATTGAAACATGGCACAATTACAATGTATTGTGACAGTCAGAGTGCAATATGCCTTGGGAAGAACCCAAGTTTTCATGCCAGGACCAAACACATTGATGTTCAGTATCACTTTGTGAGAGATAAGGTCAAGGATGGCAGGGTGAAGCTGGAAAAGGTAGAGACAATTACGAATGTTGCAGATGCATTAACTAATCCCATGAGCACAATGAAATTTAGGTGGTGTTTCAAGTATATGGGCCTCTCGGCCCCTAACAGTTGATCCATGATGGTATCTTTCCCTTGACCCTTACAAGGTATTAAAAAAGTGGGAGATTGTTGGAAATAAGGTGTCTCAACCTTGTTTGGTTTATTCATTCAATATTTTCTTACAGCCGTTTCACATTGTCAGTGCTCTAAAAATAGAAATAGGAGTTGTCAAAAGATTCCCATATGATAGTATATTATGGAAGGACTATTTTTAGAGATATTATGACATATTTGATGACATCTATAAGGGTCAAAAATAGGGGAGAATATTGTGGACGTGAGAGCCTAATTTTAGACCGAAATCTTTCTCTTTAATGCTATCCACCTCATGAGAGGTTTGGCACATGGTTTTGTAAACCATAGATGGTTTCTTGTATAATCAGAGGTCTATAAATTGAAGTGGTGAGCTTTTCAAGTACTGTAAAGTTGGAATCCTCCTAGAATTGTTTCTGGTGATACTCCTATAAGAAACTTGCTCTACAAGTGTATGTAATCTTGTTATTAGATTTGAAATACATTGAGTGGGCTTTTGGAGTGTGGGGTTTTTTATCAAAAAGGATTTTCCCCACATATATCTGGTGTTTGTGTTCTTGTTATGAACATGTTGCTTATATTTCTGTAACTATTTTACTATGTTGAAAGTTTTGCATAATATCTCTCCTCAAGATTAGCGTAGGAAGTTGTTCCGTCACTTTGGGTGCGCAGGCATAATTTTTTTACATAGGGTGCGTACACACTCAAAAGGATGCGTACACGTCATTCTAGGCATGTAAGTGTAATTTTTTACACAAGGGTGCATACATGTAATTCTGGTTTTTTACACAGGGGCACGTACACACTCAAAAGGGTGCGTACACGTCATTCTGGGTGCATACACATTGAACTGTGTTCAATACCTATCTTCCGGAGGCCATAATATTTGCTCCTGAACTAAAAACAACTCCACTTTTTGTGTTGGAAAGGTATTGAGGAAACATATGCAATGGAAACATAAAATTAGGCTTTTAAATTATGAAAAAATTATGGTTTACTTCATTAGGAAACTATTCATTTTCTAACATGTTTAAATGATTTGCAAAGACTTGACTTATTTGAATTGCTAACATCTTACAAGGTTTCTTGAAACTAATGATTATTTACAGGATATATTGAGTCGTGATCTTTGCTAACTTGTTTTTTCAAGTTGATGAATGTTGCATTTTCATTTGTAAAGGTTTTAAAATGCATATTCTCTTCCCTCGCACCTTTTAGGTGATCTTGGGAATAAAAAATGTTTTAATACCTTCTTTATGCTTTCACAAACGCTTCAAATAAATTTTATAAGGAAATAACTTAAAAGTTGGCTAAAATGAATCTTACTTCTTTCAATTTGATTAAGAGTTTTCCATTTCTACAAGTTTAGTGAGGTTTCATGTTTTGTATTCTCTTTCCTTGCGTCTTAGGACGATCTCAGAAATAAGAAACAACATGTTATCTCCCTTATATATGATGTTTTTATCATTTGGAAAACTACTAAACTTTGCATGTAGGACCTAAATACACTTGTCAAAGAAAGGAGGTTTGAAACATAAAACTACTAATATAATTTCTATGCAGGTTGCCAAAAGGTGTACAAGAAAACCACATTAAGATAAAAAGATAAAAAGACACACCACAATCAAAACATTATATTTTTAGGTTTGGATAAGGATACGCCACATCCGCTTAACTATGACATAATCCTTTTTGCATAATCCTTAAGATACAATAATTGGGGTGGTCCTAGGAACCCTAAATTATTCCACCATTGAGTAACCTTGTGGATGAGAAAGGAAGTGATCCACTTACCTACTTGACTAGATTTTCCATTGTGATTTCAGCACCAAAACATTATGCATTGCGACCCTAGTGAAATATACGCATGAATGCATTCATTTTTCATCATTTTTTAAGGAGGTAGAGTAAATCTGAGATACTCTAATACTATTCAGTGTGAATTAATTGGTAAATTGAGGTCCCAAAGGGTGTTTTTGGTACCTAGTTGAGTGAACCACCTAGGAAATTCATATTGTCTTGAAGCCCAATTTTTCATATCAAGCCATTATATTTTATAGATCTCTCACAAAGTGATGAATTGGTTGGATTCAAAACCTTATTTTTAGAGAAAGGAAAGAGTCCACTTAATTTGAAGCTAAGCATTATTCATCACATAATTACTAAGTGTCACTTTGATGTAGTTATTCACTTACCCTATGATAAGGAAAAACTATTTTAAAGTTATACTTAGTTTATTTCATCATCACTTGGTCTACAAATTTGTTATCTTGTTTCCCATTTACGAAAAAATGAAAAAAAACATGTGTGGATACCATTGGAAATTCATGTCCACCACTTTTTTATTCTACTTGCATGACTAGGCTAAACTGCCATAATGCAAGTGTTGAAAGTGTGAATAATACGTCGTCACATTCTAGTAGGCCCTATATCTCAAAATTATATTGAGACACATTATCAACATTTTTAGGTTTGATTCATCTTTTGATCTCCCTTATATGTGTTACTTTATCTACATTGCATCGACACAATTATGATACTACATGCCTTGTTCTTCGTGAATGGGGTATAAGTGTCCACATTTTGGTGTTATGCTACCTACATCTTACAAATTCCTTAGTTTACTTACACTTATTTTTGTTTCAAAAATTACCAGCCTTGAAGTATGGTCGTTATGTTATTTGTGTATCGTATCCATAGTATCTTGATCCTAACACCTTTCTTTCTCTTGAAATTAGGTTAATGTTCCTTAGTAGTATTTATTAGATTCCTTACATATGTAATTTCTATCCTTTAAGACTTAGATCTTTGTTGTCTCTAAATTTTTTGTAGTATATTTTGAGTGGGAGTCACATCTACCATTTTTTAATACTAATCCCATGTTCATCGTGAACTTTCTATAAGAATTATCATTGATTTGATCATATATATGTCAAACTACCATTGGGAAGCATAATGTCTAAACATTTGGTTGATTGAATAGTTTATTTTTAGGCTTGCATGATTATTCCTTGTGTGATAATAGCTGCATAGAATCATATCTATGATCCATTGATTCTTTATCATTCTTTAATTCTTTTGTCATTCATTCATTAGAACAATAGTTATTGAAACATTGAGACTTTAGGAAAATTTATCCCACGTTATACCTAGGTTTGTTATGTCTTGATCACACTTAAACAAAAACCAAGTACAAAAGAGAGTAGTGATGTCTCCCATTACAAGAATGGCATCTAATAAAATTGAACACGAAGCATAGTTAAATCCTTTTGCAAACTATCCATTTAGTGTCCCCAAGTTGGGTCCGCTCTTTTACAAGGTTAAAGAAATAGAACTATTAATTGACCAAAGTGGTGATGATTCTAACTCATCTAAAGAGTAACATACTATTGACCTAGTTCACTTCGATGAACTCCTATTTTATAATAGAGATCAAGTACTTGCATAAGTACTAGAATTAGGAGCAATGTTTCCACAAGAATGTGAAGCATCCATAAAAAATATCAAATACCTTTGAAGAGCCACACAAAAATCATGTTATTGACATGGAAAATCCTTTTGACAAAGGATATGCTTCAACTTTGGGTGTTCTTAAAAAACACTTCGATAGAAAAAGATCAAAACCAATAGATGGCTCTTAGATATAGTATATTAAAGCCTCACGTAAATTTAAAATCAGACATGAACACAAGGAGTTACCTCCTCCTTAATAGGATGAAGAAGAATATCCTAACGCCGAAGAGTAGGTCATACAAAGACAAATATTCAATCTTAGTCAAAAGATAGTGAACTTAGGTTACTCTAGTAAGAGTGCACGTAAATAAATACTTATGACCACATTAGGTAAATTTCACACCAACCCTTATGATGATGAAACATTAAGGGTTACTCGTTTCAATAAACCATCATCCCCTACAAAAGAGTAACTCATTACTCAAGAATTGAAATCCATTAAAAACATGCTCACAACACTCCTAAGTTGTGGTCCTCCCTAACTTTGCACGACATCCTTTATCATTCATCTGATCACATTTGACTCCTAAGTCATGGTCCTCCCCTCCTTCCCAGGACATGTCTATGAGTGACATCCCCTAAAATAATTATTTTCTTAAATTTGAATAGTACAAAGGAAAAGGTGATCCTCTTCTTTAAAGACTTCTACATGGCTTGCTACGTAGACTTCTTTAGTGACAATTATATTATATGTTTGTTCCCTCACAACTTAAAGGATAAGCACTGGAATGGTTCTTTCATATACCAAAGGGAACAATACCAACATGGTTTGCACTAGAAGAAAATTTTTGTGTCGATTCTCTTTTAACATAGAGACTGACATTACCATGATGGAATTTTAAAAAGTGAAATACAATCCAAATTTGACCTTCCCTAGTTTCTTACAGTGATGGTGGGGGTTGGAAATCCATTTCCCTTGTCCCATTCTAGAAAAAAAAATGGTATCTTTTTTTTGAACTTAAACCAAGACATAGACTTCCATCTGCACATGCACTATGTCACTAACTTCAAAGAAGTTATTAAAAAGGGAAGCCAAATCAAGAAATATCTCACAGTAAAGGGAACGATTAATCCCATTTCTAAAGATAAACATTAGTAAAAATCCTCAGACAAACCCAAGTTCTTCAATAAGAAGAAGAATGTTGTCAAAAACATCATCATAGACTCCAAAAGAGTCAAATTTGTATAAAACAGTCTGCTCTTAAAAGTTACACAAGGACATAACCCTAAAGTGGCTCCAAAATGAACATTTACACCTTTAACTGAGTCATTATCTATCATCCTAAAATAGTTGGATGTTGTGAACATGGTGCAGTATTCAACCACAATATTACCTTATCCTGATGATGCACCTAAACCAATATGGTTTAAAGATCATAAATACTATGACTTTCACCTTGTCAAGAGCACAAAACTAATAGATTTATGAAGTTATGAAATTTTATTCAGGACTTTATTGAAGAAGGCAAGATTTCTGGTGGATTCACCTAAGTCAAGAAAAGGTCCAAACAAAAATATGGGAGTATTCAAACAACCTTTTCCCAATCATGATGAAAAAATGAAACAAGAATCCAGATAAAGGTCAATCTTCTAATGAATATAGAACCACAAATTATGTGTATCCATCAAATGATAATCCCTTTGATTCCCTCATTAGTTGTATACATTTATCTAATGAATAAGTCAACAATATTAGGATCTTAGGTAACAGTTGTGTTGTGAGAACATGACGTGCTCACTTAGTTATCCCATAACCATCTCTCCATATTCCCCAGGAAGGTTAGTATGAATTATTAGAGCAATTATAGAAAACCACTAATAAGATCTCAATCTTAGACTTACTCAAAATCTCAAACTTTCATAAGGACATACTATGTAAAATGCTTCAAGGATCAATAGTGTCCATAGATAAAGATCATGTACACCTCTAATAAATGGTTGTAAATATTAATCATAATGACTATTTCTCTTTCAATCACAATGAAATACCATGTAAGGAACCTGAACATAACCTACCTTTATACATAAATGTCGTCATTACTGATCGTAAGATAAAGAGAGTGCTTGTGGATGGCAAATCTGGTATAAATATTTGTACATTAAAACTTGTCAGGAATCTAGGCCATACAGAAGCACATTTGGATGTTAAGACTGTTAGTGTCCATTTTGATCCTCTATTATTTTGCCCTAATTTTCCTTTCAATCTACATCTATTGAAATGTTTTCTATAGTTTCAATGGGTGAAATGAAGTTTTTGCCTCTGTTCCCATGCCTTATTCCATTTGAAAATCATTTTCCATGCCTCATTTGTGAAGAAACACCCAAGTTTTCCATATTTTGTGCCCTAATTTTTCCAAATCCATGGGCCTTGGTCATTTTTTCCATTTTTTCCAGCCTGTGGAGCTTGAATTTTTTTGTTTCATGTGTATTTTCCCTCAAATATCTATCCCTATGGTCAAAACTTGCATGAAATCAATTTCCCCTTGTTTTTTGAGCAAAAACTTCCTTACCCATGAAGAAAAAATAGAATTCGGGCATCTCTAGTAAATTCTGATTTTTTTCACGGTTGTACGAGTGTCATTTGCCCTTTAAAATTAAGCTCAAAATTCTCCTCCTATGTGGCCACTTCTTCTTGGACAAGGATCAATGGGTTTTCTATAAAACTTAACATTTTTGGTCTTTTGAAAATTTCAAAAATTTCCCCCGCAACCCCGCAAGTCCCAGAGGAGGGACACCTGTCATGTTCTTGTGCTAGGGTGGAAGGGAAGGCCGACAGAAGACTTAGGAATTTTTTTCCTTTTTTGGCAAGGGGAAAAAAGTTTTAGAAGGGCCTACGAGTCCACAATGGAGTGAGGGATGGACACATGGTAGGTGCGAAGGAGAGTGTAGGCCACTGAAGGTAGAAGGAAATTTTTTCCCTTTTGGTAGAAAAACCTAAGGTAAAATTTTGGAGTGCAGCCCCATGGCCAATCACAGGTGGACACATGTGCATGAGAAGTTAGAATGGGGCACAAATTTCTTGGTGACTTTGAAGTTTTAACTTTAAATGGATCAAAGTCAAAACATGGGCCAAAGTACCGCAACTAATCAGCAATGGACACATGGTGGGCAGAGTGGGTCGGCAGACTGGTGGAGGAAAAAGGGAATTTTTCCCCTTTTGCAAAAAGACTCGGTGTGGAAATTTGAAGTGCTGGCATGCGAATGAACCACAAGGGGACACGTGGCAGGGAGGAATCGGAGGTGCGGGCCCATGGGGCAAAAAGTGAAAATTTTCCAATTTTCCAAAAAAGGTCAAAATGTGTAGAATTAAAGCGCGATCCCAATGGGACCCACATGTGCCAAGTGTCATCACTGAAATTCAAGGACAAAGGGGCAGAGAAAAAATTCAAAATTTTCCATTTTTCCAAAAAAATGTGGAAAAGTAAAAAATGATCCCAATTTCATTCCCAATCGTATTTTGACACATGGAGGGCCCAGATTGAAGGAGAAACAACAGATCAAGGGTAACTATACATTCTCATTTTTGGCCGCCATTTTTGCTCTAGGAAGCTTGGAGATGTGAATTTTATGTCATTTTTAATCAAATTTTTGATGAATTCGTGTCCTCTATGCCTACAAAGATCAATGCAAGTTGTTTTAGGGATTAATTTGCAGATTTGAGGTGTTTTTGAAACAAAGTTTTTCCCTAATCAGTCTAAACACATGAAATGTCAAAATTGAAAGTTGTAGAGGTAGTTTTAAAAGGTGAAAAGGTGAAATGATGAGAGGAAAGTCATCTGCATACCTTGATGATGAAAAACATGCCTCTAGGAAGGATAATAATCTGAATATTTGTAATGATTCAGTCTTTTAAAAACACTTGGTAACTCTCGTTACAAATTTGTTAAATGTCATTTTCACTTAATCATGAGAAATTGTTGTAACAAACTTGATCCCTTAGCATATGATTTTCTTGGGAAAGAAGGATCCAATGTGGTAAGAGATATATAATGCATTTTTGAGAAATATAAAGGGTCAGGAAGTTGAAAATTATGACTAAATTCTGAGAGAAAGCTCATTTTCTAAGAAACCCACTAAAGAACTAAGTTAATTTCTTGTTTGTTGGATCTTCATGTATGTGATTTGGTTACAAGTGTATATCCATCACACAGCTCTAAGAATGTTCATGACAGTCTCCCTTGCTGATGAATCTAACAAGATTTTGAGTTAATATGTGTTTTTCTGGGAAATATGATGTCTGTTATAAGTTTAAATACCTACAAATAGTTTTCATTGTTCTTGTTGAAATCTTGCATTGAAAGTCTTTAGAAATCACTTAGAATCTCATCCTTATTGATAGTTTAGTGGCACTTGTATTTTTTTTTGTCAAAAGATCTTTCATTTGGCATTGAAACTAAGAAGTTTAAAATCACTCCACCTTCATTTGTTGCTTGGGATTACTTGAAATCCTTTGGGGGTACCTTAGGCGTGGTTTGATCAAGGATTTTTGTGTTTAATTGAGTTCTTTACTTCAAGATTTTTTGGTGAGTTCTCAGAGTTTGTGTGAAGAGTGCAACTTGGGATTCCATTTATGCATCTTCTGGCTGAAAGAACATCCTGATTATTTAAAGCATTTTATCTAATATTTGTTCAAGTATTGTAGAGGTTGTCAAATATTTGATATATCAAAGTTTGTCTTATCAAAACCCCACCAAAAAATCATCTGAATAACTAATCCTACCCATACTACCACTTCATTGCATTGTGTGTTAACAAAAGAATATAACCCATCTATAAAAATGCACAAAGTAAATTAGGATCATACAATGTCTTTAGCAGCCTCAGCCTTGTCTTGAAAGCATTTCCATCATTTAGTAGTGACTACTCTATTGAGTTTGAATAACGAAAAATTGATCATGTTTTCCCAAGGATATCTCCACCTCCTTCACAAAATAGAGGTTGTAATATAGGTTCTCTTACCTTGGTTGAAAGGCATAACCTAAAATAGTGAAGGTTAGATCAATTCCTTTCAAAGTGCTATCCTTATCTCCATAAATTTGAGTGTAAGTTAGATCACATCCCCAGCTACAAAATGACATATATCAAGATCTATTTATTTACTTCAAGATTTTGTGGTGAGTTGGTCAAATATTGTGTGAAGATGATTTGGTGTGCACAACCTGTCGGCTTCCATTTATGCATCTTCTAGTTGAAAGAACATCATGATTATTTGAAGCATTTTATTTGTGTGTTTCAGTTTGGTTTTGGATTGGAAAGAATAAAATGTATTGTAGAGTTTGTCTGAAATGGTTTGATTTGATATATAAACCAAGTTCATCTTGTGGCGCAATACCCCACCAAAAAAATCATCTGAATAACTAGTCCTACCCATACTACCCCTGCATTGCATTGTGTGTAACATCAGTCAACAAAATGCGGGCACATTCCAACCATTACAGCAACATCATGTTGTGTAGACCCTCTGTGTGCCGCACCAAGTTTACCTTTGGCGCACGAAAATTTCATGTTACACAAACAATACATGCACCTTTGGCACACCAATTTTCCACGCAACATGAAAAATACATGTGCCTTTGGCGCATCCTGTCCCTATGTAACACCAAATCTCCATGCACCCTTTACAAAATGTATCATGCACCTTTTGGCACTGATTTAGCCCCTACAACACCTTTTTCCTGTGTGCCTTAGCATGCAACATGCGCCCTGTGCCCTGAGCCTTAAAATCACTGACTCTTTTCCTCTATCAACACTTCAATGGAAGATCAAATGGCTAATCAACCTTTTTGCGTTGGGTCTCACTTCTTCTTCGTGTAGATCAGCAACTAAGCTCAGAAGAACATATGTCCTCAACCAAATTGTCTTGAAAGCATTTCCATCATTTAGTATGGAGGAATTCTGGGTCAGAACTCAGAAGGTAACAAGAAGTCCATGGATGGAAAAACTGATGGCAATGCCCTCTGTTGAGTTTGAATAATGGAAAATTGATCATGTTTTGCCCACCCTAGGCCATCTCCATACAATATGCACAGTATAAGGATATCTCCACCTCCTTCACAAAATAGAGGTCTGCAATATAGGTTCTGAATAAGAATTTCCCGATCAACCTTGGTTGAAAGGCTTCAACAATTCAATACAACAACCTAAAATAGTCAGAGAGAGACTACCCAGGTTAGATCAAATCCTTTCAAAGTGCCATCCATCTCTCCACAAATCGGCATAGTCCCAGTTAGATCACATCCCTAGCTAAAAAATAGATATATCAAGATCTAGGGTGGAACTCCTTTCCCCCTCACAGTGGGCAGATATACATGCCCTTCAAGCTTCATGCCATATTTTTGATGTTGCTCATCCACACTAAAAAGGAGAACAAATTTGGGTACGGCGGGTAGCAACACCTAATGGACCAAGCCATTTTTGATAGGGGACCTGTTTTGAATTCTTGGGAAATAATTTGCAATGATCTAAACAATAGCCTAAAGGCAAGGGCAAAGGATTGATTTGTTGATTCATTTTCAAAGAAAGAAGTAGAAGAGGAGTCCATGTCTATGTTTAGCCCATCAACAACACCGCTTCTTCGTCTATGACACCGCTTCCTATGAGGACATTATTCAGTACGTTTTTCCCTTCTTTACTACAGCTGCCCCCTTCTCTGTTTCCGGCCCTTCTCCCATAAGTCAGCCTGGATCTCCCAGCAGTTAAGTAATACTTCTTGTGTGATTTATGTGTACCCCCAATTACAAATTATCTGAGTATCATCTTCTGCAAGAATCAGATTTATAAGATTAGAATGAAGAGTAGACAAAATTAATGAGTTTGATATGGCCGTTTCCGCTTGGAGGAGCCAGATCCTCAAAGACACCGAAAAAGTAATCACCAAGCTCTCTGACTTGTATTTGAACATCAACAAGGTGAACAAAGAGCTCCAAGTGTTGATCCATGTGCACGAGATACATATTTGAGATATTTGTATGCATATCAAACCCTGGTAAAGTCCCTTGCACCAGATGGAAAATTCTACATGTAAATACATTGTTGAAGCATCAGGTCACTTTTTATAATCAAATTTGTAATTGGGGATTGAGTGGAAAAAGACTATTCCAAACTCCCCAAGAAACTCATAGATGAGTGGGAGACTTGTGAGGGTGATCAAGGTATAGGTTTTTCCTACATTTTTGTCAGTTCCCAGCAGCTTCTCCTCCTTCTTCTTCTCTCTCTCTCTCTTTTCACACTACATTTTCATTTGTGGTTGATAAGTTTTCAAAAGAAAGAAAGGCTCCTGATATATAAAGTTTGGCAAGATCTTTTAGTTGAAAAATAGAAGTGAGGAGAAAAGACTTTGAGCTTTTTGTAACAGAAGGAAAATATTAATACAATATTTAGACTTTGTACTGATAAATATTTGACAGAGTATTTTAGTGCATTTGTCATTTATTCATCATCACAACTAGGGTAAAATCCCAAAACATCCTTAGTGGCGACTCCATGCTATTATGATCTTGATAAGTACCAGTGTCTTAACCTTTCTATCATTTACTGTTGGCTCGTTTATCCATAGATCTGCCCAAGCGACAGATTTTCAGACCAACACATCTATAGATCTCATCGTCTGACGCAACAACTGGAAGGAAGAAGATCTCTCTTTATTAGAGACTCTGCTAAGAAGTTCACTTTATCCTACATAGATTCAAGAAACTCGGAAGTGCTTCGTGAGTTGGAAGGTTGTTAAAGGTCATACATCAGGTAGAGATATATCCATTGGTGAGAGAGATCAGCCTTTGGTAGAGGATTATCACTCTTCTTCTAGTGATTCTGATTCAAGAAATCCTTTCATAAACTTGTTTACTTCAACTAGTGAAGGTCCTTCTGCTGTACCTGGTAAGTTCCTTCTTCAATCTGCACCTGTGTGTTTTAATCCTAGTAAAACTTTCCAAGAAAATCAGCACTTAGAGGATACCAGTCTTGTGAATCACATTCTTGAGCCCCAAAGACCTTACACTCCTCATCAGCTTGTGTCACCCCCAAGATCACCTCTACCAAAAAAGATGGCTCAACCTAGACCTCCATTTGTTTTTAACACCTTTTTTCCTATATACTTTGGAGGAATGGATGGTAACCCAAATGCTGTCCCACAAGATGTCAGAAATAGATTGCCAAAATTCCAAGGTAATAATGCAATAACTAGTGATCAGCATCTCAAACTTTTTGTTAACATGATGGAATATTTTGAGATAGAGTTTGAAGATGTGTATATTAAATTTTTCATTCATACACTAGAAGAGGATGCTAGGGTCATTGGTACAAGGCACTGCCATTGACAATTCAATTGATTCTTAGGACTGAAATAAAGAATGCATTTAGGTTACAATATGGTGACAAGACTGATCCTATATTTCTCTTGTCTGAAGTTTGAGAATATCAAGAAGAACCCCAATGAATCAGTCCATGACTTCAACACAAGGTGTATAAAAAACTTTGAGAAGGCTTCTAGTTAATCTGAGGCCTTATGATGAATCTTGTCTAATCAAATATGCAAATAAATTTGAGTAAAAAGGTAGCCTATTACTTAAGAGACAAGAACCCTACCAATCTAAGGAAGGTAGCTTTCACCATGGAACTTCAAATTGAAAACAATATCAAAGCAATTGAGGAAACCTCTCAAGAGAGATGGAGTAAAGTTAATAAACCTTGAAAAACCTTAAGCTAGGAAGGGTGCTGATTTAGAAGAGGTTGTGAAAACTTTGGCAAGGGCTGTCAAAGAAATCTCATAGAAGTTGGCAAGAAATGAGAAAGGAATTGGTCAAACTTCACAAGGTCAACCAAGAGCACAAAACCATGATAGATTTTCCAATCACCCTAGAGGTGATCAAAGGGCAGATGATAGAGGGAAGGGACTCATGGGGTTCTGCAAATAGACATCCTCAAGCACATGAAGGAAGAGTGTTACCTGATCCCCTAACTGCTAGGGTTGCTACTATTGAAGAAGTTGTTGATATTGATTGGTGTGATAGGGGTTTTCTGCCCCATCCTCCATGTGAAGTGGACATAGCAAGAAGGTGAAGCTAATAATGATGATGGTACCAAGTGATGATGATTATTTTACTATGGTTGGTTGTCCTTTAAGATCACAAGGAGGAACCAACATATACTGAAGTAATAGCGTGCTAGGACAACTACAAATTTTTGGGATTGCATCAAATGGGTACAATTCTTTCTTCCCCCTCATACTCTTGAATTTCACGAATGTAGTGCAAGCTTTTGAAATTCCTAACAATGACTTTTAATACTTAAGAGCTTTGATGATTAAGAAGTATGATGGTGGTATTCCTTCAGAGGAAGATAGAAAATTGTTGATGAATGTTGTTGTAGCTTAAGAGAAAGATTATAACGCTAGAATTTAAAGTTGTTAAAGGATTTGGGCCCTAAGTCAAACCTCAAAAACACCCTTGCTCACAAGCATTCCAAAAGAAGCTCCTAGGATATAAAAAACTTGCCAAAAGCTCGAGGTTGTCCCAAGAAAAAATTACAGTCCTCCTCATGCCCAAGCTGCCAAGAATCCCATGCCATCTAATGAATCTTTTTGTCTCCCTTTCAATGTTGTTTTTCCAAAGAGCCGTTCCCAATGACATAGCCCAAGTATTGAGCAAATGAAAGTGAGTGTTCCAATCATTGAGTTGCTTAGAATTTCCTAAGCATTTGAGTACTTGGGGTTGAAAGAAGAGAAGACTACTCCATGCAGAAATGTGAATGTTGTTGAGATTTCTCCTCAAAACATTGTTGACCTTGAAATACCACCAGCAGTAGAGGATCTTGGAGAGACACTTGAGGTATATTTGGGGACATCCTTGGTTGATTCCCAATTGAGTGTTGATCCATTCGTCACAACTTTGATCATAAAGGATAGGCTACTTCACAATTTTATGTTTGATTTTTGGTGCATCGTGTAATGTCATGCCTCTAGAAGTCATGAATGAGTTGGATATGACTCAAAGTGAAAATATCCTATGGAAAATGTACTACCATGAATCAAGATAAGTGTTGTTTGTTGGTTGTGTGAAGGGTTTGGTAGTGCATCTTGCATCTTATCCCGGGAGGAATTTAAAATTAGATGTTGTGATTCAGCTTGATTGCCTTGCCAAATAACTGGTATGTTATTGCAAAAAAAGTGGGCTCACAAGTGTTGGAGGGAGTGTTCAAATGGATATGTCTTTTTCCACCATTCCCATTTAGGGCAGCCTTGTCAAGCTCTATGGAGAAAAGAAAATGTTGCATCTAATTGAGGACCCTAACAATGCTTCTTAAGAAGTATTATTTGCTGATGTTGATGATGATAATTTTATTGGTTTTGCTGATGGTAAAGAACACAAGATGGATCATTCAAAGTGCCCTTGAACAGGTGATTTCTCCTTGGACTTTGCTATTTGATGGAGCTTGCTCCAAATTTGGAAATGGTGCTAGTGTAATTCTTATTTCTCCCAGCTTGGAAGAATTTGTTTTCTCCTTCAAACATTAATTTTGAATGTAATAACAACCATTAACTGAGTATGAAGCCTTAACTTGTTGGGTCTAAGAATTGCGTGGAAGTATGGTTTCAAGGACATCATTGCAAAGGGAGATTCAGAGCTAGTTAGTCAAATAAAATAAGAAAACTATATGGTACAAAAATCAAGTGGATGAAGTAGTATAAGCATGAAGTTTGGGATCTAATTGAGATGTTTGATTCCTTCAATATTGTGCACCATGACAGAAGTTTGAATGTTGTTGCTGAAAAGTTGGCAGTGATGGGGTCAAGATTTTGGAAATTTTTCCATTTCACCTTATTGTGAGTACAATGTTGAAATGTTAACTAGGCCAGCTGTCCCTGAAAACATCAAACATTGGCAAGTGTTTAATGATGATGCTCAAGTGCAAAGGTTCTTGCAAAATCAAGGTGGGTTTGTAGATCAGCATATTGATTGGGAACCAATGGTGTGTGTGACTGAAGGTAAGAGAGACTTTGTTTGGAGGAAAAGATATTATGCCAATTGAAAAACTAACACCATTCCTAGAGGTCTTGTTAGACCTCTCCTGGAGTCAAATTCTCAGGAAAATGTTTGGTTTCATCATCAGATTAGCTAAACATGGGTAATTCCTCAATGTATGTACAACATCTTCACTTCTCAACATCTATGTAATGGAAACCCGGAAGGATTTATATGGTTTGTCATCTACAGGAATTCATCAAGGAAGACCCTTTAGTCGTCTCTTCAATTGTTCATTATAATGGTCAAGACTACCTATCCTGGTAAATCCTTTAGAGCTGAAAGCATATGTGATTAGGACTTGTTTCAGGATGAGATCCCTCAAGTTGATACCAAGGGCTCTATCGACATCTCATTTCCTATTTGAAGAAAATGCCAATTAATCCACTGCTCTCTATTAGAAAAGGAAAGATGAACGGAAGAAACTGAAGGAGGGAGGGACCATTCAGACCCATGAGGTATTCAACTTGATGTTGCAAACCTTTTGTCAGCCTCCATACAAGAAGATATGGATTTTTCAAAATTACATGTATTCTTCCTCAATTGTAAACCCAAAGGTTAGATTGAAAGACATCTTAACCATTCTTCCAAAACATGGAAAAAATTGGTTGCAGTTAGTGACTCAGATCTGAAATATATTTGAATCCCACCTATTCAATGGTTTCATCTTGTAAAAAATTATGCTAAATCTCTGTCTAGGAGTCAGAAAGATTAAAAAATAGATTATACCACTCCTTGGGAAGCAGAAAATGGTTAAGTCTAGCTAGGTGACTCACTTTGATAAAATCAATGCTCCAAGCTACCTATCGATTTAGCATGATGTATATCCTCAAGCTTACCTTCCAATGGTTGTGGATAAGAGTAAAATTCATTCTCAAAAGTTTTCTTATGGGTGATGGGACTGTATTTTGAAGGTGTAGACAACAAAGATCACTTGCAGCATTTGGAAATACATGTTGATCAGGTCCTTAGAGACATATGGAATCTCTATCAATTTATATGAAGTGTCACTAAGTGAGAAAGTGCAATTAAGGCCAAGATATCTTTGGCCTTTTTTCTATTTCTTTGGTCTTCTTTCATGGTCTTTCAAACCCTGACAGACCCATATCTAATCTCCATTTTTGTATCTTTCAATTGACTCTGGAAACAAGTGCCCAGGGGAGGACATCCAACATTTCCTTAGTGCAAATCAATCCCCTTTGAAGGTTTGCCCCTAACCTTTTTCTAAGTTTACTCACTTCCTATCACATGCCTCTTTTATATTTTTGTCATCTTGTTTTCTTATGGGTTGAGCCTGATAATTGTAGGCTTATGAAATTTAACCAAGGGAATCACTATAAACATGCACAAATCTATGTGACCTTAGCTCCGAATTAGAACCAAACCTTTCTAAACATTCTCCTTTGCTTCTGAAACCACTACTGCATCTGTTTTGCATCCATAAAGGCATACAAAATGGGGTTCAAAGGAATCCTATCTAGCACTTCATTCAAGGGATAAGGGATTATAAGTTGTTGTACATACACACATAGGAGGGGAAATTCATTTTTCCAAAAGCACATCTATTTACATTGGTGAAAGCAATATAGTTATTTTAGGCACTTAACATTTTACACTTACACAAGTTGCTTCCTAGGACACAATTCCTATAACACACGCATGGTAAGAACTACATGGAGTATGAGATGTAGTGCAGATGCTCAAGTAATAAGTTCACTGTTGATCAGATGACCAAAGTCCAGGAGTAAGATATGGACAGTCCCCAATATTACATATTTGGTAAGAGGTTTTGGTATTTGATATAGCTCATGGCTAAGAGAGTTTTGCAGGTCATCTGTGGATCTTTATGAAGTTATAGGAAGAAATTTGGAATATGTATCTTGGCAACATACAGGTGACTAAGTTTCTGAATGGTGAGAAAGGATATAATATGTGACCACAGACACCTATTTTTTTTTGATCATCCTACATAGTTACAGGTGCCTAACAGAGGTCCCTCAAGATGGCTTCTCAAGATACCTTAGTCACTAACTTACAGGAGCCTTAGTCTTGGAAGGCTCATAACAGTAGTCCTCCAGAAATTTTTTGTTCAAAATTTGAAAGTCTTCTCCAAAGTTGTTTCATCATTCTTCCATGGTCCATAATACTGTGGAAGATCACTTTTGTGAAATCAGCTACAGTATTCTAAGGTTTCTCAGAGCTGGTTACTTAGTGGTTCCATACTTTCTTTAGATTATTCAACCTATGTCAAATCTATACCTTTAGTGTTTATTTATCATAGCGTCACTCTAGTAATTATGAAAGCTTCAGGCTCCCTTACATATTGTATCTTGTATCATTTGGTGAATCCACCTTTCAAACAATGGGGGATGGAATTTATTGGTTGATTTTTCATTTCTTCAATATCCTAATGCTGGAAATCCCACATGGATGCCTTCTATCCATGTAGATTTTGCAGGATCATCCTGATTGTGTAAATAAACTAAAATCTCACCAAGCTAATACACCATAGTTCCTCCTCATGGACTTCTTCTTGAATAATATTCATATGCATAATTGGTGTACTTCAGCTCAAGATCTCTCAATGAAGATAATGCCATGTACTTTCACATCAGATGAGTAAACCTTCTCGATGACCATGTGCAAGGAGCATGGATCCCCCTCTTATATTCATGTCTGCATTACTATAACCCCCATTGGGAATGAATAAGCTGAGTTCAGCAATAAGAATTGATTAATGGATCATGGGGCTTGATACTTTGTAAGTATAGCATTCCTCCACCAACTTGATGAAAATGGGGTGTGAGCAACTATTATTCTGTGTGGCCAGTGTTGAAGATTGTAAACTAAAAGTCACTACCAAGACAGCTCTCTGGTAATATTTATCACTTTGGTTTGGGGTATGGAACTCAAGCCCCGAATAGGGGTACAGGGCATATAGCCCTCCTAGTAAGGTTTTAGTTTGCGCAACCCCCTAGAGGATTTTTTTGGCCTCAGTCCATATGACATGCAAGGATTACCTCGATAATTGTGTTCTTCTCATATGAAGTGAGTATTTTGCATCCCACTAGAGGTAATCGTCAGGTTTTGAGCCGATGGTTTTAATACCCACGGTATTTGACAAGAAGGTCACTCCTAGGTAGCCTTGCAATATTGGAGATGTGGATTTGTTACGGCATATTGGAAATGAGGATAGAGGGAAACACATGGTAGATGTGTGATTGCAGTTCATGGATGTGAATTTAGGAGATTGATTTCAAGAATATTGGTCCAGAATAGACCTAGTTATTGTCAATTAAGAGAAAGATGGTGGAATTGCTTGAACTACCTAATAATGAGCAAGTGCATCTCAAGAATTTGGTGGATGTAATCCCCAAATTTGAGGTATGAACCACATTAAATATTATCTCTATGTTGTGTTCTTTTATTTTCTGCACTCTGTTATTTCAGATCTTTGATATTGGTTTGTGGTTATCCTTAGTTTCTACTATTAGCCATTTCATGTCAGATTGTTCTCAGCATAGTTTTATCCCTTATTTTGGCTAACACTTGAACTCCTTGTCCCAATGGCATTATTTTGGCTCCTTCATCTATTTCTATTCATGGATTTAAAAATATTCCTAAGCATGTCATAGGTACTAGTCACACTCCCCATTACACTTGGGCCATGTAGCCATTGTTGGTGTCCATTTTGATCCTTTATGCTTTTGCCCTAATTTTCCTTTCACTCTGCACTCCCTAAAACATATTTCTACAGTTTGAATGAATGGGATGAATTTTTTTTTTTCTACTCCCATTCCTTAGGATTCATTTTGAAAAATAATTTGTCATGCCTCATTTTTGAAGAAACACCCATGCATGCCATATGTATGTGCCCTAATTTTTTCCAAATCTACTGGGCCTTGGTCATTTTTTCCATTTTTTTCTGACCTGTGGAACTCGAATTTGTTTGTTTCATGTGTATTTTCCCTCAAATATCTATCCCCATGGTTGAAACTTGCATGAAATCAATTTCCCCTTGGTTTTTTGAGCAAAAAATCCCTCACCCACGAAGAAAAAATTGAATTCTGGACATCTCTGGTAAATTCTACGTTTTTTTGGCGTTTCATACGGGTGTCATTTGACCCATCAAAATTAAGCTCAAAATTCTCCTCCTACGTGGCAGGTTCTAATTGGCTGAGGGATGGTGAGGTGGTCGGATTCCATTAGAGTTTTTAGACTTTATTTTGCAAAAAATTTAAAGTCACAAAATGACCCAAAACCCCGCAGCTAATTGGGAGTGGGACACCTGTCCTCAAAATAAAAAAGGGAGGAGCAGGCCGATAGGGGACTTAGATTTTTTTAGCTCTATTTTTTGAAAGTTTCAAAAGTAGTTTCAGCTCCACTCCAATTAGAGGAGGACACATGGCAACAATTTCAGGTAGAGGGGATGCGGGATGGCGGAGGTTTTTTGAAGTTTTTTTAACTTTGGAGGCAGAAAATGTTAAAGTGAAATTTTGAAGCGCGGCCTCATGGCCAATCATAGGTGGACATGTGACCTTTAAAAAATAAAAATGGAGAAGTTAGGCCGATGGAAAACTTAATGGGGATTTTTTTATCTTTTCTTTCTAAAGTTAAGAAAAAATGGGATGCATCTCTGCGCCAATCAGTGATGGACACGTGGCGTTCAGAGCGGGTCAGCGGGGCTGGCGGATGTAAGAGGGAAAATTTTCCCTTTTTCAAAAAAGAATCAGTGTGGAAATTTGAATCAATGGCCCATAAATAAATCAAAAGGAGACAAGTGGCAAGGGAGGAATCAGAGGCGTGGGCCCACGGAAGGAAAATTGAAAATTTTCCCTTTGCAAAAAAAGGGGTCAAAACATGAAATAAGCCCACGGTTTTTTAGCGATAAAGAGCATGACACGTGGAAAGGGAAAAGGTGGAGGTGCGGGCCCATAGGAAAAAAAGTGAAAATTTTCCAATTTTCCAAAAAAGGTCAAAATGCGCAGAATTGAAGCGTGATCCCAATGGGACCCACCATGTGCCATGTGTCATCACCAAAATTCAAGGGCAGAGGGGCGGAGGAAAAAAGGTCAATTTTTTTTTATTTTTCCAGAAATGTTAAAAAGTCAAAAGGTGAACCCGAATTCATTCCCAATCATATTTTCACACATGGAGGGCCCAGATAGAAGGAGAAAGAGCAGATCAAGGGTAACTGTACATTTTCATTTTTGGCCACCATTTTTTGCTCCAGAAAATCTTGGAGATGTGAATTTTGCATCATTTTTTAATCAAATTTTTGATGAATTCGTGTCCTTTGTGCCTGCAAAGATCAATGCAAGTGGTATTTTAGGGATTAATTTGCAGATTTGAGGTGTTTTTGAAACAAATTTTTTCCTTAATCCCTGTCCAAACACGTGAATTGTCAAAATTGAAAGTTGCAGAGGTAGTTTTAAAAGGTGAAAAGGTGAAATGATGAGATGAAAGGAATTTTCATGCCTTGATGATGAAAAACATGCCTCCAAGAAGGATAATGATTTGAATATTTGTAATGATTCAGTATTTTTAAAACACTTGGCAACTCTCGTTGCAAATTTGTTAAATTTCATTTTCAGTGAATCATGAGAAATTGTTGTAAAAAACTTGATCCCTTGGCATATTATTTGCTTGGGAAAGAAGGCTCCAATGTGGCAAGAGATATATAATGCATTTTTGAGAAATGCAAAGTGGTCGAGAAGTTGAAAATCATGAGCAAATTCTTAGAGAAAGCTCATTTTCTGAGAAACCCACCAAAGAACCAGGTTAATTTCTTCTATGTTGGATCTTCATGTATGTGAGTTGGTTACAAGTGTATAGCCATCACACAACTCTGATATTTTTCATGAAACTCTCCCCTACTGATGAATCTAACAAGATTTTGATTCAATCTGTGTTTTTCTAGGAAATATGATGTCTGTTATCATTTTAAAAACCTGCAAATATTTTTCATTGTTCTTGTTACAATCTTGCATTGAAAGTCTTTAGAAATCACATAGAATCTCATCCTTATTGATAATTTAGTGGCACTTGTAGTTTTTTTTGTCAGAAGAGCTTTCATTTGGCATTGAAAATAAGCAGTTTAAAATCACTCCACCTTCATTTGTTGATTGGTAATTGCTTGTAAGCCTTTGGGGGTACCTTAGGCATGGTTTGATCAAGGATTTTTGTGTTTAATTAAGTTATTTACTTCAAGATTTTGTGGTGAGTTCTCAAATATTGTGTGAAGAGTGCAACCTGGGCTTCCATTTATGCATCTTCTAGTTGAAAGAACATCATGATTATTTGAAGCATTTTATCTGATAGTTGTTCGAGTATTGTAGAGGTTGTCAAAGATTTGATATATCCAAGTTTTTCTTGTCAATACCCCACCAAAAAATCATCTAAATAACTAGTCCTACCCATACTACCCCTGCATTGCATTGTGTGTCAACAAAATAATCTAACCCATCTAAAAAAATGCACAAAGAAAATCAGGATCATACCATGTCTCTAGCAGCCTCAACCTTGTCTTGAAAGCATTTCCATCATTTAGTAGTGATAGCTCTGTTGAGTTTGAATAATGGAAAATTGATCATTTTTTCCCAAGGCCATCTCCATACAATATGCACATTATAAGGATATCTCCACCCCCTTCACAAAATAGAGGCTGCAATATAGGTTCTCTTACCTTTGTTGAAAAGGCACAACCTAAAATAGTGAGGGGTTAGATCAAATCCTTTCAAATTGCTATCCATCTCTCCAAAAATCTGAGTGCCAGTTAGATCACGTCCCTAGCTAAAAAAATGACATATATCAAGATCTATCTGCCTTCAAGCTTCATGCCATATTTTTTATGCTGCTCAAATTGAAAAGGATAACAAATTTGGGTACCAACAGGCCATATCCTAGTAGCCCTTCATCTTTCTATTCATGGCTCACCTTCTGGTAGCCCCTCTTTTTAAATTCTCGAACCATGTCATTTTTATCCATCACATTATTCTTCTATCACACGCTAACCTATGCACAGGTACCTTTGTTTGGGATTACATGTCAAATTCATTTTTACAAAGGTTTGTGTCATTAGATGCTAACATCATTACATGTTTAATCTGTTTTATTTTTTATTTTTACAGGGTATGTTTACATGCTTTTGTTAGATTAGACATTGGATAAACCTTACATGTTTAATCATTGGAGTAAGGTCATGTATGCTCTTCCCTCAAGTCTTTTGGGGTGATCTTGGGAATCAGAAATGATTCTTATATCTTTAATTGCTTTGAAAAAAATGTTTAGAATGTCCAAAATTAGGTCAATATGTATGAATTTTGCATTTGAAGTAAGTATTTTCCATTTATTGGTTTTTTAATTGGGATTTTTGTTGCATATGTTCTTCTCTTGCATTCTAGGACAATCTTGAGAATCAGAAACAAAGTTTATTATTTTTATGTGTATGGAAAATTACTAATATGTCGTGCAAAACAAAAAACACTTGTCAAAGAAAGGAGAAGTTAAGACAAAACAAAACTACTAATATAGTTTTCATGCTGGTTTCCAAAAGGTGTTCAAGCAAACCACATCAAAATAAAAAAGATAAAAAAACACACCAAAAAACATCACACTGTATTTGCAGGTTCAAATAAGGGTACACCCCATCCACTTAAAAATGGGACATGACCCCTTTGGCATGAGCCTTAAGCTATAACAATGGGGGTGGGTCTTAGAAACCCTAAAGTAGTGTACTTAAGAGGGAACCTTGTGGATGAAATGGGAAGTAATCAACATAACCTACTTGACTAGTATTACCATTTGTGAGATTTAGCGTCAAATTTATCTATATCGCGACCCCGGTGAGAGTACATGATGGACACATTTATTTCCCACTGTGCTTGAATGGGTAAATTAATGTCGAGATACTCTAAGAATTACTCAGTGTGACTTTTCTTTGCAAATCAAGCTCACATCTAGACAACTTGTGACACCTAGTTGAGTGAACCACATAGGAAGCTATCTTTGACCAGGAGCCAACTTGGGCCATATCAAAACCAATTTTATTTTAGAGCCATTTTTCATCACAAAACATGTGAAGCATTACTTTTTCTTGGTTTTTCACTTTCCCTAGCGTGAGGTGAAACTCTACCGAAGTGAGGGCCAACATTTTTTCACCCCCAATTGATCTACTTCCTTTACTTTCTTTTGACACTTTGTTGATTAGAAGAAGAGTGACTACCATTTTGTTTCTAATTTATTGTATTCATCACTTTTGTGTATGTTTACGCTCATCCATATTTACAGCTAAGTTGTTAAATTTCTAAAGGGTGCAGAGACATTTTCATATCATTGGTAACCTTTTTTATCTTGATACCCAAGTCAAGATCATCATCGTAGTTAGACTTGATTCATAACTTTGATTCTCTTTTGAATGGTTATCTTGTTTATATCGTGTCACTACAAATTTGGTATTTATATCTTGTTTCTTGTAAACTTGACCTAAATATCTATATTGTAATGTTATATTATATACACTTTAATAATTCCTAGGTATACTCTAGCTTTAAGTTTGATTTTAATTACTATCTTGATTTTGAAAAGTGTTTAGTATTACCACTTGTGCGTGTTATATCAATATCATCTTGATATTAAGACCTTAATTTCTCATAAATTTTGGTTAATATATCTTGGTGGAATTGTTGTGTCACTCACAATCATAAATGCCACTTTTTGGAAAATAGGTCTTGATTGGATTCAGGCTTTCTTTTAGTATACTTTGTTTGGAGATCATGTTAACTCCTTGTTATTACTTATGCCTTGTTCATTTCTTTGAACTCAACATAAGTAGTGACATTTTATTAATCATCTTAAGACACCAACTACCTTTTTGGAAACAGACTTAGAAAGTACAGTATTTGATAAATTGGTCTGGAACTAAACATTGTGTGATTGTATATTTTTTATTGCTATTGACTTATTCATTTAGATCAATGACTTTGTCACATTGATACTTTGACATTCATTATAATTCTTCAACTCTTGACATTATTTTTACGTTTCACTTAGGATTAATCATTATCTCTTGAACACATTCAAAAACACCTTAGTGAAACTCTCATACATCATGGTCCCTAAAAAAAAGATTATAAGTCAAAAAGCAAGCATTGGAAACAAGAAAAACAAAAACTTGTGAAAATTCAACCAAAAAAGGGTCGAATCCCTTTATTGGCCATGATCTTGGGCCTTTAATTTCCATAGAGAAAGAAGTGGAGGATATGGGTAGATCATAGTGGTGATGAGTTAGAATCACCACGAGTAGAATTTGAATTTGACCCCACCTTGTTAGATAAATTCCTTTATAGAAATAAAGATCGGGTGCTAGCATGAGTGGTGGAATTAGGAGCTATAATTCCTATAGAATGTGAGACAATACCACCAATGAATGAGGATAATGAATAGAAACAACCTCTCATTAACATGAATGATATCCTAACACATGGACATGCTTCCACATCCAATGTAGGAAACAATAATATGGTGGGTTATAAAATTATCTTCATTAAGATGCCACGTAAAGTTAGAGTATAACATGATAATGTAAAACAAAATCCACGCTATGAAGAAGAAGGATAACCCCTTGAGGGAGAAGTAACTATTCAACATCATACCCAAAAACTTAGTCGACAATTAGTGTTGCTCACAATCTCATGTACAGAAGGAAATGAACAAAAATGTGCATAAGACAAAACCTAAGGTCAAAGCTACTGAACTTCACATGGAAAACCAAGAAGGATAAAATATGGAATACAGTCACGTATATATCCCTGCTTCTCCTACTAAAGAGTAATTACTTTCATAATAAAATGAAATCCATGAAAGTGGCACTTACAAGACTTCAAGAAAGTAATGTTGGCAATAATAGGAAATACCAATATGAAGAGCTATGCCCCCATCCATCTGATAAATATATAATTCTTAAACCCTTTCCTAAGAAGTTTGACATGCCCAAATTTGACAAATACAGAGGGAAAGGTGACTCACGAGATCATATGAAATATTATTACATGGCATGCCAAGAAGTGACATATAGCGGAAATTACCTCATACGACTCTTTCCAAAGAGTCTAGGGGGATAAGCCTTAGAATGGTTCACTCACTTACCTCATGGGTCTATCTTCACATGGCCTGAACTAGCAGAAATGTTTGTTTGACATTTCTCATACAACATAAAAAGCAACATAACTATGGCAGACTTATGTGGTACTAAACAATTCCCTAATGAAACATTCGCTAGCTTCTTACAAAGATGGTGGGGGGATAGCCAGCCACTTCCCTTGCGCATTTCCTAAAAAATATCTTGTGAGCATCTTCGTGCCTAATCTAAAGCCATACATCACTTTTCATTTGCAAATGCATTGTGTTCGTTCATTTGAAGAGGTCATTGAAAAGGGCATACAAATAGAAAAATCCCTCATTGTCAAAGGAACGATCAAATCACCTTCTAAAGATAATCAAAATTTCAAACCCATGGAAAATCCAAAGATCTTTAACAAAAACAAAAAAATGGTGGGAGATGGAATCACAGATTCTAAATGAGTGTAAACGGTTCAAGTTGGTCAACCTTTTAAATAGACCAAAGGACATATTCAACCACCACCTAAATGTAGAACGTTCACTCCTCTCAATGAGCATTTGTCTGTAATATTTAAGCAATTAGATATAGCCCACATGGTGACTTATCACATGACGCAACCTTTTAATGAAAATGCTCCTAAACCATCATGGTACAAAGATCATGAATATTATGATCTTCATGGTGTAAAGGGACACAAGATAGACAAGTGCCTAAGACTTCACCACTACATCCAAGATCTCATTGACAATAGAGAGATAGAAGTTGACACCCCACAGAGAAACCAAACACCAAACAAAAATATTGGTATATTCAAAGAACCTTTCCCTAAACATGGAAAATTAGATGAGAAAAGGCCGGATCAAGGGGAGTCATGCCAAAGTTACAAAGTTGTGAACTATCTATATACCAAAAGTGACAATAATCATTACGATTCACTTATTGGATGTATCCACTCTTACAATGACCATGTGAATACCATTAGGATCAAAGGAAGGGATTACGCTATGATAACAAGGCATGCCCATCTCATGATCCCATAACCCTCTCTGTCAACCCCATAAGATGGTCGGTAAAAAATCTTAGAACAACTTGAGAAGACATCTGTAAATATTTTCTTAATATATCAAATGTACATAAAAACATCTTATACAAAACTCTCTAGGGGTTAGGAGTGCCAATAGAAATAGACCCTTCACATTTACAAGATGTGGTGGAAAACATTGCACCGACTGAACACATCTTATTTAACCACAAAGAAATTCCCAATGAAGATCACAAGCATAATCTTCCCCTTTATATAGAGGTATTTTTTACCCACTGGAAAATAAAATGGGTGCTTGTGGAAAATGGATCAGGATGTTATATATGCACTTTGAAACTAATTAAACAACTGGGACACAAAGAGGAAGATATAGAGTCCCATATTATTACCATAACCACTTACGACAACGTGGAGTGGGAGTTAGCTGGAACAATCAAATTTCCAATGGAGGTAGGGCCAACTTGTCATAATACAAAGTTTCATGTCTTAGACTTGGAACTTCTATATAATATGCTTCTTGGCCACCCATGGATTCATGCCATATATGTCATACCATCAACATTCCATTAATGCATCAAGTTAAAACATGAGGGACACATTGTTACAATATAAGGAGATTCAGAACCCTTTGCTCACTGTAAATCTCTCAATATATTTGCTCATAAGGGTACCTATATGTGTCCCTCTGCTGATATAGTTATTCCCCTTCAAACAGATGCTATGGAATCATGGGTAGTTTCAGATTCCCTAAGTTCTTGCGCTTGTGAAGCTTCTACATCTACTTCTCCTTTTGATTCATGGGAGATGAAATTTCTCAAGTATGGTTGTGGAGAATACAATGTGTAATAAGCTCTCCTAATTTCAGTCCTATCTTTGTCACCAAAAACAAGAGGCCAACCCAACTATCATTTCAGATGGCCTAGAGATGAACGAACCATTAGGAAATTCTTACCTGGGGGGTTACTTGTAGAAGAGAAATTTTTGGACCCACCTACTACTTGGGAAGGGATAATTTTTAGTGGTAAATATTCGTAATATGGCAAATATTCCATTTTAGGAAAATTTAAAAAGGTGATTTTTCTGGCGTGGGTCAGTGACCTGTTCGCCTAAAAATTATAGTTTAATTTTTTTAGGGGTCGGCTTCACCTACGCTTGAAATATATCCCTTATATAATCCTAGATTATTTTCCAGGTAGAACACTTCTACTTCATTCATACCACATGGGGGAATATCTATTATCAAGTACAATAAACTTGTGAAGCAATAGAGGTCAGTACACAAAGTGTAGTTTTATAGATATTCATCAAATTTGTAGCTAGGCAACAAGTATTATTCTCAGATGCACGAAAAAAAATTTCCACTGACGCACAACAACGAGATTTCGTAAATGTGCGACAGGAGGGTGGTGTTGATGTGTGACAGGAAGGTGGTGTTGATGTATGATAGGAGGGTAGTGTTGATGTGTGACAGGAGGGTGGTATTGACACGCAATAGGAGGATGGAGGCTGTAGATGCGTGATAGGAGGGAGGTGTTGACATGCAACAAGAGGGTGGTGTTGACACACGATAGGAGGGTGGTGTTAACGTGTGACAAGAGGGTAGTATTGATGCACAACAATAGGGAAGTGTTGACGCATCACAAGAGGGAGGTTTTGACGTGCGATAGGAGGGTGGAGGCTGTAGACATGTGACAGAAGATTTTTTATTACGCATCAGAAAGGTAGTTGACACGTGACAGTAAACCTCATGTCGCACATCAGCAAGGTTATTATCACATGTCAACAACCTTTTTGATGCGTGATAGGAGGTTTACTATCAAGTGTCAACTACCTTGCTGATGCGTGAAAAAAATTCTCCTATTACGTGTCTACAGCCTTTCTGTCAGGCGAAACATTTGCACACAAACCCTAAAAATTTACCTTTCAGTGAAATCGGTTCCGGGGATATTCTCTAGGTATTTTTCCACCTCCAATTTCCAAGAGGTCTCTTAAAATGAACCCTATACTTAGGTCCCGGGAGGACACTCAGCCAACCTACTACCAAATTCCTAAGTATGAAAATTCTAGCTAAATGATGTATTCTATGGGCTACAAGGGTCTAGGATGTGGAAATAATGAGCAAGGACCAAGAAAACCAATACCACTCCCACATTTTAAAATAAAAAGGTATTTTATCAGCATTCGTCCCTATGGATCACACCCCAATGATCAAGATGATACTTGTTCTGAGCATGAAGATAGTTCTTATTACTTAGACAATGACATAGATTCCCACTATAGCCAATATGAGGATCTTGCCTCCACAAACCTATTCATGGATATCATTTTCCTTACCTTAATCCCCACTGAACATAAAATTAACCTTGTCTACCCTTCCCTTTTTGAATGGGAACAACAACATCACATACCACTTGACCTCTTTGAAAATAATGAGGCCATTGTTGAATTCATGGGCATTTGAGATACAATTCCAATTAGAGACCATAAGAAGGGTTTCTACATTGAATTAGATACCTACACGTATTTCGGAGAGGAAGCTAAGCTTCGTGCTCACCAAAACTTAAGAAAAAGTGAGGGTGAAAATTCCAACCAAAAATCCTCAGTAAAAACAAAAGTCCAAGTCACATAGTGAAAACCTCTTTGAGGCGTTGGCTGACAAACAAGAAAAGTGACCATGCCAAAGGTAAAAATCTCATAGAGATGCCCTTGGAAGAATAACTCAACCTTCCTCCCGATCCTATACGTATGGAGGATTTTTCAAAAATGCTAGTAGAAGAAACCATCGATGTGCATATTAGAACAAAATAAGACCTAAAGATAGTTAAGCTAGGGAGCTTCATTCTCAGCAAGGGAGAAAAAGACATTTACCATGCTTCTGTGGGAATTTGTAGATATATTTGCATGGTCATATAAAGATATGTCGGGCTTAGATCCAACTTTGGTAGTGCATTACCTAGTGGTGCATGCAGACGCCAAACCCATTAAACAGAAACTAAAAAAAAATGCATCCACAGACAGATCTTCTTATTAAATAAGAGCTAGAAAGATTGCTAGTAGCAGGATTCATTAAACCTATTAACTATTCAAAATGGATATCGAATATAGTCCATGTACAAAAGAAACTTGTCGGGATCAGAATTTGTACATATTTTAGAGACATCAATAAGGCATGTCCAAAATATGATTTCCCGTTACCCAATATTGACATGATTATTGACTCAACTGCAGGATATGAAATGTTATCTCTTATGGATGGATTTTTAGGCTACAATTATATCAAAATTGTAGATGAATATCAACACAAGACAACCTTCACAACCCCGTAGGGGATGTTTTGTTCTCAGGTAATTCCCTTTTTCCTCAAAAATGAAAGTGTAAACTATCAAAGGGAAATGATAGTGATCTTCCATGATATAATTCATGACATCATGGAGGACTATGTAGATGATATCCTAGGGAAATCCAAGACGAGAGAAGATCACCCTGAGATTTTGTGGTGTATCTTTGAACGCCTACAAGGATACAAGGTCAGATTAAATCCAAAGAAGTGTGTGTTTGGCATATTGTTAGGAATTTTTTACTTGGATTCATTGTATCACGGAGAGGGATTGAGGTAGACCCAACTAAAATTACCGCCATTACTGAAATGACTCCTCCCAAGAATATCAAACAACTGTGTAAATTGCAAGGAAAGATACAGTCCATCCATCGTTTCATTTCATAGTTAGCTGACAAATGCCATTCATTCACCCATCTGCTTAAGAAAGATGTTGCATTTATTTGGGGACTAGAGCAACCACAGTCCTTCACTTTTCTTAAATAATACTTAGCCAATCTACCTGTCCTCATGCCTCCAATTCCCAGTGACCAACTTTTACTATATATTTTTGCTACACAATTTGTTATTGGCTCATTGCTTGCACAATATGACCTAGGTCACAAAGAGAAGGCCGTGTACTATCTCATTTGTACCTTAATTTCTTATGATCTCAACTTTCCTCAGATTTAAAAATCTTGTCTGGTTGTTATTTTTACCTTCCAAAAACTCCGCCATTACCTATTGAATACTAAAACCAAGCTTAAATCCAAAGTTGACCCTCTTAATTACATGTTATCAAAACCCACCCTTATGGGAAGAATGGCTAATTGGATCATTCTGCTGAGTGAATTTGACATTGAGTATGTACACCAAAATTCGGTTAAACTACAAGTGTTTGTGGATCAATTAGCAAAACCATCGTTACCATGAATGGAGCCTGTGAGTCTAGATCTTCTAGATGCATCATTGATGTATATTGAGGAACATGTCATGTGGTAAGTGCACTTTGATGGATATTTCACTTTTCATGGTTTGGGAGCAGCTGCAGTGCTAATTACTCCTTCAGGAGACCCCATACTACAAGTTTTTCGTCTTGGTTTTCCTTGTACAAATAATATTGCAGAATATCAAGCGCTCATCATTAGGATGAAGCTAGCAATCAAATGTGATATCCACCATGTCAAGGTCATTGGTGACTCACAATTGATTATCAAAACAAGTCAATGATGAATACAATGTCAAGGATGAAAAACTCATCCCCCTATAAGAAACTGGTGGAAAATTTTGAAAGAATACTTTGTGTGTATTACATTCCAAAAAATCTTAAGGGCACATAACCAATCCATAGATGCAATGGAAATAGTGGGTTTGATGCTAATAATTCCACCATAGAGCAATGATATGTCATTCTTTGTTGACAATCTACGCCAACCCGCATATGACATCTCAGAATCCTTCTTGGATTATGAAGTTTTTTGTCCCTATTCCCTGTGGTATGCACACATCTATGCCTATCTTAAACACAATACCTTTCCTCCTGTCATCTTCCACTCTGAAAAACAAATCCTTATCCGTCAGATATCCTATTACACCCTCTTAGGAGATACACTCTATCGTGGTGGCTATGATGGGAATCTATTGTGTTGTCTAGATGTAACGGAGTCAATCCAAGCAATCAAGGAGGTACATGAAGGGGTGTGTGGTGCCCTTACAAACGGAATGGTTTTAGCAAATGAATTGTTAAGGGCGGGCTACTTTTGGCCTACTATGGAAATAGATTGTTGTAACTATGTGAGGAAATGTGTTTTATGTCAAAAATATGGAAATTTAATCCATGCACCGTCGTAGCCATTTCATCCGATCACAACCCCGTGGCTATTTTTGAAATGGGGACTGGATTTTATTAGTAAACTCACCCCTACCTCATCTGATGGCCATACCCGTATCATCACAACTACAGAATATTTCACTAAGTGGGTGGAGGTCATTCCTTTGACTTATGTTACAGGTGTTTTAAATATCAAATTTTATCATGAATAACCTTATTTTTCGGTATTGCATTCCTGTAGCCAGTTACTAAAAATGGAAAATAATTTAAGAAAAAAATAGTGAAAGATCTTTGTCATCAATTTCAGATGAAATTAAAGTGGTCTACACCATATTACCCTAAAGGTAATGGGCATGCTGAAGCCACTAACAAAAACATTCGTTCGGATCATGGAAAATATGGTGATTAAGATAGGTCACAACTGGAATTTGTGAATTCACCCATCCCTCTAGGCTTATAGGACCTCCATTCACACTCTTACTAGTACGACACCCTATTACCTAGTGTTTGGAATAGAATATATCATCCCATTTGAAATAGAGCTTCCTTCCCTGAGAATATCTCTTAGGGATTATCTATATAAAGATGAGGAATATAGATTGGCCAAGATGGGAAAAATTTGAACTCCTAGATGAAAAGTGCATCCGTGCCCTTAACCATCTCAAGGTGCATCAAAACAGAGTCTCCCAAAATTATAATAAAAGGATCATACCTTGTTAGTTTGAGGTTGGAGATTTGGTCATGAAAGAAAATTAGTTCAACACACGGGCAAAAAGAGAGAAGAAAGGAAAGTTTGAACCACACTGGTTAGGACCTTATGTCATTATGGAAAAATATGGAACAACTGCATGCAAAATTGCTCATCCCAATGGCGATGAGCTTAGCGAGCCTATGAATGCCACGTTGATGCAGCCTATAATTCGGTAATATAAGCCTAATAAGACCCTAGACATGTTGGCACATCACTCAGCCCATACTGAGCGCTCACCCAAAGCGCGCAAAGGTACCAGGTCCCTCTTTAGGGTTGTTGTTATAGGATGTTAGCATGATGAAGACTTAACACATGTAGTTCCATTACTAACACATCATTCTACAGAGCATACCAGATCTATAGCTAAGGGAGAATAGAATTAAGTATTGACCATGATAAGATCAAGAACATACTATATTTAGATACACACAAAACTAACACTTACATTAAGCCAATTTCCTCCATTATATTAATGTAGTAAGTATACAGAAGATTCATTATAATAACAGTAGTATGCGTGTAACTCATTTAGTAGCATAATCTCCCTATGTATGCACACCTATCTCTATATATGTATCTACATCTCTCTCTCTCTCTCTATCTATTCTCACATATTTTAATACATATTTCTAAGGGTGGGGACATTCCCTTCATCACTTATCTAATCCCAAAATAGGTCACACGCTATTAGTAGCCACACGCTGTTACAAAAATAGCCACACATGAAAGTTTGCTAACAATAGACTATTGCTAGTTAACTGACAATAGTAGATCTATTCCCGGCCTGTGTTCATGCAAAGCACTTCGAAGCTAATCCTTCCAAAATATTCAATGCATGATGCACAAGACTCTAATTGGTTTGAGTGCTCCACACGCTATCTCCAAAAATAGATCCTTATCGTGAAAATGGCTAAGTCCTGAACTTGTTTCTATTCTTCACGTGTGATCCTTTCTGATAATTCTGTGCCTTGGAATGCACTCTGCTCTCCCACACGAACCTTCTATATTTTCGTCACTAAGTATTAGGGTTTAAATGATCAAAATTACCCCACACTAGTTATATTTCCACCGTGGAAATGGTTGTCTCCAAAAAAAATCAAAGAATAGAAGAATAGAAATAATTTGGATGAATGAAAGAATGTTTTAACCTGCAGTTTCTTCTTCTGCAACCTGAAAAATTAATTCAAGATATTCCTCCTTTATCTTGGCCTCCAAGGTCTGCCATTCAACAAGTGCTTCCTTTGCTTTTTCTGGAATGTCCAAAGAAATGAACTCCAGTTCATCCCACAATCTCTCCTTTCTCATTCTGCAAGACCAACACAATGTTGGACATTGCAGTCATCCCTCCCTCTAGCAAATTCATATTCTATGAAATGAGTTTCCTAAGCTCCTCTAGCTGATCCTTGTGTGGTTCTTGGGATGCTGCTAGGGCCTCATGCTTCTGTTTAACCATTGCTAATATTTATGCGTGGCCCAATGTATCATCCCTCATCACCTTCTAGACCTAATTTTTCTCATCCAGGGTTTTTATTTTGATGAGTGCCTCTAGAGCTGTACACATGTTCAAGGCTTGGTCTACCTTCTTGAGTTCTTCCCACAACACTTGCAGTAATCCTTTATATGATGAAATATTTCACATCACTAAAGCCTTTTCTCACTCTACATCTTGTGTTATATCCTTTAGCGCAGGCATGCACAAAGGTTCATCTTCAAGCACTAAGTCCACCAATGTACTTACATAGTGTATTGCCAAAGGGAACATATTTGGTACCTTTGGCTCTAAGTGTGGCCTAGCCATCATGAAATTATCACCAATTTCCTTTGCGATGCTGATAAATACAACATTCTTCTTCTATGCTAAGTCTCTTTCCTATGTTAGGCATGTTATCTCCTCATCCTTAGTTTTGATCTCTCCCCTTAGCACCCTAATTGTGGTAGCTTTTTCCATATTCTGCATTGCCACCTTTGTTGAGACTTTTACCAATGCATTTCTCACCTATTAATCCAACATAATAGTAGGCTTCATTGTTATGTGTTTAACCTAAGGTGTCTTTTTCAACCTCCTCGACACGCATGACTCCTCACACACATCAAAATCTAGTTCATCCATGTACATGTGCATCGACCATGGTAATTACTTGTGCACATTTTTGCCATATCTTCATCCATTAATTCCCAGCCATATAACTCATTTTGTGTCATTGTGCTCTGGAAACAGGCACAGACAATTTTACCTGTGTCCTCAACATAGCCCATGGCTAGTGGAATGTATTCCCCACTTATTCTTTTTGATCTAGGCTGCTTAGGAACTTAAGCTTCCAGATTTGGGACTTTTGTTTCCATGTCCTAAGCAGTCTCAGTTGTTGTCTCATTTGTTCCCTTTTCTTCCTCTTCTCCATCCTTCATTTCTTCATCTTGTTGTCCTTCTACATTCTCTGGAGGTGTAGGAGAATTAGGCATGCTTTCCTCTTACTCTTCCACTTCCTCATTCAATTTTAGTTTCCTTCTCCTTTTCTCGGTTGTCTTCTTTTATGGAGAGAGTCAGGGTGATCTACACATTGTTTATGGAGTAGCACCTTGGGTCCTTGTTCTCTTGAACACTCTCTTAAATTGGCACTCTCCTTGGACTACATCTAAGTCCTCATCATCCCCCTCTTGTGGTTGCGGTGGTGTAGTTATGAGCTTAGCTTCATCCTTATTCGTAGGATGTCTTCTACCTCTATATTCTAAACCACCACTATCCTCATGCTCATTCTCCCCATCCTCTACTTTGATTGTCTTTTTGGGATTAGGAACTAGAATGTTCTCAATGGTATGCTTACCCTTCGGTGTTTCTGTAAGTGGGAACTCATTTTCCACATACCTGTTGTTTTCTAGCTTGGGATTTAGTTGGAGTTACCCCAGTGCTGCTCCAACATCTCCAACATCCAAACTTACTGGGTTTATGCTCAACACATCTGAGATGAATCTTTCAACATATGCATTACATCCTGAATATACATAATTTTCCTCAGTGTGTGGTAGTCACAGTCTACCTTGTCTAAATTGAATATTAGTCAGTGCATGTCTGAGAACCTATGAACTAATGCCTGAAAATACCTTGTTGTGAAGGCATACGGTATTTTGCACCATGGGCTCCAAGCCCCGTCCTTCATCACAAATCATGGAATGTAAAAAAATTTGTATATGGAAAATTGAACTGCCTTACCCACCATTGATGGTAAATCCTTTGGAATGTTCCACTCTTCTTCGAATGCCACACAGAGTCTATCGTACCACTTCTCAGCCCTCTACTTGACTTTTTCAGTCATTGATCCTTCACACAAGTACTTGTTGAATTGCTCTGCGGGTGACTTATTCTCCATATGATACTCCCAAACCTTCTCTTTTGGTCCTTCTGGTACCCAGATCTCCAGTTATACCATAGACAACAAAACAGCCCCAAAACTGATCTTTCCTCCTGAATGCACTTCTTTGACTATAGTTTCCATAATGTAACCTAAAATGTTATAGATCACTCCTTCAGAAATCCTTTTAGAAATGTGTAGCCACATGGTGTTCACTTGTGACCACCTCTCTTGGTCATTTAGTTTTGTCACAAGGTGTGCGGCTACCTGCATAACTAGGTACTTTTTCAGCTTGTCTATGTCCATGCCACGCGGACCCTTTGTGTACCCTAGTTCCCTCCTAGTCTCCAGAATTACGACCTTGTCTGTTAAGTCCTCCTTGAGGTATTCACCTGTAGCCTTCAACCCTATCACTATGGAGATCAGCGTGGCTGAAATCCTTACTCTGCATCCTGCAAAATAAAATAAGTCTTTGTGTAGTCTTCTCATGAGCCATTGGTACAAGGGCTCATACTTTCTAAAGTAGGGGATCTTGTATAACTGATATACTCCAATATTATTTAATAACTTCTACCCATCGTCATCATAGACTAGCATGTCCTCCGTCATGCACTTATTTTTCTTCATGTTCAAAACTACATCCAACTCCTTTTTTTCTATGGTACGATGGTTGTTCTCACTTATCTTTCTTTTTTGAATGTGGGAATCCCACTCCTAGCCTACTATAACCCCCTTTGGATATTGCATCTCTGAAAAATTGCTCTCAGGGGTCATTTCTTCTTCCTCCATGACCACCTTCTTATTTCCCTGAACTCTTGCTACAATTGCCTTCTTTGGTGCCATCTCTACCTTGCAATCCTCTAAAAATACTCATATTTTGACTTCTGCAACATACAATGCAAACCCTATCTCAAATCTCTAAGCCCTAGTGGAAATCACATGCCCTAGCTTGGTTGTAATGCATCTGCTTCACTCAAATCCTCCTCCTATGGAAATGCAAGCTTCTTCTTTGCACAAACCTCCTTTCCACGTCTGGTTTCACACTCTTCACACCTAAACACGATTTCTTAGCTCTTCACACTTGGCTCTTGTCAAATTCTCTTAATCGCAATGGTAAGAATGAACTCGCATCCCATCCTTATATAGATTTTCAAATTTTAATGCATTTATTGCTCCTTCACCTACCCAATGTGCTCTCATTTATTAGCCAACTTTGTTCTTTCCACATGGTACATATTCACACCCCATATATAATCTTCTAACGCGCCTTCCTATGCTTTGTTCACAGACTTCTCTTCAGTGCGCTTCCTTGCACCCAAGTACCTTTTCACTGCACCTTCCACTGGTAGTTGTTATGTCCTCTACTTACCTCACGTTATACGGTCCCTTTATCCATCTTCATCTTTGGTCACTTTTTAGAAGCAATCCTTTGACTTGAATACCATCCTTAATAGCATATTCCTTCTGTCATTTAATCCCAATAGTCTTGTACCTGGATACCAACAATCCACCCCACACTAAAAGTATGTGCAGTCCTCTGCACACAAAAAATATTAAAATAGTAATTAGCTTATGGCATGTATATGCGCTTATTACACAACACACAAACTAAATTGAAAAAGCATAGCAACAAAGAAGGAAACACATTAAGGGAATGTAGAATTGAAAACCTGGCAATACTACCTTATTAAAAACATCAAGAAGACTTATTTATAGTAGGTTTTCAGCCTACTCTCGTTGAAGTTTCTAGGTATTCATGTTCCATCAAGTGCCTCTAACTGAAAAGCATCAGTTTCAATGATGTAAGTAATAACATACAGCCCCAACCAATGTACCTTGATTTTTCCTAGATGGCACAAAAATTTAGAATCATAAAGGAGCACCATCTGTCCTATCTCTAGCTTTTTATCCCTGATGTACCTGTCATGCCATGTTTTCTTCCTAGCCTTCTCTTTTTTTTGACTCCAATGTGTTATGGCTCATCTCTCATCCAACTGGATTAACTTTCCAATCCACTCTTCTAATGCTTGCTCATTAACAAGACCTCCAGCATGTGTAATACGCAAAGAAGGTAACATAAATTCCATAGGAAGAATGAATTCTGCGCCAAACACTAACTAAAATGGTGTGGCCTTGTTTAATCTTTTATATGTTGTCTGATATTCCCAAAGTACTTTAGAGACTTTATAATCCCAATCCTTTCCTCCAATATCACAGATTTTTGTCAATGTTTGGGTCAAACTTTTGTAGAAAGACTCAGTAGTTCCATTTTCCTGAGGATGATAGGGTGTACTCATATGGTTTGTAATCATGAACTCATCCAATAAAATTTGGATTGTATCATTAATAAAATGTGTTCCCCTATCACTGGTCAAACTCAAAGGACATCCATACCTTGTAATAATATTTTCCCATAGAAACCAGGTTGTTGTAGCCATTGTATAATCCTTTATAGGTGTTGTTTCTTCCCACCTTGTCAGATAATCTGTGCAAGTTATGATGTAGCGTGATCCACTTATGCGCATAGCTGGTGAAATGGGACCCACAAAAGCTATAGCCCATTTCTCAAATGGTTCTACACTTGTAATATCTCTCAAAGGCATTTCATCTCATTGACCTAGTTTTCTAAGACGTTGATAATGATCACATGCCTAACAAAATTCCTTACAATATTTATATAAGGGTCTCCCACCATAATCTAACAAGTAGAATCTTGTGCACAGTGGCATCACCGACATAGTGGCCACCTATAATACCACCATGAGCCTCTTCTATAATATATGTGGCTCATGTTCTAATACACAACGGCACAATACCTCTGTAGACACCAAATTTGTGTCTTACGACACCCTGTTCCCCACATATCATTTCGCAACCTAACCTCACCACCTAAACCTTACACAATTATCTATTAATTACCTTATAATTAATAAATCCACATCTCCAAACCTGCCACCTCATTTCGCCACCTCATCATGACCTTTCGCTAACCCTAAACTAACCTAATTTAAGACCTATAACTTGGTCTACATCCACACCCATGACTAATTACTCCTCACCCGCACCAAAAGCATCCTAATAATGACTTGACCAAGCCCAAAACTAATCCCTCAAGAGAAAAGGAGGGAAAGTTGGCTATTTTACTAAAAATAGCCCACTTTGACTTAACCGACATCGGTTCCTACTCGACCACCATCAGTTACGTAACCACCATTGGTTCCCTGTAAATGATCTTCCCTAACCAAAAACAAGGGATCGGAATTCATTTGAAAGATCCGAGAATTCACTTGGCAGAGACAGAGACAAGTGAAGAAAAGAGAAGAGTTTGCAGCGAAGGACATCAAGCCCAAGACTGCAACTGGAGTGGCCAGAGCACAGCAACACTCATCCAAGCATTGGGAGAGAAGATAGCTCTCTTTTAATTGTCAGATCATCCCACCTAAGCCTTTCCTTTGTCATCACAATCCTTGGACCTGTATCTTCATCAGTAACTAGTAAGTAGTGGCTTATATGTTCTTAAATACCATTTCTGAAACTTCTGATTCATAGTAATTATAAGCTCACTCCTAGATCTACTACCCGATAGCACCCTGCATCTAACCTTCATTCCTCTACCCCTACATTGCCCCAAGAACAACTACCACACTCTCTGAGTCTTCACCATCACCCTATTGCCTACCCCTAATCATTTATCAACCTTATAAACACCATAACCGCCTTACAGCCAACCTTTATTGAAAGCCCCTAAATCACTGCCCCTATTGATATTGGTTATCAGCGACCGGTATCGGTGTTATAACCGTAGTCGGTTATGCAATGACCGGCATCAGTCACTGTGACTCAAACCAAAACCAGCCTTTCGTCCATTGCTTTTTAACGAGGTAACTAAATCATAATTTCACAATAACTTATTTGTTATCATTTGTGTTAATTCATATTAAAAGGGGAACTGACCACCTTCGAAAGGAAGTCTAATATTTTCTGGGCCCAAGGTAGTTCCCTCATTTATTGTTTAACTATAATCTTGTGGTCTTACATTCTTATTCATAGGTAGTCCTTCCCAGACAAAAAGGAGTTCTTCGCAATCGGTCTGATATCTCTCTACGGTACACGCACACCCTCCCAACACTCAACAGGTATTCCTCCTAGCTCTAACCTTTATCTGTTTCTCAAGAGAATGAAAGGATAGAAGAAACTCTTTTCTAAGAACAGAAAAATTCTATGCGAAACATTTTGGATGATGGCGGGGCCTCATCAACCAACTCACTTATGCCTTACCTAAGGCCGAACTCATTCAAACTCATTACACGGGCCTGCGCTAAGCACATTTCTCCCACCCTCCAGAATTTAAACTTTCCACACCTTTGATGATGGCTCTTTACTATGGCTCGGAAACTAGAGATTCGAGATTTAGAGGAAGAGAAATTGCGGTTGCGCAACAAAAACCCCAATTTCTCCAAACCCAAGACTCCACCAACAAACCCAACACCACCAATTCTCATGCATCGACTGCTTCCAAATAAAAAGGACATCTCGGAGTTGTACACGTGGTGATGGTCAAATCCCAAGTACCATCTAGTACCCCGCCCTAAAACCACCTATAAGTATAAAACCGAGCCCATCAATTATACTCCCTTGGGAGAAACTTATGGTGTGATTTTAGAAAAATTTGCTCAAAGCAGGAGCTATTCACCTTGCCTCTTGTTAAACCTCACTCCGGGTTTGATTCCATGCGTCGCTATTCCTTCTTGGTATAAAGAAAATGACTTCTGTAACTTCCACCGTGTGAAGGGACACAATCACGAAAACTGCAAGATGGTGAAAAACATAGTGCAGGAAATGGTTGATGCAGGGGATATAACTCTCGACAATCCTAATGCCCCCGCTCACAAAAATTTGAAAATATTCAACAAACCATTCCCAAACCACTCATCTAATAGTAACATAAACCAAGATATCTTAGCTGAGGAGAGTGTTCATGAAATCCATGCGGTCTTCGAATCCTAACCAAAATCTTCTATCGAAGAAATTTTGAATCAAGCCTCATCATTAACGCAGGGATCCATACCCCCTTCACCACCATCAAAAAAAAATGATAATCTTGCCATTCCTTTACCCCATAAAGGAATTAACCACCCAGAGTTCTCTTCTCATAGAATGAGCCTTCTTACACCACATCCCTTCAAGACTGTGAGTGGATGTTATCTAGCTTATCTATTTCCCAAACATCTCCTTCTACGTCACTCTTGTTGTAAATAGAAGAAGGCTCACCACTGTTTCTGTCATCCGTAGAAGAGAAACCTCTCAAACTGACATCACCAAACTCCTTAATCATGACGGATCCCCTCAAACATGCTCTCCTACCTATTAGTTCTTCATCACCTAAATCTTTTCAGCAATCGGTTTGACCTCCTAAAACCCATTGATAGAGCGACTCATTTACCCCCTATATCACACCCACAGTGGACCGGATTCACAACCCACCTCTCTTCCATATCAAATTTCCTATTCACACGTGAAGATTTTCATCCCTCAAAAGATAGACGAGTCCTATGGCAACGTTTGAGTACACCATGCTCTACTCAAATGCAGATGACCGATCCAGATACCTCTACCATATACCTGAGGTGTTTACAAAAGCTGCAAAATACCTATGTCCCCCATCTTCACCCCTCTCATCTCTACCAAATACTTCATCCACCTCTATTAACCTAACCAAACCTTCCCCTACGTTTGGGACTTCACCAAGACCCAGCGTAACACACCCACCTAAACGGTTAGATTTATCCAAAATATAAAGCCGTCCGTCCACCTAGGAGACAGACACAATCTCCTCAAGTCCAATCTATGCCTCTGTCACAACTAAAACCCTTGCGCCGTCACACCTACCTTCTATATAAGGACCTCACCCCTCCACCTTTCCTCAATACATCATACCTCATATGTTTTCTTTAAAATGACCTGCACCTTCTGCACCCATATAGAGATTAACAGGTGTATCAACACCGTCACCCCAAGTATCCTATCCACCTACCAACCGTAAACAAAATCGATCATCAAAGGATTTGTTTACTGTCACTCCTCTTTCCCTGTGGTGGTTTCCTGCCACCATGTCATCTATGACTTCACCATCTAACTGGCTAAACATGACTTCCTGCGCCAAAGAAGCCACACTTAGTTACAACCTAATCATCAAAACCCCTTGTCTAAACCACCACCCGTATGAACCAACCATACCCAACCATTACCAAAAACCACCCAATCAATAGCCTTATCTTCCTTTGACTTTGAACCCGCTCAAAGGATCTTATGCCAAGATCCTTGATATGTTGGTGGAGAATGCGACCATTTCCCTACCCCCACTTAGACCCTATGATCCATCTAAACCTTGACCTATAGGTTATGATGAGTCTAAAATATGCGCTTACCACCGCACACCAGGACATGATGTAGAGGGATGCAGAGCTTTAAAATCCATCCTTGGTCAATCACCTCCCTCAGATAGAAAGGTTAAGAAGGACAACTTACGAAGGGACAAACCTTTAGCTTCAATCCCCTCTCCTATACCACCTGTGCCCACCTCACCAAGATCTATCATTATTGCAACCCCACCTCTCGAAGACAATGACTTAGTCCCTACCATCTTCGTCCTCTCATGTTCACGAGATCAACATGATTAGCATTGCTACTCGAGGGCATAAAACCAATGGTAAAGCTAAAGAAAGCACACCTACGGCCTCTCCTTCTCCGTCCACCATCCCAATCACACCACCACTTAAAGTGGTTATTCATGGACCTTCCTACCCCATCTCTGATGGAGTGGCCCACCGTACCACGATCAAACAGCTTCACTAATCACATGTAAAAATGACATTGTATGATCTCATTTAAACCTCTGAATCTCATTGACAAGCTCTCATTGAAATCCTTCAAGGGATAGAGGTCCTACCTAACGAAACCTTGCCCATTGCCTCCATTTTAACACCCAATCACGTTGCTTCTCTCACCAAATAACCTATCTCCCCAACCACTTCTATCTCTATACAGCAAGTCGCTGCTGTCATTTTCTCCGAAGACGAAATTGTTGACTTTGGTGCAGAAGATCCTGACCCCGCTCTTTTCATCTCAGCTTACATCCGGGACATCGAGTACGTCGTGTTATGATTGATGGGGGTGCCAGCCTAAACATCATCTCTTCCAAATTCATCCAACAAATGAATATCCCTTTCTAGCTGCATGTGGGCCAACCCCACCATGTTGCATTTATTCAATGATGCTATTACTTCTACCTTAGGCATCATGATCCTTAACATTCGTGTAGGGCCATGTACTTTACCTGCACTCTTTTATTTCCTTTAGGGAGAATTCCAATACAACATGTTGTTAGGCCGCCCTTAGATCTAGGCTATGGGATGCTTTCCCTCCACCTTATATAGGTGCATAAAATTCGAGTACGAGGGGAATTCTTACACCGTAAAAGCTGATGCTCCCCCCTTCAAAACCTGCAATATGTTATATCTCCCTAATGATGTGCTTGTACCAGTCAAGGCACCCATTCATCTAACCCACCCATCTACTTCGACCACACCTCAACCATCCACCTCAACCGCACCTACACCTTCAACCAATGAAACCACCACCGTAAATACGACATCCTTCCCAGCAGACAACATCCCAACCTCAGATCCCTTGGTAGATGTTTTTCAACGCCTTACACTAGGGGAGTATCGCCTATATAAAGTTAGCACTTTCCATACCACATAGGAGTACAGATACTTACATGTGCATCCTACCTACGACCATCATGTGGGGGAAGTAATCTCCTACAGACCACCTAATTGCTGTACCAACATAATGTAATGGAGGTTTCGACGCATCCTCTGTCACCCCTAAACCTCCCTTTGGTGTGGTTCCCTTCCAATCTGATTTTCAATATCTAACTAATCATCATTTTTCCCTCACCTTCCTGACGAGTTGTGCTTGGAAGGGCTTCAGTTTCGGTCTTTATGAACAAGGCTGACATACGATCATTCCCGTGATTACACGCAAACACAGAGATCTTCATGGTCTTAGAATCTCTAAACCACCTACACCGAAGACACCACATATCCATTGTATCCAGGAAAATGATGAAGTCACCCCTTCTAAACCATCATCACCCATTTTTCCATCGTCACCCACAGAATCGATAGACACGGAATCTATCCCTCTTAACTTTTTTTTTCTCTCATAAACGCTATCTTCTTGGGTCCTCTCACTTATCAACGTGATAATGAAGACCCATTTTCTCTTCCCTTTCTGTATCAAGACATGATTAAAGAAGACTCGCCTTCAATTAATGTTGTTGAGTTCCAGGATGACGACTCCATCCTCACTTACCTTGGTACGGACGACTCTTATATTCAACACACCTTACCATCTGAAACTCAAACCATGTTGATTGAGTCAACTATAGAAATCAACATCTACACAGAGGATGATCCTTACATTGTGAAGATCATACAATCTTTTAACGCATCAAAACAAACTTCCTTCACTACCTTCCTCCATGCCCACAACTAAGCTTTTCACTTATTCCTACACTGACATGCCAGGAATTGATCCTAACATCACTGTCTATAACATTACTCTGAAACCCGACTCCAAAACCAGTTTAAACAGAAACTGAGAAAAATTCATCCACGCATTGCCCTCTTGGTCAAAGAAGAGCTTCAATGACTCCTTTCTGTTTCCTTCATCTTACCCATTGACTATCCTCAATGGATTTCTAACATCATACATGTTACTAAAGCAACGAGGGGACTTCGGATATGTACAGTATTTCCAGGACCTTAACCTCGCTTTCCCAAAGGATGACTTCCCCCTACCTAGTATTGATCAACTTGTTGATCTCACTGCGGGCCATGAGATGCTTTCTCTCATGGATGGCTTCTTGGGATACAATCAAATTTTGGTAGCCCCGGCCGATCAACATAAAACCACCTTCATAACTCCTTGGGGAACCTTCTGCTATCGTGTCATGCCGTTTGGCCTTAAGAATGCTGGCGCAACCTATCAGCGGGCTATGACTTACATTTTTAATGACATTATGCACACTATCCTTAAGGATTATGTCGATGATCTTCTTGGCAAATCTAAACATCGTAGTGAACATCTCGATGTTTTAACCATTATTTTCGATCACCTGTTACAATACTGTGTTTCGTCTTCAACCAAAGAAATGTGTCTTTGGTGTCCTTTTGGGAAAACTCCTTGGTTTTATTGTCTCTTTGCGTGGCATTGAGGTCGATCCAGCTAAAGTCAAAGCTATCCTAGAAATGCCCCCACCCACTAACCTCAAACAATTGTGTAGTTTGCAGGGAAAACTCCAATCTATCCGGGGTTTCATTTCACAACTCTTGGATCGATGTCAACCTTTTCATCATCTCCTTAAAAAGGACATTGTCTTTCAATGGAGACGACGAGGGCCACCAAGCCTTTGAGGCTCTTAAAGCCTATCTCTTGCAGCCACCCGTGCTTATCCCACCTCAGGACAATTGCCGTTTCTACCTCTACCTTTCTCGCCACTCAACCATACTGTAGGCGCCATGCTTGCACATATTGACTCCGAGCATCGAGAACAAGCCGTTTATTACATAAGTCGTTACTCTTGTGGAATATGAGTACTAGGTATACACATGTAGAAAATTTGTGCCTAGCCCTATCATTCGTGGCCACCAAACTCTGAAACTACCTCCCGAATCACAAAACTTTTGTCACCACCTACACAGAACCCCATCTATTATATGTACACTAAACCTCATCTAAACCAATGCATCGCCTGATGGCTTATACTCCTCGCCGACCTCGAACTTGAGTTTGTACACCAGAAATTAGTCAAAGGACAAACTATCACAGACCAACTCGCGGTAGCACCTTTACGTGGGGAACAATTTACAAATTTTACTTTCCCTGACAAACACATTGCAACTCTTTCACTCAGTGAGGATTCCTATCCAATGACCCTCTTCTTGCGATGGATCCAAATGCTAGCACGGTGGAGTAGCCAGCGTTGTTCTCATTCCTCTTGACACTGGACCTATGCCTCTTCATTCCGGCTCAATTTCCCCTGCACTAATAATATAATGGAATACGAGGCCCTTGTTTTGGGTCTCCAGGTTGCATTACACTTAGGTGTAAAATCTATTAACATTTTTAGCGACTCTCCACTAGTAGTCAATCAAGTTATGGGAATCTACCAATGTAAAAATGAGGAAATTCAAAAGTATAAACATTACGTGGACTCAATATTGACCTTATTTACTCATTATTCTATCCAAACCATTCCCCGCTCAACTAATGAATTTGTGGATACTATGGCTTTCTTGGCCTCGCAAATTCCTGCCTCACCAACTGACTCTGACATATTTGTCTTGGTCCAACAACTCTTTGCCCCATCTTACTCAATCCCGGATGTTTGTATGGATAAATAATGTGTCTGCTAATTCACAAGATACCTGGTATCACCAATTTCACAACTACCTTACAACCTTTGTTCTCCCACCTGACCTTACTAGTAACGGAAAACGTGATTTTCTTACAAGTGTTTCTCATTATGTCATCATGGGGGGGGCTCCTCTATAAACGTGGCTTTGATGGCATCCTCGTTCGATGTCTAACCGGCGCGGAGGTCACCCATACCATCCAACAAGTCCATGATGGCATTTGTGGTGGACATTTTAGTGGCCTTGCCATGGCTAAACGGATCCTTTGCCTAGGCTATTAATGGCCTACTCTTAATAAAAACTGCTACGAATATGTTAAGCATTGCGTTATGTGTCAACAAAATTGCCAACCTTCAACATACTCCTAGCCATCTGCTATAGGTCGCACGAGATCTTTGGCCTTTCTCACAATGGGGTTTAGACCTTAATGGTGAGATTCACCCGCCCTCTTTGCAACGTCACCATTGGATACTCACAGTAACTGAATATTACACTAAATGGGTGGAGGCTATTCCACTCATTTCAACCAAAAAAGAAAAAATCGTAGAATTCATTAACCATCACATTATCTGTCGCTTTGGTGTTCCTCATCACCTGATAACAAATAATGGAAAATCTTTCAAAAATAAGTTGTTACAAGACCTTTGTGACAACTTTGGTATCAAACTTAGTTTCTCATCACCTTACTATCCACAAGAAAATGGTCAGGCCCGAATCTTCTAACAAAACCCTAACCAAAATTCTCATGAAAGTCGTTAACGATTCTGAGAAGCAATTGGCCTGATCACATCCCCTTTGCCCTTTGGGCTTATCGTACCAGCATTCATACCTCAACTAATGCCACACCATTTTCATTTGGTATATGGTACCCGAGGCTTTCTTGCCTCTCAAAATACAAATACCCCTCTCTAAGAATATCTCTTCCAGGATATTCTCACCAATGATGATTTCCACCAAGAGTGGTTAGCCCAATTGGAGCTTCTTGACGAGCCTCATCTTACAAATCTTGACCACCTTCAAATCTATCAAAAGTGCATCAAGCGTGCTTATGATAAGCGAACTTCATGAGCGTACCTTTAATATTGGTGAGCTTGTCCTCAAAGAGAATCAACATGTAACCAAACTAGAAAAGAGCAAAGCGTGGAAAATTTTCTCCAAATTGGATTGGGCCTTACATTATCACTCACACTTACGGATCAGGAACTTACCATTTAGCTTTTCTCAATGGTAAACCTGAGCGTGAACCCCTTAATGCCTTTCATCTTCGACCATTCTACTGTTGAATTTAGTGTTATATCACCTCTTATCTACCTTGCGCTCGTCCCTTGAACTCATTTACCACCTCATACACCTTGCTTCATGTATCTCAAAATAGAATCACACCCACATGGTTTTGTCATCATCTCCTCTTAAAGATGCCTTCCCCTTTTTAGTTTGGTCCATGACTTAAAAGTATCAAAATAGTACGTTCTCAATTATATAATTATGGGATATTCTTGAGTCCAACTTCCTACAAAACTAGATGATTCAGTTGCCAAACAGACATCTAGACCTCAAAGTTATACATAGACTGCTCCCTCGAAGGAAAGCTATGTGCAAAGCCACATCTGCTATTATAAATAGACTTCTCCCCTGAAGGACAGCTATACACAAAAGCTGCATCTACTACTATAAATAGACTGCTCCTTTGAAGGACAGCTATACAAAGTCATCCTCTATCAGAATCTTCTCACATTGATCAACTTCGTGAAGAGCTCAAGAACAACAAAATGCATATCCCATATGGACTTCCCACATCGATCAGTCTATATTCAAAAATAAATAAGATAAATAATAAAAGCAGTATTCAAAAGCACTTTTGAGTCATGGACTTGTCTATTTAGGTTTGGTTCTCTTTCGTCAGAATAATCACCTTATAACAAGTTCAATCGCACCCCAGCTATACCATCCACCTCATCTCACCATTCTTCAAAACAAAAAAACTCAAGGGACGTGACGTATATCCGATATATTTTGATTATACAACTCTTTTCACCTATCGAATTCTCACCTATGCAAGGTACCTAGGGATTCAAGTTCATCCTCCGATAATACATGGTTTGCTTAGCTCTTTCCAACTATGGGACACTTTTCCCTCTTTTACCCGAATCTAGGATTATGTGTCGACCTTAATCAGGACATGGTTCCCTAATACTTGGGTAAGCTAACCTTCACTTCACCTATACCTACACCAATACCCCCAATACCATACCAACACCAACAACATTACCCTACCAATATCAATATTTTTACCAACCGAACAAATTGCCTAACCACAACCAAATTACCTGAATTCACCTCTCCCTGGTCCTAAGGGAGAACTACATCGGTCTGAGGCCCCTCCTTGCTTTGTGCAATGGGCTATGTAGGCAGCACTTAGGAGACATGCGGTCTCTGAAGGTTAGCTCGACCATCCCCTACCATAACCTATCATGTGTTGTTAAAATATAAATGATTTCACATATTTATATTGATAATACTCACCTTGGTCCTTTATCAATTCAAAACATTCAAAACACAAACATTCTTATTATTATCATAACTCAAATCAACATACATATTCAGTTTTATTTAGATGTTAAACAAATACATCTTCTCTATCATCGACGTGCAGGTCGGCATCCTTATTTATTCTTCTACCCCTATGAAATTCAATTAGACCCTTGCACCTCATCCCGAACTAGGTGATGATCGTGATCGTCGACGCTGCTCACCTAGCCTCTCCATCCTCAAAGGTGCCACTACTATTGGTTCCTCCCACTGATCTGCCAATCTCTCCTGTAACATATGAATACGCCCTCTCGCATGGAGGAATCTCACCTCTAGTCTCTCCACTCATGACTGCGTAGCCGCTAATAATCCTGTTGTCTCATTCACCTGCGTTTGAAGCTGGTGAACTAAACCCTGCAGGTGATCTCTCTCCGCTGTAATCATAGTTATGTTAGGATGATCAGCCCTCTCACGTGAACCTCGCAGCTCTACTACCCACCATAATCTATAAGTTTCTATCACTCCTACATCCATTACCCTATGATTGGCTGCTGTCTCTTTTGGTCCTTCTGGAGGTGTCGTCTGGGGAGGTGAGGATGATGCCTCAGCGTCGATCCTCATGTATGGTCTATAAGCCATGGGTATATCCTAAACAAATCTAAATTGTCGCTCACGCGATCTAGAGGAATCCTCTTGTACTCACCTTGCCTGTGTCCTGCGATCCATCTTAATCACTCTACACCCCTCAAATCCTCAGCTATGTTCTCCGTCACCATATAGTTCCCGTAAGGCCTCCAACGGATATCCACAATCGTCACCATCTCCCAAATCTGCTTATAATACTCGACATCATATGTCACAGCCTCGAATCTCGCCTCTTGCTCTATCTAGACCCATCGCCTGAATCCCAACCTCTACACTCCTGTCTCTCCTGACTGGATGGATCGGCCTATTGGTCGCACACAAACAATGTGCTCATAGGCCCAACAATGTAATAAGTACGCACAATCTAGTGTAGTCCTGTGATTTCACCTGCAGGCCCATAAACCCCTGTATAGCTCCGCCAGATATGCGGGTGCCCATGTGAAAATTGCGCTCCTTTCTATCATTTCCCAAATAATACACAACAATGATTTTGGAAATCTTCCCCCATCCGCCCTCGGTAATGCATAATACCCCATCGCTATCATTAATACCACTGCTAACCTTGTTGCCTCAGGGTGTGCAGAAAACATGATACCATAAGGGAATGTCAAACCTCACTGTGTCAACTCTCGTGCAGCTGGACCAAATACTGCTGTTATCACTCCCCACGCCGTGCTAGGCCTTGCCTGATACACTAGTCTTCTTGTAATTGGGAGTCTCAAAATTTGGAACACATCTTCCAACGTCACTGTCATCTCCCCTATTGGCAGATAGAAGGTATTCTTTTCTGGATTCCATCTCTCAATCAACGCCTGCAACATAGCATGATTGTGTGCGATTCATGAATAATAGTGGATTCCACTTAACCCCACATGATTTATCAATGCCCACTCAGTTGGTGTTACATCCACTCGGACTCGTGACAACAAATCTAGCACCCTATCATTCATCCTCAACCCTGCCTCTACCTGCATACATCAAATCAACAAACAATAATTCAATAAATCAAATCCACAAGTGTTTTTTTTATCACATTTTGGAATTTCATACAGTAACCGATACTGGTTATATACAACCGATACCAATTATCTAACTGATACCGGTTATCTCTAAACGATATCGGTCACTGTCAATTCTATACAGCCTGCTTAAAAATAGCACCTACGATAATTATTTACTCGTTTACCCCTCTTTGTACCTACAAACATATCCGAAACCCCTGCTTACCTACCCCATAACAATCACCCCATCCCAAACCCTTGCCTCTCACCTTTTCTTTTTCATCTCTACCCACTTACCTTCTCTCATCCTATTCATAAAACATGCAAGAGTTGAATTCCAACCAAAAATTCTACCTCTTGGGATGCAACAGCTTGAGGTGGAACCTATCTTCCCTCTCGTCTTTGCCCGCTGGATGCTTCTCCTTGTTCAGCCATGTTCACCACCCTCTTCAATATAACTTGTCTTTCTGCCTTCTTAATCTCAGCCCACAATCACTTTACCTGTCTCTTTCCTCCTTAGCACTCAATTCTCCCATGAAATTACCTGTATAAGTCGTCAACAGCGTCGCATTCTTGTATTTAACTTGTTGCACGACTCTAAAAATATGAACTTAAGTTACCTCCCAAGCTTTTCTATTTTTAGAAAAACTTGTTTTGGCATAACCGATATCGGTTACCTAACCAGTATCAGTCATATAGCTACCGACATCGGTTAGCTAACTGATATCGGTTACATAACCAGTATCGGTCATATAGCTACCGACATCGGTTAGCTAATCGATATCGGTTACAATTGCAAATTTTTGGTGGCACCTGCCTCTTTTCCCTGCATAATGACATCGTTATCAATATTTATCATCAGAATACCATCAACACATATACATATCATCTAAATTTCATCAACATCATCTATATACATTAAATTTCAATACCATCAACAAAACACATGAGACATTCTAATATATGCATCAAATCAAAAAAAATTTACACACCATGTGGATCAAACTCATCTATATATATCATCATCAACTCAATGTCAAAATATACGAACTGCCCTGTATGGGGCCTCTGTGATCTAAAAATACAAAGCCAACACGTAGGCCGTTGTCTCTGTCAAAATCTCGACTCGGCTCACAGGCTGGTCTCTCATGTCAAAAATATACTCGGCTCGCAGGCCGGTATATACAACAAAAATGAATAAATAAATCCTATGTGGGCACGCAGGCCACTATATATATACTTGGTTCGCAAACTGGTGTCTATATCCAATAACAAAAACCCATATCCACTCTTAGGATGTCTCAGATCTCTCCACCACCCTCTACCCGTCCCCCCGCTGGCCCCTGTGCCAGGTCTCACCTCCTACCCATCATGGAGCCACCGGCTGTGGCTGCGGCCCCATGTGACCTGTGACTTTGGGACGTCTCGGCTCTGTGCGCTACATATGGCTGATAGTCAGCCCCGGTACCATCTAACATGTCCTGATAATATCGGGCCTCCACTCTCACCTCCATATAGTAGGCCCGTGCCACCATGGCTGGTGGGGCTGGTCCCCCGGCTCCTAATAGAAGTGGCCCCTGACCTGCCGGTACACTCTGTGCCTATCGTGGTGCCTGTACCTACGCCTGTGTCGGTGCATGTGCCTATGCCGGTGCCTGCGGTTGTGCTTGTGCCTGTACCTGTGCCTGGGCTAACTGCCCCTGTAGCACCCCAATCTGTGCCTATGCAGTAGCAAGCTGCCCCTATAATAGCTGAACCTGGCCCAAGAGATGGTCCCTCTCCACTATCACAGCTGCCAAATCTGGCTGTGCGGGCTATGTTCTCATGGCTGCCCTCTACCCTACCCACCACACCAAAAATGCACCTATCACTCCGACATCATCCACTATATCATCATCCGGTCTCTCTGCTACCTAGACTGGATCAAATGGCTGCGGTGCATGCAATGGTGCCTCTACATCCTCCCTCTGATACTATGAGAAGGGAGGTGGCTCATCCGGTTGTAAGCCCAACTGACATCGTACCCTCTCTAGGGGTATCTGCTCATACTCCCTAGGTCTTCGTCTAGCTATCCAGAAGATATACTGGATCCATAGTAGCTGTGCTCGAGCTCCTCCTCGGTGATGATGGCCTCTGTATGGCCTCCATATATCTAGTGCTATCAGGCCCTCTAACATACACCTGTAAAATGTCACATCTCGTCCTATAATCACTGCTCGTGGCTGGCCCACGACCCCCAACCACCTCTGAAATCCATATCTATAAACTACCTGTGGCCCTAGCTGTTGGGGAAACCCTACTAGTCATCTACAAATGATATGCTCATAGGCCCAGTAGTGTAACAAATTTTTTGAACATATACCAAATCACCTCATACGGTGATAACCCAAGAGCTCTCTATATAATTGCACCAGATACACTGGTGCCCAGGCATAGCAGGTATGCTCCTCCACCATCTCATGTAATACTCAAATCAAATCCCGTGGGAAGCGGTGTCCCTCTGAGTTCGGGAGGGCAAAGCAGGTGATACCAATCATCATCAACATGACAAGCCGTGTCTCCTGTTGGTGTGCACGATACATATTACCGTAGCCAATGTTCACGCTATGATATGTAATCAATGGGGCTGCATCCCCGAATACCTGTAGGATGCTGTCCATCATTGTCTCCGCATCCACCTGGAACACTACCTCACCTATGATTGGTAGTCTCAGGATGCGATACACATCCTCTAATGTGATAGTCATCTCTCCAGTAGGGAGATGGAAGACAATGGTTACCGGATCCCATCTCTCGATGAGGGCAACCATCAGGTTGTGGTCCCTATCCATAGCCCTATACCTCTGGACTCCGCCAAGTCCAACCTCTTGCATGACGGCCCACTGCGCTGCAGTCACATGTGGCCACATCTGCCCCAATAGAGGTGGCATCTGATCCCGCATCGTCAGCTGCTGGCGTGCCTGCAAAAATAACCCACTCCATCAGGCTTACCCTTTACAAAAACAACTACCTTAACCATCTATACCCATTTACCCACCCAACCACAACCCGAATCTATACACACATCTGCACCCACTTATTTTACCTTATACAGATCTACGATATCCCCTTTAATTATCTCACACCCTACCAACCACCCCGGTCCACTCTAGCCATCTAACCATACCCCTGCCAATTTAACACCTCCTACTTCATACACAACACATAATCTATCCTACCCCACACGACCCAAAACAACCCAATTCCCCCCTACCCTAACCACCTTTCCTATAAACTCTACCTCCTCCCCCTTCACCCCCAAAAAACAAAACTCTATCCTACCGCCTACAACAAACAAACACCATAAATTTCACAACCCTAACTCCTACCCATGATGACTGATACCGGTCACCCTCGACTGCCATCGGTCCCTCAATCACATTGTATGTACCGACGCTGGTCGACATATGACCAACACTGGTCTATAGACATGGCAATTTGTACAGACTATTCTATGACCGATGTCGGTCACCTAGTGACCGACATCGGTCACTGTGAAATTGCGGAGCTGAACCCAAAACGGCCCCCAAAACCCCATTTTACCTATTTCTACCCATTTACCCACAAGAAAGAACTAAAAACTTACTCACCCCGCTGTTTTGGCCTACCTAACATACCTACCCACTCCATTTTACAATTTACCTTCATCTCTTCATTATTTTATTAACTTTTGGATTCCTACCCCAAAACCCACATCCTAGTTAAATTCATTAACTTCACATAAGTAGGGGTTCAGAGCCTACCGATACGACTACACATCATTGTGGTGGGATATGTGGCAGTGGTCCAGCTCCTCCAGCACCTCCTGCTCCTCCGGGTTGTGCTATGGCTCCAAATATCCTCTGTAGGGTCCTCCACCAATCAAACTCTGCCTCCTGATCACTGGGGCCTACCAATAACTCACTTCTCCACTCCACTAGTGTCAACTCAGCCCACAAACTTAATACAATCACTTCACACCTCAGAAAAGATAAAATTGGGCGCTCAAATTCACAAAGTGACAATGACATGCCTTATTTTTCTTTTTATAGGTTTTGACCTATAGCCGATACCGGTTATTTCACGCCCTAGAATACCGGTATCGGTATTGTAACCGATATCGGTCACACATACCGATATTGGTTATCTACTTCCTTAACCTAACTCCTGCCCTTATCCACCAATCTCCACTTTTTCCCGCATCACCTACCCCCGGCTTTGCTGACTAGCCTTATTTTAACTTTAATCGGCCCAACCCAAGGCCGCAACCACCCAATCGGCCTGACCCAAGGCTGCAACCAACCATTTGGCCTGACCCAAGGCTGCCACCAACCAATTAGGCCCGACCCAAGGCCGCCACCAACTAATTAGGCCTCACTTAAGGCCGCAACCAACCATTTGTCCCGACCCATGACCGCAACCAACCAATCAGGCTCGACCAAAGGCCACAACCAACCAATCAGGCCCGACCAACGGCCGCAACCAACCAATCAGGTCCGACCCAAGCCCGTAATCAACCAACCAATCTGGCCCGACCCAAGGCCGCACCCAACCAATCAGGCCAAACCCACGGCCACAACTAATCAATCGGCCCGACTCAAGGCCGCACCCAACCAATCAGGCCCCACCCAAGGCCGTACCAATTAATTACCTCGACCAAGACCCACAACTTATGATTTTATCCACCCATCATGTAGCTTTTTGTTCAATCGTGCTCACCTGTTCATGTTTTTAGCATGCTTAGGATACTTAACTTGATCAGTCGACCAACTTTACCTAGACCGAGACCGTGATGTTTATCTCAACCAAACCAACCATTTGGTACTGCCGAACATGCCTAAACGTTCCTGTACCTTACCCATTATATCCCCTGGAGTTACTTCCTATGCCTTGGATACCAGGATTATATCAACCTTGTTTGGATAAACTATCGACCTTTGCCTATGAATTACTTGTTTGCTCTTCAAATCATGTACCCTGGTCACACTGCTGCATTTCAACGTGCGTCTACTTCCTTGAACTTACCCCACCATTTTACCATCATCTCAACACCATTCACCCTTTATCAACCCTATCCCTAATTTCACATCGCCTCAATCTATGATAGATTTGAGGGGGATTACCTATACCCTTAACGGGAGTAACCACTTCTTATTATTGTCAGTGCAGCTTCACAAGACAAGCTACACGACAACAAGGGGCTAATGTAGACACCAAATTTGTGTCTTACGACACCCTATGCCCCGCATCTCATTTCGCAACCTAACCTCACCACCTAAACCTTACACAATTATTTATTAATTACCTTATAATTAATAAATCCACATCTCCAAATCTGCCACCTCATCTCACCACCTCATTATGACCTAGCCCTAACCCTAAACTAACCTAATTAAGACCTATAACTTGGTCTACATCCACACCCTTGACTAATTACTCCTCACCCGCACCAAAACCAACCTAATAATGACTTGACCAAGCCCATAACTAATCCCTCGAAAGAAAAGGAGGGAAAGTTGGCTATTTTACTAAAAATAGCCCACTTTGACTTAACCGACATCGGTTCCTACTCGACCGTCGTCGGTTACGTAACTGCCATTGGTTCCCTGTAAATGACCTTCCCTAACCAAAAATAAGGGATCAGAATTCATTTGAAAGATCCAGAATTCACTTGGCAAGACAGAGACAAGTGAAGAAAAGAGAAGTTTTTGCGGAGAAGGACATCGATCCCAAGACTACAACTGAGTAACCAGAGCACAGCGACACTCATCCAAGCATTGGGAGAGAAGATAGCTCACTTTTGATTGTCAGATCATCCCACCTGAGCCTTGCCTTCGTCATCACAATCCTTGGACCTGTATCTTCATCAGGAACTAGTAAGTAGTGTCTTGTATGTTCTTAAATACCATTTCTGGAACTTCTGATTCATAGTAATTATAAGCTCACTCCTAGATCTACTACCCGATAGCACCCTGCATCTAACCTTCATTCCTCTACCCCTACATTGCCTCAAGAACAAATCCCACACTCTCTGAGTCTTTTCCATCACCCTATTGCCTACCCCTGATCATTTACCAATCTTTTAAACACCATAACCACCTTACAACCAACCTTCATTGAAAGCCCCTAAATCACTGCCCATACCAATATCGGTTATCAGCCACTGGTATCAGTGTTATAACCGCAGTCGGTTATGCAGTGACCGGCATCGGTCACTGTGACTCAAACCAAAACCAATCTTTCCTCTATTACTTTTTAACAAGGTAACTAAATCGTAATTTCGTAATAACTTCTTTATTATCATTTGTGTTAATTCGTATTAAAAGGGGAACTGACCACCTTCGAAAGTAAGTCTAATATTTCCTGGGCCCAAGGCAGTTCCCTCATTTATTGTCTAACTATAATCTGGTGGTCTTACATTCTTATTCATAGGTAGTCCTTCCCAGACAAAAAGGAGTTCTTCACAATCGGTCTGATCTCTCTCTACGGTACACGCACACCCTCCCAACACTCAACAGGTATTCCTCCTAGCCCTAACCTTTATATGTTTCTCAAGAGAATGAAAGGATAGAAGCAACTCTATTCTAAGAATGGAAACATTCTGTGCGAAACAACCTCATCTTTGACCAATTTGTACAAGTCATCCCTGATTAACATATAAGGTGTGACGTGTACAAAAATTTATTTCTTCTCCAAGGATTTCATTCCTTCTGGTGCCATCCCTGTTCATAGAAATACAACAATGTCCTCTGGTTCTGATGGTGCTTGTTGTAACCTGTATAACTATGCATCAGGCATGGTATCTTCAATTTCCTAGGATTCTTATCCTGATTGTATTCTTGATAGATGGTTTGGTCCAGAATTACTTTTCCCTAGTTTTACCACAACTGTGAATTCAAATTCTTGAAATAAGAGAACCCATCGACATATGCACCCTTGTAAAATAGGTTTATTAACCAAATAATTCAATGCCATATGATCTATATAAAAGATGAATGGTGTAGCTAGTAGGTATTGGCGGAATTTATGTAGTGCATATATCATTGACAAAGCTTCGTGCTCTATAGTTGTGTAATTATGTTTTAAAGGATTCAACTTTCTACTAGCAAGACAGATTGGATGATCTACAATACTGTCTCTAGTTTGATCCAACACCACACCAATGGCCATGCTAGAGGCATCAACATGTACATGAAATGGTTGGTCCCATGAAGGAAAACACAGAATAGGTGTAGTAGTAAGTTTCTCCTTCAATGTATTGAAGGTGCGTTGTTGCTACTCTCCCCAGTAGAACATAACTTTCCCTTTCAATAACTCTTCTAATGGTGCAAAAACCTTGGCATATCCTTTGATAAACTTTCTATAATATCCTGTATGACCCAAAAATCCATGCACCTCACTTTGATTGGTAGGCTCCCTTAGGACTATAATGACTACAACCTTTGTTGGATCAACCAACACACCCTCTTTGTAGATTATGTATCCTAAAAGTATCCCAAATGGTGTAGCAAATATGCACTTATTGATTTTCAAAGAGATACTCAACTATCTACATCGTTCAAACATTAAGCGTAGATTTTAACAGTGATCCTTAACTAATCCATACACCATCCAATCGTCTAAATATACCTGTAATAAGTTGTAAATAAATTCCTTGAATGCTTAGACAACTATGCACGAAAACATAGCAGGCACATTTTTCAAACCAAAAGGCATTACAGTATAGGCGAAGCTAGCCCATTCAATAGTAAACGTAGTCTTTTCCTAATCCTCCTGGGTAATCTAAACCTTATGATACCCAGAGGACCCATCTATAAATGAATAGATTTCACACCCTGTAATTCCTTCTAGTATTTCCTCAATGAATGGCGTAGGTGATGGGTCAGTTACACATGCAACTTTCAGCTCCCTGTAGTCCACGCATATCCTAATACATCCATCCTTCTTGATACTGATCACCGTTGGACTAACCCATTCTAACTCATCAAGGGGCTTGATAATCCCAAACTTCAAAATGTTATCAATCTCTTCATTGATATTTTCATGAAAGATTGGGTTCATTCTGTAAGGTCTCTTTCTAACTGGGCGCGCACCCTCTTTAAGTTTTATTTTCATTTCCCCTAACAATTCTTGCACACCTTAAAGTTAATGGTACCCCCTAGGGCGAGGATAATTTTAGTTGTGAATATTCATAATATGGAGAATATTCCATTTTTAAAAAAAATTGAAAAGGTGAATTTTCTAGCACGGGTCAGTGACATGTTCACCTAAAAATTACAGTTTAATATTTTTTAGGGGTCATCTTCACCTACCCTTGAAACTATCCCCTATATAATCCTTGATTATTCACCAGGTAGAACACTACTAGCTCACTCATACCACCTATGGCATATGTATTATCAAGTACAATAAACACTCAACAGGAGGGCAGAGGATACAGATGTGTGAAAGGAGGGCAGAGGCTGCAGATGCGTGAAAAAGAGTTTTTTGATGCGCGACAGGGAGAGTTTTTGATGCGTGATAGGAGTACGGAGGAAGTAGACGTGCGATAGAGAGTTTGTTGATGCGCGACATAGAGATTTTTTTGTCACGTGACCATAGGGTAGTGACTGTAGACACGTGATAGAAGATTTGTTGTTACGCATCAACAAGGTCATTGATACATGTCAACAACCTTGTTAATGCGTGTTAGCGAGGATGTTGTTCGTTGATGCACGTCAGCAACCTTGTTGACGTGTGATAGCAAATATTCTATCGTGCGTCTACAGGCTTCTATCATACCACTTAAAAATCAGGCAAAAATGTTATTTTCAGACCCCCAAAAAAATCACCTTCCCATGAAACCAGTTCCAAGGATATTTGCTAGGTATATTCCACCTCTGATTTCCAATAGTTCTTTTAAAATGAACCCTGCCCTAAGGAATAAGTCTTGGTAATCCCTTAGTAACTCTATGATTTTTTCCACTTCAAAGTCTAACCAATAGTCTCCAATTATGGCTTCCTTAGGCTCAGTATCCATTCCAATATTAACCAGCTTTGTCTTCATAGGTTCATGATAGGCACGTGTGGTCTTATCCGCACTGTCCAATACCTCACGCCTCCTTATTGAATGGTTTACATCCAGAGTATCTACTTCTTCGTCATCCACTAAGTAGACCATTTTTATTTTCTCTTTCTCAAGGAAAGCACGTTGAAGTAATGTTGCATCGGCCTCTGGTTCTTCACCAAGATGCACTCTTGAGTCTTCCTTATCTAATAACTCTTGAAGGAGTTCTTCATCCTTGGCACTATCTCTCATAGTTAAGCACTTTATGATTTTCAATGCTTCTTCCATTGGAGGATTTGTATAGAAGAATTCAAACGTCTGGGCCATTTGTGTAATTAATTCCTGCTAATTTCCAGTTTCTCTATAAAGTTCTACATACACATACCAAGCACGTGCATAGCCTTTGAAAGGAATGATAACTAGATCATACCAAGCTAAGAACATAGATGCTAATCAAACATCATGATCAATAAGATGAAAGTAATTCGCCAGAATAGCTTTACATAAAACCTTTGTAAACAAATGGGCAACAATATCATATATTATTATGGAACTTAATGCAATACATTGAGAATGGGCCTTGCTTAAATATGCAAGGAATAACAATTTAAGAACCAGTCAAGGTCCTAGATCAAGCCATAAATCAAGGAAATAACTAGTCATCAAAGAACTAGTCAAGACCATAGATTTAGGAGAGAACTAGACATCAAGGATCTAGTCAATACCATAGATCAAGGAAAGAACTATACCTAACAACTAGATAATATCTCCTAATATCTAAATAAGATAAAAGAAATATCCACACACATAAGTGGGTGAGGATAAATACAATAAAGTTAAATAAAGTACCTAGGTGAACATGATCTAAGGTAAATACCTACTCTAACACCCCCCCTCAAGTGAAGCTAGGGGCCAAAATAGAAGTGGCATGTCCACAGTATGATTCCCAAAAACTAGGCTTGACGAGGTACTCATGTACAATAACTGGGAAAAAAGGGACACTACAAGGTACCCAACACCAATAATAACAAAGTAAAGAGAGTAAAGATCCACTCCAAGGAATCCCAAGAAGCTCGGCTCAAAAAACTCGTATAATGCTGAAGAAGTTTGGTGTGCACTGTGGTCTAAATCCACTGCTCGATCACAAAACTCAAAAACAACTGACACTGGGCTCCACTAGAATAGCTCCATACAAGGAGACTATCAACGGAGTGATGCCAAAAGTGTAAAAAAAGAAACACCAAACATAAGTCAATCAATTGCTGTAAATAGGTGTGCCATGATCCAAGAACAAAAACCAATGCAATAAGGCAAGGACACAAAATCTAAAGTGTCACGATCCAAGAAAAGCCAAGGTAACAAGGCAAGGACACGAAACCTGAAGAAGTAGGATCAACACCACACCCTCCCATGCTACTGAATGGGTGAAGTGATGCTACAAATCTGTATAAGTTGTCAAAATGACTACTCGAACACTGACAAACTAACACTGGGCTCCACTAGAATAGCTCCCCCACAAGAGAGACTGTCAACATGCCAAAAGTGCCGAAAATACAGATACAAAATATCTCAATAAATAAGAGAGATACACTACACCTGCTAAATAAAAATGCTCAAAACAAGAAGCATCACAATGCATAAGGTATAGAAAGTGGAGCAAGAGGCCGAATGGTGGAGCCACCCCTATAGATTCCTCTCAATGAATGCCTATGTCACCTCCATGAGTGATCAGATATCCACCCCAAATCAACACGGATGGATGAAGAAGATGCCTGCATATGACTTGGTGCAAAATGCACAATGGGTGCATGCAAAAGAACATCAGAATGTGTGTCAAATTGATCATGTCTGATAGCTGAAATCTCAGGTTTCTTAAGCCTGAGTGAAGGTGTAGAACTCATGTGTTGCTCATGATCCTTAGAAAGAGTCAAGTGAACAAAAAAAGGATCTCTATCAATGTGTGATCCTGATGAAATATTTGCTCAAAAATCAATGTCATGATGAGAATTCCACTGAACATGTGGAATAGAGGAAACAATACCCTGTGAATGTCTGCCAATGACTTCACTATTGAGACCCATAGAATGGAGCATGCGAGAACTGAATGCAGTGGTATGCTTCTTAAAAAATCCATGCAGCTGAGGAGAAGTAGGATACACAACATATGGTACTGTAATAGGCATAGATGTGGAAGAGCATACAGTAATAAGCCTCATAGGTTTAGAAGCATCAAAAGCAGGTTTAGGCTCAAATACTGACAGATCGATGTTAGTGGGTATAAGAGCAACATCTGCAAGTGGACTAGGAGTAGGGATATGATTGTCCACAATATGATGTTGATGTTGTAGGCTAGCAAGTTTGTTCTGCAGGGAGTGTATTATTGTATCCCTATCTTGAATGAGTGATTGTAGAAGATAATTTCGATTCTTGAGTGATCTATTTTCTTCCACAAATTTTACAATATCCTCTTGAAGTCCACATACTTTAGAGAAAATCATATCATTCTCAGAATCCATGATAGGTACAAATTGTAACTCCCAAAAGTTTAGGATGTCAGGCTCAGCCGAAATTGCGTCCACAATTGATTACAACACTCTTCCATATTTGGCACTTTATAATTATAGTTAAAGTCTCAAAATAAATATTTCCAATGGAAATAGCATGAAAAAACAAGCACTTTCACAAAAAACGACACTCAAAACCGAGTTACCGATCAAAAGTTACGAGCTTTTTAATATTTTTCTCTGTTATTTATTTTAGTTGCCACTAAAACAAAATAAATTGTTATTGCCTTCACCACACAAATAAAATTAACTGGGGCTGAAGTTAAGCATTTACTAGTAGGAATCACAAGCTTTAAGCCCTCATATGACCATACCATATTACCAAGGGCTAAGGATTTTAATGGGTGTTTGCACAACTTACTATTCTGGGGTGTGTCACGTGTTTTCGAGAAAGTCACATCCAATTGCCTCTGCTGGTAAAAAACTATTTCTGGACTGTGTAAATAGTGACCTTTATTACCGAAAATAGCCTGTGGATTTTCTTGAAATAGAAAAAAATAGTGTCACAGGATCTATAGACCCCTGCCAAGAAAGGAAAGATCCGAAAACCTTCTTTTGCGCAAACTGAGACAGATACGCTATAGTAGAAACTTACCTTGTGCAGATCTTGACAAATCTAATAGACCCAAAAAAATAATCCCACGCTTTCTCCTTCAAGGCATGGATCCCGAGGCTGACCTCCAAAAAAATGACTACCTCCAGAAATGGTCAAGTTTACAGTCGATCTTAGGGTTTTCCCACCTTCCAGATCCAATAGAAGCCTCCGTTTTTCATAAAAATGCATGCAGAAACAAAATACAACCAAATCCCAAATATATGAATATACAATGAATTTATTTACAAAATAAAACTTACAAACAGATGTCAACAGCAATCTCCTGCTCGGATACCATGAAAGGAACGATAACCAAATCATACCAAGCCAAGAACACAGATGCTAATCAAACACCACGATCAATAAGATGAAAGCAATTTGCTAGAATAGCTTTACATAAAACCATTGCAAACAAATGAGCAACAATATCATATATTATTATGGAACTTAATGCAATACATTGAGAATGGGCCTTGTTTAAATATGCAAGGAACAAAAATCTAAGAACCAGTCAAGGTCGTAGATCAAGCCATAAATTAAGGAAATAACTAGTCATCAAAGAACTAGTCGAGACCATAGATTTAGGAGAGAACTAGACATCAAGGATCTAGTCACTACCATAGATCAAGGAAATAACTATACCTAACAACTAGATAATATCTCCTAATATCTAAATAAGATAAAATAAATATCCACACATATAAGTGGGTGAGGATAAATACAATAAAGGTAAATAAAGTACCTAGGTGAACATGAGCTAAGGTAAATACCTACTCTAACAGCCTTGTAAATTGGAATAACAATTGTGCACCCATAGTGAAGGTGGTAAAGCTTCCTACCCTTCTGTCCAGAGTCTCTCAAACTTCTGAACATGGTGTTGAATAAGTTGATTACCATGATAAGTATAGATTTGAGTAGGTGCATTTCTCCTTAAGAACCTAGTAGTAAGAGCAATCCTAAATTCATTGCATCCAACAAGATTATCCCTATGGACCACCCACCGGGGTGCTGCTGTTCCACGTAGTGTATATGATAACATATTTCTTCTTTCCAGTGGGTTCATCAATTTTTCTTCCATGGTGCTCAGGAATACTATAGGATTTCCTTCTCTGGTGTAATAAGGTATCGAGTTGTTACCTACCCTCCTGACGTAACGTGCTTTACTACCTCTAGGAAATATGCTCTTTACTTCAAGCCCTACCAACTCATAAGTGTTATCAGCCCAATTATCACAAGCAACACTTATAGTATCACTAATAGACTGTGCATCCTCCCACTAAATTAGTACTTCTTTGGTCGGCTCAAGTATCTCTGGATCTCGGATGGTGCGTACATAAATCCTATTTGGATCTTCTTCACTTAAGGGCTCAACATAGGGCACAAAATTTCCATCTGTTAAAGGGATAATAACTCTCTCCTTGTTTTCAAAACTCATATATCCCTTTTTGAACTGAAGATCAACATTATTTGCATAGCACCAAGGATGCCCCAATAGAGCTGGGAAGCTATCTGACTCTGCTAGCACTAAAACTCCAAATTCGTTAGTGAACCTGGCCCCTTGTATGGTAATGGATGAATATTTCAAAACTCTAACAGGAGTGGCCTTAGTCCTATTAGCCATGAATAATACATTAGAGGATGGCTATAACAAGGGTCATCCCATTTTTACCCATGCATCCAAGGTAAGAACATTAACTTTCATTCTTGTATCAATCATGATATTACTCAATAGCCACCCATTCACAACAAAATTTAGAGTGATTTCCTTGTCATAATATAGGCTATGGGGGGACGATTAGCTTGCAAGATCTATTGTTCAGTCTCAGTATTTGCACGCAAAGTGTTTCTTTTTAGCCAATCCCCTAATAATGGAATGATATTTTCCTGGCGCAACATTTTACACACTTGCCTTAAGTCATCTATATCGGTTTGGACTGTCTCTAATACTTTCTTTTTCTCTATCTTAAGTGATTGATTTTTTAAGTACTATATCTCACCCTAAAGATTCCTAATAACCTCCATAGTTTCCTGATAAATCTCATTTTGATAGGCAGGATATGGGTACTGTGCATGTAGAACCTCCTCCTTAGTAATGGTAGGCTTCTTTTGCAATGCTTCTCTAGCATGTGCTACCTCAGTGTGGGTCATAACTTCACTTGAAACTCTTCAGACTCTGCCGCAAACTTGGACATCCATTGATTTTCCACAACGCGTTGTATCCTAACCATCTCTGCACCTTTGTTTTCTTGTTTATGTTTCTTACTTAGATGCTCATATAAGTCTAGGCACTCCTCATAGCTATGGTTCTTTCCATAGAAAGAACATGTAGTATTCTGAGGACATTCGCACCTGTAGTGGTCAAGAGATCCACATGTATAGCATGTTCCATGAGGGAACTCACTTCTTCCACCACCACGGCCTCGTCCTTTGAATCCACCATGGTATCCCTTACCTCTGCCATGACCACCTTCAAAATGCCCTTCATTCTGATCATAGCGCGCCTGATTATGATCTCGGTCCTGATGCTCATTCTTACCCTTAGAGTTATCTAAAACTCTTGTCTGTCATACACCAATATCTATAGCATCATGTATCTGTCCAATCATTCGGCAGTCTTCTGTGTCATGAGTCATAGACCTACATATTTTATAGTAGCTTGAAATGTTCTTCCTTATCACGAGTTGTAATAATGGGTAGCAGCTAACATCATGGTTTAAATGGCATATTTCATAATCCATTAGCAATGAGTGTACTATTCTGCAAGGAAAACTATCCTTTGTGTGACCTTCTACTTCGTAATATGTGCATGAAATCCCTATGCATGTCTCATGTGTTAAATTTTCTGATAGTTTCTCTAACTATTTTTCCATAGCTATTATCTGTGCTTCTAAAAATGGGCTCACTCCAGTGTCTATGCTTCCAACTGCCTCATCGCGTAAATTTTCTTCAAGTGATCTGTGTAAATTAGTGTATGTCTTATTTGATAATGCCCTCCTAAAAGGTGTAATTAAGCCCCCAATGAACCATTATGCATGTTGTCTTGCGTGTATGTCATAAGAAAGCTTTAGATAATAGTGTTTTAAAATTTACATCATACTCTCTAACACTTTGATTAGTGCCTTGCTTAATATCCTTGAGAAAACTTATACTCTTCTACTCAAACTCAGGGATATGAAACTCTTTAAGGAATGCACCTTTTAAAGTTGTATAGTCTACACAAGTCTAATCAATGTCAAAACTTTTGTACCAACTATGTGCATGCCCTTGTAATGTAGTATAAAATTGGCTTTCCCTACACTCATAAGTCATGATCCCTTTTGTGCATCATAATATTTCACACATATGCACATATTCAGTAGAATCTTCTATGCCCCTATACTCTGGAAGATGAAGAGACATCTCCATGTAAATATTCTGGGGTTGGTGCAGACCTTGCCCACCTGATCCAAAACCTTGTGTGTTTCCCCTACCTCTAGAACCTCTAGATCCGCTTGAACCAGAGCTACCTATGCCTCCTGATCCCAAACCTATAGTTGGGGTCAGACCAGAAGATGTACTTCCCTATGTCCCAATAGTAGAACTGAACTGTACCCTAATAGTCTATGAAGCATTACCACTTCCAGAAGTCAGTTCAAAAACTAGCATGCTTGTATTTTGTGCAGACGATCCACCTGAAAACGTACTCCCATATAACAACAAAGTTGTTTGCGCTGCCATTATTATGCCTATTATAATACTCGCTCCTCCTCTTCCGCTACTTTAATTATCATGCTAGCTACTAATTGTACTAAATTCTAAAAAACCAAACGTAAGGGCAAGGTTTCCAGGTGGATTTAGATGTACGCCCGTGGCCCAGGTAGTCTCTACTAGCGTGTTTCTACATGAGGACAAGGAAGGATCCCTGTCATGTTTTCCAAGATGGGGGAGTTCCTGATGCTCTAGCTCAACGTCTTCTACATGAGCTTCAAATCCTTTAAGATCCATCTCTCTCATTAATGACATACTTTCTCCAATGTTACGTTGCTTCTCTATCTCCCTCTCACGTGACTCATTACACTTAAGTTGCCTTTCCTCTCTCTGCCTTTCTACCACTAGGTCTGACATCTTTCACCAAACTTGCCCCTACCCCTATGTGTGGTGAGGTTTAGTTAGCCATTACTCTCTAAGTTCAAATTTACCATCAGGATCTTGATCACCAGTGGAATGCCTTGTAGGTAAGCTCCCCTTGGATATCGCAAGAACTAGAATTCAGCTACCTCTGAACATCAATAAGTGGAAATTGAGTACTCCAAGATATAATTGTTCAAAACACCATGAAACCACGTATCCACAGCTCGAGTCCAAATTAGATGAGAATCATAAAGGGCCTTAAATTATTTTTGTGTCCATACAATTATGCGATACCTCCAATTCTACTTAGATGCATAAGCAATCAGCCACTCGTACAATTCTACTCAAAAGATAGCGAAAAATATCTCATATACTATCATACAAATTTTGTTCCACCCACATGCGTGTGTTAAACTCAAATCCAATGTTGAATCATCGTGATTATTCTTCTTCTAGATCATGTATCCATTCTTCAACACTTGCTAAGGTCAACCGGTATGTCTTCATTACGAACCATCTTGAAAACAACTGAAAAAGAGGTCCCAGAAACGAAACCAATGATATAGCCTAGATTTCAGTAATACAAGCCCAATAAAACCCTAGAAATATTGACACATCACTCAGCCCAGACTGAGCACTCACCCAAAGCACGCAAAGGTACCAGGTCCCTCTTTATGGTTGTTATTGTAGGATGTTAGGATGATGAAGACTTAACACATGCAGTTTCATTACTAACAGATCATTCTACATAGCATACCAGATCTATACCTATGGGAGACCAGAATTAAGTATCAACCATGATGAGATCAAGAACATATTAGATTCAAATACACGTAGAACTAACACTTAGATTTAGCCAATTTCATCCATTATATTAAATGCAGTAAGTATACAAAAGCTTCATTACAATAACAATAGTATGCACCTAACAGATTTAACAACATAATCTCCATATGTATGCACACCTATCTCTATATATGCATCTACCTCTCTCTCTCTATCTATTCTCACATAGTTTAATACATATTTATAAGGGTGGGGACTTTCCCTTCATTGCTTATCTAATCCCAAAATAGGTCACATGCTATTAGTAGCCATGTGTCATAACAAAAATAGCCACACATGTAAGTGTGCTAATAATAGACTACTACTAGTTAACTGACAGTAGCATATATATTCCCATCTTATGTCCATGCAAAGCGCTTCGTAGCTAATCCTCCAAAAATAGTGAATGTGTGATGCGCAAGTCTCCAATTGGTTTGAGTGCTCCACACACTATCTTAAAAAATTGATCCTTTTCGTGAAAACGGCTAAGTCTTGAACCTGTTTCTATTCTTCGTGCGTGATCCTTTCCAATAATTTCACGCCTTGGAATGCATTGTGATCTCCCATGTGAACCTTTTATATTTTATTTACTAAGTTCTAGGGTCTAACTGATCAACACATGCACCTCAAGCAATTATATGCTTGAACATGGTGTAAAATAAAAAAAGAAAACAAAAAAAAAGCATCTAAATACAAAAAAATTCAAAAAAGAGAAAAAGAAAAAGAGAAAACAGGTCATCCATATGTGAAAACCATTCAATTGTGGTGCTTTGGATAGGTCCCTTGGTGTAAACCAGCTTCCAATGCCTTGGGAGAATTCTCTGTTCACAAGCATCTTGCATCTGGATGGTACTTTTAGTTAGCTTAGGGCTAGTTCTTCACCTGTATCCAAGATTCCCTATGAGCCTATCCTATCAAGCCTTGATCTGACTTTTTCTCCTCTTGTAATTCAGTGAAGGTATTTCCTTTGTATATACCCTGTCTAATGTTGGGGATGCCTTCACACTTTCACCTTCCTTTTTATAAACATGTGGCACCTTCCCTTGTATATACTCCATCTAATGCTGTGGGCAGCCATGTTTCTCGGTTTCCTGCACATAACTTTAGAAAACCTTAGAAAATCACAAAAACACTCAAATATGTTCAAAAATCACAACTTTCAAATAGGTCCAAAATCCAAAAACAATAGAAAACACAAAAAAAACAAAAAACCAATACAAAATTGTTTCACAAACTTCCCAAAAACAACGTAAAACCCATTGAAAAATAATACCTCCAAAATATAACTTTAGTTTACTTACTTTTTTGTTTCTTGCTTTGTTTAATTTGTTTGTACATTTATATAGTTTGTTGCTTAGACATACATTGTTAAAATTCATGTTTTCTTGCTTCGATTGGATTTTTTCTTACTTGTACATATGAAGTGTGTTTTTGCATGCTTGTAAATAATTGTACATAGTTATGTTAATTCATGTTGTTTAGCAATGTATATTTGATAGGATTGTTAATATTTGATTGTGTTTGTTTGTCGCATGTACATAGTTTTGTTATCACACCATGATATCTCCATCACTATCATCACATCTAACATCATCTATACATCATCTATACATCATATATAAATAAACAACTAGGTATACATCATACATGAATGATAAGCTAATCATCACATACCATGTCATCAAATGGGGGCAAGAGGGATCAGAAATATCAAAATCAATCCCCCCACACCAATATCATCATGTCATCCCATCTACTAATCTAGAGAATCACATGTACAATACAAATGGTATCATCTATGGATTTATCATAATAATAAAACACATGTGATACATCATCATTTATAATCATCATACATACAAAGTGTGAAATCAAACCATATAACATAATGATACAACCATCATCCATAATAAAACATCAAAATAAAATACATCACCACATAACAAATGTGCCACATCAAAAATGTCCATATATTCATGTATAAAATGTCTATCTCAAGAGGGATATACATCATTGATACAAAATGGGCCATTAGGGGCACAACTAATAAATCCTTCATCAAAGGCGTACATAAAAAATGTTACATACATTTGTCAAGGGTACAATTGTTAAAGCCTTCATCAAAGGCATACATAAAAAATGCTACATCATATGCATAAGTCAAAAATGTTGAAGCCTTCATAAGAGGCATGTATATCAAAACACATGTACAATCAATAAATGCATGCGAGTCATGACTGACTCGAACCCTCAGCTAGACTACTTAGCCTATGAGATGGGGGAGGACCCATAACCTGCACACCCTGCTACCCTAGGGGCTGCTTAATTTATCTATCTGATGTTTGAGGCCTCTCTGCCCTCATTGATCCACTTGACTTATGGCTATAGGTAGGTGCAGAATACCCCTCTAGAACAAACTCATAGTATAAATACTGGTAGAATGAGGCTTTTCCCTCAGCTGTCACCAAATCTCTATGGGTGTGCGGTGTCATCACGGATCCATCTATGCATCAGAAGGATGCTACCTCTGTAAATAACCTTGCCACATTGGCCTGAACCATTGCTCGCTTGACTCAAATCTTATCTCTCTCAGTTGTCACCTATTACATCTGCATCTGTGACTATTGTAATAAACTCATAACCTAGGCCATTTGGAAGGCCATCTATTGTATCTTCTTAAAATGGGTGGAACCTTCCTCTCCCTCATTTTCCTGGGCTCTAGCCTAGTCTTTCTCTGGTATCAAAACCTATTTATGAGCTCAGGCATGGTCCCTCTCTGTCACTATCCATAACTGAACTATTGTGGCCTATTACAGCTACTGTTGTAAGGAAGCTAGTTGTCCCCTATCATCTCCACCCTCTACTCATCTAGGAGGACTGTGAGGAGGGTTTTGTCTTGGACCCTGTGCTTAGAGCTGCCTTTGCAATACTATGGGAACCTATCCCTGCTCCTGTAATCTTAGCCTAGGACCATGTCCTTATCTATGTAATCTAGGCCTAGGGCCATGTCCCCATCCCTACTCCTCTAATCTCATCCTAGGACCCTACATTAGACCCTGCCAATCATCCCCACCGTCATGTCTCTATCCATCAAATGGATCATTGGCTCCATCACCTCCCATGGCACCACCTACTCCCACATCATCACCCTTGTCATTGTTGTAAGGTATCTCAGGTGGCTTCCTAACATCTGCAGCTCATGCCCCTTCAGGTATGGTAAATCGTCATGACAAAATAATAGCATACCATGCCAAATAATTTGGTGTGGTGTCAGGATCCCTAACCTTTCAAGCAGGAGCTTAAAATTGTGGTACCATCTATGAAAAATTGGCCCTAGTTTGGGCTACCTGAATATGTGGCCCCATGGTCTATCTCTCCACATCATGGTGAGCATACCAAATATCTGGTTGGGGAATGCCTTGAATGATACCCAACTACTGCTAGTATAGATATACTCTGCACATCTCCATAATGTAACTGTGGCTACCTAGGAGAAAATGCTCTACCATACATACATTGAGCTCTACCCCATCCTCTGGCCATTGTATATGCCTATAGGGCCTCCAGACAATGTCCCTCTATTGCAGCTCATCAAAATATCACCAATAATAATATGTGTTTCCCAAGTTCCCTCTGTACATCATCCCCCACGGGGACCCATCCCATGAGTGTCGGTTCCTATGGAGATTGTGCGTGTAATGTGCCAACATAGTGCCCAATCGCTATGTGGTCTGATGAAAAAAATTATAGTAAGGAATCCGGCCCCACCATCTTCTGATGATGGTAAGTGATCATATATAGGTCCCAATATAGATGTGCCAGTATGCACTAGCCCCAATAGTATCTCTCGCCACTGTACAATCTGTGGACTACTATAATCAAACCTAGTGGAAATGAAGTCCCTATCTTATCAGTGAGTAACAACCCACTGATAAGAACCATCAAATATAGAGGTCCTTAGTGAATAGTAGGATTTTATATGCACCGGTGTAAGGTGTAACATTGTCATACCCTTATGGGGCATAGATGGCATCCATGCTACGTGTCTTAGGCTAACTACCTCCAATAGCACCTCCATATCGCGATGCTCCCACTTACACAGGCTCACCTCCATCTCTCTAATGTGATTATGTCACTCTCTCGTGTGTAGCGCTGACATCTGTCTCTGAAAAACATAACATGTGTTAGACACTAATATTTCTTCTATGTTCTTCTATTTTCTTCTGTCCTAGGTTTATTTTCACTTTCTTCTATGTGTCAATTTTTGGCATTTTCCTACTTCTTCCTGTTTGTTCTTCATCTTTAGGAATTTCTTCCCTTTTTTATGCCTCCATGCCCATTTGGGTATGTGCATGCCTATTTTGGTGCATGTATGTGGGGTGCATGTGTGCACCCTCTTTGGTGCCAACGTGACCTTTTTGGTGTGCACACATGGGCGCATGCGCTAGGGAACTTGCGCTAGCGTTTTCTACTTGCACGTATGCGCAACTATTTTTTCCATGTGTGTGGATGTGCATACGCTTTTATGAAATATGCACATATGTGCACACACTTTTTAGGTACCTACGTGTACATACACATGTTTGTGGGGTGCTTGCACTCGCTTAAGGATGTCTGTGCCCACATGCATGCATGTATGCACCTTCCCCTAGGTCTAAACATTAATTAAAGTGTTAAATAAGGCATTAAATGAATGAAAAAAACAAGGACGTACTCATGAACTCAGTCGGCGTGTCTCCTGCAAGTGCATGCTCTCACCATTGTCCTTGTCACTATCGGGGGTCTCATAGTTATTTTTAGCAGCGGTTAGTAACAAATGAATTGATCTTGATGATTTACCCCCCCTCCCCCCCTTCATGTGGGTATATTAAACCATTCTCACTAGCCATGATTCTCAGAAGGATTTTTTTACCACCATTTTCATTCTATCTCTTCTTCTACTCACCATAAATAATTATTTTTCTTAAATAGTTATTTTCTTTCATTTTTCACTGTGTTGGGGCATTATTTTCCACCTAGTACTCATTTCTTTTCACTATGAAAATTTTACTTCTCCTAGGCAATATCACTTCTTCTGCACACTCTGTTGAATAATTATTTTTTATTAAATAATTATTTTCTTAATTTTTTCCATTGTGTTGGGGCATTATTTGTCGCATGTTGCTTCTTTCTTCTCCCTGGGGCATTTCCTTTTCTCCTAGGAGACTTTTTCTAATTCTTCTAAATTCTTCTATATCCAAACAGTCAAAAATTTAAAAAAAATAAAAAAATAAATCCAAAATCCAAAAAAAATTGTAATTCTTTCAAAAATCCTAAAAATTGTAAAATTTACAAAAAAAATAGGTAAACAAACTCATAGCGGCTGAAATTCATGTCTTGTGCATGGTATTCATTTCATATATTGCTAGAATTTTCATGTGTTCATAGATCAAATGACTCATGGATCATCAAATTTACAACCATTTCCAAAGCTAGCCTACCTGCTTCGTCAGTACTCTGGGGCACATCCAATTGCTTGATACTATTTCATTGCACACAATGCTTTATCATTAGACCCGACGTCCTTCATCATTTTCCCTTACATGTATCCTTTCTATGGGAATCATTTTCCACCCTTTTCGTCAATCACGGACATTTGTGAATATTCAACTTGATAACAAAACATTTTTACAACCGTCTTGACTATTGTTGGTTTGAATATGTGTGTTTATACTTGTTTTCCCCTGTTAAATGAGTTTGTTTCCTTCTCATATTGCATTGTTTTTTGTATGTTGCATTGATTTGGTATTTTTAGAAATGGAAAATTATTCATAGTGTGGATTTTCATGTCATTCTACTTTTGTCATATGCTTATATTTTTAATAAAGAGCAATGACGTAGATCTTTGGCAAAATGATGATAAGAAAGTTGTCTAAAAGAGATTTCTACATTGGATGCAAAACTAGTTTGTCCCTGGCCCTCTTCCTCTCTTTCTTCTCGTTCATTCTCCTATCAACATCATTATTTTAATTTTCCTAGGGCATCCTGCCCCTACCCATTCTTCTATCCATTGCTCTCACATTTTTTGATTGTCATTCGCCATCTTTCATCACCCCATCGACACTCAAGGGGGTATTTCTCACTGACTACTAATTTTTCTTCTACGCCTTCAAAATTTTGTATGTCTACTATCTTTGACGTGGTTTCATTTACACCACCCCCAACGAGAGGAAAATGTAGACACCTATAATTTATCTCGAGCAATTTAAACACTTAAATTCCGCTAATTATCCCCTTTCCCTCAAATTGACGACATATTGTCAATATAGCACATTTTCTCTTCTATTGTCGTTAATTAACTACATTACGTTAGTTCATTAACCCTTCTATCCAAGAAATAGGCCAATTAGTGACCATTCGTTAATTAATCCTCCCTTCTATCTAGACTAATTAATTAGCTTCCTCTTCTATTAAATCAATAAATCATCATTTATTTGATTAAATTCCTCCCATAGTCTAATTCATGCTAATTATTCCTCTATAAAGTTTCTATAAGCTTACACACCTATTAATTAATCACTTTGGTTGATTAATAGACCCCCTTAATTCCCACAGGTCACTAAAGGACAAATTAAACTCTCCTAAGGTTGACTCAACCCTCCCTAAACCTTCCTTATCCATAACTAACCCAACCTCCCTATTATCCCACATGTAAATGGATGTAGAGATTATTTTATCCATTGGGATATATAAACAACCCTCCTCCTACCTTTCTTCTTACACCTAAATGAGCAAAGAGCCTAAGTTATAGCCATTTTTATCATCTTAAAGTATTCTTAAATGGAAGAACTAGCTATCTTCATTTCTCGCATTCATCCATCCAAGTTTTGAATTCATATGGAGATATGTCAAATGGTCTTGTAGCCATAGATTGACAAGACTCCATTCTTGAAAACCTTGGGTTTCAAACATACAATCAAACCTTTGATTGCTAAGGATATAAATAGGTTCATTTCATTTTATTAGCATTCAATAGAGATAGAGATTAATGCATTAACATGTTAGTTTGAATATTTATTCATGTTCTAATGCAAGAATGTTGGTTGATTTGTCTTGTTTAAGCTCTGAGCATGATGGTGCATTTGATTTCAACATCAAAGAATATATATATGTTGATTGCGCAGGGAGTGTTGATGACAGGAAGAGTACTATCATCACCAATCTGGCACTATGATAATTCTTCACCGGGAACTCCTCGTGCTATGATTATTTACTAATGCACAACCTTTAGTTTGGTGGATCAAATATGGAAACAAAACAACAACATAACACAAGAATACCATCGACTATGATAAGATGGAATGATGAAAAATCTGAAATATCAAAATAAATTATAATATTAACATGAAATTGTTACAATCTCACCCATGAGGTACTTCAAGTGTTATTGACTTCACTTGCCTTTCACCAAGACTATGGGAGAAACTTTACAATTACACCTCTTAATGGCTTCTTCAACACACCTTTAAACTGATGGCTACCTTCGTACACTTCCTATAATATTTCTCACTACTTCCTTCTATGCTAAATGAGGGGGGTGGCCTCTCTATTTATAGAACTTCCAGGCTTATCCATCTTATCTCTAAGATAGGATAAGAAATCCACTCTGACGAATCATATTCCATACCTTAACTCTTATCTGTACATGTAAGCTTATCTTTTAAGATAAGATAAACATTATCATTTTACATGGGTTCCACATTTTTAGACTTTTTACAAATAAAATACACAAAATATTTATGACCTCATTCCTTGTCCTTATTACCAATATAATATTTCTAATTCCTAATCATGTAGACCCTACTTCTCTAATTACCCAAACTTTGACATTTTAACATTACCGGACCACTTACGACAAATATTTACTTTTTACAACATTCCTATTGTACTTTGATTGTTACCGTACTCCACATTATTGGCGGCACCGTACTGACGGTGTCGTTATCTTCTATCAGATGCTACTACTAATTATACTTAACAACATCATATTCCTAATACATATATTAATGAAATAGAAATTATGGAGGAAAATTTTAGTGTCGACATCTTCCCCCTTCCTAGCTTCTACTCCGTCCTCGGAGTAGACTATTCTAGTGCTTGGAAAATCTTCAACTTGTCATGGTCGACCCATTTTGTAATGGGAGTGCCATCCAATTCCTCCAGTCGGTATGTACCATTTTCATGCACAGCTACTATTTTGTAGGGCCCCATCCATTTTGGAAGAAATTTTCTCTGTCTTCTTTTTTTGTATCTGGAATCATATACTAGAACCAAGTCATTCACATGAAATGGAGACCACTAGATCTTTTGATCAAAGTATTCCTTCTGCTTCATTTTCTTCTTATGGCTTGTATCCTTTACTATTTCCCTCATTTCCTCTAGCAAATGAAGATGTACCAACCTTTCTTTTACTGAATCACTTTCATCCATCCTTTCATTTTTCATAACTCTCACAGTGGGAATATAAAACTCAATAGGAAGAACTGGATCAATGCCATAGGCCAACTGAAATGGGGAGTATCCTATTGCTGACTTTGATGTTGCCCTATATGCCCATAATGCTGCATGAATCCTTTTATCCCACTTATCTACCTACAAGGCTGCATCTTTTGCTAGAATTTGACACAACACAAAATTTGTTCGTTCCACCTGTCGATTTGTACTTGGCTTGTATGTTGTTGCCTTCTTGTGCTTAATAGAAAATTTATTGACTAGGGCTTCTACTACCTCATTAATGAAGTGGCTTCCTTGATCTGTTACAATTTCTAATGGACAACCAAATCTGGTGACAATGCGTTCATATATGAATCTTGCCACCTCATCCATGGAAGTTGTTTTCAATGGCCTAGCTTCAACCCACTTGGTTAAATAATCTGTGGCAACTACAATATACTTATTTTGGCGTGAGGTAGTTAGAAGTGGACCTACAATGTCTATTCCCCACTTTTCAAAGGGACCAAGTGGAAGAATAAGGCATAATGGAGCTGATGAAGTCTTACGGTTACCATGTGTTTGACAAATATCACATGTCTTACAATAATTATAACAATCTTTAAAAAGAGTGGGCCAGTGATAACCTGTATCCAAGATCCTTCTTGCTGTAAGTTGTCCAGAGAAGTGCCCTCCACATGTACCATTGTGGAATTCTTCTAGCAGTTCCTTCCCTTGATCACGTCCAACTGCCCTCTTATACTGTCCATAAGGTCCTATTCGAAATAATACTCCATGCAGAATAGAAAATGGACGACTGGCTTGAGTAATATTTATCTTAGTCTTTACATTGGCACCATCAGGAAACTTGAATTCATTCAGATAATTCCAAATATCTATGTATTCACTAGGGATTGTGTCAAGGGATAACAAGGCTGCATCAGGGAAATCATCATCATCACAAGATGATTCTAAACCATCATAGGCTCGAGAGAGTGCATCTGCATTGACATGCTTCTTTCCTGGCCTATCTATAATATAAAATTCAAATTCTTGTAGCAAAATTATCCATCTTGCTATCCTCCCAGATAGGTTAGTCTTATTTACAATATATTTTAGAGCCTGAAGATCTGTTACAACTAGAAATTTTTTCCCTAGCAAGTAATTTCTAAACTTCTTTACAGCAAAAATGATAGCCAGAGCCTCTTTTTTAATTACAGTATAATTTACCTCAGCACCGCTCATTTGTTTGCTCCTAAAGTAAATTGGATGTTCATTCCCATTTTCATCCGTTTTGACTCAAAGTACTTCCTAGTGCTACATCTGAGGCATCAGTGTACACAATGAATGGCTTGCTCCAATCTGGATTCTTCAAAATAGGTGAAGACACAAGGGCTTCCTTTAGTTGTCCAAAAGCTTCATGTGCCTTATTTCCTGGTTCATAAGTAAACATCTTTCTTCAAGAACTGGGTTAGTGGCTGTGAAATCTTTGAGAAATTCTTGATGAACCTTCTATAGTAACCCACATGGCCTAAAATTGATCTCAACTTACTTCTATTCATAGGGAATGGTAAATCTTTGATTTTTGAAACTTTATCATGATTAGTACCAATACCATCTCTGGATACCACATGCCCTAACAAAACACCTTTAGAACATCCAAAGACACACTTTGTAGGGTTTAGTGAGACTTGTGCTTAATCTAACCTTTGAAATGCTGTTTCCATTTGGTGCAGGTGGTCCAACTTGCTCCCATAGATGCAAAAAATCATCCAGAAATACTCTGATGAAGGTCCCAATGTAGGGTTCAAACACCCTATTCATCAAACGCTGGAATGTTGCTGGAGCATTACACAACCCAAAAGACATAACTCTATAAGCAAACGTTCCCCAAGGAGTGGTGAACGTGGTCTTTAGTTGATCTTTCTCTACTATACGAACTTGGTTGTAGCTGTTATATCCATCAGCAAAACTATAACATTCCTGGCCAGCTACTTCGTCCAAGATCTGATCTGAAAATGGAAGAGGGTAATGATCCTTCTTTGTTACCTTATTGAGCTTCCTGTAATCAACACAAATTCATAGCTTCTCATTCTTTTTTTTTGAGATCACAATGGGAGAAACCCATTTTGAATTCTCCACAGCAAATATAAATCCTACATCAAGCAACTTATCTATTTCTTCTTTTATAGTCTTGGAAAAATTAGGATTCATTCTATATGGCATTTGCTTTATGCGCTTAGCACCATCTACCAGCTCAATAGAATGTTCTACCCAACTTACTTGACGGAGTTCCTTGTAATCAAAAGTGAATAGGTGTATGTACCTTCAAAAGAGCTGGAGGTAGGATTCCTTCTCACTCTCCATCACAGCATCACCAATATTTATTTGTTGGAGATGATCATCAACTTCTTCTTCAGATAATTTTATGGGGTCATGAGTTGGTGTGACTGAAAGGATATCCATGACTAAAACATCAACCTCACTTTCTTCATCTTCAGTGTCCACTTCATTAGTACTAGAGTAATCAGAGGATGTCCAATCATCAGTTTCATCACTTGAATCCACAGGTTTTGCCTTATGATGTCGAGGGATCACGTTTATCTTCACCCTCTCTCTACCACATCCAAGTGTCATAAAACCTTCATTCTAGTAGTTTTTTGCATGAACTCTCCTTAGCCATGGTCTTCCCAGCAGCATTGGGTACACAACAGTACCATTTTTCATCACCTGAAAGTCTACCACACATACAACACCCATAACAGATATTGCCACATTTGAAACTACACCTTCTGGTTTAGTTTTTCCCTTATTTAATGACCTTAACATAAGTGTTGAAGGGCGATCAATTTTTAAACCCAACATATTCATTACAGACTCGGTCATTACATCAACTGCAGCACCTCCATCAACTAAGACATCATGAATTGAAATACCATTACATAATACCTCAGCTTGTGGAGCATAGGGATCTTCCTCTGCCTCCAAAACAGGGACCTCAACCTCCTTCCTTCTTTGAGAATTGAGTCCACCTCACAACTCCCTGCCTCTTCTCAGAAGACATAGCCAAGAGTTGACCATATGTAATATTTGCAGACCTTTTAGATAGATCTTCCAAGATGGAGTATGGTCCTTGCCCCTGTGAAATCAGAAAATCTTACACACTCAACTTTCTTATCCTATGTTTCTTACTAGTTTCTCCTTTCACCTTCTTAGGATAATTTCCATCTTGATTATCTTTTTCTTTCTTTCTTTTTGTTACAAACACATCTACTTCATTATTTATGCTCTTATCTACTACATCAAAAGAATTCACAGGTGCTTTTCCTTTATCATTATCTCCTTTACCAGATGTAGCAGCTCTATATGGACAATTATACTTATAATGACCCTTTTTATAACAACCATAACATACAACTTCAAAAATATTTCTTTTTTGACCTCTATCTCCTCCCTGAGAACTAAATTATCCTTTCCTTGAAGAAGATTAATAGTTAACTGACCCATCTTTTTCAGCAAATATTCATACTCAGTAGATGTACTAGGAGAAATATTTGTGCTCATCGGGAGTGGTTGTGGATTCTAGACCAAAGGTGCTTGTGTAGGCTCTACTTTAGCAACAATTTCTTTGGGCTCCTCTTCCATGTTTTCTTCTTACCTTCTTGTAATCTCCTTTGCTTGTTCAATGATAGCTGAGCCGGTCATACTTCACTCGTTGTCTAATCTCTGGCTTCATCCCAAGAATGAAGTGCTTACATAAGAGATTATCCACGCCATTCATCAACCCATCCGCTAATCCTTCCTTCCGGATCTGGGCATCGAGCTTCCTCCTTAGCTCTAGAACACGAGCATGATAATCCCTTATCTTCTCCTTCTCTCCGTGGGATAGCTTTGTGATATCAATCATGAGATCTACATATTTCTGTTGTTCACCAAATTCTTCAAGAAAACTTTCAGTTAATAAATCCCATGAATTTTTCACATTATCACCTAGTGTTTCAAACCACCTAAGTGCTAAACCATCCAAAAAGGTAGGAAAAAAAATTCACTCCATTGTTCCCTTCTTATGAGGCCATTACAAATACAAGATCGTTTAAACTCTTAAATGAAAGAAGAAGCATCTTCATTAGATTGAGCTGAAAAAATAGGAATCTTTCCCATTTTCAAAAGTAACCACCGTGAAATACCAACCCACAAGTACAATCAACAAGACTTATGTGCACAAATAATTAGGAGTCACTATACTATAAAGTGACTTTACACCTTTCTACAGTAAAATAGAAATGACCATGGTAAACTATGGTAAAACTTGACTTACTATGGTAAAAAATAACTTTACTGTGGTAAACACTATTCACGGTAAAAAGTGAAGTTACTGTGATAAATACTATTCATGGTAAAAAGTGACTTTACTGCGGTAAATACTATTCCCAGCAAAAATGACTTTACCATGGTAACTACTATTCATGGAAAAAATGACTTTACCATGGTAACTGCTATGCATGGTAAAAACAAGGTTACCCTCTAATTGATTTTTGACTAAGTGGGAATATCTCTCTAGAAAATCCACCAACGAGGAATGGTCCCGAAAACGAAACCAAAATGTCATCACCAATCCGGCACTATGATAATTCTTCACCAGGAACTCCTCGTGCTATGATTATTTACTAATGCACAGCCTTTAGTTTGGTGGATGTAATCTGGAAACAAAACAACAAACATAACACAAGAATACCAATGACTATGATAAGACGGGATGATGACAAATCTGAAATATCAAAGTAAATTATAATATTAGCATGAAATTGTTACAATCTCACCCATGAGGTACTTCAAGTGTTATTGACTTCACTTGCCTTTCACCAAGACTATGGGAGAAACTTTACAATTACACCTCTTAATGGCTTCTTCAACACACCTTTAAACTGATGGCTTCCTTCGCACACTTCCTATAATATTTCTCACTACTTCCTTCTATGATAAATGAGGGGGGTGGCCTCTCTATTTATAGAACTTCCAGGCTTATCCATCTTATCTCTAAGATAGGATAAGAAATCCACTCTGACGAATCATATTCCATACCTTAACTCTTATCTGTATATGTAAGCTTATCTTTTAAGATAAGATAAACCTTATCATTTTACATGGGTTCCACATTTTTAGACTTTTTACAAATAAAATACACAAAATATTTATGACCTCATTCCTCGTCCTTATTACCAATATAATATTTCTAATTCCTAATCATGTAGACCCTACTTCTCTAATTACCCAAACTTTGACATTTTAACATTACCGGACCACTTACGACAAATATTTATTTTTTACAACATTCCTATTGTACTTTTACTGTTACCGTACTCCACATTATTGGCGGCACTGTACTGACGGCACCGTTATCTTCTATCAGACGCTACTACTAATTATACTTAACAACATCCTATTCCTAATACATATATTAATGAAATTGAAATTATGGAGGAAAATTTTAGTGTCGACAGTACAGGCAGTGGAGCATTCTTTGTTGGAGTTTCTTAGTATCTTAGTTGAGCATGAAACAATCATCAATGGCTCCTCAACATGTGAAGCAAAATATATAGTTGTCGTGATGTGTTAAACTCAAGTTCTTTGGATGAAACAGACTTTGGAAGACTACAAGGTAAAATATGGACATCTAATTACCTTCTTGTGTGATAGTACAAGTGTAATTAGTGTCTCTAAGAATCATGTGTTCCACTCAAAGACCAAACACATTCCAATTAGATATCATTTCTTGAGGGAACAAGTGAATGATAGGAAGATCATTCTAGAATATGTGAGCACTAAAGAATAAATCGCAGATATAATGACCAAGATGCTACCAAAAGCAACATTTGAAAACCTAAGGAATGAATTGGGGGTCATTCCTAATCCTACCAACAACTAGCAGGTGTGAAAAAAAAACAAGGGAGCATTCTCAAGTAATATAAGCTCCTAAATAGTGCCAAAGTAAGGGGGAGCTAATCTATTAGCTAAAATTTATTGAAGTATGCATCATCTTAGGGGAGCATTGTCATGGACACACTAAGACAGATGTTTGAGAAGCTTTTTTGGTCCTTAAAATATTGGATAAATACCAAAGGGTGCGTGCGCAGGACCAATGAGAAGAAGGGCGCATAGGGAGAAGTGCACATGACAAATAGGTTTAAGAAGGGTTTATGAGAAATTGGGTGCACACAGAAGGCAAAACATAGGTTAAAAGGACTTAGCCATATTCAGTATTCTAGAGGAACTTGAGCAAAATTGTAACCCAACTAGCAGTGTTGAGTGGATAAGGGGCTAGCCTAGAACCTTTAAGGTCAAGAAAAGGATATAACACACAATATTATTCCCATAAGACATAATTATAGAGAGTGGTGGGTTTGTAAGGGATAAAAATTCACCATTGGAGGACCACATCGACACTTGGCATGCGATCTGTTTAGGAGAGAAGGCATGGTGGTGGGTGCTGATCCTATAAAAAGAGATGATCAGACCAGAAAAAGTAGTGCCAGAGATGATTTGAAGAGCTTACAAGAGGTAGAGAGAATGCATCAAGAGTAAGATGTTGAGTAACAAAATGCTAGGGTTTAGATCATTTAGTGCTAAGGTTTGTGAGGGATACCATGAGCCTCTATATGGAACTAAGATTTGTAATAGAGTTTGAAAAGGAGGGGTATAGATAGGATCTCATACAAGGGAAGATATGTAGGGGTTGGATCTTTGATATTTAATATGTATGGTCTGCGATGACCTCCTTTGATTATAATATGGATACCAATGAATATAAATAAGGTTTCATTTTATTTGTCATGTTTAAGAGTGTAAACCCTTGTGTTATATGACTATCATGGCTTAGATATGGTTTATCATGTTTATTACTTGTTATTAGTCTCTGTAATACATTGATGATTGGGATTTTAAGCTACCATTTCCAATTTTCTTTTAACTAAGTAAATGTACTTCTCATTCTACAATTCATCCCTCCACTAATGGAAATACCTTCTCACAATGCTCACACAAAGGAGGGTATCGATGCCTAGATGTACCTTAGGTGAGTATTTAGATCCCACTAGGTGGTAGGTCGGCATGCTTGGTAGTTAGAAAGTAGTATTGACGGATAGATAAAATGACTACATCTTGGTTCCATTTTCATGACCTATTTTGAAGCTGTTGTGAGAATGGTGCGTGATGATAGAACTATTCAACACTAGAAAGTGTTGAAGGATGGTTTAAGAGCACAAAGGATGAGTTTTCTCAGAGTTTTAGTAATGGACCTAAGTTTGATGCACATAAATGGGTAGAAGAGCACCTGTATCATGAGTTGTATGAAACCTTCTTTTGCTGCTTTCTAGTGGATTTGTTTGAATTTATTTTGGCTTATGCATATAGATCAAGATGGTATTTATAGATATCACGTGTGGACCCAAGATGAGTATTAGAGGATGTAGGATGTTGATATGACTTGGAAACATGTTGTTGATCATTTGTGGAAAAGAGTGCTAAGAAAGTATACCCTGGAATACACTATTTCTAAGTATTCTTGTTTGGAGGTTGCTGAGTTTGAGTTCTTAACAAAGCCTAGAGGATTTTTTTTACATGCTATCCCCTTAGCTATACAGATCCTAATCATTATACAAAGTCTAGAAGAATTTCCTATAGATGACTAAGATTCTTCTAAGTGCTGGGTGAGGAAGCTAGGGTGGAGAAGGATGACAGACCTTACAGATGAAAAGAAGAGGGAAGAGAGATGGCTCAAGTATGATGAGGTGCATGAAAGGGATTTAGTTAGATAACCTAAAGTTATATGAGTGATTGATTTATGGAGGTAGAAATTTTGGGAAGGAATTGACGTTCATGTAGAGGACTTAGAGCCTGAGCATTTTGTGCTACCCCATATTGGGTACGGGAGAGAGACCCCTTAAAATTCTAATGATATCTTGTCACTTGGAGAAAGGAGAGCCATCAACGTGCATTTGAATCCACCTAGTGATGAAACCATGATGCTTAGTTTTCCAAATATAGAGATAAGTATTGCTGACCTAGTCGGTATTGGTGGAAGTAACTGATTAACACCAAGGAGGTATAACTTTTCATTTTACACATCTATGGATACAAAATAATTTCCTATGTTTGGAGGTGTATTGTATGGATTTATTTTTTGGGAAAAGTAAGGGTACACAAATTAAGTATCACATATAGAAGTGGTGTGGGACACACATCTGATACCGGTGTAATATCACAAACTGTTGGCATGCAGTTTAACGCAACAATGGGGACACAAGGTGTGACTACTTTAGGACATTTACCAGCTAGAAGAGGTGGATCTAGTGAAATAGGCACTGGGTGGACCTAGTCAATTTGGAAGATCTAGAGGATCTGGTGGATCAGGAGGAGTAGGTGTTGGTGGATCTAGTGGTGGAGGCAACACCAGAGGGAATCAAGGTTCTGAATCAGGTGGACACAGGCCTCAACCACCTCACCAAGTATTTTTTGAAATTTCTTTACATCTACTAGATTACAAAGGAGTTGAGGATTCTATAGAGAATGTACACAAGTGTGAGATGATATGGCACATGAACGGGATCACTACCCCAGAATAGAAGGCAATTCAGTTTACAAAAACATTGCAGGGATGCGTGCATATTTTATTCTTGAAGTATGACCCCCACCAGATAGTGGTAGATTACACCACACTGCTGAATGCTTTCTTAGCTGAATTTCATATTCCTGAGTTTAAACAGAAGAACATTAGCATGTTGAAGGAGATTCAACAAGGTATGGTAGATATTTTGTGGGAATATGGTGTTTGTTTTAAGACTCTTATAAAAACTATCTTATGGTATTCATCCTTCTTAGTATGCTCATTGGTTTTTTAAAGGGTTGATAACACCTTTTAGGAGAGTGATTTCACATAATAATTTCATAGACCCGTGCGAGGCCTTAGAGGCTTCCCTACACAGTGAGGCTATTAGAAGCATAAATACTGGTATTACACATTTTCTTGAAGCTCATATTTTTTCAATGGAAAATTAGCTAGAAACTATATCTGTGAACCCACCACATGAGACTCATAGTGGCCTATGGTGCACAAATTGTGAGGTAGAGGGGCATATAAAGGACATTTTCCCTCGAAGATTGGTACACACCATAATAGTGGACTGTGAGATTTGCCACAGAGATCATGATGTAAGTAGTTGTCCACTACTACGGTGCATGATCCATAAGAATGTGTCTTTATATTAAAATATTTTCACCTCTACTACTCATGACACCAAGGATTTTAGATTGATTGACCAAATACATGATGTTGTTGATATTGGTGTGTGCCAAACCAACCTTGCAATCAGTTTTAAGGACTATGATCACCACTATGAAGGGCACATAGGTGGATGGTTGCATAAAATAGGTTTCAGAGGAGGATTTTGTGGTCGTGGTAACCACGGAGGAGGAAAAAGTGAGTTATCATGTGGAACTTGTTACAACTGTGGATCTATGGAGCACTATAAATGTGAATTCCCTGATATGTTACAATGATCTTGGTGTGGAAAGAAACATAAGTATGAGGAGTTCTCGGAGCTATTTGAACATATGATCTAACAACAATCAGAAGGAAAAAGGCACTGAAATGGTAAGAATAAAGAAGGATGACTCATAATGGATGCCAAGGGTGGTGTGCAAGTCATAACTAGAGCATTTACTAGTGATGACACAAGCTGAAGCTACGTGCGCTAGGGAGACACCAAGGCATAAACCTATGGTTACAAGAGAAGATGTGGTGTATGGTAAGTATATAGAACCTACTCATCAGAAAGAGGTGTATCAAGAGACCATGGATGTAATTCAAAGCCTAAAAGGAGAGATCCTAGTTCCTAAGGAGAAATCAAGTAAGTTAGAAAAAAGGAAGAGCACCAAGGCTCCGCAGAAGGATCTGTATGAGGTCAAGGAATTATGCAAAATTTTGAGATAGGATAATATCATTCCTTTGTTACGGTAATGGTTACAGTAAAAATTACTATACGCTAGAGTAGAACATGAGAAGAAAGTTCTGCATGCTAACCTTCCTCCCCATAGCCTCAATTATAGCAAGGAGATTACCTTGAATGTCATTTTGGAGGGGTGGATCCTAAAGAAATATTCTAATTGACATGGGCATGGAAGTAAATGTTATCACCCTAGATGCCTAGAACCAAATGGGAAGAACCCCATTATAATCAGCTTCAAATGTGCTGTATATGGCCAAAAAGACAAAGGAAATGCCCATTGGTGTTTTGAAAGATGCTACTATTACTATCCAAGGGGTGAAATTCACTAAATATTTTTAAGTCTTGGTAGTAGCCAAGGCAGACTAAAATTTATTAGCATTACTTTGGTGCCCCTGGTGTTATAAGAACAATGCTAACCTATGGTTCAATAAAGGGTACATAAGCTTTGAGAACAAGGAAGAACATATAATCATCCCCTTGACCAATGGAAAGTCAACACCCTATACTGAGCCATTAGGAGAGGAATTTCTTGACAGGATCTATGTGCACTCTATCAGGTACCCTAAAGTGATTCACCCTATAGAAGAAGTTATTTAGTTCAAAAACACCCAATCTATGAGTGATAACACAAGTGTAGCATGTGTCAATTGGGCACATGGGACTTATGATTTAATTCTGTGATAATTGATAGACTCTGTTACAAGAGTAACAAAGGCATGCTTAGTCAAGCACCTGGGAGGAAAGAAGTTACAAATTTATTCTGGAGGGGCCAACCCTGATGTTTTCTTACGAGAAATGGAAACCTAGTGGAAAAGTGAGATCGAAAGAAGAAGGATTCTCAACTATAATTTACTTAGTATCACAATGTATTGGTGAGTGACACATCGTAATAGTCTTCTAGAGTGGCACAAAGTAAGAATCACGTTCTCTGTTAGGTTTTTTAAGAGCAATGCACCCACCGTCATACAATACTGTCATGGGAAGGAACCTACCTTGTTTCACATTCAAGCATGTAAGAAGGCCTAGATAGAAGACATGGAAGTATAGCCACCTTATCTATGTGTGAATAAGTTGTACTCCACCTTACAAGGTTGCGCGTGCACATGGTACATTCACTCAGAGATGCATTGTTAGATAGAAAATTGATATGAGTTGACAACTGAACTCTTCCAAGATTTTGAATATTAGATCACCAAGCCATTAGTGGATTGGAAGAAGATAGAATACTAAAGTTATTAGGTAAACCTAGTTTGGAAGCACAATTTGATGAGGAAGAATCAGAGGTTACATATCTTGTGTGTGCATGCATGGAGAAAGAGAAGGGAAAGATCGTCTATCTGATAGATGGAAAAGAGGTGGATAATTTGGAGGTTAACCATACTGAAGGTATGCTTGAAGTTTTAGATATTGTTGATGAGTGAGCATGCGCCTACCATGAACCCCTGAAAAATAAATAAGGTTAACATTGGTTCAGAGGAAAAACCTAAGGAGTATACCATTGTGGGACTATTGGTCATAAAATAAGGTTTCAAAGATCATTAATATGTTGCATGAGTTCCAAGACCTATTTTTGCATGGGTACCATAAGCTTAAAGGCTATCCACCACTCCTTAGGGGAGATGAAAATCAATTTAAAGGAGAGTTCACTCCATAATTTGGAAGAGACCCTACCAATCGAGTCCAAATTTTTGTGTCTATGTCAAGGATGAGATAAACACGATGATCACCTCATGCTTCATTGAAGCTATGGAGGAATCATAATGGGTTAAGTCCCATGGTCCTAAGAATTAAAAAGGATGGAAGGATAATGATCTATGTTGACTACAGGAACTTAAATGTGGTATGTGTAATTGATGCTTTCCCAAACCCTTTTACCAAGGAAATCCTAGGAGTAGTTGGGCGTGAGATTTATTCTTTCATAGATGGATTCTCAGGACATCATTAAGTTATAATCGTAAAGGAGAACCAATAAAAGATAACTTTATCCACTGAATGAGGAATATTTTCCTACATGGTCATGCATTTTGGACTGAATAACATGCTTGCTGTGTTATTGTGCATAATTATCCAATAATTTCAATATTTTATCCATAATTTCCTTCAGGTCTACCTTGATGACTGGATAGTGTATGGACTAGTAAAATACCATTGTGACAATTTATGGTTAATGTTCAAGAGATGTTGACAGTTGCACATATCCCTCAAATTAAGAAATGTCTCTTCACTACTCTATTTGGAACCCTATTGGGTCATATCATATGTAAGGAAGGTTTGTTAGTGGATCCTGCCAAAATTATTGTTATTGTGAGATTGGGGGAACCTACAAACTAGAGAGATGTGCACAAATTCCTTGGGCTTATGGGGTACTACAAGAAATTTATTAAAGGGTATGATAAAATTGTCATGCCATTGGAAAAGTTACTAAAACACAAAATTGCATTTCACTAGGGAGAGGCACAACAGATGGCATTTGATGCATTGAAGAATAGGCTTATCACTGCGCCCATATTATGCTTTCCCTCTTGGGTATAATCCATTCCATGTACATGTTGATGCTTCAAGGATGGAAATTGGGGCAGTCTTAGTAAAACCTCGAGAAGGGAGTGTTGACCACCCCTTGTGTTTTGCTAGTAGGAAGTTGACACTAGCAGAAAAGAACTTTACCACTACTGAGCGTGAAGCACTATCAATGATTTATGCACTACACAAATTTAGGAAATATCTGTTGGCAACACCCTTCATATTCTAAATAGACCATATGACATTAAAGTACTTGGTGAACAAGCCCATTCTACAAGGACACATATGTTGGTGGGTCTTGTTGTTTCAAGAGTTTGAGTTTATAGTTATTGTGAAATTAGGAAAGAGTAACTCAGGGCCTGACCATTTGTCAAGGATTCAAGTAGGGGAGGATTCCTAGAGAATTAAGGATACAATTCCAGATGTGTAACTATTTAGGTTATGACACACACCCTCTGATTTGGAAGATATTTCTATGTTTCTCAAAATGGGTGTGGCACCAGAGGGAATGAAGACTTTGGAAAGAAAGAAGTTAGCCATACATGTTGTGCCCTTCATGTTAATTAGTGGATACTTATACAAGCTAGACCATGATGAGGTTTTGCACCGGTGTGTGTTGGAACATGAGCACGTTACAATCGGGGAGGAAGCACATGGTGGGATTGTAGGAGGAAACTATGTAGGGAATGCCACTGTGTGAAATATTCTACTAGAAGGGATTTGGTGGGAAAACATCTACCATGATTACATTAAGTTTTGTAAGGTGTGTGACCATTTCAAATGCCTTAGAAAAATAGGAAGAGAGGATGAGATGCCCTTGAGGCCAATAGCTAGTGTAAAAACCATTTGAGAAGTGGGCCATTGATTTTGTAGGACCAATTTCACCTGTCGTGTGAAGGATTGGTTCATGCTATATCATCAATTGCACTAAATACTTAACAAGATGGGAAGATGAAGAACCTACAAAGGATTGCATAGTGGAAACAATAGCTAGGTTTTTGTTGGAAAATATAATCAACAAATATGGATGTCCACTAAGATTAACAAGTGATAGGGGTACCCATTTCTTGAATGATACAGTTAGAATCTTGTTGGTAGAATTCATGATAGCCCACCATAAGACTACCCCATATCACCTACAAGAAAATGGAACTATTGAGGCATTTAACAAAATTTTGAGTCACAAGTTCACTAAAATTTGTGATGTGGGAAGACAGGATTGGGATGAAAAAGTATCATCTATATTATGGGAATATAGGACTACCTACAAGAGATTGAATAATGTCAAACTATTTGAATTGGTGTTTGGCACGAAAGCGCAAAAGTAGTGTTACCTGTAGAATCAATGATACAATCCCTACGTATTGCATGTGTAGGGGGGTTAGCTGATGAGCAATCACTACAAGAGTGCATGGAGAAGTTGATACATTTGGATGAAAGGTGATCACTTTCTAGGTGGATTCAAAAGATTGAAAAGGTGCGATAAAAGGCATAACATGATCGCCATATTAAAAACAAACAATTCAAGGTTGGGCATGATGGTCTTGCTTTATGACTCTAAATTTATATGCCATCTTGGGAAATTTAAATTCCATTAGTTAGGGCCATATATCATCTCATACATCCTTTATTTATGTGCATGTGCCATTTACAAGCACTATGGATGGGACGAGATTACCAATGTTATTTCAATGGGAGTAGGCTGAAGCCCTATTATAAATAAGGCTTGTTATGTAATCATAAATAAGGTTATATTGTCCATTTAGCCTAGGATTTCCTTTAATGAATTTCCTTTCTTTGTGTTTCCCCTTCTCATTGTTTGATCTATTTATTTTTGTTGTTTTGTGCATGTTGTGTGCTTGTATCCACTTATTATTTTCAAAAAAATTCTATGTGCAAAGGACCACGCATCCATTTTTGTTTAGTGTGGAGTAAAGTGACAAGTAATTGAAGCTGATAGTTGAAGCTATGTTTTGATGACCCTAATTAAAGGATAAAAAGTGCGTAGTTTGGAAGAACGCATGTAGAAAAGGTGGACATAATAAGTTTGGTGTTACGAGAGATTTACAATGACCACGTAAGATGAGAAGCACATGAACAACATGAGGTAGGTGATGTCAAAAAATAGGGTAAGGAAAGAAGAGGTACCTTCGGTGCTCCAAGCACACATGTAAATATATTCGGTGAGTAAGGATTTGTGCATGCCAGAAGGTTGTGAAGACTTGAGTGCATAGCTAGTTTGATCAGCAAATTAGGGTAGAAAAATAGTACATGGGTGTGAGGGATAGGGTTGAAGATCAAGAGTTTTAGAAACCCGTAAGTGAATACATCATCTTGTGGAAGGAAGGGTTTTTCCATGTTAGGGTTCCATAGCTAGGGCACATAATTGAAGGGATTTTTTACATAAGAATAGAGTCATAGAGTTGAGCAGAGCCAGGATCAGAAGGAAGAAATAATTTTTAATAACCCAAAAAGAGAAATGGTAGCAAGAAAAGTAACCACCATTTCACCAAATAAGTGCAAGGGAAAATGGAAACAAGTTATTTCCAACAGCTTCAATGAATAATGGTATGCGGAGATGCAATACCCAGATGGCATATTGCTTGGAAAGGAATGGGTATCTCACATGAGAAATATGGTTGTAAACAACTACAACCATCGAACAAGCATGACAAGGAAAGAAATCGAATTGGAAATGGTCAGCCCTATAAACAAAAAGACACGAGATGGAATGTCAATCTACGACGATGAAGTAAAGGTGAAGATGGATAAGGTCGGGTTAGTGCAAATCTATGAGTTGTCCTATTTCAGTTTACCTGAGTGGTTGTGCCAATGGCGTATGTCACACATGTATGAAGACCATTTCTACTTCGCAGGATGAAGAATGTGAATAACTCCCTTGTTAATCTCCAAATTTATTGGTCTTACCTACTAGGGATATTCATTTGATGATGACTTGGATAACAAGGAGGCCATCAAGAAGACTATGTAGGTCTATGAATATAAGAAGGGGTCACAGTACTTTGACATCTCTGTGATTTATGACCCTGTAATGAGGATGGCCATGCACTTAGTATCCAATCTGAATAGACAAGAGAGGTGGACACAGGTCAACAAGGGCCAGTTGAATGTTTTCCAAAAGATATCAGAGGGGACCATCTATAACCTCTTAGCTTTCATAGCAGTAGAGATCATTAGTGTCGCACGTGACAGAGAAAATATCATTTTTTCTAACATCCTTCTTACCATCATCTTTTCAAAAATAGGAGTGTCTGATGGTCCAAACAAATTTGTATAGGAATACCAAGATGAGAACTCCTCCCCTGATAAAATATTTGAGTACACTTGTGAAAAAATGATGGTTTCCTACAAAGCACACCTAGAAAAATTATACAAGTGGATGTATGATGCATTCGGCACATAATGGAGGATACCTGAGTAGTTACCTATTTTACTGCTAGGTGAGGCCAAATTTTCCATGTACGAACATTTTTACATTGGTAGGTTTACTCTAGTAGATGGTGCTAAGGGTCCCTAGTGTAAGTTTCCATTCTCCTTCACGACATAATACTTCCAGGCCAGATGTCAATAGATTCAAGGAGGCAAAGAAGTTAATATTTGACCTTAGCATGATATATTAGGACTATCGCATGCTATGTGCAGAACTTTGATATACCCAAAGATGTGTGCTTATGTGGAGAAATAAGTCTCCCATGATGTGCATATGATGAAGCCAATAACCTTTCCTGTTGCTATAAGAATGCCGTAGACAAGGGTATATCTTCACATAAATCCAAATTATGAGAAGGCCGAAATTATGTGGAAAATGATGCCTCAATCCTAGAAGACCCTACCACAAAGAATAAGTCTACGCTAAGGAAAGATGGAAGAGAGAGGATGCACCTAAAGAAAAAGGCACCAAGTGTGCAGATAGCGTAATTTATAGGTGCGTAGGATTCAGGCGTAAGGCCAAGCACCTATGCACAAAGGAAGAAGTCTCCTGTAGGAGAGAGAGAGAGAGAGAGAGAGAGAGAGAGAGAGAGATAGAGAGAGAGAGATAAGACACCTGAGGAAGAGGTGCTTGAGCAAGAAAAACCCCTTGAAAAAGAAGAGTCGCTAGAAAGGAGGGAGTCACCTGCTAGAGAAGAAAAGGAAGGATCTCATTTACTGAAATCACCAGTTAGAAAGAAGCAAAATTAACAGAAAAGGTGGATTTGGAAGAAATAGAAATCATGGAGGCCTTCAAGGGATATGACAATGACAACAAGCGTGATGAGGCCCAGAACCATCCCATGTACGATGTACATGAATTAGAAGAGGAAGGGAATGAACAGAAGGGTGAGGACAAAGGAGACACTCATGGAAAGGGGAGAAGTGAGGAAGTAAACACCAAGGATCAAAGGACCCCAAGCTTGACCAAGGAGCAGATAGAAAATGTCATGGAAAGGGAGGTCGTAGACATAATAAAGGAAGTTTTGGAATAGGAGGTATATCATAGCGATGATGAATTACTCAAGGAGATAGGGGAGGAAATTGTAGAGAATGAATATGGAAGCATGGGAGGAGATCTCAACCTAGCGGTGAGCTTCCCAAAGGCAACATACATGGGAAGGAAGAGTGTAGTAGTTGCACAAGAGCAAGGAATGAGTTATATCAATTATCTAAATAAGGTATTGTGTGCATGTTTCCAAATTATCATGCCTTCCAACCAACTCCTTGCATGGTCTTCATTCAAAGAAGAGGGTGCCTACCCACATACAAGAAATATTTTATCTTGGGATTTTGAGTGCCATGTTGATGAACCTAAGTTTGAAGTCAACAGTGAGGTGCTGATGAAGATACCAAAAACTAAGGGAGTGAACGCTCTGGTGAATTCTCAGCAACTATCAGATGATCAAGTTTGTAACGCACTCAAAAAGGTGTCGATGGAGGTTAAGGAAATATTTTTGGGAGGAATGATAGAGTAAGGGTCCTGGAGGAAGAACTGGAAAAGAAGAATGAAGAAATCATTGAGAATGACAAGGATTTAAAGCAGAAAGAGTTTATCAGCACATAATTAAGGTGCAAACTAAGGGAAGAGGAGGTAAAGGTGCACGATATTTATAAGAATTTCTAAATGATTACAAACACCATAATCTTGAAGCACCAAGACCTGGCCCCACCTGAGCAAAAATAGGAGTCAACCATACAATTCTTGGAATACTTGACTCGCATCCTCACCATGGAAAGGCGGCTGCTTACTTTGAATATTGGGGAAATAGTTTCTCAATATTATGAAATCCTTTCTGCTATAAATACCCTTGTGTAGATAGCTGAGGCTGTGTATGACAATTACACTTATAGAGATAGGGTAGCAAGCATTCTAGTTGTTACACATGAGGCAGATCTGAAGGAGTTTTATGAAAATAACAAGGTAAACAGGACAAAGTGGGATAAAATCCTAGCTGAGGTTGAGAATAATATTTAAGAAATCAAATCCTTGTGGGGTTTGATTAAGAATTGTCTAAAAGAGTAGTACCCCCACGTCACTCGCAGGATGAACGCGTTGAATGACCTCAGCAAGCAGTTAGAAGGAATTGTAGATATGCTGAATGCTAAGGGTGATGAACTGATTTTTGAGAAAGTGAGCACTCTAGTGGGTGACCTACTTTATCAGGTGTAAGATTAAGTGGATTCCTAGGAAAATATTGATACAATAGTAAGGAAGAAGTTCCCACTCCTCTTACAACAATAGTAGATTCTTCCATTCTTCCATTTTTCCATTATTCCATTATTCCATTCTTTCATTCTTCATTAAAAATTTTTAAGTCCCACTATTCTTTGGAGAGGTGGGATGTTTATGAGGGTGGATAACATGTTTAGTATGGGGTGATGTTGGGCCTTGAAATATTGGCTAAGTAACAAAGGGTGCGTGCACAGGACCAATGAGAAGAAGGGCTTGTAGGGAGAAGTACGTACGACAAAGAGGTTTAAGAAGTGATCCGTAAACTTCTACTTTGGGACTCTATGAATCACACAACTATGTTATTCTAATTTCAACTTTGGAAAATGAAAGATTTTCTTGGAAAATTAGAGCTTTGTGACTAATTATCTAGTGCTATAGAAAGGAAATTGCAGAGAAGGAAATAATTCAAAACTTCAACACCAACAATTTTATCTTGGAAACCTCCAATGGAGGAAAACCATCTGAGAAGGGAAACTACTCTTTCTTCCCACTTTTATTGGTCTAATATAGAACATTATAGATTACAATAATCATGAAAAGAAGCAACAATGTAAAACCTTCTCTCACATTACTTGCTTGCTCTATTTCTACACCTTACTCCTACAAATTCCACTCCAGCACTGAAGATCTTGCTCACTACTCTCATTAAGCTCTATTTCTTGATCCTCTGGATCTTCCAATTATAATTCTCTTACTCCTTTCATGCATTTATAGGCCTTCCCATGTCTTCTCATACATTGGAGGATGTGAAAGGGCATGGAAGGGGAAGAGACATAGTTGGGTGCTTCAAATTCACGTCCATTTGTGTTCCATTCTTCTTTTCTGTTTGACAGTGTTAGGACCACTTCCCTGAGTAGATCAACAATCTAAGGACCACCATCCCTGCAGGAAAATGGTTCTAAAACCACCACTCTACATAGAGCGGTAGTTCCTTCCAGAAACTCTGTTTACCTCATTTTATTCATTTTTCTTGTTTCTCCTTCTTGGTGCTGATGAAACTAATGAAGTGGTGTGTTTTTTTGGATCCCTATCGATCATACCTCCCCTACTTAGGAGGATTTTGGTCCCATAAAAGCTTAGTGGGGGAGTGGTAGAGGAATCAACTCCCTCTTGTGCTCATTTGAGTAACACTGGGTCTGCCTTAGTGTCTTCTCTTGTCTAACCTGCCAAGACTCCTGTGGATCTCTGGTTTGTTTCTCCATCTTTACATCCTCCTCCTTTTTGCCTTGAGTACAATCCTATTTGGAAGGAATATTTTTTATCTTTCCTTATTTTTCATGCATAGATGGCGTTAGTGGATGCAAGCTCCTACAACTTGCTATCACGTACATCTGCATGAAGTATGACCTAAAGGTTTCTTCTCTAACCTGCTCAAGTATGACAAAGGTCCCATACTGTAGTGGTTTAGTCCTTGCCTAGCTTTCTCTCTTGAGATGGATTGGTTGAATCCTCCCCAAGTACATTGCTTCTATAGTCACCACTGTTCCGTATATATCCTCTTCTTATTACTTCCCCACGGTCAGGTCCAATGAATCCGTAGGTAGATACAGTGACCGCATAGTGGAAGTTTGTTTTGCTCCTTGAATGAGCAGCTCCTGTGGTGGCTTCTTCTACAAAAACTGACAAGTGCTATCAAAATTCTCCATCATTTGGTCAGAAATATCCATGCTCTCATGTCCATTTTATATTTCTTCCAATGAAATCAAACAAAACTGATGATTTTCCTGAATAAGTCTTAGTGCTTGGTTGTCACTTACCATAGCCTTCTTTGATTTGGTCTGGTATGCCCGGATGTTAAAACTAACTCCATCCTTGACCCATCTATACTAGTTCTCCCTCCTTGTGAACACAACATTCCTAGAATATAAGTAAGGAAGTCCAAAGACAACATCAAATGTATCAAGTGGAATAAAATTAACCTCTAATACATCTATGTATCGGGTATTTATTCCAAACTGAAACTTACACTTCCTCGTAACTTGTATTTCTACACCCTTGTTTACCCATCCTAGTGGGTATGGATGTGGATGTGAGTAAGTCTCCAGATAAAGCTATCCTACAACTGCATCAAAAATCAAATTTGACTGAGAACCAGAATCTACTAAAGCATTTACCTTAGTCTTCTTGATTTTAATTCTGATTTGAAATAACTTACTCATCTCTTCTTCTTCTACTACCCCATACATGTTAGTGGCCATGCATCCCAGCCTCTCATCTACATCTGAATCATCCTCAATATCCACCTTTTTTTGTCTTCACAGTGCCCATGGATTTCATGGAATCCTTGGTTTGATGCTTTGGGTGCAATTCCGGATGTAACTTCCAACATGTGGCATTAGTATGTCCATTTACATCATAATTCTTACAGAAATTCTTAGGATATTTAAAAGTATGCAAAGCAGTAGTGGCATGTTTACCTTTCCATTTACCTATGCTACTAGTCTGTTTCACTCGGAATGTTTCGGCTACTGGGAATAGAGTTGCTTCTATCCTTTCATTCCTTTTAGAAACAGATGAGGTTAGGGTTAGGAGGAATACCTGTTGAATGTCGAGATGGTGTGCGCGTACCGTAGAGAAAGATCAGGTTGACTGCGGAGAACTCCTTTTTGTCTTGGAAGGACTACCTGCAAATAAGAACACAAGACCACAAGATTTTGATTAAACAATAAATGAGGAAACTGCCTTGGGCCCAGGAAATATAAAACTTCCTTTTGAAGGTGGTCAGTTCCCCTGCTAATATGAATTAACACAAAAGACTGCAAAATATCAATTAAATTGTTTCGTTGAACTGGGTAGGGGAAAGGCTAGTTTTCTGGTTTTGATCAAAGGAACCGATGGTGGTTACTGATAACCGATGCCGGTTACTAATAACCGATACCGGTGGGTTCTAGGATCTTCTTGGTAGCTACGGTGTTTGTAATGGCTGGTTTATGGATGATATTAGGAAATGAGACGATGAGGGATAAAAGAATGACAGTTAGATGCAATGGCATGTTGGGTAGTGGATTCAGAAACGGATTTAGGAGGACTGAGATTCAAGAAGCATAAGAAATGTTATAACAGAGGACATGCAAGATGTGACTTACTGGCAAAGATGCAAGTTGATCTCCTTGGTTGTAAACACATCTGGTATTTCCACTCGTCTCTGCTCTGTCCAGTGAAGATCTAGCCTCTGTTCCTCGCTCCCAATGCTCTCTATTGATCCAGAAATCCTTCGAATGATCTCTAAAATGAAATTCTGATCCATTGTTTTGGTTTGGGGAGCCCATTTATAGGGAACCGATGGCGGTTGCATAACCGACGGCAGTCGAGTAGGAACCGGCATCAGTAAGGAAAAAGTAGGCTATTTTTAGTAAAATAGCCCACCTTCCCTGCTTTTCTCCCGAGAGATCAGTTGCGGGCTTGGTCAAGTGGCTAGAAGGTCGGCTTTGGGTGCGAGTAAGGAGGCATTAGTTATGGATGTGAGTCTAGACCAAGTCATGGGTCCTAATTAGGTTAGTTTAGGGTTAGGGTTAGGTCATGATGAGGTGGCAAAGTGAGGTGGCGGGTAAGGTGATGTGGATTTATCAATTATAAGGTAATTAATAAATCCTTGTGTAAGGTTTAGGTGATGAGGTTAGATTGTGAGATGGGATGCGGGTCACAAGGGGTCGTAAGACACGAATTTGGTGTCTACATTAGCCCCTTATTGTCGTGTAGCTTGTTCTGTAAAGCTGCGCGGACAATAATATGAAGTGGTTTCTCATGTTAAGGATATAGGTAATCCCCCTCAAATCTATTGCCGATTGAGTGAACGGGAAATCAGGGATAGGGTTGATAAAGGGTACATGTTGTAGAGAGGATGGTAAGGTGGTGGGGTAGGTCCAAGGAAGCAGACGCATGTTGAAATGCAATAGTACGACGAGGGTACATGATTTGACAAGCAAACCAGCAATGTGTAGGCAAAGGTCGATAGTTTATCCAAACAAGGGTGATATAATCCTGGTATCCAAGGCATACGAAGTAGCTCCAGGGTATATAACAGGTGAGGTACAGGAACGTTTAGGCATGTTCGGCAGTACCAAATGGTTGGTTTGGTTGATATAAACGTCACGGTCTAGGTCTAGGAAAAGTTGGTTGACAGATCACGTCAAGGACCCTAATCGTGCTAAAACACGAACAGGTGAGCTCGATTGAACAAAAGGTACATGATGGATGGATAAAATAAAACGTTGAATGTGGGTATGGTATTGAAGTGATACGGCCTTGGGTCAGGCCAAGTGGTTGGGCGGTGGCCCTGGGTCAGGTCATAAGGGTAGAGTGAGGCCGTGGGTCGGGCCAAATAGTGAGAGCGAGGACTTGGGTTGGGCCAATTGGTAGGTTGAGGCCTTGGGTCGGGCCAAATTGGTAGGGCGAGGCCTTGGGTCGGGCCAAATGGTAGGTTGAGGCCTTGGGTCGGGCCAAATGGGTAGGGCGAGGCCTTGGGTCGGGCCGAATAGGTAGGTTGAGGCCTTGGGTTGGGCCAATTGGTAGGTTGAGGCCTTAGGTCGGGCCAAATAGGTAGGTTGAGGCCTTAGGTCAGGCCGAATGGTAGGTTGAGGCCTTAGGTCGGGCCGATTGGTAGGTTGAGGCCTTATGTCGGGCCAATTGGTAGGTTGAGGCCTTAGGTCGGGCCAAATGGGTAGGTTGAGGCCTTAGGTCGGGACGATTGGTAGGTTGAGGCCTTAGGTCGGGCCAAATGGGTAGGTTGAGGCCTTAGGTCGGGCTAAATAGGTAGGGCGAGGCCTTGGGTTGGGCCGAATGGGTAGGTTAAGGCCTCAGGTCAGGCCGGACAAGTGAACAAATGGTGTGCAGCAAAGGTGGATAGAGGCATTATTGGTGAAAAAGAGGCAAGGAGTAAATAAGGGCAAAGAATGGGGTGAAAGTTGGGTAGGGAACCGATGTTGATTCTGCATGACCGATATCGGTTAAGGGACCGATACCGGTTCCTTAGGGAAAAATGAAACCGATATCGGTGAAAGGCGAAAAACCTATAAAAAGAAAAAATACGGCTTGTCATTGTCACTTTTGTTATTTGCCAACCAAATCGACTTGTCTGACGTGGAGAGTTGAGATTAGTGGCTTGATTGAGTGAGGTGGAGCTATTGTATTAGCGGAGAGAGTTGATAGTGGGCCCGATTAAGGAGGAGGCAGGAGTTGATTGGCCGGGGACCCAGCAGATCAGGATTGGAGCCATGGCACAGGCAAGAGGAGCTGGAGGGGCTGGACCACCTGGACCGCCGCCACCCATCCCCCCACGATGATGTGTCATCGTTCGGGTAGATTCGAAACTCTTTAATTTGGTGATTTGGTTGTATTATGCTAAATTGGGGGTTTGGGTAGGAATTAACCTTTTTTAGGAAATAATGAGAAAATGGAAATGATTTGAAAAAGGGAGAGGGTAGATAGGCTAGATAGGCTAAGGTGGGTAGGTGGGTAAGTTTTTAGGGTATTTGGGTGGGTAGATGGGGAAAAATAGGTAAAAAATGGGTTTTGGGGGCCGCGCGGGGGTTCGGCTCCGGGAGAAGACAGTGACCGATGTCGGTCACAAAGCGACCGGCATCGGTCGCACAATTTTAGGGAAAGGGGGACTTGTTGGTGACCGGCGTCGGTCATGTATCGGTCAGCGTCGGTGGCTTGGTGGGTTTTGGGTTTTTGGGTTGGGTTGTGGTTTTTGGGTTGGGTTGTGGGTGGGAGTGGGGGTTGGGTGGGGTTGGTTGTTTTGGGTTTTGGGTTGGGTTATGGGTGTTGGGTTGGGTTGTGGAGAAGGGTTTGGTGTAGGGCTGGTTGTTTTGGGTTTTTGGGTTGGGTTGTGGGTGTTGGGTTGGGTTGTGGAGAAGGGTTTAGTGTAGGGTTGGGTTGGGTTGGGGTTGGGTTTTGTTTTTTTGGTTGGTTTTGGGTGGGATGGTTTTGGGTTTGTAGGGTGGTAGGTTGCTAGAGGGGGGTGGTAGAGAGTCAGGGTATGGTCGGGGGGATAAAAAAGGGGTGTTTAGATGATAAAGTAGATGTTGTAATAAAGAGTAGGTCTAAGGAAGTGGGTTGGTTTTGCAGGCACGTCAGCAGTTGACGATGCGGGATAGGATGCCCCCGCTGTTGGTGCGGATGAGGCCACACGTATCTGCGGCTCATTGGGCCATCATGCGCGAGGTGGGACTCGGTGGAGTCCAGAGGTACAGAGCGATAGAGAGAGATCACAGCCTGATGGTCACCCTCATCGAGATATGGGATCCGGCGACCAATGTGTTCCATCTCCCGACTGGGGAGATGACCGTCACATTGGAGGATGTGTATCGCATCCTTCGGTTACCTATCGAGGGAGAGGCAGTCTTCCAGGTAGATTCAAAGGCTGCCATGGACAGCATATTGCAGGTTTTTCGGGATGCAACCGCGCTACTGACCTACCATAGTGCGAGTATCGGGTACGGTGACATGTACCGTGCGCATCGACACGAGACATGACTGGCTATGTTGATGATGGTTGGGATCACCTGTTTCGCCCTCCTGGACTCAGAGGGAGGCCGCTTCCCACGAGCATTGATGGGGGTGCTGCTTGAGATGGTGGAGGAGCACACCTGTTACGCCTGGGCACCAGTATATCTGGTGCAATTATACAGGGAGCTATGGGGCTATCGCCGGAGGAGGCGATTCGGTATTTGTTATACATTTTTGTTGCATTGTTGGGCATACAAGCACATCGTATGATCAGGCCAGTAGGGTTACCCCAGCAGCTAGGGCCACAGGTCATATACCAATATGGCTTTCAGAGGTGGTTGGGGGTCGTGGGCCAGCCACGAGCAGTTATGGCAGGTCGGGATGTGGCATACTATAGACATTTGCTAGAGCGCCTTACAGCAGTAGACATTGTATGGAGACCCTACAGAGGTCACCATCCTGGCAGAGGAGCCCGCTTACAGTTGCGTCTAATCCAGTACACATTCTGGATAGTAGGACGGAGGCCAGGAGAGTACGAGCGGATACCCCTGGAGAGGGTACGCAGGTAGATGGGGCTGCGACAGGACGAGCCACCTCCCATTCCTCAGTACAGGAGAGATGATGTAGAGGCCCCACTGCCTGCACCACAGCCTTTGGATCCAAATTGGGTAGAAGAGAGGCCAGCATGTGAGGGTGTAGATGATGCTGGGTGCACGGGAGCATACAGGGTGTGGTGGGCTGGGTAGAGAGCAGCCAGGATAGTACTGCCTGCACAGCCAGACTTGGCTGCAGTTATAGGAGAGAGAGATCAACTCAGGGGTCAGGTACAGCTCTTACAGGGGCAGCTAGCTATAGCACAGGCACAGATAGGTGTCTTACAGGGGTAGCTAGCCCAGGGTCAGGCACGGGCACAGGCAGCACCACCACCACCACCATAGCCACAAGTGAATGTACAGGTACAGGCAGCAGCACAGGTACCAGCACTACCACCAGCAGCGGTACAGCCACAGCCCCAGGCATAGGTACAGGTACATGTACCCAGCCATAGGCACCACCAGCGGCACCAGCACAGGCACAGGGGGCACTGGTAGTAGGTGTCAGGGGACCAGCCCCAGTACCTATGGTGGCTCGAGAGCGTTACATGGAGGCTAGAGTGGAGGCCCGATACTATCAAGATATTCTTGATGGTACCGGGGCTGATTATCAGCCCTATGCGGCACATAGAGCAGAGACCTCTCGGAGCCAGAGGTCTCAGGGGGGTGCAGCCATAGCTGGTGGGTCCGTCACAGGTAGGAGGCGAGAGGCACCACAGGGACTAGCGGGGAGAGGTGCCGAGGGTGGTGGGGAGAGCTGAGAGATCCCAGACATGGTGTATTGATAGATGGGCACCGGTCTGCAATCCGGGTGTATTGATAGAGGCCTGCGTGCCTATGTATTATTCATGTATCCATTCATTCATTTATTATATACCGGCCTGCGAGCCGAGTAGGGGTTGTATAGTGGATACCGGTCTGCGAGCCGAGTATATAGCTATTTTTGATACGAGGGACCGGCCTGCGAGCCGAGTCGAGATTTTTTGACAGTTATTACGGCCTGCGTGCCGGCTTTGGTGGATTATGAGATCACAGAGGCCCCGATGTAGGGCACATTGTATTTTTGAAAATTTGTATATATATAGAGACGATGTTTTGATCCACATGCAGTGTTCAAAACGTGTTTAAATATTTTGTTAATGGTTGGTAATATATAATGTATGATAAGTTTTAGTTGACATGTTGATAGATGGATGATGTTGATGTTTTTTTTTTTTGCACGTATATATGAATGACAGGTTATGTGATGAATTGTTGGTTTTGTGACATTGTGATATATTTAACTGATGAGTTGGATCCAAATGATGTATAGATTGATAGTTTCTTGATATCCGTAGTTGATGGTTTGTGTATTTGTATAAAATAAATGATGTTAATGAAATGGTAATGCTATGTGTGGTGGATGAACAAATGTGGTAAATTGTGTTTGTTTATGCAGGAAAAGAGGCGGGCGCGACAAAAATTTAGGTGAGAAATTAAGAAAAGAACGCTGTTGAGAAAAGATAGGTGTGTAACTGATATCGGTTAAAGAACCGATATCGGTATCTGATAGACCGATATCGGTTAAGTAACCGATACCGGCTATTTAGGTATGAGCTTTTCTAAAAGTAGAAAAGCTAGGGTGGCAAGTTAAGTTTTAATTTTAGAGCCATGCAAGAGGTTAAATACGCGAACGCGACGCTTTTTGACGACTGAGACAGATATTTGCATGAGAGATTTGAGTGATAAGGAGAAAAGAGACAGGAAATTGCATTAGAGATTTGGGTGATAAGAAAAGAGACTGGGAAGGTGAATGCGATCTGAGATTTAGAAAGTAGAAAGGTGAATTTGAAAAGGGTGGTGATCATGGCAGAACGAGGAGAAGCATCCAGCAGGTAGGGACAAGAGGGAAGACAAGGGCCACCTCAAGCCGCTGCAACCCAAGAGGTAAACGTTTTGATTGTGATCTGATTTTTGCATGTGTTATGAATAAGAGATTAAGTGGGTAGATATGAAGAAGAAAACATGATAGCAAGGGTTATAGGTGAGGTAAGTGTTACATGGTAGGTAATCAAGGGTTTCGGGTATGTCTGTGTATACAGAGAGGAATAAACGAGTAATTTATTGTCGTAGGTGGTTGTTTTAGGCAAGATGCATGTAATTGACAGTGACCGGTAGTGGTTAGGGAGAACCGGTATCGGTTACTGAACCGATACCGGTTATGTATAACCGATACCGGTTACTGGAGGAATTTCCAGAATGTTTGAAAAACCCTGACGGATTGAATGGTTGTTTGTTGTTTTGGTGTATGCAGGCAGAGGCAGGGTTGAGGACGAATGATAGTGTGCCAGCGCTATTGTCACGAATCCGAGCAGATGTAACACCAGCTGAATGGACATTGATAAATCGTTTGGGGTTAAGTGGAATCCGCTATTATTCACAAATTACACGGAACCATGTTATGTTGCAGGCATTGATTGAGAGATGGAATCCCGAGACAAATACCTTTTATCTGCCAACAGGGGAGATGACAGTAACATTGGAAGATGTGTTTCAGATTTTGAGACTCCCTATTACAGGAGAACCAGTATATTAGGCACTACCTAGCGCGGCACGGGGAGCGATAACAGCAGTATTTGGTCCATACACACGAGATTTGACACAGCGAGGTTTATCCTTTACGTATGGGGTAATGTATGTAGCACACCCGGAGGAGACAAGGTTAGCAGTGGTATTAATGATAGCGGTAGGGTATTATGCATTACAAAGGGCAGAAGGAGGAAGATTTCCAAAGGCATTGATGTGTGTTATCTAGGAGATGGTAGAAAGGAACATTACGTTTGCGTGGGCACATGCATATTTGGCGGAGCTATACAAGGGTTTATGGGCTTGTAGGTGAAATCACAGGACGACGCTGGATTGTTCATACTTATTACACTGTTGGGCCTATGAGCACACTGTTTGTGTGCGACCAATAGGTCAATCCCTCCAGGCAGGAGAGACCGGAGTACAGAGGTTGGGATTCAGACGATGGGTCCAGACAGAACAAGAGGCAAGATCTCAAGCCGCGATGGGTGACATTGAGTATTACAGGTAGGTATGGGAGAGAGTGACGGTTGCAGACATTTGTTGGAGGCCTTACGGTAACTATATGGTAACAAGGAGCATAGCTGAGGAGTTAAGGGGTGTAGAGCGAATGAGGTAGATCGCGGGGCACAGGCCAGGTGAATATGAGAGGATTCCTATAGATCACGTGTGGCGACAATTTGGATTTGTGCAGGATATACCCCTGGCTTATAGACCATATATGAGGATCGACGCCGAGGCAGCATTCTCACCTCCCCGGCCAACACCTCCAGAAGGGCCTGAAGAGGTAGCAGCCGATCGCAGGGTAATGGATGCAGGAACGACAGAGGCCTATAGATTATGGTGGATAGCAAAACTATGAGGTGTACGTGAGTGCCCTGACATAGTGGTGATTACAGCAGAGAGGGATCGTCTGCAGCGTTCAGTTCAGCAGCTCCAAATGCAGGTGAATGAGACAAGAGGATTGTTAGTAGTTGCGGAGTCACGGGCGGAGAGACTAGAGGCTGGAGTCCTCCATGCGAGAGGGCGTATTCATATGTTACAGGAGAGATTGGCAGATCAGTGGGTGGTACCAATAGCCGTGGTACCTTTGAGGACAGAGAGGCCCGGCGAGAGGGGGTCGACGATTACGATCATCACCTGGGTCGGGATGAATCGTGAGGGTTTAAGTAAATGTTATAGAGGTATAAGAATAAATAAGAGTACCCGACCTGCGTGTCGATGATAGAGAAGATGTATTTGTTAACATCTAAATAAAACGAGATATGTATGGTGATTTGAGTTATAATAATAAGAATGTTTTCGTTTTGACTTTCGGTGTTTTGAAAAGGATAAAGAGGAATTTGATTAAATACACAAAACTATTTATATTTACCACACATGATAGGTTATGGTAGGGGATGGTCGAGCTAACCTTGGGAGACCCCATGTCCTCTGATGAAGTGCTACCTACATAGCCCATTGCACAAAGCAAGGAGGGGCCTCAGACCGATGTTTAAAGTTCTCCCTTAGGATCGGGAGAAAGGGCCGAAGTCAGGCAGGCAATTTGGGTATGGTTTAGGCAATTGGGTTGGTTGGTAAAAACAAAAAAACTTAAGATTGGTAAAGGTAAGGTTGATGGTGTTTGGTACCTGAATTGGTGACTTCGTTGTCAAGGTAATAAGGGAAGACGAAAGTTAGCCTAACCCAAGTAGTAGGGAATCGTGTCCTGATTAAGGTCACTACCATCACCTAGACCTAGATGCGAGGCAAAGTAGAAAGAGTGCTCCGTAGGTGACAAAGAGCTAAACAAACCACACCAACGTTGGAACGAGCTGAGGCCCTAGGTAACCCGTGCATAGACGAGAAGTCAATTAGGTGACAAAGAGTTGTGTGAATCAACAACCTATCAGGTGTAACGTGACGTCCCTTGAGTTTGAAACAAATTGGTGAGGTGAGGTGGATGAATATAGCGGAGGTACGGAGAACTTATTACAAGTGAGTGTTTTTGACGGAAGAAACCTACCTAAATAGACAAGTCCATGACTCATAAAGTCCTTTTGATGAGGATTTTATTTTAATTGAATTAGCTGATCGATGGCGGGAAGTCACAAAGGGATATGCATTGTATTATTCTTGAGGTCTTCACGAAGCTATCGATGCGAGAAGCTTCTGCTATAGCTGACTGTGTAGACATTTGTTTGGAGCCTTACGTAACTATATGGTAACAAGGAGCATAGCTGAGGAGTTAGGGGTGTATGAGCGAATGAGGTAGATCTGCGGGGCCACAGGCCAGGTGATCTGAAGAGGATCCATAGATCACGTGTGGCCGACAATTTTGGATTTGTGCAGGATTACCCCTGGCTTAATAGACCATTATGAGGATCGACCCGCTTGCAGCATTCTCAACCTCCCGTCCAACACCTCCAGAAGGGCCTGAAGAGGTAGCAGCCGACGCAGGGTAATGGATGAGGAGACAGAGGCCTATAGTTAATGGGGATAGCCAAACCTATTAGGTGTACGGAGTGCCCTGACATAGTGGTGATTAAAGCAGAGCGGATCCGTCTGCAGCTTCAGTTCAGCATCTTATTCCAAATTCAGGTGATGAGACAGAAGGATTGTTAGTAGTTGCGTAGTCACATGGCGGAAGACTAGAGGCTGGAGTCCTCCATGCTAGAGGGCGTATTCATTGTTACAGGAGAATTGGCAGATCAGTGGGTGTCCATAGCCCGTGGTCCTTTGAGGACAGAGAGCCCCGGCGAAGGGGTCGAACGATTACGATCATCAACCTGGGTCGGGTAATCGTGAGGGTTTAGTAATGTTCTAGAGGTATAGGAATAAATAAGAGTTACCAGACCTGCGTGTCGATGATAGAAAGAATATGTAGTTGTTTAACATCTAAATAAAACGAGATATGTATGGTGATTTGAGTTTAATAATAAGAATGTTTTCTTTTTGGACTTCGGTGTTTTGAAAAGATAAGAGGAATTTGATTAAATACACAAAAATTTATATTTACCACACATGATAGGTTATGTAGGGGATGGTCGAGCTAACCTTGGGAGACCCCATGTCTCTGAAGTGCTACCTACATAGCCCATTGCACAAAGCAAGGAGGGCCTCAGACCGATGTAGTTCTCCTTAGGATCAGGGAGAGGCGAAGTCAGGCAATTTGGTATGGTTTAGGCAATTGGTTGGTTGGTAAAAAAAAAATTAAGATTGGTAAAGGTAAGGTGATGGTGTTGGTAATGAATTGGTGATGTTGTAAAAGGTATAAGGGAAGAGAAAGTTAGCCTACCCAAGTAGTAGGGAATCGTGTCCTGATTAAGGTCAACACACAATCCTAGATGCGAGGCAAAGTAGAAAGAGTGCTCCGTAGGTTGAAAAGAGCTAAACAAAACCCACACAACGTGGAACGAGCTTGAAGCCCTAGGTACCGTGCATAGACGAGAAAGTCAATAGGTGAAAAGAGTTGTGTGATCACAACCTATCAGGTGTACGTGACGTCCCCTTGAGTTGAAACAAATGGTGAGGTGATGGTGGATGATATAGCTGAGGTACGGAGAACTTATTACAAAGTGAGTGTTTTTGACGGAAGAGAACCTACCCTAATAGACAAGTCCATGACTCAAAAGTCCTTTTGAATGAGGATTTTATTTTATTGAATGTAGACTGATCGATGCGGGGAAGTCTACAAGGGATATTGATTGTATTATTCTTGAGGTCTTCACGAAGCTGATCGATGCGAGAAGCTTCTGCTAGAGGCTGACTGTGTATAGCTGTCCTTCGAGGGGAGCAGTCTATTTATAGTAGCAGATATGATTTAGTGCATAGCTGTCCTTCAGGGGAGCAGTCTATAGAGAATAAGCGCAGTAATTTGGCATATAGTTGTCCTTCGAGGGAACAGTCTATATTTAATTTAGATGACTAGATGTTCTTTTTAGCATGAAGCATCTAGGCTTGTAGGAAGTTTGACTCAAGAAAATCCCATAAGAATACGGCTTATTTTAATATGTTGAAGTCATGGACTAGACTAAAAAGGGGAAGGCATCATCAAGGGGAGGTGAGAATCAAACTATGTGAGCTTGATTGTTATTATGAGGTGTAGGAAACATAGTGTATGTAGTGGTAAGTGAGCTCAAGGGACAAGCAGCAGGTAGATAAGAAGTGATATAACACTAATTTCAATAGTAGAATGGTCGAAGATGCAAGGCATTAAGGGGTTCAGGCTCAGGTTTACCATTAAGCGAAGCTAAACGATAAGTACCAAATCCATAGGTGTGAGTGATTATATAAGGCCCAATCCAATTGGGAGCAAATTTTCCACGTTTGCTCTTTTCTAGTTTGGTTACATGTTGATTCTCTTTGAGGACAAGATCACCAACCTTAAAGGTACGCTCATGAAGTCGCTTATCATAAGCACGTTTAATGCGTTTTTGATAGATTTGAAGGTGATCAAGAGCTGTAAGACGGCGTTCGTCAAGAAGCTCCAATTGGGCTAACCGATCTTGGCGGAAATCATCGTTGGTGAGAATATCCTAAAGAGATATTCTAAGGGAGGGTATTTGTATTTCGAGAGGCAAAACAGCCTCGGTACCGTATACCAAAGAAAAAGGTGTGGCATTAGTAGAGGTATGAATGCTAGTACGATAAGCCCAAAGGGCAAAGGAAATGTGATCGTGCCAATTTCTTCCAGATTCATTGACAACTTTCATGAGGATTTTGGTTAGTGTTTTATTAGAGGACTCGGCTTGCCCATGGCCTTGTGGATAGTAGGGTGATGAGAAGCTAAGTTTGATACCAAAGTTGTCGCAAAGGTCTTGCAACAACTTGTTTTTGAAAGATTTTCCATTATCTATTATCAGGCGATGAGGAACACCAAAACGACAGATAATGTGGTGGTTAATGAACTCGACAATTTTTTCTTTTTTGATTGAAATGAGTGGAATAGCCTCCACCCATTTTGTGTAATATTCGGTCGCTGTGATTATCCAACGGTGACGTTGTGAAGAGGTCGGGTGAATCTCACCAATAAGGTCTAAACCCCATTGTGAGAAGGGCCAAAGATCTCGAGTGACCTGGAGCGGGTGGCTAGGAGTATGTTGAAGGTTGGCATGTTGCTGACACATAACACAACGCTTAACATATTCGTAGCAGTCGTTATTGAGAGTAGGCCAATAAATAACCAAGGCGAAGGATTCGTTTGGCCACGGTAAGGCCGCTAAAATGTCCACCACAAATACCATCATAGACCTGTTGGACGGTATGAGTGGCCTCCGCGCCAGTTAGACAGTGAAGGAGGATACCATCAAAGCCACGTTTATAGAGGAGTCCCCCCATGACAACATAACGCGAAACACTTTTAAGAAAAGCACGTTTTCCATTACTAGTAAGGTTAGGTGGGAGGACAGAGATTGTAAGGTAGTCGTGAAATTGGTGATACCAAGTATCCTGCGAACTAGCAGACACATTATTTATCATACAAACAACCGGGGCTGAGTAAGATGGGGCAAAAATTTGCTGGACCACAATGAATAATTCAGAGTCAGTTGGTGCGGCGGGAATTTTCGAGGCTAGGCAAGCCATAGTGTCCGCAAATTTGTTAGTGGAGCGTGGAATGGTTTGTATAGAATAGTGAGTAAATAAGGTTAGAAGTGAATCCACGTAGTGTTTGTATTTTTGAAGTTCCTCATTTTTGCATTGGTAGATGCCCATAACTTGATTGACTACCCAATTGAGAGTCGCCAAAAATGTTGATAGATTTGATACCTAAGTGCAGCACAACTTGGAGACACAGAACAAGGGCCTCGTATTCCGCTGTATTATTAGTGCAAGGGAAATCGAGTCGGAATGAAAGAGGCATAGGCTCAGCGTCGAGAGGAATAAGAACAACGCCAGCTCCTCCGCCACGATGGCATTTGGAGCCATCGAAGAAGAGGGTCATTGGGTACGACTCCTCTGTGAGGGAAAGAGTAGCGATGAGTTCGTCGGGAAATGTGAAATTGGTAAATTGTTCCCCAGGTAAACGAGCTTCCGCAAGTTGGTCTGCGATGGTTTGTCCTTTGATTGATTTCTGGTGGAAAAACTCAAGGTCGAGGTCGGCGAGAAGCATGAGCCATCTGGCAATGCGTTGGTTCAGATGAGGTTTGGCATACATGTAATGGATGGGGTCTGTATTGGTGATGACGAAAGTCTTGTGATTTAGAAGGTAGTGTCGGAGTTTGGTGGCCACGAATGATAGGGCTAGGCATAACTTTTCTATATGTGTGTACCTAGTCTCATAGTCCACCAAAGTATGACTTATCTAATAAACGGCTTGTTCGCGATTCTCTGAGTCACGATGTGCAAGCATGGCTCCTACAGCGTGGTCGGTGGCGGAAAGGTAAAGGTAGAAAGGGCGGTCGTCTTGGGGTGGGATAAGCATGGGTGGCTGCAAGAGATAGGATTTGAGAGCTTCGAAGGCTTGGTGACATTCTTCGCTCTATTGGAATGCAATATCCTTTTTAAGGAGGTGATGGAAAGGTTGACATCGATCCGAAAGTTGGGAGATGAAACGTCAGATAGATTGGAGCTTACCTTGTAAACTACGCAATTGTTTGAGATTTTTGGGTGGGGGCATTTCTAGGATAGCTTTGACTTTAGATGGATCGACCTCAATGCCACGCAAAGAGACGATAAAGCCAAGAAGTTTTCCCGAAAGAACACCAAAGACACATTTCTTTGGTTGAAGGCGGACAGAATATTGTAACAGGCGATCAAAAATAATGGTTAAAACATCGAGATGTTCACTACGATGTTTAGACTTGCCGAGAAGATCGTCGACATAATCTTCAAGGATAGTGTGCATAATGTCATGAAAAATGTAGGTCATAGCCCGCTGATAGGTAGCACCAGCATTCTTAAGGCCAAATGGCATGACACGATAACAGAAGGTTCCCCAAGGAGTTATGAAGGCAGTTTTATGTTAATCGGCAGGGGCAACCAAAATTTGGTTGTATCCTGAAAAGCCATCCATGAGAGAGAGCATCTCATGACCTGCAGTTAGATCAACAAGTTGGTCAATGCTAGGTAAGGGGAAGTCATCCTTGGGGCAAGCGAGATTAAGATCTTGGAAATCCATGCATATCCGAAGTCCCCCTGTCGCTTTAGTGACAGGTACGATGTTAGAAATCCATTGAGGGTAGTCAATAGGCAGGATGAAGGAAACAGAAAGGAGTCGTTGGAGCTCCTCTTTGACCAAGAGAGCAATGCGTGGATGCATTTTTCTCAATTTCTGTTTAATTGGCTTGGAATCGGGTTTCAGGGTGATGTTATGGACAGCAATGTCAGGATCAATTCCTGGCATGTCAGCGTAGGACCAAGCGAAAGCTTGGTTGTGAGCACGGAGAAAGGTAGTAAAGGCGGCTTGTTCTGATGTGTTAAGGGATTGTCCAATCTTCACAATGTGAGGATCCTTCTCCGTGTGGATGTTGATTTCTATGGTAGATTCGTTCAGCATGGTTTGGGTTTCAGATGGTAAGGCTCGTTGAATATAAGAATCATCCGTGCCAAGGTAAGTGAGGATGGATTCGTCATCCTGACACTCAACAACATTAATCAAAGGTGAATCCTCTTCGATCATGTCTGGATAAAGAAGGGGCAAAGAAGATGGGTCGTCATTATCGCGTTGATAAGTGAGAGGACCTATGAAGATAGCATTTATGAAAAAAAAAAGTTAGGAGGGATGGATTCAGGGTCTATAGATTCTGTGGGTGATGATGGCAAAGTGGGTGATGATGGTTTGGTAGGGGCGACGTCTTCTTCTTCCAAGATACAGCTGACAGGAGGTGTCTCCTGTGTAGGTGTTTCGGGAAAACCGAGACCACTGCGATCATTATGTTTACGGGTAGTCACGGGAATGAGTGTATGTCGGCCTTGTTCGTAAAGGCCAAAACCAAAGCCTTTCCACGCACAGCGAGTCAAGAAGGTGAGGGAAAAACGACGATTTGTCAAGTATTGAAAATCGGATTGGAAGGGAACCACACCAAGAGGAGGTTCAGGGGTAATGGAGGATGTGTCAACACCCCCATACGTTAGGTTAGTGCGGCAATGGGGTGGTCCGTAAGAGATTACCTCCCCCACGCGACGGTTGTAGGTGGGATGTGCATGTAATTTTCCGTACTCCTGCGGGGTAGGGAAAGAACTAACGTTATATAGGCGGTACTCCCCCAGCGTAAGGCGCTAAAAAACATCTACTAAGGGGTCGGAGGTTGGAATGTTAGCTACGGGAAGGGAAGTGGTTTTTGCGATGGTGGTTTCATCAGTTGAAGGCGTAGGCACGGTTGAGGTGGATGGTTGAGGTACATTTGAAGAGGATGGTTGGGTTGAATGTATGGGTGTCTTGATTGGTATAAGCACATCGTTAGGGTAGTATAACATATTGCAGGTTTTAAAGGGGGGAGGGTCAGCTTTTACGGTGTAGGACTTCCCTTCGTACTCAAATTTTATGCATCTATGTAATGTTGACGGAACGCATCCCATGGCTCGGATCCAAGGACAACCCAGCAATATATTATATTGGAACTCTCCCTCCAAGACATAGAAGAGTTCGAGTAAAGTACGTGGTCCTACCCGAATGTTGAGGATCACGGTGCCTAAGGTAGAAGTAATAGCGTCATTGAATGACCGCAACATGAAGGGGTTGGCACACATGCAACTAGAAGGGATATTCATTTGTTGGAAGGATTTTGAAGAGATGATGTTTAGGCTAGCGCCCCCGTCAATCATAACCCGACGTACTCAAATGTCTCGGACGTAAGCGGAAATGAAAAGGGCAGGGTCAGGGTCTTCTGTACCAAAGTCAACAATTTCATCTTTAGAGAAACTGACTGCAGCAGCTTGTGGTATAGAGACAGAAGTGGTTGGGGCAGTGGGTTGTTTGGTGAGAGAAGCAACGTGATTGGGTGTTAGCATGGAGGTGACAGGTAGGGTTTCATTAGGTAAAACCTCTATCCCTTGAAGGATCTCAACGAGAGCTTGTCGATGAGATTCAGAAGTCTGAATGAGATCATACAGTGTCATTTTTACGGGCGATTGGTGAAGCTGTTTAATCATATTTCGGTGGGCAATGCCATTAGAGACGGGATAGGCGGGTCCGCGAATGACCACTTTAGGTGGTGGTGCAATCGGGATGTTTGACGGAGAAAGAGATGCCGCAGGTGTGTTTTCTTTTGCTTTCCCATTGTTTTTTTGCCCTCGAGTAGCGACACTAATCATATTAATCTCGTAGACCTGAGATGAGGAAGATGGTTGGGATAACTCATGGTCTTCAAGAGGTGGGGTTGTAATAATGATAGATTTTGGTGAGGCGGGGACAGATGGTATAGGAGAGCGAATGGAAACTAAAGGTCTCTCCCTTCGTAAGTTGTCTTTCTTAATCTTTCTATCCGGGAGAGGTGACTGACGAAGGATGGTTTTTAGAACTTTGCATCCCTCCACATCATGTCCTGGTGTGCGGTGATAAGCGCAAATTTAAGACTCATCGTAACCCATAGGTCGGGGTTTAGACAGGTCATAAGGTCTAAGTGGAGGTAGGGAAATGGTCGCATTCTCCACCAACATAGCAAGGATTTTGGCGTAAGATCCTTTGAGTGGGTCAAAATCGGAAGAGGATGAGGGTATTGGTTGTGATGGTTTTGGTAATGTTTGGGCGTGGTTGGTTCGCACGGGTGGTGGTTTAGCCGAGGGGTGTTGATACGTGGTTTTCACTAAACGTGATTTCTTTGGCGCAGAAGCTATGTTGGATGATGAGGCCGCAGATGATGTGGTATCCGAAAACAACCACGGGGAAATAGGAGTGACCGAAAACAAATGTTTTGATGATGGAATTTGTTTAGGGTTGATAGGTGGACAGGATACGCGGAGTGACGGTGTTGCTATACCCTGGAATTTTTGTATGGGTGCGGAAGGCGTAGGTTGTTTTGAAGAAAACGCAGGAGGTATGATATATTGATGTAAGGTAGAGGGATGGGGTCCCAATATGGAAGGTAGGTATGACGATGATGGTTTTGATTGTGATAGGGGCACGGATTGAGTTTGTCTCCTAGGTGGCGAGATGGATTTATTTTTGGATAGATCGAGTCGCTTAGGCGGGTGCGTTAGACTGGGCATTGGTGAGGTCCCAAGCGTAGGGGAAGATCTGGTTAAGTTGATAGAAGTGGACGGGGCATTTGGTAGAGGTGAGGGGGGTGAAGGTGAGAACAGGGGCATTTTAAGCTTCTGTAAACACTTCGGGTATATGGTGGAGACATCAGGATCAGTCATTTGCATTTGAGTAGAAAAAGGGGTACTCAAACATTCCCATAGGGCCTGTCTATCTTCTGTGGAATGACAGTCTCCAGGTGTGATTTGTAATTGTTGTATGGAAGAAAGGTGGGTTGTAATTCCAGTCCACTGTGGGCGTGACACAGGAGGTAGATGAGGCACTGTATCAATAGATGTTAAGAGGTCAACTGGTCGTTGAAAATATTTAGGCGATGAGGGACTAATAGGTAGGAGAGCGTGTTTGAGGGGATCTGTCATGTTTAAAGAATGTGGTGATGTCAGTGTAAGAGTTTTCTCATCTAAGGATGTTAAAAGGAGTGGCGAGCCTTCCTCTTGTGCAGCAAGAGCGGTAGAAGGGGACGTTTGGGAAATAGATAAATTAGATAACATCCGCTCACAGTCTTGTAGGGATGTGGTGTAAGAAGACTCATCGATGAGAAGAGAAGTCCAGGCAGTTAACTCTTTTATGGGTAAAGGAATGATTTCACTTTGGCTTGATGGTGGTGAAGGAGGTTCAGACTCCTATGTTGGTGGAGAGGCTTGATTCAAAAAAAATTCAATAGAGGCTTTTGGCTGAGAATCGAAGACTGCATGGATCTCATGAACACCCTCCTCGGCTAAGATATCTTGGTTTACGTTACTGTTGGACGAGTGATTCGGGAATGGCTTGTTGAAAATTTTCAGATTTCGGTTAGCAGGGGCGTTAGGATTATCAAGGGTTATATCCCCTGCGTCAACCATTTCCTGCACTATGTTTTTCAACATCTTGCAGTTTTCATGACTATGTCCTTTTACACGGTGAAAGTTACAAAATTCATTTTCTTTGTACCAGGAAGGTATGGCGCGGGTGGAGTCAAACCCAGAGTGAGGTTTAACAGGGGGCAAGGTGATAGCCCCAGCTTTGAGCAATTTCTCCAGGATGACGCCATAAGTTTCTCCCAAGGGAGTGTAATTGGTGGGCTCGGCCTTGTACTTATAAGTGGTTTTTGGCGGAGTATTGGACGGTGTTTGAGATTTGACCATTACCGCGTGGACAACTCCTTTTGATTTAGAAGAAGTGGACGCGTGAGGAGTGGTGGTGTTTGGCTTGTTGGTAGAATCAGGAGTTTGAAAATTGGGGTTTTTGTTACGCAACCGCAATTTCTCTTCTTCTAAGGCTCGAATTTCTAGTTTCCGAGCCATGGTAAAGGCCTCTTCGAATGTGCGGAAAGTTTGAATTTGGAGGGTAGGGGAGATTTGCTTAGCGCAGGCCCGCGTAAACAGTTTGATAAGTTCGGTTTGAGGCAAGGCATACGTAAGTTGGTTGATAAGGCCCCGCCATCGTCCAACGAAATCTGCGATAGATTCGTCTTCAAATTTTCGAATGGCATAGAGGTCGGTGATAGATACTTTCTTGGCAATGTTAATGGAGAAATGATCCAAGAAAGATTGGGCTAATTGGTTAAAAGAGAAGATCGAGTGCTGGGTAAAAGCACTGTACCACTCCAAGGCGGGTCCTAATAAGGACATGGGGAAGGTGCGAAGTAACAAGGCATCATCATGGGCAATCAAATAACAAGCATGTCTAAATGATTGCAAGTGTTGTTGAGGATCCTCTTTACTGTTAAAACGAGTAAATTTTGGCAACTCCCATTGAGGAGGATATGAATGAAGGGGGACAGAAGGGTGAATGGGCTCCCGACAAACTTGCTCGTATGTCAAGGCGCTACGACTTCCCGAAACAGAAGCCTCCAGGTTGTGCATTTTGTCCATCATTTGTTTGATGAAATCTGTGGTTGGATGAGATGATGGTGCCACAGAATAGGGATGTCCCATATAAGGTGTTGAGGTTACTGGATACGTGTATGGGAATGAAAAGGTAGGCGAAGCTTGAGAAGGAAATCTCGTGTGAATAGGTGGCAGAGAGTAAGTCATGAATGGAGTGGTCTGAAAGAGAGATGAGGTAGGGGCAGTTGGTGGTAACGATACGTGAGGTCCAAAATTAGCCAAGGAAAAGCCAATCTGAGTCGTATGAACCTCTGAAGCTGTCGGATTGGGAGAAGGGGCTAAAGATGCTGGAAGCAAGGCGGTATTATCAGGAGGAGTGGGAGCTAAATGAGCAGCTATACTAATAGGCATGCCAACAAGGAGCTGACCATCGGGTGTACGGTCAGGGGCATGAGACAAATAGTATTGTACAGCGCTGGGATTAGCATCCAGAAATTTGGCAAAGTCCTTGTCTCCTATAGGAATTCGGGGGATCTCACTGGTGTCCGTAGGGTTCCCTATAGAATGTGAAGGGGGTGATTCAGGCAAAGACACAGAGCAGGCATGTGAAACCATGGCGGCGGCTTGCTTCCGAGTGATGACAACCATGGACAAGAACACATAGGAAAGTTTCAATCTATCAAGAACAAAAACAACCTCAGAATGATGAATTTGGCAAGTTGTTGGTTTGTCAGGGATTGATGAAGACAGTAACCGATATCGGTTTACTAACCGGTGTCGGTCGCAGAGCAAATGACGTCGGTCCCTTAACCGATGCCGGTGTCAAAAGTCTAGGATAAGAAGATATAAAAGGCTGCTAATTTGATTTTTAGCAACGTTGAGTATATTTATCAACTTATTGATCACAGAAGACAAAGTATGACAGAGAAAATAGAATTTGAAAACAAGCAAGATGCACACGCAAATCCAGAGACTAATCCTAGGGTTAATTTTAGTTATCGTGGGCTTATGCCTTCAGACGTAGAATGATGTCGGAATCCTAAACAACAAGACCTAGGGGAAATGTCAAGTTTGTTTTGGCTTATAAGGTTACCTCAATCGGGCGGAGGAACACCGCGGAAAAGGGGGGATGTTTGAGCTGTTGTGTTAATTGTGAAGTGATTCAGTATGTGTTGTGCAGTGAAACTAAGGTTAATTTCCTGTCAATACCGTGGATATCACCCCCACGTGTACAACCTGTTACTTAATCTATGTTCACTGGAATTGAAGAACAACAAGCAGGAATGCAATGCATGTGTTTTAAACCCAAATCGAAAATTATGTTCGATGAAGCAAGAGAGATGACTTTCACTAATGCGAAACTAGGAAAGCAAGACAAATTCTTTACGAAAATATACAACAAAAGTAGCAACAGTAAATATGCTTCCTAAAATGAAAATAAGCAAGAGAAAGAAACCCAAAATGGGTCCCCCCGGGCGTGCCAAAATGTTTCGCTCGGAATGTTTCGGCTACTGGGAATAGAGTTGCTTCTATCCTTTCATTCCTTTTAGAAATAGATGAGGTTAGGGTTAGGAGGAATACCTGTTGAATGTCGAGATGGTGTGCACGTACCGTAGAGAAAGATCAGGTTGACTGCGGAGAACTCCTTTTTGTCTTGGAAGGACTACCTGCAAATAAGAACACAAGACCACAAGATTTTGATTAAACAATAAAAGAGGAAACTGCCTTGGGCCCAGGAAATATAAAACTTCCTTTCGAAGGTGGTCAGTTCCCCTGCTAATATGAATTAACACAAAAGACTGTAAAATATCAATTAAATTGTTTCGTTGAACTGGGTAGGGGAAAGACTAGTTTTCTGGTTTTGATCAGAGGAACCGATGGCGGTTACTGATAACCGATGCCGGTTACTAATAACCGATACCGGTGGGTTCTAGGATATTCTTGGTAGCTATGGTGTTTCTAATGGCTGGTTTATGGATGATATTAGGAAATGAGACGATGAGGGATAAAAGAATGACAGTTAGATGCAATGGCACGTTGGGTAGTGGATTCAGAAATGGATTTAGGAGGACTGAGATTCAAGAAGCATAAGAAATGTTATAACAGAGGACATGCAAGATGTGACTTACTGGTTTTGGCAAAGATGCAAGTTGATCTCCTTGGTTGTAAACACTTATGGTATTTCCACTCATCTCTGCTCTGTCCAGTGAAGATCTAGCCTCTGTTCCTCGCTCCCAATGCTCTCTATTGATCCAGAAATCCTTCGACTGATCTCCAAAATGAAATTCCGATCCATTGTTTTGGTTTGTGGAGCCCATTTACAGGGAACCGATGGTGGTTGCGTAACCGACGGCGGTCGAGTAGGAACCGGCATCGGTAAGGAAAAAGTAGGCTATTTTTAGTAAAATAGCCCAACTTCCCTGCTTTTCTCCCAAGAGATCAGTTGCGGGCTTGGTCAAGTGGCTAGAAGGTCAGCTTTGGGTGCGAGTAAGGAGGCATTAGTTATGGATGTGAGTCTAGACCAAGTCATGGGTCCTAATTAGGTTAGTTTAGGGTTAGGGCTAGGTCATGATGAGGTGGCAAAGTGAGGTGGCGGGTAAGGTGATGTGGATTTATCAATTATAAGGTAATTAATAAATCCTTGTGTAAGGTTTAGGTGATGAGGTTAGATTGCGAGATGGGATGCGGGTCACAAGGGGTCGTAAGACACGAATTTGGTGTCTACATAGTCTTCCCTTGTTCTTTGTCCTGTTGTTCTATTTACTAGTCTCCCTTTGGCTCTTTCTCCTTGCTTCTTCTCATCATCAATGTAGTATGTTTGTATACAAGATTCATTGAGATCCTTGGGCTTCATGGAGATTACCCTCCTCCGAAGGTGAGTGTGAAGTCCTCCTAAATACTTCGTCAGAATGTCCTCATCCTCCAAGTCCATATTAAGCAACATGGTTTGTCTCCAAAATGCCATAGTGTAGTCTTTCACGTTTTGACCATTGCCCTGTCTAAAGTACTACCTCTTAATCATCATGTCATTCTTATGGCCAATAGGATAGAATTTAGCTCTAATAAATTCTTTAAAACCTTTCCAAGTACTGAAAATAGGATGTTTATTCTTCTCACAAGTGGCTAGATGGGTTTCCCACCAAACCAGAGCATGACCTTCCATTTTGAGACATGAAAAGGTGATCCTTTGTGCCTCACTGACATTATGCAAACTAAAGTAGACTTCTAACTATTTTAGCCATTTATCTAGTAATTTTTCATCTACTTGTACTTCAAAATTCTTTATTTCCACTTTCGTTTCAACTTTAAAAGGTGTATGTGTAGATTTTACCTTCTCGCTTACAATTGGCATCTCTTCACACTGTTCCCATTCTTCCTCTTTTTGGATCTTTCTAATATTGAATTTTTTGGCTAGTGCTTGAACCACTGAGTCCAAGGAATCTTTCTTAACTGAAGCTATATTTTTCAGATCTGAAAGCTCTTTTTATTTCCTATGCAATCTATCCATCATGGTCTCTAGCATCTCGACTCTATGAACCAAGTTCTCTTCCTCCATTTGAGCTCAAATTCTTTGTTTCCACTTCTTCGTAGAAATATCTAGCTCACAAGGTAAAACTTCTTCACCTTTGGACCTTTTCGCTGTCATACAAAATCACAAGAAAGATTCGAATACCATAGTCCTAGATATATAATCAGCTCTGATACCAAAATGATATGTATACTTCTACTTTGGAACTCTACAAATCACACAACTATGTTGCTCTTTCTTCCCACTTTTATTGGTCTAATATAGATAATTATAGATTACAATAAGCATGAAAAGGAGAAAAAATATAAAACCTTCTCTCCAATTACTTTCTTTCTCTATTTCTACACCTTGCTCCTATAAATTCCACTCCAGCACTGAAGATCTTGCTCACTGCTCTCATTAATCTCTACTTCTCAATCTCTTTAGATCTTCTAATGATCATTCTCTTGCTCCTTTCATGCATTTTTATGCCTACCCATGTCCTCTCATGCACTGGAGGATGTTAAATGGCATGGAAGGGGAAGATACATAGTTGGGTGCTTCAAATTTGTGTGCATTCACGTTCCATTCTTCTTTTCTATTCGAAAGTGTCAGGAACACCATCCTGAGCAAACTAGCAGTCTTAGAACCACCACCCTGGTTCGGTGGTGGTTTTATGAATTTTGCCCCTATATGGTGGTAGTTCCTTCCAGAACCTTTGTTTACCTCATTTTATTCACTTTTCTTGTTTCTCCTTCTTGGTGCTGATGGAACTGATGAAGTGGTGTGTTTTTCTAGATCCCTATTGATAAGAAGGGTTTAGGATAAATGGGGGGAGTGTAGAAGGTGGAACACAGAATCAAAGGACTTGTCCATATTTAGTATTATGGAGGCACTTGAGGGAAAAAATGACCCGACTAGGCATGTTGAGTGGATAAGGTGTCAGCCTGGAAACTTAGAGGTCAAGAAAAGGATATTCCACACATTACGAGACCACATCAACACTTGGAAATTGATATGTTTAGGAGAGAAGGCATGGAAGTGGGTGTTGATCCTATAAAAAGAGATGCTCAAACTAGAGAAAAGAGGACCAGATATTATCTGAAGATCATGCAAGAGGTAGAGGTAATGCATCAAGAGTAAGGTGTTGAGTAACATAGTGATGCAGTAATGCTAGGGTTTATATAACTTAGTGTTAAGGGTTGTGAGGGATATCATGACCCTCTGTATGGCACTAGGGTTTTTAACAAGGGTTGAAATGAAAGGGTATATCTAGAATCTCATATTAGGGAAGACCTGTAGGAGTTGAGTCCCTGTAATTTTGATATTTATGGTATGAGATGACCTTTATTGATTGTAATGTGGTTACCACGACTATTTCAAATGAATATATATATGGAATCATTTTTTATATCATTTTTAAGGGTGTAAACCATTGTGTTATATGGTTTTCATGACTCAGATCATGTTTATTGTGCTTGTTACTTATGATTATTGAATGTAATGCATTAATGCATGGATATGTTAAATACTCCTTCTACCTTATTAACTAAGTGAATGTACTCCCATTCTGTAAATAATCCTCCACTAATGGAAGAACCTTCTTACAATGATCACATAAAGGAGGGGCTCAGTTCCCAGGCATGCCTCAGGTGAGCGAAAAGCACCCGTTGCGTGATAGGTTAGCGCACTTGGGGTTAGAAACTAATATTGAGTGTAGATAAAATGACTACAATATTAAGCCTAGGGGTATCTTCTTAAGGTAAGAACATGTTGTATCTAGCTTACCAAAATATTCAATTTAATGTAGCCTAGTTGGCCCTTTGTCATTGTCGTCAAAGGGGGAGAGAAACTGATGAAATTCAGAAACCAACTGAATAAAGTTAATAGAGGTAAGAGAAATTGAAGTGATACAGGAATATATATAAAAGAGAGAAAAGTTAATATCAGAAAGCAACATGTTACATTTAAAGGGGGAGAAATACTATGATATATAAGGGGAGAGATGATGGAACTGTTGTTGCAGACTCACAGCACCCCTGGATGCAGATCAAGCTTCTAGGTTGATCACTCTAGCATCTAGTGTGATTGCACAACATGGAAACCTCTCTCCAAGTGTGGGGACTTGTAAAATTGAGAGAGGAATCTCCAGATTAGAGGCTGGTTCCTCAAACTCCTCTGATTCAGATCTATATTTTGCAAAACTACAGAGGTTCAGATCCTAATCCTACTCTAAAATGCAAGGAGACAGGGATAGAAATGCAAAAATATGAAACTAATTAAAGGTGGTGATGCACCAAAAGGAGTGGTGAAACATTTCTGTCAAGAAAATAGACACAGACCAAAGTTTACAACATAAAACATACACAGACTGATAAGATATAATTAGGGATTTGAAATGAAGCAAATAATACAAACAGAGGGACTAGAAACCATTCACAAAGCTTGCATTATCATTTCCAGTGTCAAAATCACTGTATTACAACCTCAGAGAGGTAAAAACTATTACAATCTTTGGAGAGGTCTGATCCTTGCATCAATCACTTGCTAGAGGTGAAAGAAGAAGCTGCTATGTCAAAAATTTGTTCCCCCCTTCAGAAATGAGCCAAATCTAGCTTTTACATTGCATGGGTCGAGCCCAGGGGACAGGAAACGTACAAAAAAATGGGAGCCCATCCCTTCTTGGCTACAGGTGCATTAAAACAACATGGGGGACCTTACAAACCCATACCCTGTCATTTTGACCGGATTACAGGAGAATGCGACCCATCCTACATTAAAACTGGTCACTGGAATGTCACTTCTGGCCATGAACACGTGTCAGAGCCGTTTCTCAATTTTATCTCTCTAGACTGCACCAAAACTCAATATTAACCCCGAAATCATGTAGAGAATTTCACAAGCTTTCCGTTGATATAAAGAACATGCAAATCCGAGCTTTGGATCAAAATATATGTTGATCTGAAGATTTTAGGGCACGAAACAAGTGAAAATGCGTTTTGAAATTTTTTCCCGCGCTCTGCCACCTGGATGACACATGTCAAGTGCTAATTGGATGCGTAACTCTCTCTCCTTCCCTACTTCATTGGACACATGTCTTCTTTTTATTGGCTCGGGTCAGTGCTTGAAACCCCGCCCCTTTGACTTTTGGACTTTTCTCCTTGTGACACATGTCATGATTTGATTGGTCTGCGGGTCTGCGGGCTTTTCGTGCCCTTTGCGTCTTTTTGTCCCGGATGTCCCAAACTGTTTGGGACAAAAACTTCGGATCCACCCGAAATGGGCTTCCTTGTCCCTCATTTGGCCGATGACACGTGGCATTGCTTGACTGGCTTTTGGCTTCTTCGGCTATCCATGTCCCACGCGTCCCTTTGTCCCTACTTTCCCAGTGCTGTTTGGGACAAATTCTTCCGGTTCGCCCGATTCAGCCGGTTCGCGTCCTTCACGTACATTTGTTCCAACTATCCCAGTGCTATTTGGGACAAATTCTTCTAGTTCGCCTGATTCAGTCGGTTCACATTCCTTTGTCCCACATGTCCCGAAGCAGTTAGTCGATTTTCTTCTCCTTCGGCCAAACTGGCTCTCCACGTCCCGCGCGTCCCGACGGCCCAGTTGTCCCTTTGCTAAAATTTTCCTTTTCGGCCGAACCGGCCGGTTTGGGCCCTTCGCGTCCACTTGTCTTGGATGTCCCAGTGCTTCGCAGGCCACCTGGAGGCTTTTCAGCCGATCCGCGCCTTGATGTCCCAACTGTCCCAAAGGCGACCTGGAGCAAGACTTAGCCAATTTTGTGATTTTTTCTTGAATCGACCTACTTGCTTGGAACTGAAAACTCTGATGCATGTTGTCAAAATTTACCCTGGGGGGGTGAACTTTTGATAACAATTTGGTGACTTTTCGGGGGTCACCTACCTGCTAGGTGAAAAGACCAGTAGCCAGAAGCAGTCCATTGGGCATGGAGTTATCAAATATTCTGTTCAGAACCCAACTGACTCAGAATGTGCAAGGAGGAAGATGGAATGTCACCTGATGAAAGCAAGGACTGCAAAACATCTCCATGGACAGCAAGTTGTGCCAAAGCACTTAGGGAAAACAAAAATAACCTATAGCAAAACAATGTGCACAAGCACTTGGAGGAAATAAAATCTAATCTAATATTTACAGAGGTAGTGAACTTTCCTCTAGAAGCAACGCTTGAGATAGATTCCATTGACTGGAATCTGTAGTTCTTCACCATCCAATTAGGCCAATTGGAAAGCATTGTTGTTCTTGCACTTTGTGACCATGTATGGGCCACTCCAAATGGCATCAAATTTTGAATGCCTTCTCGGTTTTGTTCTGTCCACATCCCATTTCAACACTAGATCTCCAACTTGAAAAGATCTATCTTTGGCCTTTCTATCAAAGGTCTTCTTGATCAAAGCTTGATCCTTTTCCATTACTTGGGATGCCTAGTTTCTGATCTCTTACAGCTCCATCAACTCTGTATATCTCACCTCCATGGGCTCAAATTCAAGTAACTCCAGCTGCTTCATGAGTTCCAATGTTGGCAAGTCAAGTGACATGGGCAAGATTGCCTCTCTTCCATAGACAAGCCTAAATGGAGAGTTACTTGTGGATCTTTTGGGAGTGATCCTATCATCCCATAGGGCTGATTTTAGTTTGGTATGCCAAGACCTCTGATTCTCATCAAGAGTCCTCCTAATAATCCTCAATAAGTTCTTGTTTGCAGACTCGGCCTGGCCATTACCCTGAGGGTAATAGTTCAATGAAGTGCTTAGGTAAATAAATTCTTGATAGCCCACTCAGTCACCTTGGATCCAATGAATGCCAATGCATTATCAAAGACTATTGTGGTAGGTACACCAAATCTGGTTGTTATCCCCTCATAAAAGTCTAAGATGTTAAACTCATTCGCCTCTTTGAGTGCTACTGCTTCTGTCCATTTGGTAAAGTAGTCTGTGGCTGTCAAAATCCATTTGTGCCCTTGGCTTGAATTGGGATTAATGACTCCAATGAAGTCCAAACCCCATTGCATGAATGGCTGGTCAAATGAGATTGGATGCAATGGAAGGGCAGCAAGTCTCTCTTTTCCTATGAAGAATGCACAATTCTTACACCTCTTGATCCATGCATAACAATCACTGAATATTTTAGGCCAATAATAACCAGCCTTCATGATTTTTAGAGCTGTCACTCTTGGTGCAAAATGGCCACCAGCTGGTCCATCGTGGAACTCTTCTAATACCCTTTGAATCTGACCTATGCTAATGCATCTCAGCAACACTCCATTCACATCTTTCTTGAACAAAACTCCATCAACAATGGCATACGGAACAGCCTGCAACCTGAAGTGTCTCCTTTGGGTCTTGTTCATCTCTAGAGGGCATAGGCCTATGCCTAGGAAGTACATAATATCTTGGGTCTAGCAAGGAGTGGGGGAAGCATTGTCTTCTTCTTGATTTCCACTTGGCTCATGGCTGTCCTAGACTGTCAAAACAGCCTCTTCTTCGTTGCATACTTCCTTTTGCTTCCCCAAAACCAGATGCTCACACAGTCCTTTCCCTCTTACCAGCTTGGTGATCTTGATATCAATGTCATAGTCCATGACACGGGTGATCCAACCTGCCCTTTTCTCATTCAAATCCTTGTTGAGGAGGAAGTCCTTAACTCCAGCATGGGAGACCAGCAAATGGACCTTGTTGTTTGAGACTAAATTCTTGAATTTCTTCAAGCTTTTGATTACTGCAAGTACATGCTTTTCAATAAAAGAGTACCTCACCTCGCAGTCATCTAGGCTCTGGCTGAAAAAGGCAATCGGCTGCTCATCATTATCTTTGTTCTGCTGTACTAGAATGGCAGAAATAGTGTCATCACCTCCAAATGCATAGAGGGTGAAATCCTTGGAGAAGTCTGGGTTGATGAGAGTTGGTGCTTGAGAGATAGCTTCTTTGATTTCCTCAAAACTCTCCTTACATTCTACTGTTCACTTAAAAGCCATGCTCTTTTTTAACATTTTGGTGATGGGCTTGACAAGGGCTATAAAATCTGGGACAAACCTGTGGACAAAATTGATCCTTCCCAAGAATCTTTGAAGAGCCTTCTTGTGACTTGGCAATGGTAGTGCTCTTATGGCTTCAATTCTCTCTGGATGAATTGCCAGTCCCTCTTTTGAGACAATATGGCCTAGAAGTTTCCCCTTGTGAGCCAGGAATATGCATTTTTTGGGATTCAATGATACCCCAAATTTTCTACACCTCTGAAATACCTGCCTCAAATGAAAAAGGTGATCCACTGCATTTTTAGAGAATACAGTGATGTCATCAAGATATATCAAAACTATCTTGTTGATCAACCCCTTGAATGCCATATCCATTGCCCTTTGGAAAGTGGCCCCAACATTTGATAGCCCAAATGGCATATTCTTGTAGGCATAGGTTCCCCATTTGGTGGTGAAAGCCATCTTGAACTGGTCATCTTCTTTCACCATCACTTGATTATACCCAGAGTAGCCATCTAGGAGAGATAATCTCTTTGAACCGGATACTACTTGCAATATTTGTTCCATTGAAGGAAGCGGCTAATGATCTTTGAGAGATGCCCTATTGAGGTCTCGAAAGTCCACACACAACCTGATTTCTCCACTCTTCTTCCTGACCGGAACCAAGTTAGCAACCCAGCTTGAGTGCTTGATCGGGAATATAATGCTTGCCTCTATTAGCTTGTTTAGCTCTTTCTTCATTAGAGGCTCAATGTGAGGGTTAACAGGTCTCTTCTTCTGCCTGATGGGCTTAGCATCTGGATCCAATTCTATGGTATGTTGTGCCAAATTCAGATTGAATCCTCTCAAGTCTTCATAGCTCCAAGCGAAGACATTTGAAAATTCTTGGCAAAGCTGTATGAAATTGATTTCTCCTACTCAGTGGCCACTTTACCAATTTGAATTGTTTTGCCTTCCCCAACCGGAATTGGCTCTGAATCTTCTCTCTTGACCTGTATGTTAGCCTTTTCCTTACGGAATTGGTCGTTAGGGTTGAAGATAGACTTCAACGTTACTAAACCCTTGGGAAGCTTATTTTTCTGCAGCTGCACTACTTGATCCCCATACTGCTGCTCTAGTCTGTCCTGATTCCTAGCTGAGAATTCAGCCTCTTCTTGTAAAAAATTGATGATTTGTTGATCATTCTCAAACACCTGCCAGCTTATATTATTATCTAGAACTGCTGGCCTCACAATCACATGGATATGTGGCTGTGTTTTTTCCCTTTTGATGTTGTCAACCACATCAAACATTGCTCCAACTACTGCGAGCCTATCCGCGGCTTCATTTTTCTTCCTGGGTATGGACACAATGTTGAAAGCTTCGAAATCCTCAATGAGGTCCCACACCCTATTCTTGTAGTTCTTCAGCAGGTCATTCTTTGTAGCATGTTGTCCCCTGACTTGATTGACGATCAGCTCACTATCCCCGAACACCTGAAAGTTATTTATGCCCTTCTTCCTAGCCCAATGAAGTCCATGAATCAAGGCCTCATATTAAGCTGTGTTGTTTGAACAAGAAAACTGGAAGTGAAAAGCTGAATAATATTTGATGCCTTGAGGTGAAACAAGCATAGCTCCTCCTCCTGCACCTTGCCTACTCCTTGATCCATCGAAAAATAATTTCCATACCTCATTGTCATCCTTATAGTTTGGTTTGGTGATGCTAGGAATAGGTTGGTTTTCTTCGTGTATGCAATAGACTCCTAGTTCAGATTCTTCTACTTCTTGGTAGGGATCAAAAGCATGTACCTTGGTTGGCCATTCATCAAGAGTCAAATCTGGAATGCTTCCAACTTTGGTGTCAGCTTCATCTGTGTTTGGATAATCTTCTTGATCAAATGTTGAACAGTTGGAATTGATTTGGCTTGGAGTATGAGGCTCAATATGAAAGTTTGCAATTGGTTCAGATCTGATTGTGACCTTAGTTCCATATCTTGTTCTGAACAGCATGTGTGACCAATCAGCAGATAAGTAGCCTCCAATTTTGGCTATGAAGTCCCTTGACAAACATAGGGCAAAGAGTGGTGGCAAGGTCTATGACTGACACATCTTGTAAAACGGTAACGTTTGGACATGTATGCAAGGTAAGACTCAAACCTTTAATTACTCCCATGGTTTCTACTGCTGTCCCATCCAGCTGCACTACCCCTTTAGATATTACTTCATATTGGAGACCCAGCTGATGAGCTATTTGCTTGGGCATCACTGAGCTACTTGCCCCAGAATCAATCATGTAATTGTGTACTAGTTTATCCCCAATGATTAATGAAACATAGAAAGGAGGGGGCTTCAACATTTTACCTTGTTGTCCTCCATGATTTCCTTTAGGCTGGGCAGCATTTGTGAGTACCTTCTCTTGCATTTGGACCTGTTGATTCGAAGTTGACCAGTCCTTCATGGCAGCTTGTAGCAAATCTCTTTGTCCTGGGATGGATAAGGATTCCCACATTGATATATTGACGTTAGTCTTCTTCATCTGTTCAATGATACTGAATGGGGATGAAGTATCCTTTTGTTGTCCCTTGGTTTGTACATTCACTCCTTGCACGTGGGTGGTAACAGCTGGCATTTGAGTTGGCCTAGGGGCTGTTCTTGGCTGCCCTTGTGCATTTGAAACTGGACTTTGCTTGCCAATCATTTGTGGAGCCGTGGAAGGTTGTGGATTGGCTGGGGCTAATGGCTGTTCTTGACCCAAATTTCTCCTATTTGACCTTGTGTTGGCTATAACACCTTGAGAAATTGCCTGATTCATGCCACAGAAATCTTCTGCCTGCTAATTGACAAGAGTAGTTTCATTCGGAGATGTCCCTTGCTGAGATGCTTCCTACTGCTGATCTCCTTCGTGGCTAGACTCTTGCAACCCACCAATGGTTTGCACCATCAGAGCTTGATTTAATGCACCGTTAAAGCACATTGATTAGTTATGTGGCTGACTACACAAGAAACACCAATCATATTCTTGGGCCATGTTATTTTGGACTGGCACTAATGCTTTAGAAGCAGATACAACATTGGGGTTATAGGGCTGAAATGGTCTATTAGCGGGAGGCCTTACTTGGCTTTGATTTTGATTTGTAGCTGGATTTAGGTGGTCTATTGTGGTTGGTATGGCTGCCTAGTCTAGGTTGAGCCTGGGGTTGATAAGAAGGTCTGAGCACCTTGGGCTTGCTGTCCTTTTGATAGTTACCAGCTCATTTCCTAAATTTTGCAACTGTTTCATGACCTCTTGGAGTTCATTTGAAGCACTAGAGGATGAAGTAGAAGTTTCACTTGAACTTTGATTTCTAGGGGTGGGAACAGGAGCCAAAGTGGGTGCTTGACTAGTGCTTGGGTTTTGTAAGTTTGGATACAAGGGCATGGGAGGCCTAGGAGCCAGTTTACCAGCTTGAATAAGACAGTTTTCGGCTCTAATGGCAATGCTATAAGCAGCAGGTAAGGTTGTGCCTCCCATAGATTGAATTAACATAGAAATATCAGAATTCAAAGCTTTAAGGTCATATAGAAAAGCACCTTCTGCTATTGGCCTGACTGCCACTGGAATCCTATCCCAAGACCTTTGAAATCTTAAGTTGAAGTCAGTCAGCTGCTCGTTGGGGGCTCTCTTGATAGTTGTCAACTACTCTAAAAGAGACAAGTTGTCTCCCTTCTCTCCAAATTGCTCATGAAGTGCAATACATAGCTGATTCCAGTTTGTGATAAAACTAGCTCCAAGGCTCCTAAACCATTGTAATGCTTTACCCTTGAAGGAAGATGCCAGTAACTTGACAGCCACTTATATTTCATTGATTTCATGGATTGCACAAAGGCTAGCAATATCTTTAACATGATCTCCTGGAGTAGTCTGATTTTCTCCGGTGAAGTAGGGAATGTTCTTCAAGGCTGTAATAGGAACTAGATGTTGTGCATTGAGAGCAAGTGGGCTACTACCTGTGAAGTTGACGTAGGGGTTGTTCTGAGCCATTCTGATTGGTCTTAAAACCCTTGTTAACTGAATGAAAGGCCTACCAGGTGGAGGAGTTGAGAGAGTTCTGTTTGGTGGAGATGGAGACCTTTGAATCCTTCTTCCTCTTTTCCTTCTTCTCGGAGATAGCTGCAGGTATTCAAACAGCACTTCTTCTTATCCAACTCTTGACCTTGTGGTGATTCTTCTCATGAGCTTTCAGGCCTGCACTTGGATGTGCTGCTGAAATAATGTGCTGCTGATCATGTTTATTGTGCTTGTTACTTGTGATTATTGATTCTTCCCCTTATTAACTAAGGAGTCGCCAGATATGCAAATAATAGCTCTTGAGCGACAAGCACCCACTGCGTGATAGGTTGGCGCAAGAAACTAAATTGAGTGTAGTAGATGCACAATATCTAATCTTCTTAAGGTAAGAACATGTTGTATCTAGCTACCAAAATAAAAATGAGACCTTTGTCTTGTCCAAAGGGGGAGAGAAACTGATGAAATTCAGAAACCAACTGAATAAATTTAATAGAGGTAAGAGAAATTGAAGTGCTATAGGAATATATCTAAAGGAGAGAAAAGTTAATATGAGAAAGCAACATGTTACATTCAACGGGGGAGAAATACTGATGATGAACCAACCAAGTCATATATAAGGCTTCTAGGTTGATCACTCTAGCATCCAAGTGTGATTGCACAACATGGAAACCTCTCTCCAAGTGTGGGGACTTGTGAAACTGAGAGAGGAATCTCCAGATTAGAGGCTGGTTCCTCAAACTCCTCTTATTTAGATCTATCATTTTGCAAAACTACAGAGGTTCAGATCCTAATCCTACTCTAAATTGAAGGAGACGGAGTAGAAATGCAAAAGTGAAACTAATTAAAAATGGTGATGCACCAAAAGGAGTGGTGAAACATTTCTGTCTCAAAATAGACAAGACCATAGTTTGCAACATAGTAAACATACACATGCTGATAACATATAATTAGATATCTTGAAATGTCCAAAATAATACAAACTGAGGACTTAGAAAACCATTCACAAAGTCTGCATTATCATTTCCAGTGATCAAAATCACTGCATTACAACCTCAAAGAGGAAGAAAACTAATTACAATATTTGGAGAGGTCTGAAACCACAATCAATCACTTGCTAGAGGTGAAAGAAGAAGCTCTATGTCAAAAATTGTTCCCCCCAGAAATGAGCCAAATCTTGCTTTTACAGTGCATGGGTCGAGCCCAAGGGACAGAAAAGTACAAAAACATGGGAGCCCATAGCCGCACTTGACTACAAATGCATTAAAACAACATGGGGGACCTTACATGGAACCCATAATCTATCATTTTGGGATTACAGGAGAATGAGGACCCATGTCTGCATTAAATTGGTAAAGAATGTCACTTCTGGCCATGAACACGTGTCAAGCCGTTTCTAAATTTTCTCTGAACAAACTACACCAAAACTCAAGATTAACCCTGAAATCATGTAGAGAATTTCACAAGCCGTTGATATACAGAACATGCAAATCTGAGCTCAAGATCAAAAGATATCAAATGATTGAAGATTTAGGGCAGTGAGAACAGGTTCTCGAAAATTGATGTTTTGAAATTTTCAGGTGCTCTGCCACCTGGATGACACGTGTCAAGCACTGATTGGAACAAAGTAACTCTCTGTTCCTAGTCCCTACTTCATTGGACATGTGTCCTCTTTTTATTGGCTCGGGTCAGTGCTTGAAATTCGCCCCTTTGACTTTTGGACTTTTTCCCTTGTGACACGTGTCGTGATTTGATTGGTCCGCGGGTCTGCCGGATTTTCACCCTTTGGGTCTTTTTTCCCGGATGTCCCAAATCTATTTGGGAAAAAAACCTGATCTACCCGAAATGGGCTTCCTTGTCCCTCAATGCCGATGACATGTGGCATTGCTTGACAAGCTTTCGGCTACAAAAGGCTATCTAGAGTCCCTGCGTCCCTTTGTCTGGATTCCATACTGTCCCAGTGCTGTTTGGTGAATAAATTCCCGGTTCGCCTAATTCAGCCAGTTCTTTGCGTCCTTCGCGTACATTTGTTCCAGACTGTCCCAGTGTTTTTTGGGACAAATTCTTCTGGTTTCCCGATTCGGTGGTTGCGTTCCTTTGAAATATTTGAGCTAAGGAACAGTTAGCAGAAGAGAGAATATGATACAATCAAGATAAAAAAGAGTGTTAGAAGAAAAGATATAGGAAATAGGATAGAAGATCGATGAAGCAAAGATTCATCAGATGAAAAGAGAAAAAGGGTGGCATATTAATTAAGCAGAGGGATTGAATCAAATAAGTAAAAGAGAGTCAAAATAAGAACACATATAGATACAGAAAGGTGATCATAATCTATTGCAAAAGTAATTGTTGTAACTAGATAATCAAAATGTATATGTAAATTAACTAGTTTTAGCTTAGCATATTTAAGGTTGTTTCTCCTTATGGGATCAGTGCTTCTTTAAAAAAAATATTGTGATGCATAGTAATTACTTTTCTTTTTAGTGTGTAATATCAGCAAAGGTGTAAGTATCTTTGTTTTGCCTCACTAAACAAATCTTTAGGATTGTCATATTCTTAGAACTTGTTCTTTTCTTTGGACAGTAGAGTTAAGAAAAAATATGAGGGAACCCTCTTTTGTTGGTTTTTTTGCCCAAAAGGGTCAATCAATCCCAAGATAATATATGTGTTCAGTGTTATTATACATGACATATGTGTGATTGGACTACGCATAGCTTAAATTCACACATTATTAAAGGGTTTAAATTGGAATTAAATGAAAAAGTTTTAATCTCCATTGATTCACCCCCCTCTCAGTGCTTTTGATCTCTAACAATTGGTATCATAGTGACATTCTTATAACTGAAATAATCTTAACATCCTCAAGGAGATCCTCTTATCACAAGCATGGCAGTAAATCATGCACACGGTAGTTTGTCACTATCAAGATCACCTCTCTTCACTGGTAAAAATTATGAATTCTAGAGAATAAGGATAAAGACATATTTTATTTCATTGGTTTTTCACTCACGAATGCAGTGACTAAGGATACAAGTTCTCCAATTATTCAATTTTTGTTCAAGACACAGAAATCCTGAGGTAGATGAATGTAACCTCAATGAACAATACTTGGAGTAGCCCTGCATTGAAACTAGAATTGTTTATCAAATTTAAGTAAGTGCACCACGCACAGTAATGGATATAAGCCAAAATGCAAATTCTCTAAGGAGAGAAAGGAAAAGTCAAGATGTGCAAAGTTATAGACCTAAAGAGCTGTGGTTTGAGAATCTAAGAATGTGATATGATGCTAAGGATAGTGGCCTACAAAATTAAGGGAAGTGCAGAAGAAAAGCCACAAATAAAGATGAAAAGTCGTTAAGAATGATCAAATAGCTGCAGTAAGACTACAAGAGTCAGTTTTATGTCCAAAATAGATAGATCTGTGGACATAGAACAAATTATGTAAAGGTTTCACCATAAGGAGGAACGCCAAATGACATTGAAAAACTCTCGCAATGAGATGAACTATAGAAGCACTCTTGCAAGATACGAGACTAAAGAGTTGCCGAGTAAAGAAAATGCCACAATACCAAGGAGATAAGTCACAGGAGCTCAAGGAAAGCTACAAACTCATAATCAAATTGGATTGGAAGAAGGGTCGAAGGAATCATTTCATTCAAACATATCAAGTGAGAATTGGTCTCTGAAAATATTATGATGAGCAATTTTCAGGTGATTACAAGACAAAGTATATGAGATCTCCAGGAAGAACAAAGGAAATCTTCATTATTCTAGCTTTCAGTGTTTAAATGCGGACTTTGTAGGTAAATGCAGTTATAATTTGTTTGGAAATGAGTTTCAAAGTAAGAATAAAGAAATCAGTTTTAAAGAAGAAGAGGACAGATATCTCATCTAGTCATGTTACAAGATATGAGATTGGATATACAAAGAAAACAACTTAGAAATAGTTATTCTAGAAAACAAAAAAGTGGTTTAATCAAGCCAACTCCAAAGGAACAATATCAAGTGATTTTACATTCTAGCAAGCTAGGAATCCAGATTCTCAAGCGACCAAAAAAGAAGATCAATCATAACATGCCTAATTCGAAGGCCATGGTATGGGTCTGAGAAGGATATAGTTTAAGGGAAAAATAGAGCTGATTATGATGGTGTTGGTCAAGGAAGAAAAGAAAATTCTAGTCTACGTAAAGAGCTACAGAAAGCTGAACTAGTGATGCTCTCAAGATTTAAGAATTGTGTAGAGATAAAAAAGAGAAGAGAGAGGAATGCGCATTAAAGGATTATGGAGAATCAAATCTGAAACAAGTGATTCGTCAACTGAAAAATAATGAGGGTTTTTCACTGATTTATCAAGAGGGATCAAATATAAACTAAGTAGAAGACATTGAAAATGAACTAGGTCTACAAAAAGGTTTCTTTAATCTATTGCAAAAGAATTGTTGAACTAGATGATAATAAAGGGATATGTACTAACCTTGAATTATAAGTTGTACCTCATTTGCATGTCCTCTAGAGGTTGTAGCCTCCTTATGGGGTATGTGGACTACTAAAGCTATGAAATAATGGCTTCTGAAGTGCATGAGCTGACTATTTTCCTTTACTGAGTGCATAATAGGAGGATAAGGTGTAGGGGTTGGTGACCCTTGTGCGGTTTGTGCCTCATAAAAAAAATGTTGTAGGACTGTAGAATAGCTTAAAAGTATTTTCTTAAATCCCGTAATATAAGAAACATTTTTTGTGGGCATTTTTCTCCCGAAATGGTTTCCCACTGTATCTATATGTTCTTTGTTTGTATATATGTGTGGTTAAATTCTTATAGTTTAAAGTCACACTCCATTAAAAGGTTCAAAATTGGAATTATGTGGAAAATTTTAAATTTGCATAGTAATGTCTCTTATGTCATTGTGAATTTTACCTGTAAAACCCTATCCAAAGCATCAATTCCTAAAAAATAAAAATGCATATGAATAGGTTGTACTGACCTAAGTGTTGCACTACATTTTAGACCCATTATATTTATATGTGTGTATGTGTGTGTAATTTTGTGCCTAAGGTTCCCTAGTGCCAATGACATGGTAATAGGGGGCAATCACTAGATGTAAAAATGCAAATGATGGATGGAATGGAAAGAATACAACCCTTTCCCCCTATGCTTGTGTGATATATATGTAGAAGATTCCCAAAAGTCCCTTACCTTAGTAGTACCTTCCCTTGATAGTGAGATGTTCACCCATAAGGAGTGAGATATTCTAATGTTTATATAGGGATCTCTTGCTCAAATTTTGACACTAAAGACCTAAAACTACCAACTATGACCTAGGGGAATACACGGGGTAACCGTTAGGACCAACCTCAAACAAATAAATTAAGACCACAAATTACGATGACTCATGTGCCTAAAATCATGGACTGGGGTGCCCCGAGGTGTCCTCATGCAACCCTAGGTACCTCAGCATAGACCTAAAGACGACAACTGAGAAAATTACGACACCTGAGACACCCTAAAAGATGTCCAAAACTGTAGATACAAATGAAGACTTAACTAGACAAACAATAATGATGCTTGACTAACTAGCAACAACACCAAAGGATGGGTCACTAGTGAATATTTTTACTACGCAAGATCCATATATAAAATAACATACCCAGTGGTATAATGTAATAGTAAGTGCGTGATTTTTTTATTACATGAAGACAATCTCAAAGAAAATAATATGAGGCTAATGAGCTCAAGGAATTGGAACACAGTTGGAAAAGATTTCAAACTCCTACAAATCAAAGGAGGACGAGTACACAAAATTGAGCTCAGAACTGGAGAAACTGAAAGCTGAAATGGAACAAATGAGAAACAAGCTAAAAGTGTATGAAAAACTTGAAAAGGGATAAAGTTTTTTTACTGAGATAATGAGTAGCCAACGTGATGCGAATGATAAGACTAGAATTGGATTCAAAGAAGAAATAAAAGTGAAGGATCCTATAAATAATGAAGAAAACAAGGATGCATCAATATCCAACACCTCATCCACCACAAACAAGAAGATTATCAATGTCGCAAAGAGAATAAATTTTTCTCCAAGAATCACATATGTTATGAGGTACACACATTCTTTTTATGGTTACTATTATTCATGTAATCAGTTTGGACATAAATCCACCAAGTGTAGGAAATTCTCTAGAGGCTATAGAAGAAACTTTGGCCCATCTTACACCAGATCAAACTATGATGGCGTCCAACACAATTATCATAAGAAGAGTAGTGTGGTTTCAACCAACAAACATGAACCACCTAAACAAAATAAGTGGATATATGTTTCCAATAAAGATGAGAATAAGAGAAAAGAGTCATGCTTAATTATAAAGAAAACATTCCATGTGCAAAATGAAGATAAAATCTGGTACTTAGATAGTGGATGGTCTATTCATATGACAAGTGACAAAATCAAGTGTATTACTTTATCTAACAATACATACGGTGTTGTGAGATTTGGTGATAACAGCTCTACAAACATAGTTGGGTAAGGAACCTTGATTCTATATAATGCAAAGACTATAATTGAAATTTTTTTATATGTTGAAGGTCTTAAACATAATCTATTGAGTGTGAGTCAAATGTGAAAGAGGGGATACAATGTGATATTCCATGATAAAGGTTGTGATATTATAAACTACGAGAAAGGAAAGAAGGTTGCAAAGGCCCAACTAACAAAGAACAACATTTATGTTCTCAATGAGATAAACAAAGAGAAATTCTTCACAAGTAAGATAGATATGAAGGAAGAGTCACAAAGTTGAAGGAAAATCCATGGATAAAAAGAAAAGTCGCGAAGAACTAGAGAATTCATTAAGGATGGAAGATAGTTGTAGAAGACTACAAAAGCTGCAAGTAAAAGAGATAGAGTTGCAGACATGGAACAAATCCGTGGGAAGGCAGTAGACAAGGAGGAACACCATGTGACTTTTGGAAAGCCATGGATAACTAAAAAAATCTGCCAAGGAAGAATAAATTTCATTGAACAAAGGCAAGTGTCGCGATACAAAGGAGAAAGTCATAGGAGAAAAGGAAATCCGTGAAATGATGGAATATGGACTGGACAAGGGTCGAAGGAAATCAAATTTATTCAAACATGTCCAAGTGAGAGTTGGTTCTCCAAAATTAATGGTGATTTTATTGTCAGGTGATTGCATCTAAGGATGTGACTTGATCTCTATGAAGAAAAAAGAAAACTATTGTTTTAGCTGCCAGCATTTAATGCTAATTGACCTTGGGAAATATAGTTTAACTTTTCTATGAGAATTCATTTTTCAAGGAAGAATAAAATATTGAAGAATAAAATGGATCACTCATCTAGGTCATGTTGCAAACGTGGAAAATCTATTTCTAGCAAACGACTAATAAATAGCTTCTAGAAATGCATGGAAAGTGGTGTAATCAAGCTGAATACAGAAGGAATGATATCAAGATTAAATTACATACATTATAGTCAGTATTCTTAGGAGACCAGTCAGGAATGTGCATGACACACAATTCAAAATTAAGATTTGGGTTGATTGTGAATATAGTTTAAATTTGGAGCTATTTTGGTGGTTGCTCAAGTAAGAAAAGAAGTATGTGAGCTAAAGAAGAGTTACAGAAGAGAGAATATGATGCAATCAAGCTAAAAAAGAGTGACAGAAGAAAAGAGAGAGGAAATAGGAGATAATAAATATGAAGTAAAGATTCATCAGTTGAAAAGAGTATAAGGGCGGCAGATTGATTGAGCAGATGGATCGAATTAGATAAGAAAAACAGAGTGAAAATAAGAACACAGAGATGTACAGAAAGGTGATCATAATATATTGTAAAATCAATTGTTGTAACTAGATGATCAAAATGTATATGTAAATTAATTCTAATTGTTAGCTTAGCATATTTAGGGGTTGTTTCTCCTTGTGGGGTCAGTGCTTCACTAAAGAAATATCTTGTGATATGTAATATTACCTTGAGTTATTTGTTGTGCGTAATATCAGAAAAGGTGTAAGGGGTTGGTGCTCCTTGTGAGGTTGGTGCCTCACTAAAAAAATCTTTTAGGATGTGTAATATTCTTACAAGTCCTTTCTTTGAGTAATATAATTAACAATTTTTGGTGGGTTTTCTCCTGAAAGGGTTTCCCACAGTATTATTCGTGTTTAGTGTTATTGTGCATGAAATATGTGTGATTGATTATTCATAGCTTAAATTCACACATTATTAAAGGGTTTTAAATTGGAATTAAGTGAAAAAAATTTAATCTGCGCTGATCCACCCCTCCTCTCAGTGTTTTTGATCTCTAACACAACAACCCTTCCTTTTATAATAGCCTTTTACCTTTATCATCATACACATGATTGTCATCTGGGGTTCTCTCTTCTATTGGTCAAACAAGTTTTGATGCATGTCGTGTTGAGTCACATTCGTGTGATTATTATAGTCACTTATGGTCATGTTCCTCACATGGGATACCTACTCATTTCCCATCAGCACTCCATCATGATATTACATCTTTGAATACCATTCCTCCTAAATATCCATGGTAGGTATCAACTCATTCCTACCCTTTCCATTTAAATTCTTCTTTGGTGGTTTGGTTACTACTTTCCTTGGTTCCATATTCTTCATGCAAAACTCAAACCCTTACCTTGTACCTTACTCCACCCTTGGTGCCAAAATATTCTTGTCACAAACCTTCCATGCAACAACTCTACACTTTATGGGTTGATTTCTTTACTCTTTTCCCTAACTTCTGAAATCCTAACCAAAAAAGTTGTGAAATTTCTCATATACTCACCATGCCATCTCAACCTGTAATATTCCCTCCAATGGAACCCACTCTATACTCGATCGTGTTTAATTTGCACCCTGGAAATTCTCCAACATAGCACTCGATTTCTCAAAAAATCGCTAAAATTTGCTCTAGGTTGCATGAAAACATGCACAAATTTCTCACAAGGTAAGGTAAAAATGAATTTACCCTCAACACCCTATTTATAAGTTTCCAAATTTTTACCACATTAATTGCTTGCCAACTGATTAACTAAAATTGATTATAAACTAGGTAGTATGGAGATAGTTAATCTAAGCTATGAACATTTGTACTAAATAAAATAAATGCAGTAAAGAATTATGCTAATGATCTAAGAAAATATGTTAAAAAAAATCTAACCCTAATATGTAATAGAGAAGAGGAAATAACTCAACTAAATAATAGGTGCCTTTCAGATTGTGTCACAGTGATGAACAGAAAATCAAAAACTAGGAACGATTGTGTCGAGGTCCTGCAAAGGGCTGATCTAGGTGATATGGCTAGACTAGAGCACCTGGGAGATGACTGGGGTGCCCATGGGTGGTAAGCAAAATAAGCACCCTGGTATGGGAAAAAATCTTGGAATTGGTCCTCATAGGTCCTAGAGATGACTGATAACCCTTGTTTTCTATCGCATTAGTTTTCATGTACTTCGTCAAAGACTCCAAATATTCCAAGAGGAAGAATAACTTGTAAAATACCAAAAGGAAGTATCAAAACCCTAAAAAAGAAAGATGTAAATGAATGGGTCAGACTAACCTCATGTACCGCAACAATGGGCTTACTAACTAAGTGAAGCACTACATTTCGAACCCAGATGTAGTTCTGGTATGTGTGTGTGCATGTCGTGACCTAGGTACTCTTATGTCATTCACACTTTTTGAAATAGCAATCAGCAGCGAAATGTAGAAAAAGTAATAGAATGTGTACGTGTAATAGAATAGAATCCCTCCCCCTATGAAGTGTGATACAGATGTCCTAGCCTTATGTATTGATGATGGAGCTATGTGGATGTAAGTGATCTCTAATGCAATAGATGGATACAACTCTAGATGGAGTGATAGTAGTAAATGATATTAGGTCCCTCATTATGGTCTCATAACTTTATATATATAGGGTTCTCTTGCTCTAATTTCATAATTAACCCCAAAAAGGATAAACACAAAAAATATAAAGATCTAAAACGTCTAGAAGAGGCCCAAAAAGTGGTGGGAAAGTGCAAAAAAGGACCGGGGCACCCTTGGTGGGACCAGGGTACCCATGGGCACCCCAGTACTAATCTGGACATCCCATCCGAGGCTAAAATGACATGAAATATTAGAAACTGGTTGGTCATATGGGTGTAATAGGTCACAAATTATGAAATAAAATAAACAAGATGGCCAAAGGATAGTGGTTAATTAGTACTTTCTTCACTCAAGAACCTTCTTAATAGTAGTATGAGACCGAGATAAACAATTGTCTAAAGTGCATGATTTTGTGACTAAACCAACTACCACCGTACAAATGCTTTAAATTCAGATTTTCTTCATTTTTCACCTTTTTTCAGTTTCCCTTTTACTTCCATTGTGTGTTCCATATGTAACCTTTAGGCATGCATACTACTTCGCAGACCATAGACCTCCATATGTGTGATCCATTCACTGAAGTACATAAACCTTTGTGTCTCATACCAATTAGTTCCACATGTTGTTGCCTACCTTGCATTAGACTGCACACTCATTCATTATACGTGGGTTTTTTCTTCTGAGCATCCTCCTTATTATCGTCATCCTTCTTATCACACCTTTTTCTACCTTCTCACCTTAAGCTAGCAACCAACATCATTATTGATATGTGCACTTCTTTAAGCATCAAAAAAATTTATCTTTTGCATGCTTTTACAATCCACCCCACACTAAAAGTATGTGCGGTCCTTTGCGTATGAAATCAAAAGATAGTAATCAGCTTCATGCGTGTAAGCATGCTTATTACAAAAAAATATAGAAATAAATTAACAAAGCATATCAATGATGAAAGGAAACACATGAAAATGGAAATCTAATCTAGGTGGCAATATTACCCTTATCAAAAAAACCAAGAAGCCTTATTTATAGTAGGTCTTTAGCATAATCCCATTGAAATAACTAGGTAATAAAGTACCATCCAACGACCTATAACTGACAAGCACCTGATTCCAAGTATCTTTGTCACAACAAATGGTCCTTGCCAATGCACTTTCAATTTGCCTTGGGTGGCACGAAAAACTTTTAATCATACAAAAGAACTATTTTTCCCACCTTGAATGCTATTATTTCTAATATGCCTATAATGTCATGCTTTTTGTTTCACCTTTTCTGTCTTCTGGCTCCATTGAGCAATATTTTGCCTTTCATCTAACTGCATCAATTTGTCTATGCACTCTTCAACCGCTTGTTCATCAACTAGTCCTCTTGCACATGTGCAATACGTAGGGAAGGTAACATAAATTCAGACAAGAAATATAGCGTCTATGGCACCAAACACCAACTGAAATGGTCTAGCCTTATTCAACCTCTTGTAAGTGGTCATGTATGCCCAAAGTATAGCAGAGACTTTATCATCCCAGAATGTTTCCTTCCAACATCACAAATTTTTTGTCAGTGTTTGTCCCAGAATCTTGTTGAAAGATTCAGCAATACCATTGGCCTAAGGGTGATAGAGTGTAGTCTTATGGTGTACACGGCCATAAATTATGCTGATAAAATTTTGATTGTCTCATTTAATAAATGAGTGCCCCTATCACTTGTTAGGACTTAATGTACATCCATACCTACTAATAATGTTTTCCTAGAGAAATATCATTGCAGGATAGTTGATGTGTACAATCATTTTTAGGTGCTACTTATGTCCTACCTTGTCCAGATAGTTTGTATAAGTTATAATATAGTGTGTGACAATTCCTACACGTGCAGGTGGAGGAATAGAACCTACAAAGTCAATCACCCATTTCTCAAAAGGCTCAGCACTTGCAATAGGCCTCAAAGGCATCTCATCTCTAGTTATAAGCTTCCCAAGGTGCTGAAAATAGTCACATGCCTTAACATATTCCTTAGTATCCTTGTATATAGTCTCCCACCAAATTCCAGCCATCAGAATCTTGCATACGGTGAGCATCACTTGCATAACAACATCTTTTAATTCCACCATGAGATTCTTCAATACTAGCCTCACACTCATGCTCCAAAACACACCGGTGTAAAAACTTCATCACATGGCCCAACTTGTATAAATCTCCACCTAATCAATTGGTAAGGTGTCACGCATATTGTAAGTTGACTTCTTTTCTAATGTCTCCATTCACTTCAGTGCACCTATCCAGTGCACAAGAATACTGCGATATCTTCCAACTCTATAGGTGCACGCAGTTCAATCTAAAAGAGTTATGCATCTAGTATGGTATCGTCAATGCTCTACACATCCTCACCAGAATTAATCCGTGAACAAATGGTTAAGACCTTGAATTGCTTTTTCCTAGTTTTACAACCACTATAAACTTAAACACTCCTGAAATAGCAGTATCCACCTGTAAATGTTCCCTTACAAAAAAGGCTTATTGACCAAATACTTAAGTTTCATGTGACCTGTAAAGAAGATAAATTGTGTTTCCAATAAGTATTGTCTTAATTTATGCAGTGCATAGATCATGGATAACGCATCGCACTCAATAGTTGTATAATTTTGCTCTGGCTGGTGTCAACTTCCTACTTACAAAAAAAATAAGGTGGTCTACAAGTCCCTCTCCTGGTTGCATGCTAATATTGTGCTAATTGCCATTCCTAGAAACATCAACATGAACATGAAATGGCTATTTCCCAATGAAGGAAAGTGCAAAATAGGTGCAGTAGTCATCCTTTCCTTTAATGCTTCAAACTCCTAATGTTATGCATCATACCAATAGAATTTCCCTTTAGCTTTTAATAATTCCTTTAGGGGCGTGGAAATATTTGCATAGCCTTTAATGAATTTCCTATAATACCATGTATCTCTTATAAATCCATGCACTTCACTCTTATTATTAGGTTCTTCCAAACCCAAGATCACAACGATTTTGGCTAGATCCACCAACAACCCTTCCTTGCAAATAATATGTCCTAGTAAAGTGCCTAAAGTTGTTATAAAGACGTACTTCTTAGTATTTAGAAATATGTTCAACTTCCTACACCTCTCAAACATAAGCCTTAAATTCTCACAATGGTCCTTAACTAATCCATAGATGGTCTAATCATCCAGATACACCTATAAAAAACTAATGAATGAATTCCTAAAATATCATTTACCACAATGCACGAGAGAAAAATACTGGTGCATTCTTTAACCCAAAGGACATCACTATGTATGCAAAACTTCCCCACTCAGTGGTGAAAGTTGTTTTTTCCTGATCTTCCTTTGTCTATGTGCACCTGATGATATCCTGTAAAACCCATCCGTATAAATGAGTAGATCTCACACCCATGTAACTCCTTCAAGGATCTTCTCTGTGAATAGGGGTGGGAAAATTATCAATTACACATGAAGCATTTAATTCTCTGTAGTCCACACAAATCCTTATCCTCCCATTCATTTTTAATACTAATGACCATGGGACTCACCCATTCAGATTCCTTGATGGGATTAATGATACCAAACTTGAGCATTTTATTGATTTCTTCCTTCACCTTGACATGCATAATAGGATTCATCGTATGATGGCCTCTTCTTAATTGGGTGTGCACCTTCTTTAATCTTGATTCTCATCTCTTTTAAAGAAGGGTGTAATTCTTTGTAACTCATGATAGCCCCATAGAAATAAGTCTTGAAAGTCACAAAGGAGTTGAATGATCTTAGCAAATTCCTATCTCCGACTAGTAGTCATGAATAATGGCATCATTAGGCTCGGCATATTTTCCAATGCTAACCTTCTTTGTTTTCATAGGCTCATGATATGCAAGCACACATTTTCATCTTATGTGTCCATCACCTCCTACATGTACCTTTAGTGTGGTTAACATCTAGGTTTTTATCCTCATCATCCTCACCGTCGATCATGCATACGAGATTATCCTTTTTCTCTTACTTCCCAGGCACAGACCATTTCTTCTTCCTCGGTCTCTTAAAGGTTAAGGCACAACTTTAAATCAAGCTCTCCAAACATATCTAACAATATTTTCTCATCTTTTACATGTTATCCCCTAAAGTAAGGATCTTCATAATCTATAGTGCTTCAGTGACCGGTGGCTTAGTAGAAAAGTAATCAAAATTAAGAATCATATCATGATCTCATCTCCTGCTAATTAACTATGTGTCTCTTGTTAATTTTGCATGTAACATACCATGTGTATGTATCCACTTAGAGGTGGAAGTAGAACTTATGCACCTAGAGTGATGGTGAAAAGGCATCCTACCCCTCCTTCCAAAGTCTCTCACAATTCTTGTACGTGGTGCGAAGGTAGGGGACTTCCCATGAAATTTTCATATCTAAGAAGGTACATTGCTCCTTAGGAACCTATTAGAACATGATGATTCTCATCTACTCTCCATCCCAATAGGTTTTCTATGTGTTTATTCCACCAATGCATTGTTATCCCACACAAAGTATATGTTAGTGCATAAATCTTCTGTCACCTCTCGAATGGCCCAAGTGTGAAGTGGGGTATCCATGGTGTGATTGCACATACATTAAGGTTTCCATCTCATCAAGCTGTGGGACTTGTAAAACTTGTAGACTGGACCTCTACAGATCTCTAGTTCCCACCTCCTAATCATACGTTTCCACAAGCTACTCCAGTTGTAGGTAGAACCTACTTGTGGTATCACTAATCTAACCATTCCAAGGGGATAGAGAGAGAGGGTGAAAGAGCTCCTTCACTAAGATGGCTGATAGTTACCAAATCAAGGTAAGTGAATGATGCACACGTCCCATATCCTATCTTGAAATGGAGATTTTCTGAGAAGAGCTAGAGAGTGGAGAAGAACGCTTTCCATCAAACCAAAGGTATAGATTTCACAACAGAACACTTATTTGAAACCCATTAAACTACAACTACCCAAGACTTTGTGAATAGCACATCAAAATTATGCACACTATACCCTACGACAATGAGAGGTAAGCCCAGAGACAAAAAAATAAGCAAAGGATGGATAGATGGATCTACTTCAATAAGCATTTTATTACTCCAAAATGTTACACTAGTGCACTTGGCATCAGTGAAAAAGAGGTAAGAGTTACATGCCATTAAAAATCTAATGAGGAGGAGGCTTAGTTTTATCTACCATATACAACCCTATTCGAAGAAAGGCTGCAGATGTTGGGACTTCGAAAATGATTCCAGTGATCCAACCATTTGAATGTTCCCCTCTAACCTCCACAATATATAACTATTAGAATAGGAGAGAGAAGAGGGAATCCAATTATGAATGCATTCACTCTAACCACCCTAAGATACTGCATTAAATCCCATGTGGAGGAAAATCTGCATGACCACTAAATATCGATGCCTGTGCTCATAAATCCTCCCACAATATGTCACTTCTGGTTCTCCCGATGGATCACTCTCCGAATCAGATCTGGTAGTTGAAGAGATCAGATTCTATGTTACATGGATTGGACATAATTTTTCCCATCAAGTCACCTACCATAGCCTTCCTAAAATGATATTTTATGCTTCTTAAGGTGTAGAGGGTGTTCCAGACATTTCCAAAAAGTCTTCTCCTTCACCCAAATCTGATTCTCTCCTTGTAGATTGATAAGATCCATAGTTTCCATTTAAACATCTTTCTAATGGGTTGCATCAGGCGTACTTATCATTTATCAGAGTCTACCCCTGTTAGGGTCATCATATACTGGCGAGGTTCACATGCACACACACCTCAGGATATGTTGTCCCCTACCCTTCACTGGGTTGAAATAGTGCCAGACTGACATGATGGTAGCCTCCGTGAGCTCACTTTGGGTCCCTTGTATGTTTTCTCATGAGTCTTCTAGTCTTGGCGGGCCAAGAATTTGACCCTGGACACGTGTGAGGTTTGGCGCTTATTTGAGAACCTACCCCCAAGTGTGGGACCTTTGCATAAAGGTGTCATGCTGACACTTGGCACCTTCTGCTAGCCTACCTCTAAAGGTTGACTATTCAAATCCTGAATCTGTCCTTTTATAAAAAATATGCATGACACATTGGCGAGCCCGCGCTCATTTGAAAATCCTACCTCTAGACTTTCCTTTTGACAACACGTCAGTGAGACAACGATAGAAGAGAAAATCTGCAAGGTCAGAGACTTAACCAATTTTGGTGCCCACTCTCCATTTTACCTTTGTTAACCATCTAGATACATGGAGGGTTGGCCTAGATTTCAAGTCTGCCACAAAAGATTGCTTCCTTTGGGAATGAAGTTGAGCAGGATAGCGTAAACAGCTTCAAGCTAGCACTTCTATACTTACTCTTTTTTTAGAGCCTGCCCTATGTCCTTTTGACTTTTAGATACAGTGACATCTACCAACATTTTGGACCTAGAAAACATGTTGGGGGCCTAAAAAAGTTGCTTGTTTGATTCCACAATCTTGGAATTGCTAGGGTTTTGGAGGTGTTCCTACTTTGATCACTAAAAAAGCGTCCATTGTCTCCTTTCCATACTTAGTCAAATCTGGCTTTTAGACTCATTCTGAAAACCTGTTTCAGAAGCCCGAAGACATGGGAAACCTTGAAATGAATGATTCAACTTCTCTTTGACCCTCTAGCTCCTTTGACATAGCATGGCCTCATGCTCTAACTTTTTTATTTCATTTTAGAGTCTTTCTGAGTCATGTTTTCTGGATTTGAAGCATGGATTTTCATATTGACATTAGCCATTGTGGTTGAATTTCGATTACTGCACAGGTCTTGTTTGACATTTCACAGGCCCCGCCACTCTCATTTAGATTCCCTCTACTAAACTTGTTTGTAGGATTTGGACATGATTTCTTAGGTTCTTTCTGTGTAGAGGAATTCAATGGCTGATCCAATGATTTTACCGGGGGGTAAATTATGGATGGCAGTATATACTGAGCATATTTCTTCTGATCACACTATATGCCTTCCACTGAAGATCTTCCATGGTAACGCTGGGGCATAAAATAGGTGTCCCCTCACCAATGTACTATGGTACCTAGTTATAACTTAAGTGCCTAACCATGCACATCTTGATCATGTGAGAAAATTGTCCCCAAAAAGATCCCTGATCTCACCACTCCAGCTACTTTATGGCACATTGTCATTGCACTCAGTTAGTTCAAAAGAAATACTTGTGGTATCACTTTAACTGAATTTTGAGAAATCATCCCATTGTATCACTCCAAGCCTTAGATGGATCCGATTACCTTAGTGTCATCCTAATTGATTTGGCACGCACGTGATCATGTTCAAGTATCTCTTTCACTCTAAAGGATCGCGGGATATAAGGGTAAGCCTTTACACCATCTATCAACACTTTCGTAATAATTGCCAACTCCTCCTTGTTCTCAAAGCTAATGTACCCCCTTTTTGAAGTGCACATCTGTCACCACCCTATTCACATAACACCAAGGGGTTTACCCAAGTAACGCTAGGAATTTATCTACTTCTGATAGGCCTGCGGGCAAAACTTTGAACCTTTTCACCCAATAAAATTGGCTCCCTGAATCCAAAATGGTTTCTCTATGCCTAACGACTCTCGCCGAGCCTCATGGACTCTAGTGTTACATTTTCAATATATAGTTATGGGGCTTCGAAGAGGGCTGAAATGGTGGTCATTGCGCTATCTAATTTCATGCATCCAATGTATATACATTAACCTTACGCCCACTGGTATCTATCAAAATATTACTTAGCCACGTGGCATCTCATCTATGACCGCATTTAGTGCCTCAATCTGCATTATCATACTCATGATTATTAGGGGGTAGATTTACATGAAGTATTTTCCTTTCCACCTCACCCATTACCTATATGTGGTACTTTTTATCTCAACCATACCTCCACTAAAAAATGGATTATGTTCTCTTTGCACACGCATTCTACATACCTACTTCAAGTCGCATTTACCTTCCTTCTGAGGGATTTCAACCTTATTTTCTCAAAAATTCCATCATGTGTTCCATAACTTGCAAAATTCAGGAGCTCTGAAGGAAAATCCTTGTAGATCCTTAATAACATCCATAGTGTCCTGAGTAAATTCTCTTTCTGATGTGTAGCCATTCACAGGTACTTTTCTTTAATCACTTCTTACATTGTTATAGTCGAATTATAATTTAGACTGAGTTCACAAGTGCACATGTAGGCCTCAATGAAATTTAGTCAAAACTAAGCACCGATTGCTAATTTAGAATTACAGGACCTACCTTTGGCAACTCAATGATCTCTCAACTACACACTAAATCTTAATCATATCCCATGCCCTTGTTCTTTCATTTTGATGTTTGATCATGTGCTCATATAAGTCAAGGAATTCCTCAAACTTGTGATGATTTCCACACCATGAGAAAAACCACATTCTAAGGAACACTCACAATGATAACTAGTAATTGATCCACAGAGGTATTAAAAGTTCCTCTAGGAAATCCTCCTCTACCACCACTATGACCTTGGCCTCTATATCCTCCATGGAAGCCTCTATTCCTATTATCCCCATTATTTCATCCCTTCATTATGTTATCTCTCCTTATTCCTTATATTCACGCGATACACTAGTCTGGTGCACACTAGTTTTAATGGCTTCGTGAATATAATCAATCACTTTGTAGTCAACAGATGTCATGAGTATGGTTTTTGCAAATCTTACAATACATAGACACATTCTTCTGGATCACTATTTTATAAGAGGGGAAATCTACTTGCATCATGTTCTAGATGATAAATCTCACAATCCAATAGCATGGTGCACCCCACCAAGTTGCGAGGGAAAACTATCCTTAGTGTTTCCTTCAACCTCATAATTTATACACCATATTCCACTACATGTATCTCATTAGTTGAATTTGCAAAGAGCTTCTCCAACTGTTTCACCATGACTTCAATTTACACCTCTAAGAATAGAAGATCATTCCAGTGTCCATACTTCCTTCTTCTTCTGCATGTAAAACTTCTTCCAAATCATCACACAAATCTACAAATGTATTATGAGATAGCATCCCTTATGAATGGAGTCAATATTCCACCAACAAACCACTATTTATGTTGACTAGGATGTATGTCATAAGACAACTTTTGATAAAAATTTTTTAAAACTAGGCGTCATATTCTTGAATGCTCTCAGATAATACCATACTTAATATATCCTTAAGTGCACTAATACTTTTATACTCAAATTCTATAATATGGACCTCAGCAAGAAATGTAGAAAGCAAAGCATTGTAATCCATGGCAGTCTGATGTGGGTCATACATTCTGTAATAACTATATGTGTGCACCCTTAAAGAGTAGTAGCAAACTGACTTGTTTTCCTATCTGAGGTTGTGATTTCTATAGTACGCCATAGCAGCTATCACACTTATGCACATTCTTTGTAGCATCTTCAATACCCCCTATATCTTCAGTAAGTGAAGAGATATTTTGTAATATACCTGATGTGGCTGATGAGGGTGTGGACCTTATCCTTCTAGATCCCAAACCAGAACCCCCACTAGTATTTCTTCCACCACCAGAACCACCGGAGATCCACTTGATCCCAATCCTCTAGATCCTCTTAATCCACCCCTTGTGCAGTAGGAAATGGGCCAGTGAATGTACTTCCTTATGTCCCAATATGTAGTGCTAAATTTAACTCCCACATAGTCTGTGAATTTTTATTACTTCCAAGACATATTCCCAATGTTTTACACGCCCACACTCTATCCTAGATGATGCGCTAGAAAAAATATTCCTCCAATCGAGTCCTCTAAAAAATAAATATAGATTTCACTCTATGATGCCATAGGTATATGTTTCATTTTATGTACTTCTCTATTTAAAGGAAAATGATATCTACCTGAAGTTATTGGATTACCTACACTCACTTTCTTATCAATGATTACTTCTGGAACTGGAACACTAAGCAAAAGGGCTAGGTTTCCATGTGGGATCAAATGTGCACCCACGGTCCTCAATATTTCCTCATCTAGTGCACTCTCATCAGAAGATGAAGGGTATTCTCTACAACATTTTCATAAGATTGGGGGTAACCATATGTTATGGCTCCTCATCCTCATCTTCCACGAGAGCTTTAAATCCCTGGCAAACCATCTCTTCCCTCAATGATACTACTTCTACAAATGTCTCTTATCATCTCCCTTTCTTGCACTTTATTATATTTGAGCTATCTTTATTCTCTTTCCATTACTGCCACCAAGTCTTCCATCTTCACCATGCCTACTCCTACCCGTACGTGTGGTGGTATGTTAAGCTAGCCATAGGTATGCACTCCAAACTCAACACCACCATCAAGATCTTAATTTCTAAAGAAATAGCGTGGATATAAGATCCTTTGGGCTGGCGTAAAAAATTCAAACTCAACAACTTCCGGAAAAGAATACGTTAAAATGGCATACTCCAAAGTATAACTGTGCACAACACCATCCCACCAATATTCTATAGAACATGTTAAAACTTCATCAACATCAAACAATGTTTTTTACTCTTCCTACATCCAAAATCTTGGTCTATAACTCCAATTTTTCTTTGATGCGTATGCGGAAATCCACTCATAAACTTCTATAGGAAAAAATAGGAAAAATATCATAGAGCTCATGATATAGATTATCTTCCGCCCAATTGCACACATTGAAATTAGGTCTAAAACCATATCTTGACACAAAATGATCTTGTCCCTCGTATACCCAATCTTCAATGGTCGTAAGAGTCAATCGATATGCCATCATCATACAACATCGTGGAAAACAGTTTAAAAAGAGGTCCCGATAATGAAACTAAAATGTAGTCTTTATTTTTATACTCAGATGCCTAGGCCCGATGGATCATCGTTTAGGTAGATCTAAACACTCACCCGAAGCACACAAAGCGACTTAGTCCCTCTTTGGTACTGTCTTGCCAAGATGTTAGTATGTAGGTTCATAATAACCATAATCAAAGTGTATATTCCATTATAATAATCAAATCTAAGAACTTAGATTGAAAACATACATAAAAATGAAAGTATAGTGCTCAAATAAACACCAAGATAAAGTTCACCAACATGACACTATAATCAGACACGTCAATTACCATAATCTAGCCATAATACTCCATTAATAAACAAAAATATTACACAAAAAATTTGAATACATCATAGTAATATTCTAAGTCACACGTGCATATTCATACCAACAACATAACTCTACTACCATTTAGATCCCTCAACCAGTGTAATATATTACATATATATAGGGGTGGGGACTTTCCATTCACTGCCTATGCATCTCAAAATATACTACATGCTTAAAATAGTCATGTGTACATACAAAAATAACGAGGATTCCTGCATGCTAGCCTAATAATAGATTAAACCTATAGATAAACTCTACTTATAATCCTATTATTATCTCTCATGCATTAGTTCGAACTACAAGTTCATCCCTCAAAAATATATTCTTCTTAGCCACAAATATCTCCTTGTGTATTGCACACTCTATATCTATTTTTATCCCAATACTCAAAAAGTGGCTAAGTCTTATGTCTTCCTACAGTGATCCGCATGTGTAACCTTGATCCTTATTCGATGCGCTGACAATGTCATCTAGCACACTCATCTTGTTCACTCATCCACGCGCCTCTTTTGTAATCTTTCCGCATGTGTGTGCCCCTTTTTAGACCAACACTTAGTCAATTTTTGGCATCCACTAAGGGTCACAAGGAGTAGGGAGTCAATAAGATCAAGAGGAGGAACATGCCTCAAAAACTCAAAAACTCCATCGAGCCATAACTTGTAAAATACAAGGAGTTAGAAGGAATATTTTACCTTTCTGGAAAGGTGAGAAAATTATCTATCTGATGAAGCCATTTCTAGATAATTTTGAGTGCCTGAAAAGTAAAAAATTTGACTGAGACAAAAGGAAAGAAGGAATTAAAGAAATTTAGTCAAAAATAAGCAAGGGGCTTATTTTGGATAACAATTTTGGCGACTCAAGGGGGTCATCTACTTGCTAGTTGAATGATCAGTGTCCTTTGAAGCATCCATTGGGAATGGAGTCATCAAATTAACTACTTGGTACTCTCAACTCATTAGAAAACTTCTAGAAAGAAGATTGTGGGAGTAGAACATCACTTGATCTAGAACATGGCCTGTAAAGATGCATCCTTGGGACAACAAAGCTTGTGCCAAAGCACTTAGGGAAATGTAAAACCAAGCTACAACAAAACAATGTGCACAAGCACTTGGAGGAATGAAAATCTAAGCTAATATGTACAAGGTGAGAAGTTTCTCTTCTAGTAGCAATGCTTTAGATGGATTCCATTAACTGGAATTTGTAGTTCTTAACCATCCAATGTAGACAATTAAAAGGCATTGTTGTTCTTACATTTTGTGATCATGTATGGGCCACTCCAAATGGCATCAAACTTTGAATTCCTTCCTGGATTTACTAAGTCTGCATCTCATTTCAACACTAAATCTCTAACTTAGAAGGTTCTAGCCTTAGCTTTCCTATCAAAGGTTCTCTTAATCAAGGCTTGGTCCTCCATTACTTGGGCTGCATGCTCTCTGATTTCTTGGAGTTCCATCAATTCTGCATATCTAACCTCCATGGGTTCAAAATCCAACAATTCCAAATGCTTCATGAGTTCCAACATTGGCAACTCAAGTGACATAGGCAAGATTGCCTCTCTTCCATAAACAAGTCTGAATGTAGAGTTACCGGTGGATCTCTTGGGAGTTATCCTATCAACCCATAAGGTTGATTTAAGTTTAGTGTGCCAAGTCCTCTTATTTTCATCAAGAGTCCTCTTGATGATCTTTAATAGGTTCTTGTTGGTAGACTCAACTTGTCCATTACCTTGGGGGTAATAATTTGATGAAGTGCTCAGATAGATCCCATTCCTAACATCCCATTTAGTTACCTTTGATCCTATGAATTCCAATGCATTATCTGATATTATAGTGGCAAGTATACCAAATATGGTTACTATCCCCTCATAGAAGTCTAGAATGCTAGATTTATTTGCCTCTTTAAGTGCCACTGCCTCAGTCCATTTGGTGAAGTATCCATTGTTGTTAGAATCCACTTGTGTCCTTAGCTTGAGTTTGGGTTAATAACTCCAATGAAGTCCAAACCCCATTACATGAATGGCTAGTCAACTGAAATTGGGTGCAATGGAAGGGCTGCTAATCTTTCCTTGCCTATGAAGAATGCACAATTTTTGCACCTCTTGATCCATGCATAACAATCACTAAACACCTTGGGCCAATAATACCCATCCTTCATAATCTTGAGGGATTTCACTCTTGGAGCAAAATGACCCCCAGCTGATCCACCATGGAACTCTTCTAACATTATCTTAATTTTATTTGTCCTAATGCATCTCAGCAGCATTCCATTTATATTCTTTTTGAACAAGATACCATCAAAAAGTGCATATGGAATAGCCTACAATCTGAAGTGTCTTCTCTTGGTTTTGTTCATCTCTGGAGGGCATAGGCCTATTTTTAAGAAGTGCATTATGTCTTGGGTCCAGCAAGGAGTGAGCATACCACCATTCTCTTCTTGAACACCTCTTTTCTCTTGGTTGTCTTGTAACGCCAAAACAACATCCTTCCCATTACTTGCTTCCATTGATTTGCTCAAGACTAGCTTCTCACATAATCCCTTTCCTTAGACCAGCTTGGTGACTTTGATCTCAATGTCATACTCCATGACACGAGTAATCCATGCTACACATTTTTCATTTAGGTCTTTGTTGAGGAAGAAGTCCTTAACTCCCACATGGGAAACCAGCAGTTGAACCTTGTTTTTTGAAACTAGATGCTTAAATTTCTTCAAGCTCCTAATTACTACAAGAACATGCTTCTCAATGAAGTAATACCTCACCTCATAGTCCTCCAAGATTTGTCTAAAGAAGGTAATTGGCTACTCTACATTTTCTTTGTTCTATTGTACTAAAATTGCAGAAATTGTATCATCACCTCCAAATGCATAAAGGATAAAATCCTTAGAGAAATCTAGGTTAATGAGAGTTAGAGCTTGTGAGATAGCCTCTTGATTGCCTCAAAACTTGCCTTACCCTTTAGCTGTCCATTTTAAAGCCATACTTTTCTTCAACATCATAGTTATTGGCTTGATAAGGGTTGCAAAGTATGGAACAAACCTTCGAACAAAATTGATTCTTCCCAAGAAACTTTGAAGGGCCTTCTTATGACTTGGTAATAGCAGTCCTTTTATTGCTTCAACCCTCTCTGGATCAATTGCTAATCCCTCTTTGGAACAATGTGGCCTAGGAGCTTTCCTTCATGAGCTAGGAAAAAACATTTTTTAGGATTTAAGGATACCCCAAATATTCTACATCTTTGGAACACTTATCTCAAATGAAAGAGATGATCTACTGCACTTTTAGAAAATATAGTAATATCATCTCAATATATCAACACTATTTTGTTGATCAATCCCTTGAACGCCATATCCATTTCCCTCTGGAAGGTAGCTCCGACGTTAGACAACCCAAACGGCATTTTCCTATATGCATAGGTTCCCCATTTGGTGGTGAAGGTTGTTTTGAACTGATCATCCTCCTTTACCATGATTTGATTATACCCTGAATAACCATCTAGCAATGAAAACCTCTTAGAGCCAACAACAACTTGCAAAATCTGCTCTATAGAAGGAAGTGGGTAATGATCCTTGAGGGAAGCTCTATTCAAATCTCTAAAATCTACACACAATATGATTTCTCCACTCTTCTTTCTAACTAGAACCAAGTTTGCTACCCATCTTGAATGCTTGATGGTAAATATGATACTTTCCTCTATTAACTTATTCAATTCCTTCTTCATGAGAGGCTCCATGTGTGGATTGACCGGTCTTTTTTTTTTGCCTGATGGGTTTAGCACTTGGATCTAATTCAATTGTGTGTTGAGATAGCTTGGGATTGAAACCCCTCAAGTCTTCATAGCTCCAAGAAAATATATCCAGGAACTCTTGACAAATTTGCATGAACCCGTACCTTTCTTGCTTGGTTGCCACTTTACCAATTTGAAGTGATTTGCCTTCTCCCACCAAGATGGTCACTGAATCTTCTCCCTTGACTTGGATGTTTGCTTTCTCTTTCCTAAATTGATCATTGAATGTTTCGGCTTCTAGGAATAGAGTTGTTTCTATCCTTTCATTCCTTTTAGAAACAGATAGGGTTAGGGCTAGGAGGAATACCTGTTAAATGTCGAGATGGTGTGCGCGTACCGTGGAGAAAGATCAAGTTGACTGCGAAGAACTCCTTTTTGTCTTGGAAGGACTACCTGCAAATAAGAACACAAGACCACAAGATTTGATTAAACAATAAATGAGGAAACTGCCTTGGGCCCAGGAAATATAAAACTTCCTTTCGAAGGTGGTCAGTTTCCCTGCTAATATGAATTAACACAAATGACTGCAAAATATCAATTAGATTACTTGGTTGAAACGGGTAGGAGAAGGCTGGTTTCTGGTTATAGTCAGGGTAACCGATACCGGTTTCTGGTAACCGACGTCGGTTGGGCCTAGGACCTTCTTGGTAGCTATGGTGTTTGTAAGGCTGGTTTATGGATGATATTAGGAAATGAGATGATGAGAGGTAAAAGAATGACAGTTAGATGCAATGGCACGTTGGGTAGTGGATTCAGAAACGGATTTAGGAGGACTGTGATTCAAAGAGCATAAGAAATGTTATAACAGAGGACATGCAAGATGTGACTTACTGGTTTTGACAAAGATGCAAGTTGATCTCCTTTGCTGCAAACGCTTCTGGTTTCTTCACTCGTCTCTGCTCGGTCAAGTGAAGATCTGGACTCTGTTTTTCGCTCCCAATGATCTCTGTTGATTCAAAAATCATTCGACCCTTGATTTTGGTTCGGGGAGCCCATTTACAGGGAGCCGATGGCGGTTACGTAACCGACGGCGGTCGAGTAGGAACCGGCATCGGTAAGGAAAAAGTAGGCTATTTTTAGTAAAATAGCCCACCTTCCCTGCTTTTCTCCCGAGAGATCAGTTGCGGGCTTGGTCAAGTGGCTAGAAGGTCGGTTTTGGGTGCGAGTAAGGAGGCATTAGTTATGGATGTGAGTCTAGACCAAGTCATAGGTCTTAATTAGGTTAGTTTAGGGTTAGGGCTAGGTCATGATGAGGTGGCAAAATGAGGTGGCAGGTAAGGTGATGTGGATTTATCAATTACAAGGTAATTAATAAATAATTGTGTAAGGTTTAGGTGATGAGGTTAAGTTGCGAGATGAGATGCGGGTCACAAGGGGTCGTAAGACACAAATTTGGTGTCTACATTAGCCCCTTATTGTCGTGTAGCTTGTTTTGTAAAGCTGCACGGACAATAATATGAAGTGGTTTCCCCTGTTAAGGGTATAGGTAATCCCCCTCAAATCTATCACAGATTGAGTGAACGGGAAATCAGGGATAGGGTTGATAAAGGGTAAATGGGGTAGAGGGGATGGTAAGATGGTGGGGTAGGTCCAAGGAAGCAGACGCATGGTAAAATGCAATAGTACGACTAGGGTACATGATTTGACGAGCAAACCAGCAGTGCATAGGCAAAGGTCGATAGTTTATCCAAACAAGGGTGATATAATCCTGGTATCCAAGGCATAGGAAGTAGCTCCAGGGTATATAACAGGTAAGGTACAGGAACGTTTAGGCATGTCCGGCAGTACCAAATGGTTGGTTTGGTTGAGATAAACGTCACGGTCTAGGTCTGAGCAAAGTTGGTCGACAGATCAAGTCAAGGACCCTAATCATGCTAAAACACGAACAGGTGAGCTCGATTGAACAAAAAACTACAGGATGGGTGGATAAAAGTGGATGGTTTTGATTTTGGGTAAGGTATTGGAGTGATACGGCCGTGGGTCGGGCCGAGTTGTTGGGTTGCAGCCTTGGGTCGGGCCAAATGGGTAGGGCGAGGCCTTGGGGCGGGGGTTGGCGGGCGAGGCCTTTGGTTAGGGCGAGGCCTTGGGTCGGGCCGGTATGGGTAGGGCGAGGCCTTGGGTCGGGGCCGGTAGGGTAGGGCGAGGCCTTAGGGCGGTAGGTTAGGGCGAGGCCTTGGGTCGGGCCGGTAGGGTAGGGCGAGGCCTTGGGTCGGGCCGGTTTGTTAGGGCGAGGCCTTGGGTCGGGCCAGGGGATTAGGGCGAGGCCTTGTTAGGGCGAGGCCTTGGGTCGGGCCGGTTTGTTAGGGCGAGGCCTTGGGTCGGGCCGGTAGGGTAGGGCGAGGCCTTGGGTCGGGCCGGTAGGGTAGGGCGAGGCCTTGGGTCGGGCCGGTAGGGGGTGAGGCCTTGGGTCGGGCCGGTTTGTAGGGTAGGGCGAGGCCTTGGGTCGGGCCGGTTTAGGGTAGGGCGAGGCCTTGGGTCGGTTAGGGCGAGGCCTTGGGTCGGGCCGGTTTGTAAACAAATGGTGTTCAGCAAAGGTGGATATAGGCGATATGTGGTTAAAAAGGGGCAAATGGTAAATAAGGGCAAAAAATTGGGGGAAAGTTGGAAGAAAAAACCGATGTCGATTCTACGTGACCGATATCGGTTAAGGGACCGATACCGGTTCATTAGGGCAACATGAAACCGATATCGGTTAAGGGCGAAAAACCTATAAAAAGAAAAATACGGCTTGTCATTGTCACTTTGTTATTTTGAAAACCAAATTGACTTGTCTGACGTGGAGAGTTGAGATTGGAGGTTTATTGATTGAGGTGGAGCTATTTTGCTGGAGGAGTGAGTTGTTTGCGGGCCCGAGTGAGGAGGAGGCAGCAGTTGATTGGCCGGGGACCCAGCAGAGTAGAATTGGAGCCATGGCACAGGCAGGAGGAGCAGGAGGGGCTGGACCAGCTGGACCACCACCACCCATCCCACCACGACGACGTGTCGTCGTACGGGTAGGCTCGGAACTCTTTATTTTGTGCATTTGAATGGTATTAAGCGAAATTGGGGGTTTGGGTAGGAATTTACATTTTTTAGGAAATAATGAGTAAATTGACGTAATTTGAAAAACGAAGAGGATAGATGGGTAAAATAGGGCAAGTCGGCTGGGTGGGTAGGTTTTTAGGGTGTTTGGGTGGGTAGATAAGTATAAAAATGCAAAAATATGGGCGGGGGGCCGCGCGGGGGTTCGGCTCCCGGCAATTACAGCGACCGATGTCGGTTGCTAAGCGACCGGCATCGGTCGCAAATTGTGTGGACAGGGTGTGTTGGGCTGGACCGGCGTCGGTCGTATGTCGGCCGGCGTCGGTTTGGGTTTGTATGGGTATGGGTTGGGTTGGGTTTTGGGTGAGTGTGGGTTGGGTTGGGTTTTGGGTTGGGTTGGGTTGGGCGTGTTTTGTGTTTTGGGTTGGGTGGGTTTGGGTGTTGGGTGGGGTGGGGTGTTGGGTGGGGTGGGGTTTGGTTGGGGTGGGTTGGGTTGGGTTTGTTTTGTTTTGGGGTTGGGTGGGTTTGGATTTGGGTAGATTTTGGGCTTTGGGTCGGGTAGGGGTTTGGGTGGGGTGGGTTTGGTTTTTAGGTGGGGTGAGTTTGGTGGGTTTGTAGGTGGGGTGAGTTTGGGTTTTGGGTGAGGGTGGTAGAGAGTCGGGGTGTGGTCGGGGGGATAAAAGGGGGTTTAGAGGATAAAGTAGATGTTGTGATAAAAAGTAGGTCTAAGGATGTGGGTTGGTTTTGCAGGCACGTCAGCAGTTGACGATGCGGGATAGGATGCCCCCGCTGTTGGTGCGGATGAGACCACATGTGTCCGCAGCTCACTGGGTGATCATGCGCGAGGTGGGACTCGGTGGAGTCCAGAGGTACAGAGCGATAGAGAGAGATCACAGCCTGATGGTCGCCCTCATCGAGAGATGGGATCCGGCGACCAATGTGTTCCATCTCCCGACTGGGGAGATGACTATCACGTTGGAGGATGTGTATCGCATCCTTCGACTACCTATCGAGGGAGAGGCAGTCTTCCAGGTAGATTCAGAGACTGCCATGGACAGCATATTACAGGTTTTTGGAGATGCAGCCGCGCTACTTACCTATCACAGCGCGAGCATTGGGTATGGTGACATGTACCGTGCGCATCGACACGAGACACGGCTGGCTGTGCTGATGATGATTGGGATCACCTGCTTCGCCCTCCCGGACTCAGAGGGAGGCCGCTTTCCACGGGCGTTGATGGGGGTGTTGCTTGAGATGATTGAGGAGCATACTTGCTATGCGTGGGCACCAGTGTATCTGGTGCAGCTATACAGAGAGCTCTGGGGTTATCGCCGGATGAGGCGATTCGGTATCTGTTCGACATTTTTGCTGCATTGTTGGGCATATGAGCACATCATATGCATCAGACCAGTAGGGTTACCCCAGCAGCCAGGGCCACAGGTCATATACAGATATGGCTTTCAGAGGTGGTTGGGAGTCGTGGGGCAGCCACGAGCAGTGCTTGCAGGGAGAGATGTTGCCTATTATAGACATTTGTTAGAGGGCCTGACAGCGGTAGATATCATATGGAGACCTTACAGAGGTCATCACCCGCACAGAGGAGGCCGAGTACAGTTACGCTGGATCCAGTACACTTTCTGGATAGCAGGACGGAGGCCGGGAGAGTACGAGAGGATACCCCTAGAGAGGGTACGCAGGCAGATGGGGCTGCGACAGGACGAGCCACCTCCCTTCCCTCAGTACAGGAGGGATGATGTAGAGGCCCCACTGCCTGCACCACAGCCCTTGGATCCAGATTGGGTTGCAGAGAGGCCAGCAGATGATGGCGTAGATGATGCTGGGTGCACAGGAGCATACAGGGTTTGGTGGGCTGGTCAGAGAGCGGCGAGGGTAGCACAGCCCGCACAGCCAGACTTGGCAGCGGTGACGGCAGAGAGAGATCAGCTCAGGGGCCAGGTGCAGTTATTACAGGGGCAGCTTGCTGCTGCGCAGGCACAGATAGGGGTCTTACAGGGGCAGCTAGCCCAGGCTCAGGCACAGGCACAGGCAGCACCACCACCAGCAGCACAGCCACAGGTGCAGGTACAGGTACCAGCAGCAGCACAGGTACAGGCACCACCGCGGCCACAGGCACCACCAGCAGCACCAGCACAGGGGGTACTGGTAGTAGGAGTCCGGGGACCAGCCCCAGTACCGACGGTGGCACGGGAGAGATACATGGAGGCGAGAGCAGAGGCCCGGTACTATCAGGATGTCCTTGATAGTACCGGAGCTGAGTATCAGCCATATGCGGCACACCGAGCGGAGACCTCGCATAGTCAGAGGTCGCAGGGAGGTGCAGCTACAGCCGGTGTGTCCGTTACAGGTAGGAGGCGAGAGGCACCGCAGGGACCAGCAGGGAGAGGTGCTGAGGGTGGTGGGGAGAGCTGAGGGATCCCCACATAGTTTTTGTATAGGGACATGGGCACCGGTCTGCGAACCGGTTGTGTTGATAGAGGCCTGCGTGCCGTCATTTATTCATGTATGGATTCATTTATTCATTATATACCGGCCTGCGAGTCGAGTACGGGTTGTATATTTGATACCGGCCTGCGAGCCGAGTATATTTTTGATATGAGGGACCGGCCTGCGAGCCGAGTCGAGATTTTGGATAGTTATTGCGGCCTGCGTGCCGGCTTAGTTGTATGATGAGATCACAGAGGCCCCGATGCAGGGCACATTGTATATTTGAAAACTTGTATATATATATATATATATAGAGATGATGTTTTGATCCACATGCAGTGTTCAAAAATGTGTTTAAGTATTTTGTCGATGGTTTGTGATATAGAATGTAGGATGAGTTTAGTTGACATGTTGATATATGGATGATGTTGATGTTTTTATTTTTGCACGTATATATGGATGACATGTTATATGATGAAATGTTGCATGTTGTGGGCTGGTTTTGTGACATTGTTATATATGTATCTGATGAGTTGGATCCAAAATGTATAGATAGATAGTTTTTTGTTTTGTGTAGATGTGATCCTTAGTTGATGGTTTGTTTGTTTTTGTAAAATAGATGATGTTATGGACATTGTAATGATATGTGTGGTGGATGGAGAAATATGGATAATGGTGTTGTTATGCAGGAAAAAGGGCGGGCGCGACAAAAAATTAGGTAGAAAATGAAGAAAAAGAACCATGTTGTAAAAAGATAGGTCTATAACCGATATCGGTTAGAGAACCGATGTCGGTAGCTGCTAGACCGATATCGGTCACATGACCGATACCGGTTATTTAGGTATGAGCTTTTCTAAAAATAGAAAAGCTAGGGTGGCAACTTAAGTTCTTATTTTTAGAGCCATGCAAGAGTTAAATACGCGAACGCGACGCTTTTTGACGACTGAGACAGGTATTTGCATGAGAGATTTGAGTGATAAGGAGAAAAGAGACAGGAAAGTGAATGCGATCTGAGATTCAGAAAGTAGAAAGGTGAATTTGAAAAGAGTGGTGATCATGGCAGAACGAGGAGAAGCATCCAGCAGGCAGGGACGAGAGGGAAGACAAGTGCCACCGCAAGCTGCTGCAACCCAAGAGGTAAACGTTTTGGTTGTGATTTGATTTTTGCATGTGTTATGAATAAGAGATTAAGTGGGTAGATATGAAAAAGAAAACATGATAGCAAGGGTTATAAGTGTTACGGGGTAGGTAATCAGGGGTTTCAGGTATGTTTGTAGGTATAGAAAGGAATAAACGCTCAAATTATTGTCGTAGGCAGTAGGTTTAGGCAGGCGGTATGAAGGTGACAGTGACCGATATCGGTTAGGAATAACCGGTATCGGTTACTAAACCGGTACCGGTTTACTATAAACGATACCGGTTGCTGTAGGAATTTCCAGAATGTGAGAAAAAAAAAAAAACCCGTGGGGATTTGATTTATTGAACAGTTATTGGTTTTTGTGACATATGCAGGCAGAGGCAGGGCTAAGGATGAATGATAGTGTACCAGCGTTGTTGTCACGAATCCGAGCGGATGTAACACCAGCTGAATGGATGTTGATAAATCGTTTGGGGTTAAGTGGGATCCGCTATTATTCACGAATTACACGGAACCATGCTATGTTGCAGGCGTTGATTGAGAGATGGAATCCTGAGAAAAATACCTTCTATCTACCAACAGGGGAAATGACAGTAACATTGGAAGATGTGTTCCGTATTTTGAGACTCCCAATTACAGGAAAACCAGTATATCAGGCATTACCTAGCGCGGCACGGGGAGCGATAACAGCAGTATTTGGTCCATACGCACGAGATTAACACAGCGAGGTTTGTCATTTACGTATGGGATAATGTATGCAGCACATCCTGAGGAGACAAGGTTAGCAGTGATATTAATGATAGCGGTAGGGTATTACGCGTTACCGAGGGCGGATGGGGGAAGATTTCCAAAGGCATTGATGTGTGTTATTTGGGAGATGATAGAAAGGAACGTGACTTTTGCATGGGCACCTGCATATTTGGCGGAGCTATACAGGGGTCTATGGGCGTGTAGGTGAAATCATAGGACGACACTGGATTGTTCATACTTATTACACTGTTGGGCCTATGAGCACATTGTTTGTGTGCGACCAATAGGCCGACCCATCCAGTCAGGAGAGACCGGAGTACAGAGGTTAGGATTCAGACGATGGGTCCAAACAGAACAAGAGGCAAGATCTCAGGCTGTGACGGGTGACATTGAGTTTTACAGGCAGATATGGGAGAGGGTGACGATTGCGGATATCTGTTGGAGGCCTTACGGGAATTATATGGTAACAGAGAACATAGCTGAGGAGTTGAGGGGTGTAGAGCGATTGAGGTGGATCGCGGGGCACAGGCCAGGTGAATATGAGAGGATTCCTATAGATCGCGTGCGGCGACAATTTGGATTTGTGCAGGACATACCACAGGCTTATAGACCATATATGAGGATCGACGCAGAGGCAGTATTCTCACCTCCCCAGCCAACACCTCCAGAAGGTCCTGAAGAAGTAGCAGCCGATCGCAGGGTAATGGATGCAGGAACGACAGAGGCCTATAGATTATGGTGGGTAGCAGAGCTGCAAGGTGTACGTGATCGTCCTGACATAGCGGTGATTACAGCAGAGAGAGATCGTTTGCAGCGTTTGGTTCAGCAGCTCCAAACGCAGGTGAATGAGACAAGAGGATTGTTAGTGGTTGCGGAGTCACGGGCGGAGAGACTAGAGGCGGGAGTCCTCCATGCGAGAGGGCGTATTCATATGTTACAGGAGAGGTTGGCAGATCAGTGGGCGGTACCAATAGCCGTGGTACCTTTGAGGACAGAGAGGCCTGGCGAGAGGGGTCGACGATCACGATCATCACCTAGTTCGGGATGAGGCGCAAGGGTCTAAATAAATGTTAGCAAGTTATAAGGATAAATAAGGATGCCGACCTGCGTGTCGATGATAGAGAAGATGTATTTGTTTAACATCTAAATAAAGTTGAATATGTATGTTGATTTGAGTTACGATAATAATAAGAATGTTTTGTTTTGACTTTCGGTGTTTTGAAAAAGGATAAAGAGGAATGTGATTAAATAGAAATACACAAAAATATTTATATTTACCACACATGATAGGTTATGGTAGGGGATGGTCGAGCTAACCTTGGGAGACCCCATGTCTCCGAAGTGCTGCCTACATAGCCCTTTGCACAAAGCAAGGAGGGGCCTCAGACCGATGTAGTTCTCCCTTAGGATCAGGGAGAGGTGAATTCAGGCAATTTGGTACGGTTTAGGCAATTGGTTGATTGGTAAGAGGTATTGATATTAATATTGGTAAGGTAAGGTTGTTGGTGTTGGTAATGAATTGGTGATGTTGTAAAAGGTATAAGGGAAGCGAAAGTTAGCCTACCCAAGTGGTAGGGAACCATGTCCTGATTAAGATCAACACACAATCCTAGATGCGAGGCAAAGCGGAAAGAGTGCTCCGTAGGTGAAAAGAGCTAAACAAACCACACAACATAGAACGACTTGAAGCCCTAGGTACCGTGCATAGACGAGAAGTCCATAGGTGAAAAGAGTTGTATGATCACAATATATCAGGTGTACGTTACGTCCCTTGAGTTGAAACAAATGGTGAGGTGAGGTGGATGATATAGCTGAGGTACAGAGAACTTATTACAAAGTGAGTGTTCTGACGAAAGAGAACCTACCCTAAATAGACAAGTCCATGACCCAAAAAGTTCTTTTGAATGAGGCTTTTATTTTACTGAATATAGACTGATCGATGCGGGAAGTCTACAAGGGATATTGATTGTGCTATTCTTGAGGTCTTCACGAAGCTGATCAATGCGAGAAGCTTCTGATAAAGGCTGACTGTGTATAGCTGTCCTTCGAGGGAGCAGTCTATTTATAGTAGCAGATATGATTTTAGTGCATAGCTGTCCTTCGGGGGAGCAGTCTATATATAATAGCAGCAATAATTTGGCATATAGCTGTCCTTCGAGGGAACAGTCTATATATAATTTAGATAGCTAGATGTTCTTTTGGCGTGAAGCATCTAGTTTGGTAGGAAGTTTGACTCAAGAAAATCCCATAAGAATACGGCTTATTTTAAAACTTTGAAGTCATGGACTAGACTAAAAAGGGGAAGGCATCGTTAAGAGGAGGTGAGATGTGATCTTGATTTTATTTTGAGATGTAGGAAAACAAAGTGTATGTAGCGGTAAATGAGCTCAAGGGACGAGCAGTAGGCAGATAAGAAGTGATATAACACTAAATTCAACAGTAGAATGGTCGAAGATGCAAGGCATTAAGGGGTTCAGGCTCAGGCTTACCATTAAGCGAAGCTAAACGATAAGTGCCTGATCCATAGGTGTGAGTGATTATGTAAGGCCCAATCCAATTGGGAGCAAATTTTCCACGTTTGCTCTTTTCTAGTTTGGTGACATGTTGATTCTCTTTGAGGACAAGATCACCAACCTTAAAGGTACGCTCATGGAGTCGCTTATCATAAGCACGCTTGATGCGTTTTTGATAGATTTGAAGGTGATCAAGAGCTGTAAGACGACGTTCGTCAAGGAGCTCCAATTGGGCTAACCGCTCTTGGCGGAAATCATCGTTGGTGAGAATATCCTGAAGAGATATTCTAAGGGAGGGTATTTGTATTTCGAGAGGCAAAACAGCCTCGGTACCATATACCAAAGAAAAAGGTGTGGCATTAGTAGAGGTACGAATGCTAGTACGATAAGCCCAAAGGGCAAAGGGGATGTGATCGTGCCAATTTCGTCCGGACTCATTGACAACTTTCATGAGGATTTTGGTTAGGGTTTTATTAGAGGATTCGGCTTGTCCATTTGCTTGTGGATAGTAGGGTGATGAGAAGCTGAGTTTGATACCAAAGTTGTCACAAAGGTCTTGCAACAACCTATTTTTGAAAGATTTTCCATTATCTGTAATCAGGCGATGAGGAACACCAAAACGACAGATAATGTGGTGGTTAATGAACTCTACAATTTTTTCTTTTTTAGTTGAAATGAGTGGAATAGCCTCCACCCATTTTGTGTAATATTCGGTTGCTGTGATAATCCATCGGTGACGTTGTGAAGAGGACGGGTGAATCTCACCAATAAGGTCTAAACCCCATTGTGAGAAGGGCCAAAGATCTCGAGCGACCTGGAGCGGGTGGCTAGGAGTATGTTGAAGGTTGGCATGTTGTTGACACATAACACAACGCTTAACATATTCGTAGCAGTCGTTATTGAGAGTAGGCCAATAATAACCAAGGCGAAGGATTCGTTTGGCCACGGCAAGGCCACTAAAATGTCCACCACAAATACCGTCATGGACTTGTTGGATGGTATGGGTGATCTCCGCACCGGTGAGACATCGAAGGAGGATGCCATCAAAGCCACGTTTATAAAGGAGTCCCCCCATAACTACATAACGAGAAACGCGTTTAAGAAAAGCACGTTTACCAGTACTAGTAAGGTCAGAAGGGAGAACAGAGGTTGTAAGGTAGTCATGGAATTGGTGATACCAAGTATCCTGCGAGTTAGCAGACACAGTATTTATCGTACAAACAACCGGGGCTGAATAAGATGGGGCAAAGAGTTGTTGGACCAAGACAAAAATGTCAGAGTCAGTTGATGAGGCTGGAATTTGCGAGGCTAAGCAAGCCATAGTATCCACAAATTTGTTAGTAGAGCGTGGAATGGTTTGGATAGAATAGTGAGTAAATAAGGCTAGAAGCGAATCCACGTAGTGTTTGTATTTTTGAAGTTCCTCATTTTTGCATTGGTAGATGCCCATAACTTGATTGACTACCAATTGAGAGTCGCCAAAAATATTGATAGATTTGATACCTAAGTGCAGCGCAACCTGGAGACCCAGAACAAGGGCCTCGTATTCCGCTGTATTATTAGTGCAAGGGAAATCGAGTCGGAATGAAAGAGGCATAGGCTCGGCGTCAAGAGGAACGAGAACAACGCCAGCTCCTCCACCGCGTTGGCATTTGGATCCATCGAAGAAGAGAGTCATTGGATACGACTCCTCCTTGAGTGAAAGAGTGGCGATGAGTTCGTCGGGGAATGTAAAATTGGTAAATTGTTCTCCAGGTAAAGGGGCTTCCGCAAGTTGGTCTGCGATGGTTTGTCCTTTGATTGATTTCTGGTGGACGAACTCAAGGTCGAGGTCGGCGAGGAGCATGAGCCATCGGGCGATGCGTTGGTTTAGATGAGGTTTGGCATACATGTAATGGATGGGGTCCGTGTTGGTGATGACGAAAGTTTTGTGATTCAGAAGGTAGTGTCGGAGTTTGGTAGCCACGAATGATAGGGCTAGGCACAACTTTTCTACATGTGTATACCTAGTCTCATAGTCCACCAAAGTACGACTTATATAATAAACGGCTTGTTCTCGATTCTCAGAGTCACGATGTGCAAGCATGGCCCCTACAGCGTGGTCAGTGGCGGAAAGGTAAAGGTAGAAAGGGCGGTCGTCTTGAGGTGGGATAAGCACGGGTGGCTGTAAGAGATAAGTTTTAAGAGCCTCAAAGGCTTGGTGGCACTCTTCACTCCATTGAAAATCAATGTCCTTCTTAAGGAGGTGATGGAAAGGTTGACATCGATCCGAGAGTTGGGAGATGAAACATCGGATAGATTGGAGCTTACCTTGTAAACTACGTAATTGTTTGAGATTGGTAGGTGGGGGCATTTCGAGAATAGCTTTGACTTTAGATGGGTCGACCTCAATGCCACGCAAAGAGACGATAAAGCCAAGAAGTTTTCCCGAAAGGACACCAAAGACACATTTCTTTGGTTGAAGACGGACAAAATATTGTAACAGGCGATCAAAAATAATGGTTAAAACATCGAGATGTTCACTGCGATGTTTAGACTTGCCAAGAAGATCGTCGACGTAATCTTCAAGGATAGTGTGCATAATGTCATGAAAAATATAGGTCATAGCCCGTTGATAGGTCGCACCAGCATTCTTAAGGCCAAATGGCATTACACGGTAACAGAAGGTTCCCCAAGGAGTTATGAAGGTAGTTTTGTGTTGATCGGCAGGGGCAACCAAAATTTGGTTGTATCCTGAAAAGCCATCCATGAGAGAAAGCATTTCATGACCCGCAGTGAGATCAACAAGTTGATCAATACTTGGGAGGGGGAAGTCATCCTTAGGGCAAGCGAGGTTAAGATCCCAGAAATCCGTGCATATCCAAAGTCCCCCCGTCACTTTAGTGACAGGTACGATGTTAGAAATCCATTGAGGATAGTCAATAGGCAAGATGAAGGAAACAGAAAGAAGTCGTTGAAGCTCTTCTTTGACCAAGAGGGCAATGCGTGGATGTATTTTTCTCAGTTTTTGTTTGACTGGTTTGGAATCGGGGTTTCAGAGTGATGTTATGGACGGCAATGGTAGGATCAATTCCTGGCATGTCAGCGTAGGACCAAGCGAAAGCTTGGTTGCGAGCACGGAGGAAAGTAGTAAAGGTGACTTGTTCTGATGCGTTAAGGGATTGTCCGATCTTCACAATGTGAGGATCCTCCTCCGTGTGGATGTTGATTTCTATAGTAGATTCGTTCAGCATGGTTTGGGTTTCAGATGGTAAGGCTCGTTGAATATAAGAATCATCCGCGCCAAGGTAAGTGAGGATGGAGTCGTCATCCTGACACTCAACAACATTAATCAAAGGCGAATCCTCTTCGATCATGTCTGGATACAGAAGGGGGAGAGAAGATGGGTCCTCATTATCACGTTGATAAGTGAGAGGACCTAAGAAGATAGCATTTATGAAAAAAAAAAGTTAGGAGGGATAGATTCGTGATCTATCGACTCAGTGGGTGATGATGGCAAAGTGGGTGATGATGGTTTGGTAGGGGTGACATCGTCTTCTTCCAGAATACAGCTGACACGAGGTGTCTCCTGTGTAGGTGTTTCAGGAAAATCGAGACCACTGCGATCATTGTGTTTGTGTGTGGTGATGGGGATGAGCGTATGTCGGCCTTGTTCATAAAGACCAAAACCAAAGCCTTTCCAAGCACAGCGAGTCAAGAAGGTGAGGGCAAAGCGACGATTTGTCAGGTATTGAAAATCGGATTGGAATGGAACCACACCAAGAGGAGGTTCAGGGGTAATGGAGGATGCGTCAACACCCCCATACGTTAGGTTGGTGCGGCAATGGGGTGGTCCATAAGAGATTACCTCCCCCACACGACGGTCGTAGGTGGGATGTGCATGTAATTGTCCGTACTCCTACGGGGTAGGGAAAGAACTAACGTTATATAGGCGGTACTCCCCCAGCGTAAGGCATTGAAAAACATCTACTAAGGGGTCGGAGGTTGGGATGTTAGCTGCGGGAAGGGAAGTGGTTTTTGCGACGGTGGTTTCCTCAGTTGAAGGCGTAGGCGCGGTTGAGGTGGATGGTTGAGGTACATTTGAAGAGGATGGTTGGGTTGAATGTATGGGTGTCTTGATTGGTATAAGCACATCGTTAGGGCGGTATAACATATTGCAGGTTTTAAAGGGGGGAGGATCAGCTTTTACGGTGTAGGACTTCCCCTCGTACTCAAATTTTATGCATCTATGTAATGTTGAGGGAACGCATCCCATGGCCCGGATCCAAGGACGACCCAGCAATATATTATATTGGAACTCTCCCTCAAGGACATAGAAGAGTTCGGGTAAAGTACGTGGTCCTACCCGAATGTTGAGGATCACGGTGCCTAAGGTAGAGGTAATAGCATCATTGAATGACCGCAACATGATGGGGTTGGCACACATGTAGCTAGAAGGGATATTCATTTGTTGAAAAGGCTTTTGAAGAGATGATGTTTAGGCTAGCACCCCCGTCAATCATAACACAACGTACACGAATGTCCCGGAAGTAAGCTGAGATGAACAGGGTAGGGTTAGGATCTTCTGTACCAAAATCGACAATTTCATCTTTAGAGAAACTGACTGCAGCAGCTTGTGGTACAGACACAGAAGTGATTGGGGCAGTGGGTTGTTTGGTGAGAGAGGAAACGTGATTGGGTGTTAGAATGGAGGCAACGGGCAGGGTTTCATTAGGTAAGACCTCGATCCCCTAAAGAATTTCAACGAGAGCTTTTCGATGAGATTCAGAAGTCTGAATGAGATCATATAGTGTCATTTTTACGGGTGATTGGTGAAGTTGTTTAATCATGGCTCGATGGGAAGCTCCATTAGAGACGGGGTAAGCAGGTCCACGAATAACCACTTTGGGTGGTGGTGCAATCGGGATGTTGGACGGAGAAGGAGAGGACACAGGTGTGCTTTCTTTCACTTTCTCATTGTTTTTCTGCGCTCGAGTAGCAACACTAATCATATTAATTTTGTAGACTTGAGATGAGGAAGATGATTGGGATAAATCATGGTCTTCAAGAGGTGGGGTTGTAATAATGACAGATCTTGGTGAGGCGGGGACAGATGGTATAGGAGAGGGAATGGAAACTAAAGGTCTCTCCCTTCGTAAGTTGTCTTTCTTAACCTTTCTATCTGGGAGAGGTGACTGACGAAGGATGGTTTTTAAAGCTTTGTATCCCTCCACATCATGTCCTGGTGTGCGGTGATAAGCGCAGATCTTAGACTCGTCATAACCTATAGGTCGAGATTTAGACGGGTCATAAGGTCTAAGTGGGGGTAGGGAAATGGTCGCATTCTCTACTAACATAGCAAGGATTTTGGCGTAAGATCCTGTGAGTGGGTCAAAATCAGAAGAGGATGAGGGTATTGATTGCGTGGGTTTTGGTAATGTTTGGGCGTGGTTAGTTCGTATGGGTGGTGGTTTAACCGAGGGGTGTTGATACGTGTTTTTCACTAAACGTGGTTTCTTTGGTGCAGAAGCTATATTGGATGATGAGGGCACAGATGGTGTGGTATCAGAAAACAACCACGAGGAAATAAGAGTGACCAAAAACAAATCTTTTGATGATGGAATTTGCTTAGGGTTGATAGGTGGACAGGATAAGCGGAGTGATAATGTTGATATACCCTTTGATCCCTGTATGGGTGCAGAAGGCGTAGATCGTTTTGAAGAAAATGCAGGAGGTATGATATATTGGTGCAAGGTGGAAGGATGAGGTCCCAATATGGAAGGTAGGTATGACGATGATGGTTTTGATTGTGATAGAGGCAACGGGTTGAGCTGTGTCTCCTAGGTGGTGGGGCGGCTTTATTTTTGGATAAATCTAGTCACTTAGGTGGGTGTGTTAGACTGGGTATGGGTAAGGTGCCAAGAGTAGGGGAAGATTTGGCTAAGTTAATAGAAGTGGACGAGGCATTTGGTAGAGGTGAAGGGGGTGAAGGTGAGAACATAGGCATTTTAAGCTTCTGTAAACACTTCGGGTATATGGTGGAGGTCTCAGGATCGGTCATTTGCATTTGAGTAGAATATGGCATACTCAAACGTTCCCATAGGGCCTATCTATCTTCTGTGGAATGATAGTCCTCACGTTCTGAATGTGAACTTTTGTACGGAAGAAAGGTGGGGTTGTGATTTCGGTCCACTATGGGTGTGATACAGGGGGTAAACGAGGCACTGTATCAATAGATGTCAAGAGGTCAACCAGTCATTGAAAAGATTTAGGCGATGAAGAACTAATAGGTAAGAGGGCGTGTTCGAGAGGATCCGTCATGGTTAAAGAATTTGGTGATGTCGGTGCAAGAGATTCCTCGTCTAAGGATGTCAAAAGGAGTGGCGTACCTTCATCTTGTGTAACAAGAGTGGTAGAAGGGGAAGTCTGGGAAATAGATAGATTAGATAACATCCATTCGCAGTCTTGTAGGGATGTGGTATAAGTAGACTCATTGATGGAAAGAGGAGTCTGCGAAGTTAACTCCCTTATGGGTAAAGGAATGAATTCTCTTTGGCTTCGGTGGTGGTAAAGGAGGTTCGGACTCCTGTGTTAGTGAAGAGGCTTGATTCAAAATTTTGTTGATAGAGGCTTTTGGCTGGGTATCGAACACTGCATGGATCTCATGAACACTCTCTTCAGCTAAGATATCTTGGTTTACGTTGCTGTTGGAAGAGTGATTCGGGAATGGTTTGTTAAAGATTTTCAAATTTCGGTTGGCAGGGGCATTAGGATTATCGAGGGTTATATTCCCTTCATCCACCATTTCCTGCACTATGTTTTTCAACATCTTGTAGTTCTCATGACTGTGTCCCTTCACGCAGTGGAAGTTACAGAAGTCATTTTCTTTATACCAGGAAGGTATGGCGTGGGTGGAGTCAAACCCGGAGTGAGGTTTAATAGGAGGCAAGGTGATAGCTCCTAGCTTTGAGCAATTTTTCCAAGATGACACCATAGGTTTCTCCCAAGGGAGTGTAATTGATGGGTTTGGCTTTATACTTATAGGTGGTTTTTAGTGGAGTATTAGACGGTGTTTGAGATTTAACCATCACCACATGGACGAGCTCCTTTTGATTTAGAAGAAGTGGACGCATGAGGAGTGGTGTTATTTGGTTTATTGGTAGAATCAGGAGTTCGGAAATTGGGGTTTTTGTTGCGCAACCGCAATTTCTCTTCCTCTAAGGCTCGAATTTCTAGTTTTCCGAGCCATAGTAAAGGCTTCATCGAATGTACGGAAAGTTTGAATTTGGAGAGTAGGAGAAATGTGCTTAGCACATGCCCGTGTGAAAAGTTCGATAAGTTCAGCTTGAGACAAGGCATATGTAAGTTGGTTGATAAGGCCGCGCCATCGTCCGATGAAATCTGCAATAGATACATCTTCGAATTGTCGAATGGCATAAAGGTCTGTGATGGATACTTTCTTAGCAATGTTAATGGAGAAGTGATCCAAGAAATATTGGGCTAGTTGGTTAAAAGAGAAGATTGAGTGCTGGGTTAAAGCACTGTACCACTCCAAGGCGGGTCCTGATAAGGACATGGGAAATGTGCGGAGTAGCAAGGCATCATCATGGGCAATCAAATAACAAGCATGTCTAAATGATCGCAAGTGCTGTTGAGGATCCTCTTTACTATTAAGATGAGTAAATTTCGGTAGTTCCCATTGAGGAGGATATGAGTGAAGGGGGACAGAAGGGTGAATGGGCTCCCGACAAACTTGCTCATATGTCAAGGCGCTACGACTTCCTGACACGGAAGCCTCCAGATTTTGTATTTTTTCCATCATTTGTTTGATGAAATCATGTGGTTGGATGAGATGATGGTGCGGTTGTGGCAAACGGAGGAAAATTGGGCCAAGGGCCTCCGCTAGACCCTGGTGGGGTTAATTGTTGATAAGGTGTGGAGGATGAATATGTTGAGGCAACATAATAGGGATGTCCCATATAAGGTGTTGAGGTTACTGGATACGTGTATGGGAATGAAAAGGTAGGCGGAGCTTGAGAAGGAAAGCTCGTGTGGATAGGTGGCAGAGAGCAAGTCATGAATGGAGTAGTCTGCAAGAGAGATGAGGTAGGGGTAGTCAGTGGTAATGATATGTGGGGTCCAAGATTAGCCAAAGAAAATCCAATCTGAGTCGTATGAACCTCTGAAGCTGTCGGATTGGGAGAAGGGGCTAAAGATGTTGGAAGCAAGGCGGTATTATCAGGCGGAGTGGGGGCTAAATGAGCAGCTATACTAATAGGCATGCCAACAAGGAGCTGACCATCAGGCGTACGGTCAGGGGCATGAGACAAATAGTATTGTACAGCGCTAGGATTAGCATCCAGAAAATTTGGCAAAGTCCTTATCTCCTACAGGAATTTGGGGGATCTCACTGGTGTCCGTAGGATTCCCTACAGAATGTGAAGGGGGTGATTCAGGCAAAGAAACAGAGCAAGCATGTGAAACCATGGCGGAGGCTTGCTTTCGAGTGATAACAACCATGGACAGGAGTTCACAGTAGGGTTTCAATCTATCAAGAACAGAAACAACCTCAGAATGGTGAAATTGGTAGGTTGCTGGTTTGTCAGGGGTTGATAGAAGACAGTAACCGATATCGGTCTAGTAACCGATGTCGGTTATACTATAGCCGACGTCGGTCAGATAACTGATGTCGGTGTAAGAAGTCTGGGATAACAAGATATAAAAGGCTGCTAATTTGATTTTTAACAACGTTTAGTATATTTGTCAAATTATTGATCACAGAAGACAAAGTATGACAAAGAAAACAGAACTGAAAACAAGCAAGATGCACACGCAAATCCAGAGACTAACCCTAGGGTTAATTTTAATTATCGTGGGCTTATGCCTTTAGACGTAGAATGATGTCAGAATCCTAAACAACAAGACCTAGGGGAAATGTCAAGTTGTTTTGGCTTATAAGGTTACCTCAATCGGGCGGAGGAATACCGCGGAAAAAAGGGGGGATGTTTGAGCTGTTGTGTTAATTGTGAAGTGATTCGGTATGTGTTGTGCAGTGAATGTAAGATTAATTTCCTGTCAATACCGTGGATATCACCCCCACGTGTACGACCTGTTACTTAATCTACGTTCACTAGAATTGAAAAACAACAAGCAGGAATGCAATGCACGTGTTTTAAACCCAAATCGAAAATGATATTCGATGAAGCAAAAGAGATGACTTTCACTAATGCAAGATGCAAAAACAAAGCAAGTTCTTTTACCAGAATAATACAATACTTCGTGAATATCTTTAGAAGAAGAAAACAGCATGTATGCTCCCTATATGAAAGCAAGCGAGAAATAAAGATAAACCCAAAATGGGTCCCACCGGGTGTGCCAAAATGTTTCGCTCGGAATGTTTCGGCTTCTAGGAAAGTATGCTTCTATCCTTTCGTTCCTTTTAGAAACAGATAAGGTTAGGGTTAGGAGGAATACCTGTTAGAATGTCGAGATGGTGTGCGCGTACCATAGAGAAAGATCAAGCTGATTGTGAAGAACTCCTTTTTGTCTTGGAAGGACTACCTGCAAATAAGAAAATAAGACCACAAGATTTTGATTAGACAATAAATGAGGAAACTGCCTTGGGCCCAGGAAATATAAAACTTCCTTTCGAAGGTGGTCAATTTCCCTGCTAATATGAATTAACACAAAAGACTGTAAAATATCAATTAAATTGCTTCGTTGAAACTGGGTAGGAGAAAGGCTGGTTTTCTAGTTTTGATAGGAACCGAGGGTATAGCCGATGCCGGTTACTGATAGCCGATGTCGGTTACTAATAGCCGATGCCGGTTACTGATAACCGATACCGGTGGGTTCTAGGATACTTCTTGGTAGCTATGGTGTTTTGTAAGGTTGGTTTATGGATGATATTAGGAAATGAGATGATTAGAAGTAAAAGAATAACAGTTAGATGCAATGACATGTTGGGTAGTAGATTCAGAGACGGATTTAGGAGGACTGAAATTCACAGAGCATAAGAAATATTATAACAGAGGACATGCAAGATATGACTTACTGGTTTTGACAAAGATGCAAGTTGATCTCCTTTGCTGCAAACGCTTCTGGTTTCTTCACTCGTCTCTGCTCGGTCAAGTGAAGATCTGGACTCTGTTTTTCGCTCCCAATGATCTCTGTTGATTCAAAAATCATTGACTGACCCTTGATTTTGGTTCGGGGAGCCCATTTACAGGGAGCCGATGGCGGTTACGTAACCGACGGCGGTCGAGTAGGAACCGGCATCGGTAAGGAAAAAGTAGGCTATTTTTAGTAAAATAGCCCACCTTCCCTGCTTTTCTCCCGAGAGATCAGTTGCGGGCTTGGTCAAGTGGCTAGAAGGTCGGTTTTGGGTGCGAGTAAGGAGGCATTAGTTATGGATGTGAGTCTAGACCAAGTCATAGGTCTTAATTAGGTTAGTTTAGGGTTAGGGCTAGGTCATGATGAGGTGGCAAAATGAGGTGGTAGGTAAGGTGATGTGGATTTATCAATTACAAGGTAATTAATAAATAATTGTGTGAGGTTTATGTAATGAGGTTAAGTTGTGAAATGGGATGCGGGTCACAAGGGGTCGTAAGACACAAATTTGGTGTCTACAATGGGCTCTAAATATTCTCCCTTGACTTGGATATTTGCTTTCTCCTTCCTAAATTGATCATTAGGATTGAAGATAGACTCCAAAGTCACAAGTCCTTTTGGCAGTTTGTTGGTTCTCAATTGTACCACTTGATCACCATACTGTTGTTCTAACTTTTCCTGATTTTTGGCTGAGAACTCAGCTTCTTCTTGCAAGAAATTGATGATTTGCTGGTCACTATCAAACACTTGCCAACTTACATTATTGTCTGGAACTAGTGGCCTTATAATCACATGGATGTTTGGCTGCATTTTATCTCTTTTGATACTCTCCACAACATCAAAAGTTTCTCCAACTGTTGCAATCCTATGAGCAACTTGGTTCTCTTTCCTGGGGATGGAGTTGATGCCAAAGCCCTCAAAATTCTCAATGAGGTCCCACACCCTATTCTTATAACTCTTGAGCAGGTCATTTTTGGCAACATGTTGTCCTTTAACTTGATTAACAATCAGCTCATTGTCACCAAAGACTTGTAAGTTTTTTATACCTCTCTTTCTTTACCAATGCAATCCGTGTAGCAAAGCTTCATATTTAGAAGTGTTCTTAGAACATGGAAACTAAAATCTAAAAGATGAATAATACTTAATGCCTTAAGGTGAAACAAGCATAGCTCCCCCCTAAACCCTGTCTACTTATTGATCCATCAAAGAACAACTACCATACCTCATTGTCATCTTTATGGTCTGGCTTGGTGATGCTAAGAATAGGCTGATTTTCTTCATGGATGCAATAAACTCCTAGTTCAAATTCCTCTATTTCCTTATAGGGATCAAAAGCATGTACCTTGATTTCCCATTCATCAAGAGTCAAATCTAGGATGCTTCCAACTTTGGTGTCAGCTTCACCCGTGCCTGGATAATCCTCTTGATAAAATGTTGAATAGTTGGCATTGATTGGGCTTGGATTATTAGGCTCAATGTGAAATTTTACAATAGGTTCAGACCTAATTGTGGCCTTAGTTCCATATCTAGTCTAAAACAACATGTGTGGCCAATCAGCAGACAAATAGCCTCCAATTCTAGCTGTGAAATCCCTTGACAAACATAGGGCAAAAAGTGGTGGTAAATCTATCACTGACACATCTTGTAAAATAGTGACATTGGGGCATGCATTCAAAGTGAGGCTCAAATATTTAATTACCCCAACTGTTGTTACTACTGTCCCATCCAATTACACAACCCCTTTAGATATGACTTCATAATGGAGACCCAACTGATCAGCTATTTGCTTGGGCATCACAGAACTACTTGCCCCAGAATCAATCATACAATTGTGTAGTAGTTTATCCCCAATGATCAATGAAACATAGAATGGAGGGGGCTTCAAAAATTTACCTTACTGTCCTCCAAGCTTCCCCTTAGGTTGAGTAGCATTTGTGAGTACCTTCTCTTGCATATGGGCTTGCTGATTTGAAGTTGAACAATTCTTCATGGCAGCTTGTAGTAGATCCCTTTGTCTTAGGATGGATAGTGATTCCCACATAGATATATTCACATTTGTCTTCCTCATTTGTTTAATGATATTAAATGGGGATGAAACATCTATTTTCTACCCCTTAGCCTGCACATTCTTTTCTTGTACATGGGCTACAACATTTGGCATTTGAACTGGTCTAGAAGGTGGCTTGGGCTGTCCTTGCACATTTGGAACTACATTTTGCTTGCCAACACTTTGTGGAGTGATGGAAGGTTGTGGATCACCTGGAGATAATGACTTCCCTTCACCAATATTTATCTTCTTTGACCATGTGTTAGCTGCTACATTATGAGAAATTTCTTGATTCATACCACAAAAATCTTCAACCTGTCAATTCACAAGTATAGTCTCATTTGGAGTTGTATTTTACTGAGATGTTCCTTGTTGTTGGTTTGTTTCTTGACTCACCTCACTCTCTACACCAGTTTTTTTCATCATCAAAGCTTGGTTCAAAGCACCATTGAAGCACATAGATTGGTTGTGAGTTTCATTGCATGGGAAACACCAATCATACTTCCCATGCAATGAAACTCAATAGATTGGTTGTGAGTTTCATTGGTGTTTCATTGCATGGGAAACTCAATGAAACTACTTGAAGTTCATTTGAGGCACTAGAGGATGAAGTAGAAGTTTCATTTCAACTCTGATTTCTAGGAGTGGGAATAGGAGCTAAAGTAGGTGCTTGACTAGTGCTTGGGCTTTCCAAGTTTGGATATAAGGGCATAGGAGGCCTAGGCACCATTTTACCAGCTTGGATCAAAAAAATCTCAACCCTAATGGTGATGCTATAAGCTGCAGGTACAGTTGCACCTCCCATGGATTGGATTAACATAGAAATATCAGAATTTAAAGATTTGAGATAGTATAAGAAAGAACCTTCAGCTATTGGCCTTACTGTCACTGGGATTCTATCCCATGTCCTTTGAAATCTGAAGTTGAAGTTTGTTAGCTGCTCATTGGGAGCTCTCTTGATAGTTTTCAGTTGTTCCAATAGAGAAAAATTATATCCCTTTTCTCAAAATTACTCATGGAGAGCTATGCACAACTGGTTCCAATTTTGGATAGAGCCTGCCCCAAGGCTCTTAAACCATTGCAAGGCTTTCCCTTTGAATGAAGATGCCAACAACTTGACAGAATTTTTTATCTCAACAATCTCATGGATTGCAAAAACATTAGCAATGTCTTTAACATGATCACCAGGAGTGGTCTGATTTTCCCCAGTAAGTATGGGATGTTCTTCAATGCTGCAACTGGAACTGGGTTTTGTGCATTGATAGCAAGTGGATTGCTGCCAGTGAAATTGACATAAGGGTTGTGTTGTGCCATTCTGATTAGCCTGAGAACCCTTGTTGATTGGGTGAAGGGTCTACCAAGTGGAGGAGTTGATAGAGTTATATTTGGTGGAGATGGAGACCTTTGAATTATTCTTCCCCTCTCTCTTACTCCTGGGGATAACTGTAGATACTCAAACAATCCCTCTTCTCTGGCCCTTGACCTTGTTTGGATCCTTCTCATGAATCTTCAAACTTGGACTGCTGAAACTAGTTGATTTTATCTCTTTGGAGTTGTCAAATGTGTAAATCAGGGCTCTTTTTAAGTAAGAAACTTACAACAAATGCACATCAACTTTTTTGTAATGAATATGAAGACCTCTAAGGTCCCACCGGGTGTGCCAAAACTGTTAGTGCAAATTCACAGCACCCCTAGATGTTTTCTCAATTTTCTAGTTTGAAAATGGGAATCCAGTGTGATTGCACAACATGGAATATTTTCCCCAAGTGTGGGACTTGCAGAAATGGGAAAAAACTCTCCATATTAAAGGTTGGTTCCTCTACTCCTCTGATCAAATGTATGCATGAAATTTACAGAGGTTTAACTCAAAATCCTACTCTACTTTCTACCAAGGAGACAAGGATATAAGAGAAAATTACAAATGAAACTAAACTAACAAGGTGATACACCAAAGGAGTGGTGAACATCTATTTCTGCATATTTACACAGATTACAAAAATGCAACACAAATCATGCACAAATTGCTGAAATTGTAATGAAGGATCAGGATAGAGTAAACAACACAAGAAAGGATTGAAAACTCATCCATAGAGCTTGCATTTTCATTTCCATTTTTAAATACAGTGCATTACAACAAGGAGGTAGAAAACATGTTACAGTCCTAAAAATGTATGATATTCCACAATTTCAATTGTCATGGTGAAGGAAGGAGCCTGCAAATCATAAAAAATGTCCAACCCTTTACAAATGAGCCAAATCTGGGTTTTAACAATGAAAACCTAAGTTCAGGAAGGAGAAACACGAGAAAATTGAAATGAATGATTCAACCACCAACCAAATCCATAAAAATAGCATGGGTACCCTTAAAATTTCATTCCCCAAGATTAACAACTATGCTAGAGAAGAATGGAAGCCATATTGCATTAAAAATGGTGGTTGAATGTCGGTTCTGCTCTTTTCCCCATGCCAAGGAATTTTTCTCATTTTTCTCTCACTAAACTCCACCAAAAAACAAAATTGAAGATTACATCATGGAGAGGAATTCAATAGCTTTCTAATGACACCAAAATTGAGAAAACCTGAGCTTTGGATTGAAATATATGCCCCTATGAAGATTTAGGGAAAAACTTGGGCAAAAATCAGGTTGGTGGGCCAAAACCTAAAAATTTTCCCCTTTCTTGAATTTGGGAAAATTTCCCAAAAAATTTCCATGCCCCACCACTCCACTTCCATGTGGCGCATTCTCATTGGTTTGCTATTTCAAATAGCCAGTTTTGAATTTTGGAAAAAAATTCCAAAAATTCCTCCATGCCCCACAGCTCCAAGACACGTGTCATCCTTTGATTTGGCGCAAGCTTGAATCAATTCTCTTTCCTCTGCGGGCCCACAGGAAAAAATATTCCTTTGCGCCATTTTTTAACACTTTGGAAAAATTTACAAATTCTTTCCGCGCCTCTAACCCCTACCGCGAACAGGACACGTGTCATCACCCTATTCGTGCGCGAGGGTTTAACCAAAATTTCCATTTTCTCTTTGGCGGGCCTGCGGGCCAATTTTAACCTTTTCCTCCTTTGCTATTTTGGAAAAAATCCAAAATTTTCTCCATGCCTCCAACTCCTGCTGGCCTCATGGACATGTGTCACATTTTTATTGGTTGCGGGGCTTCTAGGCCAAAAATTTCACTGCTCCATTTTTTGGAAATTTTCTTAACTTACCCCTACTGGTCCGATCTCTGCCACCATGTGGCATCTCCTCATTCGCGTGGGCCTCAAGCCATTTCTTACCTTTGCGGGCCCACGGGAAAAAAATTTCCTTTTTACCCCACCCATTCCTTATTGATTTATCAAACCTACCTCCACCAACCCACCATTCCACCACCACGCGGCACATTCCTATTGGTTGCGGACCTTCCCAGGGAAAATTTCCCTCAAAAACTCCACCGAGCCATAACTTACAAAATACAAGGAGTTAGAAGGAAAATTTTACCTTTCTGGAAAGGTGAGAAAATTCTCTATCTGAGAAGCCATTTGCAGATAATTTTGAGTGCCTAAAAAGTAATAAATTTGACTGAGACACAAGGAAGGAAGGAATGAAAGAAAGTTAGTCAAAAATAAGCAAGGGGCTTATTTTGGATAACAGGTGCTACCTTTGGTATTCATTGATTGTCAACAATGAATTATACCTTTATCATATTGGTGCCCTTTTCTTGCTTATGATGTTTTCTCATGTGCTCATATAAGTGCAGGGCATTATTCAAATTTGTGTTGTTTTCCACACCATAAACAAACCACATTCTAAGGGAACTCACGCTGATAGTGATCAGGAGATGCACAAGTATAACAAGTTCCTCTATGCAAAAATCCTCTACCACCACCGCAACCTCGACCTCTTTATCCTCTATGAAAGCCTCTATTCTTGTTATCCCCATTATTACGCCCTTCATTATGTTGTTCTCCTTTTTCTTTAGATCCACTTGCCACACTATTTTGGTGCACACCAGTCTCAATGGCCTTATGGATATTATCAATCACTCTGTAGTCGAGGTTTTCATGAGTTTGGGTTTTTCAAATCTTATAATACATAGACACATACTTTTGATATCACTGTGCTATAACAGGGGTACATCTACTAGCATCATGGTATAAATGACAAATCTAACAATCCAATGGCATGACTCACACTAACTTGCAAGGACAGACTATCCTTAGTGTTTCCTTCAACCACAAAATTTATACACCATATTCCCACTGCGCATCTCATGAGCTGAATTAGCATAGAGCTTCTCCAACTATTTTTCCATGGCTTGCAATATGTACCTCCAAGAATGGACTTACCCCAGTATGCACACTCCCAACTACCACAACATGCAAGGTGTCTTCCAAAGCATTGCACATATCTACAAAGGTCTTATGAGATAGGTGCCATTCTGAACGGAGCCAACAATCCACCAAAAAAACACTATGCATGTTGACTAGCATGTATGTCATAAGACAAATTTGATACATAAAGTAATTTAAAACAGGTGCATCATATTCCCTAACATGCTTTCTGATAAGCCCTGCTTAATGTCCTTAAGTGCGATGATAATTTTCTGCTCAAATAATAGAATATGGAACTCAGTCTAGAAATGCAGAACATACAAAGCATTATAATCCACCGTAGTCTAATGTAGGTTCATAATTTTTGTACCAACTATGTGCACGTGCCCTTGAAGAGTAGTAGAAAAATAACTTGTCTTTTCTATATGAGGTTGTAATTCCTTTAGCACACCATAGCAGATAACACTTGTGCATATGCTTTGTTGCATCCTCGATACCTCTATATTCCAGCAAGTGAAGAGAGATTTTGTAGTAAACCTGATGTGGCTGATGAGGGTGTAGACCTTGTCCACTCAGATCATAGAACAAGAACCCCCACCAGTATTTCACTCCACCACCAGAATCTGCCTAATCCACTCGATCCCGATCCTCTAAATCCTCATGATCTACCTTCTGCAGCAGGAAACGGGCCAATAGATGTACTTCCTTGTGTCCCAAATGTTGTACTAAATTAAACTACCACAGTATTTGCAAAGTTATAGTACTTCTAAACATATTCACAACATGTTCTACGCATGCCCACACTCATGTCCTGATGATGCGCCAAACAATATTCCTCCAATCGAGTCCCCCAAACAAAGATAATGTTGTTTATGCATTACCATAGGTGTATGTGTTGTCTGATGCACTTCTATATTTAAAGGGAAATGATATCTACCTGAAGTTACTTAGATTACCTACACTCGATTGCTTGTCTATGATTACTTATGGAACTTGGAATACTAAACGCAAGGGCTCGGTCTCCAGGTGGGATTAGATGCGTAACTGTGGTTCTCAATCTTTCCTCCTCTGACACGATCTCATCTAGAAGCCGAAGGGGATTCTCTGCTATGATTTCCAAATTGGGGGGAGAGCCTGATGCTTCTGACTCCATGTCTTCTACATGATTTTCAAATTCTTCACGAGACATCATCCTCCGCAACTCCATAAACACCTCAATATTCACCTGTTGCTTTTCACTAATTCCCTCTCTCACGTGCTTCACTATACATAAGCCACCTTTCTTCTCTCTTCATCTTTCTGCTGCAAGGTCCATTATCTTTCACCGCACCAACTCATGTCCCTACTCGAGTGTAGGTGAAAAGTTTAAGACTAGCCCTAGGTAGGCAATCTAAGCTTAGCTCCACCATCAAGATCTTAATCGTTAATATGGGATTAATGTGAATGTAAGGTGCTAATGGAGAATATGAAGAATAATGTCATACTCATGTTGTCATCTAGATAGTATATGACATTGAAACAACATAATATAATGTAATTTTTTCGCACAACATCAACTCACTACTGATCAATGGCATGCTTCTAAGGTTGACCGGCATCAAACAAGAATTGGTAATCTTCCTACATCCAAACCTATGATGCAAATAAAAAAAAATTAAAAAGTGATTTTATACATGTGCTAACAAAAAATCACATAATTGTATAGCTAATTTTGCTATGGGATTTATTTTTTTGAAATTTTTTGATGTTAGTAGTTGATCTTCCACCCATCTCACACACACTGAAATCAGGTCCATCCCAACCATATGGCGCAAACAAAAAAAATCCCTTTTGTCCTTCCATTTACGGTAGATTTTTAATATGCTACCGACCGGTAGTCAATCGTTTTTATGCTACCGGATCATCATGCAACATAATAGTAAATAGTTTGAAAAGAGGTCTCGGTAGAGTAGAAATAAAATGCTACTGGTTGGTCAGCTTGAATGTCTAGGTGCTACTAGCACTTCATTCAAACATATTATTATGAATGTTGATCGGTAAATCATAACGATATGCTACCAACTTACTCTATTCAAGTTACAGCTTGTCTATGAATGTTAGCATTTCCTGTGAATGGAGAATCGACCCCTAAAATCAAATTGTACCCAAAAAATTTAGCGCACTAGTCCTAATTCCTACCCTAAGAAATTCACCTATTTCAAACATTCATAAAAATGGAAGTATAGTGATCAAATTAACGAATATTCACCACTATAAATGTTCACCTAGCATGACGGTGGTGGATTTAGACTAGCATCAAGTAGGCACTCCAAACTTAGCACCACAATACTCCATCTAATAACCAATGCTATTACAGGAATAGAATTTGGATACATCATAGTAATCCTCTAAGGCTCATGTGCAAGAACTCATAACATCAACATACCTCCACTACTATTCAGAATACGTTTAACCATTGTAATGTACTCACAAAGTATAGGGTTGCACACAACACCATTCACCACCTAGTGCATCTACAACACACGTCCAAGGTTCTTCATACATCAAACATAGGTCATGTGTAATCCTCCTGCATCCAAACCCCTTATCTATAACTCCGGGTTTTCTTTACATGCTAGCCTAATGGACATACCACTCGTATAACCTATATTTGAAACTCAACTAAAAAACTTCTTATAGAGCTCTCATGCATATAGGTTCAAACTACAATTCCACCCACTTACACACATTGAATCTTCTTAGGTCACAAAACTATCCTTGTATCGTGCACACTCTATATCTTTTCCTCATCTATCCCAACTACTCAAAAAGTGGCCACAAGAGTCTTATCGATACTTCCATACAGTCATGCGGTATCGTGTGAAAACCGTTTGATCCTTAGGTCCACGCACTAACGAATGTCATCCAAAATGTAGTCTTATCTTGTTCCACTCGAATGCCTAAGCACATTGATACTTCATCCAGAGATATCTAGACACTCACCTGTGTGCCCGTGTGATAGACCTACACTTAGGTCATCTCTTTTGTACTTTCAATAAGGGTCACGATGTGTTAGGCATGCAATAAGTTCAAGAACAGGACCATTATCAACAGCATCATCATTTGAGTATAATCATTAGATCCATAAGCTCATAGATGAGAAAAACAACCACAGTGGGTGGAGAAGTAGAAGCATAATATGTTTAGATAAAACTTAAGATCGGATTCTCTCAATATGAATACTCATGAGTCAGTAGGGTTTAACAATCAATTACCATATTCCGTACCATCAATTATACCATTAGCAAAAATCATGAGGTTTGTACTATGGTTCCATAATCCTCGTGTTACATAATAATAATGTCATGGAGTCATGCATGCAGGTACATCTAGGAAGCATAACTCTAATACAACTCAGATACTCAAAATAATTGCAAATCTAAACTAACATATCATAGGGGTGTCATACTTTCCCTTCACTACCCATGCATCTGGAAAATAGACTATAAATGTAGTCAAGCATAGTTCACGTGCCAACAATTGCATGCTTTTACTGGGGAAGAAGGCTAATAATAGAGAGAATCATATAAGTGGCTAATCTATCTTAATTTTATTGGTTAGCAAGAACCATTTCCACATCTTCATTCTCTGTCCAGGTTTGTAAGCCAAAATAGCGCTGTAAAGCAATACCTTCAGGAAGTACAGAAATACTCTTATCTTTGTGTGATCTGCACATCCATTTGCTTTTCCTATTTTTAGCTTGAAATGCCATGCATAAATCAGCTAAGTACCAACCTTATCTTCTCATCTAGAACTTTAAAGTCTCAAAAATGATTTAACTAATTCACTAGTTTAGCTAACGCCTACACACCCCAGTGTTGCGGGAAAAATCATTAATGAACTTAGGCATATATAGATCTCCAGCCCATACAGGAGATGAGAAGAGAGAGAGGGAATGGGACTATGAACATGATTTAATGTTGATGAAGTAACTCTCCAAGCTTGATTCACTTGCCAAAAATGTTGATTGGGGTGCTTCCCTAAGGCAAAGAACTTCACAGAATGAGTTCTTGTCCTTTGAATTCTTTGACTACAATTGAGCTAACCGTAGGTGACCATTTTGTTATGACTCAATTCTTGAAGGTAACGATGCAGCTCAACACTTTGAACCATGCCTCAGGGAACATCATGTGACTAACTTCATCTACATTGACTGAGAAAGGCAACGGGCATCGAATCAGAAGTAAATTTTATTTCTATGCAATGTCCATAAATAGTGATATGCCTTTCCCTTAGCAATGTATAGAGCCAGAGTGAAGCTCTAGGGTATCTTCATTAAAGTTAGAGAGACTGACCTGCCTATTTGCATTGACCAATTCACCTAGAAGAGTGTAGACACAAAATCACACACTTTGGGTAATTATCTAGTCCTGATTGCTTATTACTATTCATATGATTCTTAAGTAAAGAAAAGTAATAATTAACACATGTCCTTAGTCCACATTTCTTTGTTTTTTGTTTCCACTTCTCAGTCCTACACCCTTTTTAGCTCAGTCTATCTGTTGTCATACATCAACATTTATCTTTTTGGAAACCAGTGCCCAGCCAGGATGCCAGCTCCAGGTGCACCCTCATCCCCTCTAGGTTACCCTTGTCCTCTTTGTACTTTTTTCATATCTCTTTGGGTCCTTTCTAGTCTATTTGAGCATCTTATCTTTTAGGCAGTCGACCATTTTCAGGGTTAATTATGAAATTCACGTAAAGGAATCATATAAATATAAATTTATGTGATCGTAATAAAGGACCAAGCATTAAGAACTATTAGCTGTCACCACCTAAGGTTGCATCCATAAAGGCATGTTCAAGAGCATTCATTGCATCCATTCTAGCATCCATTACAAGGGACAAAGGCAGTTACATCATCTATATCATACACTTCAAAGGAGGAGAGTTTCATTCTATTCCATACACACATCTATTATATTTATCTACATCTAGCTAATTTGATCGCTATCCAATTGTGACACACATAAGATCCACCTAGGGCACGATTCCACACACAAACACACACATAGAACTACATTGGGTATGAGATGTAGTGTAGCAATCAGTCGTAAGATCACCATTATGACAGTCTGAGGATTAGTTCAGCCCCTAATTTTACATCTTTCTTTTTTAGAATTTGATGTCTTTTTAAGGGTTTTGCAGGTTCATTATTTCATTGTAGGTTTCTAGCGACCTCGGAGATCTTGGTGCGACCTCAGAGTGAGCAAAGGAGACAAAAGGAGAACATCTTTTGATACCTTAGAGGAGGTTTTATAATCATTTCCATGGACTCTAGTACCCACAACAGGCCTAGGGCATCCACGGGTGCCCCTATCCCTCTCCAGGAGCCTCAGTCTAACCTATTCCTCCAGTTCTGCATTTTTTTAGCTCCAATGTGATATTTAGTGCTTCACATTTTCCTTTTCTCCAACTCTATGCACTCTCTAAAACTCTATGAATTAGCTAAGGCCCTTTTACCCTCTCCTTATAATTAGGGTTTCATTATTTATTACTTAGATTACTTGGTTAAGTTGTTATAATTAATTTTTTATTCTTTTAGTGCAATCTTACATTTAGATTAGGCTCTTATATTTACATTTTAGCTTAATCATTTTGGTGAACCCCATGCTTGAATCCACCTTCTTTCTAAGGTTTTCTTCTTATGCACGTCACCCACAGTGGTAGATTTGGGTTTTTTAAGCATCTTGAGCTTCCTTCATCCTCCCATAGGGTTTCTAAATTAATGGTCAAATTCTCTACATCAATGACTACAACTGAGAAATCCATTTGCTAACTCTTGTAATGTTCCCCTTAATGAAATGCAAGCATCTGATAGTAAAAATTCATATGATGAGGATACTAATGTTGATCAAGACCAATTAAAGACACTAATTTTTAACAAGTTTTGTGTAATAATCCCACTCATCTTCCACATATTCTGCATTTTTTGGTTACTGTTAAAAATACTCGTGATGTTGTCTCAGCTCCTACTATTGTCAAATCTTCAGCTCCCATGGTCTTCACTAAACCTCTTGCTCCAATTTCCATTCCTACCACTACCACTCCTATCATTCCACCCAATACTCCTAATGCACAACCCGGATATTCTTCGAATACTCCCGATTTAACTTCTTTATATCAAGATTTACAGACACAAATTCGGCAGCTACAGCTTGCCACTTCTTGTGTATCTACATCTCTTGACTCCACTTCACTCCTTCAAACTTCTTTCACACCCACATTTTTTGCGTATCCTCTACCACCAAAATTTAACCCCCCTAAGTTTCCAATCTTCAAAGGCCATGGCAACCCACGAGAGCATCTCCAAACCTTTCATATGACATGTCTTGACTATGCAGATGATCACACTATTCTTGTAAATCTATTTCCTCATAGTCTCAAAGAGCATGTGATGCGTTGGTTTTATGACCTACCTATCCACTCGGTAAAATTTTTTACACATCTAGTCAATTCTTTTCTTACTCACTTCTCTATCAATATCGGCTCTAATATTTCAAATGTGCAACTTAGACAAGTTAAAAAATAGACTAATGAACATCTCATGGACTATGTATTATGATATAAGAAAAACCTCACTAATATGTAAAATTTACTTGTAGACTGAGTTTCATGATGTATTCATTCAGCGTCTCTTATCACCTCTCTAGGAGAGTGTTCTCTTTGAGACATCTCCCTCATTTGATCAACTATGTCACACTCTTAAGCTTCATGAAACTAAACTCTGTTCTATAGGCAAGATTAAATATCAAGAGAAAGTGTCATCTTATACTCATTTTAAAAGTAATTATACCTTCATACCATCATAACTAAACCAACTGTCACAAAAATTTCCATCAACATGGTATCCGCCACCAAAGATCTTCAATCGTAACCACCTTGGCATACATACACAAAGTTAACTGTCCTCCCACATGTTTTACTTCCACATCTTATCGAAAGTAATCTCATCACACTTCCTCATCCACTAAAATTAGACCCATCTCATCCAAAAGGTCATAATTATGATGAAAACTTCTACTGTGACTATCATCATTACGTAGGACATTGTGCAAGTCATTATTTCAAACTTTGAAATATCATTCAAGATCTGATCAATAGTAATAAAATTGAGCTTCCAGATCCTACAGCTTCTGCACCTATTAATGAAAATCATAAGCTCAAGATCTTTAATAATCCACTTCTAAAACATGACAAGAAACCAGTTGACTCCTCATCTAATCATACATATTATGCACTGCCTCCTCCTACATCGGGGGCTCTTGATTTCTTAGTTTCTAATACATAGATGTCTCCTCTAATCATTTCCTTTTTTGACCATGATTATCATGTGGAATTCTCTTCTGATCACTTACACATGTGTACCTCTATCAGATCTATCCCTATCAATAACAACAAGGTTGATCCATTGTGGCCCATCAGCACATGTTCTATTCAACTTCTTGCTGCTATTGGCTATCCGCTTTTACAAATTTCATATCCAATGAACAATTCTTGTGGTGTTTTCAAGCCTCATGTAACAATGGGTCCTCTTACTCTTTTGGTTCCCTTCCTTATGGGATAAGCAATTGAAGGGTGTGACATGATCTTAGGCCTCAATTGGATTTGAAGTTCTAAGTCTAGGACTTTACGAAGAGCAATAGTCAGGGGACAAGAAGTCCCTCCTCTTTAATGGGAGAGGTTCCCTTATTCAGAAACGAACCTATTTACAAATATACAAAACATGATTTTCTGGTTGAACTTGGATATTACGAAAGTGTTTTCTATAAAGATCATCAATTACAAAAGGACTGAGGAATGAGAGTTCGAGAATGAGCAGAAAGGCAACATGCAGAATTATAGATAACAGAGTAATTCTTTATGTATGCGAAGTTACAGTGAATTGAAACAAGATCATTTGTATCATATAAATAAGATGGAATTTAAAGACACAAAGTTCTACAGATTCATTAATCAAGGACACAAAGTTCCTTCTTGGTTATACAAGATCACCATGCTTGCAAAGTTGGAGAGTATGCAATTGGCAAGACTAACAAACTAGAGACAAATGATCTTCACAAAAATTAAATGAAAGCTTAGGGATAACAGAGATCAGATAGACAAAGAATGGAAAGCCCTTCTGTATTGATTTCTTTATGATCTATTTACACTTTCAGAAAATAAACCAAGTTCTTCCCCCCATATAATGGCGTGGAGAGGCCATTATATAGCTTACAAATCAGTTACTCTTTGTAACTACTTATTTTAACTAAAGATTAGTTAAGGATTGCCAATCGCAATACCTCAACTAATTACAATGAATTCGAGAAAAAGAATTAGAAAATAAGAGAAGAAAACGGAGAAGAAGACAGGTGGTTATGACTGGGGGGACCCACTGACTTCAAAATTTGCTGCCTGAATCTCTTCAATGCCTCAGCTATGTCTCTGCCACGAGGGACTGACGTGTTGGCTGTAGACTGAGACCAAAATCCGAGGCACTTCTCCATTTCCTTATCAAACTCGACATGAGTATGATAGTCTTTATTTGCTTCTTCAATGGCAGATTGAAGAGAGCAAATCTCCTTCATTTTCTCTTTGGAAATGGAGCTTTCCTTGAATAGATTATCTTTGACAAAAGCTCTGAATTGAGCTTTGATTTCTTGCAGGGAAAGAGGCACACCAGAAGTTTCATCCTGAAGATGACAGTGTATGTCTTTGAAAGCAGATACAACCAGTGTCTTGAAAGCCTCACCTTTCTGCCAGCTATTCTTCAGCTCTCCCAAAGCCTCCTCCAAGACTTTGATCTTCCACTCCACGCTGTAAACCCAGGACTTTGACAGATTATCCTTTGCATCATCAAAAACCTTATTTGCCAATAAAATGTTCTCATCTGTCTGTCCCATGAGACGGAGGTCTACTATGCAACTGCTCTAGAGTTTGAGCTCTTTATCTATGACCCTGATAGTGGAGGAGAGCTTCTGTTGCAAATTATTCACCTTTCCATGGAGTTTGAAAGCTTCATCGATGAAGTTCAATCCTGCAACAAGCATATCTTCCACCATGGCCTCCATAGCTCTGCCATAGACAGAATACTTGTGCATATCTTTGATACTCTGTACTTCATCTTGGCTCAAAATTACAGGTGGTGGAAGAGTAGTCAATGGGGTAGGGTCCAAAACTTTGTCCTTAGACAAAAGAGATTTGATGAAACCTGTGAGAATCTGGGCTTGTTCCTCCAATTTTTCAATAGTTTGCTGCCCTTTCTCTACCCTCCCAATGACTCTTGTGACTGTTTCCTGGAGGTTGTGGATCTCACCTTCAGGAGTAGACTCTCCCATTGGAATTCTTGAGAGTTCTAAGTCAGATGCCTGCAAGTCCTGCTCTGATTTGTCTACTGTAGGCTTAGCAATCTCCAGGAATTGCTGACCTTGAGCATCAGACACTATTCTGGAGGTGATTTTGGCTTTCTTGGCACGAGAAGGAGTAGTGCCCAACAAGGCTGCGACAGCATCAAAATTTGGCCCTGAGCTCCGAGAGGAAGATTTCCTCTTCCTACTGTCAACAAAAGGTTGCACCCATGCAAAAGAGGAAGAGGAAGCAGCAGGAGGGGCAAGAGGACCAAGAGACATAGAGCTCATGATGCTCAAGGTTTGCACAGCTGTGGTCTCAAGTTGAGATGTGAGTGGGGCGCTGGAGACAATTGCTGCAGAGGAATCAATAGCACTTAGAAGTTCAGTGCTCTGGACTTCCTTATCTTTATCTGTTGGATCTTCAGGAGCATTTGCAGGGGCTGGCACTTCACTCTCTTCACTTTCACTGAGAACAATGATGTTCTCTGGTCCCAAAGGCACTTCTACCTACTTTCTTTGAGGATATTTTTCCACAGGCTCCTTCTTAACCTCTTTGAGTTTCTTCTTACACTTGAGTAGATGAAGAAGGAGTGGAAGCTGCAGGTCCTTGCGTTGATGAGGCAGGAGGGGTTTGCACAGGTGTGTCTGATATGGGAGTCGATGCTTCCCTCCTTGGTGTTGAAACATCCTTAGAAGAGGATTCTCCTGAGTGCCTTCTGAGCTCTCGAACTTTCCTGTCAAACCAGACCTTAGTCCTGATTAAGACTGGAGCAAGGATCTCGGCCAGATCATCTTTCTCTTTCCTGTTCCAATCCAAGTCCTCCAAGGGAGTGTGCTTAACCACATTGTCATACTCATATGAGTATAGATCAGAATTGTCATCCTGGAGTCCCTCAGGAACTTGGTACAAGCCAAGTTCTTGAATCAATTGCAGAGAGAACCTGCCATAGTGCCTCCTTCTAGCTTCAAAATCATCCGCACAGTCAGCCCAATAGTCCTCTGTATCTACCCTATGATGATAGATTATCTTGATGTTCTGCTCAATGAACTTCTTCAAGTCGAAGCAAGTTCTTGGCTTGAAGAAATGAACAGTGATAGGAACCAGGGCTCTTTCTATGTTCTGTGCGTCCAGGGCTGTTTTACAAGTGTAATTTCCCAAAGAGATGGGAAAGTGCAAACCAGAAATCTTCTTGTCTCTGCAGGTTCTGTGCAATTTGTCTAACTGCCTGCATACTTCTATCAAGGCCATCTTATCACTGCAGAACATGGGAAGCCTCAAAGGGGTGCTCTCATAGCCAGCAAGCCTGATATAAGAGAATTTTCTGAATTGGATAAAATAGGCACCGTAGTGCGATATCAGGTTCATGGCTTCATCAGAAAACCTTCTAGCAGTATCACCTTCAAGCAGCCTGACCACGTACATGGTGAAAGCATCATTTACTCTTCTGAAATTGTGATTGCTGGTCTCTAGGGTGAACTGCGGGCAGTAGGCATATACAGGATCATCCTTGTGGGCATCAATGTAAGAAAAACCAAACCATTGCCTTGATGCCGCCAGAGTATACATCAGGTATGAAGTCATGTAGAACTTCTTTGTTTGTTGTACATTAGACAGCTGCTCCGCCAAGTTCATGCTGATGATTTCCACCCAGTTGATATTTTGAGTTCCCTCGCACACCATGCTGATGAGCGGGCACATCCAGAAATGGAACTCGTTAGTAGAAGGTAAGCCCATAACCCGAGCTAGTAGGATTATGAAATCTGACAACTCTTCATTGAAATCTGCTCAGAAGAGAGTCTTGGATAGACGAGACGCTCCCTTCTTAGGGTTTTTAAGCCATGACTTCGCCACCCGCGCCTTGTATTTGTCGCTGTCTTGATTAAACAGGGCCTGTGCTTGATCCTGGGAAACAACTATGGCATTATCCATTTCTGGAATCCTCAGTGCAGTGCTAATGGTGGCAGCATCCAGCTTGGCGATGAGTTCCCCATGTACATTGGTTAATTCACTCGAATCAGGGTCGAAGTGAGCTCCGCATGAAAGCACTGTATCAGCACATTGCACCGAGATTGGGAAACCTCCAGCAAAAGCCAAACCGCTATCGTGAATCATCTGCGCCATTGGTGTAGGGTTTGCGTCTGCCATCCTTGCCCAAAAATCACTGAAATCAAGATGACGAGCTTCACTGTCCCCAATATTGTGAACGGCAGACTCAAGTGGCGAGATTTGTTCCTGTCCCTGAAACTTTGATCTTCATATTGATAGTAACTCGGAGGACAGAGCCGCAAACTAGACTCGGGAAGGAATTACAGAGGAAAGGGATACACGCGCAGGTTTTTAGATTGCAAGGGTTCGAGCAAAGGATAGCATGGAAGCAATGTGAAAAATGCAAAGGGGGTATGCTCGTTATATAGCCGATTAGGAGAGAGAAAGACAATGAATGCGCATTTAATACATACCTACCAATTTGAATAAGCATGATATTCAGGTAGAGTGGGAAAAATAAGCACGAATGGCACTTGGTTCATTTGGGACATGTGAGACGCGAAAGCGCGAAACACGCGGCTCGGCCGATTCGGGCGAAGCGGGGAAAAGATGCACAAATGCCTTTTGGGACATGCGGGATGCGAACACGCGACTCGGCCGGATGAAAAACGCGACTCGGCCGGGAGTTTCATTTGGGACAAAAAGGTGACAATGGGCCCAGTACGCGGTTCGGGTGAATCGGCCGAAGAGTTTGGGACATTTGGGACGCGAAAGCGCGAAGTACGCGGTTCGGGTGTTTCGGCCGAAAATGGAACAACTTGCACAATTTGACTTGGGACATTTGGGACAAAAAGTTCCGACGGGCCCGAAAAAGACAAACTTCGGGGAAATCGGCCGATCGGGGAACAGAGCGCACTTTTGAACTTGGGACACGCGGGACAAAAATGTCTGACAGGCCCAAAAAACACACAAAATGACCCAAAAATGTAGATTTTCTCAATTTCACGACTTTTAACATTTTCAGTACAACAGAGAAGACACTTAAACTCAAAATTTTGAAAATTCACTTTCTTAAGAGCAGGGAATTTTGAGTGGACAACAGCTGGCTCCTTCTGGGGATGACTTGGCATAAATTCAAGGAATGAGACAAGGTAAGAACTTAGACAAACTCGGGGAAGCAGACCAGTACCTTATCCCTTGGGCCACGGAGTCAAAAAGCAAACCAATACAGAGGACAACACACCAAAACAAAAAGGAAAGAAAAACAAAAACGTTGTACAGAATATACAAAGGACTCCCTAATCACCTAAGACTTGAACAACTTAAGGTACTGCCCACTATAAGGAAGTGGGAGAGGAGAACCATCCATGTAATCAAGATAAAAGGAATTCTTACCAGCAAAGTGTCTGATCTTGAAAGGTCCGAGCCAAAGGGAATCGAACTTGCCATGGCTGCCACGAGGTTCATGCCTTTTATCCCATAACAACACAGTGTCTCCAACTTGGAAATCTTTGAACCTGGCTTTCTTGTCAAACAGGACCTTTACCTTCTACTGGTGAACAGATATCCTATCAGCAACCTCCAATCTGTCCTCATTCAGTTTGTGAAGGTACATAATTCTCTTATCCAAAGCATCACTGAAACTAGTATCTTCAATGGCCTTCATTAGATGCAAGGCTGGCAGTTCCACTGTTACTGGCAATTGAGCTTCTACTCCATATACCACTTGAAAAGGGGACATTCCAATAGCTCTCTTTGGTGTAATCCTGTCTGCCCAAAGAGCATCATAGAGCTTCTTGTGCCAGTTTCGTTGAGACTCATTGACTAATTTCCTTATAATAGTCACCAAATTTTTATTAGTGGATTCTGCTTGCCCATTTCCCTGAGGATAGTAATCTGAGGAGTGAGCCAAAGAAATGCCATACCCATAGCAAAAATCCATTATCTCAGTTGAAGATAAATTCGAAGCATTATCTGTTACAATCTTGTTAGGTACACCATACCTTACTAAGATGTTCTCTTTGATGAAGCTGCACACCACTTCAGAAGTAGTACTCTTAACTGGAATAGCTTCTACCCATTTGGTGAAATAGTCCGTGGCAGTTAACACATGAGTATGACCAGCACTAGAAGCAGGATTAAGTGTTCCAATGAAGTCCAAACCCCACTGTTGAAAAGGTTCTTCAATTACAACTGGCTTAAGAGGCAAAGAGGCCAATTTGGGTCTTCCCACGAAGGTCTGACAAGCCTCACATTTATCAACCCACTTGGATGCATCTCTGAACAAGGAAGGCCAGTAATATCCTCCACGAAGAATCTTGTGAGCAGTGACCGTTGATGAATAGTGCCCTCCACATGCCTGATCATGAAAAGCTGAGAGCAACTTTCTCTGCTGTTCCTTGTCCACACATTTCAAAAATCTCCCATCTAACCCACGTTTGAACAAGGCGTTTTCCCACAACACATATTGCACTGACCTCAATTTAACAGTCCTCTTTTCTTTGGCAGTTAAATGAGAGGGGCATTCCCCATAGGTGAGAAAATGGGCGATGTCAGCATACCATTCATCAACTGAGCTAAGGAACAGAACGGTAGGAAGGCCAACTTTGTTCTCCAGTAATTCATGCTTAGCTCCTTCAGCAATGAGCTCACAAAGACCTTTTCCACGAACCAGCTTGGTCGGTTTGATGTCAATGTCATATTCTTGGACCTTAGCAACCCAGTTCCCTCTCTTGGATCCAAATTCTTGTTGTGTGAGAATTGACTTAACAGTTGTATCTGGAACCAACACCATGGAATGAGAATTGAGGATGTAAAAATGAAACTGCTTAACAGCTTTGACCACTGCAAAAGCATGTTTTTCCATCATGGTGTATTTTAACTCATGATCTTTCAGAATATAGCTCATGAACGCAATTGGGAGTTCATGCTCATTAGAGTCTTCTTGAGTCAAAATAGCAGCCAAGGTATTATCTGTGGCATAGCAATAGATAATAAAATCTTTGCTGAAATCAGGACAGGCTAAAACAGGAGTTTTAGCGATAGCTCTTTTAATACCCTCAAAGGATTCCTTTCCTTCAGAAGACCAACCAAACGTTTGTTTCCCTTTCATCATCTGAGAAATATTCAAAGTTAACTCTGCAAAATCAGGGATGAACCTTCTTAAAAAATTGATCTTACCAAAGAAAGAGTGCACGCCCTTTTTACTGGTTGGGAGAGGAATTTGCTGGATAGCTTGTACTCATTCAGGATCAATCTTAATACCATCTTTGGAAATGATGTGCCCTAATAATTTTCCCTCTGTGACACAAAAGACAGATTTTTTAGGATTCAAAGAAATCCCATGTTCTCTGCATCTTAGCAGAACTGTTTCCAGGTGGTCAAAATGATCCGCCCTTGTTTTAGAAAACACTGTCAGGTCGTCAAGGTATATGACAATACACTTCCCTTTCAAACTTCCAAAAGCTAGATCCATAGCTCTCTGAAAAGTGGCACCAGCATTAATGAGCCCAAAAGGCATTCTCTTGTAAGCAAAGGTACCCCAAGGAGTAGTGAAAGCTGTTTTGTGTTGATCTGCAGTATCAACCTCTACCTGATTATATCCCGAGAATCCATCAAGCATAGATAACATTTCAGATCCTGTTACTGCTTGCAAGACCTGATCCATCATGGGCAAAGGATAATTATCTTTCAAGGAAGCCTGATTTAGGTTCCTGAAATCAACACAGATGCGGATCTCACCATTTTTCTTCCTAACAGGCACAATATTTGCAATCCATGTTGAATGGTGAATGGGAAAAATGATTTTGGCCTTCAACAACTTCTGAATTTCCTGAAAGATGGTGTCAGCTATTTTGGGGTTGTATTGCCTCTGTTTCTGCTTAAAAGGCTTAATTCCAGGCTTGAGTGGAATAAAATGCTGCATATCTTTTGGTTTGAAAGCTTTCAAATCTTCATAAGAGTAAGCAAGAACATCCTTATACCTCTTTAAAAGATCAATTGCTTTCTTCCTCTCATCTGCTGTGCAACATTTTCCAATGTTCACGAGCTTAGGATCAGTAGAACTCCCAATATCAATCTTGTCATACTCAGCTGATTGTTGAGGTCCAGTAGAAGCTCTAGACTTCACATACCTGTCATGTTTATCAAATAGTTCCTCCAAACTCACCAATCCTTTAGGAATCTTGTTTCCTTTGAGATTGATGCATCCATCCTGATCCGTTTCTTCTCCTTGGGTGACTGCTTTGTCAAAGGGCACACTTTCACGAGGTAGGTTGTCACTTCCTTCAAAATACAGCTGTTCGAAATTACCCTTGAGTTCAAGGAAAGAAAGCAAGTGTTGATCATCATTGAAAACTTGCCAGTTATTGGTATTATCAGGTACACTAGGCCGATGGACCATCTCAATGGTGAACTTATCCTGAGAGAAGTCAGGATGAGGAATCAGTAGTGACCCTGAGACTGCTAGTGAATCAGCCCTGCTGTTCTTCTCCCTAGGTATTGCTTCGATGGAGAAAGCATCAAGAAATTCAATGGAATCCCAAACCTGATTCCGGTAATGTTTCAACCTTCCATTTTTTACCTGGAAAAGGCTTCTCACTTGCTTTACAATCAATTCTGCATCACCACGAGCCAGAAGATTCTTTACACCTTGTTCTTTGGCCACTTGCAGTCCAAGAATGAGAGCCTCATACTCTGCTGTATTATTAGTATTTTTGAACTGCAACTTGAATGAAAAAGGATGTAGGCTTCCTTCAGGTGACACCAGTAGGACACCAGCTCCAGAACCAGCTGAGGAACAACTTCCATCAAACTCTAAAATCCAAACACCATTAGGATCTTTAGGTGACACTTTGGGGAGTTGGATTTCATCAGGGGACATAATCATGTAGTTACCATGACCCATATCCTCATAGAGTATTTGTGCTTTAGGATCATCCATTTTTTGTACAATATACTCAGATTGCTTCTCAGGCATCAACTTCTTCATTTGTCCATTAACAGGTACGAGTGCATGTGACCAATCCATTTGAATTTCTCCACCCACATCCTTACAGAAGTTCCTACTTAGCAACATCCCGTATGAAGGAGGAATATCTGCTACTAAGATGGTAGCCAAAACTCTCTTTTCAGGAAAAGCAGCAAAAGCCACTTGTGCATCTTTAATTCTTCCGACCAGGGGCACTTCCTTACTCTCCATGGAGTAACAAGATCCATAAGTGCGTGTGAGGGTCAAGCCTAAGGCATGAGCTACTTTAGCAGGCATCACATTGTCTGAGGCTCCTGAGTCAATGACACAATTACTGAGCCTATGGCCAGCTATAAGAAGTGTTACATAAAATGGTTTAATTTTGTCATTAGGTGAGGTGACAGCGGCTACCAGACTAGGCTGTGGTGCAGAAGAAGGAGTGGGTAAAAGGCCTTTAGAGGTGGTTTTAGAATGGGAATTAACAAATTGAATCATTTTGGCAAAAGCTTTGGGATGGGTTTGATAATACTCAGCCTCTGAGATTTGAACCTTAGTCTTTTTCAGATGATCAATAATATCAAAAGACCCAGAAGTAGATGGGCCATCATCACTTGAGATCCTAGGTTTATCAACTTTAGGGGAAAAAGAAGTAACTTTAATAGTAGGATTGACAGGACTCACCTTTGGTGTAGATGAAGTGGGGATAGGAGATCCTCTTTTTGCAATTACAGGGATAGTTGCCGGCTGCTCCTTAGATTTCTTGGGGGGCTGCGTCACTTTCTCCCTCTGATTTGTCTGCTCTCGAGTCATGACAGCAAATGATTCACTATTCATGTCTGCTACTACTTCATCATAATCATCTCCATCATCAATGCCCTCAGTGGTGAAGAAATTAACTCGAGATCCCTTCAAGTTCATCTGCTTCATCATCAACTTCTTCCACAAATTCCTCGCAAGCTTCATTATCCTCATCATCATCTGGTTCCTCAACTTCACAGGTTGCATTGACAGGAACTTTAACAGGAGGTCCTTCAAGTGCTAATCTTGTTTGAGAAGCAGGAAAACGATTTCTGGGCTGAAAATTTCTCCTTGGAACGTCTGCATAAGGAGCATGCTGAGCCAATTGTTTCTTTATAGCAATGAGATCATTCGCAAGTTTTTGAACTAATGGATCAGTATTAGGTCCAGGGGTGGAAGAGGAGGAAGCAGCAGACTTAGATTTGGAAGGGTCTCTCCTCAACTTCCCTGACATGATCAAATCATCCTCGACACTAACAGCAAGAGTTTGATCCTCAACCAATGTTGCGAGATTAGCCCTTCTCAGCGCATAACTAACTTCAGGTGATTGGGCATTTAGGAAGAAACATTTTTGGATTTGATCAACAGGTCGAGTATTTACCAGAATTTTATTAATTAACCTGTTGAATCGGGCCACAAATTCTCTCATGGGCTCTGGTGAATCTTTCTTTATCTGAGAGATTTGGGCTAGCAAGGCATGCACATCTTCTGCTGGTTTGAAATGGTTTTCAAACCTAGTTCTCATGGTGTCCCAGCTAGTGATAGTACCAGCCGGAAGGTGATAGAACCAATCAGCAGCATTATCTTGTAAAGTCTCAACGAACAGTCTCACGGAGACGTCTTCATGTTCAACTCCCAGAACTCCACATGCAACTATGAAGGCTGCGATGTGTTCATCAGGATGCACTTTACCATCACCTTTGAATTTAGGGAAGTTCTTCCGGTTACCTCTGGGTAACTCATGCAAAGGCTGAGGAAGAGCAAGGGGCCCGACACGATGACCCCAGGGCAATGGTACCGCCATTCTTGGAAAAATGGCTTGGAGAGGAACTGCAACACCAGCAAGAATCAAAGCTCGAAGATTAGGACTAGCTGGCTCTGAAGGAATACCACCCGTAGGAATTCTATCTTGAACAGGTGGAGTGCTTGTTGAACGAGTCCTTCTATTTCTTGTTGAAGGGAAAGGAAAACCCTGCTGCTCCAAAAGCTGAAACTGAGAGTCTTCAATACCAAGGGCCCTTCTCCCTCGAGTAAAACGTGGAGTCACCAGATCAAAGGATGATCAAAAATTACAGAACTGGAATATGATTTTCCCCAGCGGAGTCGCCAAAAACTGTTGGTCGTCAAATAGGACTTTACGAAGAGCAACAGTCAGGGGACAAGAAGTCCCTCCTCTTTAATGGGAGAGGTTCCCTTATTCAGAAACGAACCTATTTACAAATATACAAAACATGATTTTCTGGTTGAACTTGGATATTACGAAAGTGTTTTCTATAAAGATCATCAATTACAAAAGGACTGAGGAATGAGAGTTCGAGAATGAGCAGAAAGGCAACATGCAGAATTATAGATAACAGAGTAATTCTTTATGTATGCGAAGTTACAGTGAATTGAAACAAGATCATTTGTATCATATAAATAAGATGGAATTTAAAGACACAAAGTTCTACAGATTCATTAATCAAGGACACAAAGTTCCTTCTTGGTTATACAAGATCACCATGCTTGCAAAGTTGGAGAGTATGCAATCGGCAAGACTAACAAACTAGAGACAAATGATCTTCACAAAAATTAAATGAAAGCTTAGGGATAACAGAGATCAGATAGACAAAGAATGGAAAGCCCTTCTGTATTGATTTCTTTATGATCTATTTACACTTTCAGAAAATAAACCAAGTTCTTCCTCCCCTTCAAAATGGCATGGAGAGGCCATTATATAGCTTACAAATCAGTTACTCTTTGTAACTACTTCTTTTAACTAAAGATTAGTTAAGGATTGCCAATCGCAATACCTCAACTAATTACAATGAATTCGAGAAAAAGAATTAGAAAAGAAGAGAAGAAAACGGAGAAGAAGACAGGTGGTTATGACTGGGAGGGACCCACTGACTTCAAAATTCACTGCCTGAATCTCTTCAATGCCTCGGCTATGTCTCTGCCACGGGGGACTGACGTGTTGGCTGTAGACTGAGACCAAAATCTGAGGCACTTCTCCATTTCCTTATCAAACTCGACATGAGTATGATAGTCTTTATTTGCTTCTTCAATGGCAGATTGAAGAGAGCAGATCTCCTTCATTTTCTCTTTGGAAATGGAGCTTTCCTTGAATAGATTATCTTTGACAAAAGCTCTGAATTGAGCTTTGATTTCTTGCAGGGAAAGAGGCACACCAGAAGTTTCATCCTGAAGATGACAGTGTATGTCTTTGAAAGCAGATACAACCAGTGTCTTGAAAGCCTCACCTTTCTGCCAGCTATTCTTCAGCTCTCCCAAAGCCTCCTCCAAGACTTTGATCTTCCACTCCACGCTGTAAACCCAGGACTTTGACAGATTATCCTTTGCATCATCAAAAACCTTATTTGCCAATAAAATGTTCTCATCTGTCTGTCCCATGAGACGGAGGTCTACTATGCAACTGCTCCAGAGTTTGAGCTCTTTATCTATGACCCCGATAGTGGAGGAGAACTTCTGTTGCAAATTATTCACCTTTCCATGGAGTTTGAAAGCTTCATCGATGAAGTTCAATCCTGCAACAAGCATATCTTCCACCATGGCCTCCATAGCTCTGCCATAGACAGAATACTTGTGCATGTCTTTGATACTCTGTACTTCATCTTGGCTCAAAATTACAGGTGGTGGAAGAGTAGTCAATGGGGTAGGGTCCAAAACTTTGTCCTTAGACAAAAGAGATTTGATAAAACCTGTGAGAATCTGGGCTTGTTCCTCCAACTGTTCAATAGTTTGCTGCCCTTTCTCTACCCTCCCAATGACTCTTGTGACTGTTTCCTGGAGGTTGTGGATCTCACCTTCAGGAGTAGACTCTCCCATTGGAATTCTTGAGAGTTCTAAGTCAGATGCCTGCAAGTCCTGCTCTGATTTGTCTACTGTAGGCTTAGCAATCTCCAGGAATTGCTGACCTTGAGCATCAGACACTATTCTGGAGGTGATTTTGGCTTTCTTGGCACGAGAAGGAGTAGTGCCCAACAAGGCTGCCACAGCATCAAAATTTGGCCCTGAGCTCCGAGAGGAAGATTTTCTCTTCCTACTATCAACAAAAGGTTGCACCCATGCAAAAGAGGAAGAGGAAGCAGCAGGAGGGGCAAGAGGACCAAGAGACATAGAGCTCATGACGCTCAAGGTTTGCACAGCTGTGGTCTCAAGTTGAGATGTGAGTGGGGCGCTGGAGACAATTGCTGCAGAGGAATCAATAGCACTTGGAAGTTCAGTGCTCTGGACTTCCTTATCTTTATCTGTTGGATCTTCAGGAGCATTTGCAGGGGCTGGCATTTCACTCTCTTCACTTTCACTGAGAACAATGATGTTCTCTGGTCCCAAAGGCACTTCTACCTGCTTTCTTTGAGGATCTTTTTCCACAGGCTCCTTCTTAACCTCTTTGAGTTTCTTCTGGTACACTTGAGTAGATGAAGAAGGAGTGGAAGCTGCAGGTCCTTGCGTTGATGAGGCAGGAGGGGTTTGCACAGGTGTGTCTGATATGGGAGTCGATGCTTCCCTCCTTGGTGTTGAAACATCCTTAGAAGAGGATTCTCCTGAGTGCCTTCTGAGCTCTCGAACTTTCCTGTCAAACCAGACCTTAGTCCTGATTAAGACTGGAGCAAGGATCTCGGCCAGATCATCTTTCTCTTTCCTGTTCCAATCCAAGTCCTCCAAGGGAGTGTGCTTAACCACATTGTCATACTCATATGAGTATAGATCAGAATTGTCATCCTGGAGTCCTTCAGGAACTTGGTACAAGCCAAGTTCTTGAATCAATTGCAGAGAGAACCTGCCATAGTGCCTCCTTCTAGCTTCAAAATCATCTGCACAGTCAGCCCAATAGTCCTCTGTATCTGCCCTATGATGATAGATTATCTTGATGTTCTGCTCAATGAACTTCTTCAAGTCGAAGCAAGTTCTTGGCTTGAAGAAATGAACAGTGATAGGAACCAGGGCTCTTTCTATGTTCTGTGCATCCAGGGCTGTTTTACAAGTGTAATTTCCCAAAGAGATGGGAAAGTGCAAACCAGAAATCTTCTTGTCTCTGCAGGTTCTGTGTAATTTGTCTAACTGCCTGCATACTTCTATCAAGGCCATCTTATCACTGCAGAACATGGGAAGCCTCAAAGGGGTGCTCTCATAGCCAGCAAGCCTGATATAAGAGAATTTTCTGAATTGGATAAAATAAGCACCGTAGTGCGATATCAGATTCATGGCTTCATCAGAAAACCTTCTAGCAGTATCACCTTCAAGCAGCCTGACCACGTACATGGTGAAAGCATCATTTACTCTTCTGAAATTGCGATTGCTGGTCTCTAGGGTGAACTGCGGGCAGTAGGCATATACAGGATCATCCTTGTGGGCATCAATGTAAGAAAAACCAAACCATTGCCTTGATGCCGCCAGAGTATACATCAGGTACGAAGTCATGTAGAACTTCTTCGTTTGCTGTACATTGGACAGCTGCTCCGCCAAATTCATGCTGATGATTTCTGCCCAGTTGATATTTTGAGTTCCCTCGCACACCATGCTGATGAGCGGGCACATCCAGAAATGGAACTCGTTAGTAGAAGGTAAGCCCATAACCCGAGCCAGTAGGATTATGAAATCTGACAACTCTTCATTGAAATCTGCTCGGAAGAGAGTCTTGGATAGACGAGACGCTCCCTTCTTAGGGTTTTTAAGCCATGACTTCACCACCCGCGCCTTGAATTTGTCACTGTCTTGATTAAACAGGGCCTGTGCTTGATCCTGGGAAACAACTATGGCATTATCCATCTCTGGGATCCTCAGAGCAGTGCTAATGGTGGCAGCATCCAGCTTGGCGATGAGTTCCCCGTGTACATTGGTTAATTCACTCGAATCAGGGTCGAAGTGAGCTCCGCATGAAAGCACTGTATCAGCACATTGCACCGAGATTGGGAAACCTCCAGCAAAAGCCAAACCGCTATCGTGAATCATCTGCGCCATTGGTGTAGGGTTTGCGTCTGCCATCCTTGCCCAAAAATCACTGAAATCAAGATGACGAGCTTCACTGTCCCCAATATTGTGAACGGCAGACTCTAGTGGCGAGATTTGTTCCTGTCCCTGAAATTTGATCTTCATATTGATAGTAACTCGGAGGACAGAGCCGCAAACTAGACTCGGGAAGGAATTACAGAGGAAAGGGATACACGCGCAGGTTTTTAGATTGCAAGGGTTCGAGCAAAGGATAGCATGGAAGCAGTGTGAAAAATGCAAAGGGGGTATGCTCATTATATAGCCGATTAGGAGAGAGAAAGACAATGAATGCGCATTTAATACATACCTACCAATTTGAATAAGCATGATATTCAGGTAGAGCGGGAAAAATAAGCACGAATGGCACTTGGTTCATTTGGGACATGTGAGACGTGAATGCGCGAAACACGTGGCTCGGCCGATTCGGGCGAAGCGGGGAAAAGATGCACAAATGCCTTTTGGGACATGCGGGACAAAATGCGCGAAACACGCGACTCGGCCGGATCGGGTGAAAAGGTGACAATGGGTCCGGAAGAGTTTGGGACATTTGGGACGCAAAAACGCGAAGTTTGGGACGGCCGAAAATGGAACAACTTGACAATGGGTTCGTGAAGTACGCGGTTCGGGTGTTTCGGCCGAAAATGGAACAACTTGTACAATTTGACTTACATTTGGGACGCGAAAGTGTGAAGTACACGGTTCGGGTGTTTCGGCCGAAAATGGAACAACTTGCACAATTTGACTTGGGACATTTGGGACAAAAAGTTCCGACGGGCCCGAAAAAGACAAACTTCGGGGAAATCGGCCGATCGGGGAACAGAGCGCACTTTTGAACTTGGGACACGCGGGACAAAAATGTCTGACAGGCCCGAAAAACACACAAAATGACCCAAAAACGTAGATTTTCTCAATTTCTCGACTTTTAACATTTTCAGTACAACAGAGAAGACACTTAAACTCAAAATTTTGAAAATTCACTTTCTTAGGTCTCTAAAACCTAAAGAAAAATCCTCTCCTAGTTCACATGTTCATGCATGACCTACATAGTATCATTACTCTGCTCTTCCAGTACATCAGTCTAGGCCCATCATGAGGACAAATCCTATATATAAGAATATTTCACCACCTCATTTCACTTCACATAGGTGTTCATCACCTCCACATTCTACTTCAAATAAGTCTCCATCACCTCAACATTTTGTTACACAAAGATGCCCACCATATACTCATTGGTCACATGTGAATAGGCTTCATTCATCTACACAACATTTGTATCATACACCACCATTCTTTGACCATGTTCACACACCTTCATCTCTACCAAAATTAGGTGGAGGGCCTTCATCTTTCACTTTTAGCAGATAGTGCACTTACCATCATATGTTTAGGGGGCATCATGCTTATTCTCTCCTCCCTTTAGCATCAACATGCATCTTACACTTTGTTTTCATCATGTCTAGGCATTTACACATAACATACACTAGCATCGCCATTTCCCGATGAAGCAATCTTGTGCTTTGGTTCACACTTGAATATTGAGGGTATACTATATAGATGAAGCTCACACACTGCACATTATACACACCACACATTCTCACACACCTAATCATATCACACATTTTACATTAGACACCTTTACCACACATATCTCTAGTGTTTCTTAGTCGAACTCCACATTACACATTTAACACATCACGCATCATACACTTAACGAAATATTCTCTCGTAGTATCTTCTACACACTTTACATCTTATTTACTCTATACATTTTCACTATATCTCTCTTACATCTGCTCCTACATGTTGCAGTATTTTCCATATGAAGCACTATAGTCTCGCAGTCCATACTTGGCTGCTGAGGGTATACATATCAAATGGACCTCATCACACTCACACGTTCAATCATTCAATCCCATTATCATGCGACATTCCTGGAAAATTCCTTCTTCACACATATCGTGATATACGCTTTATGTTAAATCATCACCCCTTTCTAGATTTCCTTTATTCATCTCATGATATATGCTTTATGCTACATCATCACATTTTTTGGCATCTTACTCACTCATCTAGTGATATATGCTTTAGGATAAGTCATCACGTATCTTAGAACCTTATTCTAAAACTTTAAGATCAATGAATACCTCTTTCACATTCAATATCATCTATATATCATCATTCTATAGTCAACACTCCATGATTTATTCACCAACTCTTTTTAACACATGATGACACATCGCCAAACCATTTACCAATGATGCACTCTCATTTATGGTTCATTCTTGACTATTGAGGGGGCATAAATAAATGAACCTTATTACATATATACACATCCACTTAGGGGGCATGATGCTCCTATCATTCACACTACATTTCATTCCACCTCATCCAAAACATATTACATATCTTGGTTGCATTTACTCTTTCTTACATTTACTTGTTACATGTTCACTTGATTACACATGCAAGATAAATGTATTATATGTCATTATCTTTATCATACACACATGCACATTCACTTACCTTTCTATTTGTGATCAAAATTTCTACATATTTATTACATGCAACATGGATGTTTGGCACAATACCTATTACCAATCCCATAGAGGCTTCTTGGGGCATCCAATTTTATACTCTACAGGTGTTATTTTTTCATTATTTTTCATAGCACACTACTTTATCATCTTAGACATGCTTTGACATACTTTTTTTATCTTTCTAATGTGCTAATAAGTGCTTCATTTACAGTATTTGTTATGTAGGACTATTTTCTTCCATGGTTGTCTGATACACTGTTTACCTTTGTTTGTCATTGTTTGTAGGATTTTCCTTACATCTTGTTTGTCCTCTAATTGCTTACAACCATTATGTCCTTGATTTTCTTACAACATCATGAGTGGTGTCCCATGTTTGCAACCTGTTGTTCATGGTCGACATTGTCTTCTTAGCTTACATTTCATCTTATACATGTGTGTTTGGGTTTTCTTGTACTAACACTTGTCTCATAGCCACTTGTTTGTGTGTGCCTTGGTTTCTACCAAGAACATTCCCTTCCCCCTATAGGGCATAGTTTCAGCACACCGTTTGGTCCTCTTTTGGGCAGCATACTTCTTCAGCGATTTCACATGCACACTCAACGAGGGGGGAATCAAATGGGTGAATTAGTCACCCCATATAGTGTTATACACAAGACAGTACCAGTGTAGCACAATTTTCCATTTCAGATAGGGCTTAGAATCAGACTTGGAAAATTGTGCTACACTGGTACAGAACTCTAGACACATTAAAGTTTACAGAGCATATGGTCCTTAGCACATGTGTTTATACCCACATCCTCATTTTATACATTAGAACAAGTCAATTTTTTTTTTTTGATAAATGCTTCTAGGTTCTAAATACATAATTTAGAACTCACAAATCAAATAACCATTCTTATAACAGATAACCATATGCAGCTGTAATGACTCGGTAATCTACCGATCTATTCATGAGTAATAAGAGTTGGAGTTTTCATTTAACACTTCACTCTCGCGGTTCTCTTCCTTATTCTAGGATTCAGAATGTTCTGTCCAAGGAACCTAACTGAATAATTGTTACCATTATTCATCGGCATCTCATCCCTTAGACCAGGTGACTCAGGACAACGCAATCAACAGCTTGCGATACTTTGGCCAAAGATTTGAAACATACTGCTTATGTCTCGTATTCCTTAACGGCATACTCGTCAATCTGGAATACGTCCTTCACCCCATTCTTATGTTATATGGAATGTCTTATATCGACTTCTGTCAGTCCCCCTTATCCCAAGTTATTCACTCGAAAACGGATTAGTAAGGTGACAACGTTATATGGACGCTCCCGACGACTAGGGATACGATGACATACTGGGTCAACCCTAGTTAAACCAGTGTGTCAAGATACCCCGAGTCTCCTAGGCAGCCTTATAACGTGACCACATTTCTAATCGGTCCCAGAGTAACTTGTTCGAGTTAAGGTGTAAATCTTAACGATCAATGCAAAGGGTGTCGTCATAAGTCACCTGCATTGTTGTATCTTCGAGAATATCCTAATCTTCTCGAAGGTACAACCCTACAGTTGACTTGTGCCGTCAACCTTTAAATCTGCCTCGAAAGATCTACTTATTAGTAAGCGTTACACACATTGAGTTTAAATTATATTAAAAGACGTTCCCCTAAGGTTAGCCTTTCCCGATCCCTGGGTTCCTCACCTTAGAATGACCTTTCTTAATAAAACCCATTACACAATGAAGTTATTAAAACTATGGTCCCATCAAGGAGTTCATAGAATATACATAATTCTAAATCAATGAAATTGGACAATAACTCATAAACTTCACATGAGATTGCCATCTGAACCCCATTTAGGTTTAATTCAGTTCTCATAACTGAACTTATATCTTACTTATAAGTATCGAGATATAGTGATTAAGATTCCAATTACATGTTGTCCTGGTTTAATCAAGACTAGGAATTAATAATTTAATTCAGCTTGTTTAGCGTCCTGCTTAGGTTTATTTAAACCCTAGTATCCAGTAAGACAGTGATCTATATTTCAATTTAGCTTTAGATAGAACACACTAGAATTGCTAAACAATCATAAGTATTCAGTCACATATTCTTGCAAGCTACATTGATAATCACCAAAAGTCTCCAAATTATACAATAATAACATGCTCTCAAGATATTTGAACCGAAGAAGGTCAAACTATCAAGATAAGAATACAAACACATAGTAACAAATATCAATTTCCATTCCTTTAGAACTAATCAAATACATTTTATGCATTCAGCATACTTGATACAATACTCTACGGAAAAAGAACATCTTTCCTCATATAGTACATTTAGAAAATCAAGTTGTATTTCAACTTAAAATCAAATTAAACAATCTGATCATCCTATCAGATCTGCATGCTTTTACCACTTACGGCATCCATCTGCAAAAATTGTCAACATGGGTCAGTTCGATGAACTGAGCATGATAAGCAACTAACTCTTAAAACAATTACAATCCATCAATTGTTTTCATTAAACACCCTGTTTAAATGAGATCAATTCACCCAACAAGTAAACATATTTCATCAAAATATTAGGGATCAAGAAGAACGAAAGTATCAGAGACAACTATCCATCTGAATCCCCAGGAAAGCAAACATCAGACAGATCATTACATTCATCATAGTAAAAATGAAATATCATAACAACCCATGATTCCAGCAGTAGTTAAAAAACAGTTCCAACAGTTAGATAAAAATATATCAATATATACTTTACAACAGAAGAGAAAGAAAAACGAGTCATTCATATTTCCCTTCCAATCATGCTCATGACTGTACCATCTCCTTAAGAGTAAGCACTCACCTTATACGCATGTGAATAAGTCAAACGAGACCATAAGAAGAAACCATAGTTTTGTTAGAATTGGATGATAAACAACTTCCTGTAGCCTCCAAGAAATACAGTAGATTTCGCGCCAAGACAGTAATGAGAATCTATTAACAGACCCACATAACCTTCCATAAAATCAACAAATGAGAAGAGTATCCAATGTCATCGCTTGTCGAGGTACAAAATCAGCTCTTGAGTTCAGTCAAGCTCAAGACTGGATATTCATACTATTAGAAGACGTAACTATGCACAAGCACGACTACAATTCCACCCAGCAACGTACAGCTCAATCTCATCACAACTAAAACTCTGCGAGGACTTAGTTTCCAAGGCATAATAAAAAAAAAAAACCTTTTTATTACAGTCAACCAAGAGGCTCAACAACATTAAAACAAATGATGTTTTTCCCTATGCCTATGTAGAGATATTCATACTGAATCCACACAACACACAGCCTCAATAACTGGAACAAAATTAAAATAACACAGCCATGACTACAAGGAGTCATTTTTTTTAGGAAACAATTTACAACAAGGTCTCAACCAAGTAAGTTATGAAAAGAAAAACTCTTCCTTTACTTTCCACACGACAGATAGAAGGAACACGAGAAATTAAATAAGAGTCTGAACATTATACATGTATAGCGAAGGTTTAAATCGAAAATCAAGCCACTTCGCATCATTTAAATTCTCTAACTGTATCCATACCACTAATGCTCTAAACAGGTTTATACTGAAATTGATTTCATGAGACCACGACTCAAGAATTTCACGACTGAGAAAATTCAGAAGGAAAACATAATATACGCCTCCAGGATAAAAAGAGGTCTTACCCATGTGGTATTTTACAAATAAACTTCTTCAGAAGTCAAAATACTATCAACTTAAGTATTCAATAACAAGATGAATTCACAACTGTACTTCCTCAGAAAACAAGACGTAATTTTGTTTAATGAAGTTCAATAGCATCAATAACGTATATTACCAACGAACATATCATATACAGACATTGATATATCTTGCACCTCAAGAGTTTCAACAGTATCCTTCTCAACAAGTTGAAAATAGGCAAGGTATCGACTGAATAAACAAGAAAACAATGCATGAAACTCCCAAGCCAAATTCGTGTTATTTCGTTGCAAGCTTTATTTAATTCTAACCGAAATGCAAAAAACCAACAAGATAGTGTGCAACAGTTCGAAACACAACACACAACCCGTTAAGGTTTTATTGAAAAAATCGAGCCAGTAAGAAGATATAGCAACAAAATCCGCACAGCTTATCAATAAAAACCAACTGATATCCAAAAATCATCTGAACAGAGTTGTTCTAATGAAATCACTTGATAAAGAAAAGCAAAGATTTTAAAGGGTTAGGGCCTAACATGCCTGGTTATTTGCTTAAAATTTCGAAGAAGACCACTGAAAAGAGCTCGAACCTTCTCCTCCTTTTCCAAGTTAGATCACCAACAAAAAATTTGCTATTACCATGAACTTAGAAATTTTCCTTGCCACAGGAAAGAGCGAGTTACACTCATATTTGGCCATGCAACTCCACGAGAAGATTTGTGCGAAGAACCAGTGATCAGAACAAGGGAAAAAACCGGAGCGCATGAAAAACAAACAACTACTAACTTTCCAGTTTGCATGCCTTCCCGTGAAACCACAAGCTCGAAGACCGAGTTCATAAATGACATTTACTCCAAATTCCCGCTAAAGTTCTTGCCACCGACGCCATAGTTGCGATGGGCAAATGCACATCAAGACCATTTCTAACTTTGGTGAATCTGCCACGGTTCGTCTCTGTTAGCCGTTTTAAAAACTCTACCAAATTACCTGTCCCTCATGCCTTACCATGTTTAATGCATAGAAAATACCACCATGGTTTGCACATTCAATATGTACAATTTCTTCCCTTGTTCATAGTTAGGTTAGTTAAACTTAGGAGGCATTTAGGATACACAACTTGTCTAACCTACCTCTTAACACATAGATACTAACTTAGAACATTAGCTTATAGCTTAGGCCTAGGTTAGATTAACACTATCTAATCCCCTAGGTTAAAGTTTAGTTTTAGGTTACTAACCTTAATAAATCCTGTTTAGATCTATATTTCAAATGCTCAGGAAAAAAGAACCTACAACATACATTCACGAACAGGGTTCACTCCTGCAATGCCAATAGGCTATTGAATTTTATGTAACTGATTTATTACCTGGTCCACGATCAAGACCTTCCAGATATATCATGATATCAGGCCACCAGTTCATTAACATGATCAGCCTGAGTTATGCTCCAGACTAGCTTATTCAATGCATCCAGACCTTGCAGCCTGCTTAAGGTCTATAATTTTAATTCATCACGAATAACTTAAAGCACCACTTGGATCAATACCATTGATCCAAGGCTAGGTCTTACAGATGGATAACTCCATAATTCATTCTGAGATCAGATTAAACTCAGGTGTTAAAATGAAAGAAATAAAAGAGTCCAATCATATTCCGACTCAGTCAAAAGATCTGCAATTTGCAAAGAAGATATAGTACATATCAAGCATGACTTCTCAATCAAGGGAACACATCCTTTCAAAAAAATCACATATCAAAACACTTGATACCAGCAGTAGTTTAAAGTAGTAGTTAAAACAGTTCCAACAGTTAGATAAAAATATATCAATATATACTTTACAACAGAAGAGAAAGAAAACGAGTCATTCATATTTCCCTTCCAATCATGCTCATGACTGTACCATCTCCTTAAGAGTAAGCACTCACCTTATACGCATGTGAATAAGTCAAACGAGACCATAAGAAGAACCATAGTTTTGTTAGAATTGGATGATAACAACTTCCTGTAGCCTCCAAGAAATACAGTAGATTTCGCGCCAAGACAGTAATGAGAATCTATTAACAGACCCACATAACCTTCCATAAAATCAACAAATGAGAAGAGTATCCAATGTCATCGCTTGTCGAGGTACAAAATCAGCTCTTGAGTTCAGTCAAGCTCAAGACTGGATATTCATACTATTAGAAGACGTAACTATGCACAAGCACGACTACAATTCCACCCAGCAACGTACAGCTCAATCTCATCACAACTAAAACTCTGCGAGGACTTAGTTTCCAAGGCCATAATAAAAAAAAAAACCTTTTTATTACAGTCAACCAAGAGGCTCAACAACATTAAAACAAATGATGTTTTTCCCTATGCCTATGTAGAGATATTCATACTGAATCCACACAACACACAGCCTCAATAACTGGAACAAAATTTAAAATAACACAGCCATGACTAACAAGGAGTCATTTTTTTTAGGAAACAATTTCAACAAGGTCTCAACCAAGTAAGTTATGAAAAGAAAACTCTTCCTTTACTTTCCACAACGACAGATAGAAGGAACACGAGAAATTAAAATAAGAGTCTGAACATTATACATGTATAGCGAAGGTTAAATCGAAAATCAAGCCACTTCGCATCATTTAAATTCTCTAACTGTATCCATACCACTAATGCTCTAAACAGGTTTATACTGAAATTGATTTCATGAGACCACGACTCAAGAATTTCACGACTGAGAAAATTCAGAAGGAAAACATAATATACGCCTCCAGGATAAAAAAGAGGTCTTACCCATGTGGTATTTTACAAATAAACTTCTTCAGAAGTCAAAATACTATCAACTTAAGTATTCAATAACAAGATGAATTCACAACTGTACTTCCTCAGAAAACAAGACGTAATTTTGTTTAATGAAGTTCAATAGCATCAATAACGTATATTACCAACGACATATCATATACAGACATTGATATATCATGCACCTTCAAGAGTTTCAACAGTATCCTTCTCAACAAGTGAAAATAGCAAGGTATCGACTGAATCAAACAAGAAAACAATGCATGAACTCCCACAAGCCAAATTCGTGTATTTTTCCTTGCAAGCATTTCTTTAATTCTAACCGAAATGCAAAACCCAACAAGATAGTGCACAGTTCGAAACACAACACACACCCGTTAAGGGTTTTATTGAAAAATCGAGCCAGTAAGAAGATATAGCAACAAAATCACGCACAGCTTATCATAAAAACCAACTGAATCCAAAAATCATCTGAACAGAGTTGTTCTAATGAAATCACTTGAAAGAAAGCAAGATTTTTAAAGGTTAGGGCCTAACATGCCTGGTTATTTGCTTAAAATTTCGAAGAAGACCACTGAAAGAGCTCGAACCTTCTCCTCCTTTTCCAAGTTAGATCCACCAACAAAAATTTGCTATTACCATGACTTATAAATTTTCCTTGCCACAGGAAAGAGCGAGTTACACTCATATTTGCCATGCAACTCCAAGAAGATTGGTGCGAAGAACCAGTGATCAGACAAAGGGAAAACCGGAGCGCATGAAAAACCAAACAAACTACTAACTTTCCATTTTGCATGCCTTCCCGTGAAACCCAAGCTCGAAGACCGAGTTCATAAATGACATTTACTCCAAATTTCCCGCTAAATTTCCATTGCCACCGACCGCCATAGTTGGCGATGGGCAAATGCACATCAAAGACCATTTCTAACTTTGGTGACTCTGCCACGTCGTCTCTAGTTAGCCGTTTTAAAAACTTCTACCAAATTACCTGTCCCTCATGCTTATCCATGTATTTAATGCCATAGAAACTACCACCCATGGTTTGCACCTTTCCATATGTCCACTTTCTTCCTTGTTCATAGTTAGGTTAGTAACTTAGGTTAGGATTTAGGATAACACTTAGTCTAACCTCTTAACACATAGATACTAACTTAGAACATTAGCTTATAGCTTAGGCCTAGGTTAGATTAACACTAATCTAATCCCCTAGGTTAAAGTTTAGTTTTAGGTTACTAACCTTAATAAATCCTGTTTAGATCTAATATTTCAAATGCTCAGAAAAAGAACCTACAACATACATTCACGAACAGGGTTCACTCCTGCAATGCCAATAGGCTATTGAATTTTATGTAACTGATTTATTACCTGGTCCACGATCAAGACCTTCCAGATATATCATGATATCAGGCACCAGTTCATTTAACATGATCAGCCTGAGTTATGCTCCAGACTAGCTTATTCAATGCATCCAGACCTTGCAGCCTGCTTAAGGTCTATAATTTTAATTCATCACGAATAAACTTAAAGCACCACTTGGATCAATACCATTGATCCAAGGCTAGGTCTTACAGATGGATAACTCCATAATTCATTCTGAGATCAGATTAAACTCAGGTGTAAAATGAAAGAAATAAAAGAGTCCAATCATATTCCGACTCAGTCAAAGATCTGCAATTTGCAAAGAAGATATAGTACATATCAAGCATGACTTCTCAATCAAGGGAACACATCCTTTCAAAAGAAATCACATATCAACACTTGTATACTCAGGAGGAAGTAACTACAGTCCAAGGTGTTACAGGAATCATATGGGTGAATTAGTCACCCCATATAGCGTTATACACAGCACAGTACCAGTGTAGCACAATTTTCCATTTCAGACAGGGCTTAGAATCAGACTTGGGTCCTTAGCACAGTAGCCTTTCCTAGATTCCTGAAACTAGGGGGAAATTACACAACAATTAGTAGTTCAGCACAGCCTACAAAACTCTAGACACATTAAATTTTACAGAGCATATGGTCCTTAGCACATGTGTTTATACCCACCATCTACAGTGGTGTTCTACATTGCGGGAAACATTTAAATAATTGGAGGATGACACCAAACTATTCTCCCTACACTTCTTCCATTTCATTAGTGTGAGATCACTCAAAAAAATTGTGTGTCGACATCATCTATAGGATAATTTTCTACACCCTTTCCTCATGATGGATCAGGTGCACATGTTCCTTTTTCACACTTTCAACAATTTTACATACTTTCCTTATACACTTTTTTTTACATATTTTGATCATATACATGTGTATTTGACTACTTTTTTGGCTTATCTTTTGTAAGTTTGTATGTATGTGAAATGGTATTCAACATCACACACACCAACAACAAAAATGATGACATCGACAATAGGCACATCACGAAATCTACACATGTGTTTCCTCTTTAGGTTCATTTTCATCACTTTTTGCACTGTCTCCTCCTTAGCCTCCATGCTTCACATTTTTTTCACTCCACACTTTGTCTAGTACCTCAGCATGTTTGCATCATCGATTGACATGGTTATCAAGTATGCATATCTATCTACTTTATCTTATAGAGCTTTCCACTCGCCAACATAAAGTGGGGGAAAATGTAGACACAAAATCATGCACTTTGGTTAATTATCTAGTCCTAATTATATGGCTACTATTCATATGATTCATAAGTAAGAAAAATACTAATTAAACCATGTCTTTGGCCAAGTTTCTTTCTATTTTTTTTCTCCTCTCACTCGAACACCCTTAATTTCTCAGTCTGTCTTTTTATACTCCAAATTTTATCACCATGGACATCAGTGCCCAGCCAGGACACTAATGTCAGGAACCCTCATCCCCTCTGGGTGCCCCTATCATCTTTGTACTTTACTCACAATCTTTAGGTCCTTTATATCCATTTGATCATCTTAGATTTTTGGTATTCAGACTATTCGGGTTTAATTATTAAATTCAAGCAAAGGAATCATATAAATATAAAGTTATGTGATCATAATAAGGGAGCAAGCACTAAGCACTATCTAACACCACCTAAGGTTGCATCCATTAAGGCATCTAATATATCCATTACATCCACCTAGCTCCATCACAAGGGACACAAGGGTTTGTTTTCTGCATCACACTTCATATGAGGGAAGTTCATTTTATTCCATGCACACATTTACTACATTCTACATCTAGCTACTTTCTCTCTATCCAAGTGAGACTAGAATAAGAGAAATCTAGGGCAAAATTCTACACACACGCACACACACATAACTACATTGGGTCTTAGATGTAGTGTAGCGCTCAGTTGTAAGTTCACCATTATGACATTTGAGGATAGTCTGACCCCTCATTTTGCATCTTTATTTTTTAGGATTGGATGTCTACTTTATGGTTTTGCAAGTTCATTTTTCATTGCAGGTTTCTAGTGACCTTGGTAATCTTGGTGTGAGCTCAAAGCTACCAAAGGTGACAAAAGGTAAACATCTTACGAAACCTCATAGGAGGTTTTTTTGAGCATTTTTTCATACATAAGCACCCATAATTAGGCCTTGGGAGCCCATGGGTGCCCCTATCCCTCTCCAAGTGCCCCAGTCCATCTTGTTCCTCTAGTTCTAAATTTTTCTAAGCTCCATTACGATAGTCTATGCTTCACATTTTCTTGTTCTCCAACTCTATGCACTCTCCAAAACTCTACGAACCAGCTAATTCCTTATACCCTCTCCTTGTAATTATGGTTTCATTATTTTTTTCTTAGATTACATGGGTAAGTTGTTGTACTTAATTTATTATTCATTTACTACAATTTATTGCATTCAAATTAGGCTCTTATATTTAAATTTTTACTTAATAATTAAGTGATTTGGTAAACTGGTAGGATATTGCTAGAGAGATTGGGAACACTCAAAACTGGGTTAAATGTTTCCACCATTCATCTCTACTGATGCAATATCAGAAATTGAGACTGTAATGTTAGCACCCAATGTGATTTAGGACATGCCACATGGTTAGATGTTGGAAAACTAAAAAATCAAAGAGGGCCATGTGGTGCGAGGAACCAAAATCAATAATCCACATCGATGAAGGAGAATCTCTAGATACAAGTTCCTTTCCTTTCTTCTACTCATATTTAGACTCCTTTGTTTTAGAAGACTCATCTTTCAGAGCATTCTGTTTGATAGACTCAGGAACACTTATTTTATTTTTCTCAAGTAAATTATTCAAGTGATTGATTTGTTTGCTCATGAAGTGATGATCTTCATGGCCATACTTCTTGTAATAGGAACACTTACACTTTTCCTTCTTCGCTTTGGGCTCAGGAGTAGAAGCATTCATGTTAGGATTTGTTTGGGCTTGGTTGGTCCTGGTTTCCTTCTTAGGTTGGTCCTTGTTCTCTTTCTTCATTTCAATTTTATTTTCCTTACCCTTACTTGTAACAAGGGAATGTGACTTGGATTTTAAAGTCCCCATTTGAATAAGTTTGTCATGTTCTCAAATGAGTTGGGACGAAAAACTGTCAAATGAGGGCATTTTCCAAGTACTACCCGAGGCGTATTTTGTGGCATGGAAAGTCAAAATGAAGACAGAGTATTTAGGACCTAACTTAGAAATAATTGACACAATCAATTGAGAATATTTATTCTCCACTTGACATTCCTTTAAAAGCAATCTAGTGTGGACAAAATTTGAGAAGAATTCCTGTAGGTTTTCAAATTCACTAGGATTTAATACTAATGGTTCATTCTCCAAATCATGCACTCTTATGTCATCTTACTACCAAACATATCATTAAGAACTTTCCAATATCCATCAGGTGTTGAAGAAGATTCGATGTAGAAGAGTGTTGGAGAGAAAATTTGTTGATATGGAAAATTAGGTGTCTCCACCAACATTCACGGTGTTATGCCCCTTTACATTGAAAGGTGCAGCTCCTAATACTGAATGATAACTAATTTATTCTTACCTAAGTGTTATGGGTTGGCCAAATAGGATGAGGATCACAGAGGAACACTCCACTAAACATGTGGAAAAGTGCTTGTATGGGGTACAAGGGAGGAAATTACAGCTATGAGGGGTGAAGGAGAGAAATTAGGAAAGGAAGGTTATTGTTGTGAGTAGGCCAATTATAGAGTTCACACCCAATAGTCAGGGTAGCTCAACATTCAATATGAATGAAAGCAATAATGAAGCTATCTAGAGAGAAGAAAAAACCAAGACACAAATTCCTTATATTCATTTATCAAATATACAAAACTCTTTCTGGATCACTATGCTTACAAAGTGCATAAGAGAGAAAGTGAAGAAACTTAGGAAAAGGATAATAGAATAAATGTAGATTTTATTTCATGTGCATTGATGACACAAATTCCAATAGCAACAATCCAATAATGCGACAACATAGATGTTATTTAAATCTAGTATTTTCATAATCCTTTAGAATGGAGAAGCCATCCCAATTTATAACAATGTTAAATGAACTCTCATCTCCCCCCACATGACTCTTCATGTTCCTATAACACTTGTGACCTTTCATTTGTGACTAAAAAGGACAAATTAAGTATTTCTCTTATAATTTTTGAGAAAATATTTTTAAAATTTCAAAATATGTCACTTATGTGAATAGGAAAAAATACAATGATTATATTCAACGAAGAATTAGAAGAGGGAGAGAAGAAAGAGGGAGAAGTAGAGAAGAAGGGAGAAGTTGACATTTCTGATGAAACATATTTCTTGATGAAGAACATATTGATTCATGTTTCCCACTCTTATTACTTGAATTCTTTGTTGAGATGAGTTATTGTATCCGTCAACTTATCTGCCTTTGGAATGCACATGCAGCCCAACACCTTGATTTTATGTTCTAGAAACATAACTGATCCTCTTACATTGATGAAAATATTGTTTGTGATCCATTATAATCACATCAATGCAATTTCTTCTGCTATCGAGGGACTCTAAGTTGTCTTCATTGAAGGAAAGAGAGTCAACAGCCTCTTTCTCAACCAGCTCCTAGGATGAAATGATGAATATCTTCTGATGATGTGTCCTTTGTGAGAGGAGGGACTCTGAACACAATGGTATACATCATTCAAGATATCAAAAGAATGTTTCCCACAAAATTCAAACTTGGAGATTGTAATCTTGATCATTGTATATATTGCATTCATGATGTGGATCAAAACTTGATACAAATTCTCGACAGTGGATGAGAACACATTATTACTCACAAGGGTTGTGAGAGTTAAAGGAAATTATCTTAGACACTAGTGGGAACATCTCATCTAAATGAGTCGACTTATTTTGCAAACTCCTCCTTTCCATTTTTTCACTTCTGACATTGCTACAAGAACATATTTTATGAGAGAGATGACTTCTGGAAATACTACCTTTCCTTGCTTGATTATTTTCTCAACCCATTTATCATTAGCCTTCCCCTACATCATGTATCCTTGCACTTTCTTAACTGCTTCGGGATCAACACTTCTAATTGGAGGTATGTATTCAATTAGAAGGTAAGATGTTGATTCATGTCCTATTGATCAAAGAATACTTGGAAAAAACCACACAAGGAGTCTGTACAGGGTAGAAGGCCAGGATTGAAGGCGTAGAAGGATGGGAAGAACCCACGCACGGAAGGCAGGTTCGGATTTCAGGACTTAGCTGATTTTGAGCATGAGGATCTATTTTTGGAAGATGGCATGTGGAACACATCAATGATGCAAAGAAGTGCGCGCCAAGCATTGTCTATATCTAGAAGAGCAATTCAAACATCTATGCATGGAGGTAAGCTAAGAATGGAATGAACACTTTAGTTATCTATAAGAGGGCTATAGATAGCACACTTGCATACATGTGGGTATAATTGTAAATGGCGTGTGGCTATTAATAGCATGCGACCTATTTCTAGAGTAGTTAAGTGGTGAAGGGAAAGTCCCCACCCTATATATATGATGGTTAGGTGCATAGTAAAAGAGAGATTTGTATGATGTATCAGAGGGATATAGGCATGTATGTATGATTCTAAGTATGTGTATCATATCCATATGCACCTTGATATAATTGACAGTACTGTAAAGGAGCTTCTATACTTATTAATAGATGGAGGATATTGGTTAAATCTAAGTGTCATTCTGTGTAATTGAGTAGTGCATGTTAGTGTTCAATCATGATTACTGTTTAAGCTCATTCTTTCATAGAGCTATAGGTAGCATGCGCTATAGAATGATGGATTAGTCATGAGTCTTTATGGTTCTTTCTTCATTATGTGTCATCCTATTACACAACCCTAAAGAGGGACCTGGTATCTTTACATGCTTCGGGTGAGCGCTTAGTCAAGGCTGAGTGATGTGCCAGCGTGATCTAGGGTGTTATCTTGCAAATTCTAGGCTGCATCATTGGTTCTATTACTGGGACCTCTTTTTCAGTTGTTTTCAAGATGGTTCACGATGAAGACGTACCAGTTAAATCTAGCAAGTATTGAGGAATGGATACACAATCTGGAGGAAGAATATACACGATGGTTCAGCAGTAGATCTAAGTTTAACGCACACACTTGGGTAGAAAAAAACATGTACGATAGCTTATATGAGAGCTTTTTCACTATCTTTCCAGTAGAACTTTACGAGTGTATTACGGCTTATGCGTCCCAATGGAATTGGAGATATTGTATAATTTTTTGGACACATGAAGAATTTTAGGCTCTTTATGATGCTGATCTGATTTGGACTCACACGGTGGATACATGGTTTAGTGGCATTCTAAACAGTTATATTCTAGAATACTTAATTTCAGCATAGTCTTTCCTAGAGGTCGCTGAATTTCAGTTATTTAGGTATCCAAGACGAACATATTTACATAGTATTCCACTGACGATTAAGATCTTGATGGTAACATTGAACCTGGAGAGTAAACCGATGGCTAACTAAATTTCACCACGCGTGAAGGTAGGAGCAGGTTTGGTATTAAGATGGTGGACCTAGTGGCAGAAAAGTAGAGGGAGGAAATGTGGCTTAGGTATAATGAGGCACGCGAGAGGGAAACAAAGAAGAAGCATTTTGTTGCAGAAAGTATGGCTTTGAGGAGAGCGCTGGCTCATGAAGGATTTACAGCTCACGGAGAAGATGTGGAGCCATAGCATCAGGAACTCCCCCATCTTAGGAAGCATGATAGAAATCCCTTCTCGGCATCACATCGAACTACACCAGTAGAGACTACTTAGGCTGTAGGCTCACATCTTAATCCACCTGGTGACCTAGCCTTTGTGCTTGGGTTTTTCAGTATCTAGTACGACAAGTAATCAGCAAGCTAACTTAAGCAGTAGGGGAGCATGAGTAAGTCAGGGATCAAGTACATCAATGGCAAGATAGACAACTTCAATGTTATATGGAGGAGCATTCTTGGGAACATCATCTAAAAAGAATGTGAGCACACAGAATGTTGGATTCACCTCTGGAAGTGGAGCTACCTCACAGGCTATAGGGGTTTAGTATAGTACTACTGTCAGAGCACAGGGGATTACATCTACAAGTCTACTCCAGCTACAGGTGGAGGATCAGGAGGTATAGGTGGTTCTAGTTCCGGTGGATCTGGTGGTTCTGGAGGCAGAGGAAACCTAGGGGGTTTTGGATCAGGTGGTCAAGGTCTGTAACAACCATAGAATATCTATATGGAGATGTCCCTTCATCTCCCAGAGTATAGAGGTATAGAGGATGTTGCCGAGCATGTGCATATGTGTGAAATTTTGTGGCGTGCTAAAGGGATTATAGCTGCTGAGTGAAAGGTAAGTCTATTCGCTACTACATTACAGGGGCACGTGCACAACTGGTACAAAAAGTTTGACCCTGATCAAACTTGCGTAGATTATACGTAGCTTTTAAAGGATGCATTCCTTGAAAGAGTTTCATATCCCTGAGTTTGAGTAGAAGAGTATAAGTGCGCTCAAATATATTAAGCAAGGCACTACTGAAAGTGTTACATGAGGATATTAAGCAAGGCATGTTGTTAGATTTTCTTCTAGGGCCCCAAATGTTTTCAAATCATAGTACACAGGGTAATTAGCATGCACTCGTGAGAATCGTTGGATTTGATCGTCATTACACAGTTTAGAAGGGCTGATTGGTCAGTGCAGTGTTAGACATAAATGGAACAATGTAAAGTTCTAGAAGTGAGCTTTAAATGCAGTGAGGTAGTTTGGTGAGCATTGACACTAGCATTAGTCGTGTTTCTAGATGTAGACACGTACTGCAAGTCTACTGGAAAAGTATTTTGTTAAAGGTATTGTCAAATTCAGCCCTTTTATTTACGCGCTCAGGAATTTATGTATACAGTAGCGTGTAGTGGAAGGTAAAGTCATAGGTATAGCTTTCTGTGGCATGCATTTGTGGGATTTCCCTTCTTTACTTATCTTGTTTACTGAATCACCTTTCATCATATCTTGATTTATTTTAAGATTATGTTGCAGCACGCGATAAAGAACAATGTATCTTACAATTTGCAGGATTTATAGGTCCACATTACACAAGATACTAAGGAGTGTACAAGGTATTTGGTTCCCTTCCACCTTTTGATCTAGCCGAGGAAAAAGGCTAAAATTTTGATGAGATTAGGCACGAGGGAGATAATTGATAGGTCGATAGGCATATTGAGTTGGTAGGTTCGGGCCATCCATGATCAGAGGTTGCTATCTTAAGAATGCAGGGGCATTGTCACTGAAATATGGTCGTGGATTGATTGACATTGTGAGTATCATGTTTGATATGGAGGATTTGAGGCCATTTTTTCAGGTAGAGGCCTTGAGTGTCCCTGGAGTTAGGAACACGTTATACGTGTGCATCCTGTTATTAATGGTATGTATGAATTTCTTTTGAATGTCGAATGCTCTCGTTGTACTCTGTAGTTTGATTTTTACTTTTTTTTATTGAAATATGGCAAGTGACGCGGACCGCCTATCCACCATGGTGAAGTGGGCAGATTTATTAGGCTAAGAAAACCAAGGACTGCAGGGTATCCGTTCTGTCAAATCTAACGCACAGTAGCACGATCCAATGGCCTCATCCAAGATATTACGAGTACATCTCTTGACTTTGCATTGCAGCAGTGAATATGACTACCCTGGTGGGATTTTTATGAGCCAAACATCTTCACCAATGAGTCAATAGTCATTCAAATCTGATATTTTTACTTTTGAATGATGTCACTTCTGCAGTATTAAGTAACTAGGGTTTTCTCTGTTCAATACCTTTAAAAAAGGAGTTGGGGTTTTACGATGGGTTTGTGTTTTTTTGCAAAAAAGAAGAAGTGCATGCTTAGGGGTTCCAGTGAAAAGGTGTGCAAAGAAGGTATTTTTCTTCCCCCTTCAAGTTTGCATGCTTGAATTTTTAATCCAGAAAGCGTTTTAAATGCTTCACTTGTCAATTTAACTGTTTTTTATACTTACTAATTTTTTTCTCAATTTCTCGTAATCCATTAAAATTTGGCTTAATATTTTATAAAACCATATTATAACTAATTAAAAATAACAAGTAATGAATAAAAACACAAAGAAATGCAAACCAAGATTTATAACAAAGTTTACCCGTTTTGGGCTACATCTTTGGGTTTGAAAAATAACTTGAACTGATCTAGGGGAGAGGCATCGGTTGTGGTGCACCCTATTTTTGCAGGGTCATTGGGCCACGTCACTGCCATGTGGATAAATAGAAACATCCCTGAAATATTCCTCCACATTATTTTGAATTCCAAAATTCATTTGGAATGTTGAAGGATGCATCTATAACTATACAAGGGGCCAAGTTTACTGGGGATTTTGAGGAATTAGCACTTGCAGAAGTAGACAATTTTCTAGCCTTGCTTGGACACCCTTAGTGTTATGTAAATAATGTCGACTTGAGATTCAATAAGGGATATATCATCTTTGAAAACAATAAGGAGAGGGTTATGATTTCATTAAAAGATGGGAAGTCTACACCCTATGTTGAGCCTCTCAGTGAAAAGGACTTAAATAGAGTCTATGTACGCGCTATTTAGGACCCAGAGGCCAACAAGCCATCAAAATAAGGAATTCTACAGTGGGAGGATTCTCATTCTATTAGTGAGACTACGAGTATTGCTTGTGACAATTGGGCTCATGGTACATATGAATTAGTCGGGAGAAAGGTGAAAAGCATGGTCGCGTGCACAAATAGATTTCATTCAATACAATGGATAGGAAGTATAGTACCATGGTATATAGGGATAGAAGCTCTGCATGCCTTTATGTTTTCCTTTGATGAAGAAATTTATTTGGTCCTTTTCCATGTTTTACATCTGTGCATTGCAAACCTATTTCATTCTCTATTTCATTTTCTGCTTTGTTACCTTTTCTGGAAAATGAAATGAAAAGTCAGGGAGAGGAAGCCAAGGGCCATAGGCATATCTAGGAATTTTCAATTGCTTATCTTTTTTAGAGTGATTTAGCTAGTATGTCCTTCATAAGTCTATACATATGTGTGTTGTAGAGGTCTTAGGTGATTAAATAATTGATTTCAGCATTTACTTTATCAACAATTGCCCTTTGAATTGCTCCTATTATGCAAGTATTGCACTCAAATATGTTCTTATCACTGTAGATCAAGAATTTCCGCGCTTGTTACCTGTCCAAGTTAATGTACCAAACTAAGCAAAAAAAACCCTAAAAAAATCAAATGAAATCAATACCTGATAAATAAGACAAAATCCGAATATGTACATGGAAAAGAAAGCTGATGTAGACAATACGGGTGCACATGAGCTGATCCTGTAAAGTAGATCAAAGAAACCTATGAGACAAAGATGCTTGATAGAAAAAGACAACGTTAAAAGATATTTGGGTGGAATGCCTAAAAAGTGCGTTTGAGAAGTGATAAGCTCCCTTGGCAGATGTCAGTCCATGTTTTCAATTAAGGAAAGAAGCATACATGATAAAAGATGTAAGTAAATGTCTAGATTTTTTTGATTAAAAATGACAAACAGGAATGTAAACATCAGACAAAAATTAATAAGAAAACATGGGAAAATGTGAAAACAATGTTGGATTTGTGTTACCTGAATTACTTTACCTGTCTGTAGGCAGATTGGCATTGATTAGGAAAATTTCATCGACTGAGAACAATCAGCGTTGACTGGGATAGGTCGGCATTGATTAGAGAGAAGTCGGCGTCGACTGGGATACGGTTGGCATCGACTATGGGGAAAATTATAGGAAGATTGAGAAACAGACAATGAAAGCTAGATCATCGATCTCCGCTGGATTTGCAGGAGTGGTAGGGATAGTGACAAAGCTCTACCCACATGCTGGATGCAGGAGTAAAGTCACCAAGAGATTGATTGAAGGCTCATGATGTTGATGTGGTAGGAGCAAAGTAATGATACTCCTCTCAGCGATTGATTTGGATAGAATTTGACTTTTGTTTGATAGATAATGCTCAGACTTGATGCTCAAAACTCTCTGTCATTCTTTCTGTCTAGCCTAGAACAAAATTCTGGCCCTGTATTTGTAATCAGCGCTGACCGAGATGAAATCAGGTTCCACTCTAAAAAATCAGTGTCGACCGAGTACCAGTCGACGCCGATCAGGGAACAAACTCCCGTAATGGCCAAAAAGGGGTGAATTTTGGAAGGATGCAAGTGATCCCTTTGACCTCAAATATGGGAAATATCCCATTTCATGGTTTGAGGAGGAGGAGAAAAAGGGGGGATAGATGGATAAAATAGATATGGGAGGTTAGGAATTGATATGGGGTAAATAATTAGTTAATATATATGTAAAAAGTGTAATTAAATAGTTAATATTTAATTATGTATGGGTAAAACATAATTGGGTGAAATAAACTTAGGATATATGTTTAAATCAAATATTAAATAATATCCTAAGGGAGAAGTGGTGATATAAACATGCCCCAAGTTACCCGAGAAGGCGAACGCGCATAGGGGACACTAAATTGGGTAACCAATTTTAGGTTTCTACATTTTCCCCCTTTTTGTCAAGTAACTTGTGATAAGCAAAGTTGCAAGACAAAAAACAAGGATTTGGAAGAAAGGAAGAAAAAGTGATGATGTGATCCCCCTCAAATTAGGGATGGGATGGACCCCGAAAGAGTAACCGATCCCAAGTTTCAAAAAGGTAGTTGAAAACGTAGGATGCCCAAACTAGATGCCTGGAGTAGATTTGATCATTAATCACACACAAAAATAATAAAAATGGCAATAACCTAAGGAACTCACATTGGTAGAGAAAACTAGACGTTCTTCCGCATGAGATGACGTTAGTACCTACAGTCCTGTGAGTGTAGGGAGGGATGCAAAATAGTTAGCACCTAAAGAGAGACACATTGGTAGGGACAACCATATGGTTTACGAAGCAGACAACATTAGTGCCTACAGACCCATTATCTTTAAGCTTCCAAAAATGCAAGCACCCCCTGTACAAGGAGTAAACTTGAAATGGGTGAGAATAGTCAAAAGTATGTGCCAAAATGCAACACTCAAGGCATAATAATGACTAGATAAATAAGCCAAGCATCAACACTATGGCAAAAATATTAGGAGATGGAAGAAAGCGAGGTGAAGAAGAAAAAGTGGCAACCAATCAGCAACGATAGGCCTAAATCGGTGTCGATCAAGATTAATCGGCGCCGACCAAAAAAAATTGGTGCACTGACCACACAAATCAGCACTGACCGTACCGAGCCCATATAAATGTACGAAAGGAAAACATGAACGTTTTATTTAGATCACGACGATTGATTTAGAGAGAGTCAAAAACTGATTTTGAGCAACATGGAAGCCTTTAGGAGTAGTCAGAAGTGGAAGAGGACATGACCTGGGGGTAATTGGATCCTACCTTAACTTCCTTATGTACATGTTGACCGTTAAATAGCACACTAGAATGCCAAAAAAAAAAATTTAGAGTAAAAGGGAGGTAAATGAGGGGCTAGAGCATTGTGAGTCGTTTGGCCTTGCAATCAACATTGATTACTAAAATTGACGCCGATTTAGTTAGATCGGTGTCTATTGTTAAAAATCAATGTCTGATTTAGTTAAATCGGCGTTGATTAACTTAAATCGTCGCCGACTAGGTCGGATCGATGTCGATTTAACTAAATCGACGCCGATTGGACCAATGTTTAGACTGATAAGAAGTTGATAGAATGTGTTTTTTGATGTTATGATTTGGATGTGGATGAGTAGCTAACACTATTCATGGTGTCATCTGATGCAGGCACGAGAGGATTTGCATATGCGGGATGCTATTCCCGAGCTTCTAGAGACCATTCTCCCTGATGTGACTGACGCGGATTGGTGTCACCTAGAGCTAGCCGGGCTCGGGGGCTTCCGGTACTACCAATGAGTGCCTGCGAGATGTAGAGTTGCTGTGAGCACTAGTACGATGATGGGATAGCCAGACTTGCACTTTTTGGTTTAGGACGGGTGAGATGACCATCACCCACAAGGATATATATAGGATCCTGAGGCTTCCGATCACTGGGGACCCGATTGAGATTACTCCACGAGAGTAGCAGCAAAGGGCCCTAGGATGATTATATGGGGACAGGGTGGATGATTTAGAGATAGTGTCTGGGGCGGTGAGGATAGCCTCTCATTATAGACAGGATGATGCCAGGAGTAGACGGATAATACTGGTTCAAATGTCGATCTCCTATTTTTCTCTGCCATATTCAGGAGGTGGGAGATTTCCATTGCTGTTACTAGACTGTGTTTGTAACATCCTACAGTTTAGACATGTGTTTTCATTTTCTAATGCCCTAATAGCTCAGATCTATTATGCGTTATGGATGTACACTACCGGTAAGAGGACAGGCATCGATGTTAGTTTTGTGCTCCATTGCTGGGCATATGAGCACATAGCAGTGATCAGGCCATTCAGGCTTCCATGGATGCCAGCAGCAGTGGGGGCCATTGATTATGGATTCCAGTGATGGCAGGCTAACATGGCCCTGGGAGATACAGGGAGATATGCGGAGTGGTATGATGAGCGTTTCAGGACACTGACACCAGATCAGGTCATTTGAAGACCATATCGGGTCTATCCGACATGGGCCGGTCAGGAGGCTCACCTGGTGGGGTTGAGACGGAGCAGAGTGGTTAGGGGCCACAAGCCAGATATGTGGGAGTGCATCCCGTTTATACGGGTATTGAGGTAGTTCGGCTTAGTGCAGACAGTTCCGACCACTTACAGGCCATACAGGTGAGTTACCAAAGAGACTGGTCTACCAATTTTGATCACGACAAATCCATTGAGGGAGGCCCCACCTTCCGCAGACAGTGATGATGATGCCCAGAGTGGATGACGGCTATGCGGCATGGTATTTGACAGAGTTACCATGACACCTGCCAGCATCCATAGACGCTGATGAGGAGGATATAGCCATAGTGCTGGAGAGGATAGAGGGAGAGCATGCCACCCTGTTCCAGACACACCAGGTTGCCCTCGAGGAGATCAGAGCTCTAACAGAGGAGAGGGATGCCCTGATACTGGAGAGAGACACAGCTCATCAGGATTGAGATACAATGATCCAGCAGAGGGATTGCTACCATTGGCATAAAGAGGCCCTCAGGGCCAAATATGGTGAGACATGCACTATGTCAGAGTCTGGGTCATAGGGTACAACCGTAGGAGGGCCACCACCAGCAGCACCATTATGAGCACCTGGTACAGTGAGCCTGAGTACTTATCAGTCTCTCCTTGCTGAGGTGAGATACTACGAGGACGCCCTAGCACAGCATGCCCCTGATGTGCCCCATTATGGTGCGAGGATGAGATTAGCGATAGTTGTAGCTAGTGGGGCATCAAAGGGAGGGAGCACCAGGAGAGACCGAGGTGGTAGCAGGCCCCCAGTAGCATGTGCCTCTAGCTCGATAGGTGGCGGCTAAGAGGGATAGCCTGGACCAGAGGAGGGTGGAGGAGATAGTGTCTTCCACCTATCGGATTTTACGATATAGATATGCTATATTTTTGTATCGATAGACTGATGTAGCCTCGATTTGAAGGCATTTTTTATGTATAATATAGATGGCTTGATTGAAAGCCATCCATTCTTTGTTGTACAGACACTAATGTATATATATAGATTCATCATTTTCTGTTTCATATGATTGTACTCATGCATTTAATGTTAATGGATATGGATAGATGTAGCGTAAGTGTGATGGATATAGACATATGCTGATAGAGGACAAAATAGATGTGATTTGATGGACATAGACATAGAGGATAGATAGATGTGATGTGATTTTGATGTGATTCATATGTGGATTTAATTTTGATGAAAAATAGATATAGATAGATGTAGTGTAACTTGGATGTACAAGTTTTTAGATGATTTGATGGATAGATGGATAGATGTGATTGATAGATTTGATATGTTTAAGATGTTAATTTAATTTTGATGAAAATAGATAGGTAGATCCACATGTGTTGACAATACATGCTTTGATATTTTTGACTAAATTAACACGTTAAATGTCAATTTAATTGGATGAATAACAAATAATAATGGGAAATGCTCTCTGTGAGAGCAAAGGACGTAATGAAATGACCTTGATTAGAAATAAAGGAAATACACCTAGATAAGAAAAAGAATGATAAGCTAGGCCCCTAACCAACCATAAATAGAGACTTTGATAGGAAACCAAAAGACCATGCATACAAGGCCATTTATGAGGTTAAAATAAACCTGACACTAACTAGTCGTAAACCAGATCTAGAAGGTAAATGGAAGGAGAAGTAAGTATTTAACTTGTCAAATTTTACAAAGGACATAATACATGCTCCCATTGGGAAAATAGGGTTCTCCATATGATTGACAAAAGGTCTTATGTCTCAGCTTCATGATTTTTGTTTTGACAAAAGAGCAAACTGATCATTGTGAGAAAGTTTGCTAGATATAGAAAGACTAATCGATACGGGAAGTCTTTCAATGATGCTAAGAAACAAACAAACAGTCGTCCTTTAAGGGAACGGTCTGTATTTTGAATGTAGCCATCCTTCAAGGGCATGGTCTATATCTTTTTATTCATTTTGAAAATGCATAGATAGTTGTCCTTTGAGGGATCAGTCTATCATGTGGGAATTTTTAGGATAGCACCTTCTTTTTTTTCTTTTTTTTTTGGAGCTTTTGGGAGCTTTTTTTTTTTTTGAAAGAAGTTGAGTGTAGACTAGATAGATCAAATAGAGGGGAAAGAAATGTATAAAAAACACGTACTCATGCCCCGAGTAGATTTGATTAAGATAGATACTTGAGACAAATGAAGAAGTGATTAAGGTGTCCCTACTAGGAGGAGGAACATATCCATAAGAAAAATGCCATGAGGAGAGCCGCGATACTCATATTTAAGGTAGAAAATACATAACGCAGAGAACCACATAGTTATGAATCACCATGAAAATATATGACTGGTTGTTAGATGGAAGAAAGATCTATTTTGCGACTAAAATCATGTAAGATAGATTTTTACAGTAGACGGGCCTTAGATGCAAGGCATTAAGAGGTTCCATTTCAAGTACACCATCCATGGAAGATAAACAATAAGCCCCATACCCATATTTATGAGTTACTATGTACGGACCCATCCAATTAGGAGCAAACTCACCATGCTGACTCCATTCTAACGTAGTGACATTTTGGTTTTCTTTAAGAACAAGATCACCAACTTTGAAGTCACGGTATTGCAAGTGCTTATTCTAAGCACGTTTGACACACTCAAGATAGATTTGATGATGCTCAAGAGCATTGAGACGCCGCTCATCTAGAAACTCAAGCTGCGCTAGATGATTTTGATGATATTCCTCATTAGAGACAAATTCTCTAAGAGAAACACGAAGAGATGGGATCTGGACTTCCAAAGGAAGAACAACCTCTGACCCATAGACTAGAGTGAAGGGAGTAGCACCCGTAGGAGTACAAATGCTAGTCCGATAAGCCCAGAGAGAAAAAGGGATATGTAAATGCCAATACCTACCATCTCGACTAGTTACCTTTGCGAGAATATTACGCAAAGTTTTATTGGAAGCCTCAGCCTGGCCATTAGCTTGGGGATAGTATGGAGAAGAAAAGCTGAGTTTGATATTGAAAGCGTCACAGAGGTTTTCCAAATCAATGTTTTTGAAAGATTTACCATTGTCTGTGATGAGTTTGTGTGGAACACCAAAGTGACAAATGATGTGTTGCTAGACAAAATCAACTATGGGTTTAGCTTTGGTCGATGAAAGAGGAATAGCTTCCATGCACTTAGTAAAGTATTCTGTGCCCAGTAATGATAGAATGATGACACTGTGAAGAGTGGGGATTGATGAGACCGATGAGATCAAGACCCCATTATGAAAAAGGCCACAAATCCGCTGCAGGTTGCAAAGCCTGACTGACTGGGGATATGTGTGAGATTGGAATGTTGTTGACACTTGACACATTTATTAGTGTATTCACAACAATCTTGATTAAGAGAAGGCCAATAATAGCCTAAACATAAGATGTGTTTAGCGATGGCCAAGCCACTAAAATGTTCACCATAGATACCATCATGGACTTCCTGGATGGATTTAGATGATTCAGCAGTTTTGAGGCACCGAAGCAAAATACCATCAAAGCCGCATTTGTAGAGGACTCCACCTAGAATAGTATAGCGATTAGCACGTAGGATAAAATATCTTCTACCATTGGAAGTTAGATCTGGAGGAAGCACTGAATGAGATAGATAATCAATGATCTATTGATACCACTCATCTTGAGTATTGGTTGTGATGGCATTGATTGAAGTTAGTTGCCAGAGATGAGATGGTTGATCTAATCACTGCACAGCCACATAAAGTCACAAGTCTTCGGTAAAAGGTGGAATAAGCGAGGCTAAGGAAGCCATTTTATTTGAAAATCAATTTTCAATGTGAGGAATAGCTTGGATAGTGAATTTATCAAAATATTGGAGTTGAAAGAGAAGGATATCACGATATTTTTGAAGGATATCATTCTTGCATTGATAGACACCCGTGACTTGATTAATGATGAGTTCATAGTCACCAAAGATGTTGATATGGTGGGTGCCAAGATTAATAGCATTTTGAAGACCTAAAACAAGAGCTTCATATTCAGCCATATTATTGGTACACTCAAAGTTAAGTTTCTGTGCGACTGGGATAGGTGCACCCCAAGGAGTAATCATAATGAAACCTGTACCTCCCCCTTGCTGGCATTTAGATCCATCAAAGAAGAGTTTTACTTTAAATGGAGAAAGACCAAAATTAATTTGTTGGATATATTCATCGGGGAATTGAGCAAGGGGGACTTGAGTGTCCAGAAGAGGAGCATTAGCTAATTGATCTGAAATGACCTGACCCTTGATAGATTTTTACAGAATAAACTTGAGATAAAAATTCTATCATGAGCATGAGCCAATGAGTGATACAATCATTGTGATAAGGCTTTGCATGCATTTTCTTGAGTGGATTGACACTTGTGACAATGTAAGTTTTATGATTGAGGAGGTAGTGACGAAGCTTAGAGGTTGCAAAGAAGAGAGCACAACACAACTTTTCAGCTTCAGAATAGCATGTTTCATACTCATGAAGAGTGTGACTGATGTAATAGATGGCCTATTCTTTACTGTTAGCGTCCCAATGTGAGATCATGGCTCCCAAAGCATGGTCAATCACAAAAATATAAAGATAGAATGGCTCCCCCTCGTGCATGGAGGTGTAAGCACAGGTGGGGAAAGAAGATAAGCTTTCAGATCATCAAAGGCCTTTTGGCAATGCTCATCCCATTCAAAATGAACATTCTTACAGAGGAGATGATGAAAAGGTTGACAATGGTCCGACAGTTGCGAGATAAAATGATGTACTGATTGAAGGTGTCCCTGAAGACCACGGAGTTTCTTTAAGTTAGAAGGGGGAGGCATCTCAAGGATAGATTTTATTTTTGTGGGGTCCACTTCAATACCCCTAATAGAAATGATAAAGCCTAAGAGTTTACCAAGTGAGAATGCCAAACACGCACTTAGATGGATTTAGGGGAAGACAAAAGTGAATGAGCCTCTCAAAGAGAGGTGCAAGAGTGAAAATATGATCCTGACGGCGTTTGGATTTACCGAGGAGATCATCGACGTAATCTTCCATGGTTTTGTGTAAGAGATCATGGAAGATGTACGTCATTGCTCACTGATAGGTTGCTCCTGCATTCTTAAGACTGAAAGGCATGACACGATAACAAAAATTCCCCCAAGGAGTTATGAAGGAAGTCTTATGTTGGTCCTCTGGTGTGATGAGAATTTGATTATACCCAGAGAAACCATCCATAAGAGAAAGCATCTCGTGACCTGCCGTTAAATCCACGAGTTGGTCGATATTAGGTAGAGGAAAATCATCTTTTGGACAAGCAAGATTAAGATCCTGGAAGTCGATACAAATTCGAATCTTCCCAATATCTTTGGTTACTAGTACTACATTTGAAACCCATTGTGGATAATCAATGGGTTGGATGAAGTTAGTAGAAAGCAGACGTTGCAACTCTTCTTTAACAAGAAGGGCTACTCGAGGGTGCATTTTATGCAATTTTTGCTTAACTGGTTTGATGTCAGGAAGAGTAACAATATTGTGGACCATGATATCGGGATCAAGTCCTGGCATATCCTCATATGACCAAGCGAAGGCTTGATGATGGTTAGAAAGAAAAGTAGTAAAGTCTCCTAACTCTTGTGGATTAAGAGATTGGATGACCTTAATGATTTGAGGGTCTTTAGCAGTCCCTATATTAAGATCGAAAGTGGCTTCATTAAGAAGTGTAGACGTGTCAGAAGGAATGGTTTTAGGAAGATAGGAATCCTCTGCCCCCAGATAGGTGAGGACAGAATCATCATCCACACAGTGGATAGTGTTGATAGTAGAAGAGTTGTCTCCAACTATTTTAGGGAAGACTAATGGTATGGAAGTGGATTTGTTATTATTTTTATAGGTCAGCGGCCCTAAGGAAATGGTATTGACTAAAAAAAAAAATTAGACGGGATGGAAATGGCGTCATCCACATCAAATGATGCTTTTGACCTAGCGGGAGAAGATGGTTCCTCAATGGGAAGAGGCTAATCGAGAATAGTGATGGTGGCTTTTGAAAGAGGTTTAAATCCTAAACCAAATTTTTGATGTGGTTTGAGAGTTGGAATGTACACGAGGTCATGCACACCCTATTCATATTTTCCTAGGCCAAAACCCTTCCATGTGCATCGATATAAATAATTTTTTTGCAAACATGGGATTCTGTAGACAATCAAACCCTACTGAATAAGGTTTGGCCCTAGGAGGAGAATCCGGGTGATAGTGAGGTGTATCAAGACCACTATAAATGAAGTTAGTCTATTGATTGGGCAGACCAATGGTGATGACATGACCGAGACCTAGCTGACATTTAGGTTGTTTGTCTAGTCTACCATACTCATTAGGTTTGAGATGGGTGTCAAAAGAGAGAAGAGGAAGCTCTACTAGTGAGATACGCTGCAACGTCTCTTCTAGATTTTGTAAATATGGTATTTTTTTTATAGGTATGGAAGAGGATGAAGCCTTGTCAGGAGAACAAGCATTCTCCTTTAGAGGGGCAGACCCTGTGGTCATGTCACATTGTGCAGAAGGAAAAGGATCTCCTGGATGAGTATAGATTTTTCCCTCATATTGATATTTTAAACATCGATGGAGGGTTGATGGAACGCAATTCATTACACAAATCCAGGAGCATTCAAGGATCATATTGTAGTGGAATTTCCCTTCAACAATGTAAAAGAGTTCGTGAAGCAGCTTCTTACCTACTCGAATGGGCAGGACCACAGTTCTTAAAGTAACTGTCAGCTAATCATTAAATGATCGAAGGGTGAAAGGCGGGGGTGACACTACGTTCTTTGGTAACTTAAGTTTCTCGAATGTGTGTGAGGAAATGGCGTTGAGTGTAGCACCACTATCAATCATAGTGCGTTTTAATGTAGTGTTGTTGATTTGAACTGTGATAAAGAGGGGAGCCTCCAAATCCTTGGAAGAAAGGGAAGGAATTTCTGCATCTTCAAAAGAAATGGAGGTTGATGGTTTATTCAATCCAACAATCATCTCGAAAGGCTGGGGCTCATCTAAATTCACTGCGATATGGTGTAGATTATCAATCAAAGCATGGTGATGTTGTGGAGATGATTGAATGAGGTCAAAAAGAGACATTTTGACCGGAGCATGAGTAAGTTGTTTCATAACACTCTCCTCTACTGACACAGGAATCTGAGCCCGAGGTGAAGCATGAATAGAGACCCTAGGTCACGAGGATGATGTGGAAGGAGGAATGCCTTCAGGGGCTGCAGAAATGACAACCCATGGCCGAGATGTAGATGATGATAGATTATCATATTGTTGTGTTCTAGTGGCGATATGAATCGTGTCGATTTGGGAAGGTAGAAGACCATCCGGCATGGAATTAATAGAACTAGAGGCCTGAGTAGATAGTTGAGGCTCAGATGTGGTTGAGATGATAGGAGATACTTGTTCCTCCTCTTCTTCCAGTAGAAGATCACTTTCTTCCAAAATACCGTTAATGAAAGATTGAAGGGCTTTACATCCCTCGGTGTCATGTCCTGGAGTGCGATGGTAAGCATAAATGAAATCAGAGTTGACCAAGGAAGGTTTTACTCCTTTAGGATTATAGGGTTTGATCGGAGGAAGGGATATGGATGAAGACTAGATAAGTTGGTGAAGAATCTTGGTATAGAATCTGGTAGACAAATATGGGGACAAAGATGACAGAGGTGCCTCTTTTACCTCCACAGACTACCGAGGTAAAAGAACCTGCATATCTGGTTTGACAGTCCTTTTAGGGATCATTTTAATTTTTCAGACATCGGGAGAAGTAGTCTTGGACACTTGAGATGGAAGCAAGTGAGGCATGATTGATTTCTATGGAGGAGGAGCTCCTAAGATAGATTTTGAAGAAGATGAAGATGTGACAAGTGTTGTGGTCTTCAGAGATAGGCAAGGTTGCTTGATCAAAATAGATGATGATTTAGATAATGCTGATTTAGATGAGGGAGGAGCTCCCAAAATAGGTCTGATCAGAGGAACAGAGGATGCCTTGGCTTTTGGTGATGAAGATGATGGTCCTGATAAAATAGGTGATGCCTCTCTAGTCTGTGAATTCACTTTACAAAGCACCAACGAAGAAGGTGTTGTAGAAGAAGAAGATGATGGTTCCGATGGTATTATAGAATAAGATTCCTTCCTAGTTGATAAAGCCAATATTTTATGAGGCACAGAGAGAGATTTTTGAGGGAAGGCACCAAGAGTCTTAATAGTCTGAAATATGGGTTTTCCTTTTTCATGGAGGGTGACAACTTCAACCGCATAAGGTGATTGTAGCCTTTTTAGAGGAAGGAGATGAGTAGGTGTTGATGATGTAATGTTAGACTTTAGTTGTCTTGGTTTAAGTCTAGGAACCGAGAGTGTAGGTGTCGGTGCTATTTCTTTAGTTTTTCCCTTAATAGGAAAAATAGTATCGGTGATGGAAGAAGTGGATGATGAAGAAGCAGTTCCTTGCGAGGGAGGTACTTCGGGTACAGTAATTATGGGTTTAACTACTGTAGGAAAGGAAATGGGAAGAGTCAAAATTGAAGATGCTTCCATCAAAGTTGGTACAACTATAGGTATGTTTACCAATGGCATAGTCGCAGAAAAAATGGGAGAAATAGAAGTAGATGTATTCGTGGTGAAAACTTGAAGGGATGTAATTGCCTCGAGCATCGAAAGAATATCTGACGATGAGACAGATGAGGATGAAACTATCTTGGGCATAGATGGAAGATCAGATAAAGAGGCAGAGGGAGATGAATCCATCTCTAACAATTTGGGAATATTCAAAGATGGGTTGTCTGAAGATGGTGGAATCCTAGCGATTAGTGGAGCGGCAGGAGGTTCTGATTCAGTCGATGTGTCCGTAGATGTCTTAGTTTTAGAAGAAGATTCTTCAGTAGAAATGAAGCTGATAGTATGAGTGTTTGGTTTTTGAGACTCTGAAGCATCATGGTTTGGGGAATGATTGGGAAAAGGTTGTTTAAAAACATCAAGCACCTGATTTGGGGGAGCATTTGGGTTATCCAAAATGAGCTCACCTTTATCAATGAATTTCTAGACAAGATTTTTGAAGGTCTGACATCGTTCAATGTCATGGCCTTTGGTTCTATGATAATGACAGAAGTCATTTTCCCTATACCATAATGGACGTTCTTGGTTTTCATCAAAATTCCTAATGGGGGGAAGTTCAATCATGTGAACTTCCAACATTTTTTCTAAGATAGAAGCATATGATTCCTCCAACGAAGTAAAAGATCGAGATGACGAGGGTCCTTTTTGAGAAGATGAGGAGTCTCTCTGTGGTGTTTGATTAGAAGTGTTATTGGCACGTGGTGTTTTTAATATAATAGCGTTAGTGGATCCCTGATTCTTGTCTTTAGAATTGGAAGGGTTTGATTTTGTAAACCGAGAAAAATATGGTTAAGATTTAGAGCGAAGTTTTAACTTCCCTTATTCAATGGCACGAGACTCAAGTTTGTGTGCCATCGTAAAGGCTTCTTCAAATGTGTGAAAGGTTTAGATCCTTAAAGTGGAAGAAATATGATTAGCACAAGATCAAGTAAACAACTTGATCTGTTGAGATTGAGGAAGGGAGAAAGACAATTGGTTTATTATCCCTCTCCAACGAGTGACAAAGTCTATAATAGACTCATCATCGAATTGACGAATGTTATAAAGATCTGTAATCAATATCTTATGTGCGATGTTTATTGAAAAGTTTTCAACAAACATCTGGGCCAATTGAGAGAAAGAAAACAAGGAATGTTGAGGAATGTTATTATACCAATCTAAAGCAGGCCCTGCTAGAGACATAGGAAAAGTACGGAGCATAAGCTCCTGATCCTAGACTATCAAGTAGCAAGCGTGTTTAAATGCTCACAGGTGCTGTTGAGGATCCTCCTGACTATGAAATTTTGAGAACTTAGGAAGTTCCCATTGGGTAGGATAAGGCTTAAAAGCCACTGATGGATGAATGGGTTCATTACACACTTCTTCAAAAGAGTATGAAGGACGAGCCCCTTTGGTGGAGGCTTCTAAGTCTACAATTTTCTTGAAAAGAATTTGGACCACGTCAGATTGAGGAGGAGGCATACTGGTATGTCCTACATAAGAAGCAAATGGTGAATTTTGTTGAAGTGTCAATGGGGGATTCATCTGTTGATTAACAGGATGATAAGAGGAATAACCAGGTGTTCTGGGTGACACCTGGTGAGGTATTTGTTATGAAGGAGTCTGTGTATAAACAGGTTGTGAGATGACAAGTGGTTGAGAAAAAGGTGGTTGAATGAAAGCCAGAGCCTGTGATTGGTGGGCTCCTACACTTGTCAACTGAATCAGAATGGATTGAGGAACATGGGTATTGATTTGATTGGTAATGGTGGGGAACAAGGTCTGAATGAGGCTTTTGACTGTTGGATTGGTTATTAAGGGCACCGACGCTAGAGGATGGGTAGAGGTCACTATCACTAGAACATTGGAAGAAAGACCAACTGGAGACCGAGAAGTAGGAACCAACTGACTCGTAGAAGGGGGTTGATTCATAAAGAGGTACTGACCCTGGGATGCAATGGATGGCATAGAAGAATTAACAGCAATTCTGTGGGTGCGCAGGTGTTCCCATTATAGCTAGAGAAGAGGACTTCTCAGAAGTATGTTATGGAATAGTTGAGGTAACTACGGCGTTAGGAATAGGCAAGACTATTTGATAACTAGTCGACATGGTCGGTGGAAGAGAAAAATGAGGCACAGGTGCGCCACCCTCTTCCGTGGTTCGAGGTGAGAAAAAGGATGCTAACTATTCTACAAAAGCCTGGGATGGTTCACGAGGATAATCGTAAACTTGCTGGATTGGTGGTCCCTGATCAAATATTCGAATGGACTTATGTACTAGATAGTCCATAAGGGCTACTGGATTGCAATTAAGGAGCACCTGAAACTGAGGATCCCCGCAAGGAACATACTTTATGTCAGAAGCAGATGATATTTCTGAAGGACTGGGGGAAGCTGGATGTGATGGGATTACTTTAGGCTGATAGAAAGGATTATATGACCAAGATTGGGAACCAACTAATAGCAGTCCCGAGGAAGACCCGAGGGGTGCCGAAACATCCACACTAGTGGTGATCTCGGAGGAAGAAGGGACCAATTGAGCCATTCTTCTAGATTGTAACCAAGTGATGACCGTCATAAACAAGCAAAAAATATAGAAAAAGAAGATTGACCTAACTAATGCATAGACAATTCAAGTAGCGTAGGTGATTATCTCTTTAAAATTTTCCTTCTTTTAAGAAAGAAAATATTAGGGAAGGCTTTTTAGAACAGGAACTACTTAGATAGCCAAACTATGGATAGTTTGGGGAATGTTTTGGTAAGGAGTCCCGAAGGCACTTCAGTAAAAGACTAGTACATGGCTTGATATAGGGGCCTACCCCCGCACTTCACACACTGCTGCTATAAGGGAGTTGGGTTCTTTTCCAATATATACTAGAACTTCCATGAATTTATAGCACGGCCTAAGTACCACGTAGGTTCTTCCTCTTGGATGTCACTTCCAAGTAGGCAAGGCTAGGGGAGGAATTTTTGTTTTTATGCTTTATACCTGGTGATTTTGGCTTTGTGTGCAAGGGTGAAAAATAAAAATCAAATAGTGTCACTACCGATTTTGATTAATTTTTCTAGCCTATTTAGAAAACTAGATGAATAGCATATAGCAGAAATGACAAAGGAAAAGTTCTTTTTAAGCACTAAGAACGAAGTGTTGGATTTCTATGAAGACAGGTCAAACAAATTATTTCCCAAATGCGATTAAATTCTTTTTAAGTGCCAAAATCGAAATTTTGGAATTTGATAGAAAACAAACAAACACGTTCTTTTTAAATTCTTAAAAAAAAAGAGAAAACACCGTAAAAGAGGAATACCTGTAGATTTAGCTCTCCAAGGTGTGTGGACTTCAAAAAGTGCCTTGTTGAGCTATTCCCATCAAACAATCCCATGAACAAGTAATGTGCTCCACAAGAAAAGGTTAAGCAAACATCCAACAAATCCAGAAAGATATATCCAAATGATAGTAGAACGAAAATTTCTATTTAAAGAACTAGAAAACTTTCAATAAAATAACAATTTTGCAAAAAGAAGACGGATCAAGAATGCAATTTTGAAATCAAATGAAAGATTTATTGATCTTCAGAATAGGAATTGGAATTTGGTTTTGCAAGAAAGAAGAAACTTTAACTTTCAGATTATAAGTGAAAGAAGCAAGACCAACATGAAGGAAGGAAATGCTACGGAGAACTGATGAAAAGCAGTGAAGAAACAGAAGAAAAGCTCAAAACTAGAAATGAAATGAACTTACCAATAAGGGACTTTGGTTGGGTCCCACCGGGCATACCAGATTGTAGATCAAGAATTTCTGTGCTTGTTACCTATCCAAGTTAATATACCAAAGTAAACACAAAGACCCTGAAAAACTTAAATGAAATTGATACTTGATAGATAAGACAAGATTTGAAGATGTAGATGGAAAAGAAAGCCGATGTAGACAAGACGGGTGCACACGAGCGATCCTATAAAGTAGATCCAAGAAACCTGCGAGACACAGATGCTTGATAGAAAAACACCACGTTAAAATATATTTGGGTGGACTTCCCAAAAAGTGGGTCAGGGAAGTGATAAGCTCCCTCGACGGATGTCAGTCCACATTTTCAATTAAGGAAAGAATCATACATGATAAAATATGTAAGTAAATGTCTATATTTTGATTAAAAAATGACAGACAGAAAAGTAAACAGTAGACATAAACCAATAAAAAATGGGAAAGTGTGAAAACAATGTTGGATTTGTGTTCCATGAATTATTTTACCTGTCCGCAGGTAGATCAGCGTCGATTAGGAAAATCAGCGTCGACTGAGACAAATTGGCGTCGACTGAGATAGGTCAGTGTCGACTAGAGAGAATCGGCGTCGACTGGGTATGGTCAGCGTCAACTTGAGGAAAAATGCAAGAAGATTGAGAAACAGACAGTGGAAGCTAGATCATATATCTCCACTGGATCTGCAAGAGCCATAGGGATATTGACAAGACTCCACTTGTGTTGGATGCAGGAGCAGAGTCACCAAGAGATTGATTGGAGCTCACGATGTTGATGTGGTAGGAGCAGAGTAACGGTACTCCTCTCAGGGATTTATTTGGATAGAATTCGATCTCGCTTGATAGATAATGCTCAGACTTGATGCTCAAAAACTCTTTGTCCATGTATTTGTAATCAGTGCCGACCGATATGAAATCAGCGCCGCTCCAAAAAATTGGCGTCGACCGAGTACCGGATCGGTACCGATCAGGGAAACCCGAAATGGCCAAAAGGGATGATTTTTTGAAAGATGAAGTGATCCTTCCACCTCAAATATGGGAAATATCCCACTGCTTAGTTTGGGAGGAGGAGAAATAGGGGGAATAGATGGATAAAATAGATATGGGAGGTTATGAATTGATATGAGGTAGATAAGTGGTTAAGATATATGTAAAAAATATAATTAAATAGTTAATATTTAATTATCTATGGGTAAAACATAATGGGGTGAAATAAACTTAGGATAGATGTTTAAATCAAATATTAAATAATACCCTAAGAGAGAAGTGGTGATGTAAACGTGCCCCCGGTTACCCGAGAAGACAAATGCGCACGAGGGACACTAAATTGGATAACTAATTTTAGGTGTCTACAACATAAATTGTATTTCACACTCCAAGGATGTGCACGTGTTTGGTATGTATATGCATAACTACATACGGGAAAAAACTAGGAACTGGTAAAATTTGACTATAATTATGATTTAGACATTTGATTATTTCTCAACTCAACCTCTGGTAGTAGAGGCATTAAAATTTGTCAAGCCCTTAACTATGGGAGATAGTGCAAAATCAGAAGAACATATTCAAAAATTATTTGGTGAGACAGATTTTGGAGCATGTTTTGAAAAGGAAGAATAAATAAACTCCAAACTACTTGAACACACTTGCCTTGAGAAAGAGAAAGGAAAGATGGTCTACATCGTGGAAAATAAGGAAGTTGAGAACCTAGATATTGAACATTCACACGGGGTGCATGAGGTCTTGGATAGTGCAGACAAGGATACATGCACCTACCATGAGCCCATGAAGACAAAGAAGGTGAATATAGGCTCGGAGGCTGAGCCTAAGGAGGCCATAATTGGAGATTAATGTTCAGACTCAAAGGTAGCAAAGATCATCGAATTAATCAGATATTATCAAGACTTATTCCCTAGAGGATATCATGAACTTAAAGGCGTACATGAATCACTTGGGGAAATGAAGATCAAACTTAAGGACGGTGCACGACCAGTTAAAAAGAGACCCTACAGGATGAATCTTAATTTGCGTGAAAAGGTAAAGGAAGAAATTGATAAATTGTTGAAATATGGAATTATCAAGCCCCTTGATGAGTTAGAATGGGTTAACCCAATGGTGATTAGTATCAAGAAGGATGGGCGGATTAGGATATGTGTGGACTACAATGATCTGAATGTTGCATGCGTCACATATCCTTTCCCAATGCCATTCACTGAGGAAATATTAGGAGTTGCAGGGTGAGAAATATATTCTTTTATAGATGGATTGAAAAATGTGCCTGCTATATTTTCATACATAGCTGTTCAGGCATTCAAATATTTTATTCACAACTTCTTACAAATTTATCTAGATGATTGGATAGTATACAGGCTTTTGAAAGACCATTGTGATAATCTGCCCTTAATATTTGAATGATGCAGACAATTAAGTATCTCTTTGAATATAAAGAAGTGCATATTTGCTATGCCATTTGGGATACTGTTAGGAAATATCATCTGCAAGGTTGTGGATTCTTAGGTCATATAGGGTATTACAGTGAAAATTTTATAAAAGGGTATGCCAGAATTGCTGCACCCTTGTAAGAAGTTACTAAAGGGGAAAGGTACATTTTTATTGGGGAGAACTGCAGTAGTGCCCATTTGAAATATTAAAAGAGAGACTTACAACCATGCCCATTCTGCGCTTTCCATCATGGGATAAATAATTTCATGTACATATGGACACTTCTGGTATGGCCATCGGCATTGTGTTAGCTCAACCTAGTGAAGGTATTATTGATCATCTAATTTTTTTTGCTAGTAGGAAGCTGACTCCTGCTGAACAGAATTATACAACTACAGAGCATGAATATTTGTCAATGATTTATGCATTGTACAAATTTTGACAGTACCTATTAGTAAAACCAGTTGTGTTTTATACAAATCACATGGCATTGAAGTACTTGGTAAATAAGCTAGTTTTATAGGGGCACATATGCAGATGGGTGCTCCTATTTCAAGAATTTGACTTCACAATTGTGGTGAAACTAGGGAAAAGCAACTCTGGACCAAACCATCTATCTAGAATCAATTTAGGAGAGGATGCACAGAAAATTGAAGAAACAATGCCTAATGCACAGTTATACAGGTTACAATATGCACCCACGGAATTAGAAGATATTTCTGTCTTTTTACGAACAGGTATGGCATCAGAAGGAATGAAAGCATTAGAAAAGAAGCATCTTGATATACACGCAGAACCAATTATGTTAATCAGTGGTGACCTGTACTAGTTAGGTAGAGATGAAGTGTTACATCGTTGTGTGTTAGAGCATGAGCACAACGATATCATGGAAGAAGCTCATGGTGGTATTACAGGAGGACATTATGCAGGTGATGCGACTACTCGAAAGATCTTAATTGTTGGATTATGGTGGGAGACATTGTATAAAGACTGTAAAGATTATTGTAAGTTGTGTGATCATTGTCAGTGCCTACAAAAACCAGGGTAGAGAGATGAGATGCCTTTGAGACCAATTACTAGTGCTGAACCATTTGAGAAATGGGTCATTGACTTTGTAGGACCTATTTCACCAACTACGCACATGACTAGATTGCACTATATCATTACTTGCATAGATTATCTCACATAGTGGGCAAACGAAGCACCTACCAAAGACAGTACAAGAACTTCATCAGCTAGGTTTGTATGGGAGAATGTTCTTACATGATATGGATGTCCTCTAAGCTTGACAAGTAATAGAGGTACACATTTTTTAATAATACAATCAGGATCCTATTGGATGACTTTATGATTGCACACCATAAAACTACACCTTACCATTCTTAGGCAAATGGAACTGCTGAGGCTTTCAACAAAATTTTGGGCCAGACTTTGACAAAAATATATGATGTTGGAAGAAAGGATTGGGATATAAAGGTGTCAGTTTTACTTTGGGTATATAGAACAACTAACAAGAGATTGAATAAAGCCACACCATTTCAATTGGTGTTTGGCACAGAAGTTGTTCTTCCTATAGAATTTATGTTACCTTCTTTGTGCATTACACGCATTGGAGACCTAGATGATGAACAGGATTTAGAAGAATGGATTGAAAAAATGATTCAACTGGATGAGCACCAAGCCATAGCATGATGGAGTTAGAAGCAGGAAAAAGCCAGCCAAAAAGCATGGCATGATAAAAACATAAGAGATCAAAAGTTTGAGAATGGACAAATGGTTCTTCGTTATGACTCAAAGTTCTTGTGTCATCCAAGCAATCTCAATTGACATTGGCTAGGGCCATATGTTATCACCTTTATACTTGACTTAGGTGCATGCTAGTTAGAAGCACTTGATGGAAAACAGCTACCCGGTTACTTTAATGGGAGTATGCTGAAGCCCTACTATAAATGAGTCTTCTTGGTGTTTGTAATAAGGTAGTGTTACCATTTAGTCTAGGTTTTTCAATTCGGTATTTCTTTAATGTATTTCTGTTATTGTCGTTATGCTTTGTCAATTTAGTTCACATTTGTGTAATAAGTGTGCTTGCGCGCATGAATCTAATTATTGTATGAAGAATGTTTATACACAAAGGACTGCACATACCTTCAGTGTGGGGTGGTTTTCGATATCTAAGAAAAGGACTGAGGGACTTGAAAAGTGAAAGAAATAAGCTGCTACATGTGTACTTTAAAGGGGATTTCTTCTCAAAAGGTGACCAAGGATGAAGATGGATGAAGGAACAACATAACGCAAGGTAAGGGGAGGCCATCATAGCTACCAGGAGAAGGTATAGTGATGAGGTACTTAAGTGTAGGATCACGCGCTGAAGAGAAGTTTGTGGCCAAAAGGTAGGAAGGGCATGCTAGAAGGTTATAGCTAGGTGTGGAGATGTACTGCATGGAATGAATGGATTTGGTCAATGAATGAAGGGATATTTGGTAGGTGAGGAGTAATAAATGCATCAAAATTTGAAAAAAATATATAAGGAAGGGATGCGGATTCATTTTTACCATTATAACTAAGAATATTTGAGAGAAGAGCCAAGTGCAAAGAGCCGAGTGATCGAATTAAGGTGTGAAGGTATGAAATCAAGCATGACAACTAGATCTGTGCTTTAAGAAGCTTACATCCCCGATGGTGAAGGGTTTGAGCAAAGCAAGGAGACAGAGAATAGTTAGGTTACAAGGTTTCCCCTAGGGTAGAGTTAGATCGAGCTAGGGTTTGATTTGCATAGTTGTAAGAGTGAAGAGGAGACATTGGCAAGGTAAAAATGGCACTAAAGAAGGCATCTGCAACAGAAGCAAAAGAAAATAAGAAGGTGGTCGTTGAGGAGGAAGATATTTCACCCAAAATTCATTTTTTGGAGATGCCATACCTAGAAGGGGTTATTATTGGCCAAGAATGGGATTCACCCATTACAAAAAGTAAGGTGAGTGAATATAATCACATGACGTCAGAGAACAAAAAGGAGCTCGATTCCTTACTCATGGTTAGAACCAACAAACGCATGGTAGATGACATGTTGGTATATGATGATGTAGGTAAAATCTCTTGAATAAAATCGGGGTATATCAGTTGTATGATTTGTCATACTTTGGGAAATATGAGCCCTTTTACTAGTGGCTCATGAGCAGGGTTCATAAAGACTACTTCTACTTTGTAGGACACATAGCTAGAATTTCGTCTGATCTTGTTTCATCAGTGACAGGTCTAAAGGCCACAGGAGAAGATATAAAAAATGACCTCATAGATAAAGCCACCATTTTGAAGACCAAATAGGAGTTGGGATACCTGAAGGGTCCGTGTGGAATGGACATTGACAAATTCAAGAATTGTTCAGTTGTACAAGCTGTAGCACACTTGGTTACCAAGTTAAATGATCAGGAGCGGTGGTCCCAAGTAAACACCATGTGGTTGCATATGGCATGAAATATGTTGGAAGGGAAAATATACAAAATTGTCAGCTATATTACAAAGAAAATAGTTGAGGAAGCTCGTACATGAGGGAAGATCAACTTTAGGTCTGTTCTCCTATCACTGGTCTTCATGGAAATTGGATTACCAGATGGACCAAGGGAGAAAATATGGGAATATCCCATGGAGAACAAGTCCCCAACTGAAAGATTCAGCAAATATCTATGCAAGGGGACTATGATAGATGAGTTGAAACAAAGGGTGGAGAAGTGGTATGATATGCTCCACGCGGTATTTGGAGAAGAATGGCACATACCAAAGGACCTACCAGAAGTGGTAGGAAAGCAAGTTCAGTTTGTTTATATACTATCATTTCTGTATCACGCACTTTCTAATGAAGGATGGAACTTGGAGCCCTTGGTGCAATTTACTTTATGCCTTCACTGCAAGGTATTTTCAAGAGTTTTTTCATAGGTTTACCAACACGTGCAGATTAAAATTCAATGTAGACAAGGTAGAATGTGACTACAATACACTACAAAAGAAGTATGTATACCCTGGAAGGAGTTCCTACACAGAGAGAATCATTTCTGAAGTGCTGAACATCAAGCCAATAAGCTTGGCTATAGCATATTTGGGGGCAGCGCTGGTGTATCTCAAGTTGAATCAAAATATAGAGAATAAAAAATATGTGGAAGGTGATTTTTTCACTTCCAACCCCACCAAAATGAAATCATACAATGGAGATTATCCCAATGCCTAAACCCATAGAGAAAATCAAAGTGCGGGATGAGGAGGAAGAGCACGAAGATAGTGGTAGCTTGGAGCATAGGGATAGGAAACATCCTACAAGTCAGAGAGAAGCTGAGCGCGCCATTACACCCACCTCAGCGACAAGAGGGGGAGGAAGAGGAATTGAATGCGGTCTAAGGGGAGCACAGGTTTAAAAGGGTATTTAGGAGAACAAGGACCCAAAGTGTTACTCTAACCTCTGTGCGTAGATCACCCCGACTCTCCCCGCAGAAGGAAGTGACCACGCCAAGAAGGAGGAATCTGAAGTTGAGCGAGGAGGCAGAAGAGTCTAAGGAGAGTGAACCTACATCCCCTACACCCCTAGAGCACATAGAAGAAAATGGTGAGGCAAAAAAGGAGAAGGATGAAGAGGAGAAAGTACCAAAGGAAACAGCTGCAAGAAAAACACAGGACATGAAGACGTAAGCTCCAAATTTGGAAGCTAGAGTTCCTAAGTAGCAGAGGTCTAGAAGGGTGAGTGGAGAGCACATTCCACTAGACATGGGGTATGCAGAGGATATAGGAAAGATTGTCCATGCCTACTTTCAGAGCACAATAGCATATACGGATCTATTTTTCTGGGAGTTGATGGATGAATATATGGTGACCATGCGAACATGAAAGCAACTATCATGTTCGATGCACACCCACATGGATGAGCCTGATTTTGATGTATGTGAAGAGTCATGCGTGTCTAGGTGATTAAATAAGGTGCCTTAGGCTAGACACATGATAGTAAATCCTATTGTCATGTCAGATGAGGTATGTCAGTAATGTGCTGGTGAAATTTTCAGCGGAGGTGGCCATAAGGAACATGGATAAATCTGCCATAATCAAGGCACTACGTGAAGCGCTGAAGACGAAAGATGTAGAGAAAGAACACATAACGCAGTAGAAAGGGACTTCACACAAAAGAAGAATGAAGTATTCATAAGCATCACAGAGGAGATTGGGGACAATGTAATCAGAGCTAGGCCACACTTGGAGCCCAAGGTACCACAAACATTTCTTTCAGCGATACACTATGTGGGGAAGTTGGTGGACTTTGTGCTAGAAGATGAAACTCTGCATATGCAAGCACTGGAACAATTAGAGAAGGATGCCGAATGGGAAAAATCATCAGTGATGAGGAAAATTACATCATATGAAGGGTTGTTGCAGGCATTACAAGTAGTCTTAAAGAAAGCGGATCAAGATTTGAATATATGCACAGCTCTAGAGGTGCTCATCAACATTAAGACCTTGGAAGAGACCAATGAGGTCTAGAAGGCCATGAAATATGATACCTTGGGCATGTGTAGAGAGGCTGGTAATGGCTAAAAAAAAGTGTGAAGCCCTGGCAGTAACACAAGAGCCACACAAAACTCAGTTGGAAGAGCCTTGGAAAACTGATTACACAAAAGATGGACCTTTTGGAAGGAAGGATGAAATCCATGTCCAATATTTTTTTGGTTCTGCAAAATGAGAAAGGGAAAATTACACGGGATGAGTTGGAGTCCATAGCTATGGACATCCTAGAGAAAGAGGAACAAGCACTCATTAACTGGTAAGATTTGGAGGCTGCAATAAAGGAAGAGTATCCAAAGCTAATACTGCAAACTGATACTGAGGAGGTTGCTTGAATAGCCTTGTATAAATTCTTGATTTGTCAATATTCTTCATTCTTATTCTTTCATTCATATTATTTCATTCAAAATTTGGAGATGACCATTGTCGGGACGATAATGAGATTAGTGGTGGGGTAATGTTGATCAAATAATACTTGGGAAAAACCACACAAGGAGTTTACACGCCGTCGGGGTAGAAGGCCAGGATTGAAGGCGTGGAAGGACAGGAAGGACCCGCATGCAAAAGGTAGGTTCGGATTTTAGGACTTAGCAAATTTTGGGCATGAGGATCTATTTTTGGAAGATGGCGTGTGGAACACATCAACGATGTAGAGAAGGTGTGTGCCAAGCATTGTCTATATCTAGAAGAGTAGTTCAAATGTCTATGCATGGAGGCAACCTAAGAATGGAATGAACACTTCAATTATCTGTAAGAAGCATATAGATAGTGCACTTGTATGTGTGGCTATAATTGTAAATGGAGTGTGGCTATTAATAGCATGTGACCTATTTCTAGAGTGGTTAAGCAGTGAAGGGCAAGTCCCCACCATATATATATGATGGTTAGGTGCATAGTAAAAGAGAGATTTGTATGATGTAGAAGAGGGATACAGGCATGTATGTATGATTCTACCCAGAAGCACCTAGATCACTGACCCTACCGGTGTCGTTTATCCCCTACCGGCAGCGGTTCTCTAACCGCGGTCTATTAGCCAGTGACCGGCATCGGTCACTGTGACTTATACCCCAAAACCTCCCTCTTGCCTATTTGTCACCTAACAACCTCAGAGGTCCAGTCTGGTTTATCCCTGTAACTCAACCTGGATGTATGAATGACCAGTAACCAAACAAACAACGTGACTCTTTATTATTGATAGTTTAGCCTCTATTGCTTTGTAACGAGGTACCTAAATCATGATTTTGCAATAGCTTTCTTTGTTATCATTTGTGTTAATTCGTATTAAAAGGGGAACTGACCACCTTCGAAAGGAAGTTTTATATTTTCTGGGCCTAAGGAAGCTCCCTCATTTATTGTCTGATTAAAATCTGGTGGTCTTGTATTCTTACTTGCAGGTAGTCCTTCCAAGACAAAAAGGAGTTCTTCGCAGTCGATCTGATCTTTCTCTACGGTACGCGCACACCATCTCAACATTCAACAGGTATTCCTCCTAGCCCTAACCCTTATCTATTTCTCAAAGGAATGAAAGGATAGAAACAAGTCTATTCCACAGAGTTGAAACATTCCATGCAAAACATTTTGGCACGCCTGGTGGGACCCGTTTCGGGTTTCTGTTTCTCTTGCTTGCTTTCATTTAGGAAGCATACTTGTTGTTTGCTGTTTTTTTTATTATATTTAGTAAAATAATTTGTTTGGCTTTCCCAGTTTTGCATTAGTGAAAGTCATCTTCTTTGCTTCATCGAATATAATTTTCAATTTGGGTTTAAAACACGTGCATTACATTCTTGTTTGTTGTTTTCAATTCTAGTGAACATAGACTAAGTAACAGGTCATACACTTGGGGGTGATTTCCACGGTATTGATAAGAAATTAATCTTACTTTCACTGCACAACACATACCGAATCACTTCATAATTAACACAACAGCTCAAAACATCCCCCCTTTTCCGCGGTATTCCTCCGCCCGATTGAGGTAACCTTATAAGCCAAAACAAACTTGACATTTCCCCTAAGTCTTTTGTTTAGAATTGACATCATTCTGCGTCTAAAGGCATAAGCCCAAATTTATTAAAATTAACCCTAGGGTTAATTTGTTAATTTGTTTGTGCATTCTTGCTTGTTTTCAGTTCTGTTTCTCTATCATACACTATTTTCTGTGATCACTACAGAACAGTTTGGTAGGCATACTAATCACTATTAACACCAAATCAACAACTTCTTGCTACTTCTTACACCAGTTCTATTATACCGACATCGGTTAGCTTACCGACGCCGGTTACAGTCTGACCGACATTGGTTATCCTACCGATATCGGTTACTGTCTTTTACAGTTCCTGACAAACCAGCAACCTACCAATTTCAAACAACTTGTTGTCTGTTTCTATTCCTGATAGATTGGAACCCTACTGTGTACTCCTGTCCATGGTTGTTATCACTCGAAAGCAAGCCACTGCCATGGTTTCACATGCTTGCTCTGTGCTTTTGCCTGAATCACCCCCTTCACATTCTGTGGGGAATCCTACGGACACCAGTGAGGTTCCTAAAATTCCTGTAGGAGATAAATAATTTGCCAAATTTCTTGATGCTAATCCTAGCGCTGTACAATACTATTTGTCTCATGCCCCTGACCGTACACCCGACGGTCAACTCCTTGTTGGCATGCCTATCATTATAGCTACTCATTTAGCTCCTTCTCCACCTGATAACTTCACTTTGCCTTCCGCATCCTTAGTCCCGTCTCCTAACTCAGCAGCTTCAGGGGTTCATACGGCACAGATTGGCTTTCCTTTGGTTAATCTTGGGCCCAACATGTCATTATCACCAACTGCTCCTACCTCGTCTCTCTTGCAGACTATTCCATTCATGACTTGCTCTCTGCTACCTATCCACACGAGCTTTCCTTCTCAAGCTCCGCCCACCTTTTCATTTCCACACACATATCTGGTAACCTCAACGTCTTATATAGGACATCCCTATTTGGTTGCCTCAACACATTCGTCCTCCATACCTTACCAACATTTAACTCCACCATTGTCTAGCGGTGGCCCTTGGCCCAATTTGCCTCCGTTTACCACAACCACACCATCATCTCATCCAACTACTGATTTAATTAAACAAATGATGGACAAAATGCAAAATCTGGAGGCTTCTATTTCAGGAAGTCGTAGTTCCTTGACATACAAGCAAGTTTGTCGGTAGCTTATCCACCCTTCAATCCCCCTTCATTCATATCCTCCTCAATGGGAATTACCAAAATTTATCCGTTTTAATAGTAAGGAGGACCCTCAACAACACTTGTGATCATTTAGACATGCCTGCTATCTGATTTCTCACGATGACGCTTTACTACTCCACACCTTTCCCATGTCCTTATCAGGACCCGCCTTGGAGTGGTACAGTGCTTTAACCTAGCACTCAATCTTCTCTTTTAACCAGTTAGCCCAATCTTTCTTAGATCATTTCTCCATTAACATTGCCAAGAAATTATCTATCACCGACCTCTATGCCATCCGACAATTTGAAGACGAAACTATCGTAGATTTCATTGGACGATGGCGGGGCCTTATCAACCAACTTACGTATGCTTTGCCTCAGGCCGAACTTATCGAACTGTTTATGTGGGCCTGCGCTAAGCACATCTCTCCTACCCTCCAAATTCAAAATTTTCATACATTTGACGAGGCCTTTACTATGGCTCGAAAACTAGAGATTCGAGCCTTAGAGGAATAGAAATTGCGGTTGCGCAACAAAAACCCCACTTTCCAAACCCAAGATTCCACCAAAAAACCTAACACCACCAATCCTCACCCATCGAATGCTTTGAAATCAAAAGAGGCCGTGCACGCGGTGATGGTAAAATTCCAACCACCATCTAATACCCCGCCAAAAACCACCTATAATTATAAAGCAGAGCCCATCAACTACACTCCCTTAGGAGAAACATATGGTGTGATATTGGAAAAATTGCTTAAAGTAGGAGCCATTACCTTACCTCCTGTTAAACCTCACTCCGGGTTTGATTCCACTCGCGCCATACCTTCTTGGTACAAAGAAAATGACTTCTGTAACTTCCACTACGTGAAGGGACACAGTCATGAAAACTGCAAGATGTTGAAAAACATAGTGCAGGAAATGGTTGATGCGAGGGATATAGCCCTCAATAATCCTAACGCCCCTGCTAACCGAAATTTGAAAATATTCAAAAAACCATTCCCGAATCATTCTTCTAACAGTAACATAAATCAAGATATCTTAGCCGAGGAGAGTGTTCATGAGATCCATGCAGTCTTCGACTCCCAGCCAAAAACCTCTATCGAACAAATTTTGAATCAAGCCTCTTCACTAATGTAGGAATCCGAACCCCCTTCCTCGCCATCAAGACAAACTGAAATCCTTGCCGTTCCTTTACCCATCAAGGAATTAACCACCCAAAGTTTCCTTATCACAAATGAGCCTTCTTACACCACATCCTTGCAAGACTGTGAGCGGATGTTATCTAATTTATCTATTTCCCAAACGTCTCCTTCTACCATTCTTGTTGTACAAGAAGAAGGCTCGCCACTTCTTTTGTCATCCTTAGATGAGAAACCTCTTGAACCGACATCACCACATTCTTTAAACATGATAGATCCTCTTAAACACGCCCTCCTACCTATTAGTTCTTCATCGCCTAAATCTTTTCAGCGACCCGTTGACCTCTTAACGCCCATTGATACAGTGCCTCATCTACCCCCTGTATCACACCCACAGTGGACCGGAATCACAACCCACCTTTCTTCCATACAAAATTTCCTATTCACACGTGAGGACTGTCATTCCCTAGTAGATAGACAGGTCCTATGGGAACGTTTGAGTACGCCATATTCTACTCAAATGCAGATGACCAATCCAAATGCCTCTACCATATACCCAAAGTGTTTACAGAAGCTTAGAATGCCTATGTCCTCATCTTCACCCCCCTCATCTCTACCAAATACCTCATCCACTTCTATTAACCTAACCAAATCTTCCCCTACGCTTGGGACCTCACCAATACCCAGTCTAACACACCCACCTAAGCGGCTTGATTTATCTAAAAATAAAGCCGTCCATCCCATTAGGAGACAGATTCAATCTCCTCAATCTATGCCGCTATCACAACTAAAACCCTCGTCATCACACCTACCTTCCATATTGGAACCCCATCCCTCTACCTTGCATCAATATATCATACCTCCTACGTTTTCTTTAAAGTGACCTACGCCTTCTGCACCCATACAGAAATCCAAAGGTATAGCAACACCGTCACCCCGTGTATCCTGTCCACCTATCAACCTTAAACAAATTCCATCATCAAAAGATTTGTTTTTTGTCACTCCTATTTCTCTGTGGTTGTTTTCTGATACCACATCATCTGTGGCCTCATCATCCAACCAGCTAAACATAGCTTCTGCATCAAAGAATCCACGTTTAGTTAAAACCCATTATCAAAACTCCTTGGGTAAAACACCACCCATACAAACCAACCATACCACGTCATCACTAGAATCGACCCAGTCAATAGCCTCCTCTTCCTCTGACTTTGACCCACTCAAAGGGTCTTATGCCAAAATCCTTGCTATGTTGGTAGAGAATGCGACCATTTCCCTACCCCCACTTAGACCTTATGATCCATCTAAACCTCGACCTATAGGTTACGATGAGTCTAAAATCTGCACTTACCACCGCACACCAGGACATGACGTAGAGGGATGCAAGGCGTTGAAAGCTATACTTTGTCAGTCACCTCTCTCAGATAGAAAAGTTAAGAAAGATAACTTACGAAGAGAGAAACCTTTAGCTTCAATTCCCTCTCCTATACCACCTATCCCCGCCTCACCAAGATCTATCATTATTACAGCTCCACCTCTCGAATACCATGACCTATCCCTACCGTCTTCCTCCTCTCATATTTACAAGATCAATATGATTAGTGTTGCTACTCGAGGGCAAAAAAACAATGGGAAAGCGAAAGAAAACACACCTGCAGCATCTCTTTCTCTGTCCACCATCCCGATGGCACCACCACCTAAAGTGGTTATTCGCGGACCCACCTATCCCGTCTCTAATGGAATTGCCCACCGAACCATGATCAAACAGCTTCACCAATCGCCTGTAAAAATGACACTGTATGATCTCATTCAGACTTTTGAATCTCATCGACAAGCTCTCGTTGAAATCTTTCAAGGGATAGAGGTCTTACCTAATGAAACCTTGCCTGTTACCTCTATTCTAACACCCAATCATGTTGCTTCACTCACCAAACAATCTATCTCCCCAACCACTTCTGTCTCTGTACAGCAAGCCGCTGCTGTCAGTTTCTCCGAAGACGAAATTATAGACTTTGGTGCCAAAGATCCTGACCCTGCTTTTTTCATGTCAGCTTACGTTTGGGACATTCGGGTATGTCGTGTTATGATTGACGAGGGCGCTAGCCTAAACATCATCTCTTCAAAATCCTTCCAACAAATGAATATCCCTTCTAGTTGCATGTGTCCAACCCCATCATGTTGCGGTCATTCAATGATGCTATTACTTCTACCTTAGGCACCGTGATCCTTAACATTCATGTAGAGCCACGCACTTTATCCAAACTCTTTTATGTCCTTGAGGGAGAGTTCCAATACAATATGTTGTTAGGCCGCCCTTGGATCCGGGCTATGGGATGCGTTCCTTCCACCTTACATAGATGCATAAAATTTGAGTACGAGGGGAAGTCCTACACCGTAAAAGCTGATCCTCCCCCCTTCAAAACCTGCAATATGCTGTATCGCCCTAATGATGTGCTTGTACCAGTCAAGATACCCATTCATCCAACCCAACCATCCACTTCAACCGCACCTACACCTTCAACCAATGAAAGCACCGTCATAAATACCACTTCCTTTCCCGCAGATAACATCCCAACCTCTGACCCCTTAGTAGATGTTTTTCAACGCCTTACTCTGGGGGAATACCACCTATATAACGTTAGCTCTTTCCATACCCTGCAGGAGTACGGACAGTTATATGCGCATCCTACCTACGACCGTCACGTGGGGGAGGTAATCTCTTACGGACCACCCCATTGCCACACCAACCTAACGTATGGGGGTGTCGACGCATCCTCTGTTACCCCTGAACCTCCTTTTGAGGTGGTTCCCTTCCACTCCAATTTTCAATACTTGACAAATCGTCGTTTCACCCTCACCTTCTTGACTCGCTGTGCTTGGAAAGGCTTTGGTTTTGGTCTTTATGAACAAGGCCGACATACACTCATTCTCGTGACTACACGCAAACACAATGATCGTAGTGGTCTCGGTTTTCCTGAAACACTTACACCAGAGAAACTTCGTGTCAGTTGTATCCTGGAAGATGACGACGTCACCCCTACCCAAACCATCATCACCCATTTTGCCATCATCACCCACAGAGTCGATAGACCCTGAATCTATCCCCTCCTAACTTTTTTTTTCATAATGCTATCTTCCTAGGTCCTCTCACTTATCAACGCGATAATGAGGACCCATCTTCTCTTCCCCTTCTGTATCCAGACATGATTGAAGAGGATTCACCTTCGATTAATGTTGTTGAGTGCCAGGATGACGACTCCATCCTCACTTACCTTGGTGCGGACGACTCCTATATTCAACGTGCCTTACCGTCTGAAACTCAAACCATGTTGAATGAGTCGACTATAGAAATCAACATCCACACAGAGGAGGATCCTCACATTGTGAAGATCGGACAATCCCTTAACACATCAGAACAAGTCACCTTTACTACCTTTCTCCGTACCTGTAACCAAGCTTTTGCTTGGTCCTACGCTGACATGCCAGGAATTGATCCTGCCATTGTTGTCCATAACATCACCCTAAACCCCGATTCCAAACCAGTCAAACAAAAACTGAGAAAAATGCATCCACGCATTGCCCTCTTGGTCAAAGAAGAGCTTCAACGACTCCTTTCTATTTCCTTCATCTTGTCTATTGACTATCCTCAATGGATTTCTAACATCGTACCTGTCACTAAAGCGATGGGGGGACTTCGGATATGCATGGATTTCTGAGACCTTAACCTCGCTTGCCCCAAGGATGACTTCCCCCTCCAAGTATTGATCAACTTGTTGATCTCACTGCGGGCCATGAAATGCTTTCTCTCATGGATGGATTTCGGGATACAATCAAATTTTGGTAGCCCCGGCTGATCAACATAAAACTGCCTTCATAACTCCTTGGGGAACCTTGTGTTATCGTGTCATGCCATTTGGCCTTAAGAATGCTGGTGCCAACCTATCAGCGGGCTATGAATTACATTTTTTCATTGACATTATGCACACTATCCTTGAGGATTATGTCGATGATCTCTCTTGGCAAATCTAAACATCGCAGTGTACATCTCGATGTTTTAACCATTATTTTCGATCGCCTCTTACAATATTCAGTCTGGCTTCACCAAAGAAATGTATCTTTGGTGTTCTTTCGGAAAAACTCGTTGGCTTATAGTCTCTCTGCGTGGCATTGAGGTCGATCAATCCTAAGTCAAAAGCTATCCTGGTAGAATATGCGTGGGATGCAGACAAACTAGTTAGGCAATCTAATTTCTTCGACACGCACTAGTGGAATTTGGGAATCTAAGGTAAAGAAGGCCCTTCTAACTTGGACTGGTGTGATAGATCATCGGCAAGGATGACTGCTCGAAGGCTCCAATCAATATCGAGCTCTGGCGTGATTCGATCTATGGGTTGTGGAATACGTGGAAAATGACCTACGATAGTTTCGTGTATGTCTCCCGATAAGGTCATATAGTGGATGGTGAAATAATTGACTCTACAGGACGATTCTCTGGCCTAGTCTAGAATTCTCTAGCTTCGTTAGCCGCTATATCTAATAAGGACAATTGTTCGATGATGATAGGTGGAAGTGGAGTGGACTGAAATACTAGTGTGCGTAGGCCAGTGTCTATATCTAATTCTCTTATGGATTCGTTGGTTGCGGGATTGTGGATCACAACCGTAGGTTCGTGGTTTGTTGTGGGCCAGCTATGGTCATACGTAGAATCAAGTCCTGATTCCTAGTATCCAATAATCATATGCTTTCTCAGCTTCTATATTTAGAACCAACAGTTGTGCAATCTTCTCAGAATACCTCACAGGCATTCTCGCAACCTGGATTCTTAAGCTGGTATCTATATCTACGAGGTGTCTCCTGCAGCGTCTGGCTGTGGAACTAAAGGATCACACCCGAATGTTTGTTCTCTTTCAAACCCTTCTACAGTCATGTGGATGTTTTCTAGGGTAATCTGTAGTTTGGTTGACTTTGACCAAAACATGTGTGCTTGGTCGTCTTCTATGTTTAATCCTCTTAACTGAGAACTGATCAGTTGTAAATCTGTGGTTGTTTGGAATACTTGTATTCTGAGATTTTGGTCTATGTCAACTATTGCTGTGACGAGGTTTGGTTGAGGCACGATTGGCTCAAATATATATTCCCTGGGCTCCTGAGGTCCCGTGATTGTCAACGAACAAAAATGTAAATCTAACTGTAACAAAGCAAATTCTAACTACGTGAAATAAATCTAAATATATATAACTTTTATTCTTCTAAGAAAATTTAACAATTTTAAAAGAAAGCAAACTATTTTAAGTGTATCTAGAAATAATAACTAAACAATAATTTAAAACAGACAAGATAACCGAGTGTAGTTATTTGCCTGTGCGATTTGTAGAATTATTCTAAATAAATAAAATAGCTCGTCTAATCTATCTGCAAGATTCTCGATCCTACCTCAGAAGTGAGGAGTGAATCATAGTTTCTCAGAAACTATCAATCCTCACAGCTTCCCTGGCAATATCGAGAAATAGAATTTACTGAAATGAAGCAATTTATCTACTCTATTTGATATGATTCTAACTAGAACTTTGAAAGCTAAACCTGGATTTTCCGCAGAACAGTGGCGAATCCGATGGTATGTGTGATCTTGTCCCCTCAGTATGATCTCCTCATTCTTTCATGTTCACGTGGATCCAGAAAAGTGTGTAATGCTAGCACCGATAGGAGTAGATTTGGGACAAGGACAGCTCAGAATGCAGACCGAAAATGCGGAGTAGGAGAGGGATAGCGCAAGAGTACAGAGCTTGGCTTATGCGATTCCTAGCGGGATTTTACTGTGCGAGTCATGCAACATGAAGCGACTAGAACCTGTAACTATCCTATTCGAAGAGCAAAACCTGCAACTTTAATGGCTTCCTAAGCTACTCTTTCTAATGGATTGGATAAAAAAAAGACACTGTTTGCACAAGCTGGATATGTGGCTTACCAACAGCTGAATAAAGCTAACCAGGCATATAATGAACTAAACTAAGAACTCTAAGCAACAATGAAAATTAAATCTACAGCAAAGAGAATTTCAGAGGCAAAAGCTTCAGACTGGATTGGATGGAAATGACAGCACTGCCTGCACAAGATGGGTATGTGGCTTACCAACAGCTGAGCAATCTAACTAAAGATGCAAGTGAATTCAAGCTATGGCTTCTAAACAAGATAACAAGCTAAAATAAAAATGAGGAGAGAGCAAAGATCAGTCTTCAAAATCTAGCCAAACTTCAGACCATTTGCTTGTGCACAAACCATGCATTTATAGGAATTCAATCACCCAAAAATCAAAACCAAATGAACTCCTAAACAATAAACAAAGGAAAAAACACTATTCCAGGGGACCAAAAACATAAATGCATGCTCAAGTCGGCAAGGAAAAGCTGGTGAATCGTGATATTTCACGAGTCACGTCAAAAGAACATTTCTGGAAAACGCGCACAGGACCGCCGCTCTGAGCAGGGGCGGTTACAGGACCGCCCCTGATCAGGGCCGCCGAGACCCTGCAGGGCGGCGGTTTCGTCACTGAAGATCAAGAGGCCAAGGAAAGAGGGAAAAAAGGGAAAACAAAGGGCACGGGGCTAAGCGGGGCATGCGGGATGTTAACGCACTACTCCGAGGGATTTTCCGGATCCCGAACACCTTGCGAGGAGACCTGTATCATCATTGGGGCACTTGTTACGCTGTTCGCAGTACAGTACCTTACAATTTTGGGTACGTACGTACATATTGCCCCCTCGGAGAAGCGTTTTAGCCATGAAGAGGCATAAAACGGTGGGTCCGAGTATGGCAGTCCCGAAATGGGGAGTTAGAAGTATACCTTACACGTCCGTGTGTTGAAATGACGCCATCCGAAATTCCCGCTACCTGCAAAATGAAAAGAGAACTCAAGTGCAATAGATAGATACAATAACTTGGAAAATAAACGCTAAAATAAATAGGGAATGAGAACGTACCATTCGTGCGGGGATAGGAAACTTACCTCCATCAGCGCTCCAAACCTGTGAAAAAGTCTTTTAAAACGAAACAGGGTGCTATATATATGAAAGTGGGCCCATTTTCCTATTCATTTGCGCGAGTTGATTTGATTGATTTTGAGCTCTGGGGACCCACGGTGACGGTTTCTTGCGTGAGTAGTAGAGTCAAAACGTCCGCAGCGAGATCGTGATCATGCCTCCACGTGCGGAACACCACCCTCTAGATCACAGGTTGGTTTTCTTTAATTTTGTGTTTTTCCCCCTTTAAATTTGAAATGTTAAATTTGTCGTAATGGGGGGGTTATTTTTGAAAATGTTAGGTTCAAAAGGTCCACCTAGGGGGGGCGCCTACTGGGTAGGCTCCATTTTTAGGTTAAATGGTCTTTTTTTTACTTATTTTGGGCTTTTTGGGATTAGAAACCCCCGCGCGGGTTTTCGGACCGCGACCGCCGCCCAGGGCGGCGGTTACAGGACCGCCACCCTGTTCAGGTGGGGCGGTTACACGACCGCCGCCCTTAAGGCGGCGGTTACAAAACCACTCCCTGCTCAGGGCGGGCGGTTTTGACCAGAATGCAAAAGAACTTAATTTTTGAGATTGCACTTGTATTTTCTGCACTTCTATATGTTTTTTATGACCTCTCTGGTATTGTTCAGATACTAACTTGCTCTGTTTTGTGTGTTTTTGGGTGTATGCAGGTGAGGGAGGGAATACATCAGATGGAGCCGAGAGAGAGAGTGTGATTGGCTCTCAGGGGTACTGGATGCCCTTTCACTAGATAAGGAGGACACACTACAGAGGGCCGGTATATGCGCATATCGCGCGTTCCCCACATGTCACACCATCTAGTCACATCCTTTGTGACTTATTTTCATATTGGGACGCAGATCGGAACACTTTCCGACTGCCAGGGGTCCGCGGTGAGTGGACTATCACGTTGGAGGATGTCTACCATATTTTGGGGGTCCCGATCATTGGGAGGAGACTCACATTAGAGACGGCAGGCTCACGGGCACAGATTGCACAGTGGGCAGGTTACATGGGAGATGCAGCTATCTCCACGGGGTCGAAGAAGGGAGTGAGAGTTCGATCCATCCTTCTTTGCCTATCCCCATATTCGACAGGCCATCATGGGGATCCTTGCCTCGAGATTGATCGGGGACAAGGGAGGGGACACTTTGTTATACTGCTGGGCCCCCCATCATTGCACAGATAGAGGGGCATGGCCGGATATACGCCTGGGGTGCAGACATTCTGGGGACCACCTACCATGATTTATATAGGGTGGTCCGTTTACAGGGACAGTCATTGAGCCACCCCCGACTCTAGTCATGAGTTGGGTGTATGAGCATTTTATTCCCTATGGCAGAGGCGTAGAGGTGGCAGATCCTGGGGCTGTGAGGGCAGCCAGATGGTCAGATATGTCGGTGCTTAGAGCACCTCACCAGCCAGTTGCCTCCCTTACCACAGCAGATATGGAGGTGACACCGTACCGGCTTATGGCCGGCATATGGGGCGAGGAGACCTTACATTGATCTCTTGCTCCACCACAGGGCAGCTCATTGATCAACCGTGGGGACGGGTGGAGGTACATCCTTTTGGCAGAGTTCCTCAGCAGTTTGGCCTTCCATATGCGGGCATGCTTCCCCCCCAGTGGCACCAGTTTACAGATCAGTTCGCGAGGCCAGAGGGGGGCCTAGAGGCCGAGGTTGGACAGTGATCACTCCTGGCATTCCCATTGCAGCCAGGAGGAGGATAGTTCGGGCCAGAGGGAGAGCCGGTGCGCTCGGGCACCTTTGCTTCAGATTGCGCGGGTCCTGCTCATAGCAGCGATGACCCTATAGACATTGACTCCGATTCTGAGGAGCTTACAGAGGGAGGGTCGGAGGAGGAGGAGACTGATGATAGCGATCCTGAGTGGCATGACACTCAGGATATTATGCAGGCAGAGAGGGCTGAGTAGAGCGCAGAGAGGGACACTCTAGTTTCAGAGGAGCCACTCTCTCAGGGCCATGGTGGAGAGGATGAGTCAGTTGTGGGGTGACATGTTGCCCCTGCTACAGGAGCAGCCCCTCAGTCGGCAGCGGCATCCGCGGCGGGTGCTGGCCCCAGCATCCATCTTGGAGGCCCGGTGATCCGAGTAAGTTATCCTTTCTTCCTTTCAATGTTTTTTTAATTTAGGATTTGTTTTAATTGCTATCTCTCCTTGTGTTTTTATCTTGTATCTTTTAGCCTCTTGCTTGGTTTCTAATTCATTTTTTCTCCTTTGTTTGCAGAGACTGTCGACGAGTGGCGGGATTGATCCGCAGGGTATGCACCAATTCCCTGATGATCCCCATGGATAGGACCCATGCGGAGCTATCCGTAGATGCCGGGGAGCCCTCAGCAGCCGGTAGGCATACCGACGTCTTCGCTCCCATTTGGCACGTGGCCAGGATGGTGTCGACTCTCCGTACAGAGTTGGCGGGCTATAGGACGGCTGAGCGTCTTATGAGGAGCCATTCTCGTGGTGAGACCGCGGCTGCTCCTCGGGACCTGAGCCCTCCATTCATTCAGAGCGTCGGCGTAGCCGGAGTCCTAGGCAGGGGGGCGCACACTTCGGAGGGGTCGCGTAGGGTTGAGAGACCACTTGGCTCCTATGTATTTTGTACTATAGATTCTTTTGTATATCACGGGCTCTTTGAGCGTTTTGACCATGCCTAGTGCATGATGGCATTGTATATAAACATTGATTATTTATATATATGCATTCGTTTTTGGATCAAAAGCTTGTCACTCATGTTTTCCCTTTCTATTTCCAGTTCCTCGTGTATACTACGATGTATGGTTTATATGCTTTCTAGAATGTATGCAATGGAAAACAATGATGCAAATGTTTTGCTTTCTTTTTGTGTTTTCATGATGCTGATACATGATATTGTAGATATATTGTGATCTTGAATCTTAGCTTCTGTGAGCAATTTGGATACCTCATGTTTGTTTTGGCAAAGTGATGAAAATAACCAGTATGATGAACAGATTAACTTGCCCCACTCCTAACTCCACGCAACTAGTAAGATGCGAGGGCTCATCACCAAGAGCCAAGAAGGGCGCAAGTTATGAAATATGGTGAAATGATAGTGATGATGAAAGACAGACAAAGCTTTGGTGGAACCAAATTGAAAACTACAAGCTTACTCTCCACCTGAATGACTTCATAGTTTTGGATGCAACTTGCTTTGCGGTTTATCTAGACTTAGACCCGTAGATGGCCACATAGTAGACAAAATCTGGGTTTTTAGGATTTTAATTCTCTCTGGGATTTTGAACATCTGATTCATTCGTTTTTGACTCAAAGTTTTTGAATTGTTTGTTTGTTTATGACCTTTTAACGTTTGCTTTGTCAAGAGGACCCCCTACACTTTGCCCCATGCTTACTAGTAAGAGCGTGGGTTTATCACCGTGGGGCAAGGCATCGGCGAGTAAGGGCATTTCCATCCTTTCCCAACCCTCGTCACTAGTAAGAGACGCAAGCTCATCACCGAAGGTTGGTAGGGCAAGGAAATGTGTAAAAATAAATTTCTGTTTAATCACTTTTTGACTTGTCTTTTGAGTAAAATGTCAGTATATGCTTGTTTCCAAAGAGATGTATTATATGGGATAGATGTGACCCCATGAAGCTTCTAGAACAGACCATACGCAAGACACCAATCCTAAGAAGAAAATCAAAGTGAGAACAAACTTGCAGATCTTGGTATGGTTACTGTTAAGACTTCGTCATGTTTGATTTTATTTGATAAAAGATTCCTAAAGGATTGATGATATTGCGAAAATGGAGAGATATGATTAGAAAATTTTGTGCCAGCCAACATCATGAGTTTGTAATGAATTACTTTGAGAATAGATTCCTTAATCACAATTTGTGTAAGAACAAGTGGACAAAATGATCTAAATCTATATGAAGATGCAATGTAGATAGTTAAATAGGTAGTGCTAGCTGCTTATGCGTAGAAAACGCTTGAGGTGTAGGGAATTGACTGTTCGCCAAATTCCTCACCTTCTAGCGTGCATAAGAGGTATGCCCCATTTCCATAGTCCTTCGTGACTCGGTATGGGCCCAACCATTTGGGCCAGAATTTCCTTCCTTCGCCGGTCTTCTTGTCGATCCGGCTGTCTAGTCTTAGAACTATATCACCTTCATATATATCGCGTTCATAAACCTTCTTGTTATACTACCAGCACATTCGGTCGGCATAAGCTCTATGCCGTTGTTCAGCATCTAACCTAATTTCATCTAGGCTTTCTAATTGGGAAAGACGTACTTCTCTGTAAGCGTCTCATCCAGAATCCCTTGTAGTGAAATGCGGAGACTGGGTATTTCGACCTCAACCGGGAGAACTGCTTCTGCCCCCAAATACTAGCGAGAAAGGATTTGCTCCTGTTGGTGTTCTTATTGAGGTTCGGTGGGCCACAAGGCCGGATATAACTTCAAATGCCAATCTCACTTGTTTTCTTTTCACCGTTTTAAGGAGAATGGCTTTCAGCGTTTTGTTTGTTGCTTCAGCCTGCCCATTGGCTTGGGGATAATACAAGGAAGCCGTATGATGGCTTATTTTAAATTTTTGCATAGTTCATGAACTTCTTCATTCTTGAAAGAAGTTCCATTATCTGAGATAATGATTTGTGGGATACCGTACCTGTAAATGATTTGATTTAAAATGAACTTAGTGATTACAGAACCAGGTACGATAGTAAGAGGCATGGCCTCCACCCATTTGGTAAAATATTCAGTGGCTGTAATTATATAAATTGTGGCCGTCTATGGATGAGGGAGAGAATTTCCCTATTAAGTCTAGGCCCCATGTAGAAAAGGGCCATGGAGTAGCGATTGGTTGTAGAGCTTGTGTTGGCATGTGGATCTCGTGGGAGAATTCCCCTGGCACTTATGACACCTGCGTGCAAACTCTATCGCCTCATGTTCTAGAGTGGGCCAGAAATAGCCCATTCGATGTATTTTTCGAGCAATGGCATGGCCACTGAAGTGGCCTCCGCATATACCGCTGTAGGATTCATGAGAATCCTCTTGGACTCTTCTGTGTCGACACACCTTAAGAGCATTCCATCGAATGCTTTTCGATAGAGCACCTTCTCTATAATGACATATTTGGCTACGATTATGCGTAATCGCCTTCTTTGTTGCAGTGTCACTGCATCCGGGTACGTATGGTCCATGATATAATTAATGATATCAGTGTACCAAGGGCACTCAGAAATAGCAGGTCGAGTTTTGATGTGGTATAACGCATTCATCTGGAAAATCCAAATCTACTAGATCACCCTCCGTCTAATGGGTTGTCAGCTAACCAATCCGCGACGATTTTTTCCTTTAACTGACTTCTGATTTACAAATGTTAATTCGAACTCTCCCATTAAGGTTATAAAACGTCTAGCCCTTTTTGGATAAGGAACCTTGTGTGAGAAAATTTTGTAAATGGTCCATCTTTACCATGACCTTTGTTTTTTGATTCAGCATGTAATGTCTTAGACGTTTAGTAGCAAAGACTATGGCAAGACATTCTTGCTCTGCTTGTGTATAGCGTGTTTCATATTCGAGAAGTGTTCGGCTAATGAAATAAATCGCACGTTCTCTCTTGTCATCGTCTTCTTGGGCCAACATACAGGCCAGCAAGACATTGGTAGCTCACGAATATAGGATTAACGGGTGATCCAGCTTAGGTGGCATTAGCGTAGGTGGTGACAGTAAGAAACATTTAACTGCGTTGAAAGCTTCGTTGCAGTCTTCGGTCCAATCAATGCTATAGTCTTTATTGAGTAAATTGTTGATTGGATGAATAGAGAAGCTTAAGTCCGGGATGAATCTCCGGATTGCACCCAGCTTCTCGAGAAATGATCTGATTCCAGATTCACTCGAAGGTGGGACCATTTCGAGGGCAACCCGAATTTTGGTTGGATCAACGTCAATCCCTCGTGACGATATGATGTAACCTAGGAGCTTTCCTCCTGTTACACCAAAGACGCATTTCTCTGGGTTTTAGCGTGACTCCGTATTCTATTAGGGGTGAAAGAATGATGCGGAGTACTTCAGGATGGTCCACAGCGCTTTTTGGCCTTAGCCAATAAGTCGTCTACGTAAGATTCCACGATTTTATGAATTAGATCGTGAAATATGTATGTCATGGCCCGCTGGTACGTAGCACCATCATTCTTAAGACGGAATGGCATAATAACGTAGCAATAGGTTCCCCAAGGAGTTATAAACGTGGTTTTAACTTGATCTTGCTCGAGATATTCTGATTTTGATTATATCCCGAGAATCTATCCATGAGAGACAAAAGTTCAAAACTAGCTGTTGCATCAACAATAAACGTCTATGGATGGTAATGGGAAATTGTCTTTAGGACACACTTTGTTGATGTCTCGAAAATCTATGCAAATGCGTATCTTTCCGTTCTTCTTGAGAACGGGAACGATATTAGATACCCATTGGGAGTAGTCAACTGGCTTGATAAATCCTACCTGAAGGAGTTTTATTACTTCCTCTTTTACCATGAGAGCTACTTTGGGTTTCATGGGCCTTGATTTTTGTTTAATTGGCTTTGCATCCGATCTAGTGACGAGGTTGTGTACCGCAATGTGGGGTGCGACTCCCGTCATCTCCTTGTAATTAAATGCAAACGCCTTCTGATGTTCTTTGAGAACCTGAGTATGTATTTCCACTTCTTCTGGTGTCAACGAAGAACCTAGTTTCAATATTCTTGGTTCATCTTCTGTCCCAATGTTGACATCGATTGTTTCTTCGATTAAAGAGGCGTTACCCTCTTCGAACTCAGGTGGTGCTGGAGGTAAATCTAAATCATCCCCATTTTCTATTGCGTATATGTTAGGTTCCCTTTGTGACGGAAGATCCGTTACGGGATTTCCAAAGTAGGAGGACGAATGTGGGATCAGGGATAAATCTAGCATGTGATAGGAGAGATGTAATGCTGCATAGGCATTTAAATAATCCAAAGTAGCCACATCATTTCCAACATGGTCTAGGACGGTAGATTCACTTCCGCTTAAAAGAGGATTTGTCATTGTTTTTATTAATGGCTCGTCACGAATGGATACTGTGAAGTGAGTATCTTCTAGCTCATTGCTTGGAGTAAAATGTGATGCCGAGGTTGCTATTGAATCGGCGAGAAGATTTTTCTCTCGCAGGATCGCTTCAATGGATATGAAGTTAAACGCCTTGCTTAAATCTAATACAGCATTTTTGTAGAGTTGTAAATGTTCGGCTTTAGTTTCATATACTTCAGAAACTTGGTTTGTTACTAATTGCGAGTCTCCCAAGACTCTGATGTTATTAATACCAATTCTTCTGGCTAAGGTGAGGCCAAGGAGGAGGGCTTCGTACTCAGCGCCGTTGTTTGTGCATTCAAATTTTAACTTAAATGAGAATGGGAGGACCTTCTCCTCGGGCGAAGTAAGAATTATACCTGCCCCCGCTCCATAACGACATTTAGCTCCATCGAAATGGAGAGTCCAATACTTAGCCGGGAGTGTAGATGTTGGGGCATCTGCCGCGTTTGCACACTCTACTTCTATCATACAGAGATCCTCTACCAGTAAGGAACCAACACCTAGGGAAAATCCTATGCCTACTGAATCGAATGGTAAGAACATTGGTGAATCTTGTTCTATCAATTCAACGATTTTCGCAGTAGTCCCTAATGATACTGTTTCTTTAGTTTTACCTTTAGGGGTTGGAGTTGTTTTGGCTATGCTGGTAGTTTCAAGATCCGTTGTAGGTATCAACTTTTCCTCTGGCTTTGGGTCAGAGGGTTTATTAAGTTGGTTTGTTGGCAGCTCAAATTCTGAGTGCACCCCTGGTCTTTTCTTTAAATCAGCTAGGTGCAAATCGAAAGGTTTTGGATCACCTTTGGCTACAAATACCTTTCCCAGATGCAAGAATCTTACTTCTTGAAATAGCGTGGAAGGGATTGCCTTCATTCGATGTATCCAAGGTCGGCTGAGGATCATATTATAGTTAGTTTCCCGATCTATAATGTAAAACTCAGTCAAGATGGTTTTGGGCCCTAAGGTGACTGGCAGTATTATAGTTCCTATCAAAGTGGCTTTAAGGCTATCATAGCCTCTCAAGGTATTTCGTGTAGTGGAACAGTTTGTTTCTCCATATCCAAGTTTTTGGAGGAAAGAGAAAGGGACTATGTTAACTGCAGCCCCATCGTCAACCATTGCCTGTTTTACATAGTTATTATAAACCCACACTTGCAAGTGTAAGGCTGGGTCACCTCAGCGTGCGATCTCAGCATCTGTGGGCATTTTACTTATTTCGAAGATGAATTTGACATCCTTGTCCGGCTGCCCCGGAGGGTGGATATCAAAATCTACGTGATTTACTTGTGTTTCGGGAGGTGGAGTGATGTTAATTAGATGGCCTAGACCTAATGCTTCTAAAAGAGCAGCTCTGTGAGGGGGAGAGTTCTTTAGTAAGTCTAAAAATGAAATGTGTGAGAAGGTCTTTGTTAGGTCACTAATTAAATCATACGCACTGATGGGTTTTTCAACTATTTGCTGACTCTTATCTGCCTCTGGCAGATGACTTGGGCTCGGTTGAGAGAAATACTCTCGTGTTCTTGTTATAGCTTCGATAGGTAGTTCAGCGTCTAATTCTACCAAACTAACTATCTTAGGTCTTGGTTGAGCTCCCAACTGTGGCGCAACTGACGGATTTAATGAAGTCGAGGCTTCATGGTCATTGTTTCCCGTTATTGCACCTTTGTTTGTTCCGGTTGGATTCAGCCTATTGCCATCATGATTTGGGAGTGGATCGTTAAAGATCCTGAGGGGAGCATTCTGAGGGGAAACTGCCCCTGCGAGAGTATTTGGTGATGATGAGATGGGATCTGCCAAAAACAAGTCTGTGAAGAACTGTCTTTGTTCTTCTGGCAAACATTGCATAAATTTATTGTAGTCACGGCACGTTCTAGTGTCGTGACCATGAATTTTATGGAAACCACAATAAGAATTGGGATTATAATTCCCGTTTTGTTGGTTTGGTGTGTATTGTGGCCTAAAATTCCGATCAAACTGTTGCCTATTAGGACCAAAGTTTTGGAATTGTTGTTTTTGGTTTTGACTTTGGTTTTGGTAACCAAATGAGTTTTGGCTTGGCCCTTGTATGGGATTTCACCGTTGTTGTTGTTGTTGTTGTGGATGGTTAAAATCCACTGTATTGACCGTCAGGGTAAAGTTGTTGTTTTGCTGGTTGTTTGTTTGTGACAGAGTATTAACAACATTTACCCTCTTGGGCTGGTCGGTTACCCCATCCGTTGTTACCCCACGATTTTTGTTAAGGATTTTGGGTCCTTGATTGACATTTGTGGTAGTTGTAGTATTTTGAGTGGAGGTGATTAACCTCCCGTTTGCTCCATACGTCTTATGACCACTATCTATTGCTGCCTGGTCTATTCGTAGAGCACTCTCAAGTACTTCATCATAAGTCCTCAGTGGGAACTTCTGGACTTCTTCCTTCACTTCTCTGCTGAGAGAATGAAGGAATAAATCGCATAGTTCCATCTGATCCATGTTTGGAGCACTTGCTGATGAATAAAGAACTGTACGCCACCTCTGGATGAAATGAGCGACAGATTCATTGTGTTCTTGTTTGATATGCAAGAATTCCCTGATTCCTGTTCTCAGTAGTTTGTTCATGTCGAAGGCTTTGATGAACTATGACACGAGTTGTTTAAATGAATGTATGGAAGCCTCAGGTATTCTATAATACCAATCGAGAGCAATGCCCTCCAGTGTTTTGGGAAATATTTTAGCAACAACCCCATCCCAAGGGAGTAATTCTCGTATGGCTGTAGCGTAAGCTTTGATATGTGCATTTGGATCTCCTTCACCCTTGAACTTGGGCAAATCAGGGAGAGGTCTTGGAAGCATGACGCTTCGTATGGTGAAATCTAAGGGTTCCTTTAGATATTCTGAATACATCCCTATCGCATAGCTTTCGACCATTGATGGTGTTTGCTGAGGGAGTGGTGGGATAGGTTGTTGATACGGTGCAGCGTACGCATTGGCAGGGGCATAGGGAGGTCCCTGCGTTGGAGCAAACATACCAGGAGAGGAGAACACATCTCCTTGTGGTGATTTAGAGTACATGTTTAAATAGGACGGGGTATTGTCAAGGAACGGACTGTTCGACACTAGACCGGGAGGAGTAGTGTTAGAGATGATAGGCCTTGTTGGCATTTGCTGTGGATATTGAGGAGGCATGCCTAACGTGCCTACTCCCGTAAGGAGATCTACCTGACCAGAGTGGTATGGAGGATTGGAACTTCCTGTTTGTATGAACGGAGAATTTTGACTTGCTTGAGCCAGTTCTAACCCTCTCACTCTTTCTACTAACGTTGAAATGACTTCATTTGGTGAAGCCACGGTACTTTGCCTGAGCGGCGTTTGTTGTATACCTTGGTGTTGTAAAGGTACATGATATCCTGTCATAAACTGATCGCTATTTTTCCAAGTTTCTCCCAGAATATTTCCTGTATGCAGTGGCATAGAGGTATTTTCTTGAAAAGAGATTTCGGGTTGTATTTGTAAACCTCCTATAGATGGGTACATTCCCCGGGAGTGTTGTTCACTCCTAGGATAACGTGTTGACTGTCCATCATCTAAGACCAGGTATGGATCTGATTGCCTACTAATTTGTGGTCTGAGTAACATTTGAGGAGATGAACCAGATTCTCCTGTAAACGTCATATTGTTGGAACCTGAAGGTTCTGTTTGTTGGGTTCGAGGGGGTTGATCTAACTCCTCAGTTTGAAAAGATGAACTATATCTGATTCTTGGGGTTTGTGTTGACAACTGATTAGTTGAATAGTTGTCACCCCATACTGAGAGCGAGGGTGATGATTCCCTATTCTGTTGGGCGTAGTATGCCTCAAGACCCAGGAGGGGTCTGCCATATGCATCGAATCCCGACATATTCGGGGGGTATATGAATACCCGCAGAATAATGGGAAGGAGCGAAGGTGGATGAGAGAAGATGAAACTTCTCAAAGAGAAGGTGAAACAGTTGTTTGTTTCATGTCGGGTTCACCAATTTTGGGTACGACCAATCAATTTTGTACGAAAAGTGACAAGCGAGCGTGGGAATCTACAAGTGACTCTTCCGCGTACCCGACCTCCCGAGGTCGTGCCGAGACAGCCGGTGGGGATGGAATATGCAGACAAACTAGTTAGGCAGTCTAATGTCTTCGACACGCACTAGTGGAATTTGCGAATCTAAGGCAAAGAAGGCCCTTCTAACTTGGACTGGTGTGATAGATCGATCAGCGAGGATGACTGCTCGAAGGCTCCAATCAATATCGAGCTCTGGCGTGATTCGATCTATGGGTTGCGGAATACGTGGAAAATGACCTGGGATTGTTTCGTGTATATCTCCTGATAAGGTCATATAGTGGATGATGAATACAATCGATTCTATGGACGATTTTTTGGCCTAGTCCAGAATTCCCTAGCTTCGTTAGCCGCTATGTCTAGTAAGGACAGTTATTCGATGATGATAGGTGGAAGTGGGGTGGACTGAAACACTAGTGTGCGTAGGCCAGTATCTATATCTAACTGACTTATGGATTCGTTGGGCTGTGGGATCTGTGGATCACAACCGTAGACTCTTGGTTGTTGTGGTCCTGTTATGGTCATACGCGAGATCAAGTTCTAATCCCTAGTATCCAGTAATCGTATGCTTTCTCAGCTTCTATGTTTAGAACCAATAGTTGTGCAATCTTCTCAGAATACCTTACAGACGTTCTCGCAACCTGGATTCTTAAGCTGGTATCTATATCTACGAGGGTGTCTCCAGCGTCTGGCTGTGGAACTAGAGGATCGCACCCGAATGTTTGTTCTCTTTCGAGCCCCTCTACAGTCATGTGGATGTTTTCTAGAGTAATCTGTAGTTTGGTTGACTTGACCAAAATGCATGTGCTTGGTCGTCTTCTATGTTTAATCCTCTTAACTGTGAACTGATCAGTTGTAAATCTGTGGTTGTTCGGAATACTTGTATCCTGAGATTTTGGTCTATGTCAACTATTGCTGTGACTAGGTTTGGTTGAGGCACGATTGGCTCAAATATATATTCCCTGGGCTCTTGAGGTCCCGTGATTGTCATACGAAACAAAATGCAAAACTAACTGTAATGAAAGAAATTCTAACTACGTGAAATAAATCTAACATATATAACCTTTATCTTTCTAAGAAATATTCTAACAATTCTAAGAAAAACAAACTATTTTAAGCATATCTAGAAATAATAACTAAACAATAATTTAAAACAGACAAGATAACCGAGTGTGGTTATTTACCTGTGCGATTTGTAGAATTATTCTAAATAAAACAGTTTGTCTAATCTACCGGAAAGATTCTCGATCCTACCTCAGAAGTGAGGAGTGAATCATAGTTTCTCAGAAACTATCAATCCCCACAGCTTCCTTGGCAATGTCGAGAATAGAATGAAATGAAATAAAGTGATTAACTACTCTATTTGATATGAATCTGACTAGAACTTTGAAATGTAAAACCTGGATTCCGCAGAACAGTGGCGAATCCGATGGTGTATGTGATCTCGTCCCCTCAGTATGATCTTCTCGTTCTTTCGTGTTCACTTGGATCCAGAAAAGCGTGTAATGCTAGCACCGATAGGAGTAGATTTTGGGACAAGGACAGCTCAGAATGCAGACCGAGAATGCGAGTAGGAGAGGGATAGCGCAAGAGTACAGAGCTTGGCTTATGCGATTCCTAGCGGGATTTTACTGCGAGTCATGCAACGTGAAGCGACCAGAACCTTTGACTATCCTATACGAAGAGAAAAACCTGCAACTTTAATGGCTTCCTAAGCTATTCCTATTCCAAAATAAAGACACTGCTTGCACAAGTTGGATATGTGGCTTACCAACAGCTGAATAATACTAACCAGGTATATAATGAATTGAACTAAGAACTCTAAGTCACAGTAAAACAAATCTACAGCAAAGAGGAATTCAGAGGCAAGCTTCTAACCGGATTGGGTGGAACAACAGCACTGCCTGCACAAGATGGGTCTGTGGCTTACCAACAGCTGAGCAATTTAACAAAAGATGCAAGTGAATTCAAGCTATGGCTTCTAAACAAGCTAACTAACTAAAACACTAAAATGAGGGAATGAGAGCAAAGATCAAACTTCCAAATCCAGCCAAGCTTCAGACTAAAAACTCCAGACCAAATTCTTCACCAAAATCAGACCATTTGCATGTACACAAACCATGCATTTATAGGAATTCAAGCATCCAAGAACCAAAACCAAATTGAACTCCTAAACAATAAACAAAGGAAAAACACTGTTCCAGGGGACCAAAAACATTAATGCATGCTCAAGTCGGCAAAGAAAAGCTGGTGAAACATGATATTTCACGCGAGTCGCATCAAAAGAGTGTTCTGGAAAATGCGCACAGGACCGCCGCTCTGAGCAGGGCGGCGGTTACAGGACCGCCGCCCTGTTCAGGGCGGCGGTTTCGTCACTGAAGGTCAAGAGGCCAAGGAAAGAGGGAAAAAGGGGAAAACAAAGGGTGCGGGGGCTAAGCGGGGCATGCGGGATGTTAACAGCATACTCCGAGGGCTTTTCTGGATCCCGAACACCTTGCGAGGAGACCTGTATCATCATTGGGGCACTTGTTACACTGTTCTGGTGGTACAGTACCTTACAATTTTGGGTACGTACAGGTACCATTAGGTGGATAGGCACATTGTAAATTATGAGATAAGTTTATGTGGGTGGAAGTCCCCCCAAGTGTTGGGACTCAAGTTTGGAAATGTGTTCAATGAGGTTTTGATGGAGCATGTTGGTGTGAATGAAGGTTACATGGTAAGATTGTATTATAGGGTATAGGGTGGTTGTAAGGTGGTTGCAAGGTGGTTGCAAGGTGGTTGTAGGGTGGTTGTAAGGTAGTTGCAAGGTGGTTATAAGGTGTTTATAGGGTGGTTACAAGGGTGGTTGCAAGGTGGTTGAAAGGTGGTTGAAAGGTGGTTACATGGTGATTATAGGGTGGTTGCAGGGTGGTCATGCTTGGGGACCCTGTTAGTGCCATTTCTGAGCTGGCATAATGTGCCCTAATTTTTCATGTCCATATTTTCTCAAAAACATTTTACCCTTTGAATTGATGGGCTGAAATTATTCCCCTCTAGTTGGATGCTTTAAAATTCTCACAAACTTGTTGTTTTGCCCTAATTTTGAAAGGAATATTCCAAGTTTGCCCCTTTTGTGCCCTGGTTTTTCCAATTCCATGGGCTATGTCATTTTTCCCTTTGCCAAATCGTGAAAAAAAATGAATTTTATCAATTCATACTAGTTTGTAATTGAAAATCCCATCCCAAGGTTGAAAATGTTGTAAAATCATGCTTCAGTTGATTCAAAATTGAAAAATTTGCCATCCTTGGTGAAAAAATTGAATTTTAGGGCATCCTTGGAATTTTGTACATTTTAACAGTCAGACGAGCGTCATTTTCCAGTCAAATTCATCCTCAGAAGGTATTAGCAACATGGCAGGTTTGCATTGGTTGAGGAAATGTGGGGAGGGTGCTCTAACTTTTCATTTTTCACCCTTTTCAAGAAAATGGGGCATTTTCGGGCCCGGGCACCCATTTTTTACAAATTTGCCTATGTGGCATGTTCTAATTGGAATGCAGGATGGCGGATGGTCAAATTCACTTAAGGTTTTTTGACCTTAGTCTTGTAAAGGTTTTAAAGTCAAAATTTGGTCCGATGCCCCGCAACCAATCGCAAGAGGACACATGTGTCTTAGAAGTTTCAAAATGGAAGTACAGGCTGCGGGGGGACTTAGAGTTTTTTGGCTCTAATTTTATAAGGTTTCAAAATCAGTTTTTCCCCCCACTCCAGTCAAAGGAGGACACGTGGCAGCACGGTGGCGCAGACTAGGTCGGTAGGTCCACAGAGGGAAAAGGGGATTTTTTCCCTTTTTCACAAAAGGGTTAAAGTAAAAATTTTGGCCCGAAAGCCCTATGACCAGTAATGAATGGACACGTGTAACATTTTAAGGGTCAAAGGGGGGGCATGGGTCAACATTGAAGTTTGTGAATTTCCAAAAAATTTGTAAACGAGGTTTGAAGGAAGAAAGGAAGACTTGGATCTGCAGTGAATATAAGAGTGCCACGTGGCGGGGGTTAGTTTCAGAGGCACAGGCCCGCGAAGATAAAGTGGAAATTTTTCACTTGGCTTAAAGGGAGTAAAATGAAGATTAAGCCTATGGGTCCTCAGTAAATGAGAGATGGACACATGGCAGAGAGAAAGGAGGGTCAGCAAGCTAGCGGAGGCAGGAAGGAAAATTTTCTCTTTTGTCAAAAATGTTCAAAATCAAAATTTGAAGCGCTGGCCAGCTAGTGAATCACAAGGAGACACGTGGCAAGGGAAAAATCGGAGGTGCGGGCCTGTGGGGAAAAAAGTGAAAATTTTCCCAATTTCCAAAAAAGGTCAAAATGCACAGAATTGAAGTGCAATCCTGATGGGGCCCCACCATATGTCACATGTTAGCTCCAAATTTCAAGGGCGAAGGGGTGGAGAAAAAAGTCAAAATTTTCCATTTTTCCAAAAAATATGGAAAAGTCAAAAAGTGATCCCAATTTCGGTCCCAATTGTTTTTGGACATGTGGCGGGGCCCAAGAGTCAAGCGGGGAAAGGTGGCAAAATTTTCCAAATTTTCAAAAGATCACAAATGCATTTTTTTAAAGACATGGGCCCCAATCCAATCATTTTTTGACACGTGTCCCACCTTATCTAAAGTTTTAAAAAGGTAATATTGAGCATATTTTTTATTGCATCTTCCACGTGGAGGGTTGATATTAAAGGTTCATGTGAGATCGATGGTTATTATGCATCCATTTGTTTTGGCCGCCATGGGAGCTCCAAGAAGTTTGGAAATCATATTTTTGCATCAAAATTCATGAAATTTATAGTTATTTTGTGTCCTCTTGGCCTTCCACGATCATTGGCATCACTTTCATGGCTTAATTATTTCACTTGTGATGTTTTTGAAGCAAATTTTTATCCCAGCCCGAGCAAGCACGTGAAATGACAAAAACAAAAGTTGCAGAGGTAGTTTAAAAGGGTAAAAATGTGAAAATGATGAGTAAGAGGTGTTTGCATGCCTCAATGATGAAAAACATGCCTCCAAGATGGATAATGATCCAGATATTTGTAATGATTTAATATTTTTTGGCACACCTAGCAACTTGCGATTGTTTTTTTTATTTAATGTCATTTTCATTTAATCATGAAGAGTTGTTGTAATAGAAATGATCCCATGGAATATTCTGTTCTTGGGAAAGAAGGATCCAATGTGGCATAGGGTATATAGTGCATTTTGGATAATTTTTAAAAAGGGAGGGAGTTGAAAATCACGAGTGAATTCTGAGAAAAAGTTCATTTTCTGTGAAATCCACCAAATAACTAGGTTAATTTCTCATGTGTTGGAAATTCATGTATGTGAGTTGGTTATAAGTGCATAGCCATCACAAAGCTCTGAGATTGTTCATGTAACTCTCCCCTACTATTGAATCTAACAAGTTTTGAATTAAATCTATGTTTTCTTTAGGAAATATGATGTCTGTTATCATTTTAAACGCCTGCAAATAAATTTTTTTGCTCTTATTGCAATCTTGCATTGAAAGTCTTTAGAAGTCACATAGGATCTCCATTTCTGGTTGATAGTTTAGTGGCATTTGCAATCTCATATTCAAAAGAGCCTTCATCTAATAGGGAGATAAACAAATTTAAAATCACTTTACCTTCCTTGACTATAGATATTTCTTGGAAGCCTTTGGGGGGTACTTTAGGTGTGGTTTGATCATGGATTTTTGTGTTTAATTGAGTTCTTTACTTCAAGCTTTTGTGGTGAGTTCTCAAATATTGTGTGAAGAGTGCAACCTGGGATTCCATTTGTGCCTTTTTTGGCTGAAAGAACATCCTGATTATTTTAGGAATTTCATCCTTATAGTTGTTCAAGTATTGTAGTGGTTGTCAAAGATCTGATTTATCCTAGTCTATCTTGTCAATCCCCCCACCAAAAAAAAATTATCTAACAATAAAGATCATATCATGTACTATCCCTGATTTGCATGTGTATACCCATAGAAGATCAAAATCCATTTGTAAAAGTATGCATAACAGATCAGGATTTCCAATGTCTCTAGTAACCTTTGCCTTGTTTTGAGAACATACCCATGTTTTGAGAAGTGACAACTCGTGAGAGTCCAGATCTGGGGTGTTGATCATGTTTTCATCAAGGTCTCCATCATATAATTTCAAGCAAAGAGAAGGACATCTTCATCTCCTTCACCATTACAAGGTTACAAAATAGGTCCTCTTACCTTGGTTACAAGGCACAACCTAAAACAGCTAGGACAAGATCAAATCCTATTGGAGAGCTATCTATTTCTCCACAAACCTAAGTGCCAGCTAGACCATATCCCTAGCTACCGATGACATACAACATGGTCTAATCTATCCTTAAGCTCCATCACATATCTATGGTGCTGCTCAGACTGAAAAGGAGAACAAATTTGGATACCAACATCACCAAAATAAAGAAATGAGATGGAGAAAAGGATGTATCAGAATGAACAAAGTACTGGAGCACACAATGGGATGATTGTACTAGAGCACACAAGGGACTGACTGGAGTTCATAAGAGACCGGAACACACAAGGGGCTGACTGGAGTGCACAAATGACTGGAGTGAACGAACGACCGGAGTGTGTAATGTGTTATAAAGATGAGGTGTAGTTACACTTGTGACTAGGAATTGTAGACACTAAAATCAAGCACTTGGGTACATTTATAGGTCGTAATCACGTACTACTATTCATATAATTCCTAAGTGAGAAAACTAGTAATTAACCATTATCTTTGGCCTCTTTAATTTGCTTCTTTTATTCTTTCTAGTCTTCTAGACCCTACTAGCCCAGTCTGACCTTAACTAATTTATCTTTATTGGATCTGGACATCAGTGCCTAGGTGCCCTCGTCCCCTTTGGGTGCCCCCTAACTCTTTGTATCTTTCTCACTCCTTTTGGGCATCTTTTATATTTTAGGCATATTGTTTTCTTCTGGGTCGGATTTTTAGTGGTTAATTACAAAATTAAAATAAGGAAATCATATACATATAAAGATATGTGATCATAATAAAGGACCAAGCTCTAAGCATCTACTATCACCACCTAAGGTTGCATCCAAAGGCATTCTAAGAGCATCAAAGCATCCATCTAAGTATCATTCAAGGGACAAGGGGACTGAATTTTTTTGCATACACTTCATAGGAGGGGAATTTCATTTTTACATCCACACATATAATTACATTGCTACATCTAGCTATTGCTCGCTATCAAGTGCATCTTACACAAGAGCCTCCTAGGGCACCATTCTAAACACATGCACATAAAACTATATGGAGTTTGAGATTTAGTACAGCTCTCAGTTGTAATTTCACTTTGTCGGGTGACCATCAGGGTCAGTCTGACTCCCCATTTGGATATTTTTATTTTATAGGATCTTATGTGTTTTGTGGTTTTGTAGGGGATCATTTATTTTTTCAAGTTAAAGGTGAATTTTACATTCATAATGTGACATATAGGTGATCAACAGTGAAGGTTAGCGACACTTGTGTGACACAACAAAAAATCAATTTCTGATAATTTTCACAGTCATAGGATGTCTCTGACACATAAGATGCCCCTAACCTAGCCTAGGTGCCTTGGTCCAGCATATTTTGACAATCCTACATTTTTCTGGGTACAATTGTGACTGTTTCCTCCTCTTGTTCATCAATCTTCCAATCTAACATACTTTAGAATCAATTACAAAATCAGCTAAGTATTTTATTCCCTCTCTTGCAACTAGGGTTTCATTTTTATCTAGCTTATTGCTTAGGTCACATTTGTACTTTATTTCTTTATTTATCACATGTGACTCTACAATTAGGATTTCAAATAATTCCATATTTGTTAAATCATTTGGTGAACCCGTCTCATTTGAACACCCTTGGGGTCTTCATGTCATCATTTCTTTCATTTTCCTAGGATCCTCTAATCATGCATATCTCTATTCATGATTTCTTACTAGCCAATCCTTATTATTTCACTAAAATCATTACTCTATTAGCTAATACTCACATTACTTCTATTACTCATCCGGACATAATATATCAAACATTTTTAGATGTGTTCTCTCAACAACTTACTTTTCCATCTAATATAGTTGTCAATATTTTTGTTTATGATAATGATCCCCCCTGTATATACAGATATGCATCAATAACATGGGTATCAAGAAAATTCTATTCGATAATGGATCTGAGCTCAATCTTTGTACTTTTTCATTCATTCATAATATTGGCTTTTCTACATCTTATAATATCCCAACATCCATTTATCTCTGAGTATATAATTCTTCTACACATCCACGCATAGGTACTATTAATTTTCTTATCACCATAGTGCCAAAAATGTTTCTTACAGTATTCTTTGTTATTGATATCCCAATTCAATATAATTACTTACTTGGTAGGCCATGGATTCACATCATGCAACTAGTGCCTTCTACAGTTCACCGGTGTGTTAAATTCCTACATGAGGGATTTGAATATACAGTTGTAATTTATTGTAACCCATATTAATATTACCACCTTGATCCAATCATTGTGTTACATATTCCCACTACCACTATTATGCATCATGTTGTTGATCCGCAACCTGCGGACTATCCAGACAACTTGCCTCTATTCAAAGGAACTTCTTGTGCATTAGACACCATCCCATTCACATCATACTCACCCCCTCCTACTAATACTATTACTATGGTATTCTATCGAGGGTTTGTCCATACATTTGAATTCATTCCATCTTCCTCATCTTCTCATGGGAACCCTACATTTGTGCTTCCTCTTTTTACATACACTTTATTCATTAATAATGCTTATTGGCCACACATTATGTTCGATCCAAATAGTTTTGATATAGTTTTTCACACATGATGGCTTGAATCATCTTGAATTCACACTCGATGATCTCCTACCTCTGCCTAATCGGCCTCGTCTCTATCATGGCTATGTTTGTATCATTTTTGTTTATCATCTCCGTGTTTTCCATCTATTAGTATTTGTTACACGCACTTCTCACAATTCTTCATTCACGCTTGGGCAGTCTTGGCTTGGCTACATTAGGGGCACTCTGGATCATAATCACATCAATATATCATTCCCCATTCCTTTCAGCCATGTTTTTGTTTACAATGATTCATTTCTTGGCTATTCACAAAATGTTACTCGTTGGTATGCACATGGTTTTCCACTACCACATTTCACTGATGAAGAGTATGCAATGGGCATGTATAATTTACACCACAATGGATCCTTATATGATCAATTGAATATTATTACTTACCAAGTCTCTAACACATCCCCATTTGGCTTTGAATATGACAATGATGATCTTTTAGACAATGTTACTTGATTCTTCTTCACATCATATAATTAGGGGGCATTATATTTACTATCCCCCCTTCTAGCACTATCAGGTGATTAATAAAATATTCAAATGAATAGATTCCTAATACTATCTATAGTCTGTGTGATGGAATGAGAGCAGGAAGCGGGAGTGGGATTTTTCAAAATTTGAAAGTGAGCAGGAATGTCTGGAGCCAAATCTGCAAGGAGAACGGGAGCAGAACCTGGTGAAGGATCACGTGATTGTGGAGCCCATTGGAAATAGGGAAAATGATGGGAGACCAAGCACATGGGTAGAACTTTTGGGGGGGAATAATCAGGATCTAGGTGTCTCAGAGAATATGGAACCAGTTAAAGAAAAAGGTAATCTATCCCTCAAAATTCCTGTCTCTTTTTTGGCTAGAACAAAAGTTTCCATGGAAGGGGAACTCTTTGCAAAATGTATGGGCTCTAGATCAAATATAGATTATTTTAGAGGTTGGGAAAAGAGATTTTGGGTGGCTAATGGCACCATTGAGGTCTTAGCTTACGCTAATGGGTACTTCTTAGCTATTCTACCTAGTAAGGATCATGTGGCAAAAATTTTGGCAGAAGGACCATGGTTCATTGGAAAATCTCATATAACTGTTCAGAAATGGGAGCCTAATTTCAATCCTTATGGGAATCATGTTATGGAGTTTCCAATATGGGTCAACCTGTCGGGCTTACCATTGGAATTCTGGGAACCAGAGGTCCTTTTTGGTATTGTGAAAAGTTTGGGCAAACCTATTGCTCTGGATCCAGTAACTAAAGTAAAAACTAGACTCACTCATGTCAGATTCTATGTGAATATGCATCAAGATTCATGTTTGGAAAGTAATATTAAGCTTATGACCCTTGAGGGTGATTGGGTGCAGCGTTTTGATTATGATCCTACCCCCTTTTACTTGTAAAAATTGCAAGTTGGTGGGTCATGAACAACGCTCTTGTCTAGATCTCAAAAATGAGAAGTTTGAAGTAAAAGTCATGCCTCAAAAGATGGCGACTGAGAAAAGAGGCGAAGGAATGGAAAAGGATTGGGAAGAATGGAAGGGTTTTTGAAATCAAGGAACAAGAGGTTCTCCAGATAAACCCTGAAGTAGAGCCCTTGAATCTATTTATCAAAACCAGAGAGGAAGGAGTGGGGACTAGTAGCTCAATAACAAATAAGTACCAATAAAGAAACTAAAGAAAAGGATGATGAGCCTATTTGTCAGGTGTTGGAAGAAGAAATCCAAGATTTTGAGGACAGGGAAAGCAAAGACATGGAAGGCAACAAACTTTCTCTACAAGTTGCTGATGGATTATCATTGGACGAAGTATCATCTATAGGACAAAGCTCCTTTGGACAAAGAAAAGAAGAAGATTTAACAATGTCAAATGGGTTTGGGATCCTAATAGATTTTGTAGCAGACACCTATGAGGTGATAGGATCACCAAAGACACCTGTGAGTAAATCCAAACCCATCACTCGTAGTAGCTCAAGAGCTGACTTTGGTAAAGATTCTAGCCAAAAGGGCAGGAAAAGTAATAAGGAAGTAAGGGAGAAAAGTTCAAGAAATGAAGTGGATGCAGGTATTCAAAAAACCCTGGGGAATTTGTTCCCTCGTAATAAGAAATGTTAAATGATTCTTCTCTCCTAGAACATTAGGGGGTTGAATAACCCCAACAAACAAAGAATAGCGAAGGATCTTAGATTGAAAAATAAACCGGATATTTTCATGATTCAAGAAACTAAAATGAGTATGGAAAGATTTAAATAAGTGGGAAGGTCTATTTGGAAAGATAGTTGTTGGGAAGGGTGTCAGTTCGTTGGGAGCCTCTGGAGGAGTAGTCACGCTTTGGGATCCCAACATTATGCAAGGTATTCCTATACTTTTTGTTCTGGGGCATGTGGCAATGTGCTTTACGAATCTGACCTGAAAGAAATCTTGGTATGTCTCCAACTTATATGCTCCTAATCTAGTAAGTGAGAGAAGAAAATTGTGGCAAGATCTCTCTAATTTCAGGAATTTATTCAAAGATAAAGACTGGATTATTGGAGGAGATTTCAACACCCCCCTTTCTCCCGGGGAAAAAAAAGGGGGCATCACTTCCTTTACTGAGAGTATGGAGGACCTTGCTGATTTCCTTAACAATAATGGTCTGGTGGATTTGGATTTGGAAGGTTCTAAGTTCACCTGGGCTAATAAGAGAGTTAGGGACAAAGCTTATCCAAATCAGACTTGATAGGTTTGTTATAATTCATCTCTATATGATCAATCAACTTTACTCTCTGAAGACTCTCCCTAGAATTGGCTCTGATCATAATCCTATCCTCCTTAATCTAGGTTTAAATCCAGTCAAGAAAGCTAGACCCTTCAGATTTGAAAATATTTGGTTAGACCACCCTGACCTCTTTAATAGAATACAAGAGTGGTGGAATATCAGGGTCTTTGGGGTGGCCAGTTACCGACTCAGTTACAAATTAAAGCATCTCAAAGGTTGTCTCAAAAAGTGGAACAAAGAGGTCTTTGGTAATATTTTCTAGGAAAAAAGTAGAGTGGCTGAAGATTTAAGGAATATTGAGGAACTTATCGATCTTGATGGTCTTAATCTGGTTCTAAAGGAGTAGGAACAAAATCTTTTGGTTGAGTATCATGACATCTTGGCTAAGGAAGAAGTCTACTAGAAGTAGAAGTCGAGGGTGAAATGGCTTAGGGAGGGGGACAGGAATACCAATTTCTTCCACTTCTCAGCCACCTCCTGGACAAACCTCCTCAAGATAAATGAAATTAAGAATGAGAATGGTGAGATCCTTTTGGAGAGTCAAGGAAATAAATCAAGTCATCATAAACTATTTCAAGGATATTTTTCAGCAAGAGTCAGGGGATTGAGGAATAGAATCAAAACAATATCCTAAACCTATTCCAGAAATTCATCTCCCCTGAAGAAAATCATGAGATCTTAAGGATCCCTTCTGAGGAGGAAATCAGATTTGTGGTCTTTGATATGGAACCTGACAAGTCACCTGGGCCTGATGGTTTTTAGGATTTCTTTTACTATAAATTTTGGGAGCTGATTAAGAAAGAAGTCATTGAAATGGTCCAATATTTCTTCAATAATGGGAAGCTTCTCAGCCAGCTTAATAATACTTTCTTGGTCCTTATTCCAAAAATTGTTGGGGCCAATGAAGTCAAAGATTTTAGACTGGTCAGTCTTTGTAACACGAGTTATAAAATCTTGACTAAAATCTTAGCTGGTAGAATCAGATTGGTTCTCTCCCATTTTATCTCTAAAAATCAAGGTGCTTTTGTCCCAGGTAGGTAGATTACTGACATTATTGTGGTGATTCAGGAAGCCATCCACTCCATTGTTAATTCTGATAGATCAGCTATGTTCCTTAAGTTAGATATGCACAAGGCCTATGACAGGATTACTTGGTCTTTCCTTGGTGCCATCCTGAAAAAAGTGGGATTTGATAATACTCTGGTTAGAATGATTATGACCTACATATCTACTACTAGTTATTCGGTTTTGGTTAATGGCAGCCCAGAGGGATTCTTCAAAGCTGGTAGAGGCTTGAGACAAGGTGACCCCCTATCTCCTTTCCTCTATGTTATAATGGTTGAATCTTTGTGTAGAATTTGCAAGCAGGTCTTTGATTTCTAGGAGTATTTAGGGAATCAAGATTTCTAATGGTCTCCCTCTGATCTACCTCAACCAATTTGTTGATGATAACTTCCTGATGGGAAAGGCCTCTTTCCAAGAAGCCACCAACTTCAAACTTTCTCTCAAGGACTATGAGTCGGTCTCGGGGTAGATGGTTAATTTTCTCAAAAGTGTTGTTTACTTTATTAATGTGGATAAACAAGTCCAATTAAGGATAGCTCGCATTCTGGTTTGCAAAATCAAGTGTTTTCCAGACTCTTACTTAGGAATGCCTCTTATCTACAAAAGACCTGACATCTCTATTTGGAATGCCTTGTTGGAAAGAGTTAACAAGAAACTTTCCTCCTGGAAAGGTCTCCTTCTCTCACAAGTTGGAAAGATTCAACTCCTTATGAGTTCTCTTCAAGGTGTCCCCATTTACATTATGTCTCTCTTTAAACTCCCAACCAAAATTATTGATGCTCTGGAAAAAATTTAGAAGATATTTCTCTGGGGTGGGGCCTTGGAAAAGTTTAAATTCCCTCTGGTGGCCTGGGAGAAGGTCACTAGGCCAAAGATGTGTGGCAGTCTAGGTTTGAAAAGTATACCTATCATGAAAAAATATTTGGTTGCTAAAGTGTGCTGGAGAATCGCTAGAGAGGAAGGACTATGGATTGATATAATAAAAAAGAAATATCTATGGAATTTAAGCAGAATTGACTCATTCTTCTTTCATGAAAATCTCCCTAGAGGATCCTTCTTCTGGAATTCTCTGTTGGAATTGAAATATATCCTCTCAAAGGGATCCTTATGGGAGATTGGAAAGGGGAACATGATCATATTTTGGTGGGATAGTTGGATTGAAGATTCCCCTTTAGCAGATTAGGATATATAGAAGGAGGTGGCTCAATTCTATGAGGAGAATGGTAAAATCTGGATAAGAGATTTCTAGAGTCATGATGATAAGGTCCAATGGGAAACCATAGTCCCTCCTCCTGATTATGATGGTGATATCAAACCTTTTCAAGATCTCAATAAGAAACTCAGGGAATTCCACATCCCCATCTTCCAAACTAAGGAGGATTCCATCATTTGGAAAGAGGAATGACTCTGGAAAACTATTTATGCTAAAACTGCCTATAGCTTACACTTCAAGAAATATTTTCAAAAAGAGTATTAGGGTAAGTTATGGATCAAGGACTTGATCCCTAAGATCAATATTTTTTATTGGCTGGTAGTTCAAAATAGAATCATGTCAGTTGAAAATCTTATAAAAAGAGGAATGCATATCCCTAATAGGTGCACTCTTTGTCAGAGAGGGGAAGAGAATGTGAATCATATTTTTTTACATTTCCCTTTCTCTAAAGGTGTCTTCTCGCTGATTTTGGAACTTTTCAACATGCAATGGATTATGCCTTTGAATATGGAGGATTGTTGTACTCAATGGGAGAGCCCTTTTAGGTTCCCTTATCTAGCCTGGGCCTGGAAGATTACTCTACCTCATCTCTTATGGGGCTTGTGGAAAATAAGGAATGATAGTGTTTTTAGAGATCAAAAACCTCTGATTGTGGTGGCTAAAAGGAAAATCCTAGCTTCCATAAAGGAAAATATCAAATTGTTTAAAGGTAAAACAAAAAATCCTTGCCCGAAATGGGAGCAGGAAGTGCTGGATAAGTTCAACTATAGTCCGGTCAAGATCGAAAATCCCTGGTAAGAATGTTTACTGGATTAGACCTATGGGAAATACGATCAAGATAAATTTTGATGGGGCTTTAAAGGGGAATCCTGGTCAAGCTGAGGGGAGGGGTTATCTTAAGGAATAGTGAGGGTGATTGGTTGTTCGTCTATGCGGGTCCCTTGGGAAAGCAAACTAATAACATGGCTGAAGCTAGAGCCCTCCTATGGGGTATTTTGGTTGCTAAGGAAAAAGACCTTAAGGACATCCAGATTGAAGGTGACTCCTTAATTATTATAAATTCTCTCCTCAATAGGAGTAAGATCAATTGGTCATTAAAAAACATCATTCAAGATATCAAGGAATTGCTAAAGTATTTTGATAAGATATCTATCAATCATAGCTTGAGGTAGGGAAATAAATGTGTGGAAAAGATGGCCAATGTGGGAGTCCTTAGTAATGAGTACAAAATTTGGTGCAAAGGAGAGAGATTACCCCCTAATATTAATGATGAAATCATTAAGGATAGAAGGCACTAGGATAAATGATGCCGAGCACGAGTGGGGGAAAGTATTCTAGGTACCATGCTAGCTTTTACAAAAAGCATTATTTTTATTCGACCTTTGATAGGGTGAAAAACTTGTTGGTTGTGGAAATATTTTGCTGGGACAGACAACTTTGGCAACGTGCAGATGGGTGGAGATAGGATTCGAGTGGAACCCGCCAGTCAGAACATGGAGGAGAGTAACTAGGATCTCTGGAACAAGCTTAAAGTTGGAGGATTTAGCAATTATATTGCTAAATTACATGGTCACGACCCAATCTGTCAAAGGACTTCAGAAAAGCCTGGAAAGAGGGGGTTTTTACTATCCATAGTGTGGAGGTTGAGGTCTCAGAGTCCAATATTGCCAGGGTGACTGATATGAAGATGGAAGGGTTAAATATCTACAAGGAAAGAACCCGTAGAGACCTCGAGATTGATCAAATTTTCGTTGTCAAGGAGACATGTTACTTCTTCACAGATGACATTCCACATTCGTGTATTCTTGGGGTTTCGTAAGGATGTTTGCCTTAAAGTTATGAAATATATTACGCTAGAGGGTAAGTATAGAAATATCTATACCCATCACATGACCTTCCTCAACATGTTCCATCGCAAGTTTATGGTTAGTATTCCCTTTTTCTTACCACCTCTCTTTTGAATTCACTGGTGGCTTTCTGGAATGGAGAAAGTTGAGTTTCCCTTCCATGAGGGTTTGATTCTTCTTCTGGTTGAGAATGAAAATTTGATTCTAGATTATCCTTTTGACAATGGCCCTGGAGGAGTAAGCCAAGGAAGATGATATTACTCTTGTGGAGTGTCTAACTAAAATGAAAGTGGGTAAGGGTATCCTCCGGGGGGAATGAGAAAGATAAAGACAAAAATGAGGGTGGTGTTGGGGAAGCCATCGCTTCGAGGAAGAACGAATGTGTGGGAGACCCCATTATATTTGAATAATGGAGCAGGAAGATGTTGTATTTAGAAGGGGTCCTAAAAGCCATGGAGGACACGAACGAGGGGAAAAGGGAGTCCATTCTAAACATCATCAACATTTCAAAGAAGATGGTCGCGGATCAGGTCCAGATAAAACACATAATGAAGGAGCTGGAGATTTAGGTTAAAGTTCTACTTGAGAGAGTGGAGGGGATTGAAGGGGAAAAGAAAAGGAGGAGATTCAACCTTCACATAATTATCTTGGAGGAGGAGTAGGTTGTACTTGAATCTAGGATGGTTGTTGCTGGCCTGGGCCTCTTGTGGTTTTTTACTTGTTGCTCAGAGGTTTTTGTTCTCTAAATTGTGTGTGGACTACTAGTGAATTGTGCTTTCCTGTTGCTTTTAGGTCTTTTTTTTTCCTCTCTGGGGTCTAGATCATGCAATGTAAGAGTTAATCCTGTTTAACTCATCTTTTTGCGACCCCTTTCTGGTTTTTTTTTTTCCTATTTTGTTTATGGTTGATGTTCCTTGTTGGTGTAATTATATGAGTTTTCACACTTTGCCCTAATTTTCTATATCCATTTTTTGTCAAAACATTTTATTTGCTTGATTGGGTGATCTGTAACTCATTCTTTCTAGTTGAGTGCCTTCAAGATGCTCATGATGTGGTTATTTTTCCCTAAGTTGAAACAAAATCCAAGTTCCCCCCCCCCCCATTTGTGCCCTAACTTTTTCACTTATACAGGTTGTGTCATTTTTTCCATTTTCCAAATCATGAAAAACTTGAAGTGGATCAAATCCAAGTAATTTGAGGTTAAAATCATGCTCCCCATGTCATAAAAAATGTAAAATCATGCTTCAGTTGATTTAAAGCCGAGAAATCTGCCCTCCTTGTGAATTTTTTTTTTATTTCTAGGGCATCTCCTACATTTTTTATGTTTTGATGGGCATACGGGTGTCATTTGCCCCTGTCAAATTCATCCTTCCATCCTTTTGATGATGTGGTAGGTTTCTATTGGCCGGGGGTGGTCAGGAAAATGTTATAAGTTGTTAATTTTTGAAAATTTGACAAAGGAAAATTTTGCTCTGCAGCCCCGCATTTGCTACAGTGATGTGCCTAGGTGGCATGATTTGATTGGTTAGAGGATCAGTGGGTGGCGGGGATCACTTAGAAAATTTTATACCATTTTGGAAAATTTCTTGAAGTCTTTTTGGTCGAAGTACAAATGGGAAGCGGTCACGTTTTGAGGGCCCACAAAAACTTCAGGACACATGTCTAGGAGGGTCCAACGAAGAGGCGAAGAGTTGGAAAAATTTGAAGTTTATGGCTTCAAAATGCCAAAGGAAAAATTTGGCCCGAGAGCCGGCAACCAATTGGAAGGAAGACACGTGGCACATGAAGGTCAAGATGAAAGGAGGGGCCGACTTGAAAAATTTTATGAAATTTTGCCTTTTTGTTTGCCAAGGTAACATTTTGAACCCAAATGGGCCCGCCTCCAATGAAGAAGTGGACACGTGTCCAGGAAAGTCAAATGGAGCGGCGGAGATTTGTGATAATTTTTGTTTTTTTTTAACTTCAAAGATGCAAAAGTTAAAATTTTGCCTAAAGGCCCGCGACCAATTGGAGGAGGACATGTGTCCAGGAAGATTTGGTAGAGGAATTTTTTTAGGAATTTTGGCCTTTATGTTTGCAGGGTAAAAAAATGAAAAAAATAGGCCCGCATCCAATGGAAACACGTGTACAAAAGGAGGTGGAGGTTCGGAGCTAGGGGAAAAAAATTTTTTACAAATTTTGGCAAAAGTAAAAAATGGCCCCGACAGGGAAAAATTGGAGGTGTCCCCCCATAGCCAATTAGGGGGTGACACATGGCATATTCCAAAAGGAAAAAAAGGGAGAGCACGGGTCCGCAGGAGGATTTTTAGTGCTCGCGGAGGTTTGAAGGAAAACTTGGAGGGTCAGCTCCTACAGCAATCAGGAGACCGCCACGTGGCGGGGGAGAAGAAGCGGGTATTCGGGTTCGCGGGGAGTTTTTCAAGAAAATTTTTCTTTTGTCGAAATTGTGCCAAAATTCATATTAAATTGGCCCGCGGGTTTTTGTGGGGCCCACCTAGGGACACATGGCGGGTCTAGGGGGCAAGCGGGGAAAATTTTCAAAATTTTCCTGAAGGCATCAAAAGGGTTGAAAATGTGTTTTTTAAGATGGGGACCCACCCAATCATGTTTGGACACGTTTCCACCTAGTCCAAAGGGGAAAAAGGGGAATATATTTGACACATGGAGGGCTAACATTAAAAGTTGATTTTTAAATCAACGATTGCTGTGCAATTTCATTTTTGGGCACCATGTTGACTCCAAGAAACTTGGAAATTGAATTTCTTCATCAAAATTCATCGAACCTTATATGATTTTGAGTCCCCTTAGCCTTCTGAGAACAATGGCATTATTTTTTGAGCTAAGTTGATGGCTTATGATGTTTTTTGATGAAATTTTTCCCTTGACCCATGAAAAAACGTGAAAAGTGAAAATGAAAGGTTACAGAGGTGAAAAATGATGAAGTAAAAGGTGGAAAATGATTGCAAATGCATGCTGGCATGTCTGAATGCCGAAAACATGACCCTAGGATGGATAAGGATCCAAGCCCATGTAATATTTTAAATGTTTTTGTGCATCCCTGGCATTCTACAAGCTGTTTCATAGTTTAATGTCATTTTTCATGAAATGGATAAGAGTTTTGTAACAAATTTGATCCCTGGAGCATATTCTTTGCTTGAGATGCAAGAATCCAAGCTAGCATGAGGGTATAAAATGTAATTTTTAAGCATTTTGTAAGGCCTGGAGAGATTTTTGGAGAGAGAAAGAAGAATTTTTAGGAGCAAAAACTGGAAGTAATCCATTTCTCTAGAGAGAAACTGCCTAAGAGCCATTTTTAATTCCTTCTTGTATCAAATGTTCATCATGTTGAGTTGGTTTCAGCTGTAAATCCATCAACAGGCTTTGAGATTGTTCTTAATAACATTCCCCTGCTGATGTATTTAATCAAATTTATGGATTGTCTAGTTTTATCTCTTGGCAAAACTTGCATATACTTGTGTTTTAGAATGTTTTCAATTTATGTTTTATGCTCATGTTGTAATATTGTGTTTAGGATCTCTTTTGATCATACATGGCTCTCATTTCTTGTTGAGGGTTTGAATGGCATTTGTAATCGTTATATTCAGAAGAGCTTTCATCTAAGTAAAGATAAACAAATTTAAAATCATCTTACTTTCCTTGAATAATGAGGGCGTTTGTAAACCTTTGGGTGCACCTCAGGTCATGATCAAATGAGGGTTCCTAGATACTTTCATTGGTATTTTGCTTCAAGATTTTGTGGCAGGTTATCAAAGGTTGTGTGGAATAGTGTAGATCTGGGCCACCATTTGTGCACATATCCTAGTTGAAAGAGCATTTAAAACTCATTGGAAACATCTCTGTTGTTTAGGTGTTGTAATTCTTTTGCAAAGGTTCCCAAAGAAGTTAGTAATTTCTTAGCTTGTATTTTCTAAACATCTCCCACATAATTTCATTCAGAATAACTCATCCTACCTGTACTACCCCTGCATTGCATTGTGTGTCAACAAAAGAATACATTCCTTCCACTAAAATGCACAAAGTATATCAGGGTTTCATTATGTCTTTAGCAGCCCTAGCTTTGTTTTGAAAGCATATCCATCATTTAGTAGTGATAACTCCTTTGAGTTTGGATAATGGATACTTGATCATGTTTTTACAAGGCCTCTTGCATATCACATGTAAAACACAAGGATATCTCTACCTCCTTAACCATACAAGGGCTTCAATATAGGTTCTCTTGCCTTGGTTGATAGGCACAACCTAAAATAGTGAGGGTTAGATCAAAACCCTTATGAAGGTGCTATCCACTTCCTCAAATCTTGAATGAAAACAAGTAGATAGGTGTGATTCCCTAGGCTACAAATGACACACAAACCATCTATTTACTCTTGAAGTGTCTTGTGCTAGTTCATGATGTTGTTCAAGTTTTGAAGGAGACTAAAATTGGATACCAACACCCGAGTGGCGCCGTTGCCAGGGACTTCTTGGAATTTCTTGGTTTTTTTGAAGTGTTTGAAAGGTTTGAGAATTTGTGTGATCAAGTATTTGAGCTGTTTCATTCTTGAGATATCATTTCATACTTCAGATCTGCATGTTTTGGGTAAAATATTTCAAAGCTCAGCCTGCTCTTCTCATTTACCAGCAGTTTATATGATTTGGATGCATTGTTTTTGGTTGAATCAAGAAGAAGAAGATCTGATTTGTAAATCCTTGCAAATTTTTCAGTCATAGCATACATTTGAAAGAATATTTTAGTGCTTTCTTGCACAACTAAGGTGGAATTCCTTAGTGGCGACTCCATGCTGTTGGGATCTTGAAATACCAGTTGTCTCTTACACTTCTGTCATTTGAAACTTGTTGTTTAAATCTGTCAAGCTGGAGGGAAGGAGATCCCTCTTCATCAAGGACTCTTCTAAGAAGTTTCTCACCGAATCAAGAAGCTCATAAACTAGAAGGAAGAAGAGTGTGGAAAGTGGTTGGTGATTTGGTTGCAAGGAAAGAGATCCCCATAGTTGAATTTGAAGGAGAGCAACCTGTTATTGAAGATTATAATTCCTCTTCAAGTAGATTTGATTCAAGCAATCTTCTTACTGATTTTCATTCTCCATCAGGTGAGGGACCTTCTTGTGTATTTAAAAAACTTGCTCCTAAATCTACTCTTGTGGTTTCTAAGTTTGCTAAAGTTTATCAAGAGAGAGAGCCTTTGGGGGGTTGTCATTTTAAAGATCACTCATCTATTCCAATCAGACCCATTACTACTCCCAACCATCTTGTTTCACCTCCAAGATCACCCCCACCAAACAATATGGCTCAGCCTAGACCTCCATTTGTTGTTAACACCTTTGGTCCTATAAATTTTGGAGGAATGGATGGTTATCCAAATGTTGTCCCACAAGATGTGAGAAATAGGTTACCAAAATTCCAAGGTAACAATGCCATTACCGGTGATCAGCATCTCAAACTGTTTTATAATATGATGGAAGATTTTGAGATAGAATTTGAGGATGTGTATATCAAGTTGTTTATCCATACACTTGAGGAAGATGCTAGGGATTGGTACAAGGCTCTACCTGATAACTCTATTGATTCATGGACTGAGATGAAAAATGCATTTAGATTGCAGTATGGTGATAGGACTGATCCTAGATTTCTTTTTTCTGAATTTGAAAATATCAAGAAGAACCCGAATGAGATGGTCCATGACTTCAATACAAGATTCAATAAAACATTGAGAAGGCTTCCTGTCATTTTGAGGCCTTGTGATGAATCTTGCTTGATCAAATATGCAGATGCATTTGATAAAAAGGCAACCTATTACTTGAGAGACAAAAATCCTACAAACTTGAGGCAAGCTTTCACCATGGCACTCCAAATTGAAAATAATATTAAAGCTATTGGTAAACCACTTAATAGGGATGGTGTGAAGCTGATAAACCCTGAGAAGCCTCAAGCTAGCAAGGGTGCTGATTTAGAAGATGTTGTCAAGACTTTGGCAGGGGCTGTCAAAGAAATCTCTTACAAACTAGCCCAGGCTGAGAAAGGTATTGGGAAAAGTTCACAAGGACAGCAAAGAACTCAAAACCATGATAGATTTGGCAATCATCCTAGGGGTGATCAAAGAAAAGATGATAGAGGTAAAGGGCCTGTTGGATCTGCAAGTAGACAACCCCAAGCACATGAAAATAGAGTGGTGCCTGACCCTCTGACTGCAAGGGTTGTTGTTGTTCAAGAAATTGCTGATATGGATTGGTGTGATAGATGTTTTCTTCCTCATCCTCCATGTGAAATGGACCAGCAAGATATTGATGATGATAATGAGAATGAAATGGATGATGAAATTTGTATGATGGGCAACTCTTTAGGCTCACAACAAGCAGCAACATCAACAGATGTGATAAGTGCAAGGACTACTGCAACCTTTTGGGATTGCATAAAGAGGGTACCATTTATTTCTCTTCCTCAAGCTCATGATGTAGATGTAGTTCAGGCCTTTGAAATTCCTAATAATGACTTTGAATATCTAAGGGCTTTAATGATCAAGAAGTATGATGGTGGTATTCCTTCGGAGGAAGATAGAAAATTGTTAATGAATGTTGTGGTTGGTCAAGAGAAAGAGTACAATACTAGAAGTAAAGTTGTTAGGGGAGCTGGTCCTCAAGCCAAACCAAAGACACCCTTGCTCACAAGCATTCCCAAAGACAATCCTAGAAAAGAAACAATTACCAAGAACCCTACTGTCCCATGCAAAAATATCAGTCCTCTTCATGCCCAGGCTGCCAAGAATACTTCTCCATCTGATGAACCTTCTTGTCTCCCTTCCAATGTTGTCTTACCAAAGAATGTTCCATATGATATAGCCCAGGTTTTGAGCCAAATTAAAGTGAGTGTTCCAATTATTGAATTTCTTAGAATTCCTGAGCATAAGAAGAGAGCATTCGAGTACTTGGGATTGAAAGAAGAAAAGATTACCCCAAGCAGAAATGTAAATGTTGTTGAGAATCCTCTTCAAAGCATTGCTGGCCTTGAAACACCACCACCAATGGAAGATTTTGGAGAGGCACCTGAAGTATATTTGGGGACATCCTTGGTTGATTCCCAATTGAATGTTGATCCATTCTTCACAACTTTGCTCATAAAAGATAGGTTGCTTCACAATTGCATGTTTGATTCCGGTGCATCATGTAATGTCATGCCTCTAGAAGTCATGAATGAGTTGGATATCAAGGTGAATAGCAGCATATGGGAAGTGTACAGCCATGGATTCAAGGGAATTTCTGATTGTTGGTTGTGTGAAGGGTTTAGTAGTGCAACTTGTAGCCTATCCGGGTAAGAATTTAAAACTTGATGTTGTAATTGTTGATTGCCCTGCCAAATGGGGTATGCTTTTGTCAAGAAAGTGGGCTGCGAGTGTTGGTGGTAGTGTTCAAATGGACATGTCTTTCACCACCATTCCCATTGAGGGCAGCCTTGTCAAACTCTATGGTGAAAAGAAGATGTTACACTTGATTGAAGATCCCAACAATGCTTCTTATGAAGTGTTGTTTGCTGATGTAGATGTTGACAACTTCATTGGTTTTGCTGATGGAAAAGAGAATAAGATGGACAAATTAGAGTGCCTTGGTATGGTAGGTTCTCCATGGACATTACTATTTGATGGAGCTTGCTCCAAATTTATCAATGGTGTTGGTATAGTGCTGGTTTCTCCTAGTTTGGAAGAGTTTCCTTTCTCCTTCAAGCTCAATTTTGAATGCACTAACAACATTGCTGAGTATGAGGCATTATTATTGGGATTAAGGATTGCATGGAAATATGGAGTGAAGGATATTGTTGCCAAGGGGGATTCAGAGCTGGTTGTCAAGCAAGTAAGAAAGTTATATGCCACAAAAAATCAGCGTATGAAACAATATAAGCATGTTGTTTGGGACTTGATTGAAATGTTTGATTCCTTTAACATTGTTTACCATGATAGAAGTCTTAATGCTGCTACTGATAAGCTGGCTGTCCTTGGTTCTAGATTTGAAAATTGCACCGTTTCACCTTTTTGTGAATATGACATTGAAGTGCTAACAAGGCCAGCTGTCCCGGATAATGTGAAACATTGGCAAGTTTTTGATAATGATGCCCAAGTGTTGAGATTCTTACAATGCCAAGGTGAGTTTTCTGGTCAGAATATTGATTGGGAACCAATGGTATGCATGAATGAAGGTAGAGAAACTTTGTTTGACAAGGATATTATACAATTGAAGACAAACACCATTCCCAAAGGTCTTGTTGCACTTGAATCCAATTTTAACAATGTTGATTGCATCATAAATAGAAAGATGTCTGCTTCAAGGGATGTGGAAGAGCACAACTTGGGAACCAAGGATAAACCAAGGAAGATCTGGTTGGGCAGCCATCTCAGCAAAGAGGAAAAATAGTCCTATGCCCAACTTTTAAAGAAGTATCAAGACTACCTTGCCTGGTCTTATTCAGAGCTGAAGGCATATAGAGAAGATTTATTTGAGCATGAGATTCCTCTTGAGGCCAAAACCAAGCCATTTAGACAAAAACAAAGGCCTATTAACCCACTGCTTTCCATGAAAATGCAAGAAGAGTTGAAGAAATTGAGAGATGGTGGCATCATTCAGCCTACTAGATACTCATCTTGGGTGGCAAACCTTGTGCCAGTTAGAAAGAAGAATGGAGATATCAGACTTTGTGTGGATTTTAGGAATCTAAACAAAGCATCTATGAAGGACAATTACCCCTTGCCAAACATGGAGAATATGTTGTAGCTTGTAACAGGGTCAGAGATGCTTTCTACTTTGGATGGTTTCTCCTTATACAATCAAGTAGTTGTCAAAGAATCAGAAAGACTTAAGACAACCTTCACTACTCCTTGGGGGACTTATGTTTTTGTAAGGATGCCTTTTGGATTGATGAATGCTGGTGCTAATTTTCAAAGGGCAATGGATGTTGCCTTTGCTGGTTATATCAATGAATTTATTGTAGTTTACCAAGATGATGTGACTATTTTTTCAAGGCAGCGAGCAGACCATTTGCAACACCTAGAGAAGATGCTAATCAGATGTAGAGAGTATGGAATTTCACTTAATCCAAAGAAGTTTCATTTTGGCATGTAAAAGGCCAAGTTGTTGGGGCATATTGTGTCCAAATAAGGTGTTATGATAGACCCTGAGAGAGTGGAAGTAATCAGCAAAGTGCCCATTCCAAGAACCAAGAAAGGTATCCAATCTTTCTTTGGCCAAATAAATTTCATTAGAAGGTTTGTTTCCAATTTTGCTGAGCTAACTCTTCCAATCACAAGCATGCTAAGAAAGGATCAAGTTATCAAGTGGGAGGAGGCTGCCATTCAAGCTTTTGAAGGAATAAAGGATGCACTTAAGCATGCACTTGTTTTAGCAGCCCCAAACTACAAGAGACCTTTCCAAATCTTTTCTTTTGCCTCTGAATTCACTATTGCTTCAGTTTTGTTACAAAAGGATGAGAATGGAGCTGAGAGGCCTATTGCCTTCTTTAGCAAGGCTTTACAAGTAGCTGAGTTGAAGTATACAATCATGGAAAAATAGGCATTTGCATTGGTAAAAGCAACAAAGATTTTCAGGCCCTATATACTAAGTTCAAAAGTTGTTGCTTATGTTCCCCACACCATGGTTAAAGACATCTTATCAGACATGGAGATATCAAGCAAGAGATGTAGATGGGTCAAAAAATTACAAGAATATGATATAGATATCCAAACAACAAAGCTGGTAAGAGGTTTGGGTCTTGCCAAGCTCATGGCTGAGAGCAATTTGCAAAATGTAGAAGTAAATCAGCTAGAGGAAGAAAGGGCAGATCTTCTTGAAAAATTGATGAGGTCTGAGTGGTACAAAGATGTGATTTTCTACCTTAGACACCTATGCTATCCTAGTCACTTGAATAAAAATAAGAAAAGAGCCCTCAAGCTAGCTTCTCAAAAATATATCATAACAGACCTTGGGCTGGCTTGGAAGAACCCTGAAGGTGTCCTCTTGAAATGCATAACTGAAGATGAAGCTCCCAAGTTGATTGTTGATTTCCATGGGGGAGTTTTTGGAGGACATTTTCTGGGAGAGTGACAACACATAAGATTTTAAGAGCTGGTTATTGGTGGCCTATTCTTTTTAAAGATGCAACCTAGCTAGTTAGAAAGTGTGATAGTTGCCAATGTTTTTCAGGAAGATTGAAAGCTTCAGGCTCCCTTCCTTTGCAGCCTGTATCAATTGAAGCTCCTTTCAAACAATGGGGAATGGATTTCATTGGTGAGATTTCAGATCCTTCTAGTGCTGGTCATAAATGGATCCTTGTAGCAACTGATTATTTTACAAAATGGGTTGAAGCAATTCCATCTAGAAAATCAACACACCAAGTGGTAATGGATTTCTTATTGAATCATATCATATGCATATTTGGAGTTCCAGTTAATATTGTATCTGATAATGCCATGTGTTTTAGAGCCAAGCCTTTGATGGCAATGTGTAATGAATATGGGATAAATCTGACTTATTCTTCAAACTACAATCCACAAGGGAATGGACAAGCTGAGTCAAGTAACAAGAAATTGCTCAAGATCATCAGAAGGACCTTTGAAATCAACAAGAAGAAGTGGGGAGAGCAATTGAAATTTGTAGCTTGGGTTGATAAAATAACTCCTAAAAGAGCAACTAGTAAAAGCCCATTTGAATTGGTATATGGAACTCAGGCTTTGCTGCCATTACACCTACAATTATCCACTTTTTAGTTTTCCCAATAGTTGGAAGATCATGAACATGGCCCATATGAATCAAGGATCAATCAAATCATTGAGTTGGATGAAGAGAGAAGAGCTTCTCACCAAAGGCATGTTAGATTTAGAGAGAAATTGAAGAAGTTGTTTGATAAAAAGGTCACCCCTAGAGCTTTTAGTGTTGGAGATTTAGTTTTTGCTGTGGGATAGTAGGCATGAAGACAAGGGAAAGCATGGCAAGTTTGATGCTGTATGGATGGGCCCTTATTCCATTGATATCAGGATTGGAGAAAATACATTTTTTCTCAAGGATTTGGATGGGGATTTACTGGAGCTACCTGTTAATGGCGGACATTTAAAACATTTCTTGGATTAAATCCCCATGTGAGGTATCCACAAGTTGTACATTTTGTATAGTCCTTGTTTTTATTGTGTCTTTTGTTGTTGTTGGCTCGTGGTTTTCCCTTTTGTCCTTGGCAACCATTTTTGGTCTGGTTTTCTCAGCCTATTTTTGGTGAATTTCTTGTTTTTTGGGGCTGCTCTGCATTTTTAAACTCCTTTCCCAATGGATTTTTGGCACTTGGTCTACATTGTGATCTTGTGGCACTCGCTGGGAGTGCCCATCCCCAAGCAGGAGCCAATGTTGGTGTAATTTCTGAGTTTTCACACTTTGCCCTAATTTTCTATATCCATTTTTTGTCAAAACATTTTATTTGCTCGAGTGGGTGATCTGTAACTCATTTTTTCCATTTGAATGCCTTCAAGATGCTCATGATGTGGTTATTTTTCCCTAAGTTGAAACAAAATCCAAGTTCCCCCCCCCCCCATTTGTGCCCTAATTTTTTCACTTATACGGGTTGTGTCATTTTTTCCATTTGCCAAATCATGAAAAACTCAAAGTGGATTGAATCTGAGTAATTTGTGGTTAAAATCATGCTCCCCAGGTTGTAAACAATGTAAAATCATGCTTCAGATGATTTAAAGCCGAAAAATCTGCCCTCCTTGTGAATTTTTTTGATTTCTAGGGCATCTCCTACATTTTTTACGTTTTGACGGGTATACGGGTGTCATTTTCTCGTCAAATTCATCCTTGCATCCTTCTGATGATGTGGCAGGTTTCTATTGGCCAGGGGCAGTCAGGAAAATGTTATAAGTTGTTACTTTTTGAAAAATTGACAAAGGAAAATTTTGCTCCATGGTCCCGCATTTGCTACAGTGATGTGCCTACGTGGCATGATTTGATTGGTTGGAGGATTGGTGGGTGGCAAGGATCAATTAGAAAATTTTCTTCCATTTTGGAAAATTTCTTGAAGTAAAATTTTGACCCGAGGGCCCGCATCCAATGAAAAGAGGACACGTTTCAAGGAGGGTCAAACGGAGAGGCAAAGAGTTGGAAAAATTTGAAGTTTTTGGCTTCAAAATGCCAAAGCAAAAATTTGGCCCAAGAGCCCGCTACCAATTGGAGGAAGACATGTGTCCAGGAGGTGAGATGGAAGAAGGGGCCAAAGGAAAATATTATGAAATTTTGCCTTTGTGTTTGAAAGGTAAAAAATGAAAAATGGGCCCGCCTCCAATGAAAAGTGGACACGTGTCCAGGAAGGTCAAATGGAACGGCGGGGATTTAAAAAAAATTTGTTGTTTTTGGGCTTAAAGTTACAAAAGATAAATTTTTCCCAAAGGCCTGTGTCCAATTAGAGGAGGACACGTGTCCAAAATTTGGTGAAGGTTTGGAGCGTGGAGAAAAAGTGGAAAACTTTGCAAAATTTTGGCGAAAAATCTAAAAGTAAAAAATGGACCCGCAGCAGATTTAGAGGTGCCCCCCCACAGCCAATAAGGGGGGAAACACATGGCCTATTCCAAAAGGAAAAAAAGGGGATCACAGGCCAGCAGGAGGATTTTGTGCTCACGGAGGAATGAAGGAAAAATAGGAAGGTCGGCTCTGCAGCTAATAGGAGACCGCCACGTGGCAAAAGAAGCAGCGGGTGTTTGGGTCTGCAGGGGTTTTTGAGGAAATTTCCTTTTCTTGAAAAAGGAGAAAATTTCATTATTTTGGCCCGCGGCTTTCAGTGGGGCCTACCTAAGGACACATGGCGAGTCCAGGGGGTAAGCGGGGAAAATTTTCAAAATTTTCCCGAAGTTCAAAAGGGTTGAAAATGTGTTTTTTAAGATGGGGACCCACCCAATCATGTTTGGACACATGTCCACCTAGTCCAAAGGGGAAAAAGGGGAATATCTTTGACACATGGAGGGCTAACATTTAAAGTTGATTTTTAAATCAATGATTGCTATGCAATTTCATTTTTGGGTGCCATGGGGACTCCAGGAAACTTGGAAATTGAATTTCTTCATCAAAATTAATCAAACCTTATATGATTTTGAGTCCCCTCAGCCTTCTGAGAACAATGGCATTATTTTTATGAGCTAATTTGATGGCTTATGATGTTTTTTGATGAAATTTTTCCCTTGACCCGTGAAAAAACATGAAAAGTTAAAATGAAAGGTTACAGAGGTGAAAAATGATGAAATAAAAGGTGGAAAATGATTGCAAATGCATGTTGGCATGTCTAAATGCCAAAAACATGACCCTGGGATGGATAAGGATCTGAGCCCATGTAATATTTTATTGTTTTTGTGCATCCCTGGCATTCTGCAAGCTGTTTTCACAATTTAATATCATTTTTCATCAAATGGATAGGGTTTTGTAACAAGTTTGATCCTTGGAGCATATTGTTTGCTTGGGATGCAAGGATCCAAGTTGGCATAGGGTATAAGTTGTAATTTTTAAGCATTTTGTAAGGCCTGTTGAGATTTTTGGAGAGAGAAATAAGAATTTTTAGGAGGAAAACTGGAAGTAATCCATTTCTTTTGGAGAAACTGCCTAAGAGCCATTTTTAATTCCTTCTTGTATCAAATGTTCATCATGTTGAGTTGGTTTCAACTATAAATCCATCAATAAGATTTGAGATTGTCTTAATAACATTCCCTTGCTGGTGTATTTGATCAAATTTATGGATTGACTAGTTTTATCTCTTGGCAAAACTTGCATACACTTGTATTTCAGTATGTTTTCAATTTGTGTTTTATGCTCATGTTGAAATATTTTGTTTGGGATCTCTTTTGATCATACATGGCCTCATTTCTTGTAGAGGTTTTGAAGGCATCTGCAATCCTTTATTTAGAAGAGCATTCATTTGAGTAAAGATAAACCGATTTAAATCCATCTTACTTTCCTTGAATATTGAGGGCGTTTGTAAACCTTTGGGTGTACCTCAGGTCATGATCAAATGAGGGTTTCTAGATGCTTCATTGATATTTTTCTTCAAGATGTTGTGGCAGGTTATCAAAGTTTGTGTGGAATAGTGCAGATTTTGGGCCACCATTTGTGTACACATCTTGGTTAAAAGAGCACTTCAAACTCATTGAAACATCTCTGTTGTTTAGGTGTTGTAATTATTTTGCAAAGGTTCCCAAAGAAGTTAGTAATTTCTTATCTTGTATTTTCTAAACTTCTCCCACAGAATTTCATTCAGACTAAGTCATCCTACCTGTACTACCCCTGCATTGCATTGTGTGCTCAACAATAGAATACATTCCTTCCACCAAAATGCACAAAGTATATCAGGGTTTCATTATGTCTTTAGTAACCCTAACTTTGTTTTGAAATCATATCCATCATTTAGTAGTGATAACTCCTTTGAGTTTGGATAATGGATACTTGATCATGTTTTCACAAGGCCTCTTTCATATCATATGCAAAACACAAGGATATCTCTACCTCCTTAACCATACAAGGGCTGTAATATAGGCTCTCTTTGCCTTGGTTGATAGGCACAACCTAAAATAGTGAGGGTTAGATCAAAACCCTTATGAAGGTGCTATCCACTTCCTTAAATCTTGAATGCAAACAAGTAGATAGGTGTGATCCCCAGATACAAATGACACACAAACCATCTATCTACTCTTGAAGTGTCTTGTGCTAGTTCATGATGCTATTCAAGTTGTGAAGGAGACTAAAAGTGGATACCAACAGGGGGAATTCCTCCAACAGGTTTTATTCTGGCCCCTAGGAGCTGATCCCTAGTTTTTTTTTCCTAATCTAATAAAAAATAAAGAAATTTATCCAAGAAAAATAAGCTACAAATTATGAAACCCTAATTTCAAAGAGGAGCTATGGAGAACTTGGTTGTTTTGCAAATAAATATGGAATGTGCTGAAGTGATGAACTAATGAATAGAGAGGGGAAAATTTCACATTGAAACCCATAAAATTATGCAACCACAATATTTTCTTGGACTTGGGCACCTGGAATGGGTAAGATGAACCTGTGGGCATTACAGATCTGCTATGGGCATCAGTGAGTGCTCAGAACCTCAGAAAACTAGCTTTGGAGGGTCATGAGGTATTTTTTTCTTACGCTACCTATCACTTGTATGTTGCATCAAATTCATTGATGATGCATGTAGCCTGTAATGAAGAAATGACCTACAAAACCCTCAAATGAACATCAAATCTTGAAAATAAAATAATGCAAATGAGGAGTCAAATTTTCCTCGGTTGCTCAAACAAGTGAACTTACAACTGAGCTTAATTGAACTACCTCTCACACCCAATGTAGTTACCTTTGATCCATAGGGATCCAAAATAACTCTACTTCATCAAAATCAAGTCAGCACAAAGAAAGGAAAATAGTAAAATGGAGGTTCTGTCTTTTAAGTAACAGGACCGCTGCTTTGTGCAGGGTGGTGGTTATAAAACTTCCACCCAGCCAAGGTGGCAGTCCCAGGACTGCCAATTTGCATAGGATGGCAGGTCCTGGCCATTACAGGACAAAAACAAAATCAAAATGAACAGCCTTTGAATTGTAAAGGATGTCCATCTCTCTTCTCCTTCATGACCTTTCCCATTCTCCAATGCACGGGGAGGACATGAGAAAGGCTATAAATACATGATTGTAGAAGTGTAGAGGGATCGAAGCATGAGAGAAAGTTAGCAAGAAGTTTTAGTGCTAGGAAATTGTATTTTGTAGAAGAAAGGAGTGTTGAGACAGAGCAAGCAAGTAATTGAAAGGAAATGTTGAGATATTATCTACTTCCATTTCCTACTTATTGTAAATACTGTACTTGTTGATTTGAATTGGCCAATAGAAGTGGGAAGAAAGAGCAATTGCCCTTCCCGAATTGGTTTTTCCTCCATTGGAGGTTTTCCAGCATAAAATTGTTGGTGTTATGAGCTTATATTGTTTCCTTTACTACAATTATTGATTCTAAGCACAATAATAATTCATTCACTAGATATCTATGTTATTTTCTAATAGAAAGTAAACATCAACGATTAATTGTGATTTTTGTGAATAATTCCAAAGTTGAAGAGTTTACAAATCATTTTGGTATCAGAGCTAACTAGTATCCAGGGCTGTGGTATTCGTTCTTGAATTGTATCACAGTGATAAGATCTAAATGTGAAGAAGCTTTACCTTGTGATCCAGAGATTTCTATAAAGAAGTGGAAACAGAGAATTCAGGGGAGAAATGGAGGAAGAGGACTTTGTCTGTAGAATTGAGATGCTAGAAACCATGATGGATAAGATGTTTAGAAGGTAAGAGGAACTTATGGATTTGCAGAAGACATCTTCTGTCAAACAAGACTCCATGGACTCGGTGGTTCGAGGCTTAGCTGAAAAAATTTTGGTATAGGGAAGAGCCACCATGAGGAAGCTTATGGAGAAGAGCATGAAGAAGAGACTTTGAACACAAGAGGAAAAGGTAAAATCTGAGCATACTCCTTTTAAATTTGAAATGAAAGTTGATATTAAAAGATTTGAAGGACAAGTAGATGTAGAGTTTCATGTTAAATGGTTGAAACAGTTAGAAGTCTATTTTAGCGTCCATAATGTCACTAAGGCACAAAGGATCACCTTTACACGTCTCAAAATGGAGGGACATGCTCTAGTTTGGTGGGAAACTCATCTAACTACTTGTGAAAAGAAGAAGCGCCCTATTGTGAAATCTTGACAAGAATTTAAGGAATTACTTAGAGCTAACTTCTATCCTATTACCCATAAAACTGACCAAATGATTAAATGGCAGTATTTTAGATAAAGCAGTGGTCAAAGTCTGCAGGACTATACTACAGAGTTTCGGAGGCAAGCCACGTTGCTAAACATGGATTTGGAGGATGAGGATATTCTGACCAAGTACTTGGGAGGAGTTCACACTCACCTTTGAAGAAAAGTCATCTCCACAAAGCCCAATGATTTTAATGAAGCATGTGTGCAAGCATACTACATAGATGATGAGAAAAAGCAAGGAGAAGCAGAGTCGAGGGTAAAGTAGTCAAAAAAATTAGCAGAAACAAGATTATGGGCAAACAAGTAACAAGGGTAAGTGGAAAGGGGAAGGTAAACAAGCTACCACTACTTTAAATACTTGTAAAGATCCCAAGAATTTTTGTAAGAATTGTGATATCAATGGTCATATTGATGCTACATGTTGGAAGTTGCATCTGGAGTTACATCCGAAGAACCGAACCAAGGACTCCAAGAAGTCCATGACAGTTGTAAAGGCAGAAGGGGAGGTGGAAATCAAAGATGAATCTGATGTAGATGAAAGGCTTGGATGACAAGCCACCAACATGGATTAGCGAAGAGGAGATGAGTAGATTATTTCATATCAAAATCCAGATCAAGAGAACTAAGGTAAATGCTTTGGTTGATACTAGGCTCTCAATCTAACTTGATTTCTGAGACAGTTGTAAAGAAGCTTGGTCTTGGGACTTATGAGCATCCACACCCTTATCCTTTGGGTTGGGTGAAGAAGGGTGTTGAAATTCAGGTAACAAGAAGATGTAAGGTCAAGTTTGGGATAAATTCCCAATATATAGATGTTTTTGAAGCTGACGTTATTCCACTTAATGCTTTTGATGTTGTATTCAGGAGTCCTTACTTGTATGTTAGGGATGCTATATTTATGATAAGGAAAAACTGATATAGATGAGTCAAGGATGGGATCAACTACAACATTCGGGCACACTAGCGTAAGACACGGGTTACTATGATAAGTGCTAACCAAGCAAAATGACTTATTCTGGAAAATCATAATCAGTTTTGTTTACCTTTTTTAAAGGATAAACAAGATGGGGTAGAAGTTTCAGATATTTCTAACCCAAGTTAAAACAAGATTTAGATAGTATTATTCAATCTTTTCATGAAGTATTTCAGGATCCTAGCGGGTTACCACCAAAACGAGAAGTAGAGCATGAGATTCAACTATTGCCAGAGTCACCTCTATCAAACATCAGATCGTGTAGTAAATACTTTCTTGAGAGTACTGAAGTAAAAAAACAACTCAAGGAACTAATAGACCAAGGGGTGATATGTCTGAGCACCTCACCGTGTGGTTCACCTATTGTGATGGTGCCAAAGAAGGATGGTTCTTAGAGAATATGCATCGACTATTGCGATTTGACCAAGATCACCATAAAGAACAGATATCCACTTCCCCACATAGATGATCTCCTGGACCAGTTTCAGCATGCCAAATATTTCATGAAGTTGGATCTCAAGTCAGGTTATCACCAAGTCAGGATGAAGGAGGGAGGATATATGGAAGGCTACCTTCAAAATAAAATAGGGTTTATATGAATGGTTAGTACTTCCTTTTGGATTATGCAATGCACCCGCTACATTTATGAGATTGATGAATGATGTATCATAAAAATTTCATAGATTCATGTGTCATTATATATCTAGATGATATCTTGATTTTTAGTGCCACATGGGAAGAACATCTAACTCATTTTCAACAAGTCTTGCAAGTTCTCAAGGAGAAACAACTGCTTTGTAATATGAAGAAATGTGAATTTTCTAAAAATTCACTTATCTATCTTGGGCACGTGGTTGGAGGAGGAGAGCTACGAGTGGATCCAAAGAAGTGGAAGCCATCACTAATTGGCCAACACCAACAGGAGCCATAGAGGCTAGGATTTTTGTGGGAGTAGTACAGTACATGCGGAAGTTCATTCTAGGGCTTCTCCATGTAATTGGAGCACCTCTACACATAGTGGCCACAAAGAGTAAGGGTTTTGAACTGGGTTAAGGAACAAGAAAAATCTTTTGAGTTATTGAAATACAAGATTATTCATGCTTCCAGTACTTGATCTTCCTTGTTTGCAACGTAGCCTTTTTAAGTAGAGAAAAATGTCAATGATTACGCTATGTGCACAGTGTTTCTTCAAGGAGGTAAAACCATATGTTATCGTTCTAAAACCTTCACTTTAGTAGTTAAAGGATATTGAGTATATGATGAAGAAATGTATGCACTAGTTCTGGCAATTAAAAAATGGAAACATTATTTGTTGGGTAAATAAACTATTGTGCACACTGACCACAAGCCTCTCCAGTATTTGTAAGCACAGTCTAAATTACAGCAGGCAAGCCACTACAAATGGATGGGGTTTCTTCAGCAGTTCCACCTAGTGATCACATACAAGAATGGTAGTACAAATTTGGGTGGCAGACATGTTGTCTAGGCCACCCACACAGGAAAATTTATCCTATTTTTCCACTATCACTCAGATCAAGTCCTTCACGAAGGAAGCTTACGGAGAGGCATATGCCCAAGAAAAAGACTTTGGGATGACATTTCAGAAGTTGCAGTCCCAAGGGGATGAAAAGACATGAGGATTGAAGATTTTTATCTCAAGGATGGGCTTCTCTACCAATGGGGGAAAATTTGTGTGCATAAATAATAAATACTTCTATTGATGATGGAAGCACATACCTCGAAAGTAGCAAGACATTTTAGTGTTGGTAAGACCCTATCCCACTTTCAAAGGTATGTATATTGGCCCAACATGTAAGAAGAAGTATCAAAAGTTATTCATGTATGTAAACTTTGTTGTAATAGCAAGCCTAAAACTAGGAAGGAAGGTTTGTATATTACTTTACCAAGTACCTACTTATCCATGGGAGGACATTTCTATGGATTTTGTAGGAGGAATACCTATGTTTAAACATGGTTATGAATATCTCTATGTTGTTGTTGATAGATTTAGTAAAATGTGTATTCTTATGGCATGTAAAAAGACAGTAAAATCACATGAGGTAGAAAATATTTTCTTTACTAATGTATGGGTGCATTTTGGTTTGCCAAAGTCTATTGTCTCTGACAGGGATTCCAGGTACTTGGGGAAGTTTTGGACTACTTTGTGGGACAAGAAGGATACCAGGTTATAGAGGAGCACAACTTTCCATCCATAAACAGATGAAAAAATAGAGGTGGTGAATAGGAACTTTGGTACAATTGATCAAAGGGTATAAAAACAAATACCCAAGGACTTAGGATGAGTCCTTAGGCTACATTCAACATTCCTATAGCTAGGAAATACACACATCCACTATGAAGTCATCATTTGAAACATGCTTGGGATATCTACCTACAAATCCGTTGGACATAACATTTGGACAGCAGGACAAAAATGAGACATGAGACACAAAGATGACTAGGGCAAAAAAATTCATTGAGAGGGTCCAGAAAATACATCTCAAAGTTAAAGAATAACTAGAGAAATCTCAAGCTAAGTACAAAGCTATTGGCATGATCAACATAGGAGGGAACACAAGCTTCATGTTGGAGATAAATTTTGGCTTTACTTAAGCAAGGAGAGATTATAAGGTCAAGTACAGAAGCTCAAGCTAGTACGATATGGACCCTTCACCATATTACAGTAGGTCAGGAGAAAATGATTTTTGACTTGATTTGTCCATCATTTATGAGGATGTACTCTATAGTAAACTGTGAGAACTGTGCACTTATATGAGCCATCCATGCTAGATGAAGATGAAGATCTATGGCAATTGTCTACCTTCCATTAAGGATTGTGTCTTGGACTCACTAGGTGAATTGGAGGAGGATGTAGTGCTACAGGAGAAGGTCAAAGAGACTAGAAGAGGTCCCCAAGAGTCTTGGAAGATCGGACTGAAAGGAAAGACACCAAAGTAGGCCCGTTGGTACTCGAAGGAGACAAGCGAGGGAATTGTTTCCTCATCTACTCCCCCACTAAGATTTTGTGGGACCAAAATCCTCCTAAGAAGGGGAGGTGTGATCTAAAGGGATCCAAAATAACTCTACTTTATCATAAATCAGTCAGCTCAAAGAAAGGAAAAAAATTAACGAGAGGTTTTATATTTGTAAGTAATAGGACTGTCGCCACTCACTACAGAGCAGCCATTATAGAACCACCACCTAGCTAGGGTGGTGGTCTTTGGACTACTGATTTGCATAGGGTGGCAATCATGGGACCACCGATCTGTATAGGGTGGCAGTCTTGGCCATTATGGATAGAAAATAAAATTCAAAACGAACCCGCCTATGAATTTGAAAGGATGTTCTGTTTCTCTTCTCCTCCATGACCTTTACCATTTTCCAATGCACAGCGAGGACATGAGAAATGCTATAAATACATGACTATAGAAGTGTAGAAGATCATCAAAGCATGAGAGCAAGTGAGCAAGAAGTCTTAGTGCTGGAAATTGTATTGTTGTAGAAGAAAGGAGTGTTAAGACAAAACAATCAAGTAATTGAAAGGAAGTGTTGAGATATTATCTACTTCCCTTTCATACTTATTGTAAATTTTGTACTTGTTGATTTGAATTGGCCAATAGAAGTGGGAAGAAAGAGAAATTTCCCTTCCCAACTGGTTTTTAATCCATTAAAAGGTTTTCTAGGATAAGATTGTTGGTGTTATGAGCTTATATTCTTTCCTTTACTATAATTGTTGATTCTAAGCACAATAATAATTCATTCACTAGCTTTCTCTGTTATTTTCTAATAGAAAGTAAACAACAGTGATTAATTGTGATTTTCAAAGGTTGTTCGTTTCAAAAAAAATTTATGTCTGTAATGGCCAGGACCACTGCCCTATGTAGACCGGTGGTCCTGGGACTGCCACCTTGGCTGGACAGCAGTTATGTTACTTAAAAGATAGAATCTCTGTTTATTGTTTTTCTTTCTTTGTGCTGACTGATTTTGATGAAGTAGAGTTATTTTGGATCCCTATGGATCACACCCCCTCTGATTAGGAGGCTTTTGGTCCCACAAAAGCTTAATGGGGGATTAGATGAGGAAATAATTCCCTCACTTGCTCCTTTGAGTACCACCGAGCCTATCTTGGTGTCTTTCCATTCAGTCCAATCTACCAAGACTCCTGGGGGCCTCTCCTAGTCTCTCTGACCTTCTGCTACATCACTACATCCTCCTCTAATTCACCTTGTGAGTCCAAGACGCAATCCTCGATGGAAGGTAGAAATTGTAGTTCTTCATCTTCATCCAACATGGATGTCTCATATAGGTGCAAGTTCTTGCAGTTTACTACAAAGTACATCCTCATGAATGAAGGAAAATCAATTCAAAAAAGAATTTTCTCCTAATCTTCTCCAATATGGTGAAAGGTCCATATCGTAGTGGCTTGAGCTTTCGTGCTTGACCTTGTAGTCTCTCCTTGCTCAAGTAAAGCTAAAATTTATCTCCAACATGAAGCTTGTATTCCCTTCTATGCTGATCATGCCTAGCTTTGTATTTTGCTTTAGACTTCTCCAGTTGTTCTTTGACCTTGAGATGGATTTTCCAGATCCTCTCAATGAATTTGTTTAGCTCTAGTCACCTTTTGTGTCTCATGTATCCTCCTCATCCTACTGTCCAACTACTATGTCTAGCAGATTCGTAGGTAGATATCCCAAGCATGTTTCAAATGGTGACTTCAATGGTGGATGTGTGTACTGCCTGGTTGTAGGAATTTTGAATGTAGGCTAAGGACTCATCCCAAGTCCTTGGGTACTTGTTGTTATACCCTCTGATTAATTTTACCAAGGTCTTATTTACCACCTATGTTTGTCCATCTATCTGCGGATGGAAAGCTCATGCTCCTCTGCAATCTGGTATCCATCTTGTCCCACAATGTAGTCCAAAACTTCCCCAAGAATCTGGAATCCCTGTCAGAGACAATAGAATTTGGCAAACCAAAATGCACCCATACATTAGCAAAGAAACATATTTTCCGCCTCATGTTATTTTATTGTCTTTTTACATGCTATAATAATACACATTTTACTAAATCTATCAACAACAACATAGAGATAGTCCATGGCCATGTTTAGACATAGGTAATCCTCCTACAAAATCCATAGAGATGTCGTCCCACGGACGAGTAAGTACTGGTAACAGCATATACAAACCTTCCTTACTAGTCTTTAGGCTTGCTAGTACAACAAAGTTTACATCCATGAATAAATTTTTGATACTTCCTCTTGCATGTTGGGCCAATATACATACCTTTGTAAGTGGGTTATGGTCTTACCAACACCAAAATGTCTGGCTACTTTCGAGGTATGTGCTTCCCTCATCAATAAAAGTATTTTCTTCCTTAGTCACACAAAGTTTTCCCCATTCGTATAGCAGCCCATCCTTCAGATAAAAATCTTCCATCCCCATCTTTTCAGCCCCTTGGGACTACAACTTCTGAAATGTCACCCCAAAGTCTTTGTCTTGGGCATATGCCTCTTCATATGATTCCTTCGTGAAGGGCCCGATCTAAGAAATAGTGGCCAAGTACATGAGAAATTTCTCCTATGTGGGTGGCCTAGACAACATGTCTGCCACCACATTTGTACTACCTTTCTTGTATTTGATCACCAAATGGAACTGTTGAAGAAATCCCGTCCATTTGTAAGTTCCTTGCCTACTACAATTTAGACTGTGCTTGCAAATATTAGAGAGGTTTGTGTTCAGTATGCACAATAGTTTCTTTACCCAACAAATAGTGTTTCCATTTTTTAATTGCTTGAACTAGTGCATACATTTCTTTATCATATACTGAATATCCTTTAACTGATTGAAGTGAAAGTTTCAGAATGATAACATACAGGTTTACCTCCTTGAAGCAACACTGCGACCATATCGTAATCATTAGCATTTGTATCTACTTCAAAAGGATGTACTGCAAACTAGGAAGAGCAAGTACTGGAGCATGAATAATCTTGTATTTCAATCACTCAAAGGATTTGTCTTGTTCCTTAACACAATAAAAAACCCTTACTCTTTTCGGCCACTGAGTGTAGAGGTGCTACAATCGCAAAGAAGCCCAGAATGAACTTCCGCATGTATTGTACTGCTCCAACAAAACTCTTATTCTATGTGGCTCTTGTTGGTGTTGGCCAATTAGTGATGGATTCCACCTTCTTTGGATCCACTCGTAGATCTCCTCCTCCAACCACATGCCTAAGATAGAAAAGTGACTGTTTGGAAAATTCACATTTCTTCATATTACAAAGCAGTTGTTTCTCCCTGAGAACTTACAAGACTTGTTGCAAATGAGTTAGATTTTTTTCCCATGTGGCACTAAAAATCAAAATATCATCTAGATATACAATCACACATGAATCTATGAAATCCCACAATACATCATTCATCAATCTCATAAATGTACCGGGTGCATTGCATAATCCAAAAGGAAGTACTAGCCATTCATACAAACCCTATTTTTTTAAGGCAGTCTTCCATATGTCCTCCTCCTTCATCCTAACTTGGTGATAACTTGACTTGAGATCCAACTTCGTGAAAAATTTGGCATGTTGAAGCTGGTCTATGAGATCATCTATGCGGGGAAGTGGATATCTGTTATTTATGGTGATCTTGTTCAAAACACGGTAGTTGATGCACATTCTCTAAGAACCATCCTTCTTTGGCACCATCACAATAGGCAAACCACATGGTGAGGTTCTCAAATGTATCACCCCTTGGTCTATTAGTTCCTGGAGTTGTTTCTTTACTTCATTACTCTCAAGAAAGGATTTCCTATACAACCCGATGTTGGGTTGAGGTGACTCTAGAAATAGCTGAATCTCATGCTCTACTTCTCATTTTGGTGGTAACCTGATAGGAGCCTGAAATAATTCATAAAAAGACTTAATAATACTATCCAAATCTTGTTTTCCTTGGTTATAAATCTCTAAAACTTCTACCCCATCTTGTTTATCCTTTAAAAAAAGTAAAAAAAATTGATTATGATTTTCCTGAATAAGTCATTTTTCTTGGTTAGCACTTACCATAGTAACACATGTCTTACGCTGGTGTGCCCAGATGTTATAGCTGATCCCATCCTTGACCCATCTATACCGGTTCTCCCTTCTCATAAATACAACATCCCTAACATACAAGTAAGGACTCCTGAATACCGCATCAAAAGCATCAAGTGGAATAACGTCAGCTTCAAAAAACATCTATATATTGGGAATTTATCCCAAACTTGACCTTACATGTTCTTATTACCTGAATTTCAACACCCTTCTTTACCCAACCTAAAGGATAAGGGTGTGGATGCTCATAAGTCTCAAGACCAAGCTTCTTTACAACTACCTCAGAAATCAAGTTAGATTGAGAACCGGTATCAACCAAAGCATTTAACTTAGTTCTCTTGATCTGGATTTTGATTTGGAATAGTCTACTCCTCTCCTCTTCGCTGTCCCTGTTGGTGGCTGTGCATCTAATACTTCCATCTACATTAGAGTCATCAATCGACTTTGGCTACCTCCCCCCTCTATGCACCTTTACAGTTGTCAAAGAAACAATGTGCCGCCTTATGTCCTTGGTTATTGTACTTTGGATGTACACTCCGGGTGTAGAATTCCAACATGTAGCGTTAGTATGACCATTGATATCAACAACAACATTGCAGAAAATTCTTGGCCATCTTTTTACAGTATTTAAAGTAGTGGCTAGCTTGTTCCATAGACCTTTCCCTTTCCACTGGACTGAGTAAGTACTTGTTTTCGGCATAATACAAACTTTTTCTTCCTGAGTTTTAGGATTTATAGTACTACAAAGTCTACGTCCATCGGCATAAATGCTTGATCCTTGCTTATTCTCATCATCTATGTAGTATGCCTATACACATGCTTCATTGAGTTCCTTTGGGATTTGTGGAGTTAAGTTTTCTTAACAACAGGTGAGTGTGAATGTCCGGCCTAAGTATTTGAGTCATAATATCCTCATCCTCTCAAGTCCATATTTAGCAACATGGCTTGCTTCTTTGAAGCTCACATAGTATAGTCCTGCACACTTGGTAGAGCAGCCACATGCCTTGTTTTAAATATTGCCATTTAATCCCCATCTTGGTTCAGCCCCTTATGGCTTCAACTAGGATAAAAGTTAGCTCTACCCCAAATTCCTTAAATTCTTGGCCATATGACTTCATAGTAGGATGTTTCTTCTTTTTCACAAGTAGGTAGATGGGTTTCCCACCAAACTAAGAGCATAGTCCCTCCATTTTGAGACATGCAGAAGGTGATCCTTTGTGCCTCAGTAACATTATAGGATGCTAGAGTAGACTTCTAACTATTTCAACCATTTATCTAGCCACTCTGCATCTACTTGTCCTTCCAAGTTTTTTGATTTTGATTTTAGTCTCAACTTTAAAAGGATTACTGCTTCAGATTTTACCTTCTCATCTTGTGTTAGAAGTCTCTCCTTCACGCTCTTCTACATAATATTCCTCATGGTGACTCTTGCCTATACCAAACTTTTCGGCTAGAGCCTCGTGGTCACCGAGTCCATAATAGTCTTGTTTGACAGAAACCATCTTCTTTAAATCTGCAAGTTCTAATAGCTTGAACTAGTGCATACACATCCTATCCATCATGGTCTCTAGCATCTCGATCCTCTAGACCAAGTTCTCTTCCTCCAGGTTCTCCTCGAATGGTAACATACGGGTTTCCACTTCTTTGTTGAGCAATCTCTGGATCGCATATCATAAAGATTCTTCACCTTTGGCATCTTGTCACTATCATACAAATTCAAGAATGAATACCACAGTTCTAGGATATTTGTTAGCTCTGATACCAAAATGATCCATAAAATTTCAACTCTTGGAATAATTCACATAACTCAAAAAATTCACTACTATGTTACTTTCTATTAGAAATAACAGAGAAAACTAGTGAATGAATGAATCCATTGTGCTGTAGAATCAATAATTGCAGTCAAAGGGAAAGGACCCGAGAACTGAAAAACCAACAATTTTACAGTGGAAACTGCTCCAATGGAGGAAACTCTTAGTTGGGAAGTGGCAATTTCTTCTTGGTATTGGCCAATTCAAATCACAAGATACAAAATTTACAATAAGTATGAAAGGGACTCGTAGATAATCCTCCTCCAACCACATTCCTTTCATAGAAACTTGACTTGCTTTGTCTCAAACTCACATTTCTTCATATTACAAATACAGTTGTTTCTAGCACTAAGACCTCTTGCAAGACTTGCTACTCATGCTTTAATGATCTTCTACACATGTGGCACTAACAATCAAGGATTTATATCCTTTCTCATGATCCTCCCATGCACTGGAGAATGGGAAAGGTCTATGAAGGTCCAAGGGAGATGAACACCCTTTCATCAATCTCATGGAAGTTGTAGCGTTTTGAATTTTGCATAATCTATTTGTAACAGGATAGGACTAGCCACCCTATAGAGACCCTAGGTGGTTCTGTAAGGCAGTCACCCTAGCTGAGTGGAGGTTCTCCTGACTGCGACCCTACACAAGGGTGGTAGTCTTGTTACTTAAAATATAGAACCTATCATGTTAATGTTTTCCTTCCTTGTGTTGACTGTTTCTGATGAAGTAGAGTTCTCTGGATCCCTATGAGATTAGTGACTATGCGGGGAAGTGGATATCTGTCCTTCTATGGTGTTCTATGTTCAGTAGCCTTATTATGTCCATTGGGCATGGATTCAAATCCAATGATAGCCTACAAATGATCTATACCCTTTTGAATCTTCCCCTGAAATTTCTTGCAAACTCACCGACCCTGAACCTGTCCTACTACCTGTATCACTCTCAATTGGTCTATAAGAAAATATCTTGAAGTTAAGATTTCTTTGAGAGTGGAAAATTAAATAAATATCAAGATATTCACCTATTACTTCTATGCAATCTTGATTTTACAAGTATGAAGTGACATAAAAACTGGATTATAGCTTGGCATGCATTGCATGATGTAAAGTTTTAAATAATACATTCCTGGTGGTCAAGACATGATAGAACCCTATAAAATTTTGATCTTTATCTTTCTTCTGAAAGTTCCAATTGAATGACATGTTGTTGAAGGCTTGATTTCTGATTTGGTTAGGAAAGGTAGTGATAAGTTCTACCCTGTGATTGGTCTTGAAGGGTCCTTTGAAGAATGAAAAATTAGTAAAACCTATCCTTAATCTCGATTTTTAGTTGCTCTGCATAAGTTGTTTTCTCTTGAAATCTATAACTATTTTCCACAAGTATGAACCTATGTATTGTTATAACATCCTGTTTTAGGACACATATTGAATTGCCAAAATGATACAGTTGGATCACTAAAACCTATGAAGAATGCACTATATCGGAAATTAAAACATAATCTACAAGAAGAAAATGTGCATATGCACTAACTGATGCAGCCTAGAAGTGTTGGTTAACACCTAGTCATGCTGACACATCACTCAGCCTAGGTTGAGTGCTCACCCGAAGTGCGCAAAGGTACCTTGGGTCCCTCTTAATAGTTGCAGTAGTAGCCAAATGCTGGTATGATAAAACAGTAAACATATATTTTAGGAACTAATCCTTCCATTCTCCATTTATATCCAACCTGATCTATAAGCGCTAAAGGTAAATCATCATGAAAGTAATAACATGCATTGATAAAACACATCACACACTTTGTTTGGCCAATTTCCTTTATCTATTCATTGAACCAACAATATAGTAGCTTCATACAATACCAGGAATGCACGCACAGATCTGTTATAATTATCCAAGTCGCATGTACTCATGGTTTTCCATTCCTCCAAACATATGGTTCCATCCATATCTCTATGTATGTCTCTATATTCTCTAAGTTTCTTTATATACATACATACATACATATATATATATATATATATATATATATATTATAGGGTGGGGAACTAACCATTCACCAATTAACTCTACCAGAAATAGGTCGCATGCTAATAACAGCCATGCACATCTTTTTACAATTATAGCCATACATGCAAGTATGCTATCTATAGATTGCTGATAGTTAACTGAAGTGATGGATCTATTCTTAACTTATCCCCATGCAAGAGTGAGTTGACATGTCCTTCCAAAATCTCCACGAAGAGTGGTGCCCAAATATCGGACATCACTTTGTGTACTCCACACACCAATCTCTAAGAATAGACTTAATCTCCAAAATCAGCTAAGTCCTCGAGAGTCTTACTCTACAGCTCTGCACACGTGACACCTTCCTATACCTTCACACTTTTACTCCTGTGCCATTCTTCCGTGCAGACTCTATTTGCAAGTTCAAATAAGTATTTTATCTGATCAACATTACCCCACACTAATCTCATTATCGCCCTGATAATGGCGATGCTCAAAACTTATACATAGAATGGATAAATAAAGAATAGTTTGAATAAAGATTTTTGAATAAGAATTTTGAACAAGAATTTTGAAGAAGATATACACAGCTAACAAAACTATTTAGGCCTTAGGCCCCTCCATCTCATCTTGAAGCAAAAACTCTAGATATTCTTCTTTGATATTTGCCTTCCAAGTTCTCCCATGCGTTATTAGCACTGCTCTTTTTATTTTAGGCACGTCTACAATGATGGACTGTATCTTTTCCATGGAGATTTTACCTTGCTCATTTTGTATTACAAGCATTACGCTTGACGTAGAGGTTTACACCCTTTCCAGTACATCCATCTTCTAAGAAATGAGATTTCCTAGCTCCTCCAACCTCTCCTTATGCGGTTCCTGCATCGTAGCAAGTGCCTCGCACTTTTTCTTTACCAGGACTAAGCATTCAGACATGGCCTAGGGAAGCATCCTTCATCACCTTATGGACCTCATTTTCTTCCTCCAAGGTTTTCATTGTGATCAACACATATGGGGATATGCATATGGTTAGCGCATGATCAGCCTTCTTCAGTTCGTCATGGGTGGCTTGCAGTAGACCTTCATAAGTAGCAATCTTCCTAGCTACTGCAGCCTGCACCTTTTCTGTCTTTTCCACAGAGTCCTTGGGATGTGAGGATATGCGTGCACCTTTTCATCTTCCAACACTAATGTTATCATTGTTTTCTCATAGTGCATCGCAGAAGGAAATTCTTTTGGTGCCCGGGATTCTAGATGTGGGCGTACCTTTAGAACATCATCTCCAATTTCCTTTACCATACTAACAGAAGTTTCATATTTTATTTTTATTAAGTCCTTTTCATAGAGTAGGTGTGATACCTCCAGATCCTTGGATTTTAATATATCTATCAATGCCTTGATGGTAGCAGATTTATCTATGTTTCTTCTTGTTACTTCGGAGGATACTTTCACTAGAGAATTACTCAACTACTCCTCTGACATCATTCTTGGTTTGATTATCATGTGGCGCATTTCAGGTGCCTTCTTCAACCACCTTGATGCACATGATTCTTCACTGACATAAAAGTTCGTGCTCATCCATGTGTGTGTGCATAAACCATGAGAGCTTGCTTCCTTATACGCAGAGTCCCCTTGTCCCTTGTCTATGAGCGCCCATCCAAATAAATACTTCTGCTCGATGGTACTATGGAATTGAGTGTGAATGATCAGCTTTGGGTCTTTTTCATACCCCATGGCATGTTCCTAGGCATTCTCCCCTATTTGATGGCATCAAGGATCCTCTTGGAATGGCTACATCAAGCTTTGGAATACCAAATTTATCCCCACCCTTGTCCTGTGTAGCCTCTGATTGACCCCCATTATTCTCCCTCCATCTTCTCCTCCTCATGTTGAGGCTCTTCTCCAGTTGGAGATGAAGGTGCCTTCTCCTTAGATTCCTCTGTTTCCTCGCTTAGCCTAAGTTATATCCGCTTCTTCTCCTCTGGCTCCTTCACCTATGGGGTTCCTCCTTGTGCCCTTGTGTGCTTAAACACCTTCTTAAATCTTTGCGTGCCCTACTCCTCCCCCATAGCTCCTTCTTCCTAGGGAGTTATTGCGCACTCCCCCTCCTGGCCAGATGGCTGGTTCCTTTGTCACACCAGGCTTCCACTATCTTCAAGTTCTTCATCCCCTTCCTCGTCGTCTTGCTTGGGTGTACAAGGCCTAGGTGCCGGAATGTTCTCCATAGTATGCTTTCCCTTCGGTGGCCCTGGAAGAATGAATTTTTTCTCCACGTACTTGGTATTCACCATTTTAGGCTTTAGTTGGAGGTGTATTAGCATGGCCCTGATATCCGTAATGGTCACTGTCTCTAGATTCATGCTTAAGATTTTATGAGATGTTATTCTCATTATATGCATTCCCTCCCTGGATATCCATAAGTCTTTCTTAGGGTTGTGATACTCACATTCCACCTTTTCTACACTAAATACCAACCTCCCATGTGTGTTGGTGAACCGATGAACTACACCTTGAAAGTATTGTGCTAGGAAATGCATATGGCAATTTGTGCACTAGGGGCTCCATGACCCATCTACCATTGGGAAGCACACAATAAAGAAATGCTGGTAGACTGAAAGTTATACCTATTTTCCCAAGGATTGAGGGAAAATCCTTGGGTATGCGCCATTCTTCTCCAAACGCAATGTATGGAGCCTATCATATCACATCTCAGCTGTGCTCCTTAACCTCCTCCATCATCGACCATTTGCAAAGATATTTACTGAATCACTCAGCTGGAGAATTGTTATTCATGGGGTATTCCCGTATGTTCTCTTTTGGGCCATCTGGTACCCTCAATCTCCATGAAGACTAAAATCATTAAGATAAAACCAAAACTTATCTTACTCCTTTCACGCGCTTCCTCAATTATCCATGCTCTGCAATGAATCCAGTGATGTTATAAGTGTTTCCCTCTTACATGCACTTGGCCAAATGCAACCACAATCAGAATTAACTTGTGACCAACGCTCTTAGTCATTCAACTTTGTGGTTAGATGTGTTGCTTCCTGTACTATTGGACAAATTTTCAACTTGTCAATGTCCATTCCGGGCGTGATCCTTTCTGATAACACAGTTCCTTTTATGTCTCCAAAATGGTGCACTTTTGTCAGCTAAATCGGTCTTAATGTCTTCGGCTCATTGCCCATAATCTAGTAACTATGGTAATGTGGATGGTGTGTTAGTCTTACCCTTCGTCTTGCAAAGTAGAAGAAGTCCTCATGGACTTGTCTCATCAGCCATATATACAAGGGTGCATACTTTCCAAAGTATGGAACCCCATAAACCTGGTAGACACCATTTCCCTTTAGTAGATTTTCCCTAGCATCATCATATATCGACATGCCATCCTCAATGTGCCTATTTCATTTGAGAGGTGAGTAGGTCATCTAACTTCTTTTCAAGTTTTCACTAGGTTCGGTGATTGTATTCACTTATCTTACTCTGTCTTATGTGGGTATTCCATTCCTACCCCACAATAACTTCTTTAAGGTACTGCATTTTGGACAAATTATTCTCCAGGGAGCATCTCCTCCTCTTCTTCCACCACCACCTTCTTCGTTTCTTTTATCGGTGATGCTTTCTTCTTTGGTTCCATTCTCTTTCATGATTTTGTTTTTGAAGGTCAGTTGCTATGTTTTTTCGCAGTAATTTGCTTCAAACCCTAACATAATTCTTCTATGCCCGTAATTTGTAATCACGAACTTGTGCACCCTAACTCTGTTGTATTACTCTTCTTCATCAAACCCTTTTTCTAGGGGATCCAAGTGCTTCTAATAAACAAATCTCTTCTCTACACACTTAGTTTAATTACTTCATACCTTGAATTAGTTAGCTTTATGCTCTTCGCATATAGGCTCTCTATCGAATTCCCATAGTTGTAAGGGTAAAAAATGAAATCGCATCCTGTCCTTATATAGATTTCTAATTTTTACTACATTAATTACTCCTCCTCCTACCAAGTTCTCCTCATGTATGACCCATTTTTATCATTCCCGCGTGGTATATTTTCACACCAAAGCTATAACTTTCTAGCGTGTCTCTTTACCCTTTATCATAGACTTCTCTTTAGTGTGCACCTTTGCACCCGAGTACCTCGTCACTGCATGATCTCCTGGTAATTACCATGGCCACCTCTTACCTCACATTATACTTTCCCTTATCCATATTCATCCTTTCTTATCTTGAGAAGAAATCTTTTGTCAGTTTACCCTTAGAAACCTTCTTTCAACACCCACATACATGACATCTTCACAGCATATCCTTGAGATTCACCAACAATCCACCCCACATGAAAAGGATGTGCAGTCCTTTGTGCATCAACATGCTTCATATTGAAGTTAGTTTCATGTATGAAAGTGTGCTTATTACACAAACAAGAGCTAAAATTGACAAATCATAGTGATGATGAAAGAAATACATTAAGGAAATGCATAAAGGGAAACCTAATGTATCTGGTAATACTACCTTATTATAAACACCAGGAAGACTTATTTATAGTATGGCTTCAACCTACTCTCGTTAAAGTAACCGGGAAACCATGTGCCATCAATTTTTTCCAAGTAGTAAGCACCTGACTTAAGTAAATGAGTGATAACATATCTCCCCAACTAATGCACCTTGAGCTTTCCTGAGATGGTGCAAATACTTGGAGTCATATAGAATTACCATTTGTCTAACCGCAATTTTCTTATCCCTGATGTGCCGTTCATGCCATGCATTTTGTCATGATTTCTCCTATTTATGACTCTAGCGTGTGATGGCACATCACTCATCTAGCTGAACCATCTTCATGCAATCTATTCTTCCAAGGCCTGGCTCATTAGCTAGACCTCCAGTGCGTGCAATGCGCAAGGAAGGTAACATAAATTCTAGAGGTAGAACAACTTCAACGCCAAATGCTTATCATCCCAATATTTCCTCCCCACATTGCAAATCTTGGTCAATGTGTGGGTCAAGATCTTGTTAAAAGCCTCAGCAGTCCATTTTCCTGACGATGATAGGGTGTAATTTTATGGTGGGCAACTATAAACTCGTCTAAAAGAATTCATATTGTCTCATTTAAAAAATGTGTGCCCCTATAAATTTTTAAACGTAAAGGAGATCCATACCTTGTAAGGACATTCTCCCATAAGAACCATGTTGTTGTAGCTGTTGTACAGTCCTTTATAGGTGCTACTTCTACCCATCAGGTAAGATATTCTATATAAGTAACGATATGGCGTGATCTAGTCCTGTGCGCAGCTGGGGAGATAGGCCTGACAAATTCAATTACCCATTTCTCAAAGGGTTTTTCACTTGTTATTGGTTGTAGGGGCATCTCATCCCATTGTCTTGGTCGACCAAGACGTTGAAAATGGTCACATGTCTTATAATACTCTTTACAATCCTTGTACAATGTTTCCCACCACAACCTAGCAAGTAGGATCTTGCGTGTTGTTGCATCACCTGCATAATGGCCACCTGTAATACCACCATGTGCTTCTTCCATTATGTCCTTTCGTTCATGCTCCAAGACACAATGGTGTAACACCTCATCTCTATCTAGCTTGTACAAAGCACCACTAATTAACATGAATGGTGTCATGTAAATATCAAGTTACTTCTTCTCTAAAGCTTTCATGCCTTCGGGTGCCATACCAGTTCTCAAAAAGATAGCAATGTCCTCTAATTATGATGGCACACATTGTAACTTATACAGTTATGCATCAGGCATGGTCTCTTCTATTGTTTGTACCTCTTCCCCTGATTGAATTCTAGACAAGTGATCTGGTCCAGAATTGCTTTTTCCTGGTTTTACCACAACCGTAAAGTCAAACTCTTGAAATAAGAGTACCCACCGACATATGCGCCCCTGTAAAATGGGCTTGTTCACCAAATATTTTAATGCCATGTGATCTATATAAAACAAAAATTGTGTAGCCAAAAAATACTGATGAAATTTGTGCAAGGCATAGATCATGGACAAGGCCTCGCACTCTGTAGTGGTATAATTATGTTCTGCAAGGGTCAACTTCCTACTAGCAAAGCAAATGAGATGATCACGGATACCTTCACCTAGTTGAGATAAGATAGCACCAATGGCTATGCCAGAAGCATCCACATGAACATGAAAAGGTTTATCCCATGAAGGAAAACACAAGATAGGTAAGGTAGTAAGTTTCTTCTTCAATATCTCAAACACACGCTACTGTGACTCCCCCAATAGAATGTACATTTTCCCTAGAGCAACTCTTCCAAGGGTGTGGTAACTTTTGCATACCATTTTATAAACTTCCGGTAATACCCTGTATGACCCAAAAATCCGTGCACCTCACGCTGACTAGCCGGCGCTTTCAAGCCAATGATGTAACATCCTCATTTTTATATATTAGAACAAGTAATTTTTTTTTTTTTGATAAATGCTTCCTGGTTCTAAATACATAATTTAGAACTCATAAATCAAAACAACCATTCTTATAACAGATAACCATATGCAGCTGTAATGACTCGGAGTACCTCCGATCTATTCATTCCATGACTCGGTAATCTACCGATCTATTCATGAGTATTAAGAGTTGGAGTTTTCACTTTAAAACAATACTCTTGTGGTTCTCTTCCCTAATCTGGGATTTAGAATGCTCTGTACAAGGAACCTATCTGAATAATTGTTACCATTATTCATCGGCATCTCATCCCTTAGACTAGGTGACTTAGGACAACGCAATCAGCAGCTTGCGATACTTTGGCCAAAGATTTGAAACATACTGCTTATGTCTCGTATTCCTTAACGGCATACTCGTCAATCTGGAATACATCCTTTACCCCATTCCTATGTTATGTAGAATGTCTTATACTGACTTCTGTCAGTCTCTCCTATCCCAAGTTATTCACTCGAAAATGGATTAGTAAGGTGGCAACGTTATATGGATGCTCCCGAGGACTAGGGATACGCTGACATACTAGGTCAACCCTAGTTAAACCAGTGTGTCAAGATACCCTGAGTCCCCTAGGCAGCGTTATAACGTGACCACATTCCTAATCAGTCCCAGAGTAACTTGTTCAAGTTTAAGGTGTAAATCTTAACGATCAATGCAAAGGGTGTCGTCATAAGTCACCTGCATTGTTGTATCTTCGAGAAGATCCTAATCTTCTCGAAGGTACAACCCTGTAGTTGACTTGTGCTGTCAACCTTTAAATCCGCCTCGAAAAGATCTACTTATTATTAAGTGTTATGCACGTTGAGTTTAAATTTTACTAAAAGATGTTCCCCTAAGGTTAGCCTTTCCCGATCCCTAGGTTCCTCACCTTAGAATGACCTTTCTTAATAAAACCCAATACACAAGAGAAGTTATTAAGAATAGAGGTCCCATCAAGGAGTTCATAGAATATACATAATTCTATATCAACGAATTTGGACAATTACTCCCATCCTTCACATGAGATTGCTAACCAAACCCTTTTTAGGTTTATATCAGTTCTCGTAACTGAATTTATATCTTACTTATTAATATCGAGATATAGTGATTAAGAATCCAATTAATGTTGTCTTGACTTAGGTCAAGACTAGGAAGTAATAATTTATTCATCTTGTTTAACTTCCTGCTCAGGTTTATTTTAACCCTAGCTTCCAGAAAGACAGTGATCTAAATTCCAATTTTAGCTTTAGATAGAACATACTAGAACTACTAAACAATCATAAGTATTCAGTCACTTATTCTTGCAAGCTTATATTGATAATCACAAAAGTCTCCAATTTATACAATAATAACAATGCTCTTAAGATCATTTGAACCGAAGAAGGTCAAACTATCAAGATACGAATACAAACATATAAGTAACAAATATCTATTTCCATTCCTTTCAGAACTAATCAATACATTTTATGCATTCAGCATACTTGATACAATACTCAACAGAAAAAGAACATCCTTCCTCATATAGTATATTTAGAGAATCAAGCTGTAATTCATCATAAAACCAAATTAAACAATCTGAACATCCTATCAGATCTGCGTGCTTTTACCACTTACGGCAACCATCTGTAAAAATTGTCAACATGGGTCAGTTTGATGAACTGAGCATGATAAGCACTAACTCTTAAAACAATTGCAATCCACCAACTGTTTTCATTAAACAACTTGTTTAAATGAGATCATTTCACCAAACAAGTAAACATATTTTAGACTATTCTTTTGTAATACAAACATGACTATAAACGCGTAACTCATATTATAGTCACTAAATAGTCCTAGATACCTTTCAAATATTTCATCAAAATGTTAGTGACCAAGAAGACAAATGCATCTAAACAACTATCCATCTGAATCCCAAGGACAGCAACATCAGACGGACTAATATATTCAACATAGTAAATGAATATCATAACCTTTCATGATTCCATCAGCATGTTAGAACAATTCCAAAAGTTAGATAAAAATTATATCAACCTATACTTTTCAACAGAAGAGAAATAAAACGAATCATACATATTTCCCTCAGAACAAGCTCATGACTGTACCATCTCTCCAAGAGAAAAGCATTCACCTTAAACACATGCGAATAAATCAGACGAGACCACTAGAAGCATCACATTTTGGTTAAAATTTAAATTAAACAATATCATGTAGCTTACTAGCAGTATAGCAGCTCTCGCGCCAAGGCAGTGATGAGTATTCTATCCTAAATAGACTCCACATAACCTTCCATATTATTATAGGAACGAGAAAATAGCTAGCGCAATCGCTTGTCAAGGCACAACTATTAACTCTTTATCTCAGTCAAGCACAAGACAAGAAAACCTCAACAACAAAGACGTAATCATGCACAAACACGACAACAATCCCTCTTAGCAACATACATCTCATTCTAATCCCTACTAACACTGTAAGGCTTTAGATCTAAGGTCGAAATCAAAAGAACTTCCATTTTATCGCAGTCAACAAGAGACTCATTAACATTAAAGCAATTGATGTTTCCCTATGATTATGTAGAGATATTCATACGAAATCCACGTAACATGCATAGCCTCGTTTAACTGGAATTATTCAGAAAGGAAACATAACATACCGTATTCACATCTGAACTCATTCAAAGGTTGATAAGTATGGTATTCACGACCCACTTCTACAAAGGCCAAGATACATGATATCTATATATAAATTAAGGAATCCAACAGAGCCAAAAATAATAAGTGTTTATAATCAAGCTTATATAGAAGCAGAAACACTGGTTACCTATCAAGGATTTCAACTGAATCCAAACAACAGTATTCACGATAAAGCTTCTACAAAAACTGATGTACAAGATAAATATAAGTTAAGGATTCCAACCATGCCAACAATGGTAAATATTCACAATCAGGCTTATACAGAAGCTAAATACTGATTTCGTAACAAGTAATCCAACTGAGCCTCTACAACAATATTCACTCAAGCTTACACAGATAGGAAATGTAAAAAGTACACCAATTGAGTCTGTACCAAAAAAAATTCATTGCTAAACAAAGGTATTCATTACAAGATAACAGAAGTTGTAATACCAGTTACCCCTCCAGGACTCTGACAGAATCAAACTACCAGTATTCACATACATGGCTTCTACAGTAGTCCATAATATACGTACCATTCCATGGACTCCACAAAGTCATTTTGTATATAAATATATATATTGCAAACTATCAACGGGTTGAATCCCATAATCGCAACACAAGGGGGAAAAACAACTTCTACCAGGTCGCATTGAAATACTGTAAACACAGCAAGTTATCCATTCACAAATAACTTTAAGTATCATAGCGAAACCCAACAAAATTCAATAACCACCACCTCTAATAACCACGACAGAACTTACAAAGAAGTCGAATTATACTGAACATTCAAACAAAATTCCAACAGTATCCTTTCTGACAAGTATCAACAACAAGTATCAACTGTAGCCTGAACCCAACAAGGAAACAATTCATGGGCTCTCAAAGAGCAGGTTTAGTATACTTTCTTGCATGCATTTCACAAAATTTATCCGGAATGCAAAACCCAACGAGATAGTGCAACAGTTCGAAACACAATACACACCCATCAAGGGTTAAATTGAAAAATCGAACCAGCAAGAAGATACAGTAATAAAATCACACAAAGCTAACATAAAAACCATCAGAACCCAAAAATCATCTGAACAGAGTTGTTCTAATGAAATCATTTGAAAGAGAGCAAGATTTTTAAAGGTTAGGGCCTAACATGCCTGGTTATTTGCTTAAAAATCTGAAGAAGACCACTGAAAGAGCTCGAGCCTTCTCCTCTTTTTCCAAGTTAGATTCACCAACAAAAATTTGTTATTTCCATGACTTATAAATTTTCCTTGCCAGAGAAAAGAGCGAGTTACACTCATATTTTCCATGCAACTCCAAGAAGACTGGTGCAAAGAACCAGTGATCAGACAGAGGGAAAACCGGAGCGCATGAAAAACGAAACAAACTACCAGTTTTCCATTTTGCATGCCTTCCCATGAAACCCGAGCTCGAAGACCGAGTTCATTAATTACATTTACTCCAAATCTCCCGCTCAATTTCCATTGCCACTGACTTCCATAGTTGGCGATGGACAAATGAAATTCAAAGACCATATCTAACTTTGGCGACTCTACCACGTCGGCTCTTGCTAGCCATTTAAACTTCTACCAAATTACCTGTCCTCCATGCTTATCCATCCATTTAATGCCATAGAAATTGCCGCCCATGGCTCGCACCCTTCCATAGGTCCCCTTTCTTCCTTGTTCATTAGTTAGGTTAGTAACATAGGTTAGGATTTAAGATGCGACTTAGTCTAACCTCCATAGCACAAAGTTACTAACTTAGAACATTTAGCTTATAGCTTAGGCCTAGGTTAGATTAACACTAATCTAACCCATAGATCATAGTTTAGTTTTAGGTTACTAACCTTAATAAATCCAGTTTAGGTCTAACATTTCAAATGCTCAAAAAAAGAACCTACAACATACATTCACGAACAGGATTCACTCCTGCACTGCCAATAGGCTAGTGAATTAAATGTATCTGAATTATTACCTGGTCCACGATCAAGACCTTCCTGATATTACGATATCGGGAACCAATTCATTTAACACGATCAGCCTGAGTTAGACTCCCGAACAGTTTATTCAACGCATTTAGACCTTGCAACCTGCGAAAGGTCTATAATTTTAGTTCATCCCGAATAAACTTAAAGCATTACTTGGATCAATGCCACTGATCCAAGGCTGGGTCTTATAGATGGATAAATCCACTATTCATTTCGAGATCAGATTAAACTCAGGTGTAAAATGAAAGAAATAAAAGAGTCCAATCATATTCTGACTCAGTCAAAGATCTGCAATTTCAAAGAAGATACAGTCCATATCAAGCATGACTTCTCAATCAAAGGAACACATCCTTTTTTACAAAAGAAATCACATATCAACACTTGTATGCTCAGGAGGAAGTAACAACAGTTCAGGGTGTTACAAATGATGACTGTAACTTTAGCTGGATCAACTAACAACCCTTCCTTGCAGATGATATGTCCTGAAAGTGTGCCAAAGGGAGTAGCAAAGATGCACTTCTTGATATTTAATGAGATACTCAACTATCGACATCTTTCAAACATTAAGCGTAGATTGTCACAATGATCCTTAATCAGCCCATAAACGGTCCAATCATCAAGATAGACCTATAAAAAGTTATGAATAAAATTCTTGAAGGCTTGTACCGCTATCCTTGAAAATACAGCAGGTGAATTGTTCAATCCAAAGGGCATCACAGTATAATCAAAGCTTCCCCATTCAGTAGTGAAGGTGGTCTTCTCTTGATCTTCCAGGGCAATCCTAACCTGATGATACCTTGAAAACCCATCTATAAATGAATATATTTCCCACCCAGCCACCCCTTCTAATATTTCCTCTGTGAATGGCGTAGGAAAGGGATCTGTAACCACATGTTACATTCAACTCCCTCTAATCAACACAAATTTGAATCCTGCCATCCTTTTTTATGCTTATCACCATAGAACTGACCCATTCTGATTCATCCAATGGTCGAATGATCCTGGATTTCAGCATCTTGTCAATCTCCTCCTTTACTTTCTCATGCAAATTGGGATTCATCTAATATGGTCACTTCTTAACAGGGCACACACCTTCCTTGAGCTTTATCTTCATGTCTCTGAGTGATATATGCATGCCTTTAAGTTCATGGTATCCTCTTGGGAATAAGACCTCATAATCACGAAGTAACTCTATGATCTTTGCTACCTTTGATTCTAACCAGTTTTCCCCAATTATCACCTCCTTAGGTTCAACTTCTATGCCTACATTGACCTTTGTTGTCTTCATAGGTTTGTGATATGTGCACGCATCTACATCTACACTGGATAACACTTCACGTGTTCCATGTGAATGATCCACGTCCAAGTGCTCAACTTCCTCCTCATCAATTACGTATACCATCTTCCCCTCATATTTTTTCAAAGAAGCGCACTCAAGTAATATGATATCATCTTCTTCATCCACAAAGCACACCCCTGTCTCTATCTCACCAAATAATTCCTAAACAATTTCTTCCGCTTTCCCTCTGTCACACATAGTTAACCACTGGATAAAGCTTAAATTTGTGTTCACTAGTGGTGTAGATGAAAAGAAGTCAAACGTTTGGATCATCCCTGTAGTCAAAGTTTGCTAGTTTCCAGTGTTACGATGTAATTCAGCATAGATATACCAAGCACACATGCAACCTTTTATAGTAGAATAAAACTGATGCACCCAAAGTGAAGGTGGTAATGCTTCCTGGCCTACTGTCCAGAGTCTCTCACACTACTAGATATGATGTTGAGCAGGTTAATCACCATGATAAGGACTTATGGTTGTAGGTGCATTACTTCTTGAAAACCTAGTTGATAAGGTGGTCCCAATCATTTCCCATTCTAAGAGATTATCCCTATGGATGACCCACCAGTGCGTGGCCGTCCCGCCCAAAGTATATTACAACATAGTGAGTCGTTTAAGTTCGTCAGCCCAATTTGTTTCTATGGCTTGTAAGAACCCAGCCAAATCTTTAGATCCAGTATAGCGGGGTATTGCACACCCTATACATCGAACAGAGTGAAAACCCATCTTGCCAGTAACCGTGTGCTTAACTTCACACCCCACCAGTTCATAAGTACCATGAGCCCAATTATCGCAAGCAATACTAGTAGTATCACTGATTGACTGAGAGTCTTCCCAATGAAGGATTCCTTCCTTAGATGGATCATTAACCTTTGGGTCCCGAATAGCGAGTACATAGATTTTGCTAAAGTCCTCTTCACTTAAAGTTTCCTGTACGTACCCAAAATTGTAAGGTATTGTACTGCCAGAACAACGTGACACATGCCCCAAATGATGATACAGGTCTCCTCGCAAGGTGTTCGGGATCTGGAAAATCTCTCCAAGTGTGCATTAACATCCCGCATGCCCCGCTTAGCCCCTGCGTGCTTTATTTTTCCTTTTCCCCTCTTTTCTTAGCCTTTTTCTCTTCAGTGACAAAACTGCCACCCTGCTCAGGGCGGCGGTCCTTTACGCATTTTCCAGAAAGCTCTTTTAACATGACTCACGTAAATTCAATGTTTTACTAGCTTTCTTTCACTGCCATAAGCTTGCATTTATGATTTTGGTTCCCTGGAATAGTTTTTTTGCCATTGTTTATAGTTGAAGAGTTCTATTTGGCTTTTACCTTGGGTAAATGCAAATGCTATAAATAGATGGCTTGTGCTCAAGCAAATGGCCCCTCATTCACTTCTCATCTTCTCATTTTCAGTAATTCAATCTTTTATTTTGCTTAGGATTCATAGTTTAGTTCGTTACATGCTTAGTTAGCATTTTTTTACTGTTGGTAAGCCACATATCCATCTTGTGCAAGCAGTGTTGTTATTTCATCTAATCCATTGGAGTAGAATAGCTTAGGAATCCATTAAAGTTGTAGGTTTTGCTCCTCAAACAGGATAGTTTCAGGTTCTGGATGCTTTATGTGTCATGACTCGCAATAGATCCCATTAGGAATTACATAAGCCAAGCTATGTACTCTTGTGCTATCCCTCTCCTACTCACATTGTATTCGGTGTGTATTTTGAGTTGTCTTTATCCCAATATCTACTTCTGTTGAGGTTATCATTACACACTTTTCTGGATCCATGTGAACAAAAAAGAACGAGGAGATCATATTGAGGGGACAAGATCACACACACCATCGAATTCACCACTGTTCTGCAGAATCCATGTTCGAGCTTTCAAAGTTCTAGTTAGAATCATATCAAATAGAGTAGTTAATTACTTTATTTCAGTAAATTCTATTCTCGATATTGCCAGGGAAGCTGTGGGGATTGATAGTTTCTGAGAAACTATGATTCACTCCTCACTTCTGAGGTAGGATCGAGAATATTACAAATAGATTAGATGAGCTATTTTATTGTTTAGAATAGATATACAAATTACACAGACAAATAGCTACACTCGGTTATTTTGTTTTTTTTAAATTATTATTTTAGTTGTCTTTCTAGATATTTTAAATAGATGTTTTCTTAAATTCGTAAAGTTCATCAGAAAAACACAAAAAGATAGAGAAAACATATATGCTATAGATACACTTCACATAGTTAAATTTCATTTTGTTACAGTTAATTTACTTTGTTACTTTTGTATGACAATCACGGGACCTAGAGAGCCCAGGGAATACATATTCAAGCCAATCGTGCCCCAGCCCAATCTCATCACGAAAATAACTGATATAGATTAAAATATTAGGATTCAAGTCTTCCGAACAATGGTAAGCTTGCAACAAATCAATTCTCAGTTGAGCGGACTAAACATAGAAGACGACCAAGCACACACATTTTGGTTAAATCAACCGAACTACAGATTACCCTAGGCAAACATTCATATGACTATAGAAGGGTTCAAAAGAGAAAAAACCTTTGGTTTTGATCCTTTGGTCCCACAGCCAGATGCAGGAGACACTCTTCTAGATATAGATACCAGCCTAAGAATCCAGGTTACACGAACACCTGTAGGGTATTCTGAGAAAATCACACAGTTGTTGATCCTAAGCATAGAAGCTGAGAAAGCATATGATTACGAGATATTAGGGATTAGAACTTGATTTCACGCAATGACCATCATAGGTCCATAACGACTAAGAGTCTACGGTTGTGACCCATAAATCCTGCAGCCCAATGAATCCACAGGAGAATTAGACATAGACACTGGGCCTACGCACACTAGTATTCCAGTCTACTCCACTTCCACCTATCATCATCGAACAATTATCCTTGCTAGACACAATAGCTAACAAATCTAGAGAGTTCTGGACTAGGCCAGAGAACCATCCATATAATTGGCTACTTTTACCATCCACCATATGACCCTATCCGGAGAAATACACGAAACTATCCCGGGTCATTTTCCACGTATTCGACAACCCATAGATCAAATCATGCCAGAGCTCGATATTGATTGAAGCCTTCAAGCAGTCATCCTTGTTGACCGATCTATCACACCAGCCCAAGTTAGGAGGGCTTTCTTTGCTTTAGATTCACATGTTCCGTTAGTGTGCATTGAAGACATTAGATTTCCTAACTAGTTTGTCTATATCTCACACATATTCCATCCCCACCGGCTGTCTCGGCACGACCTCGGGAGGTCGGGTGTGAGGAAGAGTCACTTGTAGATTCCCACGCTCGCTTGTCACTTTTTCATCGTACAGTTCCACATATGGCACAGATTTCCCATCTGTCAATGGTATTATGACCCTTTCCTCCTTGTTCTCGAAGCTAATATACCCTTTGTTAAACCTCAAATCAGCATTGTTCGCATAACACCAAGGGCACCCAAGCAAACCTGGGAGACTATCTACTTCCGCAAGTGCTAGCACTTCAAAGTCTCCTGTGAACTTGGCCCCTTGTATAGTGATAGATGCATCCTTCAAAACTCCTATGGGAGTAGCTTTTGTTATGTTTACCATGAAAAATACATTAGATGATGGTTACAATGGGGGTCTTCCCATTTGTTTCCACGCATCCAATGTACGTACATTTACTTCCGCACCTGTGTCAATCAGAATATTGCTCAACAGCCATTCATCCACAACAGCGTTTAAAGTGATCTCCTTGTCATAGTCAATGCTATCAAGATGAAGATTCACATGAATTATTTGTCTCCTAGTCTCAGTTCTTGCACGTGGAGTATTCCCTTTCAACCAATCTCCTAATAAAGGAATAATATTCTCCTGGTGCAACATTCTACATACCTCTCTAATGTCATCAATATCCAACGGGGCTTGTTCTGTATCCTTGTGCTCTAATTTCCGAGACTTCTCTTTTAAACCTTGTATCTCACCTTGAAGACTCCTAAGGACCTCCATTGTGTCTTGATAGACTTCTTTCTGATGAGCTGGATCTAGATATCTAGCATGCAAAACTTCCTCCCTAGTGATTGTCAGCTTCTGTTGCAACACCTCTCTTACGTGTGCCGCCTCAGCTCATGTGGTTATCTTGATTGTTACTGCCTCAGGTTCTGGTGTTAACTTTGGCATCCATTGATTCTCTATTGTGTGCTGGATTCTAACCATCCCTGCGCCCTTGTTTTCTTACTTGTGCTACTTACTGAGATGCTCATACAAGTCTGGGCACTCTTCATAACTATGCCCCTTTCCACAAAATGAACAAGAAATATTTTGTGAGCATTCGCACCTATAATGGTCAGGTGAGCCACATGTATAAAAAGTTCCTTGAGGGAATTCACTCCTTCCTCCACCTCAGCCTCATCCTCCATATCTACCTCTATATCCTCGTCCCCTTTCACGAGCCCCTTCAAACCTTTCATCATTCCTATCATAGTGGGTTTTATTATAATCCCTATCTTGATGCTCATTCTTCCCTTTAGAATTATCAGCCACACTCGCCTATCTAACCCCAATATCAATGGCATCATGGATCTAGCCGATCAATCTACAGTCCTTAGTATCATGGGTCGTGGACCTACAAATTTTTCAAAAGGAGGATACATTCTTCCTGATCACGCGTTGTAGGAGGGGCCAGTGACTAGCATCATGGTTCAAATGGCAAATCTCACAGTCTAATAACAACAAACATATAGTTCTACGAGGAAAACTATCCTTAGTGTGCCCTTCCACTTCAAAATTTGTACATCAGATCCTTGAGCGCGTTTCATGAGCTGAGTTTTCCGATAACTTCTCTAACTATTTTTCCATAGCCGTTATCTGATCTTCCAAAAATGGACAAACTCTAGTGTCAATACTCCCAACTACTTCAGTGTGTAAAGCGGCTTCCAATGCTTCGTGTGGATAGGTATAATTCTTATGTGATAGTGCTCTTCGAAATGGGGTAATCAATCCCCTGAAAAACCATTTTGCATGCTGACTTGCATGAATGTCATAAGAGAGTTTGGATAGAAGTGTTTTAAATCATGCATCATACTCATGTACACTTTTAGTAGTGCCTTGCTTTATATCCTTGAGTGTGCTTATACTCTTCTGCTCAAACTCTGGGATGTGGAACTCTTTTAAGAAATCATCTTTTAATGCTGCATAGACAATACAAGTTTGATTGGGGTCAAACTTCCTATACCATCTATGCGCGCGCGCCTGCAATGTAGTAGCAAATTGACTTGCCTTGCACTCAAGGGCCATAATAACTTTTGCGCACCACAATATTTCACACATATGAACATGTTCAGCAGCATTCTCGATACCTCTATATTCTAGGAGACAAAGGGACATCTCCATATAAATGTTATGGGGTTGTTGCGGGCCTTGACCACCTGACCCAGAACCTCCTTGGTTTCCTCTTCCTCCAATACCACCCAAACCACCAGAACTAGAACTACCCATACCACCTGATCATCCTCCAGAATTTGGAATAGGGCCCATGGATGCACTCCCCTGTGCCCCAACAGTGGTACTATACTGGAACCCTACAGTCTGGGAAGTGGTCCCAGCTCCAGAGGTGATGCCCACACTCAACGCACTCGTATTCTGTGTAGATGGTGAGCCTAATAATGTACCCCCAAAGGATAACGAATTTTTTTGTTCTTCCATTGGTGTACTTGATGTCTGACCTATTTATGTGCTTTGACTTCCTGAATTAAAACTACTTTTACCTGTTGTACTAGATACTGGAAAACCAAGCGCAAGGGCTAGGTCAATAGGTTGGCTTAGATGCGTGCCCGCGGCCCAGGTCATATCTACTGGCACACTTTCATGTGAGGCTGAAGAGGGTTCTCTTTCATGCTTCCCTAGATGGGGGAGTTCCTAATGCTCTTGCTCTTCTTCCTCCCCATGAGCCTCAAATCCTTCACGAGCCATCTCTCTCCAAGACACCATCTGCTCTACAATTTCTTTCCTCTTGCATAATTCCCTCTCACACGCCTCATCATACTTTAGTTACCTTTCTTCCCTCTACCGTGCTACCACTAGGTCTGCCATCTTTCACCAATCCTATTCCTACCCCCACGCGTGGAGATTTTGTAGCCTTCCATGGGTTTAGCTTCCAAGTTCAATGTTACCATTAGTATTTTGATTTCCAATGGAATACCTTGCAAATATGTCCCTCTAGGATACCATAGAAACTGGAACTCTGCTACCCTCCAGGCATGAATAAGTCGAAATTGAATACTCCAAGATATAGCTGTTTAGGACACGGTGAAACCAGGTATCTACCACGTGAGTCCAGCTTAGGTCAGCATCATATAGTGTTTGAAATTCCTCCTGTGTCCAAACAAGCGTGTGATACCTCTAATTATGCTTAGATGCATACGCAGACAACCATTCATAAAATTCTACTAGAAAGATAGCAAAGAATCTTTCATATAAACTGTCATACAGATTCTACTCTACCCAAGTACGTGCACTAAATCCATATCCATTGTCAAACCTCCATGCGTATTCTTCCTATAGATCATGAATCCATTCTTCAATGCTTGCCAAGTTTAGCCGGTATGTCTTCATCGCAAACCATTCTGAAACAACTGAAAAAGAGGTCCCGGCAATGGAACCAATGATGTAGCCTAGAATTGTTACTTAAAACCTAGTCACGTTGGCACATCACTCATCCTAGGCTGAGTGCTCACCCGAAGTGTGCAAAGGTACCAGGTCCCTCTTAATAGTTGTAGTAGTAGAATGGTGATATGATAAAATAGTAAACATATATTTTAGGAACTAATCCATCCATTCACCATTTATATCCAACCTGATCTATAAGCGCTAAAGGTAAATCATCATGAAATTAATAACATGTATTGATAAAACACATCACACACTTTGTTCGGACCAATTTCCTTTATCTATTCATTGAATAAACAATACAGTAGCTTCATACAATACCAGGCATGCGCACATGGATCTGGTACAATTACCCAGTCGCATGTACTCATGTTTTTCCATTCCTCCAAACATGTGGTTCCATCTATATCTCTATGTATGTATCTCTATTCTCTAAGTAATTCATTACATATATATATAGGGTGGGGAACTAACCCTTCACCAGTTAACTCTACCAGAAATAGGTCACATGCTAATAACAGCCACGCACCTTTTTACAATTATAGCCATACATGCAAGTATGCTATCTATAGATTGCTGATAGTTAACTGAAGTGATTGATCTATTCTTAACTTATGCCCATGCAAGAGTGAGTTGACATGTCCTTCCAAAATCTCCACGAAGAGTGGCATGTAAATCTCGGCATCGCTTTGTGTATTCCGCATGCCAATCTCTAAGAATAGACCTGATCTCCAAAATCAGCTAAGTCCTTGAGAGTCTTACTCTACACCTCCATGCGTGACGTCTTCCTATACCTTCACGCTTTTTCTCCTGTGCCATTCTTCCACGGGGACTTTTTGTGTAAGTTCAACTAAGTGTTTTCTCTGATCAACACTAACATACAAGTAAGGACTCCTGAATACAACATCAAAAGCATTAAGTGGAATAACGTTAGCTTCAAAAACATTTATAAATTTGGAATTTATCCAAACTTGACCTTACATATTCTTGTTACCTAAATTTCAACACCCTTCTTCACCCAACCCAAAGGATAAGGCTGCGGATGCTCATAAGTCTCAAGACCAAGCTTCTTTACAACTGTCTTAGAAATCAAGTTAGAATGAGAACCGGTATCAACCAAAGCATTTACCTTAGTTCTCTTGATCTGGATTTTGATATGGAATAGTCTACTCATCTCCTCTTCGATGTCCATGTTGGTGGATTTTCATCTAAGCCTTTCATCTACATCAGAGTCATCTTCGATTTCCACCTCCCCTTCTGTCTTTACAGCTTTCATGGACTTCTTGGAGTCCTTGGTTCGGTTCTTCGAATGTAACTCTGGATGCAACTTCCAACATGTAGCTGTCAGTATGAAGATTGATATCACAATTCTTACAAAAATTCTTGGGATCTTTACAAGTATTTAAAGTAGTTGTATCTTGTTAACCTTTCCCTTTCCACTTACCATTGTTACTTATTTGCTCATAATCCTATTTCTGCTGATTTTTTCGATTGCTTTACGCTCGGTTTTGCTTCTCCTTGTTTTTTCTCATCATCTATGTAGTATGCCTATACACATGCTTCATTGAGATCATTGGGCTTTATGGACATGACTTTTCTTTGAAGGTGAGTGTGAAGTCCTCCCAATTACTTAATTAGAATATCCTCATCCTCCAAATCCATGTTTAGCAACATGGCTTGCCTCCAAAACTCCGTAGTATAGTCCTACATACGTTGACCATTGCCTTGTCTAAAATACTGCCATTTAATAATTTGGTCAGTTTTATGGCCAATAAGATAGAAGTTAGCTCTAAGTAGTTCCTTAAATTCTTGCCAAGACTTCACAATAGGGTGCTTCTTCTTTTCATAAGTAGGTAGATGAGTTTCCCACCAAACTAGAGCATGTCCCTCCATTTTGAGACGTGTAAAGGTGATCATTTGTGCCTTAGTGACATTATGGATGCTAAAATAGACTTATAATTATTTCAACCATTTTAGCAAGAAACTCTGCATCTACTTGTCATTCAAAAGCTTTTAATCTCAACTTTCATTTCAAATTTAAAAGGAGTATTCTCAAATTTTACCTTTTCTCTTGTGTTCGAAGTCTCTTCTTCATGCTCTTCTCCATAAGCTTCCTCCGTCGAGTCCATGGAGTCTTGTTTGACAAAAGTTGTCTTCTACAAATCTGCAAGTTCCTCTTGCCTTCTAAACATCCTATCCATCATGGTCTCCAAAATCTTGATTCTACGAACCAAGTCCTCTTCCTGCATTTCTCCCCAATTTCTTTGTTTCCAATTCTTTGTAGAAATCTCTGGATCACAAGGTAAAGCTTCTTCACCTTTAGATCTTGTCACTATCGTACAATTCAAGAATGAATACCATAGCCCTGGATACTTGTTAGCTCTGATACCAAAATGATCTGTAAACTCTTCAAATTTGGAATTATTCATAAAAATCACAATTAATCACTGATGTTTACTTTCTATTAGAAAATAACAGAGATATCTTTTGAATGAATTATTGTTGTGCTTATAATCAATAATTGTAGTAAAGGAAAGAATATAAGCTCATAACACCAATAATTTTATCCTAGAAAACCTCCAATGGAGGAAAAACTAGTCGGGAAGGGAAATTGTTCTTTCTTCCCACTTCTATTGGCCAATTCAAATCAACAAGTACATAATTTACAATAAGTAGGAAATGGAAGTAGATAATATCTCAAAACTTCCTTTCAATTACTTGCTTACTCTATCTCAAAACTCCTTTCTTTGAAAAAATACAATTTCCAGCACTAAGACTTCTTACTCACTTTCTCTCATCTTTACTAATCCCTCTACACTTCTACAATCATGTATTTATAGCCTTTCTCATGTCCTCCCATGCATTGGAGTATGGGAAAGGTCATGAAGGAGAAGAGAAACGGAACATTCTTTCAAATTCAGAGGTTGTTCGTTTTGAATTTTGTTTTTTGTCTGTAATGGAAAGGATTGCTGCCCTATGTAGACCACTGGTAGTCCTAAAGGACCACCACCCTGGCTAGGTAGAAGTTCTTTAACTGCCACCCTACACAGGGTGGCGGTCCTATTACTTAAAATATAGAACCTTTGTTTTATTATTTTTCTTTCTTTGTGCTGACTAATTTTGATGATGTAGAGTTATTTTGGATCCCTATGGATCAGGTGTAATTGATTGTTCATATATAATAGCCACTCGGAGGCTCTAATAAATGTTGAGCTCTGGCTAAGATACTGCTTATTGGTTGTTGGACACGTATAAAATGACCTGGCAAGCACCTCATGTAGATTTCAAGACAAGGTCATGAAAATGATGGTGTGAGCTACAATGAATATGTCAGACTTTATGGGTGATTCTTCGATCTAGTCTAAAAAATCTTAGCATGATCAGATGCTACATTCAACATGGAATATTGTGTGATAACATCTGGCGGAAGTGGTGAGGACCTAAATATGAGTGTACACAAATTGGTATCAATGTCTAATTGATTAGTAGGCCTGTTGGGTTGTGGGACCTAGGGATCACAACCGTAAAATTTGTGGTTGTTGTGGACCTTTTATGGTCATGTGAAGAATCAATCTCTTCTTCTGACTATCTATTAGTCATAATCTGTTTCGGCTTCTATGTTTAATACCAGGAGTTGTGTGATCTTCTCGTAGTACCTTACGGGTGTTCTAGAAACTTGTATGCGTAAGCCTATGTCTATATCAATAAGAAGGTCTCCTGCGTCTGGCTACAGAACTAATGGATCACAACCAAATGTTTTCTCTCTTTCAGTTTCTTGTATGGTCATGTGGATATCCTATCAAGGTAATCTATAGTTGGGTTGATTTAACAAGAATTCATATGCACTTTGTCATCTTCGATGTTTAATTCTCTCACTTGCTCACCGATTTTTTGTGGGTTTGTTGTTTGGAAGACATAAATTCTAAGACCTTGATTTATATTTGTTAATGTTGTGAAGAGATTTGGCTGAGGTATTGCTATTTTGAATATGTAATCCCTGGGATTTCTGGGTCCCATAATTGTCATGCAATAAATAACCAAACTTAACTGAATGAAAGTAAACTAATTGTGAAAATAAATCTATAGTTATGCTTTTTCTTTTTATATTTTCAAAGACATGAATTTGAATGAAATTAAAGAGGAACTAATCTAATAAATTTATATAATGAGAAATTAATCTAATAACAGAACTATAACAAACAAGGTAGCCAGATGTAGCTATTTTTCTGTGCACTTGTGATTGATCTTGAATATAAACAACTAACTAATTTAATTGAAAGACATTCAATCTTACCTCAGAAGTGAGGAACAAATCATAGATTCTCAGAAGCTATCATTCCCCACAACTTCCCCGGTAATGTTGAAAGCGATCTTAACTGAAATGAAATGATTCACTACTCTATTTGATATATTGTAACTAAAACTTTGACAATTCAAACCTAGAGTTTATAGAACAGAGGAAAATCTAGTTGTATTGTACTCTTGTCCCCTCAATGTGATCTCTTACTTCCTATGTGTTCTCGTGAATCCAGAAAAGTGGGAATGTGACAGCGGCAGTAGGAGAAGATATTCAAATAGTGGCAACTTGGATGTAAACTGAATGGAATGCAAGTAAGAGAGGGATAGTGCAAGAGAACAGAGCTTGGCTATGCGATTTGTAGCAGGATTGTTACAGGGCTACAACACAAATACATCGAAAACTCTAGGATCTATACTTCCTATGACCGAAACAATGACCTATAACTCTAAGCAGAATCAAAATTATCAAATTGAATTTAATCTAGAAATGAAACTATTTTATGCTAAGCTAGTTGTTTTGAGAACAATAATGGAAGAAGATTAAATTAGAGAGATCAAGTGATCTCTAAATAAGAAAGAAGGAAAGGATGCCTTGAACTGAGAGGCTGAGAACTTATACAAAATCTATACCTGTTAAGACTTGTTGAGAAGCTTTCAAACACACTAAACGATAAATTATAGAGAGAGGGGCCATTTTCTTGTAAACAAGCTTGGTATTTATAGCATTTTGATTTACTAGAAGGTAAGATCAAATTGAACTGTAATACCTATTAAAATAAATAAATTATTATTTACAAGGTGGTTAAAACCTTAATGAAAGCAAGAGTGGTTGAGAATTACAAGCGCAACTTGATTTTTCACATTGACGAGTGTGTCAGAAAGTTTTGGAAAATGTGGACAGGACCGTCTGCCTAGAGCAGGGCAACGGTTTCAGGACCGTCGCCTTGTTCTAGGCAGTGGTCCTGACACTAAAGACTAAAATGCAAGGAAAAGAGGATAAAAGCTAAAACAAAGCATGCAGAGGCCAAGTAAGGCATTTTATGATGCAAATATATACACTTAGCATGCTCTCTAGATTCCGAACACCTTATGAAGAGATCTGAATCATCATTGGGGTTTCCGTAACCTCTTTCTGATAATGTAGCACATACAATGTTGGGTGTGTACATATTTCCCCCTCGGAGAAGTGTTTTAGCCATGAATGGGGCATAAAAAGTAGGATCCGAGTATGTCATAGTTGAAATTGGGAGTTAGAAGCTATACCTGACACGCCCGTGTGTCGCAATGTCACCATCCAAACTCCCGTTATCTACAAAATGAAAAGAGGACTCAAGTGTAGATAGATAAAAGAACTAGAAAAATAAATACTAAATTAAAATGAAATGTGGACTTACCATTTGCGCGGGGATAAGAACTTGCTTCATTTGGCACTCCAACTCTGCAAAAGAACATTCAAAACAAGGTTAGAATATTATATATATATATATAACAAGCTCATTTTCCTATTCATTTGTGCATATCGATTTGGTAATTTTTAAGCTCTGAGGCCCACAGTAACCATTTTTGACAAGAGTGCAGTCAAAATGTTCATTTTGAGATCATGATTATGCCTCTGAGAGCAGGAGATCGACCCGTGAAGTCTTAGGTTAGTTTTTCTCAATTTATTGTTTTTAAACCTAAAATATAGCAATGTTGAAATATTTGTCTTGGGGGGTTATTTTTGAAAATCTTAGTGTTAAATGAGTCTCTAGGGGGGGGTACCCATAGGGTGGGCTTTTATTTTGCTCAAAATGGTGTTGTTATCCATATTTCACCCCCTGGGGAAAATATTGGATCGTCCACGACCCTGTGCCAAAAGAAAGAGAAGAAACGGCTCTGTCATGCGAATCTATGTCTTAAATCTATTTGAAAAACTCGAGTATGCTCTAAAATAAAAAAGGGGGTAAAAGGTCAATGTTTGAGCCTGATTCAAAGCCAAAATGGGGAGTTGGAGGAAAACTTGAAAATTTTCCTTTTTTCAAAAAGGGCACAAAGGAAAATATGGAAGTGCATCTCCTCAGCCAACCAAAGAGTGCCACGTGTCCAAGCGTAGATTCTGGGCCATGGGATTTTTCTAAGTTTTGTGTTTTGTGAAAAGGGGGAAAGGTAAATTACGGACCTGCAAACACAATTTTTGATCTAATATGGCTGCCACGTGTCCCATATCAAAAGGGAAGAACAAATGAGTGTCAGGTTGTCGTGTGGCCTTGGTAGGTGAAAAATGAAGAAGAGTCTTCGAGGCCATAAACGTAGAATCCAATCTCTTCAACTACCAGATCTGATTCGATTTGATCCACTAGGAACCAGAAGTAACATATTGTGGGTGGATTTGCATAAGGCATTGATATTCGGTGGTTGAAATTTTAAAGCAGGATTCGATGCATATCCCGGGATGGTTGAAATAGGATTCAAATTTTCCCTCTTCTCTCTCTTTTCTTTCTATATATAATGTAACACTTCTCGTTTGAGAAGGAGAGACATTATGGGCATAGAGAAACTCTGTCAAAAAAATTTCTTGACGCCATTTTTGAGCAGCGAACCTCTCCCATGCCTGGAAAATGTATTTGTGCCTCTATTACAGAAATGTAATGGTCTATGCACCTTCTAGAGCAATAAAAAAACATGTTTTTGTGGTGTTCTTCAAACCCTTGCATCATTTTGTTGTTTCTCTGTGCCTCTCCCTTTCAGTCTTGGTTTTCTGTGCATGTATTTCACATTTGCAAGTGTAGGATGTTGTGTTTCATGGATTTTAATGGATGATTTGCAGATCTAGGCTATGTCACTTCTTTCTGATCTCCCTCATCTCCATTTTTTCTGTTTCTTTCTCCCTCAACAGAATATCTCACTTCCTTTGTTGGTGTATCACCGCTTTAGTGTAGGCTCTATTTTTTCCCTCTTTCTCTCTCCTTGGTTCCTTGGAATGGTTAGATTAGGTTAGATTTAGTTTTCTTGCACTAGAGTAGCTCATGGCAAGTAGTTTAGGAAGAGGAACCAGTCTTCTCTGGAGGATAATTACCATTTGCAAGTCCCACAGCTTGGGGAATGATCCAATGTTATGCAAATCACACCAAATGACCCTACCTTAGAAAAGCATATCCATAACTCATTTGGGGGTGTTGTGATTTCACACTAACAGTTTTGGCATGCCCGGTAGGATAGGTCTGAACCACCTTACCACTTCACTTCATCAGGTTCGATGTGCTCTTGGTGAAGATTTCAGCCTTTAGAGGCACATTCAAAGAACATCTGGTGACTCCATTTGGTAAAAAACCCATTCTCTGAGTTTCAGACCTTTTCCTTTTCCACTCATTTCATCCATTTTCTTCTTCCATCTCTTTCATTTTCTCCCATTCCATGAGGTTGTGCAATCATGACTTCATTCCCTTCATGGAACTCACACTTACAGCAATGTAATCCACCTCCAATGCATTTCCCAACGCCTCCAAATCAGCATTATGATTGAATCAAGGACAATTATGCTTACCCATTTGAGAAAATTCAAATTCAATTTGGCCATGGAGCTTATCAATAATAAAGGGGCGCATACAATGGTGACAACTATGTGGAGAATGTTGGTTTATTAGAGAAAGTTCAAAATATGGAGGCTGACATGGTGCAGTCTAGGGCCATAGCATGAATCAAGGCATTTGAGATTGGTTGCAAGGCACCTTGTCCATGGGAAGGCCCTTTTCCAAGACATTACAACCCTCAGGAGAAGCTAGACTTCATGGTTGAAATGCTGCCCCAGCTTGCACAATAGACTAAGGAGATCGAGGCCTATGAATTTGGTGTCAGGCAGCCTTGTTAAAGGGTAAATCCTACACCATTATCTGGTAATTTTCTCTCCACTCCTCAAGCAACACCATCTCAATTTGAGCTTTAATTTCCAAGCTTCCCATTATATGCTACCCCAAGTGTGAAATCCATTTCTCCATCCTCTAGTCTTCCATCCCATTTCAATTTTTCTCCTCTTTTCCCTTCCAAACAGTCATCCCCTCCAAACAAACAAGAAGTTCCACCTCTCTCCCCACCACAAACAATTGCAAAGCTGGTTGAACCCCAACCTACCACTCCACTTTCTTTCCCAAGTCCATGTTGGGAAGATACTCAAGAATCTAGTCAAGGACAGTAAGAAGAGGAGTCCAATAGAAAATAAATAACCAACAATCTGATGAGTTGGGCTGCTAGATTTGGGTCTACAAAGATCCCCTTGATGGTCAAGCCAATAGAGGAGGTCAAATTCAAAGAGCTAGTGGTGGCTGAGTTTGAATTTGTGGCAGAGGAGGTGGACCATATAGTTTCAGAGGCCCCACATGTGGAGCAGGCTACAAAAGAACCTTCATTTCTTCCTCCCACTTCATCCCCTTCAATATTTGATGTTGAAGAAGAGTTTGATCTTTCAAACTTTTTGTTTGAGAGTGAAGGGAGCCATGGTGATCAAGTTGCATATTAGGAAGGCACCATGGAGGAGGTAGAGCACATGCAACAGGAAAACAAGGAGGAAGTCTTCCTGTCAGACTTGGAAGATTGCTTTAATGAAGAGGGGCCTGAGGAGATAACATCATTTTTTCCTCCATCTTCAACCTTCCAAGCACACGAACCTGCTGCCATGAAGGAGAACATCCAAGTGCAATAACTTGGATTCCATAATGGCCCTCTAGAACCAAGGTTAGAAGATCTTGATCTTCCATGTTCTTCAAAGGATGAGGAAGAGAAAAGGCAGGAGGATGTCATCATCTCTCTCACACCATCCACTCAAGAAGTTCCATAAGAAGACTCCATTTTTGGAGTTGAATTTCAGATAAGTGGGCACATCTAAAGGATCAGACCATTCCCAATCAGGTACTTGGCTTCACTAGAGCCAAAGGAGAAACCAAAACCAGTCATGTCCATTTCAGGGCATGAGGATGAGCTACAAAGCACCAAGGATTAGTTTTCATACCTCTTCAATCCAAATGCAGAGAAACTAAAAGAGGTATTTGATTTGTCTCCAGCTGATACTTTGGTGATTTGGGAGGAATATCATCTTGTATTTAGTTTTTCACTCATCCAACCAGCCATGTTTAGTGCCAAATCAGTTGTATGGTTGCAATTTTTTAGGAAGGGAAGCTATTTCTCCCTGCCAATTGTAGGCTTTGTTTGAGCTCCCTTTGCTCTTGGTTAGAGTAGTATAGGTAGGTTTGTTTTTAGTAGAAGAAGTGATTTTGCACACTCTGCATGTTCCATTTGGAGCATGTATGATTTTTAGTTTGTACATAGTTTTTGGTGTTGTTGTATTGCTCTTGCACAGTCCATTTAAGTTGGCTTTTGGTGAAGTTCAACTCTAAGTTTAGTGGGTTTCCAAGTGGATCAGGGATCAGATCTTCAAAATTTCAAATCAATTTCATTTTTACCAGGTAGACTCCATGCCCAATGAATGCTTCAAGGCCACTGGTCTCTTCATCTAGCAGGTACATGTCCCCATGAGTCACCAAATTGTTATCCATATTTCACCCCCGGGAAAAATATTGGATCGGCCATGACCCTGTGTGAGAAGAAAGAGAAGAAATGTCTATGTTGTGTGAATCAATGTCTTAAATCTATTTGACAGACTCGAGTAGGCTCTAAAATAAAAAAAACGGGGGAGAGGTCAACGTTTGAGCCTGAGTCAAAGCCAAAATAGGGAGTCGGAGGAAAAGGTAAAATTTTTCCTTTTATCAAAAAGGGCACAGAGGAAAAGATGGAAGCACATCTCCTCAGCCAACCAAAGAGTGCCATGTGTCCAAGTGTAGCTTCTAGGCCATGGGAGTTTTCTAAGTTTTACGTTTCACGAAAAGGGGGAAAAGGTAAATTACGACCCGTAAACCCAATTTTTGCTCTAATCTGGTTTCCACGTGTCCCATATCAAAAGGGAAGCCCGAACAAGCGTCAAGCTACTGCGTGGCCCTAGTAGGTGAAAAATGAAGAAGAGTCTTCCAGGACATTAACGCAGAATCCAATCTCTTCAACTACCAAATCCGATTCGATTCGATCCGCTGGGAATCAGAAGTAACATATTGTGGGTAGATTTGTAGAAGGTATTGATATTCGGTGGTTGAACTTTCAAAGTGGGATTCTATGCATATCCCAGGGTGGTTGAAACAGGATTCCACTTTTCCCTCTTCTCTCTCTTTTCTTTTTATATATATTGTAACACTTCTTGTTTGAGAAGGAGAGACATTCTGGGCATAGAGAAACTCTGTCAAATTTTTTTCTCGACACCATTTTTGAGCAGCGAACCTTCTCCCATGCCTGGAAAATGTATTTTTGCCTCTATTCTAGAAATGTAATGGTCTGTGCACGTTCTAGAGTAATAGAAAATGTGTTTTTGTGGTGTTCTTCAATCCCTTGCATATTTTTGTTGTTTCTTCGTGCCTCTCCCTTTCAGTTTTGGTTTTTGTGCATGTATTTCACATTTGCAGGTGCAGGATGTTGTGTTTCATGAATTTTAATGGATGATTTGTAGATCTAGGCCATATCACTTCTGTCTGACCTCCCTCATCTCCACTTTTTTGTTTATTTCTCCCTCAATAGAATATCTCACTTCCTTTGCTGGTGTATCACTGCTTTAGTGTGGGCTCTATTTTTTCCCTCTTTCTCTCTCCTTGGTTCCTTACAATGGTTAGATTAGGTTAGATTTAGTTTGTCTACAATGGAGTAGCTTGTGGCAGGTAGTTTAGGAAGAGGAACCATTCTTCTCTGGAGTATCAGTCCCATTTGTAATTCCCATAGCTTGGGGAATGATCTAATGTTATGTAAATCACACCAAATGATCCTGCCTTAGAAAATCATATCCGTAACTCATTTGGGGGTGTTGTGATTTCGCACTAATAGGTGTATTTTTACATTTTCTAAGTGTTTTAGGGCATTAGATCCATACGCTGAATTGGCACATGACCACCACCCTACACAAAGTGGTAGTCATGGGACCACCGCCCTATAATGGTGGCAGTCACAGGACTGCCACCCTTAGAAGGTGGAAATCACGAAACTACCATGTTAGGAAATAAGAGATAAAATATGCAGAATAATCCCTCACAAAATCGCAACAGTAGAAACTAATATGCAGAAAATATTACAGATCTTAAATAAAAGTGCAGAATAAAATAACACAGCATAAAGAGACAGTATTTAACATGGTTCACCCAATTTTGGCTACGTCCACCAAGAATCAATTGCTCAGATTTTATTACAAGCCACCACTCTCTCAATACAATACCTAGATCTATTTGGAACTATGCTAAAAAAACTCTATAGAATTCACACATAAATTCAAAACACATCTGTAATGTTACATAATCCCTACCATATGCATAAAACCATATAAGTAGACAATTGCTTAAGCATTTTTACAAAACTATGGGTATTAAAACCATGGTCCAAAACCATCCCATAAACCTATGGGTCAAAAATCTTGTCCATATGAGAAAAGTGGGTTTCCCGATATATCGGGCACGTTTTAAGGCCAAAAACAAATTCAGGGGTTGTGCCCCCGAACCCCGGCTAGACAACTATGGAAAGTGTATATTACTCTTAGTGTACAGTATTTAACACTTTCTCACATGAAAATAGGCTCCACAACCTAACACACCACTCTACACAAGGCGGGTGGTTCTGGACAGAAAGCAAAAAATAGCCATAAAAGTAAATTTTTTGGTTTTTTTGGTAATTTGCTATGTTTTTATGAGCTTATCTATCAAATTATATTTCTAAATTTCTCTTTTTCTCTGTCCTTGGTGGATGCATAAGGAGGAGTAAATTTGGTGCAACAGAGAGCGGGAGTGTGATTAGCTCTTGGAATTTTTAGACATACTGACCCAAACAGAGCAAGACACTCTTCAGAGGGCCATTATTTTGAGGATTTCACATGTTCCTCATATTGCTCCTACTAGTTACATATTATGTGACTTATTCTCATAATGGGATGTAGACCAGAATACTTTCCGATTACTAGGTGTTAGGGGTGAGTGGACTATCACCTTGGAGGACACTTATCGTATACTGGGGGTTCTAATTCTTAGGAGGTGGTTGTCTCTTAAGACAGCAAGATCTAGATCTCAGATGATTCAGTGGGCTACTTATATGGGAGATGTTTTTATCTCCTTTAGTTCATAGAAGGGGGTGAAGGTTCTGATATATTGCTACTTCTCCTATCTCCACCCTCCATAAGGCCATCATGGGTATCTTGGCCTCATGGTTGATTAGGGATAAGTGAGGAGACACTCTGTTATACTGATGGGCTCTCATGATTGCGTAGATTAAGGCCCATGGTCGTATTTATGCTTGGGGAGTAGATATTCTTAGAACCACTTACCATGATTTGTATAAGGTGGTCAGATTACAAGGGAAGTCTTTGAGTCACCCTACTCTAGGTATGAGTTGGGTGTATGATCATATCATTCATTATTAGAGGGGTTTGTTAGTAGAGGACTCAGGGGCTGTCAGGGAAGCTAGGTGGATAGGTACTTCAATGCTTAGGATGCCACACTAGCTAGTGGCTTCACTGACTACTGTAGATATGGAGGCTAATCCTTATCAGGATATGGTAGGATTGTGGGGATAGGAGGTGACTACATTGGTTGCTTGCTCTACCACAGGTCAGTTGGTGGATAGGATAGGGAGAATGGAGATCCACTCTTTTGATCGATTCCCTCAGTAGTTCAGTCTCCCTTATATTGATACGCTTCCTCTAGTGGGGCCTGTGTATAAGACTGTTCATGAGGCTTGGGGAGGTCCTAGAGGAGATCGAGGTTGGACCACATTTACTCCTGGAGTACCTATTGCAGTTAGACGAGTGGTTCGTGCCCAACAAGAAGCTGGTGCTCCTTGTGCACCCTTACATTAGATCAGGGATGCTCCTACTTTTAGTGGGGAGGAGGATGAGCCCATTGATGTGGACTTAGACTCTCAGGATTTCACGGGAGGGGAGACTAAGGAGGAGATGATGGGAGAGGGGGTTGGAGGTGACGCTGGTGGGGTAGCCCAGGAGGATGACAGTGATTCTAAGTGGTATGAAACTCATGATATCTTGAGGGAGGATAAGGTAGAGGTGAGTGCAGAGAAGGAGACCTAGGTCTCAGAGGAGTTTCCTTCTCAGGGTAGTGAGGGAGATGACAAGTCCATGGTAGGACATCATTTCATTCCAGGCTTGGGGGAGGCTCCGCAGTTAGCAACAGCATCAGTAACAGGTGCTAACCATAGAGATCCTACCTAGATGCCCAGATATTTGTGTAAGTTAGCACTCTTCTCTCAACCTTGTTAGTTAGAAATGGTTAGTTGATATTTTTTTATGTTATTTTGTTTAGTTTTGGATTGTTTTTGGTGATTTTCTAACTTGTTGTTTTCCCTTCTTATTTTCAGTGACTGTGCAGGGGTGGCGAGATCTGATTCGTCGGGTGTGCACAGATACCCTATTGATCTCTTTGGGGAAGACTCAGGCTCAACTCACTGAGGATGTAGGAAATCCTTTAGCAGCTGGTAGACACTCTGATGTGTTTGCACCTTTCTGGAAGGTGGCAGAGGCCTGGGTGGATCTCTGTACTTGGGTTGCAGAGTATGAGGCTTCTGAGAGAGTGATGAGGCATAGTTGTTCCCACAGTGAGACTACATTCAGCGGTCCCCACCATGAGAACTCCCACCATTCAGTGCATTCTCAGCATTGTAGCCATAGCAAGAGCCGCTGGGCATGATCGTGTGCCATCTGAGGGGTCCCATAGGACCTGAGAGGCCACTTGATCTTTTTGTATTGATTTTGTCAGATATTTATATGAGTTGTTTTTGTATTTTTTAGGCTCATTGAGCATTTTGGCCATGCCTAGTGCATGATTGTATTTTATATAAAACATGATTCCTATACACATATACATCTCTTTTTTGGATTCAGATCTTCTTTGTATCTAGAGTTTTGTGGTTTGTTTCTCATGTATACACTAGAAGTTTTAGAATCTTTGATTCTATATGCTTTTCATAATGTATGCAGTGGATGATAAGTGATGACAAATGGCTGAACAGAATGTTTTATTTTATTTTATTTTTGTAATGCTAATATATGATAATGTAAACATACTATGGTACTGAACTTTTAGCTTCTTTTAGCAATTTTCATTTCTTCTTCTTGTTTTGGCAAGATGTGATGCATATGTAGTGATAATGAAATGAATTTTTCCCTGTTCCTAACTCCATGTAACTATTAAGATGCAAAGGCTCAACACTGAGAGTTGGGAAAGGCACAAATTATGTGAATTTATTGAGTGATAAGTGATGAGGAAAAGACAAAGTATTGATAGAAACTAAATTTTTACCCCACATGCCTACTACACTCAAAATTTTCTACATGATTGAAAGTGTGACTTACTTTCCAATTTATCTAGACTTAGACCCATAGATGGCAACTTGGTTGACAAAATATAGTCTTGATGATTTAATCTCTTTGGAACTTGGATGCTTAATTTCACATCTCACAATATATTTTGTCTTGAGGTTAAAATACTAAGATTCATTAATTTGTATGAATGGACCCCCTACACCTTTCCCTATGCTACCAGTAAGAAGCATGGGATTATCGCCGAAGGCGGGACATAGGAAGGTAAGGGAACTTCTTTCATTTCCCAAACTCATGCCACTAGTAAGAGGTATGGGCTCAACACCAAAGGTTGGTAGGGAAAAGAAGTGTGTAAAAATAAAATATTTTATTTGTTTAGTACTTTTGATTCAATTTAACTTGACATTTCTGATATGTGATTTTGGTGTATCCTCATTTCAAAGAGATGCAAGGGGGATAGATGTGACACCAAGAAGCTTCCAGAATAGACTGTAGGTAAGAAAAACTTAACCTAGTAGAAGAAAATGAGTATAAACAAGTATGTAGGCCTTGGTATGGTTTTTGTCAATATTTTTTCTGTTGAATTGATTAGATGATTTTGAAACTATTTGAAGAGATGATTTGAACATTTTGCCAATATTTTTAGAAGCTTGTACTAAATTTCTTAAGAATAAGTTCGTTGACCACAAACTTTACAAAATGAGTTAATAGAATGTACTGACTAAATGGCTAATGTAATGCAGATGAACATACTATACAAATCGTGATGCTGATGACATATGCATGAAACCATTTGAGATGTAAGGAATTGACAGTTTCATTGAATTCTTCACCTTCTAGTGTACATAAGAGATACGCACCATTTCCGCAGTCCTTCATGACTCGATATGGACCCAACCACTTGGGCCGGAATTTTATTCCTTCACCGGTCTTCTTATCAATCTGGCTATCCATTCTCAGAACTAGATCTCCCTCATATATTTCACATTCGTAAACCTTCTTGTTATATTTCCGGCACATCCAGTTAGTATAGTCTTTGTGCCATTGTTCGGTGTTTAACTAGCTTCATCGAGGATTTCTAGTTGAGAGAGGCATACCTCTCTATAGGATTCTTCTCCCAAGATCCCTTGTAATGAGATGCGAAGACTGGGTATTTCGACCTCAAGTGGGAGAACTGCTTCTGCCCCGAATACCAATGACAAAGGAGTTACCCCTGTTGGCATTCTTATTGACGTTTGATAGGCCCACAAGGCCGGGTATAATTTTAAATGCCAATCTTGTTTGTTCTCCTTAACTGTTTTGAGGAGAATGGAATTTAAAGTTTTGTCTGTTGCCTCAGCCTGTCCATTGGCTTGGGGGTAATAAAGAGAGGTCATGTGATGGTTTATCTTAAATTTTCTACATAACTCATGGACCTCATCATTCTTGAAGGATGTTTCATTGTCTAAAATAATGACTTGCGAGACACCGTACCTATAAATGATTTGATTCAGAATGAACTTAGAGATTACAGAACCTAGTACAGTGGTGAGAGGCATGGCCTCTACCCATTTAGTAAAATATTTTGTGGCCGTGATTATAAAGTTATGGCCATCTATTGATGAGGGAGATAATTTCCCTATCAAATCTAGGCCCCACGTGGAAAAGGCCCATGGGGTTATGATTGGTTGCAAATCCTGTGCTGGCATGTGAATCTTGTGGGAGTACTCTTGGCATTTATGACACTTGTGCACAAACTCTACTACGTCATGTTCCAAAGTGGGCTAGAAATAGCCCATCCAATGTATTTTGCAAGCAGTGGCATGGCCACCGAAGTGGCCTTCACATATCCCACTATGGGATTCGTAAATAAACTTTTTGGAGATGCCTTTTGCTAAGCTCCTTACTGTTGATTTTCTTCTTGGCTAGATACTTATGACACACCAATGGTTTACACCATCAAGGCCTGATTTAGTGCACCATTAAAGCACATTGATTGGTTATGAGGCTGATTGCATGGGAAACACCAATCATATTCTTGGGCCATGTTGTTTTGTGCTAGAACCAATGCCTTTGACGTTGAAGATGTGTTTGGATCATATGACCTAAAAGGCCTAGCAGCTTGAGGTTTTCCATGGTTTTGATTCTGATTTGCAACCTAAACTGGTGGCCTATTTTGCTGATATGTGGGTCTATCCTGGTATTGAGATTAAGGCTGATATGGCCTAGAACTCTGAGCTTGTTGCCTCTTGATAGTTACTAACTCATTCCCTAGGTTATAAATTTTTTTCATAACTTCTTGAAGCTCTTTTGAGGTACTAGAGGATGGGGTGGAGGCTTCATCTAAACTTTGATTCCTATGAGTAGGTATAGGAGCCAATGTGGGTGTCTGGCTAGTGCTTGGGTTTCCTATTTCTGGATATATATGCATGAGAGGGCTAGGAGAAAGCTTGCCATCCTGAATTAGAAAATTTTCAGCTCTTATAGATATGTTATAGGCTACAGGTAAGGCTATGCCTCCCATTGATTGAACCATTAAAGCAATATCATAATTTAGAGCTCTAAGAAAGTATAAGAAGCCACCTTCCTCTATGGGATTTACAAACACTGGAATCCTATCAAATGTCCTTTGAAATCTAAGGTTGAAATCTATCAACTGCTCATTTGGATCTCTCTTGATTGTTGTCAGTTGCTCCAACAAGGACAGGTTATTTCCTTTTTCTCTAAACTAGTCATGAAGAGCTCTGCACAGATGGTCCTAGGTTTGAATCAAGCCTACTGCTAGACTCTTGAACCATTGTGAAGCTTTACCCTTGAGTGAAGAGGCTAGCAACTTGACTACAATTTCCATCTTAGTGATCTCATGGATTGCACAAACATTTGTAATGTCTTGAACATGGTCACCAAGAGAAGTTTGGTTCTCCCCAATGAAATATGGGATGCTCTTTAAAGCTGCCACTAGGACTAGATTTTGTGCATTAAAAGCAAGTGGGCTACTACCAATGAAATTGACATAAGGATTTGGTTGTGCCATCTTGATCATTTGAGAACCTTTCTTGATTAAAAGAATAGGCTACTAGGAGGAGGTGTTGACAAGGTTCTGTTTGGTGGAGATGGATATCTTTAGGCTCTTATCCCCCTTTTTCTTTTGTCTGGGGACAAGTGCAGATAGAAAAATAGTCCTTCTTCTCTGGTTCTTGACCATGTTTATATTCTTCTCATGAACTTGGTAAGCTTGGACCACTGAAACCAATGGATGTTGTCCCTTTTTGAGTCACCAGATGTGCAGTTTCAAAGCTTCTTAAAAGCTAGAACTTGTAACAAGTGCACATCAATCTTTCTGCAATATAAAATGAAGAATTTTTGTCCCACCAGGCATGCCAAAACTGTTAGTGCAGAATCACAGTACCCTTGAATGTCTGTAACCAGATGGGTTGAGACTCTCAGTGTGATTGCACAACATGGAGAATCTCTCAAGGTGTGGGACCTTTCCAGTTGAGAGAGCTCTCTAGATTGATTCCGGTTCATATTCCTCTATTCAGGTGCATACAAATAGATTGCAGAGGATCTATTCTAAATCTACTCTATCTTTTCAAGGGGACATGGTTAAAGAGATGCAAGGAAATAAACCTAAGCTGACGGGGTGATGCACCAAAGCAATGTTTGACCCTCATTTTACAATTTAACATAGACCATGAAATTCAATACAAATACTATGCACATATGACCAAATTACAATAAGAGATTAGAGAGACGATAATGAATACATGAGAGGGTCGAGAAATATCCACAAACATATATATTATTACTCAAAATTTGATACAGTATATTGCAGTGGCCAAGAAGAAAACCTTGCATTACAACCTAAAGGATAGGTTAGAAAAGCTCCATAAATCCTTCTATGAAAAAAAGAATAAGGGAGGACATAAAACAGAAAATGTCCAACCACTTACAATGAGCCCCAACCCTTATTTTATAAATTCAGCACACAGAGATAAAAAGAGAGAGAAGCAGGAAAACTATCTCGAATCTCAACCACCATCATCAATGTCTTCTATAAATCCACCCCAAATCTGTCATGTCTGAATCGATTACTTGTACGGTGCCTCGAAGGAGGAGGAATGGTGGATCAGATCAAATTCGATCTGGTTGTTGGGGGCAAATCAATTCTTTATTAATGGCATGAAGACATTTCTTAATTTTTTTTCCCACCTAACCTCTCTAAACTTAAATTTTTAGATCTCCATGGCATAGATGAGGCCGAGATCTTTCCAATGGTGCTAGGTTTTTAGGATTTTGAGCTCTGAGCCAAAAGATATGCCCATTTGAAGTTTGAATCGGGTCCGTATAAAATGGCAGGAACCATCTACCAAAACGGGCCCTTTTTTTTAAACCAGACATGTGGAGGGCTGACACATGTCTGAGGGCTGCCTCTATATTTTACTTTTGAAGTTATGCCAGGTTGGCATGTGTCTTCTTCCATGGCTCGCTCAATTTCTTGTCATATATTTGACCGGGGGACATGTAGAGTCCTGGTGATTGTTTGGAAACCTTCCCCCAATTTTCTCTTAAATTAGCGTCATACTAACACTTGGCACCCTCCATTTGGCCTATTTCTACTTTGACTATTCAACCCTAGCCTTGTCCTTTTTTGGTCCTGGGACACTTGGAAGGCCAGCGCTTACTTGAAAACCCGCTCAAGATTTTTCCTTTGAAGGAGCGTCAAGTCGACACGTGGAGACTTCCGCAGACTCTTGGACTTTTCAATAGTCACTCCTACTTTTCTTGAGCCCTGAATACATGGCAAGTTGGCACTTATTTGGAGATCATCTTTTAGGTCGTACCTTGAAATTACACTGATGCAACACATGGAGCCGTCCAATAGCTATCCATACTTAAACGATTTTTTGGACCCGCTTTGTCTTCTTTTTAACTTTTAGCTATTGACTCTGCCCCTCTTTGGGCTTGGGACACATGGAAGGTTGGCACAAGTTTGAGTCCCCACCTTAGGCTCCTGTCTTGAAATTGCATCATGTTGACACTTGGCAACGTCTGCTAAGTCAAAGAATTTTCAACGATCGGTGTAAATTTTGGGGTTCTAGATGTGTGTAAGCCTGGCGCTTGTTTGGGTATCTTGCTTAGGATTTAATTTTTGGAGGCGCACCATTTGGACACTTGGCAGCATCCGTTGTCTCCTCCATACTTAGTCATTTTTTGGGGCTCGTTCTGAGTCATTTCAGAGCTTGACGACTTCGAGCTTTTTCTATTCGTTTTATTTTGAGCCTCTGGCTTCTTTGACACTATTTTCTCCTTCCCCGACCCTACTATTCCATTTCAGAGCCAACCTGTAATCTATTTTTTGAAGCACGGGTTCACTTAATAGAGTCGTTTGATCTTTTGCAGGCCCCGCTACTCCATTGTATAGTCCCTCTACAACCTTTTTGTAGGATTTAAACGTGATTTCTCTGGTTCCTTCTGTGTGGGGTCATGGCTGATCAATTTTGTTGGGGGACAAAAATAGTGATAACAATTTGGTGACTCGCATGGGTATATGCCTACTAGATGAAGAGATCAGTAGCCTTGAGACATCCATTGGGCGTGGAGTCAAGAATGATGGCCTGATACTGATCCTGCCTCTGATCCATGAGCCTAACCATTTGCACTCTCAATTTTCATAAGAAATCTTGAAACAAGGTTTCTGAGAGTAGAATTTTTTTTTGACCCAGGGCTTTCATCTATCCCAGAATAGACTGTTTCAAATACGGATTTTAGTTTCTCTACATTTGTTTTATTTTAAAGATAGCAACTATTACATATAACTATGGGTCTCCTTGTCGTGAGTACTAAAAGGGATAGCACGTTCACTTGGAGGCATGTTGAACTGTGTAACGACACAACCTAGAGAAATAAATAACTTGTGCCATAGCACTTAGGGAAACAAAAACTACACTACAAAAAAACAATGTGCACACACACTTAGGGAAATTAAAATCCTATGCTAATATCTATAGGGGTGGAAACTTCCCATTCAGTAGAAATTTTTGAGATAGATCTCATTCACTGGGATCTACAATTATGCGCCATCCAATTTAGCCAACTGGAAGGCATTGTTATTCTTGCACTCTATGATCATGTAAGGGCCACTCCAGATGGCATCAAATTTGGAGTGTTTTCTTGGCTTTTCCCGATCTGCATCCCACTTTAGAACTAGGTCCCCTTCTTGAAAGGTCCTCATTCTTTCCTTCTTGTCAAAACTCTTTTTTATCAATGTGTGATCCTTTTCCATGACTTGCATTGCATGCTCTCTTGTCTCCCCTACCTCCATTAGCTCTGCATACCTTATTGTCATGGGTTCAAACTCAGCCAGCTCCAACTATTTCATGAGTTCCAAATCAGGAAACTCCAATGAGATGGGAAATACTACCTCTTTTCCATATACAAGCTTGTATGGTGATCTCCCTGTGGATCTTTTGGATGTGATCTTATCAGCCCATAGAGCTTATTTGAGCCTTGTATGCCAAGTCCTCTGATTTTCATCAAGGTTCCTTCTGATAATCCTTAATAGGTTTTTATTTGTGGATTTTGTTTGTCCATTACCTTGAGGGTAATAATTTGATGAGGTGTTGAGATATACACCATTCTTACCTACCCATTCAATGATCCTTGTACCAAGGAATGCCAATGCATTATCTGATATAATAGTGGCAGGGACTCCAAACCTAGTGGTTATTCCTTCATAAAAATCTAGATGTTGGATTCATTTGCTTCTTTTAGTGCCACTGCTTTAGTCCACTTGGTGAAATAATCTTTTGGAGTAAGTATCCACTTGTGGCCTTGGCTTGAATTTGAGTTAATCACCCTAATGAAGTTTAGTCCCCATTGCATGAATGGTTGATTCATTGAAATGAGATGAAGGGTTAGGGCTGCTAACTTCTCCTTTCCTGTGAAGAATGCACATTTTTTACACCTCTTGACCCATGAGTAGCAGTCCCTAAACACTGTAGGCCAATTATAACTAGCTTTCATGATCTTGAGAGCTATTACTTGAGGGGAAAAGTGACCTCCTGATTCTCCATCATGGAATTCATGAAACACTCTCTCAATCTGGCATGTCCCAATGCACCTCAATATAACATTGCTGATATCCTTCTTAAACAAGACACCATAAACAAGCACATATGGGATGGCTCATAATTTGAAGTATCTTCTCTTTGCTTTGTTCCATTCTAGAGGGCACAAACCTGTTTGAAGGTAATGCACCAAGGCTTGGGTCCAACATGGAGTAGGTGCATCATTAACTGATTGTTCTTGATCATTCTATAGAAAGAGGACAGCCTCCTTTTCACCCACTGACTGAGCCTGTTGCTTGGAGGTGAGTTATTCACACAGTCCATTTCCTTTAACCAGTTTAGTCACCTTGATGTCAATGTCATATTCCATTACCCGAGTGATCCAACCTACTCTCTTCTCATTCAAATCCTTATTTAAAAGGAAGTCCTTAACACCATCATGAGATACTAGCAGTTGAATATTGTTATTTGAGACCAAGTTTCTGAACTTCTTTAAGCTCCTAATAAAACCAAGGACCTGTTTTTCAATGAAAGAGTATTTTACCTCGTAGTCCTCCAAGCTCTGGTTGAAGAAAGCTATGGGTTTCTTTGAACCTTCGTTGTTGGGCTGGACCAAGACAACTGAGATGGTGTCTGACCCTCCAAAAGCATACAGCATGAACTCTTTTGAGAAGTTTGGGTTAATGAGAGTTGGAGCCTATGATATTGCGAGCTTGATGGCCTAAAAACTCTCTTCTCCTTCTATTTTCCATTTAAATGCAAGACTCTTCTTTAACATCATTGTTAAAGGCTTCACAAGAGTAGAAAAATCAGGTACAAACCTACGAACAAATTTTATCCTCCTCAAGAAGCTTTGGATAGACTTTTTATTTTGTGGCAATGGAAGCATCTAGATGGCTTCAACCCTTTCAGGATCAATTATCAATCCCTCTCTTAAGACAATGTGGCCCAAAAATTTCCCTTCATGAGCCAAGAACACACTTTTTTGGGTTCAAATACACCCCAAACCTTCTACATCTCTAGAATATCTGTCTAAGGTGATGTCATCTAGGTACATTCTTTGAAAAGATAGTGATGTCATCTAGGTACACCAGGACTATGTTGTTGATTAATCCTTTAAATGCCATATCCATAGCTCGCTGAAATGTTGCTCCAGCATTTGATAGTCCAAATGAGCATATGCTCCCCATTTAGTGGTGAAGGTTGTCTTGAATTGGTCTTCTTCTTTCACCATTATCTGGTTATAGCCTGAATACCCATCTAATAGTGAAAACCTCTCAGAGCCAGCTATAACTTGTAAGATCTATTCCATTGATGAGAGTGGGTAGTGATCCTTAAGTGATGCTCTGTTGAGATCACGAACCACACATGGCCTGATTTCTCCATTTTTCTTCCTCACAGGCACCAAGTTAGTAACCCAACTCGAATGTTTGATAGGAAAGATGATACTGGCCTCAATTAGCTTGTTCAATTCTTTTCTCATGAGAGAATCAATGTGGGGATTTATTGGCCTTTGCTTCTGTCTAAAAGGCTTAGCTTATGGATCCAACTCGATGGTGTGTTGTGCCAGCTTTGGGTTGAATCCCCTTAAATATTTGTAAGTCCAAGAAAATACATCTAGGAATTCTTGACAAAGTTGAACAAACTCAGATTTTTTTTGTTGAGTGCTTACCTTGTCAATCTGCAATGTTTTTCCTTCTTCTATGAAAACGGGCTCTGAATCTTCACCCTTTACCTAAATATTCACCTTCTCCTTTCAGAATTATTCATTTGGGTTGAAGATTGATTCTAAGCTGAAAATACCCTTTGGTATTTTTTTATTCCTTAGCTTCACTACTTGATCACCATATTGTTGCTCCACTCTGTCTTGATTCCTGGAGAGGAAATCAGCTTCCTCTTGTAGAAAGTTGACAATTTGTTGATCATTTTCAAAGACTTGCCGACTTACATTTTTTTCTGGGACAACTGGCCTTACAACCAACTTGATATGGGGCTGATGCTTATCATTCTTGATACTCTCCACAACGTCAAATTCTTCCCCAACTGTTGTCAGTCTATCTGCTGCTTCATTTTTCTTCCTATGGATGGATTTGATGTTGAATGCCTCAAAATCTTCAATGAGGTCCCATACTCGGTTCTTGTAACTCTTTAACAGGTTGTTCTTGGTAGTATTTTTTCCTCTGACCTGGTTAGCAACTAATTCACTATCACCAAACACCTACAAATTCTTGATTCCTCATTTCCTTGCCCAATGCAGTCATGAACCAAAGCCTCATACTCTTTTGTGTTATTTGAACAGGAAAATTGGAAACAGAAAGTTGAGTAGTATTTCATACCTTTAGGCGAGACAATCATAGCTCCTCCACTAGCTCCTTGCCTATTTCTTGAGCCATCAAAGAACAACTGCCATACCTCATTATCATCTTTATGATCTGGCTTAATGATGTTAGGAAGAGGCTGATTTTATTCATGAAAACAGTAGAATCCTAACTCAAACTCCTCCATGTTTTTATAGGGGTCAAAAGCATGTCTCTTATTCACCCATTCATCGAGAGTCAAGTCTGGGATACACCCCACCTTGGTATATGCTTCACAAGTTCTTGGGAGGTCCTCCTGATCAAAGGTTGAACAATTTTCATTGATCAAGCTAGGTACATAAGGCTCAATATGGTAGTCTACAATGGGCTCAGATCTAATCATGGCCTTGTCTCTGTATCATTTCCTAAATAGCATGTGTGACCAATCAGTAGAAAGATAACCCCCAATCTTAGCAGTGAAGTCTCTCGACAAACATAATACAAAATGAGGTGGCAAGTCTATGACTGATACATTTTTCAATACAGTCACATTGGGGCAGGCATGCAGTGTGAAGTTCAAATCCTTGATGACTCCAACAGTTGTTACCGATGTCTCATCCAATTGCACTACACCTCTAGAGATGACTTCATATTGAAGCCCTAGCTGATCAGCTATTTTTTTGGGCATTACAGAGCTACTTGCCCCAAAATCAATCATGCACTTGTGTACTAACTTGCCTCCAATTATTAAAGAAACATAGAATGGAGGGGGCTTCATATTCTTGCTTTGTTGTCCTCCATGGTTTCCCTCAGGTTGATCTGCATTGGTAAGCACTTTCTCTTGCTAGCTAGGGGGTCCATTTGAGCTTGACTAATTGGCCATAGCAATCTATAACAGATCTCTCTGTCCTGGAATGGTCAATGACTCCCACATTGAAATGTTCACATTTTTCTTCTTCATTTGTTCAATGATATTAAATGAGGTATCCTTCTACTACCCCTTTCCTGGCACACTTTTATCTTACACATGGGTTTTTACAACCCGTGCCTGAGTGGATTTGGAAGGTGGCTTAGATTGGCTTTGCATATTGGGAATTGCATGTTGAGTGTTAATTCCTTGTGGAGCAATGGAGGATTGAGAGTTACCTGAGTTTGGTGATTATCCTTCTCTAATATTTCTCTTTTTGGACCATGTATTGGCAGCTACACTTTGAGAAGGGAACTGATTCATTCCACGAAAGTCCTCAACTTGCCAATTGACAAGCATAGTTTCACTTGGAGATGCCTCTTGCTGAGCTCTTTACTGTTGATTTTCTTCTTGGCTAGATTCTTATGACACACCAATGGTTTGCACCATCAAGGCCTGATTTAGTGCACCATTAAAGCACATTGATTGGTTATAAGGTTGATTACATGGGAAACACCAATCATATTCTTGGCCCATGTTGTTTTGTGCTATAACCAATTCCTTTGACGTTGAAGCTTGTGTTTGGATCATATGACCTAAAAGTCCTAGCAGCTTGAGGTTGTCCTTGGTTTTGATTCTAATTTACATCCTGAACTTGTGGCCTATTTTATTAATATGGGGGTCTAGCCTGGTATTGAGCTTGAGGCTAATATGGCCTAGAGCTCTGACCTTGTTGCCTCTTGATAGTTAATAACTCATTCCCTAGGTTTTGAAGTTGTTTCATAACTTCTCGAAGATCTTTTGAGGTACTAGAGGATAAGGTGGAGGCTTTAGCTTAACTCTGATTCCTAGGAGTAGGTATATGAGCCAATGTGGGTGTCTAGCTAGTGCTTGGGTTTCCTAATTCTGGATATAGAGGCATGAGATGCCTAAGCGCAAGCTTACCAACCTGAATTAGACAATTTTCAGCTCTTATAGAGATGTTATAGGCTGCAGGTAAGGTTGTGCCTCCCATTGATTGAACCATTAAAGCAATTTCAGAATTTAGAGCTCTAAGAAAGTATGAGAAGGCACCTTCCTCTATGGGCTTTATAGCCACTGGAATCATGTCCCATGTCTTTTGAAATCTGAGGTTGAAATCTATCAACTACTCATTCAGAGCTCTCTTGATTGTTTTCAGTTGCTCCAACAAGGACAGGTTATCTCCTTTTTCTCCAAACTGGTCATGAAGAGCTCTACACAGATGGTCCTATGTTTGAATTGAGCCTATTGCTAGACTCCTAAACCATTGTGAAGCTTTATCCTTGAGTGAAGAGGCTAGCAACTTGACTGTAATTTCCATGTTAGTGATCTCATGGATTGCACATACATTTGCAATGTCTTGTACTTGGTCACTAAAAAAGTCTAGTTCTCCCCAGTGAAATATGGGATGCTCTTTAAAACTGCCACTGGGACTGGATTTTGTGCATTAAGAGCGAGTGGGATGCTGTCAATGAAATTTACATAAGGATTTGGTTGTGTCATCTTGATCTGCCTGAGAAATTTTCTTGATTGAAAGAACAGCCTACTAGGAGGAGGTATTGACAAGGTTCTATTTGGTGGAGATGGAGACCTCTGGGCTCTTCTCCCCCTTTTCCTTCTATCTGGGGAAAAGTGCAGATAGACAAATAGTCCTTCTCTAGTTCTTGACCTTGTTTGTATTCTTATTATGAACTTTCTAAGCTTGGACCACTGAAACCAGTGGATGATGTCCCTTTTGGAGTCACCAGATGTGTAGGTTTAAAGGTTCTTAAAAGCTAGAACTTGCAACAAGTGCACATCAATCTTGCTGCGATAAAAAATGAAGACGTCTTGTCCCACTGAGCATGCCAAAATTGTTACTGTAGAATCACAATGCCCCTAAATGTTTGTAGTGTAGAATCACAACATCCCTGAATTTCTGCAACTAGATGGGTTGATACTCTTAGTGTGATTGCACAACATGGAACATCTGTCAAGGTGTGGGACCTTGCAAGTTGAGAGAGCTCTGCAAATTGAGGTCAATTCATATTCCTCTGTTCAAGTGCATACAAATAGATTAAAGACGATCTATTCTAAATCTACTCTATCTTTCCAAGGGGATAGGGTTAAAGAGATGTAAGGAAATAAACTTAAGCTAATGGGGTGATGCACCAAAGGAATGTTAGACCCTCGTTTTGTAGTTTAACTAAGACAACGAAATGCAATACAAATACTATGCACATATGACCAAATTACAATAAGAGATCAAAGAGACAATAATGAATACATGAGAGGGTCGAGAAACATCCACAGACATATATAGTATTGCTCAGAAGTTGATACAGTATTGTTAGTGCAAATCAGCAGCACCATCTGGATGTTTTCTCAGATTTCTAGTTTGATAATGGACATCCAGTGTGATTGCACAACATTGAATCTTTTCCCCAAGTGTGGGACTTGCAGAATTGGGAAAATAATCTCCATATTAAAGGTTGGTTCCTTCACTCCTTTGATTAGGTATATGCATGAAATTTGCAAAGGTTTAATACTAGGTCCTACTCTAAATTCCAAGGAGACAAAGATGAAGGATGCAGAAGAAATAAAACTAAGTGAAAGTGGTGAACATCTACTTTGCAAAATTGACACAAATCATAAGAAATACAGCACAAAATATGCACAGATTGCTAGAATGTAATGAGACATCAAAAGGTGATGATAAACACATGAGAGGATTGAGAAAATCAATCACAAAACATACATTATCATTCCCAAGTCCAATACAATGCATTACAATGGCCAAGAGGAAAAATACATGTTGTAGTCTATATGAGAGGTATGAAACTCTACAAATCCACCTGCTCAGGAAGAAAAGAGAGCTTGCAAGAGCAAAATATGTCCAACCCTTTACAAATGAGCCAAATCTAGCTTTTAATGGTCAAGTAGAATGAGAGAAAGCAAAAATCATGGGAAAAAATGGATTTATGAACTCAACCACCAACCAAATCCCTCAAATTTTACCTACAGAGTGATGGGATTCATGGAAGAACCCATACTTAGAAGTACATTGTTCTGACACATCCAAAAAATGACCATACTTCATTAAATTTGGTGGTTGAAAGTCAATTCTGTGTTTTTTTCGTGCCAGGGACGTTTCTCCATTTTTATCCCACAATTTTCCATCAAAAAACAAAATTGGACCCTCCATCATGTAGAGAATTTCACCATATTTCCAATGACACTAAGAACGCAAAAATCTGAGCTCTGGATCAAAAGTTATGCCCCTTTGAAGATTTAGGGCAAAAAATGGGTTGGCAGGATGAAAGTTTAAAATTTTGCCCCTTTTGAATTTTTTGGAAAATTTTCCCAAAAAGTTCTACCCCCCACTACTTTGATGCCATGTGGCACGTCCTGATTGGATGCAGGTTTTAGCTAGTTTTCTTCCCCCTATGGGCCTGCGGGCAAAAATTCTCCTTTGCGCCCTTTGGAAACACTTTGGCAAAAATTTAAAAGTTCCCCCGTGCCCCTGACCTCTGCCGAGATCAAGACACATGTCATCTTCTGATTTACGTGGGCCTAAATTAATTATTTTTCCTCTACGGGCCTGCCTTAAGATTTTTGTCAGCCACATCGACACGTGGCATGTTTTGATTGGCGTGGGCCATCGAGGGTGGAGTTTTACTGTGCCATTTGCCACACTTTGGAAAAATGGAAAAATACCCCCCGCACCTCTGCCTTTTACTGGCCTGTGGACATGTGGCAGCGCCTCATTCACTACGGGCCTTCGGGCCGAGATCTTTCTTTTCACCAATTTTGGAAATTTTTCTAACTTCTCCCCACTGGTCCTACCTCCGATGGCCCCATGGACATGTGGCCACTTCTTATTCGCCGGTGGGCTTTCGGGCCAAAATTTTTCTTTTCACCCTCACCGACCCCTAGGTGAAAATTTATAACTTACCTCCACCAACCCGCCATTCCGCCACCACGTGGCGCTCTCTGATTGGGCGCGGACCTTCCTAGGGAAAATTTCCCTCCAAAACTCCGTCGAGCCATAACTTGCAAAATACAAGGAGTTAGAAGGAAAACTTTACCTTTCTGAAAAGATGAGAAAATTATCTATCTGATGAAGCCATTTCCAGAAAATTTTGAGTTCCTAAAAAGTGAAAAAAAATTGACTGAGGCACAAGGAAGGAAGAAATGAAAGAGAGTTAGCCAAAAAATAAGCAAGGGGCTTATTTTGGATAACAATTTTGGTGACTCAGAGGGGTCATCTTCCTATTGGATGAAGTTACCAGTTGCCTGAAATAATCCATTGGGCATGGAGTCATCAAATTAACTGCTTGGTACTCCCAACTCATTAGAAAATTTTCAAGAAGGAAGATTGTGAGAGTAGAACATCACTTGATCTGGAACATGGCCTGCAAAAATGCATCCTTGGGACAGCAAGCTTGTGCCAAAGCACTTAGGGAAATGTAAAACTAAGCTACAACAAAATAATGTGCACAAGCACTTGGAGGAATGAAAATCTAAGCTAATATGTACAAGGTGGAGAGTTCCCCTTCTAGTAGCAATTCTTTAGATGGATTCCATTAACTGGAATCTACAGTTCTCCACCATCCAATGTAGACAATTGGAAGGCATTGATGTTCTTACATTTTGTGACCATGTAGGGGCCACTCCAAATGGCATCAAACTTTGAATGCCTTCCTGGATTTTCTCGGTCTGCATCCCATTTCAACACTAAATCTCCAACTTGGAAGGTTCTAGCCTTAGCTTTCCTATCAAAGGTTCTCTTGATCAAGGCTTGGTCCTTCTCCATTATTTGGGCTGCATGCTCTCTAATTTCTTGGAGCTCCATCAATTCTGCATATCTAACCTCCATGGGTTCAAACTCCAACAACTCCAATTGCTTCATGAGTTCCAATGTTGGCAACTCAAGTGACATGGGCAAGATTGCCTCTCTTCCATAAAAAAGTCTGAATGGAGAGTTACCTGTGGATCTCTTGGGAGTTATCCTATCAACCCACAAGGCTGATTTCAATTTGGTGTGCCAAGTCCTTTGATTTTCATCAAGAGTCCTCTTGATGATTTTTAATAAGTTCTTGTTGGTAGACTCAGCTTGGCCATTACCTTGAGGGTAATAATTTGATGAAGTGCTTAGATAAATCCCATTTTTAACAACCCATTCAGTTACCTTTGATTCTATGAATGCCAAAGCATTATCTGATATTATAGTGCCAGGTATACCAAATCTAGCTACTATCCCCTCATAGAAGTCTAGAATGCTAGATTCATTTGCCTCTTTGAGTGCCACTACCTCAATCCATTTGGTGAAGTAGTCTGTTGTTGTTAGAATCCACTTGTGTCCTTGGCTTGAGTTTGGGTTAATGACTCCAATGAATTCCAAACCCCATTGCATGAATGGCTGGTCAACTGAAATTGGGTGCAATGGAAGGGTTGTTAATCTTTCCTTGCCTGTGAAGAATGCACAATTTTTGCACCTCTTGATCCATGCATAACAATCACCAAAAACCTTGGGCCAATAATAGCCAGCCTTCATGATCTTGAGGGCTGTCACTCTTTGAGAAAAATGACCCCCAGCTGATCCACCATGGAACTCTTCTAGCATTCTATTAATTTGGTTTGTCCCAATGCATCTCAACAGCACTCCATTTACATCCTTCTTGAACAAAAACACCATCAACAAGTGCATATGGGACAGCCTGCAATCTAAAGTGTCTTCTCTTGGTTTTGTTCATCTTTGGAGGGCATAGGCCTATTTGTAGGAAGTGCATTATGTCTTGGGTCCAGCAAGGAGTGAGCACACCATCATTTTCTTCTTGAATGTTTCTTAGTTCTTGGTTGTCTTGCAATGCCAAAACAACATTCTTCTCATTGTTTGCTTCCATTTATTTTCTCAAGACCAATTGCTCACATAATCCCTTTCCTCAAGACTAGATTGGTGACTTTGATCTCAATGTCATACTCCATGACATGAGTAATCCACCTTGCATGTTTTTCATTTAGGTCTTTGTTAAGGAGGAAGTCCTTAACTCCCACATGAGAAACCAGCAGTTGAACCTTTTTGTTTGAAACTAGATGCTTAAATTTCTTCAAGCTCCTAATCACTACAAGAACATGCTTCTCAATGAAAGAATATCTCACCTCATAGTCCTCCAGGCTTTGGCTAAAGAAGGCAATTGGCTGCTCTACATTTTCTTTGTTCTGTTGTACTAAAATTGTAGAAATTGTATCATCACCTCCAAATGCATAAAGGATAAAGTCTTTGGAGAAATCTGGGTTAATGAGAGTTGGAGCTTGTGAGATAGCTTCTTTGATTTCCTTAAAACTTGCTTTACCTTCAGCTATCCATTTGAAAGCCATGCTTTTCTTCAACATCATAGTTATTGGCTTGACAAGGGCTGCAAAATTTGGAACAAACCTTCGAACAAAATTGATTCTTTCCCAAGAAACTTTGAAAGGGCCTTCTTATGACTTGGTAATGGCAGTGCTTTTATTGCTTCAACCCTCTCTGGATCAATTGCTAATCCCTCTTTGGAAACAATGTGGCCTAGGAGTTTTCCTTCATGAGCTAGAAAAATGACATTTTTTGGGATTCAAGGATACCCCAAATCTTCTACATCTTTGGAACACTTGTCTCAAATGAAAGAGATGATCTGCTGCACTTTTAGAAAATATAGTAATATCATCTAGATATATCAGCACTATTTTGTTGATCAATCCTTTGAATTCCATATCCATTGCCCTTTGGAAGGTAGCTCCGGCGTTAGACAACCCAAATGGCATTTTTCTATATGCATAGGTTCCCCATTTGGTGGTGAAGGTTTTTTTGAACTGATCATCTCTCCTTTACCATGATCTGATTATACCCTGAATAACCATCTAGCAATGAAAACCTCTCAGAGCCAGCAACAACTTGCAAAATCTTCTCCATAGAAGGAAGTGGGTAATGATCCTTAAGGGATGCTCTATTCAAATCTCTAAAGTCTACACACAATCTGATTTCTCCACTCTTCTTTCTAATTGGAACCAAGTTTGTAACCCATCTTGAATGCTTGATGGGAAATATGATACTTGCCTCTATTAACTTATTCAATTCCTTCTTCATGAGAGGCTCCATGTGTGGATTGACCGGTCTTTGTTTTTGCTTGATGGGCTTAGCACTTGGATCTAATTCAATTGTGTGTTGAGCTAGCTTGGGATTTAAACCTCTCAAGTATTCATAGCTCCAAGAAAATAAATCTAGGAACTCTTGGAAAAGTTTGCATGAACTCATACCTTTCTTGCTCGGTTTCCACTTTACCAATTTGAAGTGATTTGCCTTCTCCAACTGAGATGGGCCCTGAATCTTCTCCCTTGACTTGGATGTTTGCTTTCTCTTTCCTAAATTGATCATTAGGATTAAAAATGGACTCCAAAGTGACAAGTCCTTTTGGTAGTTTGTTGGTTCTCAGCTGTACCACTTGATCACCATAGTGTTGTTCTAACTTTTCCTGATTTTTGGCTAAGAACTCAGCTTCTTCTTGCAAGAAATTGATGATTTGCTGGTCACTCTCAAACACTTACCAACTTACATTATTGTCTAGCACTAATAGCCTCACAATCACATGGATGTTTGGCTATACTTCTATCTCTCCTTGATACTCTCCACAACATCAAAAGCTGCTCCAACTGTTACAAGTCTATCAACAGCTTGGTTTTCTTTCCTAGGGATGGAATTGATGTCAAAGCCTTCAAAATCCTCAATGAGGTCCCACACCCTATTCTTATAACACTTGAGCAGGTCATTTTTGGTAGCATGCTTGCCCTGTAACTTGATTAACAATCAGCTCACTATCACCAAAGACTTGTAAGTTTTTGATACCCCTTTTTCTTGACCAATGCAATCCTTGTATCAAAGCTTCATATTCAGCAGTGTTGTTAGAACATGCAAAATGAAATCTAAAGGCTGAATAATACTTAATGGTTTGAGGTGAAACAAGCATAGCTCCCCCACCTTCACCTTTCTACTTCTTGATCCATCAAATAATAGCTGCCATACCTCATTGTCATCTTTATGGTCTTGCTTGGTGATGCTAGGAATAGGCTGATTTTCTTCATGCATGCAATAAACTCCTAGTTCAGATTCCTCTATTTCCTTATAGGGATCAAAAGCATGTACCTTGCTTACCCATTCATCAAGAGTAAAAATCTGGATGCTTCCAACTTTGGTGTCAGCTTCATCTGTGCTTGGATAATCCTCTTGATCAAATGCTGAACATTTGGCATTGATTTGGCTTGGAGTATGAGGCTCAATGTGAAAGTTTGCAATAGGTTCAGACCTGATTGTGGCCTTAATTCCATATCTTGTTCTAAACAACATGTGTGACCAATCAGCAGATAAGTAGCCTCCAATTCTAGATGTGAAATCCCTTGACAAACATAGGGAAAAAAAGTGGTGGTAAATCTATCACTAACACATCTTGCAAAACAGTGACATTGGGACACGCATGCAAAGTAAGGCTCAAATCTTTAATTACTCCCACTATTGTTACTTCTGTCCCATATAGTTACACCACCCCTTTGGATATGATTTCATATTGGAGACCCAACTGATCAACTATTTGCTTGGGCATTACAAAACTACTTGCTCCGGAATCAATCATACAATTGTGTACTAGTTTATCCCCAATGATCAATAAAACATAAAATGGAGGGGGTTTCAAAACTTTACCTTGTTATCCTCCATGTTTCCCCTCAGGATGAGTAGCATTTGTGAGTAACTTCTCTTGCCCATGAGCTTGCTGATTTGAAATTGACCAATTCTTCATGGAAGCTTGTAGAAGATCCCTTTGGCCTAGGATGGATAGTGATTCCCACATAGATATATTCACATTTGTCTTCTTCATTTGTTCAATGATGCTAAATGGGGATGAAACATATATTTTGTTTCCCCTAGCCTACACACTCTTTTCTTGTACATGGGCTGTAACAGCTGGCATTTGAGCTGGTCTAGAAGGTGTCTTGGGTTGTCCTTGCACATTTGGAACTGCATTTTTCTTACCAGCACTTTGTGGAGTGGTGGAAGGTTATGGAATCACCTGGAGTTAATGAATTCCCTTCACCAATATTCCTCTTCTTTGACCTTGTGTTAGTTGCTACATTCTAAGAAATTACTTGATTCATACCACAAAAATCCTCAGCCTGCCAATTCACAAGTGTAGTCTCATTTGGAGTTGTATTTTGCTGAGATGTTCCTTGTTGTTGGTTTGTTTCTTGGCTCACCTCACCCTCAACGCTAGTTTGTTGTCACCATCAAGGCTTGGTTCAAAGCACCATTGAAGCACATGGACTGGTTGTGAGGTTCATTGCATGGGAAACACCAATCATAACTCTTGTGCTATATTATTTTGCACTGGCACTAAGGCTTTAGAGGTAGATGAAGCATTGGGGTTATAGGGCTGAAATGGTCTATTGGTAGGAGGCCTTACTTGGTTTTGATTTACAGTTGGATTGGGTGGCCTATTAGGCTAATATGGTTTCCTATTAGGCTGAGCTTGAGACTGATAAGAAGGTCTAAAATTTTGGGCTTGCTACCTCTTGAGTGTAACCAGCTCATTGCCTAAATTTTGTAATTGTTTCATGACTTCTTGAAGTTCATTTGAGGCACTAAAGGATGAAGTAGAAGTTTCATTTGAACTCTAATTTCTAGGAGTGGGAATAGGAGCTAAAGTAGGTGCTTGACTAGTGCTTGGACTTTCCAAGTTTGGATACAAGGGCATGGGAGGCCTAGGAGCTAGCTTACCAGCTTGAATCAAACAATTTTCAGCCCTAATGGAAATGCTATAAGTAGTAGGTATAGTTGTACCTCCCATGGATTGAATTAACATAGAAATATTAGAATTTAAAGCTTTGAGATAGTATAAGAAAGAACCTTCAACTATTGACCTTACTGCCACTGGGATTCTATCCCATGTCCTTTGAAATCTGAAGTTGAAGTTGGTTAGCTGCTCATTGGGAGCTCTCTTGATAGTTGTCAGTTGTTCCAGTAGATAAAAATTATCTCCCTTTTCTCCAAACTACTCATGGAGAGCTATGCACAACTGGTTCTAATTTTGGATAGAGCTTTCCCCAAGGCTACTTAACCATTGCAAGGCTTTCCCTTTAAATGAAGATGCCAACAATTTGACAACAATTTGCATTTCAACAATCTCATGGATTGCACAAACATTAGCAATGTCTTTGACATGGTCACCAGGAGTGGTCTGATTTTCCCCAGTAAAGTATGGAATGTTCTTCGATGTTGCAACTAGAACTGGATTTTGTGTATTGAGAGCAAGTGGGATGCTGCCAGTGAAGTTGACATAAGGGTTGTGTTGTACCATTCTGATTGGCTTGAGGACCCTTGTTGATTGGGTGAAAGGTCTACTAGGTGGAGGGGTTGATAGAGTTTTGTTTGGTGGAGATGGAGACCTTTGAATCATTCTTCCTCTATATCTTCTTCCTGGGAATAACTGCAGATACTCAGACAATTCCTCTTCTCTAGCCCTTGACCTTGTTTGAATCCTTCTCAAGAATCTTATGACTTGGACTATTAAAACCAGTTGATTTTTCCTCTTTGGAGTCGCCAGATGTGCAAATCAAGGCTCTTTCAAGTAAGAAATTACAACAAAAGCACATCAAATTTGTTACAATGATGATGAAGACCTCTAAGGTCCCACTGGGTGTGCCAAAAATGTTAGTGCAAATTAGCAACACTGTCTAGATGTTTTCTCAGATTTCTAGTTTGATAATGGACATCCAGTGTGATTGCACAACATTGAATCTTTTCCCCAAGTGTGGGACTTGTAGAATTGGGAAAAGAATCTCCATATTAAAGGCTAGTTGCTTTACTCCTCTTATCAGGTATATGCATGAACTTTGTAGAGGTTTAATACTAGGTCCTACTCTAAATTCCAAGGAGACAGAGATGAAGGATGCAGAAGACATAAAACTAAGTGAAAGTGGTGATACACCAAGGGACTGGTGAACATCTACTTTGAAAAATTGACAAATATCATTAGAAATACAACAAAAAATATGCACAGATTTCTAGAATGTAATGAGAGATCAAAAGGAAATAATAAACACATGAGAGGATTGAGAAAATCAATCACAAAACATACATTATCATTCCCAAGTCCAATACAATGCATTACAATGGCCAGGAGGAAAAAATACATGTTGTAGTCTATATGAGAGTATGAAACTCTACAAATCCACCTGCTGAGGAAGAAAAGAGAGCTTGTAAGAGATAAAATATTTCCAACCCTTTACAAATGAGCCAAATCTAGCTTTTTAATGGTCAAGCAGAAGGAGAGAAAGCAAAAAACACAGGTAAAAATGGATTTATGAACTCAACCATCAACCAGATCCCTCAAATTTCACCTACAGAGTGATGGGCTTCATGGAAGAACCCATACTTAGAAGTACATTGTTCTGCACATCCAAAAAATGACCATACTTCATTAAATTTGGTGGTTGAAAGTCAATCCTGTGTTTTTTTCATGCCAAGGACGTTTCTCCATTTTTCTCCCACAATTTTCCATCAAAAAACAAAATTTGACCCTCCATTGAGTAGAGAAATTTCACCAACTTTCCAATGACACCAAGAACGTGAAAATCTGAGCTCTGGATCAAAAGTTATGCCCCCTTTGAAGAATTAGGGCAAAAATAGGGCAAAAAATGGGTTGGTGGGATGAAAGTTTAAAATTTCCCCCTTTTGAATTTTTTGGAAAATTTTCCCAAAAAGGTCTGCCCCCTACCGCTTCAATGCCATGTGGCACGTCCTGATTGGATGTGGGGTTTAGCTAGTTTTCTTCCCCCTGCGGGCCTACGGGAAAAAATTCTCCTTTGCGCCCCTTTGGAAACACTTTGGCAAAAATTTAAAAGTTCCCCCGTGTCCCTGACCTCTGCCAAGATCAAGACACGTGTCATCTTCTGATTTGCGTGGGCCTGCAATCTCTCTTTTCCCTCTATAGGCCCGCCTTAAGATTTTTGTCGGCCACATGGACACGTGGCATGTTTTGATTGGCGCGGGCCATCGAGGGTGGAGTTTTATTGCACCATTTGCCACACTTTGGAAAAATGGAAAAATTCCCCCCCACATCTCTACCTCCCACTAGCTTGTGGACATGTGGAAGATCCTCATTCACTACGGGACCTTCGGGCCAAGATCTTTCTTTTCACCATCTTTTGGAAATTTTTCTAACTTCTCCCCGCCGGTCTGACCTCTGACATCCCCATGGACATGTGGCCACTTCCTATTCACCGTCAAGCCTTTGGGTCAAAATTTTGCTTTTCACCCCCACCAACCCCTTGGTGAAAATTTCTAACTTACCTCCACTAACCTACCATTCCACTACCACATGGCACTCTCGGATTGGGCATGGACCTTCCTAGGGAAAATTTCCCTCCAAAACTCCACCGAGCCATAACTTGCGAAATACAAGGAGTTAAAAGGAAAAATTTACCTTTCTAGAAAACTGAGAAAATTCTCTATCTAATGAAGCCATTTCTAGAAAATTTTGAGTTCCTAAAAAGTGAAAAAAATTGACTGAGGCACAAGGAAGGAAGAAATGAAAGAGAATTAGCCAAAAAAAAAGGAAGGGGCTTATTTTGGATAACAAGTATATTGTAGTGCGCCAAGAAGAAAAATTTTCATTACAACCTGAAGGAGAGGTTAGAAAATCTCCACAAATCCTTCTGTGAAAAAAAGAAGAAGGGAGGACGCAAAATAGAAAATTTCCAACCACTTACAATGAGTCCCGACCCTTCTTTTATAGATTCAACACACACAGAGAAAGGAGAGAGAAGCAAGAAAAACTAGCTCAAAGCTCAACCACCATCATCAATGTCTTCTATCAATCCACCCCAAACTCTCTCGTGTCTACATTGATTACTTGTTCGGTGCCTTGAAGGAGGAGGAACGGTGGATCAAATCAAATTCGATCTGGTTTTTGGGGGCGAATCGATTCTTTATTAATGGCACAAAGACATTTCTTAATTTTTTTTCCCACCTAACCTCTCCAAATTTAAATTTTTAGTTCTCCATGGCATAGATGAGGCCGATATCTTTCCAATGGTGCCATATTCGTAGGATTGTTGAGCCCTGAGTCAAAAGATATGCCCATTTGAAGTTTGAATTGGGTCCATACAAAATGGTGGGAACCATCTACCAAAACGGGCCCTTTTTTTGAAACTGAACACGTGGAGGGCTGGCACATGTCTGAAGGGAACTCTTGAGTACTTCATCATAGGTCCTTAGTGGTAATTTCTAGACTTCTTCCTTTATCTCTCTATTGAGAGAATGAAGGAATAAGTCACATAGTTCCATCTAATCCATATTTGGAGCACTTGCTGAAGAATAGAGGACTGTACGCCATCTCTAAATGAAGTGAGTAGCAGATTCATTCTACTCTTGTTTGATGTGTAAGAATTCCCTAATTCCTATTCTTAATAATTTGTTTGTGTCAAAATCTTTGATAAATTCTGACACAATTTGTTTTGAACGAGTGTATCAAAGCTTCAGGTATTCTATAATACCAATCAAGGGCAATTCCCTCTAAGGTCTTAGGTAATATCTTAGCAACAACCGCATCCCAAGGGAGTAATTCTCGAATGGCCATGGCATAGGCCTTAACATGTGCATTTGGATCTCCCTCCCATTTGAATTTAGGAAAATCAGGTAGAGGTCTTGGGAACATGACACTTCGTATTAATGAAATCAAGAGGCTCTTTTAAATATTGAGAGTAAGTCCCTACCGCATAGGTTTCAAACCATCGATGGTGTCTACTAAGGAGGTGGAGGTGGAATGGGTTTTTGATGTGGCATAATGTATGCATTTGTAGGGGCGTAAAGAAACCCCTGTGGTTGAGTGAACGTCCCGGGAAAAGAGAACATGTCTCCCTGTGGTGATTTTGAATACATATTTAGATAGGGAGGAACATTGCTCTGATATGGGTTGTTTGGTATTAAACCATGAGGTATCATGTTTTCAAATAGAACAACATTTGAAAATGTAGTTCTAACTAGTGTTTTATGTGGATACCCATACGAATGTTGGGGAGGCCATGCCTAACGTGACTGTTCCTATGAGGAGGTCAGCTTGACTGGGATAATGTGGAGGGTTTGGGAGTTCCTGCTTACCCCAAATATGAAGTTTGATTTTCTTGAGCAAGTTCTAGTCCTCTGACCCTCTCAAACCAAATTTGATATGACCTCTATTGGTGATGGCACAGTGTTATGCCTTGGTGGATGTTGTTGTACCCCTTGAGGTTATAGAGGGGTATGGTATCCTACTATGAATTGTTCATTGCTTTTCCCAACTTCACCAAGAGTATTTTCCATTGGTGGAGGAATGGGGGTATTTTCTTGAAGCAGGGTGTCGGGTTGTGTTTGCATAATTCCTAGAGGTGGATACATGTTTTGGAAGTGTTGCTCATTTTTGGTGTGGAGTGCTAAGTACTCCTCATCCAAGAATGTGAGTGGTTCTGATTGCCTACTGATTTGTGGTCTAAATAAAACCCGAGGAGATGAGATGGATTCCCTAGTAAATGTCATGTAATTAGAGCTTGATGGCTCAAGTTTTTTTTTTTTGTGAGTTGTTCTAGTTCCTCAATTTGGAATGAAGTAATAGCATTACTCTCTTGAGGAGGAGTTTTTGATGAAAGGTAGTTGTTAGAGTAGTTTTCAGTCCATACAGAAAGCGAGGGTGACTGTTGCCTACTCGATTGGCCATAATATGCTTTGAGACCTGAGAGAGGGTCTGTCATATGCGTCGTATCTCAACATATTCAGGGGGTATATAAATACCCACAGAATAATGGGAAGGAGTGAAGATGGATGAAAGAAATGGAAATGAAAAGGGAGCAATTTTTCGTTTCACGTAGGGTTCACCAATTTTGTATGATATAAAAGTGACAGGCGATCATGAAAATCGACAAGTAGCCTTTCTCCATACCTGACCTCCCAAGGTCATGCCGAGACAGCCGAGCTGGAAATGAAATATATGTGGATGTGGAAAAACTAGTTAGGTAATCTTATACCCTCAACACGCAATAACGGGATCTACAAGTCCAAGGCAAAGAAAGCTCACCCTAACCTGAATTGGTGTAATGGATTTTTCAAATATAATAGCCACTCGGAGGCTTTAATCAATGTCGAGCGCTACTGAGATCTTGCTTATTGGTTTTTGGACGCGTGTAAAATGACCTGCAAGAACCTCATGTAGATTTCCATATAAGGTCATGAAAATGATGGGTGTGAGGCATAATGAATCTGCCAAAATTTATGGGTGATTTTTCCAGTCGAGTCTAGAAAATCTTAGCATGATCGGTTGTTACTGTTCAACACAAAAAAACTATGGTGATAATGTATGGAATAAGTGGTGAGGACCTAAATATGAGTGTACACAAACTGGGGTTAATGTCTAATTGATTAGCAGGCCCATTGGGTTATGGGGACCTGAGGATCACAACCATAAGTTCGTGGTTGTTGTGGACATTTTATGGTCATGTGAAAGAATCAATCTCTTCTTCTAACTATCCAGTAGTCATAAGCATTTTCAACTTCTATGTTTAATACCATGAGTTGTGTGATCTTCTCAGAGTACCTTATGGGTGTTCTAGCAACTTGTATGTGTAAGCCTATGTCTATATCAATAAGAAGGTCTCCTACGTCTGGTTGTGGAACTAATGGATCACAACCAAATGTTTGCTCTCTTTCAGGTTCTTGTATGGTCATGTGAATATTCTATCAAGGTAATCCATAGTTGAGTTGATTTGACCAGAATTCATATGCTTTGTCATCTTTGATGTTTAATTCTCTCACTTGCTCACTGATTGTTTGTGGGTTTGTTGTTGTTTGGAAGACGTAAATTCTAATACCTTGATCTATATTTGTTAATGTTGTGAAGAGATTCAACTGAGGTATTACTGGTTCGAATATGTAATCCTTGGGCTTTCTGGGTCCCGTAGTTGTCATGCAAGAAATAACCAAACTTAACTAAATGAAGTAAACTAATTATGAAAAATAAATCTATGTTATGCTTGTTATTTTTGTATTTTCAAAGATGTGAATTTGAATGAAATTAAAGAGCAATTAATCTAAGAACAGAACTATAACAAGCAAGGTAGCTAGATATAGCTATTTTCCTGTGCACTTGTGAATTGATCTTGAATATAAAGAACTAACTAATTTAATTGAAATACCTTCAATATTACCACAGAAGTGAGGAACAAATCATAGCTTCTCAGAGGCTATCATTCCCCACAGCTTCCTTGGTAATGTTGAAAGCAAGCTTAACTGAAATGAAATGATTTACTACTCTATTTGGTATATTGTAACTACAAATTTGACAATTCAAACCTAGAGTTTACAGAACAGAGGAAAATCTAGTTGTATCATAGCTTGTCCCCTCAGTGTGATCTCTTTCTTCCTACATGTTCTCGTGAATCCAGAAAAGTGGGAATGTGAAAACGGCAGCAGGAGAAGATATTCAAACAGTGGCATCTTGGATGTAAACCAAACGGAATGCAAGTAGGAGATGGATATCGCAAGAGAACAGAGCTTGGCTATGTGATTCCTAGCAGGATTGTTGTAGGGATACAACACAAATACACTGAAAAATCTAGGATCTATACTTCCTATGACAAAAAAAATGGCCTATAACTCTAAGGAGAATCAAGATTATCAAATGGACTTTAATCTAGAATTGAAACTATTTTTATGCTAAGCTGGTTGTTTTGAGAACAACAATGGAACAAGATGAAACTAGAGAGATCAAGTGATCTCTAAATCAGAAAGAAGGAAATGAGCCTTGAACTGAGAGGCTAAGAACTTATACAAAATCTAGACCTGTTGAGACTTGTTGAGGATATTTAAAACACACTGAATGATAAATTATAGAGAGAGAGAGGCCATTTACTTGTAAACAAGCTTGGTATTTATAGCATTTTGATTTACCAAAAGGTAAGATGAAATTGAACTCTAATACCTATTAAAAAAAAAAATTACTATTTACAAGGTGGGTAAAACTTTAATGAAAGCAAGAGTGGTTGAGAATTACAAGTGCAACTTGATTTTTCACATTGATGAGTGCATGGGAAAGTTCTGGAAAATGCATACAGGACCCGCCGCCCAAATACGGCGGGTGGTGGCTAACACTAAAGACTAAAATGCAAGGAAAAGAGGATATAAGCTAAAACAAAGCATGCAAAGGCCAAGTAAGGAATTTTATGATGAAAATATATACACTTAGCGCGCTCTCTGGATTCCAAACACCTTGTGAAGAGATATGAATCATCATTGGGGTTTCTGTAACCTTTTTCTGAAAATGTAGCACATATAATTTTGGGTGCGTATAGGTTCCTGAACCCTACTGTCTAGGTCTGGGTGCTGGTGATTGTGTTATGCTGAGGACCCAAGTCAGGATCTAGGTTGTTGTTGAGACTGGAGACTATGTTGAACTATGACTATAAGATGTTGTATGGGGTGAATGATTCACCCTATAAATGTCCCCCCCTTATTTTCAGTGCATGTGACATTGATGAGGAGTATGCGTACTAAAGGAGGACCGACATCTATGCTAAAATTTTGCCTTGTAAGGGGAGGGAATGTGCTTGGTAGAAACCAAGGAACATGCAAATAAAGTGGTTATCACAAGTGTTAGTATAAGCAAGATAAACACGCAAGAAGAAAAAGTAGACCATGAAAGTGGGTTTCAAACATGGGACATCACTCACGATGTCATAATACAATCACAGGTTATAGTGGACACAAGCATATAGACAATAAAAGAATAAGCAAGACGTAGGGAAAATCCCACAAACAATAACAAGTAATGGAAGATAAGAGCAAATAGTAGTAAGAAATATATCAAATAATCAATAAAACATCATTTAGAACACACATTCCATGCCAATCAATCTCATAACAGATAACCATATGCAGCTGTAATGACTCGGTATACTACCGATCTCTCATTCCATGACTCGGTTACCAACCGATCTCTCATGTTTACTTAAAGTATAGAATACTTTATGTATACTACGTATACTTGGTTCTCCTACCCTATTTTGGGTACTGAGTGATATTGTTTAAAGAACCTATCTGAATATTTGTTACCAATATTCATCTGACATCACGTTGCTTTAAACTAGGTGACATAGGACAATGCAACCAGCAGCTTGCGATACTTTGGCCAAATATTTTCAACATACTATTCATGTTACTATTCCTAGATGACATACTCGTCATTCCAGAATACGTCCTTCACCTCACTCTTCTGTTATCTAGAATGGTCTTTACTGACTACCGTCAGTCCACTTGCCCAAGGTTCGACCCTAGCCCCGGTTAGCAACATAATTTGTTATAGGAAGATGCTCATGATGACTTAGGGTATATGGGCATACTCGGCTGACCTAAGTCATCTGAATGTGCCAAGGTACCCTAAGGCATAGAAAGCTACTACCTATCCTGAACATGCTACTAACTTGACCTAGAGAGAAACTAAGTCCAAGTCCAGATGTGTGTAGATCTAGATGAACAATATGGAAGGGTGTTACCACATGTCAACTGCAACACTGTATCCTTGAGAAGTCCAGGGACTTCTCGAGGGTACAGTCCTATAGTTGGCATGTGCCAACATCCATTAGAACTGATTCATCAAGATGTACATACCCCCTTAGCAGTCATTAATCATAATTAAATTGGATTAAAATTCAGATTACAACAACCCTGCCTAACCCTAATTCCAACATTCCTTAAGTTATTTATCCAACACTAGCCTGATTAGATATCGAGAACTTCATTAATTCATGTTTGCATTTGTTATTAGTTAACGTGGCATAACAAACAGTTATCCCAAAAACAGGACAACAAACATCAGACGTTTAATTCTTAATGCAACCTAGCTGTCCAAATCAAGTGTGTCATCCACTTAGATTCAACTAGTGTTTACTTTATAAATGAAGTATAACGATTAATGATCATACCACTATTCCTTTTACCTTTCATTCCATGAGAGAGGAAGAGTCTTCCTTTTCATGGTTAGATGTTAGGTTTAACATAACCTTTTTATCATTCGTTACTTATATAGTTTAATTGTATGTCCCAAGCATATTTCATTATTAAACTATAGTTATGTAAATAGAGAACGACATCCTTGCAATTTAACAAGTTCATTAATATAAGGGAGATTATACTATCTCCTTAATCCAACTCATTATCTTATAACAACAATAGTATACACAGATATAAAGAATACCACAAAGATATCACTATTATTTCCATCATACAAGTACAAAAGTATTCACATCACAAATTGTAGTCCAACACAAAACCTTTCAATTCATGATTTTAAATATACATTTACAAGACTATGCAATTCAGACATTCTGTATGTCAATCATAATTAAGATCTTAAAAGAACAACACTTTTCTTTTCCAATACAACTCAAGAATGATTCAAAACTCTTTACATAAGATCCAGAATTAAATAAACCAATACATCATGAAAGTTCTTGTCTTCTTTTATCACTTACGATGTCCATCTACAAAAATTGCTAGCACGGGTCAGTTCAATGAACTGAGCATGATAAGCACTAAGCATTAAAGTGAAGTGCATTCCACTAATTGTTCCATTAAAACAACTCTGCTTTAATGAAACAATTAATATATCATACATATAATCATAAGTAATAACATCTAGAAAAGAAGTATATTAAAAGAGTCTGAATTCACTTTTAAGAAAAGAGCATAATATAATCTGCAACACCTGCATTATATCATAAGGTTAAATTGATCTTATTAATTACTTTAAAACAATCAACATGTCTTGTCATCTAATTGCTTCATAGTTCTATAAGAGTAGAAAATACACATTTATCTTTACTGAACAGCAAAAGAAGTTAATTACGGCATAGCTAATATTAGAATACTTCATCATTCCATATAACAAGGAAGAAGAATCAATACATGCCATTCCCCAAACACTAATCATCAGAAAGACAATTACAGGTTTAGAACACACAAATCTGCCTCAATTCAAAGACCTAAAACCAAACGTTCCTCAATGAATTTTCCATCTCAGAAGAAGATTGAAAATAGAAAAATTCAATCAAATGAACTTATCCTAACAACAGAAAAAGGATCTCAAATAGAAAAGGAACCAATCTATAATTCATTTCATTTATACTATGAAATGAATTCTCATTTCTATTTCAAACTTAGAATTCCTTAACTAGTTCCCAAAAGAGAACACAGAACTGAATGCACAGTTAAAGAAAGCACACTTCAAACTTTCCATTACAAATCTAACAAACTGGTTTACCTATTCCATTCACTCAAACACAAGTTCAAACTCAGTCCATAGAATGAAGTACACAGTACAGTCCCTAAAATAGTATACTGTCCCCAAGAGATCATATTCATTTCTCTTTTTAAACCGGAGACTTGTTCAATGAATCCAACAAGGAATAGAAATCCACAAATAGTGAAAGATATACAAGGATCAGTACAACTCAAGAACTCAAAATACTGACATCCTATTACAAGGCTTCAACAGCTTGATGCAACAGTAAGTAGTTCGTGATCCCCAAATAAGAACAATAATACAAAGCATTCTGAACAGAGATATTGTATCCTTCCATACAAAATTCAGTATACTAGGTTTAAATTCAATTTTCAAATAAAACCCAAGAATCAAATAAAATATCTGAAGAGAGTAAGAAACCCCAATAACGTTTAAGTCAAGAGTTGTTCCAATCTTACTTCCAACTCGACTGAAACAGAATCACAACCAGGACTCTCAAGTTCCAGTTAAAAGATTAAGATAGGGAAAGTATTTGTTTCAACATCTAAAACAAGAAGGAGAGTGAATACTGTATTTCCATAAACCCTCTAAAACTATTATGACTGTTCCAAATGAACTACAAAAATCAACCAAACCCACAACAAGACATAGTTCCAGTCCATTAATCCTATGAACAAAATAGTCAAGCTTCAACAAGATGTGGGTTCGCTCAGGGAAGAGAAGGAAAGATATACTTTCACATTCACATGCCCTATCAAGTTCAAAAGGTGGTACAGTCTAAAAGACAGAAGTACTAAAACCATTCACACTCAAGAAGTTACACGAAGGAGATCTCAAAGAGATTACCAGATCAACTTCAAACCAAAACTAATCTCTCAAGCCCTTATTGAGCAGACAGTCCAAAAATGGATTTAAATCTTTTCACATCCATAATACCAACAATACTCCAGCTCAGAATACAAGTATAGATTCAAACCCGTCGACTCCAACTCAAGTTCAGAACAAGCAAGAATGGAATACCAGTACAGTGTCGAACACGAGCTTTGAACAAAATTTCAGGACTTCACAAGCTTCTAATACTGGCTCAGAAAAGCACGAAGTTCAAATATGAGCCTAAAGTGAAACACAAAGCCCTAAATACAAGCTCAGAACAAAACACCAATGCTCTAATACGAGTTCAAGAATTTTCAATTCCTTAAATAAGAATAAAACTTCCAGCTCAGAGTATATGTACAGAACAAAACTCAACAACTCGACTACAAGTTCAACATTCACAAGAACTGAATATGAGTACAGTGTTGAATATGAAGATTCAACCAAAATTTTAGAACTACACCAAGTTCCACTCAGTCCAGAACAAACACGAAGTTCCATTAAAAGCTCATAACAAATCACGAAGCTTCAACACAAGCTTAGAACAACCACGAAGCTCCACTACAAGCTCAATGAAACACAAGACTAAAACAGAGATTCAGAACCATACAAGCAACAAATGCCAGTCCAGAATGACCAAGAAGCTCCACTACAAATTTAAATGAAACACAGGCTCTAAAAATAGTTCAGAACAAAGCATAAGGCAATGAATGCCAGTTCAGTCAACACCAGCCTCAAATACAAGTTACAGAGCTTCAAATACAAGTTCACATGAATATCACCATTAAACTAGCACAGAGAAAGTTTCCCAAAAACTATCATTACCAGCAATGGATTTGCATTCCAAAAACCACAGAGATTTCCTAAAAACATGCAAGAAAATAACCAGACAAATCAAACAAACAATTATCTCATGAGAGCAGAGTTGTTTTAATGATTCATTTAGAAGAAAGCAAGAGATCTTAATGGGTAGAGCCTATCATGCCTGATAGTGCCTCTGCCAATTCGAAGGAGACTTCCAGCCGAGCCTCCAACCCTTTTTCTTCTCCACGACAGATCAACAACCAAAAACAATTTTTCTTCCAATGCCTCTTATACATTCCCTTGATCGAAAATAGACCAGAGAAACCAAAAATAGCCAAGAAGAAGAAGAAGTCAAACTGCTGGTTCAAAGAACCAGATAGCTCCATGCAGAGAAAAATTCGCGAGGCATGCAAAACCAAACAACCTCTCACAAATCCACCTCCCGTGTTTCCAAGATGGTTTGCACACAAAAACTGAGGTGCATAAATGCCATTACTCCTAATTCTCCCACTTATCTCTCCTTGCCACCACCTCCCAAAACTGGCGGATACCAATTCCAAATCAACATGCAATTCCATACTTAGTGAAGCCTCCACGTAAGCCCCACTAAAGTTTAACTAGCCCTTGCCAAACTGGCAGTACCTCCATTGCATTTAAATCCAATCAAATCAAATAAAATCCATTGGAACCATCACCATAGTGTCATGCGACCATAGGCCCCTCTTTAATTAGTTTAGGCTAGATGTCCCCAAAACTTAGGTTAGTCAAAAAATTTCCTAAATAATTTCCTTAGGTCTAAAACATTGCCATAGGTAATACCACCTTAGGTTAGATTAAATTCACAACCATTAGTATTAGGCATTAGGTTAACATAGCCTAATATCACCTTAGTAAACTTTCTCCCTTATTCATTTAGCACAAGAGCTTAGGTTAGGTCACCCCCCAACACAATAGAATAAGAAGCTTAGGTTAGATTATAACCCAATTAAATAGACGTAGCTAGGAAGTAGGTGCTCTTACCTAGTTTAGGATACTGTTAGGATAGTCCTTTAGTTTTTAGGATTCTGATCCCCCTCATAGTCATGAAGTAGACTATTTTGTTTATGCCAATAATGTCCTGCAGAGGTCAATCCCAAAGACCCAAGCATAAACATACAACCGAATGAAGACACAATCACTCAAGCCCAAAGAACTTGTAACATACAAGGTTCAGTCCGCTATGTCTCTCAACCAATGAATGTCAATTTACCATTCAGTCTGTTAAGAAGATTTAAAACATTCCTTGGATCACTGAAATTGATCCAAGGATGAGTCAGTCAAAAAGAGATAAGTTTGCAACTCTCAAAATCCGATTGCAGCTTATCAACAAGAAGTGAAAGTGGATTCTTGCAAGCCATATCATTTCATTCAAAAGAATCCAAGAGTAGAAATAATTTATCCTTAACAAGCATGATTTTCAACAATCAAGGGAACACACCTTATTCAAGAAAATCACATGCCAATGCTTGTAATGCAAAAGAGAAATAGAACAGTTTGTCCAAGATGTTACATACTTCCCTCCTAAAAAGAATCATCATCCTGATGATTATCTCATTTGAACATTGCATTAAGGATAATCAATTTATTCACTTTCTTAATCTATGTTTGCAACAATATCAGGATTTAAAGTTCCAGAAATCAGCATTCACATAGTTGTTTATTCAAAAATAAATAGCCATCTGCCCAAAACTGGCAGAATTATTGACAAATAAAGATAAAATCACAAATTTTTATCAGTCATCATAGTCAATTCTGATCAAATAAATATGGAAAAGCAGTTTTCATATCTTCTAGTTTTCCCAGGTTGCACTTTCTTCATTAAACTGGTCCCACTGGACCTTACATTGACTTATTTCATGATTTCTTAAATGCAACTGGTGAGTTTCCAGCACTCGTATGGGTTTAACCATGATTATTCCTGGGTCTTGGACCTACAAGGAATTCCAATTTAACACATGTGATAAATCTGAAACGTATTTCTTAAGCAAAGAAATATGGAAAACATCATGCATTCATGACAAAGTAGGAGGTAATGCTAAACGGTAAGCTACAGGGTTGATTACTTCAACTATCTCAAAGGGTCCCACATAACGAGGTGATAACTTGGCAGCCTTGCCAAAAGTTATTGAGCTCTTTTTCGGTTTAACCTGAAGAAAGACTTTCTCACCAAGTTCAAATTTCCTGTCAACCCACTTTAAATCAGCATAACTCTTTTGCCTATCTGCTGCTTCTTTCAAGTGCTCACGAATCATTTTAACTTGTTGTTCCATTTCAGTAAGAATTTTAGGTCCAATTACCTCTCTATCCTCAATGTTGTCCCAACTAACAGGGGTTCTACATTTTCTTCCGTATAATGCTTCAAAAGGTGCCATCTTAAGAGATGCATGATATGTGTTATTATATGCAAACTCAACTAGTGGAAGGTACTCTTCCCACTTATACTATTGATCCATACAATACATTCGTAACATATCCTCTAAAACTTGATTAACTCTTTCAGTCTGTCCATCCATTTCTGGATGATACACAGAACTGAAATTCAGCTTAGTTCCTAGAGCTGCATTAAGTGTTTGCCAAAACCTTGACGTCATTCTAGGATCTCTATCTGATATGATTAATTCAGGTACTCCATGCAATCTGAAAATTTTGTGTACAAATCTTTTAGCCAATACAGGAGAATCATCCTTCAGATTACCAGCAATAAAATGTGCTACCTTCGTTAGTTTATCAACAACTACCAAAATAACATCATGTTTATTTCTTGACATAGGCAACCCTTGTACAAATTCCATGCTTATCACTTGCCACTTGTACTGCGGTATGCTATGAGGATACAATAAACTGGCTGGGTGCATATGTTCCACTTTAACACGTTGACATTCAAGGCAATGTGTCACAAAATCAATAACATCCTTTTTCATTCCTTTCCAGAAATATTGTTGTTTTATATCAGCAAGCATCTTTGTAATACCAGGGTGTCCAGAAAAAGGTGAATTGTGAAATTCTGCTAACAATTTCTTTCTTAAATCATTTAGTGAAGGTATGTATACTCTGTTTTCAAATCTTAGGATTCCTTCATTATCAAAGTGAAAACCTTTATACCTCAAATCATTTGGATCTGCAGCAAGTGCTATTGTCTTTACTTGCTGAAAGTAAGAATCAGATTCCATAACACTTTTTACTTCATCCTTAAATTGAGTTCTCAATGTTATAAGAGCAGAAATGTGCTTCCTACGACTTAGAGCGTCAGCCACTCTATTTTCCTTACCCTTGATATAACTGATGTCAAAATCATATTGAGACAAAAACTCTAACCATCTTCATTGTCTTGCATTTAGATTTGGCTGAGTGAAAATATACTTCAGCCCAAGATGATCAGTTTTCAATTCAAAAGGTTTACCAAGCAGGTAATGCCTCCAAACTTGTAGTGCATGAACAATGGCAGCAAGCTCTAAATCATGTGGAGCATAATTCAACTCATGTAACTTTAGTTTTCTACTTTCGTAAGCTATGACATGATCATTTTGTAACAAAATACCTCCTAGACCTTCACCAGATGCATCAGTTACTACCATAAAGTTTCCATTAGGATCTGGTACTGCTAGAATAGGTGCTGAAGTTAACTGTTCTTTCAAAGTTCTGAATGTAGTTTCACATTTCTCACTCCAAACAAACTTCTTATCCTTCTTCTGTAAAGAAGTTATTGGTGCAACCACCTTAGAAAAATCTTTAACAAATTTTCTATAGTAACCAGCAAGCCCCATGAAGCTTCTAACTTCATGTACATTCTTTGGTGCAGGCCACTCAGTTATAGCTACAATTTTAGAAGGATCTACAACAATTCCATTCTTACTTATTACATGACCCAAATAGTGCACTTTTGTGTCATAGAAAGAACATTTAGATAACTTACCATATAACCGTCTCTTTCTCAAAATTTCCAAAACTATCTTCAAATGCTCATGGTGTTCCTCTATACTTTTAGAATATATGAGAATGTCATCCAAGAATACGAGCACAAATTTGTCCAAGTATTCTTGAAAGATATTATTCATTAAATTCATAAATGTTGCAGGTGCATTTGTTAATCCAAAAGGTAAAACCGTGAACTCATAATGTCCATACCTTGTTCTGAAAGTTGTTTTATGAATGTCCTCATCCTTAATCCGTAATTGATGATATCCAGATTGAAGATCTATCTTAGAATATACCGATGCTCCATGCATCTGATCAAATAGATCATCAATCCTAGGGAGTGGGTATCTATTCTTGATTGTTGCTTTATTTAACATTCTGTAATCAATGCACAATCTAAGTGTTCCATCCTTCTTTTTCACAAAAATTATAGGTGCTCCCCAAGGTGAAACACTTGGTCTAATCAAACCTTTAGACAAAAGTTCTTGCAACTGAGCCTTAAGCTCTACTAATTCTATAGTAGTCATTCGATATGGTGCCTTAGAAATAGGCTCGGTTCCAGGCTTGATCTCAATTGTGAAATCAAACTCCCTTTTGGGTGGAAGACCTGGTAACTCTTCTAGAAACACGTCACTGAAGTTTCGTAACAGCGGATATCGTTCCATGACATCACTACTCTCTTCAGTTGTTTCTACAATCTTTACTACATATAAGGTACAACCTTTATTTTTGGCCTTTTTAAGTTGCATAGCTGACAGTTTTCTAACAGAAATCTCATGTTTCACACCCTGAATCTCTGTTGTTTTCTACAGGTCATCTAAACAACTAATGTGTTTTTCAAAATAGTCCACTTTAGCCTTATGTTCTGCTAACCAATTAACACCTATGATTACATCATAAGACCCCAAAGGTGCAACATAAAGATCAACTTCAGTGGAAAAGCTAGGTAAGTCAAGGACTGCTCCAAAAAGACACATACTAACTGTATGAACAACATTGTTTCCATAATGTACAGTCCATGTTTTATCCATGTTTCCAGCTTTTCTTTTTAGTTTTGATGCTAATTTACTAGAAATAAAACATTCAGTAGCTCCGGTGTCAAAAATAATAGTTATAGGTAAACCAAATAACTTACCCAGAACCTCTATGGGCGTGGCCTGTTTCTCAGCCTACTTGTCAGCTACTGCAACGTGTATCTTGTGTTGCTGATTATGATCATCCTTTTTCAAAGGGCATTGATTTGCGTAATGATCTTTGCCATAGTTATAACAGCCTCCTACAGGTCCCTTTCTAGGCTCGGGTTTATTTCCAGCCTTAGAGTTATCATTCTGACCTCCATAGGACTTCTGTCCATTATTATTGTTCTTGACAAAGTTGTTTCATGCATTGCCAACAAACTTGTTTGTTTCTACTTTCTTATTAGTATCAGATGAAAACTTACTTTTCATTCCAAATTTCTTCCATGGTCCTTTCTTAGGTGCAAGAGATGATGAAGAGGAGTTGGGGATTTTCTTCCTTACTTCCTCCTTATGAGCAGAAATTGCCTTCAATTTCTGTTCCTGCCTTATGGCCTTTTCAACAACCCCTTCCATCGTGGTTGGGCTGTGAACATCCACCTCTCCTCCTATAATGGGATTCAATCCCATGATGAATTTCCATATCCTGAACTTCTCGTCAGTTTGGTACTGAGGTACATACTTAAGGAGTTTAGTAAACTGCTCCCAATACTCAGTTACAGTTAGCTTTCCTTGAGCTAAGTTATGGAATTCAGTCATTTTCTGATCATAGTAAAGTTGTGGCAGCCAACGTTGCCTAAAGTAACCTTTAAATTGATCCCATGTGATATTAGTTTCATCAATGTTTAGCTTAGCCTTACGGTTGTCCCACCATGAAGATGCCTCATGGGAAAGTTGATATGCTCCCCATATCACCTTTGTTTCTTCTAAGAAATTCCTTATTGCAAAGTATTTCTCCATTTCACTAAGCCAATTCTCAGCTCCATCCCCTAATGTGGTGCCATCAAACTTGGGTGGACTTATCCTTTTTATATCATTAGTGAGTTCAGCTGCCAGCCTAGCCTTTTTGTTCTTAGGCTGATCAGGTATGTTCACATTGTTATTATCAACACCTAAATTGGCATTGTCCTTAGGAGGTGGCTGATTATTGTTACCAACATCTTCTTCCTCCTCATTTCCCATTACTTGTTGTTCAAGTACAGCCAAATGATCTCTTGTGTCCAACAGGGCAGCAAGGATCTCATCGAGTTTCTGGGTAGTTGCTGCTCCTTCCTCAGGTGGAGGATTATTTGCAACATTTCCTCTTGTTCTAACCATTTTCTGTTAACAAGAAAATTTAAGTTTCATCAGATTATGGACACAATAGGTCCAAGAGCTACAACCTTCAGCTCTGATACCAAGATGTAACATTCCCATTTTAAGACTTTAGAAACAAGGGATTTTTTTTTTGAAACATAATGTTCTCTATTCTAAATAAAACATCATTTAGAACACACATTCCATGCCAATCAATCTCATAACAGATAACCATATGTAGCTGTAATGACTTGGTATACTACCGATCTCTCATTCCATGACTCAGTTACCAACCGATCTCTCATGTTTACTTAAAGTATAGAATACTTTATGTATACTACGTATACTTGGTTCTCCTACCCTATTCCGGGTACTGAGTGATCTGTTTAAAGAACCTATCTGAATATTTGTTACCAATATTCATCTGACATCACGTTGCTTTAAACTAGGTGACATAGGACAATGCAACCAACAACTTGCGATACTTTGGCCAAATATTTTCAACATACTGTTCATGTTACTATTCCTAGATGACATACTCGTCATTCCAGAATACATCCTTCACCTCACTCTTCTGTTATCTAGAATGGTCTTTACTGACTATCGTCAGTCCACTTGCCCAAGGTTCGACCCTAGCCCGGTTAGCAACATAATTTGTTATAGGAAGATGCTCATGATGACTTAGGGTATATGGGCATACTCGGCTGACCTAAGTCATCCGAATGTGCCAAGGTACCCTAAGGCATAGAAAGCTACTACCTATCCCGAACATGCTACTAACTTGACCTAGAGAGAAACTAAGTCCAAGTCCAGATGTGTGTAGATCTAGATGAACAATATGGAAGGGTGTTACCACATGTCAACTGCAACACTGTATCCTTGAGAAGTCCAGGGACTTCTCGAGGGTACAGTCCTGTAGTTGGTGTGTGCCAACATCTGTTAGAACTGATTCATCAAGATGTACATACCCCCTTAGTGGTCATTAATCATAATTAAATTGGATTAAAAATTCAGATTACAACAACCCTGCCTAACCCTAATTCCAACATTCCTTAAGTTCTTTATCCAACACTAGCCTGATTAGATATCGAGAACTTCATTAATTCATGTTTACATTTGTTATTAGTTAATGTGGCATAACAAGCAGTTATCCCAAAAACAGGACAACAAACATCAGACGTTTAATTCTTAATGCAACCTAGCTGTCCAAATCAAGTGTGTCATCCACTTAGATTCAGCTAGTGTTTACTTTATAAATGAAGTATAATGATTAATGATCATACCACTATTCCTTTTACCTTTCATTCCATGAGAGAGGAAGAGTCTTCCTTTTCATGGTTAGATGTTAGGTTTAACATAACCTTTTTATCGTTCATTACTTATATAGTTTAATTGTATGTCCCAAGCATATTTCATTATTAAACTATAGTTATGTAAATAGAGAATGACATCCTTGCAATTTAACAAGTTCATTAATATAAGGGAGATTATACTATCTCCTTAATCCAACTCATTATCTTATAACAACAATAGTATACACAGATATAAAGAATACCGCAAAGATATCACTATTATTTCCATCATACAAGTACAAAAGTATTCACATCACAATTGTAGTCCAACACAAAACCTTTCAATTCATGATTTTAAATATACATTTACAAGACTATGCAATTTAGACATTCTGTATGTCAATCATAATTAAGATCTTAAAAGAACAACACTTTTCTTTTCCAATACAACTCAAGAATGATTTGAAACTCTTTACATAAGATCCAGAATTAAATAAACCAATACATCATGAAAGTTCCTGCCTTCTTTTATCACTTACGATGTCCATCTACAAAAATTGCTAGCACGGGTCAGTTCAATGAACTGAGCATGATAAGCACTAAGCATTAAAGTGAAGTGCATTCCACTAATTGTTCCATTAAAACAACTCTGCTTTAATGAAACAATTAATATATCATACATATAATCATAAGTAATAACATCTAGAAAAGAAGTATATTAAAAGAGTCTGAATTCACTTTTAAGAAAAGAGCATAATATAATCTGCAACACCTGCATTATATCATAAGGTTAAATTGATCTTATTAATTACTTTAAAACAATCAACAGGTCTTGTCATCTAATTGCTTCATAGTTCTATAAGAGTAGAAAATACACATTTATCTTTACTGAGCAACAAAAGAAGTTAATTACGGCATAGCTAATATTAGAATACTTCATCATTCCATATAACAAGGAAGAAGAATCAATACATGCCATTCCCCAAACACTAATCATCAGAAAGACAATTACAGGTTTAGAACACACAAATCTACCTCAATTCAAAGACCTAAAACCAAACGTTCCTCAATGAATTTTCCATCTCAGAAGAAGATCGAAAATAGAAAAATTCAATCAAATGAACTTATCCAAACAACAGAAAAAGGATCTCAAATAGAAAAGGAACCAATCTATAATTCATTTCATTTATACTATGAAATGAATTCTCATTTCTATTTCAAACTTAGAATTCCTTAACTAGTTCCCAAAAGAGAACACAGAACCAAACACACAGTTAAAGAAATCACACTTCAAACTTTCCATTACAAATCTAACAAACTGGTTTACCTATTCCATTCCTCAAACACAAGTTCAAACTCAGTCCATAGAATGAAGTACACAGTACAGTCCCTAAAACATTATACTGTCCCCAAGAGATCATACTCAATTCTCTTTTTAAAACCAGAGACTTGTTCAATGAATCCAACAAGGAATAGAAATCCACAAATAGTGAAAGATATACAAGGATCATTACAACTCAAGAACTCAAAAGACTGACATCCTATTACAAGGCTTCAACAACTTGATGCAACAGAGAAGTAGTTCATGATCCCCAAATAAGAACAATAATACAAAGCATTCTGAACAGAGATATTGTATCCTTCCATACAAAATTTAGTATACTAGGTTTAAATTCAATTTTCAAATAAAACCCAAGAATCAAATAAAAGATCTGAAGAGAGTAAGAAACCCCAATATGTTTAAGTCAAGAGTTGTTCCAATCTTACTTCCAACTCAATTGAGAAATAGAATCACAACCAGGACTCTCAAGTTCCAGTTAAAATATTAAGAAGGGAAAGTATTTGTTTCAACATCTAAAACAAGAAGGAGAGTGAATACTGTATTTCCATAAACCCTCTAAAACTGTTAACGACTGTTCCAAATGAACTACAAAAATCAACCAAACCCACAACAAGACATAGTTCCAGTCCATTAATCCTATCTAAAAAATAGTCAAGCTTCAACAAGACATGGGTTCACTCAGGGCAGAGAAGGAAAGATATACTTTGCATTCACTGCCCTATCAAGTTCAAAAGGTGGTACAGTCTAAAAGACAGAAGTACTAAAACCATTCACACTCAAGAAGCTACACAGAAGAAGATCTCAAAGAGATTACCAGATCAACTTCAAACCGAAACTAATCTCTCAAGCCCTTATCGAGCAGACAGTCCAAAAATGGATTTAAAGCTTTTCACATCCATAATACCAACAATACTCCAGCTCAGAATACAAGTATAGATTCAAACCCGTCGACTCCAACTCAAGTTCAGAACAAGAAAGAATGGAATACCAGTACAGTGTCGAACACGAGCTTTGAACAAAATTTTAGGACTTCACAAGCTTCTAATACTGGCTCAGACAAGCACGAAGTTCAAATACGAGCCTAAAGTGAAACACAAAGCCCTAAATACAAGCTCAGAACAAAACACCAATGCTCTAATATGAGTTCAAGCATTTTCAATTCCTTAAATAAGAATAAAACTTCCAGCTCAGAGTATATGTACAGAACAAAACTCAACAACTCGACTACAAGTTCAGCATTCGCAAGAACTAATATGAGTACAGTGTTGAATATGAAGATTCAACCAAAATTTTAGAACTACACCAAGTTCCACTCAGTCCAGAACAAACACAAAGTTCCATTAAAAGCTCATAACAAATCATGAAGCTTCAACACAAGCTTAGAACAACCACAAAGCTCCACTACAAGCTCAATGAAACACAAGACTAAAATAGAGATTCAGAACCATACAAGCAAAAAATGCCAGTCTAGAATGACCAAGAAGCTCCACTACAAATTTAAATGAAACATAGGCTCTAAAAATAGTTCAGAACAAAGCATAAGGCAACGAATGCCAGTTCAGTCAACACCAGCCTCAAATACAAGTTACAGAGCTTCAAATACAAGTTTGCATGAATATCACCATTAAACTAGCACAGAGAAAGTTTCCCAAAAACTATCATTACTAGCAATGGATTTACATTCCAAAAACCACAGAGATTTCATAAAAACATGCAAGTAAATAACCAGACAAATCAAGCAAACAATTATCTCATGAGAGCAGAGTTGTTTTAATGATTCATTTAGAAGAAAGCAAGAGATCTTAATGGGTAGAGCCTATCATGCCTGATAGTGCCTCTGCCAATTCGAAGGAGACTTCCAGCCGAGCTTCCAACCCTTTTTCTTCTCCATGATAGATCAACAACCAAACAATTTTTCTTCCAATGCCTCTTATACATTCCCTTGATCAAAAATAGACCAGAGAAACCAAAAATAGCCAAGAAGAAGAAGAAGTCAAACTGTTGGTTCAAAGAACCAGATAGCTCCATGCAGAGAAAAATTCGCGAGGCATGCAAAACCAAACAACCTCCAAAAATCCACCTCCCTTGTTTCCAAGATGGTTTGCACACAAAAACCGAGATTCATTAATGCCATTACTCCTAATTCTCCTGCTTATCTCTCCTTGCCACCACCTCCCAAAACTGGTGGATACCAATTCCAAATCAACATGCAATTCCATACTTAGTGAAGCCTCCATGTAAGCCCCACTAAAGTTTAACTAGCCCTTGCCAAACTGGTAGTACCTCCATGCATTTAAATCCAATCAAATCAAATAAAAGCCATTGGAACCATCACCATAGTGTCATGCGACCATAGGCCCCTCTTTAATTAGTTTAGGCTAGATGTCCCCAAAACTTAGGTTAGTCAAAAATCATTTCCTAAATAATTTCCTTAGGTCTAAAACATTTCCATAGGTAATACCACCTTAGGTTAGATTAAATTCACAACCATTAGTATTAGGCATTAGGTTAACATAGCCTAATATCACCTTAGCAAACTTTCTCCCTTATTCATTTAGCACAAGAGCTTAGGTTAGGTCACCCCCAACACAATAGAATAAGAAGCTTAGGTTAGATTATAACCCAATTAAATAGACGTAGCTAGGAAGTAGGCACTCTTACCTAGTTTAGGATACCGTTAGGATAGTCCTTTAGTTTTTAGGATTCTGATCCCCCTCATAGTCATGAAGCAGACTATTCTTGTTTATGACAATAATGTCCTGCAGAGGTCAATCCCAAAGACCCAAGCATAAACATACAACTAAATGAAGACATGATCACTCAAGCCCAAAAGAACTTGTAACATACAAGTTCAGTCCGCTATGTCTCTCAACCAATGAATGTCAATTTACCATTCAGTCTGTTAAGAATATTTAAAACATTCCTTGGATCACTGAAATTGATCCAAGGATGAGTCAGTAAAAAAGAGATAAGTTTGCAACTCTCAAAATCGATTGCAGCTTATCAACAAGAAGTGAAAGTGGATTCTTGCAAGCCATATCATTTCATTCAAAAGAATCCTATAGCAGAAATAATTTATCCTTAACAAGCATGATTTTCAACATATTGTGTGTAAAACCTACAATCACAGCTAGAAGGCAAGTGAACGTGCATGTGTGTATGATAAAATACAATAACATATAAATTATTTCACTAGCATGTGTTAATAAAGTGTACATGTATTGAGTAAATGCAAGCAAAACTAAATGCAACAAAGATATGTAATATGTTGTAGATGAAACAAAATGGAATGTAATGTGAGTGTGATAGGATCCACATTCCCCTAGAGTGAATGAGGATGAGTATTCATGTGATGAGGTTCATTTATAAATTCCCCCTCAACAGTCAATAATTAACCATAGAACAAGAGTGCATCATTGGGAAATGGTTTGAATGCATGCGCTAGAAATATATGATCATTAAAGTGTAAATCGTAGAGAGTGTGTGCATGAGTGAGTATGGTGAGGTTAATTTTAGATTCAAACCCTTGGTAGTTGAGTATTAACCGTAGATACTAGAGTGTGTCATAGGGTAATGAGCGCAACATATAAAAGTATATGCAAGAGAGATATGTCATGAATGCCCTGAGTGTGAAATGTATAGTCTATATGATGTGTAACATGGGCTTAGAGAAAGTGATGTGATTAATGTACAATGCGTGAAGTGTGCACAGTGTGAGGTTCATGTGTATAGTATGCCCTAAAAAATAAAGTGTGAACTATATCATGAGAGTGTGTCATCGGGTAATGACAATACGAAATTGTATCAAGATGTACATGATGTGTGTGAGAGACTAGACGGGAAGTGTGAGACATTGGAGAATGTTAGAAGAATGGGGGAGAGTAATCATGATGCCCCCCAAGCGTATGAGTATGAAAAATATCATGTAATATCATCTAGGAGGTCATCATTGTCATGGTAAAATCCAAAAGGAGAAGCATCAGAGACTTGATAAGCAAAAATATTTGGTTGATCACATAAGGAGCCATTGCGGTGAAGGTTGTACATGCCCATTACATATTCTTCATCAGTGAAAAGAGGTAGTGTAAAACCATGTACATACCATCATGTCAGATTTTTTGAATATCCAAGAAAGGAATCATTGCAAATGAAAACATGGCCGAAAGGAATAGGAAATGAGATATCAGTATGATCAGGATCTAAGGTGCCCCCAATATAATCAAGCTAATATTATCCAAGTTTTAGTGGAGAAGCACAAGGGGCTCGTGCAATAAATACTATGAGATCAAATATGTGAATACCATAAGTAGTAATAATGTGGATGAATCTATGATAAAGATGAGGATCATGAGGTGGAGGAAAAATATCATCTACTACGAATCCTAGCTGAGTCAGGCCAACATGCATAAATATAGTATCAAAGCAAGTTACATCAAATGGAATGTGTTCCTAATAAGATTCATTCATGAAAAGTGTACATGTGAAAGAAGGACGTGTTAATGGTGGTTTCTCATGAGAATATGAAGCATGTGGAACGACGTCTGATGTTTGGATGGGCCCCCAATAAAGTACCACAAAAATTTTAGAATCAGGAGGAGGCAATGATTTCAATATGACAGTGTCTAACATACAAATAGCACCTTCAAGTGGTAGAAAGAGAGTCAAAGAATCCATGGGTTGTGGTTCATTAGTAATAATTGATGTTGGAGTTGGGAGTGTAGTGGTTAAATCACGGTTGTAATATTTGAATGGTTCATGATCACCGGGGACTGTATATTCTACACCCTTATGTAATAATTTAACACATTGATGAAATGTAAAATGTACTACTTACATGGCATGTAGTCATGGCCTACCAAGTAAATAATTATATTGAACTTGGAAGTCAATCACAAAGAAAACTGTAGGAAGGGTTTTTGGCCCGACGGTGATAGGTAAAGTGATATGGCCTATGCATGGTCGAATAGAACCATCATATGCATGAAGATAAATGGATGAATGACTAGCATTAGTAGAAGAAAGGCTGAGAGCTTCAATGAATGATAAATTGCACAAATTAAGATCATATCTATTATCGATAATAGTTCATTTGACACCCACGTTGTTAATGCGAATCATGATGTATAAATGTGGATCATTGTCAAAAATAGTAAGATCAACAGGAGGATTATATGGAAAAGTGATGTGTTGAGAAAATGCATCTACGAATGTGTTATAGACTACATCTGATGGATATCATAAGGAACACAAGTAGTAGCCAAGATAGTGATGATTTTATCTCTTAATTCAGGGTTTATGAGCAAGAAATATTTAATATAAATATCCATGATGAGAGGATCCTAAAAGAATGAGAAAAATAAAAGTATGAGGGCCCTAAGAATATTTGAATGATTCTTGTTCACCAAATGATTAAGAAAATATTGAAATGAATATATGTCTGATACTAATTCTGTAACAACGTTGAATGTATGCAATGAAATACAGAAATTGGCCCAAGAAAAATAAGCTAGAAATTATGAAACCCTAGTTAGAAATAGGATATATGAGAAATTAGTTGATTTAGAAATAAATATGGACTATGCCGAAGTGACGAACTGATGAATAGAGATGGGGGAAATTGTCACATTGAAACCCAGAAAATTGTGTGACCACAAGATATGTCTAGATTGGGGCACCTAGAATGGGCCAGGGGTGCCTATAGGCACTACAAACCTGCTATGGGCATCTGTGACTACTCATAACCTTAGAAAACCATCTTTGGAGGGTCACAAGGTATTCTTAGTCCTTAACTACATGTCGATAGTATGTCACACCAAGTTTTTTGATGTCACTTGTAACCTGTAATGAAGAAATGACTTACAAACCCCTAAAAAGTGCATCAAATCCTAAAAGAAAATAATGCAAATGATGGGTGGGACTGTCCTCGAGCTTTCAAAAAAGTGACTTAAAACCAAGTGTTACACTACATCTCAGACCCAATGTAGTTCTATGTGTGTGTGTGAAGAGATTATTCCCTAGGTGGCTCTTGTGCGTTTGCACTTGATAGTGAGAAAATAGCTAGATGTAAAAGATGTAAATATATGTGTAAATGAAAAAATGAACTTTTCCTCCTATGAATCTTGTATGCAAAATAATGCAGCCCCTTCCCCTTTTTGGATGTTAGATGGATTTAAGTGCTCTTGATATGCCTTTGGATATAACCTTAGGTGGAGATAGCTAATGTTTGTATTTGGTCCTTTATTATGGTCACATAATTTTATATTTATATGATTCCCTTGCTTGAATTTTTAATCAACCCTACAAAGGCTGAATACCAAAAAGATAAGATGCCCAAATGGCTAGAAAGGACCCAAAAGATGTGATAAAAAAGAGTTGGGAACCCCGGGATGTAGAATAGTGTTATGATTCAATAACAAACCCAATATGCACACAGGATCTAAACATGGTTCCCCAAATCTACAGCAGAGGAAGTATAAATAGAATAATTGAAATTAAAACGAGTACAGACACATAACACAGAATGTACCGTGAAAATTCAGGCCAATATGGGCTACGACCATAGTAGAGATCTCATATAATAATATTGGAAGAGTACAATGCATCTCTCCAAGATATCTCCTCTCCTTCACTGTTCTCTAAATAGATCTAGATGAGTGCACTACAAAGTGGTCCAAACCACTAGCAGATCTCATATAACTAAGAACTACTGCATCTCTAGACTACAACCAAGCTCTCCAATCTGCAAAAAGACCTCTCATAGTCTATAAAGTGAACCATATATGTGGTGTAAGTCTCTCCTCCATCTCAGTACATCGAACAAGTGCATACAAGAAGACAACCTCCTCCATAGTTGTGGATATTATATGTACCCACAAACTCTCCAACAAGCTACAAATTAGATCTCCTAGAGGACCAATAATACCACTGATCTCAGTGGATCTACAATATATTATCTCACAACAACATCTGGGTCTACAAGACATGAAAGATTATGTGCTTTCATACTATGCAAGCCATTACATTAAGACAAGACAATACAAAGTCATTTCTTATACATTAGAAGACATAACACTTTCTTCATTTAGTTATTTACTGGTTGTTATTTCCTTTTGTCCAGCTCTCTCCATTGATGTTTTGTATTCATGCAACCTTTTTCAACTTTGTTTCTTCTTCATATTCAACCAACGAGAATTAACATTCTTCCTTTATCCTAATGTTCTAACCTTCAGTTTAACCATAGAAATTATGGATTCGCTTCAAAAAAATCCTCAAATGACGTAGGCAAGGATGTAATTTCCTTTCAAACATTAAATTAGTTTACCCTAATCCAAAAAAAATGGTAGAGGATCAATGAATGGCTTTCAAATAAAATGGAAGAAAAGTTGAACTTGGCACAGGTAACCGAATACATGTTATTATGAATGGGAAAAGTTCCCTATAATGTGGACTATGAGTCGGTTGAGATCATGTAATGGGTTCCTTGCATAGAGTGTCCACAGTTATGATGGAAGGATAAAAAAGTATGTCCCAAGAGAGTGCATTCGGAGACGAGTCCATGTACCGACAATATGCCAACTTAGGAGGAAGAAAACTCAAGTATACCTCAATGGAGTTGATAAGAAATATAAGCAATCCACGAACCTAATAAGGGCTCCCACTAGGACGATAAATCATGTAGAACTTTGAATGTAATATACAGACATGGCCTCTAATACCATGAAGACCATATACTTTACATCATAATTCTTCTTATGAAATCTAGGTAGTATAGATCAACCATGCCTAAGGAGGACACAAGAAATACCAAATAGCTTATTTGTAGACTTAGGTGAAGGGTTCAATCACAAAATGACATTACACCATGGATGTGTACCCTTACAATGACATTATGTATATGAGTGATTCAATTTTATTGAGAGTTTAACAGGGTAAGGTTTGAAGAGACCAGGCTTGACAAAGACTAATATGATTAGAAGATCTAACATCAAAAAAAATTATGAAATATCTAGAAAACTGTTCTAAATCATGTAACATAAAATATAACGCCTTTGAAAACCATGGAATGAGTACACTTAGTTCTCGTAGTATGATTATGGAAAGATCTTTCAAGATCAGTGATTCTAAGTAGACAAGTAATCTAATACCCAGAAGTATCTCAGAACTAAGACATGTCAACTACAAACCACTTTAGTCAACGCTAAATGGGACTGAATTCATCCATATCCTAGTATTGTACGGGGTTGAGTCCAGACTGTTGTACAATCTTGTACATGCTCTATCCTTCTGCTCCTTCTAACCTTATGTGTTTCATTTCCTAGGCAACTTCCACGCTAGTTTCGATATCAATCCGCTTCTACACAAGTAGCAAACGCTCTATACAATGCTGTTGCCGATATTCATCCTAAGACCCTCCAACCATGGATGAATAATTCATGTGCGTAAAACAAACATTAGAAGGTCTTATGCGGGCACCCTGTTTATTTTTGACAAAACTTCACGACATGACAAACCACATGTCGCTATCCACCTAGTACCAGGGGCATAACGTCTAGCGGCTAAGATCAATCAGACAGCGGCCGAACTTCCATGAACTTACACTGGTGGCTAAGAACAAGACCAGCACAATGCGGAACTCTGTTCTATGTGGATAAGAATATGCTACCTTGAAAACAGGTATTTTGTTTTTCAATTACTTCATTCTTTTTCCTCAATGTGATTTTTTTGTGAAGGACTTCAACATGAAAATGTGATATTTAAGGAGCTTTGGGACAAGTCTGTATGATGAAGTTCCGAAGTGACATTTGTCAAGTGCAACCCTGATTTCTGAAATTGAGTTAATGGTTAGTGATTTCAACTTCTGCAATCTATACTAGGTTTCCATAGATGCTTATCTAAAAAATACCTCTAGATGAAGTATAAACCCAACTAAAAGATATTGATTCTCATAGAGTTGGAGCCCATTTCAAGTCCAAGACCATGGAAATGCAGTTAGCCCTGATATGAAATTTACAGGGTAGTACCTATACAACCCTCTGGGACAGCTTAGCCTGCTAAAGTGAGGTTTGGGACCTGTAAACTAATGTTCCTCTATTAACTTGTGTATTGGTCTCAGACATGGAATCGAAATGGTTTCTGTAAGGATAAACAGCTAAACAATGGACCTCAAAAAGTTCTGAGAGAGAAGGGAGATGCCTATTGATATCAGAGAGTGATATAAATCAAGATCTACTCAAAATAAATACCAGGGCATGAGATGTCCTTTTATCATTAAGAATATCCACTATGAAATTTATGTAGCATTCTAACCAAGTCAAACAGTCTGATTCCTCCATTTCCAAGTTGTGTGAAAGGTACTTAGATCCATGTTTTGGGCAAGAGCTTTGTGGCACTAGCATAAGGGTCCTTAAGCATGGAAAGTCGTACTTAGTACTAGATGAACCCTTGTCCTACAACACACAACTACCACGTTGGGAAACCAAATTCAATCCTACCTTGGAATATCCTTAGTCCAAATTTTTATCTTTGTGTCAAGAATTCACGAAACATTAAATAAGGTAAGCTTAGATCACACTGTAAGACATTATCACATGCACCGTTTATGGGAGAATTACATAGTCTTGACCCATGTTCACTGGAATAGCATTATAGTAAGATTGTCCTCAATTTTTTGACCACCAAGGGTAGTTTAGCCTACACCATCTCTACAATGTACACTATCTCTTGTTATGAAATTCGATCCTCCAATGATAGGCATTATACCGTCCATCTAGGGACTGAGGTACCTTACAAAAACCACATGTACATTGTGTGAGCCGCGATAGATTGATCTAGTATTGACAGCATTACCATTAACTTTACAAGGATTTGACCGACATCAAAAGGGTCTAAGACAATATAATGACATGTTGTAGGATTGTTAATTTGGGAACACAGACACCACAAAATTTGGTACAATATGTACAGGTCATTTTCCAATTTTGGTACTCTAACTAAGAGTTGCAGTAGTTCATGATCTTTTGTTTCACCCAGTATGCACATCCAGATATCTTTGTTCAGTTTGTAGAAACTTAATTCAGATATCTGGCTCTTGTTCATATTTCAAGCTGGGAATTTAACATTAACTGCAACATATAAATCACCTTTCGCAATTTCTTAGGATTTATACCATGTCTTCTAAGAAAAAGAATTGACCCATATTACTGATGGAATAATACTATCCAAGTTGAGGCAAACCCTCTAATTAAATTTCCCCTGCATCTGATGCAATACAAGATCAACACATACACTACACATATAACACTAGTTCTGCACATCAGGACACAATATGGGTGTGTGTGTCCTAATGTTCAAGGAGACCTTAATTCAAAAATGGTGAGATGGACATGTCAATTTTTTTCAGCCGTGTAGATAAAATGTTTTAAATATTACAAATCTAGGTTACAATAGTAACCAACCTCGGTCACTCTTTATACAAATAGAAATAACTTACATGCACTAATACACCATGTAATTAAAAGCTCAACATGTTTTTTATCCTATAACTGACCACGGTCACCCTACTGATGTTAATTTCTGTATTGACTTCTAGAACCTCACATTTCTAACTTCAAAAATGGAACTTGACTATTTAAATCTACCTAGGCTACTATTAGGTCACATACAGGAGGATATTGATATGGTCTTGATCTCTCATTGCAGATTCTTAGAAAACTATAATCATCTTTTAAGGGGCCTCTTTTGGTTGGTCATCTTGACTCTGATTTGATTTGTCACATATCCAACCTCTGGTTGTTCATGTTAGGAATTCTTGACTAGCGGAATAGTGCTATGATTCAATAACAAACTAAATCATGCAAATACGGATCTAAACAATTCCCCAAAATCTACAGCAGTGGAAGTATAAACTAGAATAATCCAAATCAAAATAAATTACACACACATAACACAACATGTACCATGGTTCACCCAATGTGGGCTACATCCACCAAAGATACAGATCTCATATATATATAATATAACAAGAGTACAAACTAACTCTTCAATACAAGAGTACAATGCATCTCTCCAAGAGTATCTCCTCTCCTCCAGATCTCTAAATGGATCTACATGAGTGCACTACAACCGTGCCTCCAAACCACTAGCAGATCTCACATAACCAGGAACTATTGCATCTCTAAATTGCAACCAAGCTCTCCTGTGAATCTACAAACAAATACCTCTCACAATGGGTCTACCAATGTGCAACCATATTTGTGCACCAAGAAGTAAGTCTCTCCTCCATATCACTACATCAACCTATGCATACAAGAAGATAACCTCCTCTACAATATATGGATACTATCTGTACCCACAAGCTCTCCAACGAGCTACAATACTAGATCTACTATGGACCAATAATACAACATGATCTCATGGATCTATAATACAAGATCTCACAACAACATATGGATCTACAAGATGAAACCATATGTTCTTTACATACTATGCAAGCCATTACATTGAGACAAGACAATACAAAGGAAATATAGTAGAAGACATAACACTCTTCTCACCATTCAGATGTACCTGCTATTTCCTTCTGTCTAGCTTCTCTCCATTGAAGCTATGTCTTCATGTAACCTTTTTCTTCTTTTTCTTCTTCTTCATCTTCAACCAAGGAGAATTAACATTCTTCCTGTATCCTTATGTTCTAACCCTAGTTTTCTAGCTTATATAAGCTTATACAAACTTAGGGCACCTTAGCTATGCATTTACAACCTTTAGATCACCTTTACAATCAACCGTCGGATCAAATCCTGCGTCTAAAATAAAAACATAAATGCATAGGTAACAGGTGTTTGTTCCATGTTTGTTGATCGGTGCCAGTTCCCTGAACAGTATCGATTCCCTATTGTTGACTAGTGTTGATTCCTTGACCGATGTTAGTTCCTCCCAGGTGAATGATGTCAGTTCCTCCTAGGTGACTGATGTCGGTACTCTGACCGATGCTGGTTACTATGTAAACCAGTAAACCTCAACTGCATGCCTTTGTGAAGAAATTCAGCTCCAAAACCTAACAATCTCCCACTTAGAGATAAATTTTTGAACCTACATGGTTTGTGATTACAGATCTAAGTATGATATAGAGGAGCATTTATACATCCTTGGTGTAGTCATATGCACAGGCTTCGTTAGAGAGGCAGTAACACAGAATGAAAATGGGGCTTCCATTAGAGAAATATGCTTTTCAAGTTGAAGATGTGGTTGAGTATCTTGGTGCTCGTAATATGATGTTTTTCATCTTGGTGTAATTTTTTTACATGTATTATTGTTATTAAGTTTTTTGTACAAGATTTGGGTTCTTCTTTAAATGACTGGCTCAGCACAGCTATTGGCTTTGGTCGGAGTAGGCACCTAGTTTGGTGTTCTATGCCAAATTTTATGGATTTATGTTCATTCCAGTAGCACCAACGTCATTCATAGTACCGATGTCTGTCACAAAACAAAAAAGATAAGATGCCCAAATCACTAGAAATGACCCAAAATATGTGATCAAAGTACGAAACGTTCAGGGGTACCCAAAGGGGAACAGGGGCACCCGGTGATGGCATCCCAACTAGGAATTGATGTCCAGAATGAGAGATGTTGAAGTATGAAAATACAAACTAGGAAAACATGAGTGTAAGATCAATAGAGGCAACATAAAGAAAGAAATTGTGGCCAAAGACATGGGTCAATTAGTATATTTCTTACTTAGGAATCATATGAATATTAGTATGTGATCAAAGACTAGATAGATACCCAAAGTGTGTGATTTAGTGTCTACATCAGGTGTCTCACACTTATACTATTTCACATCATGCTTCTCATCTATTATTTCTCATTCATCATACACATATTGATACACATAGCTTGTATCGTCACTACCCTATGACGCACTCTTGTGCTACAGTTCACACTTGACTATTGAGGGCATACTACATACATAGACATCACACACTACACACTTCTGCGCTCAATGAATTCATGACACATATTTCTAGCTTCACATTCTTGCACATCACAATACCCTATGATGCACTCTAATTCCACGGTTCATGCTTGACTGCTGAGGGTCTAAATCTAAAATGAACCTCACCACATTCACACTCTTTATGCTTTATGCTTCATTGATCATATCTTTTTAACACATACAATTCAAACCATTTCCCGATGACGCACTCTTGTTTTAACGGTTAATTCTTGACTATCGAGGGGTCTTTTATAAATGAACCTCATTTCACTAATACATGCATATTCACTCAAGGGGTACAATTCTTCTATCACATTCAGCTTGCATTCCATTCCATTCCACTCACTCACAGCATACTGCATATATTGGTTGCATTTACTCTTACTTACTTATGCTTACATGTACACTTTTCTTACTATGCTAGTCAGATATTTTGTATGTCATTATATTTTCTATATATGGCCTTCACTTGTTCTTGAGTTTTGAATGTAGACTTTCCACATATCCTTACACACACCATGGATGTTTGGCAACTTACTTCTTACCAATCCCATCGATGCTCCTATGGGCATCTACATTCGTACACATGATAGGTGTTATCATTTCATTATATGTTACTTTCCCCTTTTACTAGCACACTTCTCTAGCAATGTATAAATGTCTTGACATACTTACTATCTTTCTAACATGCTAATGGGTGCTTCATGTGCAGCATTTGATTTTCAGGAACTATTTTCCACCATGGTGATTAAATAAAATTAACTACTATGTAGCATGTGGGGATAGTTAATCTAAGCTATGAACAATTGTAAATTAAGTAAATAAATGTAGTAAATAAGTATGTAAATGAGCTAAAAAACTATGCAAAAGGAAATTCTAAACTTAGTTTAATAACAGATGTTCATCGGGACTATGTCGCAGAGGTGACTGGAAAATCTAGAAGTACCAACAATTGTGTAGAAGATCTGAAAAGGATATATCTGGATTGATTCCCTATACTGGAGTGCCTAGGAAGGGACTAGGGCACCTACGGGTGCTCTGGTTCATAAACTAGGCACACTGGTCTGTGTAAAAGCTCTGAAACTAATCTTCACAAGGCTATGAGGTGTTCTATAACCCTCGCTATATATCGCATCAGATTCATTGTCATGCACCGATTATCATCAATAATCCAAGATGATGTAAAGACCTGCAAAAGACCAAGAGAAGTATCAAAACCCTAAAAAAATAAAGATGCAAATGAATGGGTCAAACATACCTCAGTTGCCACAAACACTGGGCTTACTAACTGAGCATTGCACTGCATTTCAGACCCAAATGTAGTTCTAGTGAGTGTGTGCATAATGTGCCTTAGGTGCTCTTGTACCAGTCGTACTTTGTGAAGTAGCGAGAAATAACTAGATGTAAAAAATGTAATAGAATATGTGCATGGAATAGAATAGAAGCCATCAACCTATGAAGTTTGATGCGGATTTCCTAGCCTTATGCCTTATGATGGAGTTATGTGGATGCAAGTGATCTCTAATGTAATAGATGGATGTAACTCTAGATGAATTATAGTAGTGAATGATGTTAGGTCCCTCATTATGGTCTCATAACTTTATATTTATAGGGTTCTCTTGATCTAACATCGTAATTAACCCCGAAATGACTGACCAAAAAAAAGATAAGAAAGTAAAATGACTAGAAAGATCCAAAAAGATGGCAGGAAAGTTCAAAAGGTACCGGGGCACCCCTGGTGGGACCAAGGCTCCCATGGGCACCCCAGTACTAATATGGGTGCCCCAGTTGAGGCTAAAATAATGTGGGATGATAGAAGATGACTGGGCATGTGGGTGCAAGAGGTCGTAATGATGAAATAAAATAAAACAAGATGGCCAAAAGACAAGGGTTAATTAATTCTTTCTTCACTCAAGAACCTTCTAAATAGTAGTATGAAATCAGGATTAAATAATGTCTAAAGTGCGTGATTTTGTGTCTACATTTTTCCCCCACTTTATGTTGGTGATCAGAAAGCTCAGTAACATAAAGTAGATAGAGATGCATACATGATGTCCATGAAGAGTGTAGTATAAATTTTTCAAAGGACTAGATAAAGCATGGAATGAAAAAAAATATGGAGGAACATGGAAACTAAAAATGAAAATGCACAAAAAAGTGACAGGAGTGAACTTAGGGTGAAATGTGGGTGTTGATGTTGATGTGTGTAGTATACCTACATGGTTAGTATAGTGTGTGTTATCGCGAAGTGTCGTTGTTGATCCATTATTGTTGTTGTTTTTTGTTGCCCCCATTTGACTGATTGTTTCTCATATGGCTGGACCTATAAGGAGAAAATGATCAAGTAGTCAAACATGTATGTATGTATGTATGTATGTGTAAAAACTTAATTTAAAAAGACGCATGTAAAAGTAAAGTATAAAAAATGAAAAGTGTAAATGGAACATGTGCACTTGATTCATGTTGAGAGAAAGAGTGTAGAAGGATATCCTGTACTACCAGGGTTTTTTGGGTGATCCGAAACCATAGGCAAAAGAAGTGTAGGGATGAAATGCTCTATGTCCTCTAACCTTTAACTACTTCCCTAAACTATGTGTGAATAGATCTTTGTATTGTTCTAGTTTTTTGGGTGATCTGATACCACCGGTAGAAGAATTATTAGGAGGAATTTCTTTGTATCCTCTAACCATTAACTGTTCCCCTGAATGCTAAAGACACCATGTCCTATAAAATATGTTGTGTATGGAGTTCGTAGACTCATTTGATCTCACTCATTATATGTAAAACCACAATGTTAAGGGCGGAAAGTGCACTGAACTGAACTGGTGTAAATGTGTTGTGTTAGTATGTAAAACCTCAAATGATGCCCCCCTCTTTGGGGGCACATGTGACTTCACTGATAGGAGAAATGCAAACCCAAAAGGGGACCAACCGTATGTACATTGTAACCCTAGAAAGTGCTTGGTAAAAACCAAGGCACACACAAATAAGAAGGCTAGCTAAAGACAAGTGTAAACATGCATGTATATGGAAAACAAAGTGTAAGCTACGCAAACAGTGTAAAAGCTACCAAGTAAAAGTAGTAATGTAAATTTGTAAGAAGAAAAAGTAAGCCACATAAAGTGGGCTGCAAACATGGGACATCACTCACGATGTCACAAGATAGGCAATACCATCATGGCTGCAAATAAAAAACAAGTGTGCACACCAAATAAAGGGCAAGCCACCACATACAATAGCAAATAATAACATACAATGTAATAAACAAGTATGGAAACAAATATCCTTGCATAAAAAATGTTGCACATGAAGCACCCATTAGCATGTTAAAAAGATAACTAGTATGTCAAGAGCGTGTAGATCCAAGTAATGTAAAGTGCTAAGTACAAAATGAAACAATATCACTTGGAAGAGATGAATGTTTGATTCCCCCAACGACCAATGTAGGAAGGGTAGAAGGCAAGCATCCACATTGCGTGTAAGAGACCTATATCTATGATCACAACTAGAAAAATACGTGAACGCACTTGTCTAGATGATATAGATAAATGACATACAAGTAAGCAAACTAGCATGTGTAATAAAGTGACCATGAACAAACAAAATTATACAAGAATAAAAAACAACCATAATTTGTATAATGTTGTGGATGGATGGAATGGAATGCAAAATGGAGTGATAAGAGTTGCATGCCCCCCCAAGTGAATGGAAATGTATGTGTTGATCAGAGAACACTTAACAAAACTCACACAAGAAATCCACGCGAGAAAGCAGGCCAAGTTTAAGGGCTGAATGGACAGAAAGAGCACACACGCGGAGGGAAAGTTCAGCATTCGAGACTTAGCCTATTTTGAGCATGAAGACCTATTTTAAGAAGATGGCATGCAGAACACACCAACGATGTAGGGATGTGCGTGCCACGAATTATCTATCTTTAGAGGATCAGATCCAAGAATTTTGCATGGAGATGAGCTAAGAATAGGATTGTCACTTCATTTAACTATAAGAAGGCTATAGATATCACACTTGCATGTGTAGCTATGCCTATAAACATCGTGTGGATATCAATAGCATGCGGCCTATTTTTGGAATAGATAAGCGGTGAAGGGAAAGTCCCCACCCTATATATATATATGATGATGAGAATCACATAGTAGTAGGGCATGAACATAGAGAGAGATACACAGGAGAGATGGATGTATGAGGGTATAGAGAGGTATGTATATGACTAAATTATTATATCATATCCATGCGCGCATTGGTATAGAATTGACATTATTGTAAGGAGCTTATGTGTTTATTAATAGATGGAGAATATATGGGCTGAATCTAAGTGTCTATTCATGTGTGTAATTGAGTAATGCATGTTATTGATTCAATCATGATTTTTGTTTAAAGACTTTTTCTTTCATAGATATGAATATGGCATGCATTGTAGAATTATGAATTAACTATGGATCTATATGTGTTCCTTCCTTCATCACACTAACATCCTGCTATAGCAACCCTAAAGAGGGACCTGATACCTTTGCGTGCTTTGGGTGAGCACTCATTCTAGGCTGAGTGATGTGTCATCGCGACTAGGGTGTTATCTGGTAAATTCTGGGCTGCATCATTAATTCTATTGCTCGAGACCTCTTTTTAGTTGTTTTTTAGGATGGTTCGCAATGAAGATGTACTCGGCTAACTCTAGCAAGTATTGAGGAATGGATACACAGATCTGGATGAAGAATATTCACGGTGGTTTAGTAGTGGATCTGAAGTTTAACGCATGCACTTGGGTAGAACATAATATGTATGATAGCCTATATGAGATATTTTTCATTATCTTTCCAGTAGAACTATACAAGTTTCTTACTACTTATGCATCTCGGAAAAATTAGAGGTATTGTGCACTTGTCTGGACACAAGAATAATTTCAAGGCCTTTATGATGCTGATTTGATCTAGACTTCGCATTGTGGATATGTGGTTTCATGCTATTCTAAATAGTTATATTCTAGAATATTCAATTTTGATGTATTCTTTACCTGGAGGTAGTTGATTTCAAGTGTTTGTGGTATCCTAGAGGATTATATCTATGCAAGGTATTCCACTGGCAATCAAGATCTTGATGGTAACTTTGAATCTAGAGAGTAAACCAATGGCTAACTAAATTTTACCACACATGCGTGAGGGCAGGAACAGGTTTGGTGAAAGATGGCAGGCCTAGCATCAGTGAGGGCAGAGAGAGGAGAGGAAGCTTAAGTATAATGAGGCACACAAGAGGGAGATAGAGAAGTATCATACTTTGTTTCAGAAAGTATGGCGTTGAGGAGAGAGATGGATCGTGAAGGATTTACAAATCAAGTAGAAGATGTGGAGCCAGAGCATCAGGAACTCCCCCATCTTGGAAACATGACAAAGATCCCCCCTTGGCCTCACACAGAGTGCACTAGCAAAGACTACCTCAGCCGCAAGTGCGCATCTTAATCCACCTAATGACCTAGCCTTTTGCTTAGTTTTTCTAGTACAGACAAGTAACTAACAAGCTAACTTGGGAAGTAGGAGAGCAGGAGTTAGTCAGGGAGCAAGTACATCAATGGTAGGATAGATAGCTTCAATGATATTTGGAGGAACATTCTCAGGCACCTCATCCACACAGAACGTGAGTGTGTAGAATGTTGGGTTCACCTCTGGAAGTGGAACTACCTCACAGATTGTAGGGGTTCAGTATAGTACTACTGTTAGAGCACATGGGAGTACATCTACAGGTCCTATTCTAGCTATAGTTGGAGGATCAAGAGGTATATATGGTTCTAGTTCTTGTGGATCTGGTGGTTCTGGAGGCAGAGGGAACACAAGAGGTTCTAGATCAGGTGGTCAAGGTCCACAGCAACCACATAACATTTATATGGAAATGTCTCTTCGTCTTTCCGAGTATAGAGGCATAAAGGATGTTGCTGAACATGTGCATATGTGTGAAATCTTGTGGCAGCTAAAGGGATCATGTCTACTAAGCATAAGGCAATTCAATTTACTACTACATTACATGGACGTGCACACAGCTAGTACAGGAAGTTTGACCCTGATCAAACTTGCATGGATTATGCAGAATTGAAGGATGCTTTCTTGAAAGAGTTCCTTATCCCTGAGTTTAAGCAAAAGAGTATAAGTGCACTCAAGGATATCAATCAGGCACTACTGAGAGTGTACGTGAGTATGGTGCCCATTTTAAGACACTTCTATCTAAGCTATCTTATGATATTCACGCAAGCCAGCATGCATAATGGTTTGTTGGAGAATTGATTAAACCATTTAGAGGGGCGCGGTCATATAAGACATACACTAATCTGCATGAAGCACTAGAAGTAACTTTACGTGCTGAGGTAGTTGGGAGCATTGACACTGGCATTAGTCCATTCTTAGAGGCACAAATTACAGCTATGGAAAATTAGTTAGAGAAGCTATCAGCAAATTCAGCCCATGAAATGTGCTCAAGAATTTGGTGTACATATTATGAAGTAGAAGGTCACACCAATGATAGTTTTCCTCATAGAACAGTACGCTCATTACTATTGGATTATAAGATCTGTCATTTGAATCATGATGCTAGTCATTTTCCTTTGTTACAACGCATGATAAGAAAGAATGTATCTATCTTTTTCAAAATTTTCCACTCTGCGACCCATGATATTGAGGATTGTTGATTGATTGGTTAGATCTAGGATGCTATAGACATTAGGGTACGAAAGACAAGGGTAATAGATAATTCTAAGGGTAATAATGAGCGCTAAGATCGGGATCATAATCAAATGTGCAGATAGGAATGAGGAGCGTTTTGAAGGAGGTCAGGGAAGGGGATGTGGATATCGAGGTGGATATGGAGGATGAGTCTACGATGGAGGAAGAAGTGATTTTCCTTGAGGAACGTGTTATACATTCGGTTCCCCTGATCATTATAGGCAAAAATGTCCCTAGATGTAATGTTACATGTTCTTTTACAGAAAGAATCATAGCTATGAGGAGTGCATGGACTTATATGAGCATCTCAGTAAATAGCATAGGCAGGATAACAAAGGCACAGGGATGGTTAGGATCTAGCGCATGGAGGAAAATTAGTGGATGCCCAAGATAGCACCAGAACCTGAGGCCTTAACTATCAAGATTACTACATGAGCTGAAGTGGCGTGCACAAGAGAGGCATTACACCAGAAGCCTATGATCACCAAGAGGGAGGTTTTGCATGCAAGGTACCTAGATCCTACTCATCAGAAGGAATTTTATCATGATACTATGGAAGTGCTAAGGAATTTTCATGGTGAGATACAATATTTAAAGGAGCAGAAGAAAGCATCAGAGACAATCTAAACTGATATTGATGATCTAAGACAAGTGTGCAAAATGTTGTGCTAGGAGAACATCATTCCACTATTAGGAAGTTGGTTTAAAGGGAACACTCTGTGCACGCATAGTATTGAGACCAGATGACAGTAGATTCTGCATGCAAATCTTCCCCCCTAATAGTATTGACTATGATAAGGAAACTACTCTGAATGTTGTTGTGGATGGATGGTTGTTGAGCAATATATTGATTGATACAGGTGCATAAGTAAATGTGCTTACATTAGATGCATGGGTACAAATGGGGAGGCCTCCATTGTATCCATCATCTAATGTGTTTTTTATGGTAAACCAGACTAAGGCCACTCCCATAGTATTTTTTAAGGATGCATCTATAACCATACAAAGAGCCAAGTTCACTGGGGATTTTTGAGGTATTAGCACTTGCAGAAGTAGACAATTTTCTAGCCTTGTTTGGATGCCCTTGGTGTTATGTGAATAATACTGACTTGATATTCAATAAGGGGTATATCATCTTTGAGAACAAGGAGGAAAGGGTTGTGATACCTTTGATAGATGGGAAGTACTACACCATATGTTGAGCCTCTAAGTGAGAAGGACTTAAACAAAAATTTATTTACACGTTATTCAGGACCCAGAGGTCAATGAGCCATCAAAAGAAGGCATCCTACAGTGGGAGGATTCTCATTCTATTAGTGATACTACGAGTATTTCTTGTCAAAATTGGGCTCATGGTACATATGAACTAGTAGGGCATGAGGTGAAAGAGTGCGTGATTGCACACAAGAATGGACATCCATTCTATGTGATGGATAGGTAGCACAGTACCTTGGTATATAGGGGAAAAAGATCTTCCTATATTTTTGAAAGCCATGGAAACACGGTGGAAAGATCAAATTAAGAGAAGAGATATGTTGGTATATACCTTACGTGCGGGACAGTAACGCACTGGTGGGTAGTCCACATAGATAATCTTATAGAATGGGAAGAGATTGGGAGTCACCCTATCTATTAGGTTTGTAAGGAACAATGCACCTATGTATATTTGCACTTATTATGGTGATCAACTTATTCAGCACCACATTCAGTAGTGTGAGAGACTCTAGACAGCAAGACAGGAAGCATTACCACCTTCACTCTGTGTGCATAGATTGTACTCCATGTTACAATGATGTGAACATGCATGGTATGTATACGTAGAACTACATCAAGATATTGGAAACTGGAAAAATTTGACTGCAGGAATTATCTAGACCTTGACTACTTTTCATCCCAACCTCCAATAGAAGAGGCATTAAAATTTGTCAAGTGCTTAACTATGGGAGATAGTGCAAAAGCAGAAGAGCATATTCAAGAATTATTTGGTGAGACAGAGTTTGGAGCACATTTTGAAAAGGAAGAAGAAATGGATTCTATACTACTTGAACACGCTTTCCTTGAGAAAGAGAAATAAAATATGGTTTACATCATGGATGATGAGGAAGTTGAGAACCTGGATATTGAACATTCACAATGGGTGCGTGAGGTCTTGGACATTACAGATAAGGATACGTGCACCTATCATGAACCCATGAAGATAAAGAAGGTGAATACAAGTTCGGAGGTTGAGCCTAAGGAGGCCATAATTGGAGACTACTGGTCAGACTCAGAGGTGGCAAAGATCATTGAGTTACTTAGGGATTATTCAGACTTATTCCCTCGAGGGTATCATGAACTTAAAGGCATGCATGAATCACTTAGGGAAATGAAGATAAAACTTAAGGATGGTGCATGCCCAGTTAGAAAGAGGCCTTACAGAATGAATCCTAATTTGTGCAAAAAGGTAAAAGAAGAAATTGATAAAATGCTGAAATCTGGAATTATCAAACCCCTTGATGAGTCAGAATGGGTTAGTCCAATGGTGGTCAGTATCAAGAAACATGGACGAATTAGAGTATGTGTGGACTACATGGAGCTGAATGTTGCATGTGTAACAGATCCATTCCCTGTGCCATTCACTGAGGAAATACTGGGAGGAGTTGCAAGGCACGAAATATATTCTTTCACAGATGGGTTTTCTGGGTATCATCAGGTTAGGATTGCTCAGGAGGACCAAGAAAAGACAACATTTACTACTGAATGGGGTAGTTTTTCCTATACTGTGATGCCTTTTGGATTGAAAAATGCACCTGTTGTATTCTCACACATAGTTGTTCAGGTATTCAAAGATTTTATTCACAACTTCTTACATGTCTACCTAGATGATTGGACGGTGTATGGGCTTGTGAAAGATCATTATGACAATCTGCGCTTGATGTTTGAATGATGCAAAAAATTGAGTATCTCTTTAAACATCAAGAAGTGCATATTTGCTACACGTTTTGGAGTATTGTTAGGGCATATAATCTGCAAGGAAGGGTTGTTGGTTGATCTAGCTAAGGTTGCAGTCATTCTAGGCCTGGGAGTGCCTACCAATCAAAGTGAGGTGCACGGATTTTTGGGTCATATAGGTTACTATCGAAAGTTCATCAAAGGGTATGCCAAAATTTTTGCACCCTTAGAAGAATTACTAAAAGGGAAAGGTATGTTTTATTGGGGAGAACCGCAATAGCGTGCATTTGAGATATTAAAAGAGAGACTTACTACCATGCCCATTCTATGTTTTCCCTCATGGGATAAACCATTTCACGTGCATGTGGACGCTTCTGGCATGGCCATTGGCATTGTTTTAGCTCAACCTAGCAAAGGTATTATAGATCATCCAAAAAAAAAATCTAGTAAGAAGTTGACTACTGCTGAAAAGAATTATACAACTACAAAGTGTGAAGCTTTTTCAATGATCTATGCATTACATAAGTTTTAGCATTACTTGCTATCAACACCATTTTTGTTTTATACAGATCACATGGCATTGAAGTAATTGTTAAACAAGCTTGTTTTACAAGGGTGCATATGCAGATGGGTACTCCTATTTCAAGATTTGACTTCACAAATGTGGTGAAGCCAGGGAAAAGCAATTCTAGACCAGAACATTTAACTAGAATCAACTCAAGAGAGGAAGCACAGATAATTGAAGAAACCATGCTAGATGCACAGTTATATAGGTTACAACGTGCACCCATAGAATACGAAGACATTGATGTCTTTCTACGAACTGGTATGGCACCAGAAAGAATGAAGGCATTAGAAAAGAAATAGCTTGCTATACGAGCAACATCATTCATGTTAATCAGTGGTGACCTCTACAAGTTAGGCAAAGATGAATTATTATGCCATTGTGTATTAGAGCATGAGTGCAAGAATATTATGGAAGAAGCCCATGGTGGTATTGCAGGAGGCCATTATGCACGTGATGTGGCTGCCCGGAAGATCCTACTCACTGGATTATGATGGGAGACATTGTATAAAGATTGTAAGGCATATTATAAGGCGTGTGACCATTTTCAGCACCTATGAAAACCAAGGCAAAGAGATGAAATTCCACTGAGACTTGTTCTCATTACAAAACCATTTGAGAAATGGGCCATTGACTTTTTAGGACCTATTTCATCAGCCGTGTGCAGGAATGGATCACGCTATATCATTACTTGCACCGATTATCTCACACGGTGGGCAGAAGCAGCACCTACAAAGAACTGTATAGCAACTACAACAACGAGGTTTCTATGGGAGAATGTTCTTACAAGATATGGATGTCCTTTAAGCTTGATAATTGATAGGGGTGCACACTTTTTGAATGAGACAATCAGGATTCTATTAGATGAATTTATGGTTGCACACCATAAAACTACACCCTATCATCCTCAGGTAAATGGAGCTACTGAGGATTTCAACAATATTTTGAGCCAAACTTTGACAAAAATTTGTAATGTTGGAAGAAAGGATTGGGATGACAAAGTGTCAGCTATTCTTTGGGCATATAGAACAACTTACAAGAGATTGAACAAAGCCACACCGCTTTAGTTGGTGTTTGGTGCAGAATCCATTCTCCTTATAGAATTTATGTTACCTTCTTTACACATTGCGCGCGTTGGAGGTCTAGCTGATGAGCATGCTTTAGAAGAGCATATCAAGAAGATGATTTAACTGGATGAGCGATGAGCCATCGCATGATGGATTCAAAAGTAGGATAAAACCAGGTAGAAGGTAATGGCATGACAGAAACATAAGGGATAAGAAGTTTGATATTGGACAAATGGTACTTCTTTATGATTCTAAGTTCTTGCACCATCCAGGCAAGCTCAAAGTACATTGGTTGGGGTCGTATGTCATCACTCACATACTTGAAACAGGTGATTTCCAGTTAGAAGCACTTGATGGAACACGATTTCCCAGTTACTTCAACAGGATTAGGCTGAAGCCCTACTATAAATAAGTCTTCTTGGTGTTTGTAATAAGGCATTATTGCCATATAGATTAGGTTTTCAATTATGTATTTCCTTCATTGTCTTTATGCTTTGTCAATTTAGTTGTTGTTATTGTGTAATAAGCATGCTTTCGTGCATGAAGCTAATTATTATGTGAAGCATGTTTATGCATAGAGGACTGCATGTACTTTTAGTGTGGGGTGGTTGTAATTATCCAAGTAAAAGACTATGGGAATTGAAAGGTGAAAGGAATAAGCTGCTACAGGTGTGCTTTAAGTCAAAAGAAGATTACTTCTCAAAAGGGACTAAGGATGGAGATGAATGAAAGGGGCAGTATAACGCAAGGTAAGAGGAGGCCATGATAACTACCAGGAGAAGGTATAGTGATGAGGTACTTGGGCACAAGGGTGTGCACTGAAGAGAAGTCTGTGACCAGAGGGTAGGGAGGCACGCTAGAAGATTATAGTTGGGGCATGAAGATGTACCATGTGGAACGAATGAATTTGGTCAATGAATGAGGGTATATTTGGTAGGTGAAGGAGCAATACATGTATCAAAATTTGAAAATCTATATAAGGATGGGATGCAAATTCATTTTTACCATTATGATTAAGAGTATTTGAAATAAGCCAAGTGCAAAGAGCTGAGTGATTGTTTTAAGGTGTGAGAGGTGTGTAACCAGTCGTGATGAAGAGATCTATGCGTAGAAGAAGCTTGTGTCCTTGGTAGTGAAGGGTTTGAGTGAAGCGAGTTGACAGAGATGAGTTAGGGGCACGTAATTTCACCTAGGGCACGCTAAACCAAACTAGGGTTTACTTCACACATTACAGAATTTGAGCTGCAAGGATCTATAAAGGATTGCAAGGTAAAAATGGCACCCAAGAAGGAAGCTATAGCAAGAGTAAAAGGAAAGAAGAAGTTGGTCGTCGAGGAGGAAGAAATGGCTCCAGAAAGAAATTTTTCAGAGATGCAATATCTAGAGGGAGTTATTGTCAACCAGGAGTGGGATTCTCACATAAGGAATAGTAAAGTGAGCAAATACAATCACAAGACCATGGAGAACAAGAAGGAACTTGATTCCCTCCTCACTGCGAGGACGAACAAGCGTACGGCAGATGACATGTCATTTTATGATGATGCAGGTGAGAAGATTCTGAAAAGAATTGGGGTCTACCAATTGTATGAGCTTCCATATTTTAGGAAGTATGAGCCCTTGTATCAATGGCTCATGAGTAGAGTGCATGAGGACTTCTTCTACTTTGTAGGACATAGAGTTAGAATCTCATCTGCGCTTATCTCATCAGTTACAGGTTTGAAGGCCACAAGAGAGGATATAAAGAATGATCTCACAAATAAATCCATGATCTTAAAGACCAGACAGGAGTTAAGGTACCTAAAGGGTCTGCACGGTATGGATATAGACAAATTAAAGAATATTCCAATTATGCAAGCAGCAGCACACCTTGTTATAAAGTTGAATGATCAGCAGCGGTGGTCACAGGTAAATACTATGTGGTTACACGTTGCACGTAAGATGTCAGAAAGATCAATCTATAATATTACATGCTACATTGTAGAACAAATAGTCGAGGAAGCACACACAGGAGGGAAGATCAACTTTGGGTTTGTTCTACTATCACTGGTATTCATGGAAATTGGAGTACCAGATGAACCAAAGGAAAAGGAATTGGAATACCCCATGGAGAATAAGTCACCAACTGAAAGGTTCAGCAAGTACCTATGTAAAGGGGTCATGACAAATGATGTAAAGCAAAAGGCAGAGAAATGGTACGACAGGCTCTGTGTGGCATTTGGAGAAGAGTGGCACATCCTAAAGGACCTACCATTAGTAGTAGAGAAACAAGTCTAGTTCATTGTATATCAGCATTTCTGCATCACATGCTTCCCAATGAGAGATGGAGTCTGGAGCCCTTGGTGTAAATTGCCTTAGGCATTCACTGCAAGGTATTTCCAAGCATCTATTCACATATTTATAGACATGTGCCGACTGGTATTCAATGTAGATAAGGTAGACTGTAACTACCATACATTGAGAAAGAAGCATGTGTATCCTAGAAGAAGTTCCTACACCAAGAGGATCATTTCAGAGGTGTTGAATATTAATCCAATAAGTCTGGTTGTAGTAGATGTAGGGGCAGTATTGGTGTATCTTCAACTGAAGCCTAAGATGGAGAACAATAAGTATATAGAGAATGAATTCATGCTCCCAAGGCCACCAAAGGGTAAGCACACACTAGAAAACATACCAACGTAAAGGCCCATAGAAGTTTTCCTCAGCGATACATTATGTAGGAAAGTTGGCGGACCTGGTGCTTGAAGATGAACCTCTACGCATGACAGTGCTAAGGAATTTAGAGCAAGAGGCAGAATGAGAGAAAGCCTCAGTGATGTGAAAGACTGTATCCTATGAAGGGTTGTTGTAAGTGCTACAAGAATTATTGAAGAAAGTAGACCATGCTTTGAATATATGCCCAGATCCAGAGGCAGTTATCAACATGAAGACCCTGGAAGAAAGCAATGAGGTCCACAGAGCAATGAGGGATGAGACATTGGGCCGTGCACAAATATTTTCAATGGTTAAGCATAAGCATGAGACCCTAATGGAAACACAAGAGCTGCATAAGAATTAGTTGGAAGAGCTTGGGAAGCGAATTACACATAAATGGATCTTTTAGAAGGAAGAATGACATCAATGTCCAGCTGCATTGTGTTGGTTCTGCAAAATGAAAAAGGAGAGATTGCGAGGTATGAGTTGGAATCCATTACTGTGGACATTCCATAGAAAGAAGAACAAGCACTCGCTAAATGGCAGACCTTAGAGGATGGAATAAAATAAGAGTATCCATAGTCGATCCTTCAAACTGATATAGAGGATGTTACCTCTTAAAACATTATTTATTCATCTCCATTCTTTCTTATTCTTTCCATTCAATATTCTTTATTGTAATTTTTGAAGATACCCATTGTCGGGGTGATAATGCGATTAGTGTGGGGTAATGTTATCAGAGAACACTTGACAGAACTCACACAAAAAGTCCACGTGGGAAAGCAGGCCAGATTTAAGGGCGCGAATGGACAGAAAGAGCACACGCGCGGAGGGCAAGTTCAGCATTCGGGACTTATCCTATTTTGAGCATGAAGACCTATTTTTAGAAGATGGTGTGTGGAACACACCAACGATGCAGGGATGTGCGTGCCATGCATTATCTATCTTTAGAGGATCATATCAAAGTGTTTTGCATGGAGAGGAGCTAAGAATAGGATTGTCACTTCAGTTAACTGCAAGAAGTCCATAGATAGTGCACTTGCATGTGTGGCTATGCCTGTAAACAATGTGTGGCCATTAATAGCATATGACCTATTTCTAGAATAGATAAGTGGTGAAGGGAAAGTCCCCACCCTATATATGTGATGAGAATTACATAGTAGCAGGGCATGAACAGAGAGAGAGATACACAGGGAGAGATGGGTGTATGAGGGTATAGAGGTATACGCATATGATTGAATTATTATATCAGATCCATACGTGCATTGGTATAGAATGCCATTATTTTAAGGATCTTCTGTGTTTATTAATAGATGGAGGATATTGGTTGAATCTAAGTGTCATTCTTGTGTGTAATCAAGTAGTGCATGTTCTTGGTTCAATCATGATTATTGTTTAAACTTGTCCTTTCATAGATTTGAATATGGTATGCATTGTAGAATGATGGAGTAGTTATAGATCTATATGTTTATTCCTTCATCATGCTAACATCCTATTACAGCAACCCTAAAGAGGGACCTGGTACCTTTGCGCGCTTCGAGTGAGTGCTCAGTCTAGGCTGAGTGATGTGTCAACGCGACTAGGGTGTTATCTAGTAAATTATAGATGGAATGGAATGCAAAATGGAGTGATATGATCTGCATGCCCCCGTAGTGAATGGGAATGTATGCAATGATGTTCATTTTGTTTTCCCCCTCGTAATCAAGAATGAACCGTAAATGAGAGTGTGTCATCAGGAAATGGTCAAATAGTGTGTGTCGTGTCTAGCGCGCTATGATGAATGTGTAAGCGAGTTGATGATGATATGTAACATATAGAAAAAATTGATGCGTCAACCCTATAGCCGAAGCATATATTACAAAAAGATGAATGTAGAAGAGATGATTTATCCCTAAGCAAATATCATTACATGATGAATAGAAGGGAGTGGTGATGTAGCCTAAATCATATACTACTACAAGATGATAATTTAATTGACGAGTTAGCCTATAGTGTGTGTCACTATCCTAGAAATATCACATGATGAAAGGTGCAATGATAATGTGGGATGAATGTAAGGTCCATTTGATTTTTAAACCCTTGGCAATCGAGTACGGAGAAAGGAACTAAAGTGCATCATACGGTAGTGAGTACAACACGTAAACAACCATGTGATGAGTAAAATATGTAAATATGTGATGTGTAGAATGCAATGCAAGGTGTGTAGAATATAAAAAGTGTAACATATGGAGTAGCATGTAATGTATGTGGATAGACTAGTAATGTAGTATATAGGATGAGGAGTGTATGATGTTGAACACATAGGCAATATAAGTATGATATATACATAATGACAACTAGTGTGGTGTATGTTGTAGGACATGTGATGTGTGATGAAACGCAATGTGTAATTCCTATAGTGAAATGTTTGGGTTTCATGTGTAGTAAGCCCTCAACAATCAAGTGTGAACCAAAGCACAAGAGTGTTTCATCAGGTAATGATAACGCTTAATATGTCGGATGAGTATGCCTATGTGAGAAGAAAAATGCAAAGATGATAGATGCGTAGATTTGGTGATGAGTGGGGGGGACGTATTAGATGTGATTCCCCCCCCCCCAAGTGTATATGGAAGAGCTAACCAATAATCGATAAGGATGAAGGTCCTCCACTTGATTAATGTGATGATGAAAGCATATGCCCATGCTCGAAAAGTGGTGGTATGGTAGAAAAACATTGTGTTGGTGAATGAATTCTATGCGCATGTGATGGATGAATGTATAATGGAGATTGTGGCGTAGTAAAATGTGTCAGTGATGGAGATCGATGTGATTTTGAATACAAAAGTGATGAGAAATCACGCAGAATAAACCGAGGTGGGGACCTAAGTCTCGATGTAGTGACTGTCCTAAGAATGGGCCTATGTTGATGTATATGACTGTTGGAATGATGTGGTTGTGTAAACGATGATTAATTAGGTGAGCTAGGAGTAGACTGTATTTTGGGAAACATAGAATGTGATGTGGTAGAAGAAGTAGGGGATGTACTAGCTACTGTGCAAGAGGATGACAACCATGGAGTAGATGGAGGGACACCATTAATAGAAATGACCTAATTTTCGTGAATGAACTTAAGGCCTAAATGATTCATAGAAATGATAGATTTTGAATGACGAATCCAATTGATACCAAGAACCATGTCTCATTTCTCAACCGTGTTTCCAACAAGAAAAGGTACAAGCATAGTAAGAGGACCAATCATAACTGGTGCTTAACAACTCCAAAGGTTTGTTAAAAGGGTATTCAATTTTTTATGGAGGATAACCTATATCCTTAAGTAGTGATATAGAACATGCACTAATGGGCCATGATGGGTAAACCTTAGTGTTGTTAATGGAGGTCGAGCCAATAGATGCATTGACTTGTAAATGATTAGATGTGAAATTCACATGATAGTCGACAACGTAGAAAGAAATGATTGGTGGCAAAGCTTCAGTGTTGGTAACTAAGAAAGCAACAGCTTCTGATGCATAAGGAGGTATTGCATGTTATGCATGATTAGTAGAGGAATCAGATGTCATCTTGTCACATTGTTGAGATTCATTGTTAAAGATATTGAGTTTACCCTTGTCATTATTTGGTGGAGAACTAGCAGATTCTTGAAACCCTAGCTTGTTTTCATCAATCAGGTCTTTAATGATTTTATGGAGCTTGAAACACCTATTTGTAGAATGTCTTATGCATCAATGATAATCATAGCGAAATTTATCATTGTAATTCCTACCTTTTGGCCATGATGGGTCTAACTCGAGTGGTGGGGGAAGGGTAATAATATTTCTTTCAAGAAGTTGCTTCAATATAAGATGTGGATCCATTGGAAGGTTACTAAATGTGCGCTAAGGTTATTGTGACTAAACCTCCTTAGTGTGGGTGATTGCGTTAACAGTGATTTTAGTGTCAGATGATTTGGTTGCAAAGGGTTTGAATGGTGTCTTGTTTAGAAAACAAGTGGAGGATGAAGCCTGCTCCTAATATTTAAGCTTTCCTATAGATAGGAGTTCGGTCTCACAAAGCTTAGGAGTATGACAAAGTTGATCAAATGAAGGAGAGGTTTAGAAGAGAAAACTTTTTTGTAGGGGTGGAAAAAGACTTCGAATGAATAAGTCCTGAAGCTTAGAGTATGCAAGCACATTTTTCATCTTAGCTAGATTTTTCTTATATCTCAAAACATAATTAGTGAGGCATTCATTTCATCCCTACTTAAGTTGTGCTAGATGAGCTTAAGAGGTCTGAAAGCTGATATTGATGGAAGAATGAGTAAGAAAATCATCAGATAGATGTGTGAAGGAAGTTACCAAATGAACAGGTAGGTCATAAAACTAACACATCACATAATTATTGAGACTACAAGGAAAGAGTTTAGCCAAAACAATATGATCATTGGAAAAATCAAAACAAACTACATGAAATGCTCTAAGATGCTCATGTGGGTCACCATGCCCATTGAAAATGTGAAGCTTAGGGGTGAAAAAGTCAGGAGGAAGAGGATAAGTAGAGATGGTAGGTGTGAATGGAGTATGCAACAATAAGGTAGAATCTAAGGATGGTGATGCATGCAAAGTGGCTTGCTATAGTTTGTGAGTTTGAGCTTGAAGGTCATGATAAAGAGAAGTTAATTCTTGATAGCCAACAGATGAAACCTGTTGTATATGATAAACTAAAGGTGACGTAAAATGATTGGTAGGAGTAGGAAAAGAAATGATAATAGTAGAAATAGGTGGGAGAGTAGAAGTGAGCAGTTGAGTAGTGACAAAATTGGGTATAGCTACAGAGGCGGTGAGTTTAGCAAGGTTAGTAGATTCCTCACGAGAAACATGTAAAAGTAAATCTATATCTTGGGGATGCTCAGCAAGGTGATCGTTGATGGCTTTAATATGAGCTTCAATAAAATCCTCATGAGATTGAGCCATGTCAAAACTAGAATGAGAAGGTAGGAAGGGAGATCCTAGAAGCATGAATGAGCAAGTCGGGTTCGCAAAAATGATTAACTAAAATTAACTAATATGAAGTATGTGGGGATAGTTAATCTAATCTATGAAAAATTATAAATAAAGTAAATAAATGCATTAAAAGGAGCATGTAAATGAGCTAAACAACTGTGTAAAAGGAAATGCTAACCCTAATGTGCAAGGGAGAAGAGGAAAGAACTTAGCTAAATAACAAATGTTCATGGGACTGTGCCACAAAGGTGACTAGAAATTATGGAAGTACCAATGACTGTGCAAAATCTCTATAAAGGATGGATCTAAACTAATTCCCTGAACTTGAGTGCTTGGGAAGGGACGGGGGTGCCTATGAGAGCTTTGATCTCCGAAATGGGTGCCCTGGTTTGTGTAAAAGCTTTGAAATTGATCTTCACATGGCTGGGAGGTGGTCCAAAACCCTCATTGTTTGTCATATCAGATTTGTTGTCCTGCACCAAGTGTTGTCAATAATCCAATATGATGTAAATCTATGTAAAATACCAAGAGAAGTATCAAAACCCTAAAAAATAAAGATACAAATGAATGGATCAGACTAACCTTAGCTGCCACAACAGTGGGCTTATTAACTAAGCATTGTATTACATTTCATACCCAAATGTAGTTTCAGTGAGTGTGTGCATAATGTGCCCTAGGTGTTCTTGTGTCAGTCGCACTTTGTGAAGTAGCGAGAAATAACTAGATGTAAAAAATGTAATAGAATATGTGTATGGAATAGAATAGAATCCCTCCCCCTATGAAGTGTGATGCAGATGCCCTATTCTTGCGCCTTGTGATGGAGCTATGTGGATGCAAGTGATCTCCAATGCAATAAATGGATGCAACTATAGATGGATGATAGTAGTGAATGATGTTAGGTCCCTCATTATGGTCTCATAACTTTATATTTAAAGGATTCTCTTGATATAACTTCGTAATTAACCCCGAACTGGTTGACCACAAAAAATATAAGGTAAAATAGCTAGAAAGAGCCCAAAAGATGGCAGGAAAGTTCAAAAGACATTAGGGTGCCCCAGGTGGGACCAGGGCACCCATGGGTGCCTCGATACCAATCAAGGTGCCCCGGTCGAGGCTAAAATAATGCAGGATGACAGAAGCTGACTGGGCATGTGGGTACAAAAGTTTGGTAATGAAGAAATAAAATAAAACAAGATGGCCAAAAGACGGGGGTTAATTAGTATTTTCTTCACTCAAGAACCTTCTAAATAGTAGTATGAAATTGGGATTAAATAATGTCTAAAGTGCATGATTTTGTGTCTACACATGGTTGTATGATACTTTTCTTGGTATTGTTTTCCATTATATGCCAGTGTTTACAAGCTTTTCCCTATGTCTTGATTCTTCATTGCTTGTATGCTTTTGGCCGCTTCAGTATTGATTGTCTTGCAACATTATGAGCGATGTCCCATGTCGACAACTTGTTTTTTGTGTTCTACATTGTTTTTCTTCTTGTTATGTTACACATTATCTTCTATATGTGCATTTTTCTTATTTACACTAACACATGTTTCCAAATACTTTGTTTACATGTGCCTTGGTTTCTACCATGTACGTTCCCTCCCCTTTAGGGTATCAATTTCATATCAGTGTCTGGTCTTCTTCTTTGGGCCGCATCCTCCTAGCAACATCACATGCACCCCAAACGAGGGGGCATACATTGGGTGAATCAATCACCCCATTCAACAACACACGGTCACAATTCAGACCTACATAGTACATGAACATAGTAGTCTTTAGTCACAAAATGACCCATAGTCTAATTTGGGTCCTCATCACAACACAGACGCCATCACCCAGATACAAACATGAGCGCCTGGGAACTCCTAACCTTTCCTAAGAACCTATGACTAGGGGTCAGTTACATAATTTTTCTCATATCAGCATAGTTTTCGGCATTGCACAAAGCACTTTTTGCATAATACAGGCACAGTCCTCTAGTAATCAGAATGCATTCTATCTCCTTTTTCTACTTGGATCGAACTGGATCAAATTGGAACAAAGCAATATTACACCATCTACAATGGTGGATAAATTTTGGGAAGCAGTCAAGGATGGAGAATAGCCTAATACTTCTTCTACCATGGCATGAGATCTCCCCAAAAAAACTCCTCATTATACAATATTTTAGGACACTTTCTATCTTTTTCACTTATCACGGATCAGGTGCACATGTTCCTTTTACTACTTTTTCATATTTTTTACACTCTTTACATATTTGGATCAAATTTTTCATATAAAAATATTTGACTACTCTTTTATTCTTCTTTTTAAAGCTCCATCCTTATGAGAAGTAGCAGTCACATCAACAAATGCATCAAGCACAATAAACAATGACAACATGTATAAAATGACACAACATGTGACATCGTCATATGCTTCACCTTAGGGTCACTTCCTCTTCCTTAACCTCCACACTTTATTTTATTCACTCCATGTTTTTTCTTATCTCCTCAACATGCTTTTGCTATCCATCTACATTGTTATCAAGTACGTATCTCTTATCTATTTTATGTTATCAAGCATTCACTCAACAAAATCTAGTGGGGTGAAATGTAGACACTTAATCACATACTTGGGTACATTTCTAGGTCTTAGTCGCATACTACTATTCATATGATTCCTAAGCAATAAAACTAGTAATTAACCATTGTCTTTGGCCTCTTTGATTTTCTTCTTGTCTTCTTTCAAATCTTCTACACCCTTGTAAACACATATAATTTAACCTGAGTAATTTAAATACTTAAATTGCACTAATTATCATCTTTCCCGCAAATTGATGACATATCGTTAAATATAGCACACTTCCTCTTCTATCATCATTAATCAATTACATTATCACTAGTTAATTTACCCTTCTATACAACAATGATACGCCAATTAATGACCTTCTATTAATTAATCCTCACTTTCTATCTAGACTAGTTAATTAGTATTAATTAATTAGCTTTCCCCTTTCATTAAATCAATAAATCATCATTTATTTGATTAATTCTCTCTCATAGTCTGAATCATGCTAATTATTCATCTAAAATTCTTCTATAATCGTGCTCACCTATTAATTAATCACTTGGGCTAATTAATAAATCCCCTCAAACCCCATGAGTCACTAAAGGACAAAATAAGCTCTCCTAAGGTTGACTCAACCCCATTTCTAAACCATCCTTATCCAAAACTAAGCACAACCTCTCTATTTATCCCACATTGAAGAGGGATGTAGAGATTCTTTTATCCATCGGGCTATATAAGGTGCCCTCCTCCTACCTTTATATTTACACCTTTACACACCTAAATGAGCATAAAGCCTACAGTTATAGCCATTGTCATCATCTTAGAGTATTATTCCATTGGAAGAGCTAGGTACCTTCATCCAATTTCTTACATTCATCCATCCTATGTTTTGAATTCATATGCAGATATGTCAAATGGTCTTACAACCATGGATTTGAAAAGACTCCATTCTTGAGAAACCCTAGGATTTCAAACACACAATCAACTCATTTGATTGCTAAGAGATCTAAATAGGTTTAATTTCATCTTAATTAGAATTAAATAAGAGATAGATAGTTCATTGGATTAACATGTTATTTTGAAATGTTTATTTCATGTTATAATGCAAGAAATGTTGGTAGATTAGTCTTGATGGTGAATAACAGCACCTCTAAATGTATGCATAGTCGTATAGGTTTTGACTCTTAGTGCGATTGTTTTAGGACTACTGGGTGTTAGTTCCCAAGTGTGGGACCTTTGGAATAGCTAACAAATTATTACGGAACAAGGCCGCTATAACTCATTCCCCTATTTAGATGCACATGTAAAAATCATCAAAATGTTTAGCTCAACATACCTCAACTAACTTTTTTATAGGAGACAAGGTAATTTTGATTGCATTCCCGTAAAACGTTTTCTTAGTAATAGGTGATTGAATTCCTAAAAAATGCTAAGAATACCTATACTTGTGCCAATAGAACATTATACCCATTAGAATATTTGCAATGCAAGTCATCAATGCACAGGTAAGAAGGTATTTGATAATGTTGAATGATCAGGATGTGGGAATGGTTCTAGAATGATCACTATAAATTATCTCTGAGAATCTATCCATAGACATGCATCCATGGTTTGTCCAAATATTGATACAATACTTATCTTCAATAATTTTACCAAGCATGCAACTGTTACCTAACAGTTTTACATGGGAAAATTGAACATGCGCAAAACCTTGTAACCATATCATGTTGAACCGAGGTTCTTCAAACTAGTATGTCCAACCTTTAGAAATGGCCAAAATACTCATGACATACCTTACTCACCCCATCTATGTGAGTGAAAAATTGTAGATAAGAGTATAGAGAGAGTAATGTGTGACAAGGTATATACCCCAATGACCTCTAGTGATCATGTATTTCATTCACTGCTCACTATAGACGGTCATTGTGAGAACTCCCTAGCATGACCCATTGAATCATGGATTAAATAAAACAACTTTCCTAAGCTAATGTGAAGAAAATTTGATCACCTAATGTAAGGATATCCAATCTAAAAGTGACGGAACAAAAATAGGACATCATGAAGCTATTCCAATAATTCCAACCTTTAATGAAACCGAGCTCCTTGTGACAAACTTCAATAGAAGCCATCTGATCATATCTGAAAAATAGAAGTTTGCATTTTGTCGGGGTGGCAATGCTCAAAATGTTGCACTCCTAGAGGAATTATATGCCTTGGAAAAAAAAGTCCTGATGTCGATTCATGACTCTTACCTATGAAAGAATGGGCGCAAGAATCGTCATGTCAACATCCTTTTACCTACGTCTATGGGCACATCCAGTTTCATGTCAAAATCTAAGTGATTTACCTATGCCATATGCGCATCCATTCGTAAATCAGTGTCAACATCCCTTCCAGGACTTGTGACTACGGGAGCATCCATTTTCTAATGTCATGATCCTTTTACCTATGCCATGGGTGTATCTATTTTCATGTCGACATCCTTTACCTACGCCATAGGCGCATCCATTTTCATGTCAATATCCTTCTAAATGTCACCATAGGTGTGCTAGTCCATATTCTATGTGATAGAGAAAACCATGAGAAATAAATACGACATAATAGACCATAGGCCACATCACATTGGCTACACCACTTAATGTTATATGAATATGATGTTGGTTCAATTTTAATATCCATTTTGATTAGTTCTATATCTACCCCAGGGGGAAGATATATACAACAGTTTGCATTTTGATTAATCCCCTCATGATAGTTAAATAGATTGAGGAACATAACCAAATTAGTTTATCCATAATGTATTGAATCTACTAGAGATGTATAGAAATTCAAGTGCTACTTACAGAGCTAACTATTTCATGGACACAACCCTTAAAATTATCAGTCAATGAACCCCCAATGCTTGTACTCTTATAATTTAGTGCATCTATAATTATTCAAGCGCCCAACTAGGATGCCAAGGCCCGGGCACCCTACAAAAGAAAATGAAAGTAGCACCAATGAAAACATCTTTGAAAGAATGGAAGTGCCCCTGGTGTGGGCCTCTGGGGTCTTTTAGGCCAAAATACATATATATATGGGTTAGCCTTGTAGTGGGAACTTACGAAGATCAATACATGGAAAATCAGTATAAATGTTATTCTATGTGATCTTCCATAAAGGATCAATTGTTTTGGGGGTATATGGGCTATCACCACCTAAGGTTGAGAGCTTCCAAATGAGGTAGAAAAGGGTGCCAGAAGCATGTCCATTTAGCTAAATCATGCAAGGGACTATGTACTACATTATACCATAGTGCATGACAGTTTCCAAAGGATGTGAAGTTGATTCGGACATTCACATTTCTAGAGATACAGTTTTGATACATCCACTTCTAGTTAGCTATCTAGCCTAGCATCTTACACAAGACCCTCCACTCATGGGCATGATTCTTCACACATGGAGCCCCTTACTATGGGATGGTAAATTGAAATATTTAGTTCAATGCTTAGCTAGAGGAATCAATTTATCGGTAGTGCATTGAGGTCAATCTGACTCTAGAGATGTAAATTTTTGATTTTTAGGATATGGGATGTGTCAATTAAACCATATGATTATGAAACAAGAGTCATTCCCTCTTTTCATCCACTCATTGTTTTCACTATCAACCTTTTATAGATTAGAATTTCCCTAACTACACACTATAAATTTTGGAGAGTTAGTGACTTCCTTCTGTTCCATATGGAAAGGATCAATTTCTGATTATCTCTGATCCTAAAACTATAGAATTACACACTACCCAGGTAGATCTTGGATCACCTCATTGGCATCTCCCTGACCTAAACTAGGTGCCCTAGATCCAACATGTTATCAGACTACATCTTGGATTTCAACCTGTGGACTATGAAAGTGACAGTTTCCTCTTCATGTGTAATCATTGCTTCAAACTACCAACATACTTTGGAAACACAAAGTGGAATGGAAGAGTATACTAGTGGGAGAATTTCCTTCCCGATCTCCTGCTTGTAGTGAAAATAACATAGAAAATGATTCCACCTTCTAATTTAGGAAAAGGATCAATACTTTATTGCTTTAGATATCAATTATGCGCCTCTACAAGAAGAGGAAAATGTTGAGGAAGATGAATTCATGGAGATTTATAAAAGGGGTCAGGTTTGTGTCATCCTTGTAATGTTCCCAAATGGACAGGATTATAACCCCAGATGGAATTTAATGGGGAAAATATCCAAATAAAAAATTGCAGGGTAGTCGTACCTATTATTGTTCTCTGGGGACAACAATGTAAACAACCCAGGAAATGTCCTTGATCCAAAACCACTAGGAGATTTTCCTATGGGTGTAAAAGAGCCTGGGAAACAACATAAAATTATGAAATTAAATTTGTAGTCACAGTTACAACTTGTAACTGGGATCAAATTTAATGAAATAATGTAGGATATGTGATTGATAAAATACTTGCAAGATATTTGTAGTTTTTAATGAGTCTAGGAAAAATATGAGAACAAAAATTTACAAGGTAGTCACAGTTGTAACTCAGAAAATACCCAACAATTTTTTGAAAAATGACAGAATGTAGGAAATGTGATTGATGTAAAATCACAAGACAGTCACACTTGCGAATAATTCTAGGAAAAATATGAGATGAAAAAACCATAGGGTAGTCATAGTTGTGATTGAGACTGGGAAAATTACGATTTTGAATGACTGTCAGAAATGTATATGGAAGTGTGAGAGAATATTGTTAAGAACCAAAATAGTTGCAAATGTGAAGCAAATGCAGTGGAAATGTTTGGGAAGAGGTATTTTGATCAGGATCATATTGTTTTATTTATTTTTTAGGTTAAATATAGGCTCGTTTAGTTTGAATGCCTATGTAAATATATCTCTCTAGTTGTCAATGTTATCCGAACGAGTACCATTCAGTAGAAAATTTCCAGTAAAAAATTGTATCCCTTGATCAATCAAGATGAGGCCATTACCATGGATAACATTGGGTCTACCTCACAGGTGGAACTAGTCAACTAGGTTGAGTCATTTACCCGTTTCGACGACGAGTCCTCTCAATGTGCCAACTACTTTGGGGTTCTTATGGTACTCCTCACAATGGATTTTAGGGCTTATGCCCAACTACTTCCCATAGTTACGTGGATGGGTATTTACCCTTATCCGAACTTGTATTTAATGTGTATTCATTCCCTTAAGAAGAAACAAGTGTTTTTTATGTTTTTACAGAAAGAAAATTATAGAACATTCACTAATCATGACCCCTTTACCCCATATTAATATTCATCCTCACATTATTAATTATTAATTATTTTAATTAAGTTAATTTCATCCTCACACCTCCACCTCATCATGACACCTCACCTTGGACCCATTCCAGGGGCATTTAACTCACAGTGACCAAGTCATCACTCTCAGCACTGAGTCATCACTCCCAGTGTTGAGTCACTACTTGACCTAACTAACTAAGAATTCTTCCTAAACCTAACTGGAACTTCTTCTAAGATCTTCCTACCTTCTCTCACGTGAACTCTACTTCCCTAAGTGGACCCAACAAGGAAAGCATGCCAAAAATGGGAAGATCTACCTATTTTTGGTAAATAGGACTATTTCACCCTAACCAACACCGGTTTATCCTCGGTTGACGTCGGTCACCTAAACCACCATCGGTTCCTTTATATAGAATTTTACAACCCTTTACCCAGGTTGGTCATTCAGTTATTGGAGCCTTATTGCATTCAATGTGAATCTTCAAGCCCTCCTGCATCCAGATGATGAACACACACAACCACAGTGCAAGACAAGCAGTTGGTTCTCCTTCCAGAGCATTGGAATACTCACACAGAGAACACATAGGTTGTACTACCATGCACTGGACTCAAGCACCTCTTCTCCAATCAACCATCAACCATCTCAACTCACAGATCTACAAAATACCAAGTAAGTACTATGATTTTAATCATTCGTGCTTATCCCATTGTAGATCTCTTGCTTCTTTCAGTATTTTATTTCTTCTGTTACCCATACATCATCTTCTTCCCACCAACCCACTATTCAACCACCCCAAGCCTTTTCACCCTTCTAAACCTCCTTCTTAGTATTCTGAGTCTTCTCAGCCATATTACGACCCAAACCACACTACCCTCACTCTCTGTGCAATCACAGAGAGCCTAAAAACCCATTTTTAATAGTTCATTACCTATTTCCCCTACCGATGTTGGTTCCCTGACCACCATCGGTTTAGTCCCCATACTGGCATCGGTCACCAGACCGATATTGGTCTTTGTGTCATTTTATATTCTCAGACCAGCAAGCTTCCCACTCACCCAAAACCAACCCAGACCTCAACCAATCAGCCCCAGACCCTTACCAGACCTTTGACAGACTGTCTGACCTAAAAAAACCCTGGTTCTAATTAGATTTAGTGTTATTTTGATATCTAGCATAAAATCTAGTGTATTGTGTGTATGAGAAACCTAAATCATTACATTGCAATAGGACTTATTTATTTTAGTTTCTTATTCACATTGAATTGTTATTAAACAGTGGATTGACAACCTCTCTAGGAAGCACCACGCTTCCTAGATCTAGCATACGCTAGGAAGTCCACTGTCATATGTTATTTAATACTCTTTTGTGGTCTTGCTTTGCATCTACAGGTAGTCCTTCCCAGACAAAAAGGAGTTCTCTATGATCAACTTGGATAACGTCAACAACGTGTGCATTCTACCTTCCACCTTCACCTCACAGGTATTCCTCCTTAACCATTTACCTTCTATCTGTTTCATCCTAAAAAGCGTAAAACTTATTGGTGAAACATTTTGGCATGCCCGGTGGGACCCATTTGGGGTTCTTTGCATTATTCATTCTTAGGGAATCATTGTGTGTTTATTTCTTTTTAAAATAAAGTTCACATTAAAATATTCTCCCTTGGAAACATTCTTCTTCTCCTACTGATCTCAGTGAAACTTGTATTTTGGATTAAAAATAACACTTCTTTTTATTTTGTATTGCATTAGTGAAAGACATACTCTTGCCTATTCATTATTTCTCTCATCGAATTTCATTGTGGATTTGGGTTTAAAATCTTTGCATCTCATTTTTGTATGTTGCATTCTAGCTCATCTAAATTGTGGGCAACCTATATGTTGGAAGTCATGCCCAGCTGATGGTTGACAAACTGAACCATAGTTCACATTTTGCACACTCTTTATACCAAATCACTAAAAAAAACTACACATTTCTTAAACAACATCTTTCCCAGAAGAAGTTGTCAATGATCACATGATCAGAGGATTGACAGTGGGCTCCAGCTAGTTTTCTAGCCAGTTATCATATCAGAGAAGGATCCCCCATGCCAAAACTTACCTGAAACTAGCCATAGTTGTCAGTTTCCATAGGGCACCTTTGGTAACCAAAAAATCTATTCTATTCACAAGTCAGTCCTAAATGGCATAAGCCACAACATAAAATCTACATCATAGGATTTCATTTTTTGCTAGCTTTTGCTTGATTTGTGTTTTGAGGTGTGAGTTCATTTTCTTCATTTTTTTCTCTCCCTACATACTCCACAATCATAGTTGGTGTATTTTGACTATTTTCTGAGTGTGTTAGGACTAATCATTGCCATACTCAGTCTCTGAGTTGGTCTTTTTATTTGACCTAAATCACCAAAAATTCATTTTTTCCATTTTTCACAGATTTCACAGTAACCGGTGTTGGTCCAGTGACCACCATCAGTTTCATCATCTCACCACCATCGGTTCACTGACCACCATTGGTTTTATGTTGTTTTGGTTCATTTTTACCAAAGTAGCATTCAATCTATATTTCTTTTCTTTCTGTGACTTCCTCTGTCACTTTACTATATCTTTGAGTCCTTGATATCACCTTCAGAGTCCAGTTCTACTTCATTTTCACCATTTATTTCCAAATTTACAAATATTTCATTTCTCCATAGTAACTGACATCAGTCTATGACCGGTGGTTACCCCCTCATACCGGCATCAGTTACCCCAACTGATGTCGGTCTCTGTGTTTGATTTTCCAATCAGAACAGTGATCAAATCACACATTTTAAACCCATTTTTCTCCATTCCTTCTTATGTTTCTACATTATCAGTGAAGCTCAGAATACCTGTTCTATCGTCAGTCACATGGTTTTGACTCGTAAACAATCTAACACTCTCATGTTTCATGCTAGCTTCAGCCACTCCCACCTAGCCCATCACCCCCTTCCATCTCATCACCTATGGACCCCAATCAGGCTCTTTCCATACCCACTGGTGATGAGGAGTTTGTGAGACTCCTTGATCACAACCCCACCACTCTGTAGTACTATCTCACTCATTCATCTACCCATGATTCATCAGGGAAGCTTGTATATGGCATGCCTGTGTCCATTCCTCCTACCCTCACACCCACTTTTGCATCAGCTACTACTAGCTTGGCCTTACCCTCTTCCACCTTACCACCTGTGGTTTCCCAGCTTGACCCTACATCATCGATATCTGCTACACCTATGACATCTATCACACCTTTGATGTTTGTCACTCCTATGATGTCAACCATGCCTTTATCAACCACCTTGAGTGTAGGTCTATCTACACCCGCCACCTCTCATATACCTATTGCATCTCAGCCACCATTGGTGTTGGCAGCCCATACTCCCTTCCAAAACATCATCCTCTCCATCCCATAGTCTCTTCCTCTGATTTCTATGAGAGTCTTTACATCCACTCCACCTACCTACACTTATCACCAACAACCCCCTATTTCATCTACCACTTATTCAGGATACTTTCCATCTACATCTATTCTGGCCTATGTTCCTTCCTCACAATTTTGTACTTGGCACCACCACATACTGGGATGTCACCCATGTCATACCCACCTCATCTACCCCCTTATACTGTAGGGGTGCCCAGTCATCACAACCTACCAATGATCTTATCAAAATGATGATGGACAAGATGCAGACATTAGAAGCATCTGTCTCTTGGCTCACGTAACTCTCTGACATATGATGAGATTTGCAATGAGCCCATTCACCCATCCATTCTGATTCATCCATACCCTCCCCATTGGGAAATTCCTAAATTCAACTGATTCAACAACAAAGAAGACCCACAACAACACTTGTGGTCTTTTAAACATGTGTGTTATCTGATCGCTCATGATGACACTTTTCTCTTGCAGACATTCCCAATGTCCTTGACAGGACTGACTTTAGATTGGTATAGTGCTCTACCCAGGCATTCCATCTTTTCATTTAATCAGGTAGCTCAGGATTTTCTAGACCACTTTTCTATCAACATTGTCAAGAAGGTCACCATGACTGACTTGTACGTGACACGCCAATATGAAGATGAATCTATCACATATTTTGTCACTCATTGGTGGAGCCTGATCAACCAACTCACATTCCAACTACCTCAAACTGAGTTAATAGAGTTGTTCACCAGAGCTTGTGCTAGACACATCTCGCCAACTCTCCAAGTTCAAACCTTCTACATGTTTGATGAGGCATTCACCATGGCTGGAAAACTTGAAATTCATGCCATTGAAGAGAAGAAGATACAATTGTGTAACAAGAACATTGCATTTAAATCAAATGATACCTCTTCTTCTTCCAAACCACAAAATAATTATTCTAAAGCAAAAGGATCTACCAATGCAGTAGTTTTGAAAGCTGACCCATCTCATCCATCCAACCAATCAAATCCTTCTTCCAATCTTTCTCCTATGTTCAGGATTTTCAGTTCAAGTGGGAGCAATGAAAATATACTCCCATAGGAGAACCCTACTCTTCAGTTTTAGAAAAACTTCTAAAATCTGGAGCAGTCACTCTTCCACCCATCAAACCACATACTAGTTTTGACCCCTCTCATCCTGTGCCTACATGGTACAAAGAAAATGATTACTGCAACTATCATCACGTTAGAGGTCATAGCGATGGTAATTGTATAACTTTCAAAAACATCATCCAAGAAATGTTAGATAATGGAGATCTCATCTTGGATAATCCTAATGCACTGGCTAATCAGAACCTTCACATCTTCAAGAATTCATTCCCAAATCACACCCCATCATCTAACCAAACTAGTGAAACCTTGACCAATGACAGTAACATTTGTGAGGTTCATGTTGTTTTCGACATCATACCAGCTCTTCCTACTCAATTTCCTCCTACTCCATCTATCGAGGAGATTCTTGCATGAGCTCCTTCATCCACATGGAGGGACCTATTTCATCTACTCCTTTACCCACAGAGGAGTCTCCCTTATCTTCTCCTTCACCCATGGAGGAGTCCACCATATCTTCTGATGTAGTTTCCCCACTCACCTCTCAACCTGATGAACAACCCATAGTACTTACTCTTCTACCCATGGGAGAGTCATGCTTACCTTCTTCTTTCACCAAAAGATGAACTTACCTCATCCAACTTTCCATCTCCCCTACCCACAGGGGATCCATTAGTAGCATCCCTTCCTATTGGTGACAATTCTCCATTGGCTTTCAAGGATCCTGTTGATTTTCTCTCATCTCTTTTACCCACAGAGTCTGAAGCCAACCATTTCCCTATCTCACAGACATTCTTTACAGGGATTACTACCAAATCAACATCATCCCCCCTACATCGGTGTCATTCTCATGTTTGGCTGACCACTTGGATTATGTTGACAATTCCATGCTTTGGGGATGTCTTTGACTGCCTGTCTCAACTCAAATGCAGATGTTGTCTGCTGACACTTCCATGATCTATCCAAAGGTGTTTCAGACAACCAAACCCACCATGCCCATGCCAGTTGTAGTGGCCCCTTCTTCATCACCCTCACCCACACCTAAACCTTTACCAACAAACAAACTTTTTCCTATGCCTAAAACCTTACCTGCACCTATACCTTCCTCCATGTCTAGACCCATTACCACATTAGGAGTCATGCCGACATCAAGTCTAGTCCATCCTCATGTCAAACTAGATTTAGCCATGTCCTCACAAGCCATCACAAAGACTATTCCCCCACCTAAGAGGAATACCCAACCCCTTAGGCCACATACACTGGCTTTCCCACTACCCCTCTGTCACCTTCACCACTTCCATCTATCCTAGGTCCCCACCCATCAACCTTGGCCAAGCAGCCTCCTACCTAGAGTAAACCAAAAACACAACAACCCACCTTGTCATGATCCTCTGTTACACCCAAATTACCTACACAGCTTATGCCTTCACCGTCACCTACATCCTTTCTACCTCCTATACCTACACCACTTCCAGTATCCTCATCATTACCCATGCCATTCCCTTCTCCTCAACCAGTCCCTTCCACATTGCCTCTTACCACAACCTTCACCGCACCTCCATTATCACCTTGGCTAACCCATCCCCTTCCACCATCTTCCTTCCCTTCTACATCACACACTTCTTCTTCACCTTTACCCAAGAAGGTGCAACCAAATCCCAAAAACCCACTACCTTCCAAAGAGGTAGTTAAACCTACACCACCTTCAACAACTAGTTCACCTGCTACACCTTTACCCAAGAAGGTGCAATCCAAACCTAAAACTGTACTATCTACCAAACAAGTGGTCAAACTTACTCAACCTCTGATTCCACCTCTAGTGACACCTCTCCCACCAAAGTCACCCACACTTCCATCTAGACCCACACTTACTTCACATTGTGATCCATTGGCAGGGTCTTACGCCAACATCTTAGCTAACCTTTTGGAAACCTCTGTCATCACATTGCCACGCTTAGACCTTATGACCCACTCAAACCTAAACCAGAAGGGTTTGATGATACCAAAATTTGTGCTTACCATCATGTGTCAGGGCATGATGTGGAAAACTGTAAGGCTCTTAAGACTATTCTTCTCCAACTATGTCCTCTCGAAGAAAACTTTGACGATGATGATCTTTTAGATGAGGACCCTATTCCACCTACACCTATCACCACACATCCTCATCCCTTACCTATTCAGTGACCTTCATCTCCACCTCCACAACCCTTTTATCCTCCTCCAACATTTGAGATCAATATGGTCCACATAAGAGAGCTAGCCAAACCTCCACCAAAATGCCAATGTGTTGCATTGTTTTCACAAAACCAGTATATGCCCTCACCATATTTTTTCCCTTCCTATCACTACACCTATCATGACTCACTTTCTCCTTTACCACAGATCAATATGGTTCAAATTTCCACTCGATCCCAGAAGGAAAAAGGAAAGGAGAAAACAACCAGCTCATCTGCTACTCTTTTACCCAATATTCCATCTGCACCTGCACCCAAAATCACCATCCGTGGACCCACATACCCTATTTCTGATGGGGTTTCCCATCGTACAATGCTTAAAAAATTACACCAGTCTCCTCTCAAAATGTCTTTGTATGACCTCATCCAAACCTCTGAGTCTCATCGTCAGGCCCTCATTGAGGTCCTGTAATCTATTGAGGTTCTACCTAATGACCCTATGCCTGTTGCATCCATTATCACTCCTCACCATGTCACCTCTCTCACCACTTCATCCCCTTCCTCTACTCCCACTACCACTCATCAAGTAGTCACTCTCAGTTTCTCTGACGATGAGATTGTACCTCTCCAATTGGATGATCCTGACCCCACCCTATTTATTTCCATCTATGTTGATAATATATGCATGTTTGACGTGTTATGATCGATGGAGGTGCCAGTATCAACATCATTTCCTCCCATGCATACAACCAAATGTGCATCCCTGCCAATTACATGCATAATAACCCAGTTATGTTGCATTCATTTAATGATGCCATGACTTCCACCCTCAGCACCATCATTCTCCACATTTGTGTAGGCCCCCATACCATTCCTGAATTATTCTATGTCTTAGAGGGGGAATTCCAGTACAACATGCTACTTGGCTGACCCTGGATTTGTGCCATGGGTTGTGTTCCTTCAACCTTACACCACTTGTTTAAAATTCAAACATGAAGGGCACAACTATACCATTCTAGCTGACCCTTCACCTTTCAAGACCTGTAACATGTTGTATCGACCCAATGATGTCCTTATACCAGTTAAGGCATCTACCACCACTACCACTTCTTCTTCAGCCACTGCCTCATCCACCACTTCTGCCGCTACATCTTCCACAACTAACTCCTCTATTCCCACTACTGTCACAGCTTCTGTAGCTGACCCATCAGCCAACCCATCTACTTCTCAAACATCCAATGCTTCTTCTTCCCAGCTGTCTAGTGATTCATCCATTCCCTGCTACCCACATACCAACTACTGATCCCTTAGAAGGTGTTTTTCAATGCCTCACTCTGGGGGAGTACCACCTTTATAACATTGACACATTCCTTACTCCTCAAGAGTATGGTAACCTTCACCAACATCCCCGCTATGATCACCACATAGGAAAGGTTTTCCCCTATGGTCCTCCCCACCTTCGCACCAACTTAACATATGGGGGACTTGATGCTTCTACCTACTCGCCCGAGCCACCTTCCCAAACTCAACCATTTTCCTCTGACCTTCAATCTCTCACCAACCACTGCTTCACCCACACCTTCCTCCATGTTGTGCTTGGAAGGGCTTTGGCTTTGGTTTCTATGAACAAGGCCACCATACTGTCATTCCTTGCACCACTCGTAAGCATAAAGACCATAGTGGTATTGGATTTTCCAAACCACCTTCTAAGAAGGCCCGAGTCAAACTCATTGAGGATGATAAACATTCCCCACCCCATTCACCTCATTCACCACCTTCACCTACAGAGTCTATGGATCCAGAATCCATTCCTCCTAACTTTTTTTTTTCATGAACACCATTTCCCTGGGACCTCTGACTTATCAGCGTGATGGTGAGGCTCCCTCTTCTCTTCCCTTCTGTATCCTGACATGATCGATGATGATACACCTTCTATTAATGTCATTCAATGTCAGGATGATGAGTCTATTCTCACCTACCTTGGTGTGGAAGATTCTTATATTCACCAGTCATTACCTTCTGAGATGCAAACCATGTTGAATGAATTGACCATCAAAATCAACATTCACACTCAGGGATGACCCACACATTCTAAAAATAGGCCAATCTTTAGATGTTACTGAACAGGAAGCTTTCACTTCTTTCCTCTGGGATCATAGCAATGCTTTTTCTTGGTCCTACACTGATATGCCTAGTATTGACCCAAACATTGTGGTCCACAATATTGTAACCATTCCTGATGCCAAACCCATGAAACAGAAGCTGCGAAAAATGCATCCTCACATTTCCCTTCTTGTCAAAGAAGAACTCCAGTGCCTCCTTTCAGTTTCCTTCATCCTACCCATTGATTATCCCCAATGGATCTCTAACATTGTTCCTATCACAAAAGTGATAGGGGGACTCCACATTTGCATGGATTTCTATGACCTTAACCTAGCTTGCCCCAAAGATGAACTTTCCTCTACCTAGTATTGACCAACTAGTTGATCTCACCATCGGCCATGAGATGCTATCACTCATGGATGGTTTCTCAGGTTATAACCAAATATTACTCACCCCTGGAAGATCAACACAAAACTACCTTCATCACTCCTTGGGGGACCTTCTGCTATCGTGTCATGCCCTTTGGCCTTAAAAATGTTGGTGCTACATATCAAGCGGGCTATGAATTATATCTTTCATGACATCATGCATAACATATTGGAAGATTACGTTGATGATATTCTTGCCAAATCTAAACATCGGGCCAAACACCTTGTCCAGTCCTTAAGGTTTCTTTGACCATCTCATCAAATACTGCATTCACCTTCAACCTAAGAAGTGTGTCTTTGCTGTTCTCTCTGGAAAGCTCCTTGGTTTTATCATTTCTTTGTGTGGCATTGAAGTTGATCCCACTAAAATCAAGGCTATTCTTGAGATGCCTCCACCTACTAACCTTCGTCAACTTTGTAGTTTGCAAGGAAAGTTGCAATCTATTCATCACTTTATTTCTCATCTTTCTGACCACTGCCATCCATTTCATCATCTTCTCAAAAAGGATGTCTCCTTCAAATGGGATGATGAATGCCACAAATCCTTTGACGCCTTAAAAAAATACCTCCTCCAACCACCTGTGCTCATTCCACCTAAGGATGACCAACCATTTTACCTTTACATTTCTACTACTGATCATTCCCTGGGTGCCATGCTCACTCATCGTGATGAGAAACATAGGGAGAAAGTGGTTTATTATATAATTCATACACTTTTAGACTATGAAACTAGATATACTCATATTGAAAAACTCTTCCTAGCCTTAGTTTTTGTCACCACTAAACTTTTCCATTACCTACTCAACCACAAAACCTTCATTGTCACCAATACTGACCCCTTACATTACATGTACGCTAAGCCCTACCAACATCAATGTGTTGCACGTTGGCTCATGCTTCTTACAGACCTAGATCTTGAATTCATCCATCAAAAATCTGTCAAAGGACAAACCATTGCTGACCAACTCATAGATGCACCTCTCTCTGGAAACCAATCTTCTAACTTCAACTTCCCTGATGAATCCATCGCTACCCTCTCCCTGGATGATACCATTTACCAGATGACCTTATTCTTCGATGGTTCCAAATGTCAGTGGGGGTGGTGCTGGAGTTATCCTCATTCCTCTTGATGGTGAGCCTATGCCATTATCTTTCAAACTAGATTTTGATTGTACTAACAATATCGCCAAATATGAAGCACTCATGTTAGGTCTTCAAACCACCATAACCTTAGATGTTAAATCAATTAATATCTTTGGCGAACTCTCAACTAGTTGTGAACCAAGTTAATGGTATATACCAGTGTCATAACGAGATACTTCAAAAGTATAAACATCATGTTGACATGCTTTTGACTACCTTTGACCATTATGAACTTCAAACCACCCCGTGTTCCACTAATAAATTTGTGGACACCATGGCCTGTCTTGCTTCTCAAATCCCCACTTCACCCTCTGACTCAAAAATATTTGTCATAGTACAAAGGTTGCAATCACCTTCTTATCTATTCTAAGACATTAACCTTGTAGGAAACATTGAAACTGACCCACGTGACCTTTGGTATAAGCAGTTTGTTGACTACCTTTCCCTTTCAATTCTGCCTCCAGATCTTACTCACAATGGACAATGAGCCTTCCTCAAAAGTGTCTCTCACTATGTCATCATGGGTGGTCTTCTCTATAAACGTGGCTTTGATGGTATCCTCTTACGATGCCTTACAAGTTCTTGAAATTCCATACACCATCAAGGAAGTTCACGATGGGATTTTTGGGGGTCACTTCAGTGGCTTAGCTATCGCTAAGTGCATCCTTCACCTTGGCTATTACTAGCCAACCCTAAACCATGTAATTTGTTGTGACTATGTCAAGCATTGTGTGAAGTGTCAGCAACATACTAATCTTCATCACACCCCTAGTCATGCCTTACAAGTCACACAAGACCTTTGGCCTTTCTCTCAATGGGGTTTGGATCTTGTCGGAGAGATTAACCCTCATTCTTCCCAACATCATCAATGGATTATTACCACTACCAAATATTACACTAAATGGGTGGAATTTGTACCTCTTATTTCTATAAAAGACAAGAAAATCTGTGAATTCATCAACCATCACATCATTTGTCACTTTGGTGTTCCTCACCGCCTCATCACTGATAATGGAAAACAATTCAAAAACAAAACCCTATGGAAACTCTGTGACGCCTTCTACATTCAACTCAGTTTTTCTTCACCTTATTATCCTCAAACAAATGGCCAAGCCAAATCGAACTAACAAAACCCTAAATAAAATTCTTATGAAAGTGGTTGATGATACTGGTAAGGATTGACACACACACATTCCTTTCACCTTATGGGCTTATCACACTAGTATTCGTACCTCAACTGTTGCCACACCTTTCTCTTTGGTCTATGGTACAAAGGTTGTCTTGCCTCTCAAAGTCCAAATTCCATCTCTTCAGTATCTCACTCAAAGATATGCTCAATGATGATGATTTTCGTCATAGGACCGTTTGACACAGCTTGAATTATTAGACAAATGTCGTCTAAATGCTCTCGATCACCTTCAAATCTACCAAAAACGTATCAAATGTGCCTACAATAAATGTGTCCAAGAATGAACCTTCAAGGTTCAGTGACCTCGTCCTGAAGGAAAATCAACATGTAACAAAAGTGGAGAAAAGTAAATGGGGTAAGTTCACTCCTAATTGGCTTGGACCCTATATCGTTACTCATGCCTATGGATCATGGGTGCTTATCATTTATCTTCACTTGAAGGTAAACCTGAACCTAATCCCCTCAATGCCTTGCATCTTCGACCATTCTATTGTTGAATCAAGTCCTATATCACCTTCTGTCTATTAAACACTTGTCCCTTGAGAAACATTCACCTTCCACTTACCTATTTTAAGGATCAACGACTAAACAATAATTGTGTGATTATCTATCACCTTTGAACCTTATCTTTAATATGAGTACCATGGCTCTACTCATGGCCTAATTCTCATGGATACTTTTCATCCTTTTTAGGATGGATGTTGAGCAGAAAAAATGGCCTAAGTATTGGGCACAAAATATAGGTGCACTGGAACAAGGTGCTATGATAGGATTGGAGTGCCCAGGATACAGGACTTAGCTGTTTTTTGGATAAGGGATATTTTTGGAGATAGTGTGTTGAGCACACAAAGACATGAAGACTTGCAGTCCAAGCAATGGTATTTTGGGAACAAGTGACAGATGAGCACCATGCATAGTTTAGGCTAATAATAGGACTTCTACTCAGAGTTAACTATAGGAAGTCTATTGTTAGAGCACTTGCATGTTGTGCATCCTTATTGTAAAGTGCATGGCTATTATTAGCATGTGACCTATTTTGAGAATTGCATGGGTGGTGAAGGGAAAGTCCCCACCCCTATATATATGTATTGATTTGCACGAGTTAGTGGTGTGAAAAACTATGGTAGAGTTATGTTGCTGGTTTTGTCGCGCACATGACTCATGAAGATAATTATGTAATGTAAGAAGCTTTTATGTTTTACAGTACTTAATACAATGGTTCATATTGACTAGATAATGGTGTTGAACATGACTGAATCTGATTTTTGCATGGTAAATCTTGTTATAGTCATTATTTAGTTCATTCTAGAACTATTCTAAGAGCTAGATTTGGTTTATGCACTTGTGTGTTGTTTACTATTGTTAATGAATCTGAATATCTATATGCACCATCATGCTAACATTATGTCCAAGAAAACTATAAAGAGGGACCTGGTGCCTTTGTGTGCTTCGGGTGAGCACTCAACCCTAGTTGAGTGATGTGCCAGTGCGCCTGGGTTATTAATAGTAAATTCTAGGCTGCATCATTGGTTCCATTGCCGGGACCTCTTTCTTAGTTGTTTTTAGGATGTTGCATGATGAAGATGTACCAGTTGACCTTGGCAAGTGTTGAGGAGTGGATAATAGATCTAGAAGAAGAGTACGCTCAAAGATTCAACACTAGATCTGGGTTTGACACACGCGCGTGGGTGGAGCAGAATCTGTATGACTGCTTATATGAGAGCTTCTTTGTTATTTTTCCAATAGAGTTGTATGAGTGGCTGGTTCTTTATGTCTAAAAGGAATTGGAGGTTTCGCACACTTATCTAGATGCAAGAAGAATTTTAGGCCCTCTATGATGCTGATCTGATTTAGACGTGCATTGTGGACACTTGGTTCTGTGGTGTTCTGAATAGCTATATTTTGGAGTACTCAATTTCCACTTATTCTTTCTCAGAGGTAGCTGAGTTTCAGTTTTTACATTATCCCAGGGGAACCTATCTACAAGGCATTCCACTGACGATCAAAATTTTGTTAGTAACCCTGAATTTGGAAGAAAATCCTATAGCTAGCTAAACCCCACCACGCGTGGGGGCAGGAGCAGGTTTGGTGAAGGATGGCGGACCTAGTGGCAAGAGAGGAAAAGAGAAGAAAGGTAGCTTAAGTACAATGAGGCACGTGAGAGGGATTTAGGGAAGCAGCATGAGATTATAGAATGGATGGCGTTGAGGAGAGAGATGGCTCATGAAGGATTTGGAGCTCATGCAGAGGGCATGGAGCCAAAGCATCTAGAACTCCCCCATTTGGGAAAGCACAACAAGGAACCCTCATCGGCCTCTTATGAGAGTGTGCCAGCAGAGACAATTTGGGCCACGGGCGTGCATCTGAAACTACCTGGTAACCTAGCCCTTGCGCTTGGTTTTCTAGTTTCTAGTACATCTAGTAGTCAGCAGGCTAGTTTGGGTAGTAGAGTAGCAAGAGGTAGAGTTGACTTATCAGCAAGTTCAGGGGTGAATCATATATCAAGTGCATTTATGGTCTGGGTAGACATCTTCCCTGTTATTTGGAGGACTGGTTGGAGGAACCTTTTTAGGCGCATCATCAGCATAGAACACAGGTGCAGTGGATATTTGGACTCACATCGGGGAGTAGCACAACTTCACATACTGTAGGAGTTCATTTTAGCACCACTGTTGGGACATGGTAGTGCATCCTCTGGTTCAATTCCTACCACAAGTGGAGGATCAGGAGGAACGGGTGGCTCGGGATCTAGTGGATCTAGTGGATATGGGGGGAGGCAACACAGGAGGTTCTGGATCTGGTGGGCATGGTCCTCACCAACCACAGAATATTTACATGGAGATGTCACTTCATCTCCCAGAAGTATAGGGGAATAGAAGATGTTGTTGAGCATGTGCATATGTGTGAGATATTGTGGTGTGCGAAAGGAATTATAGCTTCAGAGTGCAAGGTCAATTCAGTTTGCAACTACGTTGCAGGGACACGTGCATAGCTAGTACAAAATTTTTGACCCTGATCATACTTGTGTGGATTATACAACATTACAAGATGCTTTCATTAAAGAATTTTATATACCTGAGTTCAAGCAAAAAAGTATAAGTGTGCTCAAGGACATCAAGCAGGGCACTACTGAGAGTGTCTTGGAATATGATGCTCATTTCAAAACACTCTTGTCTAAACTATCATATGATATCCATGCAAGTCAGCATGCACAGTGGTTCGTCAGAGGCCTAATTATGCCTTTTAGGAGGGCTCTCACATAAGACTTATACAGACCCACATGAGGCACTTGAAGCAAATCTGTACACTGAAGAAGTTGGGAGCATAGACACTGGAGTGATCCCATTCCTGGAAGCTTAGATTACAGTAATGGACAAAGCAAGCTAGAGAAACTATCAGCCAATACAACACATGAGACATGCAGTGGAATTTGGTGCACAGATTGTGAAGTAGAGGGGCATACTAAGGATAGTTGTCCTCACAGATTGGTGTTCTCCTTGTTACTAGAATGTGAGATATGTCATTTGGACCATGATGCAAGCCATTGTCCATTATTACAATGTGCGGTAAGAAAGAATGTGTCTTGTTACTATAAAATTTTCCGGTCCATGACTCACAATACAGAAGATTGTAGGTTGATTGATCAGATCCATGATGTCATTGATATTGGTGTACGACAAACAGGGTTTCAAATAACTCTAAGGAAAAAGGTGAGTGACATGATCATGATCACACTCAAGGGCATGATCAAAATGAAGGGTACTTTGAGGGAGGTCATGGTAGAGGTCGAGGATACCATGGTGGATTCAGAGGCTGAGGCCGTGGTGGTGGATGAAGTGAGTTCCCTCATGAACATGTTATACATGTGGATCCCCTGACCATTACAGGTGTGAATTCCCTCAAAACATTACTTGTTCTTTTTGCGGAAAGAATCATAACTATGAAGAGTGCCCAGAACTTATATGAACACTTGAGCAAGAAGCACAAACAGGAGAACAAGGGCACATGGATGGTTAGGATACAAGCACACCATGGAAAACCAATGGATGCTGAAGTTAGCACCAGATCCTGAGGTAGTACCTATGAAGATTACTACATGGCATTGAGGCTGTGCATGCCAGAGAAACACTGCAACAAAATCCTACCATCACTAAGGAGGAAGTTTTACATGCAAAATATCTAGACCCTACACATCAGAAGGAGGTTTATCTGGAAACCATGGAGGTACTCAGAAATCTGTAGGGTGAGATACAATGTTTAAAGGAACAGTAATAGAAGTTGGAACAAAAGAAGGTAGCTGAGACTTTCTAATCGGATGTTGATGATCTGAAGGAAGTCTGCAAGATGTTGCGTTAGGAGAACATTATTTCGTTACTAGGGAGCTGGTTGAAAGGAAATACTCTGCGCACTGGTATTGAGACCAGATGAAAGATTTTGCATGCTAATCTCCCTCCCCATAGCTTGGATTATGACAAGGAGATCACGTTGAATGTTGTTGTAGATGGATGGCTTTTGAGCAATATTTTGATTGATACAGGAATGGAAGTGAATGTGCTTACCTTAGATGCATGGGTTCAGATGGGCAGACCTCCATTGCAGCCATCTTCCAATGTATATATGGAAAATCAGACTAAGGCCATGCCTATTGGAGTATTGAAGGATGCGTCTATTACTATACAGGGGGCCAAGTTCACCTATTGAGGGACTTTGAAGGATGTATCTATTACTATACAGGGGGCCAAGTTGCTTCTTTGAGGATTAGTGCATTGCTAGAAAGACAACTTCCCACCTTGTTGCCTCTACTTGAGAAGGTTGGCTTCCCTTGGTGCTATGCAAATAATGTTGATAGAAATATCAAGAAATATTCAATAAGGGATATATACACCAGTTTTAGAAAGAACAAGGAATAATGGGTTATTATCCCTTTTGAGAACAGAATGGGTTATTATCCCTTTGAGAAATGGGAAATCTGCACCTTATGTTGAGCCCATAAGTGAAGAAGACCTGACCAGAATTTATGTGTGCACCATTCGAGATCCGGAAGCGCTTGAGCCATCTAAGGAAGGAATCCTCCAGTGGGATGATGCACAGTTCCATCAGTGATACTACAAGTATTTCCTGTGACAATTGGGCACATGACACTTATGAGATGGTTGGGCATGAAGTAAGAAGTGCAGCTACGTGTGTAAACAGGCGCACGTTGTGTTAGGAGGTTAGGCAACAACTCTATACCCCGGTACACTGGCGAAGGAAACCCTGAGGTATTCCTGTGAGCCATGGAAGTACAATGGAAGGATCAAGTGGATAGAAGGAATATGTTAGTGTATACCCTGCGTGGGACATCAACGCACTGGTGGATGGTTCATAGGGATAATCTCATAGAATGGAGAGAAGTTAGAATTGCTCTATCAGCCCAGTTTTTCAGGAGTAATGCACCTACTCAAATTTGTGAATATCATGGTAATAATCTTGTTCAGCACCACGTTCAGCAGTGTGAGAGACTCTGGACAGAGGGGCAGGAAGCTTTACCATTTCATTGTGGGTGCACAAACTTTATTTCACCTTGCAGAGGTTACATGCACGCTTGGTATGTTTATGTGGAGCTGCATAGGGAGACTGGAAATTGGCAAGACCTGACTGTCGGGATGATCCAGACTTTTGACTACTTCTCCACTAAACCTCTCGGTGAAAGAGGCATTACAGGTTATAAAGTGATTGACTATGGGAGATAGTGCAAAGGCTGAAGAACTCATTCAGGAGTTATTTGGTGAGTCATACCTAGAATCATTTTGACGAAGTAGATGAGACAGACGCAGAATCACTTGCGTGCACTTGCCTAGAGAAGGAGAAAGGAAATATGGTCTATATGGTGGATGATGAAGAAGTGGAACAGTTGGACATAGATCATTCAGAGGGTACACGTGAGGTTTTAGATAGTGTGGATGAGAAGGCATGTGCCTACCATGAACCTATGAAGATGAAGAAAGTGAACATTGGCACGGATGTTGAACCTAAGGAGGCCATAATTGGAGATTATTGGTCTGACTCTGAAGTGGCTAAGATAATTGAGTTTCTATGTGATTTCCAAGACTTGTTTCCTAGGGGCTACCATGAGTTGAAAGGGGTGCATGAATCTTTGGGTGAGATGAAAATTAAGTTAAAGGAAGGTGTGTACCGGTTAGGAAGAGACCTTATAGGATGAACCCCAACCTGCACGTGTAAAAGTTAAAGAAGAAATAGACAAGATGTTGGAATCTGGAATTATTGAGCCCATAGAGGAATCATAGTGGGTCAACCCTATGGTGATCAACATAAAGAAATATGGAAGAATTAGGATTTGTGTGGACTACAGGGAGCTGAATGTTGCATGTGTGATTGATCCTTTCCCTACACCATTCACTGAGGAAATATTGGAAGTAGTTGCAGGGCATGAAATTTACTCTTTTACAGATGGATTCTCTAGATATCATCAGGTAAGAATTTCTAAGGAGGATCAAGAGAAGACAACTTTCACCACTGAATGGGGAATTTTTGCATACACAGTGATGCCCTTTGGATTAAAGAATGCGCCTGCAGTATTTTTGCGCATTGTGGTTCAAGCATTCCAGGATTTTATTCACAAATTATTGCAGGTTTACTTGGATGATTGGACCATGTATGGGCTTATCAAGGATCATTGTGATAATTTGTGGTTAATGTTTGAGAGGTGTAGACAGTTAAGCATCTCTTTAAATATCAAGAAGTGTGTGTTTGCTACACCTTTTGGAACTCTGCTAGGGCATATCATCTGCAAGGAAGGTTTGTTAGTAGATCCAGCTAAGATTGTAGTCATTTTAGGCTTGGAGGAACCCACCAGTCAGAGTGAGGTGCATGGGTTCTTGGGCCACATAGGGTATTACAGAAAATTTATCAAAGGATATGCTAAGATTGTCATGCCCTTGGAGGAGTTATTAAAAGGTAAAGGGAAGTTCTATTGGGGAGAATCACAACAGCGCACATTTGAAGCATTGAAGGAGAGGCTTACTATGGTGCACCTATTTTATGTTTCCCTTCATGGAATCTACCCTTTCACGTACATGTGGATGCCTCTGGCATGGCCATTGGGCATAGTTCTAGCTCAGCCTGGAGAAGGTATTGTAGATCATCCTATATATTTTGCTAGTAGAAAGTTGACTCCTACATAACAAAATTATACAACTACGGAGCGCAAAGCTTTGTCAATGATCTACATGCTGCATAAGTTCAGATAATACTTGTTAGCAACACCTTTTGTGTTCTATACAGATCACATGGCATTGAAATACTTGGTAAATAAGCCCATTTTACAGGGGTGCATATGTCGATGGGTTCTATTATTCCAAGAGTTTGACTTTACCATTGTGGTAAAGCCAGGTAAAAGTAATTCTGGCCCAGACCATTTATCAAGGATTCAATCAGAGAGGATGTGTAGAGTATTGAAGATACAATGTCAGATGCATAGTTATACAGGTTAAACCGCGCACCCTCAGAAGTAGAGGACATTGTTATCTTTTTACGCACATGTATGACGCCAGAAGGGATGAAAGCCTTGGAGAAGAAACAACTTGTAATTCATGCTCCACACCTTTTATGTTGATTCAGTGGTGACTTATATAAACTAGGCCAAGATGAAGTATTGCGTCGGTGTGTACTGGAGCATGAGCGCATGACAATCATGGAGGAGGCTCATGGTGGTATTGCAGGAGGACACTATACAGGTGACGCCACTGCGCGCAAGATTCTACTCATTGGTTTATGGTGGGAAACCTTATACAAGGATTACAAGGAGTATTATAAGGTGTGTGATCACTGTCAGTGCCTTGGGAAACTTAGGCAAAGAGATGAAATGCCTTTGAGGCCTATTACTAGTGTAGAGCCTTTTGAAAAATGGGCAATAGACTTTGTGGGTCCTATTTCCCCAACCGTGTGCAAAACTGGATCATGCTACATCATCACTTGTACATATTATCTGATAAGGTGGGTGGAAGCAACACCTACAAAGGATTGTACAATGGCTACAACAGCAAGGTTCTTGTGGGAAAATATTCTTACCAGGTATGGATGCCCTTTGAGTTTGACAAGTGATAGGGGCACTCATTTCCTGAATGTGACAATCAGGATATTATTGGATGAATTTATGGTCGCACACCACAAGACAACACCATATCACCCTCAAGAAAATGGGACTACTAAGGCTTTCAACAAGATATTGAGCCAGACTTTGACAAATATTTGTGATGTTGGAAGGATAGACTGGGATGATAAAGTTTCTGTTGTACTTTGGGCATATAGAACAACCTATAAACAGTTGAATAAGGAAACACCCTTTCAGTTGGTGTATGGCACAGAAGTAGTTCTTCCCATGGAATTCATGTTACCTTCTTTGTGTATTACGCGTGCGGGAGGTCTAGCTGATGAGCAAGCATTGGAAGAAAGAATTGACAAGTTGATACAACTGGATGAGAGGGTGTCATAACACGTTGGAGTCAGAAGCAAGAGAAATCCAGAACAGAAGGCATGGCATGAAAGGCACATCAAGGACAAGAAGCTTGAGGTTGGGCAGATGGTACTCCTTTATGATTCAAAGTTTTACTGTGCCACCAGGCAAGCTTAAGGTGCATTGGTTGGGACCGTATGTTATCACTCACATACTTGAATCAGGTGCTTGCCAGTTAGAGGTGCTTGATGGAACACAGTTACCCGGTTACTTCAATGGGAGTAGGTTGAAGCCCTACTATAAATAAGCCTTCTTGGTGTTTGTAATAAGGAATTATTGCCATTTAGATTAGATTTCCCTTACTATATTTCCTTTAATGTTTTTCCTTCCTCATCATATGCTTTGTCAAATTAGTTCATTGTTATGTATAATAAGCGCAGTTTACGTGCCGAAAGCTAATTACTATCTCAAGTGTTTTTATATGCACAGAGGACTACACATACCCTTAGTGTGGGGTGGATAAAATAAGGTTAGTCATGGTAAAGAAAATAAATAAACTCACAGGTTGTCCATAAAGGGAACATGTTTTGAAAGGTGATGAAAACTTCAAGAGGATTGCTCAAAGTTAAAGACCACGTGCATAAGGTGGTGAGCACTCAGTATAACTCAAGGAGGTTGCAGCATTTGAGACTACGTATGTTTGGGTCACATTAGATAAATACTTCAGTGTAAAGAAGCGTGGGTAGAGGAGATCTATGACAGATAAGTAGTGGCGTGTGCAGAAATTTATGACTAAGCCAAAGTTTGAGGCATGTGAGATTGGGGTGTGAGATAAGGAGGCACGACACGCGCTCAATAGGAGTTAATGTCGTGTATGGTGGTAGGTGGAGCAATTAATGAAGGGAATTTTTGAAATTTGGTTTTAAGCCAACGTTTGCAATGACATTTGTTACCTTGCGAGTTTCGAAGCAAATTGAGAAGGGTGAAAGAAGAGCTGGAGATGACGAGCACTCTGCAGAGTGAGTAAACCTATCACGTTTTAAGCACAGTGTTGAGCATCTAGGTATGGAAGAAGGATCTGAGTGGTGGTGTGTGTGTGCGATGAGAGGGTGACTTAGGTTTTGCTAGGGTTTTCATTTGGTAGCTAGGGTTTTCATTTCGCACTCGCAAAATCAAGAGGAGCAATGGCACCCCGGAAGGCTCCCTCCGTAGCTGAAGGAGGTTGAACAATCCAACAGAGGAGTGATTGGTTGAGATGTTATATCTAGAAGAAGTTATTGAGGGGATGGCCTTGGAAAATAAAGATTACAAAGTGTAGGGTTTCAGAGATCAACCATCGCACTTATAAATGCCTGAAGGACGTCACGACAGAAGTTTACAAGAGGAAAAATCGGTGATTGGCGGATGACACTAGGGTCTTAGACAACTCTATGAAGAAGTTACTTGAAAACGTGGGGGTCATGAAAATTTTGGAGTTTCCCTATTTTGGGAAGCCCAAGTAATTGTACCAATGGCCAATGTCACACGTCCATGAAGAAATTTTCTACTTCACGGGTAGGAGAATGAGGATCACTGCCAAGTTAATTGGAAAGGTGGCAGGGTTGCACGACTCGGGCTTAGAGATTGCGTTGGAGACCTATCAGATGACAAGGGCATTGATGCCACAACAACCCTACATTAGTATAAGAAGGGGGGCTAAGCCTTCAAAGTCACCAATATTACAGATATGGCCACCAGAGTTACACGATTAGTTAGCGGGGAGCAAGCTAGGTGCCACTGAGCAATGAGGTAAATATGTGCTAGCTACATATAGTGCACAAAATGGTCAACAAGACATACTACAACATTTCTGGGTACATCACAAAAATCTTGGTGAATGAGGCATGCATCCAAGCAGATAAAGGTGAGAAGATTACCTGGGGCACAATTTTATTATTGATTGTGTTTGGTGAAATTAGAGTACTTGATGGAGCTAGGGAGAACATCTGGGATTTTTCGTTAGAGAATAAGTCCCTGTGTTCAATGAAAGGTTTTGCAAAAGCTATTAAAATGGGGTAAGACCCCAAAGCTTTGTCCAAAGCCCCTCAATGGACCATCAGATAAGAAATGAGAAAGGAAACCTACTTTGCATATATTCAAACTTGAAGCAAATAAGCAATCTAGCAAATATAACTAACCTCTATTCTTTGAAAGCTTGAAATAATGAACCTAAGAGGGTCTAAGCAATCAGTTTTGATGCAAGATTGAGGAGCTTCAATAATGGAGGATAGCTAAGATCAAATGCCTATTAGCTTGGCTAATGCAAATGAGGTATAATGCCAATCTCTCCAAATGTGAGAGAGAAAGACTTATGAGTGAAGTTGTAAGTTTGAAAGGGAGGGGTAACCCTTCTATTTATAGATTTCCAAATGAGAGGATGTTGAACTTTGGGTGCATGTGGGACTAAAGGTTTTAGATTAGATTAGGATAAACATGCTTTAGGCTTAGTTAAGCTTTGTTTAGGCTAGTTAACTAGGGTTTAGGCTAGTTAGCTAGGGTTTAGGCTAGTTAAACTTTGATTAGCAAGTGATTAGAGACTCTTTGAGAGTTGGGAGGGGTATGGATAACCAATTGTGACTGATAGATAGCCTAGGAAGCCAATAGAAGTGGTCTAGAGAGAACTAGGGAGGTTCTGAATGGTCAAAAGGAGGAATGTTTAGCTAATAAGAGAGATATTAGCCAAATAAGTTGAATATGGGAAGAATATGACTGAGAAGGTGTCGTAAATGGGCATCCGAGAGTGGGGTGAAGAAGGGTTGACTAACAAAGTTTCGTCAATTGAATGGATTAGATGAAATGCTAAGTGTAAGCATATTTCAGGTGTCTACATTTTCCCCTCTTTGAGGTGGCATAAGTGACGTCACTTCAAAGAAAGTAGACAAGCATAAACAAGTAGAAATTTTTGAAGGGATAGAAGAAATATGAGTAGAATGGAGGATGTCGGGGTTATAGAAGAACCCGATTGACGATTGAAAAGATGACAGAAAGAGAACAGAAGAAAGAATAGTGTGAAGAAGAATAACGGGGATATATAAGAAAAATGAGAACAAGGAAGGGGGATTAAGCCAACATCCATCCAATGCCTTTTAAACAACTTTATTTTTATCACATTGTTAAGGATCTTCATCATTGGTCCTTATTAAAAAGAATGAACAAAAGTGTAGTATGACATGAAAAGCCATATAAAAAAATGTCCATTGCTAAAAGAACTAACTCCATGCAATATACAAAATGCAATGCAATATGAGAAAGTAAACAAGCTAAACTAACAGAGAAACATAACGTAATGTTTTTGTTATTGAGCTTCAGTTCCGACCTATGTGAACTAACGACAAGGGTTGAAGATGGTTCCCCAAGCAAGGATACATACAAGGGGAATAACGGAGGACACTTCGATCTGATGATAAAGCAATGTGCACTACAAAACAGTACCAGGAAACTCATTGTGCCCCAGAGTACAGATGAAGTAAGCAACCAAGCTTTTGTTGATGGAGGTAGATCCAGATGATCCGCGAGTCACACACATGAACAGGTGAGAACTAAAGAGTGACGTTTTGTAGGATGATTTTCAATTTTTTAGAAGTTTTCTTAAACATATTTGAATGTTTTAATTTTTCTAACATATTTGAATGTTTTTGTAATTTTGAAAGTTTTCTGAAACTATGTACAGGAAGACGAGGAAGCGTGGATTCCCCTAGTGATAGATGGGATGTACAAGGGCATAAGGCCACGTGCGTACAAGAAAGGTGAAGATACAAAAATGCCCCAGCGATTAGGTGGGAGTATTCAAAGGCAAACTCTTCATAGGTAGAAGCGAGACCCAAGGCCATTATGGATAGGTTCAACATGATGATGAACGTAAACCAATGAAGTGTTGGAAAGAAGCAAGGATGCCCCTAGCGTAAGTTGGCCTAAAAGCACATGATAGAAAGGAAGGAGAAGATTATTTTTGTGAAAGAGGACAAAGGTGTCCGAAAACATGGCAAAAAAGTAATCTTATACACATGGATGTTCTGAATGAAGTAGAAGAACGATGTGAATGATATGAATGTAGCTTATAAGCCTCGCGATGAAGAAGTGATTAGCCAAAGGCACAAATTGTGAGACTTGAGATATGGACTAAAGCAAGAGTTTGAACAAGGTCCAAAAATGACACTTGGTAACATACTAATCCTGCCTACTCTTAGAGATCCAATGTGTGCACGTGGAATTTAATTATCTCTCAAAGGGAAGATTTAATAGACAACAAGTGAAGACACCCTAGCCAATGTGTAGGAATGATTTATTTTGATAGATGATAGGTGATTTGTGAATGAAGGGTGGAAGGATAGCCGTACATTTCTCCATTGTCAGCCAGGCATCCATAGCCCCGATGGAGATATATTTGATTCTAATCACAACATTGCTCTACTACCAGCCAGGAATCCATAGCCCCGATAGAGTATTATTGGAAATACCCAAAGAGAGAGTTATATATCAATTTGCTTTTTGCTTTGTAGCTTTTTACTTTTGATTTTTTGATTGATTTTGATTCTTTTGCTTTCTGAAAACTTATTTCAGCTCTCTTGTTTGACAATGGGTTAAGAACCACTAATGGCTTGATGAAAGGAAATGGAAGTGAATGTGATGATTCAACATTGGCTAGTGTCAACAAATATGTCCAAAAGTTCTTCACAACAAGTTTATTAGATGTTGAATGTGATAAGATCTCTAAGAGGTCAGTCGTTCTTTAATTTACCAAGGTGATAAAAGACCAGGTTCAAACGAATACCATAGAGATAAATGTCAAAAAATGTGTGTGAAAAGGCTAACCAAAATATCACCGAAGGGATGAAAATGGTAGGAAGACTTACAGAGGAAGAATAAAAAGGGAAGAAAGAAACATCCATGTGTATGCAATACTTGATTGCAATGTTTGATCTTTGTACCTTTGATTTTTGTTGTATTTTCTCAATGTTTTTGTATTTTTGTATTGTTTTGTATTTTTAGATTTTTGATATTTTTAAGAGGTTGGGACTAAAAAAGTCACTCTGTGTGGTAAGATCCAACAATAATTTTTGCGACTTCCTTGATAAGGGAGACTAGGCATGTTTGTTTATCAAGAGTTATATTTTCTCCGATCTCGATGATCGTGGTGAGCTCGTACTCAACAAATGATTGTGATTTATCCTGAAACATGGATTTTGTATGTGGGAGCTTGAGTTCCCTATCCATAGGTTTCTGTACTTTGTCCCATATTTGATGGTTGCATTGATGTGCATTCTTGAATCGCGCTTGATTTACAATTTTGATATTGTTTGAGTTGTTGGGGGATTTCAAGCTCTTGGAAGTTTTGATCTGAGCTTGATAATGAACCTGTTTGGGTTTCTTATAAGCTGATGCGTGACTTGTCTGATCCCGAGAAGGAGAAGAAAGCGAACGTGGATGATTTAGAAATGATGTGAGAAATGATGGCGGGCTTGTCACAACCATTGATAGAAGAAATATGTGATGGATGAAAAGGATACGGTCCAAGAATTGAAGATGATGGGCTACGAGGAGGTGAGCCACTATGATAGAAGATGACAAAGGGCTCCTAGAATATGGCCCTAAGATGGAAGAAATTAGGCTACTCAGAGGTGAGCCATGGCTAGAAGATGGAGGGCTACTAGGATGTGGCCCCAGAATAGAATGAAGAAGGGACTACCAGGAAGCGTGACCCATAGATAGAAGAGGATGAAGAGCTACTAGGATGTGGCCCAAGAATAGAAGGATTGAAATGGGGGGCTACCAGAAGAGGTGACCCACAAGTAGTTCTCAAAATGGAGGGCTACTAGGATGTGGCCCCACCTAGATAGAAGAAGTCGATGGGCAATGGTGACCCAAGGAGAGATTTTGATTGAGGAATCGATGATAGATAAAGGAATGATTGGGCAATGAGAAGATAGGCCATGGCTCAATGCTAGACCCAAGTGACATCTCATCATGCTCAGAAGAAGGTGAAGATGGAATAAAAGAAGAATCAAGTTCCATGACCTTAGGATCTTCCTCCTATGTTCTGATAAAAGGAATCAACTTATTTTCCCCAATACGTGAGCGTATCGAAGTTCTAGAAAGAATCCTTGTTTACAATCCTCTAAAGGGATATCATCATGTGTATAATCTAATTGTTCCTTCATTCTGAGAGAAATCAATTAGTAGAGGTTGTTGTTCTTTAGTCCATAGAAGGTTGAATAGAAGAAACAGGTTCACTTGGATAAGACTTAGAAGGGAAGATTGATTGATAGAAGAATATGACTCAAGAGAGGAAGTAGGATTGGTGCATAGCTATTCTCTCATGAATAGAAGATTTGGATTTCAGACCTATGTACAATTTTTCTAGAAGACTAGTAGCGTAATGTAGGTTGGATTAAGTAGGATCACATAGTCATTCGTTAAGTTGTGACGTGGGAGTCACACGAATTAGATGATTGACTAGTGGGAACCTGAGTCGTGAGAACTCTTCGAAGGAGGAAGAGGTTGATTGAGATGACTGATGAATAATAAGGAGAGTCCTGCGAAGAAAGGGAGGACCATGACTCAAGAATTGAATTAGATGTTTGATTAGATGGAACTTTGGAGTCACACGTAGTCTTCAAAGGAAGAAGGAAGACTGATAAAATGGGTACTCGTTGAAAGGTGATGTTGGAATAAAGGTATGATAGGTTCCTGTAAGGAAGGGAGGACCATGACATGATTCATAGATTTAGGATCTAGGGGTATCTGAACAATAGTTGGGATCTGAGTCTTCAGAAGAAGAGTGGGAGTCCTCAGAAGAATGGTAGTTTGGATCTAGAATCAGAAGAAGAAGAGTGGGGGGAACCCAAATAATAATTTGGATCAAAAGCATCCAAACCATACCACCGACTATGAGCTGAAGGTGGGGAACAAGGTACCCATATGGGCTCTCTAGCACGAAGAACCAAACGAGGTTTAGTTGTAATGGGAATCTTTTGATTTGAATTCTAAACCTAGGTTCTATATTTTTATAAGTATGAGGAACCGCACGATAGTCAGTCATTATTGGCATTGTTTTAAGCACAAATGTCTAGATCTAGATAGTGTGATGGAACTCCTTCAAAGGGAAGGAAGTGACATGTCGATTTGGGTAGCATAATGACAACCAACTAGACATTTTGTAAGTATTGATATGCATGCATGTGCTTTTCTAAGAGAGGATCTAAGGAAAATAGACATCGTGATGACATAATATCGATGAGATTAAGAGGGATTGTCCTAGAAAATAATTTTTCTGAGATGAATAATCACAAGGAACAATCATGAAAGTGTGAGACACAAAGCCAATCAACAAGGAAATACACCATATGCAAACATGTGTGCAAAGTAATGTTCAACAAATATGATTTTCACAATGTCCATATTTTCAAGCTCGAAATGAACAAAACGTAAATGTAAACAAAGAAGTCAATGCGATTTCTCAATCAAGAGGATACCATGACAAGTGAGAACAAACTTGAACAAGACCTGTATCTCAAAAATTTCCAGGATTACAAATGTCACGAATGACACGTAACAATATCACCAAGATATGTTAACCCAGATTGCGAGAAAGTGAAGTGATTGATATTGAGTGTGTAGTATTGATATAACACGCACAAAGTAACACCTAACACTCTTTGAAATCAAGGAAAATAATAGAACTAAAACTAAAAAGCTCAAAGTATAGCTGGAGGAATGTGTAAAAATGTGTGCAACGTAATGCCACAATGCGGGTATTTATGATCGACATTTATGAAGAAACACGACATAAATATCTTAATTGTAGTTGAGATGATACGAACAAGCTAACTCTTCTAAGGAAGATCCGCGGTGATGAATCAATCCTAACTATGATGATGATCTTGAAATCAAGATCACAGTGGCCATCAAAGATATAAGGACGCATCCACACACTTTAGATGTTTAACAACTCAGCCGCAAACATGGATGAGCGTAAATAGAACAAAAAAGTGGTGAGCACTATCAATTGACAACATTCCCGAAAGATGCCTTCTTTTGATCCCCAAATGGGCAATAAGAATGCAAAGGTATAGATCAAAAAAGATGAAAAATAAACTAAGCGCCACTTGGACAGAGCTTCACCTCGTCCGAAGGTGAGAAAGAAGCTAAGCTAAGTGAAACGTCATCCAATTTCCAGTGATGAAAGGCACTTAGATCCAACGTAAGTGGATTGTTTTCCTTGTTTGAAAAACAAGGTTCTGAATCCAAATAAGTTATCACCTTCATGATGGCCAAGATGTGATAAAGGAAAAGTAAAGTGGGCCTCAAGATAAAATGGCCTCCTTAAAAATATCTCTCAACTAGGTGTTACAAAGTCCATCTATGAGTGAGCACGATTTACCCGAAAAAGTCACACTAACTTATTTTGGGAGTATCTCGGCTTTACTTTACCCCCTTCAAGAACAGTAAGCAACTAAGTGCATCTATTGTGTACTCTTATCACTGGGGTCGCCACAACGGACAACTTTGTAACGCTATCTCACAAAAGGAAAACTAGTCAAGTGGGTGAGCGAGGTGCTTCCTGTTTCATCCACGAGGTTACACAGTGGTGGACTACTTTAGGGTTCCTGGAACCACCCCCATTGTTGTAGCTTAAGGCATTATGCCAAAGGGGTTATGTTCCAGTTAAGCGGAGAGGGACGTACCCTTTTCCAAAACCTACAATATAATGTTTTGAATATGGTGTGTTTTTTATCTTTTTAACTTAAATGTGGTTTTAAGTGACACACCATTTGGCAACCTGTATAAAACACGTGTATTAGAAGGTTTGTGTTGTTGGATATTTTTCTTCTACAAGCATTAGGTCCTGTAGACAACAAGTTTTAGTAATTTTCCAATTCGATAACTAGATGTCAAGAAAGAGAACTTTACACCTTGCTTTTGATTCCTAAGATCATGCCAATAGGATGCAAAGGAAGAGCATACACAATGTGAAAAATCCTACTAAATCACATGAAATTTTTACTTTATCCTTTATAAAATAAGTGTTTTAAACATTCGATACAAGTTTTGTATAAGTGATTCTGATCTCCAAGATCAATTTTGAAGGTGCAAGGAGAGAGCATACACACTTTTACAAACTAGTTTAAGCTAAGAACCGAAAAAAACTCAACTATGCAAATTGAACTACCAAAGAAAAACTACTTTTTTTAACTTGTTAATCCTAAGAAATCATGCAACAAAGATCTAAGAAAAAAAAGATTTTGCAAGACTGTAGAGAAATTTTCAATATTTACACAGATGCATGCACACCCAAACCAACACCAACGCATACCCTAACTGACAGGTATGCGCCTAACTCAATGGATACACCTACAAACTAAAATTAGTAAAATCCACAGTATACTAAAAAACAAAGATGTGTCCAGCATAGATCCTAGAGATGCTTGTAACTTGGCGTGGATGCTTAGGTTTCAATGGAGACGTGCCCAAGCATAAAAAATGGAGATAGTTTCAAATTTTTACACAGTCAAGCTATTTACGTAGACGCGGCCAGAGAGGTGGAGTTACGCAGACCATCCGATACGGAGACACGTGCACGTCCCTACAAAGATAAAATTTTCCAATGATGAGGATAGCTAGACAAGTACACTCATGTTCCGATGGGGACGCTGGGGTTTCAATGTGTACGTGCCCCTTCTCAACACCTATGTGTACCCTATGAAAAACCTGCAAAACTCATGGATTTTCAAATTTTCAAAAGCAAAAACTAGGTTAGTTGTTAGTCAAAGTGTCCTATTTCTATATCAAACCCACAAAAATACATGCAAATGAAGGTCATTTATCTAGGGTTAGAAACAGAAATGAGGAAATAACAAGTGATTTGATCCAAAAAACTTGAAAATGAACTTTAAAGAACTCAAAACACCTAGCATTAATGGAGGATGGACATAAGTGTCCCACCGGGCATGCCAAATGTGTTCAATGAAAGGTAATACAAAATATATTGAAATGGGGTAAGACCCCAAAGCTTTGTGCAAAGCCCCTCAATGGACTATCAAACACTAACCTACATGCTCAAGAGTTTAAACCTACTTTTCATGTATTCAAACTTGACAGCAAACTAGCAATGTAGCAATGATGAAAAAGTAAGCTCTATTCTTTGAAAACATGAAATGATGAACCTTGAAATTTTCTCACCAATCATTAAATTGTTGACAGCAGACCCAGTAGCATTCAATAATGTAGGATAGCCAAGAGTCAAATTCACTATCAAACACTAACCTACATGCTCAATGAGGTTTAATGCCAATATCTTCAAGAAATGTGACAGAGAACTAGCACTGTATGAATGTTGAAAAAGTAAGCTCTAAAAATGAAAAACATGGAGTGAATCTTAAAATTTTCCCATCAGATTTCCAATTTTGACAGCACTTCACCTCCTTTATACCTATAAGTAAGCATGTCAACACATGCAAAGATCAACAAAACAAGATTAAGATAAAAATAAGCTTAGATCAGGCATATGTAAAAGATTGGGTTAGGCTAACCAAAAATGAAACTTAGGCTAGTTAAAACTTGAAATTAAGGTGCAAAGGAAAATGGAGTAGAGTCCCACTGGGCTTTGCCAAATGTGTGGCATGGTTTTGTGATTTTAGCTAAGTTATGACTGAATGAGATAGCCTATGACAGCCAATAGAAGTAGTTTTATAGACAAAGCTAATGAGAAAATCTAAACACCATCGAAAGATGAGAGCTAAACAAGATTAATACCTAACATAATGCATTAGACTATTGAATTAAACAATGCTAAAATATGGGAAGATATCTACTTCTCAAGAAGGTGTTGTACCAATGGGCAAACAAGTAAATGGACCTAAATAAGGCTCCATGGACTAATCAATATTTTGTTGTCAATTGAATGGATCTCCAAGAAATGCTAAGAATGGGGGCATATATCAAAGTTGGGCTACAAGACCCTTTTTGACACCTCTCATATGACCTAAGTACAATTTGCGGCTAGAATAGGACTAGCTTTCAGCTACCTACATGATGAGTGAACTCTCAAGAAAACAAGTGGTGCAGGAGACTCTGCAAGTCATCTTGAGCTAGAATGGCTTTGTATTTTCTCTCTTAAGAAGTTGTCAAAGGTGTAGGTATAAAGGTAGAAGTTAGGGCTCCTTATGGTATAGCCCAATGAATTAAAGGAAACACTTGGGGTCCCTTTGCTATGTGAGGTCTAAAGAGTAAGAACATGATTAGGAATGGATAAGGTTCCCTTTGTATTCACCACAGGTAACCTTACTTTAGAAGGGTTTAATTATGCTTAGCATATGTCATGGGAGTTGGGGGGTAACTCCAATTTAATGCAGGCAAGGTGATTAACACAGATAGGTCAGATTCTGTGTAAAGCTTATAGTAAGGCCCGGAATTAGAGGAATATGTAGAAACGATTTAGGCTATCAAGAAATGTGGACATTAAATCAATTAGAATATTGATTTATTGGTTAAATGGAACCAGGAAAACATATATTATATATATATATATATATATATATATAGTCTGAGGCTAGAAGGGGTGATTTATTAACGGAAGGTCGTTAATTAGGGTATTTGTTAGATAGGAAACTTAGATTAATTAGCAGTTACTAGTGTAATCTCCAATTAAGGGACTGATATGTAGGAAAATCAAGTGCATTTTGACGATATGTCGTCGATCCTGCGAGAAAGACAATAATTAATGCAATTTAAGTACTAGGAAATGTGCTTGGGCGTAATTATGGGTGTCTACATTATGTGTTTATCAAGTACTGATGTAGCTTATTCATGACAAAAATGAGTCCTGAGGAAAATTTTCTCACATGTAGACTACAAATTTATTTACTATGACTTGCAATGTGTGACTAATATAGTAGATCAAACACATTCTCGATGGTAATCATTGTGCTAAGTGATGTGGAGGAACCCAAAAGCATGGAAGCGCTGGCAAAAATATATAAAAGTTAACAGTCACTTAGGGATTCGATGGAGTCCCCACAGACTGATGGCCTGTAGGAAGAATAGGATTTTTACTCTATATTAAAGGCTGGGCATAGAGCAGAGTCTCATCCCAAAAAACTTAGTTAATTTTTTCATAAATCACATAAGATGGTTGGATTGGTTATCTAGGAAGTCTGCAAAACAAATAGACATATATCCATAATGTATTCCTTGTAATGACACTTTAGCTGAAGTGAGAGAGCACTGTCAGTGGATACACAGAGTTCATAGTATGCCCCACAGATGAAGGCAGGATATTTTGTTGGTAAATTTTGAATCACTATATTGTGATATGTTATACATCTTAGGAGTGTCACGCTAGTGACACTAAATACACATATTTAGGGTTAAGCCATACATTATGCTACCTCAAGATGTATGTGAGTATGCAGGAGTTCATAGATTCTGAGGCATGGACAATAGGTGACTGCATAACTTGAGGTTATGTGAGTATGACCCATCCAGACATTAGTAATGCAATGATTCTAGTGTAATCTACTAATCATGCAAAAATATGAGTCATGGAATGTTGGTAAGGGGATCCAAGAATTCTTGAGGTGAAACACGGAATAATAGTATAGTAAAAGGATCCAATGTTAGTATGGCATGGTACTCACATGGTAAGTAGAGCCTAGAATATTCCTGATATATGTGAGGAGGCATGTAGTTCAAAGAAGATGAGGAAGGTGCCTTACACATGCCATATGACTATTAAGCCAACACAGTTTTCACACGAATAGGTTGGTAACATGTTGGTCAAAGTGTCAATAGAAGTAGCGCACCGAAATATTGATAAGGTGGCAAAAATATGAGCGCTATTATAAGATAAAGAGGATAATGACAAATAAATCAAGTGCCTCACTCAGGAGTGAGATAATGCAGTAGCATAGGCCTAGAATATTAAAAATATGGTGGAGCAGATTGCATATGAGATTCTGCAGAAGAGACCCAATTTTCAGGAGAAGGTGCCTTGAGACTTTAAGTATGAGTTACACTATCTGCACACAATAGTTCGCCTACTTCTAGAGGAAGGACCAGCACACATCCCTAAGAAAAAAAGGTGATGTGGAATGAGCATCAAGAGTTTAGGCTTCAATTGTAAGAAAGATATCCAACTACGAGGCAGTTTTACAAGGCTTAAAAGATGAAATGAAGAAAGTGGATACAACATTAGCCATGTGTACAATGCCTAATAACTTAATACATGTAAGGACAAAGACAAAGGAGAACGAGTTTATGAAGGTGGTAAAGGATGAAACACTTGGGTGCTTAGAATGAGTTACCCTTGTAGAAACAAAGTGTGATGTGTTGGATGTTGCGAGGAAAAAACATATGGATCGGATCAAGGGGCATTAGGAAGCTCATTGCTGCAAATGTGGATGTCATGGAAGGGATGGTTTTAGGTATGGTCAACATCCTTAGAATTTTGAAAAGTGAAGGCGGTAGCATGACTATGGATGAGTTAGATGACATTGTTGTGGACATCCCTGACAAAACCAATGTAATGTTTAAGGACTGGTATGAGTTTGAGGGAGAAATACAAAGTGAATATCCAGAATTCATTCTACCAAAAGGTGGGCAGTGTACACAATAAAATGGCTCACCATATTCTTTATTCCTTGATTCTTTCTTTCATTTATCCTATATTTGTTTTGGAGCGACATGTTGAGTTTTGGAGCTCAATTACTTCATAGTAGCATGTTATATTAAACTTGCAGGAAAGCACAGTAATCGACATCGGTTATGGAGGGATGGACATCGGTCACCTATGACCAACATCGGTCAAGCAAGGAGGAACCGACATCGGTTAGGGCTAATTGATTCGGTTACCTGTGCAGGAGTGTTTTATTTAACTCTCAGGAATTAGATCTAATTTTAGTATTAAAGCATATCTATTGATTGTAATTACATGGCTAAGTGCCCTAAGTTTGTATATGCCTATATAAGCATGAAAGTTAGGGTTTATAAGTAAGAGGATTGTAATAATTGATGATTATTGTGAGAATAATTGTGAGAGAGAGAATTCTTGGAGAAGAAGGAGAAGCTTGAGAGAAAGAAAGTACTGTACATCTAAGAGGTGTGGAAGATTGTAGATCTTCAATTGTATATCTTCTGAAAGCTTTGGATAATAGATTGGCTTGTTTCTTGGTGGATGTATCCCACACTGGGTGAACCACGTTAAATCTGGTGTTGATTTATATCTCTTGTTTTGTATATTTCTTCTGGTAGAATATCTACTTTTATTGCATGTATGCTTAGATCTGATATATTATCTGTACAACCTTGTGCTAACCCCAACAACTGGTATCAGAGATTTGTTTGAGGGTTTTATGTGTTGACAGATTTACTCACAGAGGTTTTTCTGATTGAGTGGGAGCTACAACAATGGCAGAAGAAAATAAATACAAGGTAGAGAAGTTTGACAATTGAAATTATCAATTATGGAAGATGCAGATTGAGGATTATCTGTATCAAAGAGATTTGTACTTACCTGTTGGATGAAAATTCTAGACCTATGAAGATGATTGATGAAGAATGGAAGATTCTTGACAGAAAGGCTTTGGGATCTATAAGATTGAGCCTGACAGCATCCATGGCTTCCAATATTATAGAAGTGAATTCTACAGTAGAGTTAATGAAATCTCTTGCTAATTTATATGAAAAACCTAGTGCTTCAAATAAAGTTTATTTGATGAAGAAACTATTTAGTTCTAAGATGCATGAAGGTGGATCTGCATCTAGTCATTTGAATGATTTCTGATCTATTGTAAATCAGTTAAAATTGGTTGATATTCCATTTGATGATGAAGTGAAAGCACTTTTATTCTTATGTTCTTTGCCTGATAGTTGGGATAACTTGGTAATGGTTGTTAGTAATACAACATCTGCTAATAATATTTTGAAGTTTGATGATGTGGTTAGTATAATCTTGAATGAAGAAATTCATAGGAAAAGTACAGAGGAATCATCATCTGGGAATGCTTTGAATGTAGAAAGCAGAGGCAGGCAGAAGGAGAGATCCAAGAGTAAGAATAATGGGAAATCAAAGTCAAGGGATGGTAGATCTAAATCCAGAGGTAAGGGAATTACCTGTTGGAAATGTGGAAAGAAAGGACATGCAAAGAAAGATTGTTGGTCAAAGGATAAAGAGAACCAACACCCAGACAAAGGTAAAGAGTCAAATAAAGAGGAAAATATTGCAGCATAGGTAATGCAAGATGATCTTATTCTTTCTTTGGATAATAGAATAGAATCATGGGTTTTAGATTCAAGAGCTTCTTTCCATGCAACCCCTAATAAGGGTTATTTCAGAAATTATGTCCAGGGAAATTTTGGGCATGTTTATTTGGGTGATGATGAACCTTGCAGTATTACTAGTAAAGGGGAAGTTCATCTAAAATTACATAATGGAAATACATGGGTATTGAAAGATGTGAGGCATGTGCCAAGCCTCAAGAGGAATCTTATTTCTATAGGGAAACTAGGTGAAGCTAGTTGCATGGTTACATTCACAGCAGACTCTTGGAAAGTCACCAATGGTGATTTTGTTGTGGCAAGAGGTAAGAAGGTAAGAATGTTATATTTATCTACTTGTGTTATTGATTCATTTTCTATGTTATCTACTTCAGATTCAGATGCATGCATGTGGCATAATCAGTTGGGCCATATGAGTCAAAAAGGAATGCAGATCTTAAAGGCTAAGGGTAAGTTATCAGAATTTGAAATATTTAGATCTTGATTTCTGTGAGCATGTGTGGTCTTTGGAAAGCAAAAGAGAGTGAGATTTCTCAAAGTTTGGGCAACTAAGAAGGAGAAGAAATTGGAGCTTGTACACTCATATGTGTGGGACCAGCCCAGGTAGCTTCTCATGGAGGATCCCAGTATTATGTTACTTTCATTGATGATGCTACAAGAAAGGTATGGGTTTATTGTATTAAACATAAATCTGATGTTTTTGAGACTTTTAAAAGATGGAAAGTCCTTGTTGAGAATGAATCAAATTCAAAGTTAAAGTGCCTTAGATCTGACAATGGTGGTGAATATTGTAGTAAGGCTTTCAATGATTATTGTTCAGTGAATGGAATACGTAGAGAAAGGAAGGTTCCAAGAACACCATAAGAGAATGGTGTTGCAGAAAGAATGAACATGACAATCATGGAACGTGCTAGAAGTATGAGAATACATGTTGGATTGCCCTTGCAGTTTTGGGCAGAAGTAGTTGATACATAACAGTTTATTTGATTAACCGTGGGCCTTCAAGTTCACTAGATGGAGGAATACCAGAGGAATCTTGGACTGGAAAAGAGGTAGATCTTTCTTTTCTTAAATTTTTTGGTTTAAAAAGCTTTTGTGCATATTGATAAGGAAAATAGGAAAAAGTTGGATGCAAAATCCAAGAGATGCACTTTCATTGGTTATGGATCTGGTGATTTTGGATTCTGTTTTTGGGATTTAGAGAATTCTAAAATTATTAGGAGTTGTGACATTGAATGGAATGAAAAGAGAATGTACAGGGATCAAATTTTGGTACCCAAGGATGAACTGGTTGAGAAGTTTGTGAATGAAAATGAACTCTCAGATTTAAAATTCATACCTACAGGGTTACACAGTAACCGGTGTCAGTTGACCCCTGACCGGCATCGGTCAGCTGAACCGGTATCAGTTACAAAAGAGCCAAACTGACATCGGTTAGTGCAGAACCGGCATCAGTTACAGGTGACTGACATCAGTCACTGTCAGAATTGGAAACAAATGTCCAGGAGGTCCAGAATGAGCCTCTAGTACCCCAAACTTCTGTGAGAAGGTCACAAAGGGTAAGTAAACCTCCAAAAATATTTACACCTTCTCTATCTTATTTATTATTAACTGATAATGGTGAACCAGAAAGTTTTGAAGAAGCAATGTAGGATAAGACCCACGTGCAGTGGGAGCATGGCATGGATGAGGAGATGGACTCCTTGGAACAAAACCAGACTTGGGATTTGGTTAAGTTGTCATCAGGTAAGAGGACATTACAGAACAAGTGGGTTTATAGGATCAAGGAAGAAGAGGGTGGACAGAAAAGATACAAGGCAAGGCTTGTAGTAAAAGGATTTACACAAAAAGCAGGTATTGACTTTGGTGAAATATTTTCTCCTGTTGTTAAAATGACTTCCATATGTACTGTATTGAGTTTAGTTGCAGTACATGATTTGCATTTAGAGCAACTAGATGTGAAGATGGATTTCCTTCATGGTGATTTGGATGAAGAGATTTATATGCAGCAGTCGCTTGGGTATGAAGTCAAGGGTAAGGAGAAATTAGTGTGCAGGTTGAAAAAGAGTCTATATGGGCTCAAGCAAGCTCCAAGGAAATGGTACATGAGGTTTGATAGTTTCATGCATGAGCATGGTTATTTGAGATGTGAATCTGACCATTGTGTTTATTTCAAGAAGCTTGAAAATGGGAGCTATATTATTTTGTTACTGTATGTGGATGATATGCTTATTGCAGGATCTAGTATGCAAGACATTGGTGAGCTTAAGGGAAAGCTAGCTCACACATTTGCTATGAAGGATTTAGGAGCTGCAAAAAGAATCCTTGGCATGAAAATACACAGAGACTAGGAAGAACAAGAAATTGTATTTGTCTCAGGAGGCTTATATCAATAAGGTGTTGGAAAGGTTTAACATGCAAGATTCAAAACCGATGAGTACACCTATGGTTGGACACTTCAAATTGAGAAAATATCAGTGTCCTTCATCACATGAGGAGGTCAAATACATGACATGAGTACCATATGCTTCAGCAGTTGGGAGTCTCATGTATGTTATGGTTTGTACCAAACCAGACATTACACAACCAGTGGGAGTTGTGAGTAGATTTATGGCCAATCTAGGTAAAGAGCATTGGAAAGCAGTCCAATGGATTCTCAGGTATTTGAGAGGGACATCTAGCATGCAGTTATGCTATGGAGGTTTGGATATTACTTTATGTGGCTATGTTGATTCGGATATGGCTAGAGATCTGGATAGTAGAAGGAGCACTACTGGATATATTTTCACAGTAGGTGGGAACGACAGTTAGCTGGATTTCGAGATTACAAAAGGTTGTGGCTTTGTCTACTACAGAGGTAGAGTATGTTGCAGCTACAGAGGCTAGCAAAGAGATGATATGGATGAGAAGGTTCATGGAAGAGTTGGGAAAGGAGAAAGATGATTACAAATTGTTCAGTGAAAGTAAGAGTGTAATTCATTTGGCAAAGAACTCAGCGTTTCATTCTAGAATGAAACACATTCAGTTGAGGTATCACTTCATATGACAGGTATTGGAGGATGGGCAGCTGAAACTGGAGAAGATTCATATGAGTGAAAACCCTGCGGATATGCTAACAAAGCCATTAGCAAAAGAGAAGTTGGAGCTACACTCCACTTCTGTTGGTCTTCGGAGTTTGAGACTTGAAGAGGAAGAAACAAAGCTAAGGAAAGGATCCAAGAATGATGTTGTATAGGTATAGTGCAGTAATTTATCTCCAAGTGGGAGATTGTTGAGTTGTGGAGCTCAATTACTTCAAATTAGCATGTTATATTAAACTCACAAGAAAGCACAGTAACTTGACATCGGTTATGGAGGGACTAACATCGGTCACCTATGACCAACATCGGTCAGGCAAGGAGGAACTGGCATCAGTTAGGGCTAACCATGCATTGGTTACCTGTGTAGGAGTGTTTTATTTAACTCTCAGGAATTAGATCTAATTTTAGTATTAAAGCAGATCTATTGATTGTAATTACATGGCTAAGTGCCCTAAGTTTGTATATGCCTATATAAGCACGAAAGCTATGGTTTAGAAGTAAGAGGATTGTAAGAATTGATGATTATTGTGAGAATAATTGTGAGAGAGAGAATTCTTGGAGAAGAAGGAGAAGCTTGAGAGAAAGAAAGTATTGTACATCAAAGAGGTGTGGAAGATTGTATATCTTCAATTGTATATCTTCTAAAAGCTTTGGATAATAGATTGGCTTGTTTCTTGGTGGATGTAGCCCACACTGGGTGAACCACGTTAAATCTGGTGTTGATTTATATCTCTTGTTTTGTATATTTCTTCTGGTAGAATATTCTTTTTTATTGCATGTATGCTTAGATCTAATATATTATCTGTACAACCTTGTGCTAACCCTAACATGACAAGGTGATTACCCATTGTCAGGATGACAATGTACTCTAATGTGGGGTGATGTTGAGCAGACAGAACTGGCCTAAGTATTAGGCTCATAAATATAGGGTGCTGGAAGCGCACAACGCTATGATAGGATTTGAGCGCCCAGGATCAGGACTTAGTCGTTTTTTGATAAGGGCTATTTTTGGATCGTTTTTGGATAAGGGCTATTTTTAAAGGTAGCATGTTGAGTGAAAAAATACATGAAGAGTTGCAATCCAAATAATGGTATTTTAGGAACAAGCGATAGTTGAGCGCCATGCATAGTTTAGGCTAATAATAAGACTTCTACTCAGAGTTTAACTATAGGAAGTCTATTGTTAGAGCACTTGCATGTTGTGCATCCTATTGTAAAGGCGGATGGCTATTATTAACAATGTGACCTATTTTGAGAATTACATGGACGGTGAAGGGTAAGTCCCTACCCCTATTTATATGTATTGATTTACATAAGTTAGTGTGTGAAAAAATATGGTAGAGTTATGTTGTTGGTTTTGTCGCGTGCATGACTCATGAAGATAATTATGTAATGTAAGAAACTTTTGTGTTTTACAGTACTTAATATAATGGTTCATTATTGACTAGATAATGGTGTTGAACATGACTGAATCTAATTCTTGCATGGAAAATCTTGTTATAGTCACTATTTAGTTCATTCTAGATCTATTCTAAAAGCTAGATCTGGTTTATGCATTGTGTGTTGTTTACTATTGTTAATGAATCTGAATATCTATATGCACCATCATGCTAACATTTTATCCAAGCAACTCTAAAGAGAGACTTGGTGCCTTTGCACACTTTGGGTGAGCGCTCAACCCTGGCTGAGTGATGTGCCAACGCGCTTGGGTTATTAACAATAAATTCTAGGTTGCATCATCACTTAAAACTTCTCTTTCATAGCTAACCTTTGTGTGTTATGGTTTTGTCTTCATAAAAGAAGCCTATACTCCTTTATAGTCTTGTCCATGACCTAAAAGTCCAAAAAAATAAATCAAAAGTAATATAAAGGATTTTCAAAATCAAACTCCTTGAGTCAAAACTTCTTGCAAATAGATGACTCCCTCAAAACGGACATCTATTTTTTTTATCTTGCTACTATAAATAGACTGCTCCCTCAAAGGACAGTTATACAAAGCTAGCCATACTATACATAGTATATATATAAAAAAGACTATTTCTACAAAAATTAAAATTAAAATATTTTGAAGCTTCCCACATCGATCAACTTCACGAAGACCTCAAGGAGATATTCTATTCATCTAACATAGACTTCCCACATCGATTAGTCTATAAAACAAAAGCAAAAAAAAAAGATAACTTTTTCGTCATGGACTTGCATATTTTGGTTTTGTGTATCTTGCAAAAGAGGCATGTTGTCTCACACCAAGGTTATACTAAAACAACCCATTTCACCTCAGTCTTTCCTTTCTAATATTCTACCTACTCAAGGGATGTGCCGCAAATGAAACATTTTCATGATCATGTGACTTTCTTCACCCTTAGAGCAGTCTATCATGCAACGTCTTTAGGGTCTTACGTTCATAAGCCAATCTTTGGTATGATATACTCTTAATGGTTCTTACCAATTAGGCGTCTTTTTGTCTCCTCTTACCATTCACCTCTTTTATTATTTATTTATCCTCCTTCATAGGACCAAACCTTCAACACCTACATTATGGGATTTCCTCTTCCACCAAAATCACCCACAACTATTCAACCTAGAAGACAACCACACCTATTGAACCTATACTCAACCATGCTTAAATGACCTAGACTCAATCATGCCTAAAACCTATCGACCCATTCATCTCCCTTATCATATTCTTTCTTAGCTTATGGGATAACTACATCGGCCTGAGGCCCCTTTTCGTCGGGGCTATATAGGAAACACTCTGAGGGCATGGCGCCCTTGGAGGTTAACTCATCCACTTTTACCCCTAACCAAAATTTCCCCTTTACGTTCACATTCTACCCTAATTAGTTTCCATTCACACAAAACTTGGAAATTAATATATCATAAAACATACATACCTACCATTTTATCACCACAACCATATTATACTTAAATCATTTCATATTTCCATGATATTAATTACTCGAAAATTTAAACACAACATACAAACAATACATTATTTCCATAACATAAGTAACTTGGAAATTACCTAGACTCCAACATGCCTATACTTGACCAAACCATACTTATAATTGACTCCACCATGCATATACCTGACTCCACCATGCTTATACCTGACCAAACCATCCCTATACCTGACAACATCATGCCTACAAGACCTTGACTCAATCATGCCTAACTCAATCATGACCTTATTACCTATCACCCAAACCTCACCATCAGTTGGGGCATGTTTGTGTCCCTCACGTGGCCTTACCTACGGCCTTACCTAAATCACTCAGCCGACACTCACCTTTTGTGACACTCAAATTCATGTACTCGTTATACCTTGTGATGTGATACTCGTGTTGTTCAACCTAATGACCTTTCCTTGCCTAAATGTCGTGTTGTTTATCCCGACCATACCTTTGGTGCCTTAGAACAAACCTATTGCTTGTTCCAGCACCTTGCCTAGTTGTGTTTCAGGACCATATCCTATACTTTGGATACCTAAACAACATCAACCTTGTTTGGATAAACTTGTCGACCTTTGACAACGTAGAGTTTGCAAGCTCATCAACCCTAGTACCTTATCACATTTTATTTATGTGTGTGCATTAGACTGCCACTACCTATTACCCGACACTAAAATCACCCTTACCTACAACCAACCTACCCTCATTTTCATCACTTACCCATTTATCAAACCATTCACTGACTCTGTTTAACACCTCATCTATTCTTGGTTTGAGGGGAATCGCCTCCACCCACACTTGGGGCATCCTAACCTTCACTCATACCTGGAGCACCAAATTCCAATTTTTGTCAGCGTCGCTTATCAATACAAGCTACGCAACAAAAAGGGGAAAATGTAGACACCAAATTTGGGTCACACTCCCCTTGGTCCCCTTCACTTAATTAACGTAACATATTTAACTAATCATAACCCCTTTACCCCATATTAATATTCATCCTCACATTATTAATTAATTTAATTATTTTAATTAAGTTAATTTCATCCTCACACCTCCACCTCATCATGACACCTCACCCTAGACCCATTCTAGGGGCATTTAACTCATAGTGACCAAGTCATCACTCTCAGCACTGAGTCGTCACTCCCAGTGTTGAGTCACTACTTGACCTAACTAACTAAGAATTCTTCCTAAACCTAACTGAAATTTTATTCTAAGATCTTCCTGCCTTCTCTCACATGAACTCTACTTCTCTAAGTAGGACCCAACAAGGAAAACACGCCAAATCTAGGAAGATCTGCCTATTTTTGGTAAATAAGACTATTTCACCCTAACCGATGCATCAGTTTATCCTTAGTCAACGTCGGTCACCTAAACCGCCATTGGTTCCTTTATATAGAATTTTACAACCCTTTACCCAGGTTGGTCATTCAATTATTGGAGCCTTATTGCATTCAAGCATGAATCTTCAAGCCCTCCTACATCCAGACGATGAACACACATAACCACAGTGCAAGACAAGCAACCGGTTCTCCTTCCAGAGCATTGGAATACTCATGGGAGCAACACTGGTTGTACTGCCGTGACACTGGACTCAAGCACCGCTTCTCCGATCAACCATTAACCATCTCAACTCACATGATCTACAAAATACAAGTAAGTATTGTGATTTTAATCATTTGTGCTTATCCCATTGTAGATCTCTTGCTTCTTTCAATGTTTTATTTCTTCTGTTACCTGTACATCATCTTCTTCCCACCAACCCACTATTCAACCACCCCAAGCCTTTTCACCCTTCTAAACCTCCTTCTTAGTATTCCCGAGTCTTCTCAGCCATATTACGACCCAAACCACACTACCCTCACTCGTATGTGCAATCACAGAGATCCTAAAAAACTCCATTTTTAATAGTTTATTACCTATTGCCCCTACTGACGTTGGTTCCCTGACCGACGTCAGTTTGGTCCCCATACCGACATCGGTCACCATACCAATATCGGTCTCTGTGTCATTTTATATTCTTAGTGTAGCAAGCTTCCCACACACCCAAAACCAACCCAGACCTCAACCAATTCAACCCCAGACCCTTACCAGACCTTGACAGACCTGTCTGACCTAAACAAACCCCAGTTCTAATTAGATTTAGTGTTATTTTGATATCTAGCATAAAATCTAGCGTATTGTGTGTATGAGAAACCTAAATCATTACATTGCAATAAGACTTATTTATTTCAATTGTTTATTCACATTGAATTATTATTAAACAATGGATTGACCGCCTCTCTAGGAAGCACCATGCTTCCTAGATCTAGCATATGCTAGGCAGTCCACTGTCATATGCTATTTAATACTCTTTTGTGGTCTTGCTTTACATATATAGGTAGTCCTTCCTAGACAAAAAGGAGTTCTCTACGATCAGCTTGGATAACGTCAACAATACTCGCATTCTACCTTACACCTTCACCTCATAGGTATTCCTCCTTAACCATTTACCTTCTATCTGTTTCATCCTAGAAAGCGTAAAACTTATTGGTGAAACATTACCGACAACCAAAATGATCCCACCATGGTCACCAAAATGTATGCCTAGATTCAGATCACCTGCAAGATGGATTAGTTGATATATTACTCACAAATCAATGCTACTAAAAACAATGGGTTTATATTGTCATTGACAAAGTGAGGGACAATCATGGGTTCTTTATTGAATAAAGTGGGTGAAATCTTCCTTATCTGAATCTATATCTTGCACACAAGCACATTTAGAAAAATGGTAGTTGTTTTTGGTGGTTAGGGGACCTACCTCGGTCAGATCCCTAACCTTTTCAAGAGATAAAAATAATTTTATTGAAGTAAAAGGACAAGACAATGAATGAAAATGAAATAGTATACCTGAATCAGTCAGAGGCCCGTAGTTGTAATTCATTGAAAATCACACAGAGATCACAAGCCAATCACAGTTATGACTGACACATGTGCTAAAATTTCATCAAAATAGTGTTGCAACAAGTTGGACATATCCTTTTTGATTCACCTTCACCTCTCCAAGACCTACAATACCGAAATATGTGAGCAAAGACAACAAAACTCCAAGTATGGGCTCAAGTGCACAAAGAGTCAAGAGTGTCCAAGAGCCTTAAATGATGGGGGTGAATGGTGTTTTATAGTTTTTGAGTACATAGAAGAATGTAACAAATATGGGTGCAATGTGCATGGATGAGTGAGATGGTAAGGGTCCATAGTGCATTGGGCATGCAAATGGGTGGTTGAGATGGATAAAAGTAAATGTGAGTGGGCGAGGGTTAGTAAATGAGTGATGAGGTGTCTTTCATCTTTCATCACCATTTTGTGGGGTTTATATTTTTATTTTAGTTTATGGGATTATTTGATTTTTGTGGGATTATTATATTTTATGATTTTTTTGAATATGAGACCTTATGCACAAGGTGTGTTTTCTAGTGTTTACAGTTTCATGTACATGAATGTTTACCTAAGGTGATTTGTAAAGTCATTGAGATTCAAGGAAGAATGACTATCCCAGGGGGGCTAGAAAGGGCCATTTTGCAGCATAGGAATACCCTTTAGAAGCTGATAGGGAAGACCTAAACCATATAGAAGTTGTGAAGGAGAGCCATGATGTTATCCAATGTAGTTTAGGGACGATTTGTGGAGATAAGTGATCTCATGAGTCAAACAGGCAAACAAATTTTCATTAGAAAGCTATTAGAATCATCTACATGATGGAAACATAAATTTTGTTCCAAGACTTGAAAATTTCCCGTGTTAATCCAGGTTTTTGTAGCCACCTCATGAGCCTTCTTACAATCTCTCAAAATATACAGAAAAATTACAATCATTATATGGAACCTTCTCTCTACAATGAGGACTGCATCAATCTTATTTTTGCCCATCTTTTAGACTATAAACAAGAAGAAGAGACCAGTACTAACCATCTCTTATCTTGTCATGCAACTACTAGAATCTCTGTTAATTTTGAAGATAAATCAATAATGTAAACTATATATGAACACCACGATCTCTTGGAAATTGGAAGTACATATGTTGACTTTTCAAAAACAACAATTTATGTTTCTAAGGACAAGATAAGAATTGTCGAGGTACAAGAATATAATGACAAAAAATCATTCAACGGTCACATCCCAACCTCTCTTGGAACATATTTTGAAGTACACGATTCTCCCAAGCCATGTCATGGCACATATGATGTTAATTCTTCATTGGGGCAAGTAGTGGGTGTTAAAGTGATCATAACTCCTCATGAACAAGATTTTAGGGATAAATGGTTTGCAGATGTCAGAAAGGAGACAATCAAGATTCATACAACACTTATTTGTGGATATAATACTTGTCTCTACTATTATTCTCAAACCAAGCAATGCTCCCCTAGAGTTTTGGTTTAACCAGCTCATCATCTTCAGTTTGCAGAAGCTTCATACCTTCAATGCAACTTTTCATAAACCCTGGTATGTTGCCCAATGTACGAGACACATGTATGTTGTCACAAGATCAGTGAAAATTTGAAAATTTACAAGTCATGGGTCAAATTCTTGGTGTTTTGGTCATTTATTTCCCCCTTACTGAGCCTCACAATCCATGAGTTAGTCAAATTTTGTAAGTTAGGGGCAATCTGGGCAAAATCCATCTTTCGAGGAACATGTGGAACCGTTCCTCTGTTCCACCTATTCTCTACTTTACTGCGTTGACCGAAATGGGCTAAGAAGTCGAAAAAATTGAGTTTTATTGGCACTTTGAGAACAGTTCATGCATTACACTAGTTCTCTGACTGCCTGCCTTATCTGACCCATTGGTAAAAAGTAGCAGTGAATCAGTGAAAGTGACAAGTTTTGGCATCAGTGGAAATGTTCTTGGGTTCCTTGTGTTCCCCGACCGCATGTAATCAATGATCAAAGCTTCGCGATTTATTTGTTCCCTCGTTTCTCCAAAACCATGATTCATCGTAATGTAAAGGAAAAAAGCTAAGTCAGACATGTCGGCTCTGTGAGGAATTGAGGGAAACATTCCTCTATTCCCTCAGTTATTTGAATCTCTGCCCAATCCGATGAACGATAAGTGAAGCGGTTATGTCGGCCCGCCATGGAACAAAGGGAACTATTCCTTCATTCTCTCTGTGCTCTAATTAATTGCCCCACCTACAAAAATAAAAGGTGAGTCGGTGATGGAAGGCCCACAAGGAACAAACAACTATTCCTCCAATTCTCCACATCTCCACCTGGGCTGACTATTTGGATGATTTTCACAACAACTTCCATATTTTCGCCAAGAAGAGGAATATGATGGGTTCTAAACTTGGGTTTTGGAATGAAATATTGTATTTGTGCCCAAATTGAACATACTAACTCAAGTTTAGGAGATATAAGGTCACAAGCGATAAGAAGGTGAAAGGTTATGTTGGGGGGGAAGATGTAGAGTCATATTGTAAATCTATAAATTGTAATGGCCTCTCCATTCCAAAGGGTTGACAATTATTGATTGTTGAAAGTTGTTGGGCTTTGTATCAATACTACTGTAAGCAATAAAGCTACATTTCTTCTATTTCTTTGCTTATGTTCCTCTGTCCTATTTACTCTCCAATTTTGCAAGCATTGTAATCTTGTACAACCAAGAAGGATATTTGTATCCTTGATTAATGGATCCGTAGAACTTTGTGTCTTTGGTTTATTAGTCTTATTGATTGCTTACATGGTTGTGTTCTTATAATTGAATACAAACCTATCCCTCTCTGCCTATTTCTCGTACTCCCCTTTACCTCTCCTCAAAGTGAATTCCTCCCTTGTACATTGTACAAACATTTTTCCACTGGTTTAGTGGAGTATTCCTGTGTGATCCCTAACATGCCGACCACCCCACAAATTTTAGTTAGTTTACATTCAATAATGGGAGCCTCCCCATACCCAATAAGGAGATGCTTAACCCCGTGACTGTTGGTGAAAACTAATAATCTGCACTAAAACAAATTATTTCACCAACATAGTGCAAAGTTTTCAAGACTTTTAAGAATAATTTGGTGAGAAAGATGTCATAAGATGCATAATCGATGCAAGCCATAGGAAACGATCTAAGATGTTATGCAGGATCACCTTTACCATCATAGATAAGAAGTTTAAGTGCAACAAAACCAAGAGGAAAAGGATAAGAGGCCACCTCAGGAGCAAGTGGATTATGTAGTAATTGAGTGGAATCCATAACACGAGGATAGTTAGATACACCTTGTTACAATTGCAAGATTTGAGCTTGTAACGTGCGAAAAAGGGTTTCAAGGGCTTGTATGACATATGAAGAAGCATGTGAGTCATTAGATATGGGCGGGGGGTAGTAGCAATAATGACTACATGAATAGGCATAGAGACATTGTGCATCAAAGTGTTGGGTGCCACTGAGAATGTGGACACCGTAGATGTAGGAATAATAGATGTCTCTAAGTTAGATGATGGAGCATGCTTAAGTTGATCTCGTGTAGTGTATAATAGGATATCAATATTAGAGGGATTTTCTTGTAAAAACTGTGCAAATTGTTGGGCATCATCGTTAGTAAGGTCTTGGTTATGATTTTTAGAGTGAGTATTGGAACCATCACTTTGTGCATGATCAACATTGATAGTCAAAATAGTTAGCAAATATATCATCATGGACTTGGGCACAAGAGCGAGTAGGGGTGGTATGGGAATCAAAAGACGTGGTCAAGCTACATAGATACTGATAATGATCTCTAAGAGTCGGCATGATAAAGCACAATATCCAAACACAATAAAATAGAATAAAAACTCTATGGCCACTAGGGGTTTGAGACATAATGTTCGATTCAAGAGTCAAGTTCACCAAATGTTTTCATCCTTTTTAGATTTGGGATTAAATTTACACAACCAAAAAGGAATGAAATAAAAGCTACAAGGGCTTATTCTGATTAATTAACTTCTAACATTAAATATTTAATGTTATAATAACACTTTAATACTTACAACAAATGTACATGATACAATACAAGCTCATTAATACATGAGATTGAGTGCAGTTAGTTGATTACACATGATTATGAGCAAGTTTGGGTAATTTTAATGATGGAACAAGGGGATATGAACCTGAGAATGCTTTAAAGTCGGAATGTGACATGGAGATACTCATGTGTAGGACCGTACAGTAGAGGCAGGGACATCCATACAATCTTGACCTCTTTGTACGGTCTTGACCCTACTCAAAAGTAGGATCTACAACTTTATGGTTTTGTCCCTTGTCTGAATATCTTTGTTGCTATATGTTAGTCATTGTTGGTCACACTGTGATAACCTCATAATGCTCTACTGAACCTATCAAACCCTAACCATGGATAGAGAGACTTGCAAAACAAACATTAGTTGGGTTGTGGGTACCCTTGTGCACTGCTTACGTTGGCACTACTCCAAAGAGGCCTCAAAACGCATGTCGTTCTCCCCCTAACATGTGATGTTTAGTCGTAGTGCAATCATATTTGACACTCTTTTTTTGACAAAGCTTGACTTGAGTTCCTCTTTTACAAATCTATTTGAGTGAGTGACATTGGATGTTTGCAAATATGGGAAGCAGTCCCCTAAACCTAATGGGAAGCTTCAAACTTGTAGATAATGCTCCCTTAATGAATGTGTAGAGGTATTTGTGAAATGTTGGGAGTTTTGGATGCCTTTTGTGCTAGCTTTTGTAATAGGAGTCCATAAGAGTGCTAGGCTCTAAATGAGGTGAGTTTCACTTGCTTATATATATTTCTGAAGGTGATTTAAGTTACAAAGACCGATGAAGAAAAACTAAATGACACAAAGAATAATGTGCAACTGAAAGATCGGAATCAAAGCGAGCAAGGACAAAACCGTACACTTGGGTCAAGACCATACATACACCAAATTGAGGTGAGATGCATTTAGTCGCTGAATTAGCGGCTTCCCCTAAAACTAACCTATTTCATCATCCGCCATACATACACACGTGTAGAGATAAAGAACAAAAAGGGAGTCGGCCTCTTCGATATAATAAACGAGTTTAAAACAAATAATGAAATAAAACACAACATTTTAAGTACAGCTCTGCCACGACATACCCCTTAAAAGGAAAAAATGGAGTCCTCCTCCCCTCAATACGAAACGCAAATACAAAGTTGCGACCTTTTTGACCCCATTCGTAAAAAAGCTCGACTTTGCGGAGGTGGAGACGTTGCCCACATCACACGCGAAGAATTTTCTGTCATCAAACGGAAATTTTTACCCCACCCAGGGCCACGCGGACCCCTTTACTCTCCACCATACGGATCTCAATAATTGCGTCATTGACCAGTGGGAACTGGGCACCAAACCAGTTGCCCACCCCCAAATCCAAGCTCTTAGGGTATTCAGACTCATTTCACTTCTACAAAGTGGAGGATTCGATTTAAATCCGCGAATGAATAGTCAACGTGACAGATCGATCCATCCATCAGGCGGCAGGGGAAATGGATTTCTGCTTCTGTAACATGATGAAATTTTTCTAAATGGGTCCGAAACCTGAGCAATTTTTTCTTCAGATTCAACGCCTCCGGATCTGTGTGCGTGTCTGAGTGACTGCATGCCTGCATGGCACTTATGTCCCGGTCAATGGACGGAATTAACAGCAGCAGGGGTAACAGAAACAGCAGCAGCAGCAGTAACAGCAACAGCAACAGCAGCAACGTTTCTCTGGGTGTTAACAGAAACAGCAGCAAGATCAGCAAGCCGCTCAAGCGGACCAGCAGCGGCGCCGCTCCACAGCAACAGCAGGTGAGCAAGCAGCCGCCGCCACCGCCGGTGTACAACATCAACAAGAACGATTTCCGCAACGTGGTGCAGCGACTCACCGGCTCGCCGCTCCCAGAGCGCTACGATCCCTCTCCGCCGCCTCTTCTTCCCGCGGCCCTCCCCGTGACTCCCGCGCCAAACCCCAAGCCGCCGAATTCCAGACTACACAAAATCCGTCCGCCGCCACTGAGCGCCCTCGGCTCCGCTGCGCCGCCGCCGATGCAGCTGAGATCGCCGCAGTTCATGAACTTCTCTCCGCTGCCGCCGTTAACCCCGGGCGACGCCGTCTGGGCGGGCAACATAGCCATGGAGAGCCCCGTCACTCGCTACATGAAGTATCTCCAGGACTCCGTCGCAGGCGGAGGAGGATTCGGAGGAGGCGGAGCATATAACCCCTCGCCGCGCGCTATGCAGCTGCAGCACCGCCCCCGCCGCCCCTCTTCTCCCTTCTCCCCGCAGACCTCCTCCACCGCTGCCCCTCCCGTCGCCGACATCGCAGTATCTTCTTCCCTCGCCGCTACCCTCGCCGGGGTCGTTTTTATCCTTCCCTTCGCCGGGACAGTTTCCTCTGAATTTCTTCACACAGTCGCCCTCCGGGCAGTTTGGATTTCCCGGCGGCGGACCCTTGCTTCCACCCTCGCCGGGGGTGATGTTTCCGTTACAGTCCCCCACCAGCGCCAGGTTTCGCCTCCCCAGCCCCCGATGGAGAGATTCCGATATGTCCTTCACTTTTCCAGATCCGGATCGACGCCTGTAATTATACTTCCACTTCTTTGCAATTTGAGGGGTCTACGGAGAAACGCTAAATAAAATGAGGTTGAGCAACTAACTTCAAATTCAGCTGCGTGCCCGTCTAAAGTTGTCGGGAATAGAGTAAAACCAGAGGACATTTCCGCTATAAAACAACAAAGAAATTGGCGGCGGCCATGAAGGAGAGAGTGGTAGAAGAACTTAGTGGATTTATGGAGGACAATTTTCACTTTTTTTTCCCTTTTATATTACGAATAGAGAGCAGGATGTAATGTAAAATACAATTTTTAGCTTGGGTTAATTGTGCAGAGCCAATTCTTTTGCCTGAATGTAACCTTACCTCTATTTATGCTTTATGAAATTACGAAAGAGTTCTCGACTCGCATACCATCTCTTGACTTTCACAGGTACGGTGTGTTTTTTTATGATTTTTTATTTTATTTTCAGTTGTTGTATTCATGGAAATTTAGTTCTGTTTTCATAACACAAATGGAGATTTGGGTTCTCAAAGTTATGCTAAAGATATAGTACTTTTGACTGCGAATTGGGTATTTTCGGCTGTTTTGTGTTTGTTCGTACAAACACAAAACAGTCTCATATTGTACCAGAAATCAGAAATATATAAGTGGTAACGGCAGAAATGGGAGGCAGCAGACATAAGAAAACTTGGGCTATACTTCTAATTGTCATTATAAAAAAAGTTTTTTTTTTTTGGGAAGAATTTCTGTTTGTCCTAAATGCGGAAAAAATCTCATGTTTTTTGTTCTTCAACTTGTGAAATTTCATTTTCCTTCATGGCAGGGGTGATTAGATTCACTGGAGGCTTTTTTTAATGGTGATTAAGTTGAAATATAAGAATTTTCACACTTGTATTGGCATAGAACCAGCCATTCCCTTGAAAGGGATTGAATTCAAATGGTTTTTCAGCATCCATAGATGTTATACGTCATGAATTAGCCAGCTTAAAACTACATTTATTTTCATTCTATGCCTTCTAAATTAAAAATGATGTTTATATTTGCAAACCATGAACAGGTCTCGCCCTGGGAATGCTCCCAAAAAAGGTGTAAAAGCAATTAAAAGTGTGTGTCATGCCTAGCAAATGGATCCCTGTTTGTGTACCTCATCGACCAACCAAAATAAATTATGGCACCCTTAACCCGCACAGCAGAATGCCACCACATGAGCGCATGATTAACCTGGCATGGATAGAAGTATGGCTCTAAACTGTTATGTGTCACTGTAGTCACAAATGCAGGGTTGATCAAAGCATATCAGTAGGAAATGATATCAGATTTCCATCTGTAATTTTGATTTAGGAATATTTATGTCTCTTGTATTTGCCCTTTTTTACAGTAAGTGCTGGCGTAATTGTTGAATTTGCTTGAAATGAAAAACAAATTTGGAGTTTGGAATAGAATAAGGATCAAAGAGGGGTTTCAAACTTGAATAATGTTATCGTATGTATGTGTATAACTTGTGTATGGAATTTCTGCATGCTGAGCAGATATAAATTGGTTAAGTTGAAGATATTTGGCAATTGTTGCCTTGTAATTATTTCATAATTGGGAAATGGCCTTTTTTGATGAGCTAATTTTCTTAGCTCGATGCCTGCCATTCCTGCACTAAATTTTAATGCACTTTACTTACGTTGGGCCCTTTGCCTGGAAGAATGCATCAAGTAGTGAATCGCCCAGCAAGCAGTGCTCTATTTATTGTTTTACTTATGATGGTTCCATCTTTTGAAATACATTTGTCTCTCAAAAAAATTCATTGGGGCCCCTCAAAAATGAAAAGGCTGAGGGGGAGAGCTTACTGCTTAACATGCCAAACTAGAATGATGGTACTTATTCAAGTCGCACAATAAGCAAGTCTCGTTAGTCAAGTTTCTTTGTTTTGGTCCTTATTGGATCAGAATTCAAGCTCAGAAGGCCGAAGGATAAATGATGGCATCGCTGTTCTTGTGTTCCGGCTGTGAGCAGTGAGATACATTGTGGTCAATATAAGAAATTCTGACTTTCAGTACAATTTACTTCATTCGAATTTAAGAATACAGGCCATGGGGATCTATTTGATGGCTTTTTGATAGCAACTATCTGTGGGTTGTGAGCTTGTAGCTAGAAGCACTTTGTGTTTGTGTTCTAGGTGTAAGCAGTGAGATATGTTGTGATCAATATTAAAACTATTCACTTTCAGAAAAGTATACAACTATATTAGAATTTAGGAATGCGGGCAACAGGGATCCATTTGATGGCTTTTTGATAGCAGCCAAGAATCTGTGATTGTAAACCGTACCTAGAAGCATTTGTGTGTGATGCTCTTAGGAATTCGGGTGTTTGGGATATCTGTACCTTCTAAAGTAGCCATGACATAAAAACAGGTTGGCTTGAAATCTGAAGTCTTTTCTTTCATGTTACTAACTTTAAAAATAAGGGTTGAGCTTGTGAATGCTTCTGTTAGAATCCCTCGATGGCATTGTTTGACCGTCATATAATTATGCTAATTGATTTTTTTTTGGGGATCAGTGGAATGATTGCAACATACATTCCCATACTTTCCAGTGTCCAGACAGGGTGCTCAAAGATCAATTGAACCTCTCACCATTAAGAACACATTCATTAATTTCTTTTCACGTTGAATGAGGTGAATATCCAAATTATCAGTAAGGCCACCCATCTTAGTCTCATCGGTCTGTTTCCTAGTGGTAGGATACCACGAACCACGGAAATGGCACAGGTTCAAATCGCAGGGCCTCGTTTCCTGCAATACTAAAGTGTGAACATGATATCATGATGTGTAAAAGTGGTTCTGTACCATCATCAATTTAAAGTTAAGTTGCATGGTCACTCATGTCTGTAAATTGTACATTTAGCTGCTCATAAAGTGGGTGATATGAATTATTTCCAATGAAACACAAAAAGAAGAATTACTTTAAAGATGCTGATTTTTGTCCCAGAAAATTGAAAGCACATTTATGTAAGAAAGAGCAGCAGCCTTTTAAAACTTGCAATGAATGCCACGTCACTTTTGACATTTTGTATAATGACCGAAGTTTTCTCACTGAGAGATTATCAGTGTGCCAGCTTCAAGAGAACGAAAAATGGTAGTCCCAGCCAAAATGGTCAAGACTCTTTTTTGAGGTCTAATGGAAAGGTGGTGGTCACAATTTCTTGATCTGTTTTTATTTTATAGTTAAACAAGGGTTGATGGGACCCGGTCAAGACTCTTTTTTGAGAGCTATGAACTGGAGTGTTGGAGGAGCACTTTCTGAAAGCGGGACATGGGGGTGGGCTTGGGTCCTTAATGTCCGCCGAGTGATCTGCATTCGAAGCGCCCCGCTGTATTCCACTTGGTCCACATGGAGAAGTTCGACACCTACCTCAAGGTGTCCCATGGCCACTCATTGAAAGTGTTCAATGGACTCAATTGAAATGGAACTTGGGTTGATGATTACAAACTCTTTGTAACTCACCAATAGCTTAAAACCTTGAGTCCTTCTTGATCTGTTTTACTTGTCTCTGTTATGCATATATTAGATCAAAGGATTGAAAACATATTTTCTAATAGGAAGAGGTGAACTTGGTCTCCAGGAAAGAGTCGAGTTTCCTATCATTGACTTTTGAATATAAGGGGCAAAAGTCGAACTTGATCATATATTGCTATGTTTTACTTCTCTGTTATGCATATATTAGATCAAAGGATTGAAAACATATTTTCTAATAGGAAGAGGTGAACTTGGTCTCTAGGAAAGAGTCTAGTTTCCTATCATTGACTTTTGAATATAAGGGGCAAAAGTCGAACTTGATCATATATTGCTATGTACGATTCCTGTAGTTTTGTTCTGCTGGCTGAGACTAAAAGTGCTTGGTGCTCTCTTACAAGCCAACTTAGTGCTTGGCTCTTCTGGAGCACTTATGACATATGTTTCTTCTCTTGCTTGGTGTTTAGATTCTTTGAAATCTCCATAGCCTCTGTCAATATGCCGAGTTTTTTATGATGTTGCATTTCTTTAAATAACAGATCGCCTTGTAAACTGGTATTTTCCTAAACCTTAAAAATGTGGGAAAGTTCCAAATATATTAGAAATACAAAAAATTCAATTTTTATTTGGATTGCTACTTTGATCATCTCCTCAACTTGCAAACATACAAGCAGTTAGGGAAGCATGTCAATGGAACATTGTATAAGTTCTTAAGAATGTCATGATGTCTTTTTAGCATTTTTATCATTAGATGTGACAATGGTTGGCAACTTTGATTGCATTTTTTTATTTGGTAAGCAGTGGCAATGGAAAAGTTTTCTTACAGATAGGGTCTATCGATCATCGCTACCGACCTTTTTCTTCTTAGCTTTGCAATTCAAAAGTAGCGCTTCTGTATCCAAATAATTCACTTATTACAAGTTCTACATAGGTGTGGTTGAGATGTCAATTAGAAATATGCCATTAATGTAGCGTGTTTACTTACAGCCATGAATGAAGATTCATATAAACTCTGGAAGAAAATATACGACAAGAACATGTTCTGAATGCTAATACATTTCCTCCCAACCGGTTTACAGACATCAGGGATTTATAGTAGTACTTAAGGTGGCAATCTCATATAAGCTGCGTCGCAAAAGTCGATGTCAAGGTTTTTCGTGCCATGAGGAAGCAACATGGATGTTTGACCATTGATTTTAAACTGGGTTTCTATGATTTCTGTAATCCATCGGTAAAATACTCATGGGTTTTCTCAAACAGAAAAGAATGGAAATTTCTTACAGTTGCAAAATCAATATTCCTTTTCTAACACATTTATAAAAATGAAGATATGAAGACTTTCTTTAGTTTAAGACTGGAATGTCACTACCAGAAAGGTTGTTGACAAAATGGGATAAGATTTTTCGACGACAAAGATGACCCATTAGAAAAGCTTGAAAGTTGGTAGAGTTGAAATTTGTTGTTGCATTATTAGTAGAGCTGGAATTTGTTGCATGATGAAGTTGAAAATTGTAGTTTGTGGCATTAATATCATTGGATTTTTGTTAATTGTTTATTCAACTCGTGTATATGTTGCAATATTATTAAATTCAAATATTTTGAAACATTTCAATTTTTTTGATGACTGTCGAGATTCCTTGCGTGATAGGCTCGTGACGCAGCATATCTGTAATTGTTTATTCTACTCGTGTATTGGATGCTCGTTTTTTCAACTAAAGAGTTTAATGTTTGCTGTGGAATTTGTTATTTGTCATTTTCGATTCTACCCTATCCCTCGTCTCATCTTTATTTTAGATTTTTTTTTTCCTTTGTATAAGGGATATTAGTAAGTATTATTATAATTATTTTTAAGATACTATAGGAGTTAATGACTCAGCAACCTGATACACTTCATAACGCCTAGAGTCCTTCTAACCTGTTATGTAAATGCAAGAGTAATCAGTCCTGTAGAACCTCTATGATAAAAATTTGGGTGGGTGGGTAGGTGGCCAGCACTTATGCCCTACCATTTTATTATTATTGATAAAGAAATTGTGTTGATAAGAATTATTATGCACCTTGCTGCTTTTGTTTAAAGAAAATCTAATTGAATAACTATAAGATGGATATGTATATTATGGTTTAGATAGCCAATACAATTTAAAGTTTTTTAGGATGGAATGATAAATTATAGTTATAATATTAGAAAGGCAAGACTATTTGACATAAAGTCAAATAATGCTTTAATCTCTGTAATTATGATGTGACATACACTATTGAATTATTAAATTAATATAAAATCAAAAGACATATTAACTTATATATGCATGTGTATATATATTATTTTGTATTAATAATCTAATGTTGTATATCACATTATAATGATGAATATCTTTTGAAATGTCATTTGATGTAATTCTTAAAATATTAATTGGTATGTCATGTTACATTATTTTTTTTTATATGTTTAAGTGTCTTTGGTAGTATTAATGAGTGAATAAAAATATATTTAAAATTAACTTTGAATGTTGTAAATAATTATTATATATAATTGAAAAAAATATTTTACAAAAAATATTGTAAAGAAAAATATATTTTAAAATATTTTTGGATTAAAAATATGTAACTCTTCCCAAACCCAAGGGAAAAAAAAGGGACCTTTTACATTTATATCAATAAGTGGTTGGAAAATTTCTCCATGAGTGCCCATGTATAATATATAAGGAGGGAAGGATCTCACCACCTCATTAAGTTTAAGGGGTTGGAAAATGTGTTTCATGAATTAACAATATACAATATAAATGGGCAAAATATCGTCATCTCATCGTGTTTAATTCATTTATATAGAATCTGTATATAGAAATGCATATAATAATGATATTTGTATAATGTAAATGTTCAAGGGGGACTTATCCCAATTCCCTATGAGGTATCTTACAACAAGATCAACTCTAGTGATCTAATTACATTGATAGATACTATGTTTTCCATGACGTGAGCTTGGCTAATATTGCGTACCAAGAAAGATGTGTGCATTAGCCAAACATGAAGGAGAAATTGCGCAAGATGCCACTCACGCCATATCAAAGAAGTCACGTTGCATGAGATTACATGCATTCCAAGAGAATTTGAATGCACACTCCCATTGTGCAAACCTTCAACGCACACCACTGCGTGCCACCAGAGGCACTACACAACATGTCAAGTTAGCCATGAGACAAATCAAATCACCTATAAATTAAGGGGCCAAGTTAGTCAATTTGTTAGAAGATCTTAGTGCATGTACTTCAATGTTAGAGGTAGTTGGCCACCTTAAATGAGAAATTTGAATCTTATAATCAAGTGCCCCATATTGCTTTGGAAAATGTAAAATTTAGGTGTACCATATCTAGGTTTGTTCTTGAGCCTTGCACCGATTAATGAAGATCTTGCAGAGATTAATGAAGATCTTGCAGAGGATGTTCTTCTAACATGATTTTTTTTTAGATGGCCAACTTGGCATTCAATGTAATCAGATTGTGCATCTAACATGCAATATTATATTGTTAAATCCATGTTGTGAAGAGCCTACCACCATTAATGTTTTTAAAGCACTATTCCTCTAGGGTTTCCTATAAACACATAGATTGAACTCATTGTAAAGGTCCAAATATTTGGAATAGAAAAGATTATGAGAGTTTTATTCGAGTTTGGGTATCCATGTTCTTGGCCTAAGTTAGTTAATTAGCTTATCATGTTTTAGCTTGACCGAGTGTTAAGGATTACACTGTTGGACGCACATGATGTGTTCTCTAATCTTCTAGCCACAAAAGAAAGTTTATGAGTTTATCTTGTTTCAACTTGATTAAGTGTTAAGGATTACATTGTTGATTGAAATCAATATCTTTCTTTTGTGGCTAAAAGAACAGAGAACACATCCTACGTGTTCAATGGTGTTGCACAACCCTCTTCGTGTTCGAAGTCGTTCCCCTCAGACTCTCACACAAGTTTGTGTCTTGATTGAGTGCATATTGGTCTGACTGCGAGCATGGTTAGAATGTTGTATATTTTTCATACTGTAACTTTACACCTTTGCTACATGTGTTAGTTGGGGTTCAGGGCTAACCCCAACTGGGGGTTTAGGGCGCTAGTTGCCCCCCAATTAGGTTTTCAGAATTTTTTGGGATCCCTTTTTTTTTCGAGAGTATAGATATGTGGTTTTTTTTAATCTATATGTGTATATGGGTGTTGTCAAAACCCATGATTAATGGGTAATCGTTATGGGTTGTTTTCTTAGCCCATGGTTTTGGTACCATTGTATTGTAAAACCACTTTGATGGTTACCTATTAATGTGCTTACATATAGTTGCACATGTAGTAGGGTAGAGCAAAACTTGGAAGTACATTATTATATTGTAAACATTTAAGTTAATGCAATAAGAGAGAGAAGTTACCATGCTGGGTTTTTTCCTAAAAGGGTTTCCCAGGATAAATCTTTTGTTATATTGTGTATGCCCTTTCCGTTTTTGTTTATCTTGAATATTTTGTTAAGTATTTATTCTCTCGTATTTGCTTATTGGATCAAATTCTCTTCAAGTATATTTTTCACGATCTTTGACATTTAAATGATCTGGAGCGAGCGACGCATATTTGCTACTTATTCTCTTTTTGCCCTACCCTACTACCTTTTGCACATTTTAAAAATCAATTTTGTTAATATTATGACTAAAGCTTGTAGCTAGATTTTAATGTATATTTGTGTTACAAGTGACACTCTTATCCGAATATTTGTTTTACTGGCTTGTGCACTAAAATAGGCTATGAATGGATCTAATTGGTTGTTTTACTTGCAAAAATCCCCAAACCGACTTCTCTATGATGATGTCCTTAAGCCACTAGTTTCTTACACTAGCTAGAAACGACAACAAACTAGCAAACACCCTCAAAATTATAAATATCCACTCTCCCTTGTCTTGAGCTATTCCCTAGCACATAACATTTGGGTGTCGAGATCTTGTGAGAGAGGAGAAGAAACCTTGGAGAAGGTTATCCTCCACTTGTGCTTAACTACGTATTGCACCCTCCCACACATGTGCTTTTTTTTTCAAGAGATATAGATCCTCACCTATTTGGACGAGACTCTACCTAGGTTGCTCACACTTGTGTGCGCCCTCGATCATCTTCCAGTAGCATCAAATTCACCCTTAGCGCTATGGGAGGGGAATCAAAGTGTGACACTCACGAAGATCAACATTTCTAGCGCTAGAAGGAGGGCTCCGCTAAATCGTAAGCAATTACCCTAAAAACTAGGATAATTGTCACAAGATCAAAGTCTATTGAAGGGGACTTTGAGCTTTTAAGCCTTCCAGCCCATATGAAGTGCCGACTGAACATCAGGAAATACATCCTAAGAAAAACTCACTCTGTAAGTAGTTTGCCTCGCACCACTTCACCCTTTGTTACTCCCTTAACTTTCCCACAAGTTTGAAACATGGTATCTTTCCTAGGAAACACTAATAGCCCTCTCGCCCTACAAAGCGGATATCATGAATTACCCAAAAATCCAAAAAGAATATGTGAAAGTATGTTCATGGTGAAGCTCGCACTATTGAAGAACACATCCGTGCCTACAAGGATGTACTTGAGAGGATGAAAATCCTCCATGAGGACGTCGTTTGTAGGCGCTTCTCCTATTTTTTGGCTAGACTTGCTTATAATTGGTTTCTCAGCCCTCCAATAGGATCCATCACTTCGTGGGCAGATCTTGAGAAGTCCTTTCTTACCCACTTTGCTACCCCCATCAACTCGGCCATCCTATATCATCAATTTTCTATCGCGCTTAGAGAACCACATGATCCTATTGGTCATTTCAATGAATGCTTTCAAATCCTTTACATGTGCTTCGAATCCCCTTACACTTAGATTGAAGTAGTAGTTATTCAACTCTATTTGCAAGTGCTTGATCCCCTCACTTTCAAGTTTTTGTATAGAAATCCCTTTACTTTGACCAATTTTGCCTTGCTTATAGAGAATCACTCAAGATTGAGCTTGAATTGAGGCCTCAAGATCTTGGTTGTGTTGGAATCTTTCCTTCCTTAGGCCATCCCGTTGTGCAAAACCAAACACAACTCATCAATCACATGTTTGCACACAATCAACTGCTACTCAATCAAGTTCCCACTGCACAGATGCCAATGTATTCTCAATTTCCCACTCCTTTGGTGTCAATCCATTCTCCCATGAAACTTCCAAACAACCTATTTGCACAATAGTTAACTAATCAACCCTTATTGTTTCTTGCACCAAATCACTATACCACGGTGTTTACTATTCAAACTATTCCTTCCTCCGCACAATATTCTATGAGAAGCTTTAGACACCCTAACCCTGTCACACAATCATTCCAAAACCAACCTTCTTATTTCATGCCCTTATCTTCAACTTCAAACACATAAACTAGAAACTTGCATCAAATTGTCCAAAATCTATCAAATGATGTTATAAAATTGCAAAGATAAGGTGCACAATTGAATCAAAGCCAACCTTCAACTAGTTAACCCACACAGAACTTTAACTTCCAATGTAATAAACGAAAATGGAACACTAAACCAAATAATGGGGGTGTACCAAGTCCTTTGGACCAAAATGTGCAACAAGTTGGTAGCTCTGGCCACCGCTCTAACTCTAGCAACCTGGCATATTTAGCCCTAGATGTATTGTGCAGAGTCCACAAGACAGGAGATCACTCTAAAGTGGACTGCCCTAACTTCCGTGCATTCTTTGATATCTTCCAAGAAGATATTGATAGCTTTGAGATAGTTCCCGCACCTAGGGATAGTGCGGAAAACAATGAGAGTGACCCTGGGACTACGTTGGTCTTAGAAACATATGAGTTCACTGGGGAAAGTGATAATAAACATGAGGACAACCAAGAGGAAGTTCATGCTTATTAGCAATACTAAAGGGGAAATAATTAATTCCTCTGTAGTAAAGCTCGTGAGCCTCTGACTACCTCCACTCCTCTTCAGTCTTCTCAACTAACTTTTGATGCACATGCATTTAACAATCCTCCACCCACTAAAGTTACAAAACATGTGCACCTCGCAAAGAATCATCCTAATTCTACGTGCTCTATTGAGCAAATCATTGTTAAATATAACACCATCTAAGACCTATCCAAGACCAAGGATAAAATCTTTATGTACGAGCTTCTCTGCATCAAAAACCAAAGAGATATCTTGTACAACTCCTTCTCTGCCTCATGCGAGAAAACTACAAGTAAAACAATTGATGTGCATGTTTCTTTGTATAAAGAGAAGATAAATTCCCCTCTTTTCTTGCTAACAGTAAATTTTTTTGGTAAAAACTTTATATAAAGTAAAGATTGTTAAGATTAAAGGATTTACCTAGTGAATCTGCGGATGAGCGGGAAAGAAGATTTTGAATCTCGGGTTGGGCGAGACTTTGCCTTTGCTTTGGGATCCTCTCTTGATCCATTAGTAGCACACTATGTTGAGTCTTCGAAGGCTAGAACTTGGGTAGATCGAGTGGAGAAATCTCAAACCCTCCATATGTGGAAGGATGCCTCTCCTTCATAGGAGGTTCATAAATCCATTATCACTAAGGTGGAGCATACATACAAATTTTATGCTATTGGGAGGTTTGTTAGACTCCATCCTAACATTGACGCTGAAAGGATTTGGGTAAAAAGGAAATGGATGTTGAGGGAGCCGTTGAAGGTTGTGGCTCTGTCATATGAAGCCTTCTTATTCCAGTTTGAGGTGGAGCCTGATCTTGTCCATGCTCTTAGTGGGGCACCATGGTTTTATGGCAAAACTATTCTACATATTGAAAGATGGTGTCTAGGTATGGATCTATTTGTTTTTTCCTCTAGTGCATACCCAATTTGGGTTAGACTCCCCGCCTTAGCCTTGGAATTCTGGGAGAAAGATGTTTTGATTGGAATTTCTAAAACCATGGGATAGATCATAGTTATCAACTCTACCACTCTTAACAGAACAAGGATGGTATGTGCCAGATTTTGTGTCAATGTCCAACTTGATAAGCATCTTCTCAACTCCATTAATCTGATCTCTGAAAATGGTGTTTGTGCTAAAAAAATTGAGTATGAGAGTTCCCCTGTTTTTTGTAGCTCCTGTAGGACTGTGGGTCATAGCCTTGGGGAATGTACTAGGAAGAAAACTAAATGGGAAAAAAATATGGAGATGATATTAATAGCTTAGGGACCAAGTTTCCTAAGGAGCAGTTTAACAATAAACCAGAAAAAATAGGGAAAGGTTTTTGATTTAGAGCTGAAGGAAGATATAATAACTAATACTCACAATAGTGTAGTTTTCCCTAATGTGTTGGTTGGGGAATTCAATACCCTGCCTTCCCTTGTAGTCACGCATTCAAGTTTTCCACTTGTAATGTCACTTGAGAAAGGTTGTAGAGGTAACCATGTGAAAAATGCAAAAGAGAATATCGTTATTAAATAAAATTTGGGAGTGGAAAGTAATGCCTACTCGAAAGTTGCATCAGAGGATGAGGAACAAACTGATCTAGAAATGGAAGAAGAAGAAGTTGATGAAGATGTCGGTGAACAAGAAGAGGATTGAGAAGGGGAAAATACTCAAGAAGTAAAGGAAGAAGAGGTAGAGGAAAAATAAGAACAAAAGGAAAAGGACCATGATGAAGTGATTCATTCTTCAGATCTAGAGGGGAAACAAAAAGTTATCAACCATCAGTCGAATGATGTGCAGGTTGGGGAAAAAATTGAACAACTCCAAGACAAGCAACCTGTGCTGTATAATAACACTGATAAGGAATGTTTAATGGGGAAACATGATATTTCTGTGGAAGAACCATTTTATATCGGTTCTACACTTATTTCCTCGTAAAACAGAGATAAGTGGATGAATTTTTTGAGATTTTGGGAAGGCCGTTGTTTCAAAAATCACTTAAAAATATCTAGTTTGAAAGGGGAGTTCTTTAGAGAGACTCCTAAGCAGGAGTTGTGGACATTGGTGGCTTGGAAAAGAAGATTCAAAAATGTGGGGAGGAGATCTCCTCCTAGAACTAGAAACAATTCTAAATATTATTAGGGGGTGTGCCTTTGTCTGTTCTTGATGCATTTCTGATGTAGTTTTACTATAGTTTTGTTGTGGTCTTACTGCAATTTTGCTGTGATTTTGCAGTATTCTTTCTATCTTTGGGCATCTTCTCCGTTTAGTTTCCTGTCTGACTTGTATCGTTCTTATTGTTTTATCTGGGTGGTAATACCCTTTATTTTGGTTGTCCCATGGTAGGATCCCTGTCAAAATCCTTAATAAAAAAATTGGCAAAAACGTACATAATTGTTTGGTTTATTCAGGAGCCTCTGAGAATGTCATGTCATTTTCCATTTGCAAGTAGATGGGTTTATCTCTTGCAAATTCAAACCACAAAGTTTTTATGTTGGACAAGACAAAAGTAAACATGGTCAGAGAGCTTTCAGATATCCATATACAGCCCATAGCAGATCTACGAGTCCAAAAATTCATTAACATTTAAGAGGTGGACATCCCTAAAGCATGTGGCTTGCTCCTGAGTAGAGATTGGTCATGCAATCTCAATGGCCACAAGGCAACTGAATTTTCACATATGTGATTTCCATGGTGTGACATTACAAATCAAAACAGAATTGATCGAGAGCCCCACATTTAGTTCATGATGTGGAGTATAATAAGGTCAATGAAATCTTATTTACTGAACACAAGGCTGGAGTTTATGCTATAGAGTAGAAGGCACCGCAGAAAGTAGAAGTGTTATTCTTGGAATGCGCACATCCTTGCGCACAACCATGTCCTGCAAAATTGTTAAGTGAAGAAGTGCACATTCATTACACAATTTCTAAAAGAGAAACCGTGTGCGCTGACATAAAAAGTTCTTAAGAAATTTAATAAGCATGCATAGATATTTTTAATGGGGGAGGATGCGTCAAATTTCCAAATGAAAGAGAAACATGTGCAACTAAGGAATTTTGTCATAAAGTCTTCTTACAAAAATTAAAGGAAGACTACTTTACATTTAGAGAGATGGTCAAGAATCACTTGCTCACATTTCCCAATTGGTGTCATGCACATTTAGAGCCCCATCCTGAGCATTCATGCATCACTTTTTTTTATCTATCCTCAAGTGCATAGCAGAGGAATCCTAGTGTGCAAACCATGGTGTGGAGGATGATAGCACAAATGTGGATTGACAGGAATCCTACATAATCAAGGAATGTGCAATTGATGGTAACCCACCAAGTAGCTTTCCATTACTTGAGATTTCCATTGTACCTCAAGTTGAAGTGGCTTTTCCCATGCAATGCACTTTGAATTCCACATATGAATTCTTGTGCATGGGGCATAATGAGAAATAAATAAAGGAAAATTATCTTGAGTCACCCCTTCATCAGAATAAATAAGGCATTGCAAAGAAACCATAATGAGAATAAATGTGTCAAATATTCCATTACACAACCATCGAAGAAGAGTTCATTATGTATTCTAAACCTTAGAATTCAAAAAGGGAAGGTCACATCTAGACCATGCATTTTGATGGGTCCATATTTAATACAAGAGAAAAATGCAAAGAAGAGAAAACATAGACAATAAAATGAAAGCAAACCTTCCTAAGCAAACTCCTTGTAACCTTAGATTGGACCAGTTGAAGAGTGGGGTCAAGAGACACTCTTGTTGGATCCTGATGAGAGATTGGATTTTTTTGATATGCGGCTTCTCTAGAATCACTCCGAATGGAAGTAAACTCAACTACGAGCAATGTAAAGGGATTGATGAATGATTGATTAGATGAATATATGGATTAGTGATGAATGGACGATAAAATTGGTAGTATAACATTATTGTCTCTTTGGAAGTATTTTAAAAGAATGTAAGTACAATTTCTCAATCTCTAGATGATGAAAATGGAAGGCAAGAAGCTTGTTATTTATAGGAGGAGAAGTTTTTAGAAGGATATTGAATGCAGAAGGTCAAATTGACCGGATCAATGACCATTGATATCTTACCAAGGTTGATCCATTCTTATTCCGTTGCAGGAAGTTGGAAGATTTAAATGAAGATTAAATGAAACTTTTAATTTAACAAAATATTTTGATTTATTCCAAAGTTGGTTTTACGTGCGAATTAGTTGGAATATTTGACCAAGTTTGTAGGGTTCTAAATCTTGAGTGGGATGATTAGTCAACTTGAGTGAGTTGGCTAGTGAAGTGGAGATGAGTAAATAATTGATTTTTATTTGAATTAAATATCCAATTAAATTAGCTAAAGGGGTGTATGGTGTATAGTGAGTGTCATAGAATTAATTGAATTATTTATAGAAGTGGGATATGGGTGAATAATGAACCAAATATTATTTGTGAATGTTGTGCAATAATTATGGGAAGATATGGGCATTTTCAGAGGTTATAATGTGTAATGAGTATTTTTAGAGTGTTTACATTTTCCCCTCTTTAAAGCGTTATTACAAAGTAATGTAATATTAAAGAGAGTAGACACATGTAGATCAGTGAATGAATGACAAAGAAGTGTTATGGACTATTTGATTTTCCCCAGTGAAGCATTTGGATGTTCTAACGGATCTAAATTATGTCAAGGGAGTGCCCATGATGAGACCAAACTAAGTCTCATCTATAGCACAAAATAACATTATTCCTTATCTTATAAAGTGGATTTAGATGTAGTCTTAATAACTAGATAACTTATTTAAAATATAATGTAGAATGTATCTAATCTATCTTTGAAAAGTCCATTGTAATATGAATGTTTTCATTTCCTACTATTTCTTTTAAGTTGGAGTGCAGTATTGTGTATGGGCAGATCATTTGATCTCTAGAATGTATTGCATCAAGTGTAAGACTCACATAGCCAAGTGAAAGACTAAAAAAGATATCATGAATCACATAGCTAAGAGTGCATGATGCATATAGCTAAGAGCGCAAGACACACAAAGCTAGGAGAGCAGGACTCACATAATCAACATTAAAATTGCTATAACTAAAATTGCAGACCTCCAAAAGAGAAACTGAAAGAGGTTTTTGTTCCTCTTATTGTTAGAAGGAAAAACCTCTCTCCATTTTTACACAACAATAATTGAGGAGATATCTTCATTTGAAGTTTCAACAAAATAAGGTTGAAGGAAAGTAAATAAGACAAAAGACACATGTTCAATAAAACTGCGATATCTCCCTCATTTTTTTGATGAAAATAATAATTTCAAGATGTTTTGGAAAGCTTACAAAAAGGCGCACCAAACCTAAAATGGTTTGAAAAATTTATTCAAATTGAATTCATGATAACAATCAGAAAATCAAGGATAAGAATATGGTGGGACAACCTGTCATGTTGAAAGATTCAATCATGCAATATCAAACTTGGCAAATGAAAAGAAGTAGTTAAGTGCATGCGGAAGAGGTAGTTCCATCTAGAGTTGTAATATTTATTAATTATCTTCCACTTTTGTTTCCTCGTCAAGTGGAAGAAGTGGTAGTTCAATCTAGAGTTGTAGTGTTTGATTAGATCTCTTTCATAGTTGTCTCCTTGTCAAGTGGAAGAAGTAGTTGACTGTAAGTGAAATAAGTAGTTAAACTTGGACTTGTAGTGTTTGAATAAATTCCTTCCACATTTATCTCATTGTAAAGTGGAAGATGTAGTCAAGTCTTACCCAATATTATAGGTAGGTAGTTCTATAATCTTGGAGTATTGGCCAAGGGATGCATTATAAATATCTCTCTAAAACACTCAATGTAACAATGGTAGAAAATGAATGATTTGTGTAACATCATTTCAGATTAATAAAATCCATAGTTTAATTATCTTGGTAACAACTTGTTTTTAGTTTTGTTAACCCAACTCCGAGGGAAGAGCAAGGACCCACTCTTAGCCAAGGAAGATGATGGTTTATTGTTTTTTAGAATAGATCATTATTGTTTTACTTACATTGTTTAAATCAAGATTGTGTGTTTTGTTTGTGAAGCTTCACTTTTATTTGTTTACTGTCATTTCTTTATTTTCAGTTATTTATATTAGTTTCTTAGATTATATTTGATTTCTATTATTTATTTTAGATTGTTATATTAGATTTACTTTCAGTTATCTATTTCAGTTGTTAGATTATATTCAATTTCAGTTATTGAATTTCCTTTTAAGCATTTTCAATTCTAGAGAAAAAAACTATAAAATCATTGTTTCATTTAGCCCCTTTTTATAGATAACTTTGCACACCACATGGTTTTGACATTCTTTAAGATTAAATGATGAGGATCACAACGACTCTCATCATTTTTGGCACCGTTTCTGGGGACATGTGTCAATAGGGGTAAGTTGTTAAGTTAAGAATAGTGAGAAGCATCTCGTAAGTTTCCATTTAGAAAGAAAATTTCCTTACTTATTCATAAGAAAGTTTTTGTTTGCAACAACAAATTACTCTTTGTGCCATTGGAGAAAGTGGAACATGAACTTATTACAAAATCTTAACTTAGGGGAGATATTTGTTTACCAGTTCTTTTAGACAGTAGTTTTAATTTTTTCTGTTTTCTTAGTTAAATGCTTGGGCTTAGAGAGAAATTCTAGAAGTTTTCATTCCTTCAGATGATATTAAAATTCTATGTAGTGACAATAAGACATTTTCGAGTTATTTAAGTGAATGGAACATGAATCTCTTACAAATCCTTAGTTTAGACTAAAATTTTATTTAAATTCAAAGGATTAGAGATTCACAAAAGATTTACCAAAAGCAAACCCCCCAAAACAAACTTTATGCAAAATAAACAATAAAATTACAGGGGAAGATCTTCTCATGCATGATAATATGAGGTTGAAAACAAAAAGCATGAATATCTAGTTGATGTATACCAAGAGATGACAACCCTTAGATATACGATTGAAGAGCTATAAAGAGGAATAAGGATTCCTACAATGTTTGTTGATACAAAGATGAAAAAGAAAACATCATGTTGAATGCTTTTGCTAAAAAAAAAGATATTGCATGTATTGATTTTACTATAGTAACTTGTTCAATTTTTTGGCAACATGTAACCACCACTTTTATTTTTGAGTCTAGCTACCGAAGGAAGAAAATATTTTACAGAAGCAAAATTTTTTGCAGAACAAAAAATCCTCGACCACGGGTTCTAACCATCATGCAAGCAGCTAAAGATGCAAATAAAAACAACTACATACTGATCAAGAAGTGCACAAGAAAAAGGAAAGAGTTGAAAACCAGCAAATGACAACTCTTAAAAAAAAAAGGAAAGTAGAAAATCAATAAATGGCTACTTTTCATAGCTATAATAAAATATATTTGATACAATTTTCTGTTCTTTCACATCTGCAGGGTTGGAATCCTTTGAAGATGAAAATATTGGTGTTGCAAGTAAAATATCTGACTTTCTTTATTGTTCCCTCTAGCATTTACAAAAATCAAGGTTGTGTAACACTAAGAAAGCATGGATGACTTCGAAACATTGGCAAGGTATATTTTATCATTTTATTCTTAGATAAAGTTATTAGTTGTTTTGATTACAGAGAAGTCCACTTTCAAGAACCTATTCAAAATAAAAATATTTGTTTTTCAATAAGTCTTGTAGCAGCAGATGAGAGAAATTAGATGTTGAAAAAAAAGTAGAAAAGATGTGAATAACTTCTTTGAAAAAAATCAGCCATTTAAGAAGCCAAGTGTGGGGGAAAGAAGGAGACACAAAACTACAAACATATTTGAAAATTATAGAAGAAAAGGGTTGATATATACAAAACATATGCTGATTTTGAAAAGAAAAGAAAATAAACATGCTGATTTTGTGAAAAAGAACAAAATGACTAGTCTTGTACAAAAAGAGAAGAAGAAAAAGAGGACTCAAAATCAAAAGCTCCATTAAAATCAACAACATGCATGAGGACATGCATGAAATTAAGTGTGGGGGGGGTGATGATACTAAAAGCATATGTTAAAGAAAATAAACATGTTGATTTTGTGAAGAAGAAAAAAATGACCGGTCTTGTACAAAAAGGGAAGAAGAAACAAAGGACTCAAAGTCAAAATCTGCATTGAAATCAACAATATGCATGAAGTTAAGTGTGGAGGAGTGATAAGACCAAAACAAGTCTTATCTATAGCACAAAATAACATTAACTGTTCTCTTATAAAGTGGATTTATATGTAGTCTTAAAAACTAGATAGCTTATTTAAGATAAAATGTAGAATGTATTTGATCTATCTTTGAAAAGTACATTGCAATATGAATGTTTTCATTTCCTAATATTTCTTGTAAGTTGGAGTGCAGTATTGTGTATGGGTAGGCCATTTGATCTCTAGAATGTATTGCATAAAGTGTAAGACTCACATATCCAAGTACAAGACACACAAAGAGCTCATGAATCACATAGCTAAGATCACATGACTCATATAGCTAAGAGCGCAGGACTCACAAAGCTAGGAGCACATGACTTGTAGAATCAACATTGAAATCGCTCTAACTAAAATTGTAGACCTCCAAATAAGAAACTGAAAAAGGTTTTTGTTCCTCTTATTTCTAGGATGAATAACCTATCTCCATTTTTACACATCAATAATGGTTACAAATATGTCATCATATTTGAAAGTGTAGGACTCGCAGGTCACATAGTGCATGACTCGCAAAATCAACACAAGAATTGCTCTAACTAAAATTACAGAACTCCAAATGAGAGAGGTTTTTGTTCCTTTTATTGTTATGATGAAAAACCTATCTCCATTTTTACACAACAATAATGGTTACAAAGATATCAACATTTGAAGAAAGGATTTTTCAAGCGCATGACTTGCACCAACAACATTGGATTCGCTCTAACTAAAATTGTAGACCTTCAAATGAGAAGCTGAAAGAGGTTTTTATTCCTCTTATTTCTAAGAGGAAAAACCTATATTCATTTTACACAACAATAATAATTGAGGAAATATATTCATTTGAAGTTTCAGTAGTATAAGATTGAAGGAAAGTAAATAAGACAAAAAACATAGGTTCAATAAAATTGTGATATCTCCCACATTTCGCAATGAAAATAATAATTTCAAGATGTTTTAGAAATATTACAATAAGGATCACCAAACCCAGAAAGGGTTTGAAAATTTTCTTCAAATTAAATTCACGGTAACGATCATAAAATCAAGGATGAGAATTATTGTCCATTTTTGCACCCCTAGCAAAAATTGGAGAGCTTGAAGAAATTTTGGACTTGAGCACTTTCATGGATCTTCAATGGTGAATCTATATATTTTCAGGTATTTTCATTTTTGGTGACATTTGGAATAATTTTTAGTGCATTTCCCTTCTTCTAGAGGTTTCAGGATCCAAAACTTAGCCAATTTTGAGCAAAAATGGATAAAATTGGCTTTGGAGTAATTTATTCTATTTTTCCTAACTCACTATGTTTCACCATTTTCTTTACACTTTCGAATGTGACAAAACAAATAAGGTTATGGGCTAAGGAGGAATACCTGTTGTGTTGGTCGGTTTGAGGTTGATGCGCATTTTTGACTTCTCGATCCGATGCTGACTGTGAGAGCTTCCTTTTGGCTGGGAGGAACTACCTGAAATAGAAAAAAAGACCACCAAAGAAGAGTTAAATAATATATGACAGTGGATTGCCTAGTGTATGCTAGATCTAGGAAGTGTGATACCCCCTAGAAGGCTGTCAATCCACTATTTTATAAAACAAATATGAAATAACTGAAATACGTACATAAACAAATCTAGTGCTAGTATTCTGATTTGGGTACCTCATATCACTATCAATGTCGATCCAATTAAATACTAAAAACTATGTGGGTCAAGGTCTTTAGGTCAGGTTACAGGTTGTTCAGGTGGTCTGCAGGTCACAGATAGGGTCTTAGCAGGGTTGGGTAAGGTGTTTGGGTTGTTTTGGTAGGTAGGTGGTTGCTGGTTTACACAGTGTTGGTAGACATAGAGACCGGCGTCGGTCAGGTATGACGATCAAGGTTAGGTAGAACCAACGATAGTCATGGGTAACCAGCGTCAGTAGAGGTGGGCTGATAAAACTCAAAATATTTGGTTGTAGAGGTTGATATGAGGTTAAACAAAGACAAAAAGGGGGGGTATAAGAGGTCTGTGGGAATCTTAGTTGTACACTCAGAAATGTGTAACAGTCAGGTATAGGTGATTTAATGGTGTGGGTGGAGGAATGGTTGAGTTTACAGGAAAGTAAATGGTATGGGAATGAGGGTGCAAGTGGAAATTGATAACAACAATAGAAAAACCCAATAGAATTAAGTAGAAATAGATGATGCAGGTAAAAAGTACTTACTATGGTGCAGGTTCAAATGGATGGATGGTGATGATGGTTGATCAGAGGAATGATGTTTGGTACTGTGGTAGTGCTTCCCGGAATGTTACCGTGAGTGCAATACCTTAGATATATCTAGTGCTGGCTATGGATGTCTGTAGGTATGAAAAGACTCTAGTTCTACTTGCATGCAGCTCTCTTCTCTTCTCCTCGATTCCAGAATGTTCCAACCCACAAACAAGGTTACCAAAGTGAATAAATGGTAACCGATGATGGTTCCTGGTTGACCAACATCAGTTTCGGGATGACCGGCATCGGTTAAGGTGAGATTCCCTAGGTTTACTAAAAATGAAAGATGTCGCAATCATTTGGGTCAGGTTCGTTCATTTATTCATGGATCAGAGTGGACGTTATGTTTTTATGAGTGGGAAGGTGGTTAGAGGAATAATAGGCCTTGATTTTTAGGGTTGAACCAAGTCTTATTCATTTATGGAAACATGCTATGAATAGGTCTATGGTGAGGTGTCTAGGTGAGGTGGGCATCCATTTAATTAAAGTAATTAAATTAATAATGGGGTGAGGATGGGTATTAATTTAATTGTAAATAATTAAATTAATATTAATGTGGGGTATAAGGGTCATGGTTAGGTGAATGTGTTTAAGTTGGTTATTCGAAAGGGGACCAAGGGGAGTGTGACCCAATTTTGGTGTCTACATTTTGCCCCTTTTTGTTGTGTAGCTTGTACTGGTAAGCGATGCTGAGAAAAATAGGAAATGGTTGTGTCGAGTGTAAGTGAGGGTGGTGTTGCCCCAAGCGTGGGTGAAGGTAACCCCCCTCAAACTAGGAACTGATGAGGTGAGAGATGGAAGCGGTGAGTGGTTTGATAAAATGAGGAGGTGGGAAAATGAAGATCAGTGGGTGCATTGGGTAAAGGTAAAAGGTCAAATCGGGTAAACAGGTAAATGGGCTAGGGTCGAAAGTAGTGGCAGTTGAACACACGCACATGTTGGAAACTACGGCATGGTACCAGGTTGAGAAGCTTTCAAACTCTACGTCATCTAAGGGTGATAGGTCTATCCAAACAGGGTTGAAGTGATTCTGGTATCCAAGGTATAGGATATGGTGTGGAAACACAACAGAGGTCAGGTGCAGGAACGTTTAGGTATGTTCTCGGTACACCAAAGGTCAGGTCAGGATAAACAACATGGCAATAGGCAAGGTAAGGTCGGTAGGCCAAACAACACGGGTAACCACGTCACAAGGTACAAAGAGCACGGAGGGTCAAAGGTCACAAAAAGTGGTTCAGGTCAAGGTATATAGGTAACGACATGGGTAATGCCAAGGTATAGGTAAAATAACAACTCCTAAGACATAAGCAAAGGTAATGTAGGGGTAGGTTGGGTTTGTAGGTATGGTTCAATGGGTGTTCCAGGATGATAAAAAGGTGCGTTGGCATGAATGGTGGAAGGAAAAAGGTAGCATAGCAAGACCAAACAGTTATAAGGGTGGACCGATGCTAGTTATAGGGTGACCGACGTCAGTTGGCTAGGGCACAAATAGGACCATTGGTGTCGGTCAGGTCAGGTTGGGTTTATAAAACAAAAATTCCATATTTTACGGAATCATTGTTGTGTTGTACCATTGTTGGAGAAAATGACAGAGCCATTTGACTTTTGGTGCTTTTCAAAAGGAAAGTATGAGGGACTGTACCTGGTTGAGGTGGAGAGATTTGGTTGGTGAGAGGAGCTAGGTAGACGGGTCCATGAGATTGGTGTGGAGAATTTGATTGGGTGGAGGTGAGGAGAGAATTTGGTGATGGCAGAGGTAGGAGAGGGGTTGGGTGGGCCACCAATGCAGCGGCCAGTCGTGCCTCCACAGAGACGACATCACGACGAGGTAAGATTCGATCTCATTCTTTATTGGTTAGGTGAATTTGTTGGTAAAAAGTGGGTTTGGGGGGGATTAAATTTAAATTTGGAAGAAAATGGGTGAAATAGGAAGGGTAGGAAGTGGTATGTAGGTTAAAGAGGGGTGGGGATGAATTTAGGGGAGATTGGGGTAGGAATGGGTGGGTAGTTAGGTAGAAATGGTAAATTTTTAGAGAAATAGGGCAAGGTTTTGCGGATTATCGCTGTGACAGTGACCGACGTCGGTCGAGGGTTGGCTGACATTGGTGGGAGGTAGCCGACATCGGTCACAGATGGGGTGACTGATGCCGGTTTTGGGAGACCGGTGCCGGCTAAGAAGAACTGATGTGGTCGGCATTGAGAGAAAAATGGGCCAGGAGATGAGTAAGGGTGGGTGGGTGAGATAGGAAGGTATTGTTGAATGAAAATAGGCAGGGTAATAGTTATAGGTGGGGGGTCAAGGGTGAATGTGGGTATGTCAAGGTTTAATAATGTTATGGTTTGTTGGATGCAGGTGAGGGACCAGTTGCGGATGCGGGATAGGGTACCTCCCCTATTGCTAGTAGTGCGGGGAGACATGACTGATGAGGAGTGGAGACATGTGACCGATGTGGGTCTGATTGGTATTCGATGTTATAGGTGTATAGTGCGTGATTCTAGTTTGATGGTCCCTCTCATCAATAGATGGGATTCCGTGACCAACACGTTCCATCTTCTGACAGGTGAGATCACAGTCACCTTAGAGGATGTGTACAGGATCCTAAGATTACCGATAGTGGGAGCGCAGGTGTACTCCATTTCATCAGAGGCCTCTAAGGAGCTGATGTTGACAATATTTGGAGAGGGGATGGCTGAGATGAGGTTCCATAGCATGAGCCTGAGCTATGGAGATATGTACATGGCCCATCCTGAGGAGATGCGGTTAGTCATTTTGATTATGGAGGCAGTGTGTTGTTTTGCACTACCAGATGCAGAGGGTAGGAGATTCCCATGGGCATTGATGGGAGTTCTTCATGATATGATGGAGGATAGGACCCAGTTTTCATGGGCACCAACCTACCTGGTGTAGTTATACAAGGATCTATGGGCCTATGGGAGGCTACAGAGGTTCAGCGTGTGTTACACTTTCCTTCTTCACTATTGGGCCTATGAGCACATTGTGTGTGTGCGACTGATTGGTTTTCCCTGACTAGATGCATTTGAGCTAGGTATGGTCTCGGGTTGGTTATAGGCGTTGGGTTCCTAGTTGGTGGTGTGCACCGGGGGGCTAGGGCTACACATGATGTAGCTCACTATAGGTAGATACTAGAGGGGTTTTCTGGAGTAGACATTATCTGGAGGCTGTATGTGGTATATCCATCATATAACCACATGGCCGATGAGTTAGATGGGCTACAGCTTCTCAGGTGGATAGAGGGGCATCATGCTGGGGAGCACGAGATGATACCAGTAGATAGAGTCTTGGTGGCAGTTTGGGCTACCCCAGGATGTGCCACCACCATTTCCGCAGTATAGGAGGGATGACATGGAGAGGCCTATGCCTCTACCACACTGACAGTGTCGACATGGTAGGAGGAGCAGCTGGTGGACCAACAGATAGATGATGATTCAGCTGCATAGATGCATATAGACGGTGGTGGGTAGCCCAACTATGAGCAACACCACCCAGACCAGGGCAACCAAATGTGGCTACCCTCACAGTCTAGAGAGACACATTACAGGGATAGGTGGCTGCATTACAGGCCCAAATTATAGTTTGCAGGGGTAGCTGACGGGGTCACAGGCAGAGGTGGCCACGTTACAGGCACAGGTTACAGGGCTACAGGCCCTAGTTGGCCACTGCACAGGCACAGATTGTGGCCCCTACAGGCACATGCACCTACATAGGCTCAGGGATAGGGTCCCATTTTACAGATAGGGGCAGTACAGGGTCCCTCGGTATAGGTACAGGCACATGGACATGGTCCCTTATTACAAGTAGTAGTGGGATAGGGTCCTAGGAGATACCGGTACAGGGGTTGAGACCGATGGCACCTCTGACCATACCGTAATGATGGCTAGGTTCAGGGATCCCTATGGTGAGGCATGATATTATCAGGACCACTTGATGGCCGCAGGGATAGATGTCCCATCTTATGTTGAGTATAGAGCACAATAGGCTTCGAGTGAGAGGACCAGGTCCCGCACTCATAGTGTAGAGAGTACAGAGGGGCCAGTGAGCCCCGAGACAGGGTTAGGTGAGGCCTACCAGTGCATGGAGGCTAGCTCCAGGTGAGGTACCAGCAGAGGTTAGGCCAAGGCCCATGGAGGGAGGTGAGATGCTAGCGGGATGCCACATAGGAGAAGAGGAGGAGGAGGAGATAGGTGAGACAGGCATGGAGGATATCCGATGGGGAGATGCCTGATAGTTACATGTACCTCCATATTTTTTGTATATTTTGAGATATACCAGCCTGCGTGCTGAAGAGAGTGAGGATGTACATGAGAGTTTTTGAGATTTTTGATGATATACCGGCCTGCGTGCCAAAGATGGTGAGGATGTATCTGAGCGATTTGAGATATTTGTATTTATTTGTATCTGTGTACATATGTATGTATACACAAACTTTTTGATTTATAGATGATGATATTTATAGTATGGATGGTGTACTTGTTTTTAATTTCCATTATTATGTGTGTACGTGATGGAAACTAGGTGAATTAGGCATGATTGAGTCAAGGTCGGTGTAGGCATGGTTGAGGTCAATAGGCATGATGAGTGGAATAGGCATGGAGTTAGGGTTTAGGCATGATTGAGTTAGGTTGAGTCAGGTCATAGGCATGATGGAGTCAGGTCAGTTTAGGTATGATGGAGTCAGGTTGGTTTAGGCATGATTGAGTTAGGTTGAGTTAGGTTGATTTAGGCATGATGGAGTCAGGTCGTGATGGAATGTCGGTTTAGGCATGATTGAGTCAGGTCAATTTAGGCATGATTGGAGTTAGGTTTTAGGCATGATGGAGTCAGGTTGGTTTAGGCATGATTGAGTTAGGTTGATTTAGGCATGATGGAGTCAAGGTTGGTTTAGGCATGATTGAGTTAGGTTATGGTGGAGTCAAGTTTAATTTTGATTTAATATCCAAGTTGTTGGTAACATGGGGACAAATGGTGATGTATATGGTTATGGTTTAAATTTCCAAATATGTGCTATAAGTGGAAATGTGAAAATGATAAATGAATGATTTGATGATGTGGTAAAAATGTGTATTAATTGATGCTTGTTTGGTTTAATTTCTAGTTATTGATATAAAATGGAAACTAACTAAGGTAGAATGTGAATAGGAAAGTGAAAGGGGAATTGGTTAGGGTAAAGAGTGGCCGAGCTAACCTCCAAGGGCCCCATGCCCTCGAAGTGCTGCCTACATAGCCCCAATGAAAAAGGGGCCTCAGGCTGATGTAGTTCTCCCATAAGCTAGGGAAGAATATGATGAAGTAGAGGAATGGGTTGGTAGGTGTTAGGCATGGTTGAATGTAGGTCATAGGCATGATTGTAGGTCGTAGGCTTGGTTGAGTTGTTTTAATTATAGGGTCGATGATCTGGTCCTGTGTAAGATAATCAATAGTAATGAGGAAGGTGAATGGGAATGGTTGAGAACCCTTATGAGGTCATAGGCATGGTTGAGTTGCATAATTTTAAATATAGGTGTCAATGATCTGGTTGTGTAAGTATACCTTAATCAATAAGTAATGAGGAGGAAACTTAGGAATGGTAAGAAGTGGTAATAGAGCTAGTTGTTTAAGTTCATTTTTGATAAGAACCCTAATGAGTCTACCATACCCAAGATGGGCTTATGAACATAAGACCCTAAAGGCATTGTTGCATAATGGACCTATTCTAAGGGTGAAGAAAGTCACATAATCATGTAAAAATGTCATGGTTGCGGTACAAGTCCCGTTCCTGAAAGGGGTGGTTTCGAGTGATGAACGAAGATTCCATCTTGAGAGTAAAGAGGAAATTAGGATGAAAAGGCAATGAGGTGAGAGTGGGCCATGGTTTAGTGTAACCTAGTGTACGACAACATGTTTACCTAGCAAGAAACCCATGATCAAAATAGGCAAGTCCATGACGAAAATTTATCATTTTCTTCTTGTATGTTTTTTTTTGATAGACTGATCGATGTGGGAAGTCTATATGGGATGAGTATATTATCTCCTTGAGGTCTTCATGAAGCTGATCGATGCGGGAAGCTTCTAGATATTTTTATTGTATTTTTGCAATGACTTTATATAGTTGTCCTTCAAGGGAGCAGTCTATTTATAGCAGCAAAAATAGAGTGAAGAGATGTCCCTTTTTGAGGGAGTCATCTTTTTCTAGAAGTTTGACTCAAGGAGTTGCATCCCTTTTTGTTTTTGGACGTTTAAGTCATGGACAAGACTATAGAGGAAGAGTAGGCTCTTGTTCAGAATACAAACCATATTACACAAAGGTTAATTATGAAAGGGGTGGTTTCAAGTGATGAACGACCATGGGATTCCATCTTGAAGAAGATGAAAAGTATCCATGAGAATCATGCTATGAGTAGAGCAGTGGTACTCATATTGAAGATAAGGCTGAAAGGTGACGGGTAATCACATGATTCTTGTTTAGTCATGGATCCTCAAAAAAATGGGTAATATGGAAGGTGAACAATTCTCAAGGGATGAGCGATCAACTGACAGAAAGTGATATAGGACTTGATGTCAACAATAAAATGGTCATGAAGATGCAAGGCATTGAGAGGCTCAGGTTTGGGTTTACCTTCGAGTGAAGACAAATGATAAGCACCTGATCCATAGGCATGGGTAACGATATAGGGTCCAAGCCAATTAGGAGAAAAATTTTCCCCGTTTACTTTTCTCTTCTTTGGTTACATGTTGATTTTCTTTAGGATGAGGTCATTGACCTGAAAGGTTCATTTGTGAACACGTTTTTCATAGGCACGTTTGATACATTTTTGGTAGATTTGGAGATGGTCAAGAGCATTGAGATGACGTTCATCTAATAACTCAAGTTACACCAAATGATCTTGGCGAAATTCATCGTCGTTGAGCATGTCTTGTAGTGAGATGTGAGAGAGATGGAATCTAGACTTTGAGAGGTAAGACAACCTCGGTACCATAGACTAGAGAAAAAGGTGTGGCAGCAGTCGAAGTGTGAATACTAGTGCGATAAGCCCACAAAGTGAAAGGAATGTGTGAATGCCAATCCTTGCCAGTATCGTCAACTAATTTCATAAGAATTTTGTTCAAGGTTTTATTGGTCGATTCTTCTTGGCCATTGGTTTATGGGTAATAAGGTGATGAGAAACTGAGTTGGATGCCAAAAGTGTCACATAGCTTACGTAGGGTTTTGTTTTTGAATTGCTTTCCATTATCAGTGATGAGGCGGTGAGGAACACCAAAGTGACAAATGATGTGATGGTTGATGAATTCACATATTTTCTCAGCTTTTGTAGAAATGAGGGGAATGGCCTCTACCCATTTAGTGTAATATTCAGTAGTAGTTATGATCCATTGGTGGCATTGTGAAGAATGGGGATTGATCTCGCCGACAAGATCCAAGCCCCATTGAGAGAAAGGCCAAAGATCTTGTGCGACCTGTAAGGCATGACTAGGTGTGTGATGGAGATTAGCATGTTGCTGGCATTTCACACAATGTTTGACATAGTCACAATAATCATAGTTTAAGGTTGGCCAATAATAGCCAAGGTGAAGAATGCATTTTGCTATAGCTAAACCACTAAAGTGACCTCCACAAATTCCATCATGGACTTCCTTAATGGTGTAGGGAATTTCAGAACTTGTAAGGCATCGTAAGAGAATACATCGAAGCCACGCTTATAAAGGAGACCACCCATGATGACATAATGAGAGACACTTTTAAGAAAGGCATATTGTCCATTACGAGTGAGATCAGTGGGTAGAATGGAAAGGGAAAGATAGTCTATGCAAATTTCTTATACCAAAGGTCATGTGGGTCAGGTGCAATGGTTCCGACGGAGTAGACCTCATGAGGTAAATAAGAGGGTGATTGCAACCTTTGTATTGTGACAAATATTTTAGAGTCATCAGGCGAAAGCAGGTATCTAAGAAGCCAAGTAGGCCATGGTATCTACAAACTTATTGGTAGAAAGTGGGGTGGTTTGAAGTTGTAATGGTCAAAGGTGGTCAAAAGTATATCTATATGATGTTTATACTTTTTAAGTATCTCATTATGACACTGGTATATACCATTGACTTGGTTTACGAAACCAGCTGGGAATCACCAAAGATATTGATGGACTTAACATCTAAGGCATAAGCAACCTGGAGGCCCAATACGAGTGCTTCATATTTCAGGCAATATTGTTTGTACAATCAAAATAAAGTTTGAAAGACAAAGGCATAGGTTCACCATCAAGAGGAATGAGGATGACACCAGCCCCACCTCCACGCTGACATTTGGAGCCATTGAAGAAGAGTGTCATTTGGTAAGTGGGTTTGTCTAAGGAGAGGGTAGCTATGGATTCATCTGGGAAATCGAAGTTAGAGAGGTTGATTCCTGGAAAGAGGTGCATCTACTAGTTGGTCAGCGATAGCTTGGCCCTTGATGGATTTTTGATGAATGAATTTGAGGTCGAGGTTGGCAAGAAGCATAAGCCAACGTGCAACATGTTGATGTTGATAGGGTTTGGCATACATATAGTGTAAGGGGTCAGTATTAGTAATAACGAAGGTTTTTTGGTTGAGTAGGTAATGGCGGAGTTTGGTGGCGACAAAAACTAAGGCTAAGGAAGAGTTTTTTGGCAGTGTGGGTATATCTAGTTTCGTAGTCCAGAAGGGTATGGATTATGTAATAAACTGCTTTCTCTCTGTGTTGCTTGTTCATGATGAGCGAGCATGGCACCTAAAGAATGGTCAATGGCAGAAATATATAGGTAAAAGGGTTGGTCATCCTTAGGAGGAATGAGCACTAGTGGTTGAAGAAGGTATTGTTTTAAGGCTTCGAAGGCTTTATGGCATTCATCATCCCATTTGAATGAAACATCCTTCTTGAGAAGATGATGGAAATGGTTGACAGTGGTCAGAAAGCTGTGAGATAAAATGACGAATGGATTGCAACTTTCCTTGTAGGCTTCAAAGTTGATGGAGATTAGTAGGTGGAGGCATTTCTAGAATAGCCTTTACTTTAGCAGGATCAACTTCTATGCCACACAAAGAAATGATGAAACCAAGGAGTTTTCCTGAAAGTACCGCAAAGATGCACTTCTTTGGTTGAAGATGAACACAATACTTGATGAGGCGGTCAAAGATGACCTTAAGGATGGTCAGGTGTTCAAATCGATGTTTGGATTTGGAAAGAAGATCATCTACGTAATCTTCCAATATGTGATGCATGATGTCATGGAAGATGTAAGTCATGGCTCGTTGGTATGTAGCACCAGGCATTTTTAAGGCCAAAAGGCATGACTCGATAGCAGAAGGTCCCCCAAGGGGTAATGAAGGTAGTCTTGTGTTGATCTTCTGGAGCTAAGTAATATTTGATTGTAACCTGAGAAAATGTCCATGAGTGATAGCATTTCATGGCCAGTTGGTGAGATCAACTAGTTGGTCAATGCCTGGTAGGGGAAAATCATCTTTGGGACAAGCTAGGTTGAGGTCACGGAAGTCTGTGCAAATGTGGAGTCCCCCTGTTGCCTTTGTGACAGGAACGATGTTAGAAATCCATTGGGGATAGTCAATGGGTAGGATGAAGGAAACTGAGAGAAGGCACTGAAGCTCTTCTTTGACCAGAAGAGCAATGTGAGGATGCATTTTCCACAGCTTTTGTTTGATGGGTTTGGCATCAGGAATGGTTACAATATTGTGGACCATGATTTTTGGGTCAATACTGGGCATATCGGCATAGGACAAGGAAAAAGCGTTGTTATGGTCCCGAAGGAAAGAGGTAAAAGCTTCCTTCTTAGTAGCATCTAAAGATTGACCTATCTTTAGAATGTGTGGGTCATCCTGAGTGTTAATGTTGATTTCAATGGTCAATTCATTCAACATGGTTTGCATCTCAGAAGGTAACAACCAGTGAATATAAGAATCTTCCACACCAAGGTAGGTGAGGATGGACTCATCATCCTGACATTGAACAACATTAATAGAAGGTGTATCATCATTGATCATGTCAGGGTACAGGAATGGGAGAGAAGAGGGAGCCTCACCATCGTGTTGATAGGTCAGAGGTCCCAGGGAAATTGTGTTTACGAAAAATTTTTTTTAGGAGGAATAGATTCAGGATCTATGGACTCTGTGGGTGAAGATGGTGATGTGGGTGAATGAGGTGGAGAAGGTTTTATCTTCCTTAATGAGGTCGATGCGAGCCTTCTTGGGAGGTGGTGGGTCAAATCCAATGCCACTACGGTCATTGTGTTTATGAGTGGTATAGGAAATGACAATATGGCGGCCTTGTTTGTAAAAACCGAAGCCAAATCCTTTCCATGTGCAATGGTGAAGGAAAGTGTGAGTGAAGCGGCGGTTAGTAAGGGAATGTAAGTCAGATGAAAATGGTTGTGTTTGGGATGGAGGTTTGGGTGAATAAGTGGAAATATCAAGTCCCCCATATGTTAGATTAGTGTGAAGGTGGGGAGGACCATAAGGAAAAACCTTGCCTATGTGGTAGTCATAACCAGGGTGTTGACGCAGGTTTCCATACTCTTGCAAAGTGAGGAACGTGTCGATATTGTATAGGTGGTACTCCCCCAGAGTGAGGCATTTAAAGACACCTTCTAAGGGATCAGTAGTCGATATGTGGGTAGCAGGGATAAACAACTCGCTAGATGATTGGGAAGCAGGTGAGTTAGTTGTAGAGGTTGTGATGGCAGTAGGAATAGTAGGGTTAGATGTGGGAGGGTGAGTGACAGTCTTGGTGGATGGGCTTGTGGGTGAAGGTGAAGTGGGGATAGTGACAGATGCCTTGACTGGTACAAGCACATCATTGGGCCGGTATATCATGTTACAGGTCTTGAAAGGTGATGGGTTGGTCGGGATGGTGTAGTTATGTCCTTCATGTTCAAATTTGAGGCAATGGTGTAAAGTCAAAGGGACACAACCCATGGCATGGATCCAAGGTTGGCCAAGCAATAGAGTTATACTGGAACTCCCCTTCTAGGACATAGAATAGTTTGGGATAGTGCGGGGACCTACGCGGACATGGAGAATGATGGTACCCAGGGTAGAGGTCATGGCGTCATTGAAGGAGTGCAGCATAACTGGGTTACCATGCATGCAATTGGTGGGTATGCACATTTGGTTGTACGCATGGGAGGAGATGATGTTAATACTAGCACCACCATCGATCATAATGTGTCGTATGCATATATTATCGATATAGATGGAGATGAAAAGAGTGGGATCGGGGTCCTCAGACTGGAAGGGAGTGATCTCTTCATCTGAAAAGTTGAGGGTGGCTACTTGGTGAGTAGGTGGAGGTGTAGAGGAAGGTGACAACTTAGTGAGAGAGGCTATGTGATGAGGGGTAATGATGGAGGCTACAGGCATGGGGTCATTTGGTAAAACCTCAATAGATTGAAGGACCTCCATGAGGGCTTGACGATGTGACTCAGAGGTTTGGATGAGGTCATATAAAGATATTTTGAGGGAGGATTGGTGTAATTGTTTTAGCATTGTGTGATGTGTGACCCCATCAGAAATAGGATATGCGGGACCTCGAATGGTGACTTTGGGTGTGGGTGCAGATGGTATGTTGGGTACAGGGTTGGTTGATGGGCTAGTTGCCTTTTCTTTGCCTTTGTCTTTCTGAGTGCGGGTGGCAATGTGAACCATGTTAATCTGAGGGGAGGTGGATGGAGAGGGTGTGCCATGGAAGGTATAATGGCATGAGGGGAAAAATCCTAGTGGTGGATAAGAGCCTTGTGAAATGAGTAGGGCACATTGACATTTGGGTGGTGGTTTGGCGAATTCTCTTATATGGACCATGTTGATTTCAAATTTTGGGGGTGGATAAAAGGGTTGTGGGGGTGGAGATATTGGTCGCTGAGTAGGTAATGGAAGAAGATTTGGGGAGATTGGCGAAGGTGGAATGGGGTCCTCATCAAGAAGATCATCGTTGTCAAAATTGTGCTCAGGAGGGCAAAGTTGGATAAGAACGGTCTTTAAGGCCTTATATTTTTCAACATCATGTCCTGCACACGATGATAGGCACAAATCTTGGTCTCATCAAACCCTTTTGGTTTGGGTTTGAGAGGATCATAAGGTCGAAGCGGTGGTAATGTGATGACGGAAGTTTCTAAGAGATTGGTTAAAATATTAGCGCATAGGACCCCACTAACGGATCACAATGGGAGGTGAGTGTGGGTTTGGGTACATGTGTGGCTGATTGTGGAGGAAGAGGCTTTATAGGAGGGGGAATGGGTTGGTCCACTAGTTTGGTATGTGGAGTGGTCTTAGGTCTTGGGGCATCTGTTTGGGTAAAGGGCATGGGGTAGAAGAGTTGGTGATGGAAGGTTTGGTTGGTTTGACTACTTATTGGAGGGTATTGGAAATTCTTAGCTTTGGGTTGCACCTTCTTGGGTAAAGGTGACAGGGAGTATGGGATGTAGAGGGAAAAGTCAAATGGTGGAAGAGGACGGGTTACCCATGGGGGCAACCGAGTTGTAGTGGAGGTGGTTGGTAGAGGTCAGGTAGAAGGTGTGAGTGGAAGAGAGGAGAGTGTCATGGGTAGTGAAGAAGTTATGGAAGGTAGTGGTGGTATGGGTGGTAAGAAGGTCACAGGTGACAACGGGGGTTGTGTGGATCGCTTGGGTATATTAGAGGGCCATGATGAGGAGGTGAGCTGTTTTGTTCTTGGTTTACCAGTGGAAGAAGGTTTCTTGGCCATAGGGTTGAGGGGTGAGGTCCTAGGATGGACAAAGGGGTGAAGGTGACAATGGTGTGGTAGGTGAGGTTAGTGTATGAGGCCTAGAAGGTTGGGTCTTCCTTTTAGGCACATGAATAAGTTTAGTGTTGGTCTGGGAAGATGTGGCTAAATCTAATTTGATGGGTGGGTGAGTAAGGTTCGATGTCAGCATGACCCCTAAGGTAGTGTTGATGGCAAATCACAGCACCCCTGAATGTCTATAACCTCGATGGGTTGAGACTCTCAGTGTGATTTCATAACATGGAGCTTTTCCCAAATGTGGGACCTTACAAATCGGGAAAGCTCTCCGGATGAAGGCCGATTCCTATTCCTCTGTTCAGATGCACACATAAAAATGCAGAGGGTTTACTAAAAAACCTAATCTAACTTGCTAAGGAGACAGGGTAAGAAGATGCATAAAAATAAACCTAAACTAACAAAGGTGATGCATCGAGGAATGAAGAAACATATGTCTTGCCAATAAACACAAACCATTAAAATGTAATGCAAGATCATGCACAGATAACTAGATTTGTAGTGAAAGATCAGAAGGATGCAAATGAACACAGAGAGGGTTGAGAATCATCCACAAACATGCATTATTTGCTCCAAAGATTGACACAATACACTACAAAATGCCAAGAGGCAAAGTTGCATTACATTTTTAGATGGGAGGTTTGAACTCCACAAATTCACCTGCCAAAGAGAAGAAGGGAGGGGACAAAACAAGAATGTCCAACCTTTAGAAAGAATCCCCTCCTTACAATTTCTAGGAAGAATGAGAGAGAAAAGAGAGAGGAATTCCAAATCTACCCCAACCACCTCTAGGTTGTATTTAATTCATCTCATTATGGCAGTAGGTGAGAACCCTAGCAAACCCAAAAAAATGGCGAATTGTATTTTGCATTTTTGAAGAACTTGTTCTCACCCAATTAAATATATCTATTTGTAGTTGGACAGAGGACCTTGTAAGATTTCTGAAAATTCCAACCTTGCGTGAATCTGAGCTCCCTGTGAAAAGTTATGGCCATCTGAATATCTGCGCCAGGGTTTGCTTTCTGTTGTGGGTGTCAACGCTCAAAATGTTGCGCCTCCTGAAGATGCGCCTCGATGCCTCGGCGCATCCATCCAAAATTTTCTTCGTGTCGACATATTTTTATGTGCACCCTGTCGACATCTTCTGTGCCAGGGCACATCCATTTTTGTGTCGACATCTTTTTGATGTGCGCCCCCAACCTGCGCCAATGAATTTTTGCGTGTCGACATCTTCTTACCTCGCGATAGGCGCATCCATTTTCATGACATCTTTTGATGTGCGCCCCCAACCTGCGCCATGGGCGCATCCATTTTTGTCGTGTCGACATATTTTTATGTGTACCTGCCCATAGGCGCATCCATTTTCATGTCGACATTTTCCGCTTTGCGCCCAACCTGCACCATGCATCAACATTTTCGTGTCGACATATTCTTTTTGTGCTCCCGTGTCGACATCTTCCTACGCCAGGGCGCATCCATTTTCATGTCGACATCTTCCGCTTTGATGCCATTGCACAACCTTAACCTATGGGCGCCTTGTTGACATTTTTCTGCTTTGGCCTCCAACCTGCACCATGGGCGTGACTTTTTGCATAACATATCGGGCTTGCCATGAGTAATTCTTTGAGTTTCTTTGATGTTCCATATTCTTTTTGTCTATATTTACCTAGGGGGAAGATATATACAACAATTTGGTGACTCAATGGGATCACCTGCCTGCTAGGTAGAAGATCAGTGGCCTTTTAGCAATCCATTGGGCATGGAGTCATAAGCAATAACCTAAAACCAACCTAATATCTGATCCTGAGCCTGATACCACAACTTATTCTCTGAGAGCACGCTGAACTGTAGAAATTCAACCTGGGAGCAAAAAAACCTATGCCAAAGCACTTAGGGAAATTGAAACCTAACTACAACAAGACAATGTGCATACGCACTTAGAGGAATTGAAATCTAGGCTAATATTTACAAGGGTAAACCTTTTCCTTTTAGTAGTAATGTTTAAGATAGATCCCATTAACCGGAATCAGGATTTCTTCTCCATCCAATGTAGACAATTGGAAGGCATTACTACTTTTACATCCCGTGACCATGTAGGGGCCACTCCAAATGGCATCAAACTTGGAATGCCTTCCTGGTTTTGCTTGATCTGCATCCCATTTCAGAACTATATCCCCTTCCTGGAAGGTCCTTGCTCTTGCTTTCTTATCAAACCATCTTTTTACTAAGGCCTGATCCTTTTCAATCATCTGAACTGCATGCTCTCTGATTTCTTCCAATTCCATCAACTCTGCATATCTGGCCTCCATTGGTTCGAACTCAGACAACTCCAACTGCTTCATGAGCTCCAATGCTGGGAATTCTAATGATATAGGCAATACTGCCTCTTTCCCATAGACCAACTTGTAAGGAGAACTACCTGTAGACCTCTTTGGTGTTATCCTGTCAGCCCATAACACTGATTTTAGCTTGGTATGCCATGTTCTTTGGTTTTCATCCAGGGTCCTTCTGATGATCCTTAGCAAATTCTTGTTCGTGGAATCTGCCTGTCCATTACCCTACGGGTAATAATTTGAAGAGGTGCTCAAATAGATTCCATTCTTGACAGCCCATTCTGTAATCTTGGAACCTATGAATGCCAATGCATTGTCTGATATGATAGTGGCCAGCACACTGAACCTGGTCACTATTCCTTCATAAAAGTCTAGTATGTTAGACTCATTTGCCTCTTTGAGCGCTACTGCTTCGGTCCACTTGGTGAAATAGTCCGTTGCCGTGAGAATCCACTTGTGGCCTTGGCTTGAGTTTGGGTTGATGACCCTGATGAAGTCCAATCCCAATTGCATAAATGGTTGGTCAACCAAAATTGGGTGCAATGGAAGCACTACTAGTCTTTCTATTCCCATGAAGAGCGCACATTTCTTGCACTTTCTTATCCATGTATAACAGTCACTGAACACTGTCGGCCAATAATACCCTGCCTTCATTATCTTGAGAGTTGTTACTCGTGGGGTGAAATGTCCTCCGGAATATCCATCGTGAAAATATCGTAACACCCTCTCAATTTGACCTATCCCAATGCACCTCAATAGAACTCCATTGATGTCTTTTTTAAACAAAACACCATCAACAAGCACATATGGAATGGCTTGTAATCTGAAGTATCTCCTCTTTGCTTTGCTCATTTCTAGAGGGCATAGGCCTGCCTGTAGGAAGTGTATCATATTCTGAGTTCAACAAGGAGTGGGCACATCATCATTTTCATGTTCTTCACCATCCTGTAGTACCAAGACAGTCTGTTTTTCATCACCTGCTTTGACTTGCTGACTCAAAGCTAGCTGTTCACATAGTCCTTTTCCACGTACTAGTTTTGTGACCTTGATCTCGATGTCATATTCCATGACATGGGTTATCCATCCTGCATGTTTCTCATTCAAATCCTTGTTTAGAAGGAAGTCCTTGACTCCCGCATGAGAGACCAATAATTGGATCTTGTTGTTTGAGACTAGGTGCTTGAATTTCTTTAAGTTCCTGATCACTGTAAGGACATGCTTTTCAATGAAAGAGTACCTAGTTTCGTATTCCTCCAAGCCTTGAATGAAGAAAGCAACTGGTTGTTCTAATCCTTCTTTGTTTTTTTGTACCAAGGATTGTAGAAATTGTGTCTCCACCCCCGAAGGCATATAACATGAAGTCCTTGGAGAAGTCTGGATTGACGAGAGTTGGAGCTTGAGATATAGCCTCTTTTATTGCCTCAAAACTTGCCTTGCCTTCAGATGTCCACTTAAATTCCATGCTCTTCTTCAACATCAGCATTATTGGCTTTACAAGAGCTGAAAAGTTTGGAACAAACCTGCAGACAAAATTGATCCTTCCCAAGAAGCTTTGAAGAGCCTTCTTGTGACTTGGCAATGGCAACGCTTGAATTGCTTCAACTCTTTCTGGGTCAATCGTCAACCCCTCCTTTGAAACAATATGGCCTAGAAGTTTTCCTTCGTGAGCCAAGAATATGCATTTTTTGGGATTCAATGATACCCCAAATCTTCTACACCTCTAAAATACCTGCCTCAAATGAAAGAGGTGATCCGCTGCATTTTTTGAGAATACAGTGATGTCGTCAAGATATATCAAAACTATTTTGTTGATCAATCCCTTGAATGCCATATCCATTGCCCTTTGGAAAGTGGCTCCAGCATTTGATAGCCCAAATGGCATCTTCTTGTAGGCATAAGTGCCCCATTTGGTGGTGAAAGCCATCTTGAACTGGTCATCTTCTTTCACCATTATCTGATTATACCCTGAGTAGCCATCTAGGAGAGAGAATCTCTCTGAACCAGACACCACTTGCAATATTTGTTCCATTGAAGGAAGTGGGTAATGGTCTTTGAGAGATGCCCTGTTGAGGTCTCGAAAGTCCACACACAACCTAATTTCTCCGCTCTTCTTCCTGACCGGAACCAAGTTTGTAACCCAGCTTGAGTGCTTGATCGGGAATATAATGCTTGCCTCTATTAGCTTGTTTAACTCTTTCTTCATTAGAGGCTCAATGTGAGGGTTGACTGGTCTTTGCTTCTGCCTGATGGGCTTAGCATCTGGATCCAATTCTATGGTATGTTGTGCCAACTTTGGATTGAATCCTCTCAATTCTTCATAGCTCCAAGCGAAGACATCTGGAAATTCTTGGCAAAGCTGTATGAAATCTGATTTCTCCTGCTCAATGGCCACTTTACCAATTTGAAGTGTTTTACCTTCCCCAACCAGAATTGGCTTTGAATCTTCTCTCTTGACTTGTATGTTAGCCTTTTCCTTACGGAACTTGTCGTTAGGGTTGAAGATAGACTCCAACGTTACTAAACCCTTAGGAAGCTTGTTTATCCGCAGCTGCACTACTTGATCCCCGTACTGCTGCTCTAGTCTGTCCTGATTCCTAGCTGAGAATTCAGCCTCTTCTTGTAAAAAATTGATGATCTGTTGATCATCCTCAAACACCTGCCAGCTTGTGTTATTATCTGGAACTGCTGGCCTCACAATCACATGCATATGTGGTTGTGTTTTCCCCTTCTGATGTTGTCAACCACATCAAACGTTGCTCCAACTGTTGTGAGCCTATCTGCGGCTTCATTTTTCTTCCTGGGTATGGATACATGATGTTGAAAGCTTCGAAATCCTCAATGAGGTCCCATACCCTGTTCTTGTAGTTCCTCAACAAGTCATTCTTTGTAGCATGTTGTCCCCTAACTTGGTTGACGATTAGCTCGCTATCTCCAAACACCTGCACATTCTTTATGCCCTTTTTCCTGGCCCAATGAAGTCCATGAATCAATGCTTCATATTCATCTGTGTTGTTTGAAAAGGATAACTAGAAACATAAAGCTGAATAATATTTGATACATTGAGGTGAAACGAGCATAACTCCTCCTCCTGCACCCTGCCTAGTCATTGATCCATCGAAAAATAACTACCATAACTCATTGTCATCCTTATGGTTTAGTTTGGTGATGCTAGGAATAGTCCTGGTTTTCTTCATGTATGCAATAGAATCCTAGCTCAGATTCTTCTACTTCTTGGTAGGGATCCAAATCATGTACCTTGCTCACCCCATTCCTCAAGAGTCAAATCTGGGATGATTCCAACTTTGGTGTCAACTTCATCTGTGCTTGGATAATCTTCTTGATCAAATGTTTAACAGTTGGTATTGATTTGTCTTGGAGTATGAGGCCCAATATGAAAGTTTGCAATTTTTTTGGATCTGCATTGTGACCTTAGTACCATATGTTGTTTTGAAAAACATGTGTGACTAATCAGCAGATAAGTAGCCTCCAATTTTAGCTGTAAAATCCCTTGATAAGCATAGGGCAAAGAGTGGTGGAAAATCTATCATTGAGACATCTTGCAAAATGGTAACGTTGGGGCATGCATGAAAGGTAAGACTCAAACCTTTAATCACTCCCACCGTTGCTACTACTATCCCATCCAATTACACTACCCCCTTTGAAATGACTTCATATTGGAGACCCAATTGATCATCTATTTGTTTGGGAATGACATAACTACTTTCCCTATAATCAATCATGCAATAGTGCACTAGTTTATCCCCAATGATTAATAAGACATAGAATGGAGGGGGTTTCAGAACTTTACCTTGTTGTCCTCCATGATTCCCTTCAGGCTGAGTAGCATTTGTGAGGACATTCTCTTGCATAGGGACATGCTGGTTCGAAGTTGACCAATTATTCATGGCAGCTTGTAGAAGATCTCTTTGGCCTGGGATGGATAAAGATTCCCACATTGATATATTCACATTTGTCTTCTTCATTTGATTAATGATGCTAAATGGGGATGAAATATCCCTTTGTTGTCCTTTAACGTGCACATTCCTTTCTTACGCATGGGCAAACAACAACTATCATTTGAGTTGGCTTGGAAGGTGGTTTGGGCTGTCCTTACGTGTTTGGAACTGTATTTTTCTTACCAAGACCTTGTGGAGTGATGAAAATTTTTAGATTGATCATTTGGAGAAAATGACTGCCCTTCACCAATATTTCTCTTCTTTTATCTTGTGTTAGGTGTTACACTATAAGAAATTGTTTGATTTATGCCACAAAAATCCTCATCTTGCCAATTCACAAGTGCGGTATCATTTGGAGATGTGTTTTGCTGAGATGTCTTTTGTTGCTGATTTGTTTCTTGACTCACTTCACCCTATACACCAATAATTGTCACCATCAAGGCTTGGTTCAAAGCACCATTGAAGCACATAGATTGGTTGTGAGGTTCATTACATGGGAAACACCAATCATACTCTTGAGCTATGTTGTTTTGCACTGGCACTAATGCTTTAGAAGTAGATGCAACATTGGGGTTATAGGGCTGAAATGGTCTATTGGCAGGAGGCCTTACTTGGCTTTGATTTGCAGCTAGATTGGGTGGCCTATTAGGTTGGTATGGTGGCCTATTAGGTTGAGCTTGAGGCTGATAAGAAGGTCTAAAGATTTGGGCTTGCTGCCTCTTGAGTGTAACCAGCTCATTTCCCAAATTTTGCAATTGTTTCATGACCTCTTGGAGTTCATTTGAAGCACTAGAGGATGAAGTAGAAGTTTCATTTGAATTTTGATTTCTAGGAGTGGGAATAGGAGCCAAAGTGGGTGCTTGACTAGTGCTTGGATTTTATAAGTTTGGATAAAAGGGCATGGGAGGCCTAGGAGCCAGCTTACCAGCTTGAATAAGATAGTTTTCAGCCCTAATGGCAATGCAATAAGCAACAGGTAAGGTTGTGCCTCCTATAGATTGAATTAACATAGAAATATCAGAATTCAAAGACTTAAGATAATATAGAAAAGCACCTTCAGCTGTTGGCCTAACGACCACTGGAATCCTATCCCAAGACCTTTGAAATCTGAAGTTGAATTCAGTCAGTTGCTCATTGGTAGCTCTCTTGATAGTTGTCAATTGTTCTAGTAGAGACAAATTGTCTCCCTTTTCTCCAAACTGTTCATGGGGAACTATGCATAACTGATTCCAATTTTGGATGGAACCAGCCCCAAGGATCCTAAACCATTGCAATGCCTTCCCTTTGAATGAAGATGCCAAAAATTTGACAGCAACATCCATTTCATTTATCTCATGGATTGCACAAAGTTAGCAATGTCTTTGACATGATCACCAGGAGTGGTATGATTTTCTCCAGTGAAAAATGGAATGTTCTTCAATGATGCAATTGGAACTGGATTTTGTGCATTGAGGGCAAGTGGGCTGCTACCAGTGAAGTTAACAAAAGGGTTTTGTTATGCCATTCTGATTGGCCTAAGAACCCGTGTTGATTGGCTGAAAGGTCTACCAGGTGGAGGGGTTGATAAAGTCATGTTAGGTGGAGATGGTGATATTTGTGGTCTTCTTCCTCTCCTTCCTCTGCTTGGTGATAGCTGCAAGTGGACAAATAACCCCTCTTCTTGAGTATCAGACCTGGTTTGAATTCTTCTCATGTACCTGGGCAACCTGTGCTGCTATACCACTGAATTCTATCCCTTAAGAGTCGCCAGATGTGTTGGGGAATGAGCCTCAAAAGGCTGGATTTTGCCAAGTTACACACCAACCTCGATAAAAATTAAACTCAAAATTTTGAAAGACCTATATATTTGAGATTTTAGGGTTTGGAATTTGATTTGGAATGATAGTCCCAAAAACCTGAAAATGCCAGACTTCCAAAATCCTAAAATCCAAAATTTAAAAAACTCTGAAAAAATGAAAATGAAAATTTAAAAAAACTAAAGACACCCTTTTGAAGATTACCCCCAGATCTATCAACTAGTGAAATTTTGACTTGTTTTGAGTAAGTTAAGCCCTTAAAAATCGATTTCAAAGTTCAGCCTAGAAGGTGAAAAATCTGAAATTGTAAAACCTATAATTTTTAAGTCCAAATTTCTTTAAAATTCCTTCAAATCTTGTGGAATGACCTCTTGCTCCCACCGAGTGTGCCAAAACTATTGATGGTGAATCACAGCACCCATGAATGTCTACAAATCGACGGGTTGAGACTCTCAATGCGATTACATAACATGGAGCTTTTCCCAAGTGTGGGACCTTGCAAATCGGGAAAGCTATCCGGATGAATGCTGGTTCCTATTCCTCTGTTCAGATGCACACATAAAAATGCAGAGGGTTTACTCAAAAACATAATCTAAATTTCCAAGGAGATAGGGTAAGAAGATGCATAAAAATAAACCTAAACTAACGAAGGTGATGCACCGAGGAATTAAGAAACATCTGTCTTGCTAATAAACACAAACCATTAAAATGTAATGCAAGATCATGCACAGATAACCAAATTTGCAGTGAAAGATCAGGAAGATGCAAATGAACACAGTGAGGGTTGAGAATCATCCACAGACATGCATTATTTGCTCCAAAGATTGATACAATACACTACAAAATGCCAAGAGGCAAAGTTGCATTACAGTTTTAGATGGGAGGTTTGAACTCCACAAATTCACCTACCAAAGAGAAGAAGGGAGGGGCAAAAAAAGAATTTCCAACCTTTAGAAAGAATCCCCTCCTTACAATTTATAGGAAGAATGAGAGAGAAAAGAGAGAGGAATTCCAAATCTACCCCATCCACCTCTAGGTTGTATTTAATTCATCTCATTATGGTGGTAGGTGAGAACCCTAGCAAACCCAAAAAATGGTGAATTGTATTTTGAATTTTTGAATAACTTGTTCTTACCCAAAAATATATCTAGTCGTAGTTGGACAGAGGACCTCATAAGCTTTCTGAAAAGTCCAACCTTGCGTGAATCCGAGCTCCCTGTGAAAAGTTATGGCCATCTGAATATCTGCGCTAGGGTTTACTTTCTGTCGGGGTGTCAATGCTCAAAATGTTGCACTTCCTGAAGATGGGCCTCGGCACATCCATCCTCGTGTCAACATATTTTTATGTGTGCCCTTAACCTGCACTAGGGCACATCCATTTTCGTGTCGACATCTTTTGATGTGCGCCCCCAACCTGCGCCAGGGCGCATCCATTTTTCGTGTTGACATCTTTTGATGTGCGCCCCGAACCTATGCCAGGGCGCATTCATTTTTGTCTCGACATATTTTTATGTGCTCCCCCAACCTGTGCCAGTGTGCATCCATTTTCGTGTCGACATCTTTTTATGTGTGCCCTTAACCTGCGCCAGGGCGCATCCATTTTTGTGTCGACATCTTTTGATGTGCACCCTTAACTTGCACCTTGACTGTTGGTGACGTAATAAATATCGGGCTTGGAGTTTCTTTGATTTCCATATTCTTCTGTTTGTCTATATCTACCTAGGGGGAAGATATATACAACAGGTAGTGATGGGTTTAGGAAAGGGAGGTGATATAGGCGTGGGTAGGTGTTTGGGTATAGGTGTGTGTTGGGTTGTGGGAAAAGGTGTGTGTTGGGTTGTGGGTGATGACATGGAAGGTGTTCCAATGGCCATGGTTGTGTTTGGTTTTTTTTCTTGAAATAATTTTGGATAGATTTTGGAGGTGTTAGTTAGTGACAACTGCATTTGGGTTAAAGTAGGAAGTAGAAGACGTCCCCAAAGTAAGGCTCTATCAACATAGTCCAGGCGATTGACCAAGCGTGAAAATGGTAGTAATGTAAGCGGGGCCATGTGGATCGATTAAAATCCCCATAAAATGTGTTTGAGAAACAAGGAAATGGCTAGCTTCAGACTCTGTGGGTAAGAGAGCTAAAAGCAGTTCAACAAGATCTTGAAAGTCTGAGGAAGAATGGTCATCTAAAGGCACTAGTGTTTCTATAGGATCCTCTATGGGTAGAGTAGATGATGGGCCAGACAATATGGAATCTCCTTGTGATGGTATAGGGAGTGAGCATGTGTCCCTTATTCGTGAGAGAGGTACTACTGACGACTACTCAGTAATGTGAGAGGCCAGAGGTGGAGTGCTAATTATAGGCTCTTTCATGGGTGAAGGAAGAAATGATGGGGGTTCCTTTGTGGGTGGAGGAGTAGATGAATTAAGTTCTTGTGTAGGTAGGGGAGCTCGAGCTAGGATTTCATCTATGGAAGGAACAAGGGACAATTGGGAAGTGAATGGTACGTTATCAAAAATAGCGTGGACCTCACGAACATTACTATCATTGGTTGAAGTGTCACCGGTTTGGTTGGAACATGGGGCATGATTAGGGAATGGTTTTTTGAAGTTTTGTAGGTTTTGGTTAGCTGGTGCATTTTGGTTAGCCAAGACTAGATCTCTGTTGTCTAACATTTCTTGGATGATATTCTTGAAGGTGATACAATTACCGTTGTTATGACCTTTGACACAATGATAGTTACAAAAGTCATGTTCTTTATACCACATGGGTGTGGGCGATCGGGGTCAAAACTAGTGTGTGGTTTTATAGGTGGAACGGTAATGGCACCAACCTTAATAAGATTTTCCAAAACAAAAGAATATGGTTCTCCTATAGGGGTGTACTTTCACTGTTCTCATTTGAATTGGAAAGTTTGGATGGGTGAGAGATTAGCAGAAGATTTGGCTTGGTTTGATGGGTGAGAGGGTCCAGCCTTAAGAACCATAACATTGGCCGATCCTTTGGGTTTTAAATAGTTGTTCTAGGGTTTCAAAGATGAAGAAGCATCATTCAATTTGAACGTGGTGTTCTTGTCACGTAGCTGAATTTTCTTCTCTTTGATAGCACGAATCTCCAATTTTCGTGCCATGGTGAATGCCTCATCAAAGATATGGAAGGTTTACACCTACAAGGTTGGTGAAATGTGTCTAACACAGGCCCACGTAAACAAATCTATGAGCTTAGTTTGAGGTAATTAAAATGTGAGCTGGTTAATTAGGCTGCGCCAACGAGTGACAAAGTCATCGATAGACTTGTCGTCATACTGTTGTGTGGAGTAAAGATCAGTCATGGTGACTTTCTTGACAATGTTGATTGAGAAGTGGTCTAAGAAGGCTTGGGCTACTTGGTTAAACAAGTAGATGGAATGTCTAGGTAGCCCACTGTACTAGTCTAATTCAAGTCTTGTGAGGGACATCGAGAAGGTCTATAGGAGTAAAGTTTCATCATGGGTGATTAGGTAACACCAATGTTTGAAAGACCACAAATGTTGCTGTAGATCTTCTTTACCATTGAAGCGATTGAATTTTGGCATTTCCTAATGTATAGGGTATGGGTGAATAGGAATGGATGGATGAATGGGATCATTATAGATTTCATCGTAGGTGAGAGAATTGTGTGAGCCAGAAATTGATGCTTCTAGTGTCTGCATCCTTTCCATCATTAATTTGATGAGGTCATTGGTAGGTTGTGATAGAAGGGTTCCTCCTGTGGTGTAAGAGGGCTAGTGCTGAACATGTGATGTGGGTGGCATTCCAGTGTATGGTGATGCCAAATAGGAAGGTTGAGAATAGTGGACCGACATAGAGGTCATATATCTAGAATGAATGACAAATGAGATAGGGGGTTGTTGATAATATGTATATGTAGGTGGGGCAGTTGCAGTGACTCTAGTAGCGATTAGGGGAAGAGACTGTGGGATGGAGAGGAAAATATTATGGAATGGGGTAGGGGTCACCGACACCATGGGTGGTTGTGTTGCAATTGGTATATTAGAGATAATAGGCGTGGATGGGGTTATTCTCTAGTTGGTCAATGAAGGAACAAATTATACTACGAGTGCGACTGGTGTTGCAGATGCAGTGGTCATAACGGGTGTGGGGCTTAGTTGTGAAACCACTGGGGGTAAAGCAGGTGAAGGTAATGCCGAACTAGTAGGGGTTGATGTAGAAGTGGGGACAAGGGCAAGAGAGATGGATACGAGCATTCCATATATCAATTGACCTAAGGAATCCCAAGTGGAAGAGTAGGAAAGGTAGAATTGTAAGGTTGTGGGATTTTGATCGAGGAGTCATACAAAATCCTCGTCTCCTGTAGCAATGGTGGTAGGTAGGGTTGGATCCATGGGTGATAGGATAGAAGGTGGTGAAGGACTAGGTGGGAGTGGTTGACGACTGGCGTGGGATATAAGAGTGTTAGTTTGGCTACAAGTCAATACCATGTGAGTAAGTGTTGACCTGAAAAGACTGTATTCTGTACATGACATAGAAAACAACAGGAACATAGGAAAAATGAGGCTGGGAGGGTGAATTTAGTCAAAGGTTGGATTTTGAAAACTAAACACAGACACCAACGACGATCAGGATGACTGGTGACGGTTAATGGGGAACCGATGTCAGTTACAAAAACCGATGTCGATCACTGTAGAAAAACACTAGTTTCAGCAAGTAAATCAAGATTGATGAATGTATAATAGGGAAATTGTGTATGAAAAAGTATCAATAGGGGGAATAAGATGGTTCCCTAAGGGACAAAAATAGAACAGAAGGAGTGATGAAGGCTATTCCAGGCACAATAACTAGAAATCCAGAAGCTGACACCGGTTAGGTTTAACTGATGACTGTCAGATGTGAACTGAAGGCAGTCATTGGACCGACACCGATTACTGTGAAATGAGAGAGCGATGAAGAAATTGTATTTTGTGAATTTAAATCAAGTGAAGAGTTAAATTCAGGAATATGAGAATGAAAAGATGGGGCCCTGGCACACTTAGACAAAGTCAGAATACTCCAACTACGATGGTGGAGTGTACAAAGAAGAAGAATAATGTAGATTCATAGTCTCACACCTCAAGACACAAGTTAAGTAAAAAAACTAAGAAGAATATGATCCTAAGAGTGATTTTCTTATGTTTTTTTAGCTTATGCTATTTAGAACTAACCACGTGAATCAAGAATATAATTTTTGGTTGGGAAGGCATCCTACAAAGAAGGATATCTAAAATCTGAGGTTTTGGGTTAGGTTATGGTGGGGGGGTGCTCTCTGATGGGGTACTAGACAGAGATAACCAGCTGGGGAGTACCTGCCAATCCTCTGATCATGTGATCATTGATAGGTGGTCCTAGGTAAGATGTCATTTAAGAAAACATGTATATTCAGATTTAGTGTAGTTTGGTAAGACATAGAGAGAGAGAGAATGTGCTTTTCTACGATTCTTTGTGTCAACCATCAGCTGGGCATGACTTCCAACATAGAGGTTGCCCTCATTTTAATGTGAGCTAAATGCAGCATACAAGGATGAAATGTAACTGATTTTAAGCCCAAATCGACAAATTACGTTCGATGAAGGAAATGGTGAATAGGTAGGAACACGCTCTTTCACTACTTATGTGAATACAAGAAGGAAGAAATGGTTCATTTTAAGCACTAGATAATAGAAGTTTTTCTTAGAAAATTAGAAGAGGAGAGTATTACCAAGGAAGAGATTTAGTGTGAGTACATTTTAGAAAGGAAACAAACACACCCTCTTTACCTGGGAATGAAGAAAATGCAAGGAACCCAAAATGTGTCCCACTAGGCGTGCCAAAATGTTTCACCATTTTCTTTACATTTTGGAATGTGATGAAACAAATAAGGTTATGGGCTGAGGCAGAATACCTGTTGTGTTGGTCGGTTGGAGGTTGATGTGCATGTTTTGAATTCTCAATCCAATGCTAACTATGAGAGCTTCCTTTTGGATGGGAGGAGTTACCTGAAATAGAAAACAAGACCACCAAAGAAGAGTTGAATAATATATGACAGTGGAATGCATAGCGTATGCTATATCCGAGAAGTGTGATACTCCCTAGAAGGTTGTCAATCCACTATTTTCATAAAACAAATACGAAATAACTGAAATACGTACATAAACAAATCTAGTGTAAGTATTCTAATTTGGGTACCTCAGATCACTATCAACATCGATCCAATTAAATACTAAAAACTATGTGGGTCAAGGTCTTCAAGTCAGGTTGCAGTTTGTTCAAGTGGTCTGCAGGTCACAGATAGGGTCTTAACAGGGTTTGGTAAGGTGTTTAGATTTTTTTGGTAGTAGATGATTACTGGTTTACATAGTGTTGGTAGACATAGAGACCAGAGTCGGTCAGGTATGACCAATCATGGTTAGGAAGAACCGATGACAGTCATGGGTAACCGGCATTGGTAGAGGTAGACTGATAAAACTCAAAAGGATTTGGTTGTAGAGGTTGATTTAAGGTTAAATAGAGACAAAAATGGGGGGTAGAGAGGTCTGTGGGAATCTTAGTTGTACTCAGAGGTGTGTAATAATCATATATAGGTGATTTAATGGTGTGGGCAGAGGAATGGTTGAGTTTACAAGCAGGTAAATGGTAGGGGAATAGGGGTGCAAGTGGAAATTGATAACAACAATAGAAGAACTCAATAAACTGAAGTAGAAATAGATGATGTCGGTAAAAAGTATACTTACTATGGTGCAGGTTCAAATGGATAGGGGGAAATGATAGTTGATCATAGGAACGATGTTTGGTACTATGGAAATCCTTCTTAGAATGTTACTGTGAGTGCAATACCTCTGGATATGTCCTGGTGCTGGCTATGGATGTTTGTAGGTGCGAAAAGACTCTAGTTCTGCTTGTGTGTAACTCTCTTCTCTTCTCCTCGATTCCAGAATGTGCCAACCCACAAAAAAGGTTATCAAAGTGAATAAATGGTAACTGACGATGGTTCCTAGTTGACCGACATCAGTTTTGAGATGTCTAGCGTTGGTTAAGGTAGGATTCCCTAGGTTTACTAAAAATGACAGATCTCACCTGATTTAGGTTAGGTCCATTCATTTATTCGTGGATCAGAGTGGATGTTATCTTTTCATGAGAGGGAAGGTGGTTAGAGGAATAATAGGCATTGGTTTTTAGGGTTGAACCAAGTCTTATTCATTTATGGGAACATGCAATGAATAGGTCTATGGTGAGGTGTCTAGGTGAGGTGGGCATCTATTTAATTAAAGTAATTAAATTAATAATGGGGTAAGGATGGGTATTAATTTAATTGTAAATAATTAAAGTAATATTAATGTGGGGTATACGGGTCATGATTAGGTGAATGTGTTTAAGTTGGTTATTCAAAAGGGGACCAAGGGGAATGTGACCCAATTTTGGTGTCTACACAATGGCTCAAGAAAAAATCCAAAATTCATGAAAAAATTCGAGAAAATGGGGAAAATGGCTTTTTGCAGCTTAGTGCGGCTATTTCGACTCCAAGAGGCCCATGGGGTACTTGTTCCTTTGGGTCACGTGTTCCTCGAGTGGTTGAAAGGTCTGATTTTCTAAAGAATGGGGGTGAGTTCTTTATAGTGTGGAGAAATTAGATGGAGAAGGCTCGGGTGGTACAAGTACCGCAGGGATGCAAGTTCCCCATGGGTCCAATCTATCTGAAAACCCCATAGTGAATGGGTTACAGATATTATGGTGAATACAGGCACAAGTGGAGTGTGAGGAACTTCTTCCCTATGGGAACAGGTTCCCTACAAGGCCCTTCGAACTGAAATATAAAGCAGGGTGGTGGGATAGTGTATTACAGCTCGCAATGGGTCATGGATAATGAGGGAATGTGGGGAACTAGTTCCTCGTAATGGTCAATGACATGTAAATCAAAGGAGGTGGGGAGATATAAGGTATAGTGCAGTAAATGCAGAGACTTCAGACCCCGGAGACCCTTATGAACCTTTTCCACGAGTTCCCTAATCATCCAAAATATCCACAATGTAAAGGAAAAGATAAACATAGTGATGCGGTCTGTGAGTGAATTAAATGACCTAAGACCCAAAAAAGTTGAAAATGGGCAAAACAACACCTCCAAACCCGCATGGCTATAACTTTTTACCAGTGGATCCGTTTTCAAGATTTTGGTCTTTCTGGAAATGTCTCATCAAACCCTACATCATGAAATAAAAAAATAAGAAGCTTGGTGAGGGTAGGTGGGTGAAAATGAAAAAAAATAGTTCAGGATGATAAATGCACTTCCAGGTTACCCAACAGCTAGAATTAATTGTAGAATGGTCATCTTTCTACTTCCATAAGGCAAATGACATTGGGGAATGATTTTTGAAGGTCTCCCATGCTGTTTTCTAGAGTATTAATGAATGTTGTTAGCAGGTGAAGGATTTTTTTTGAGTTTCTCTTCTTTCTCTCTTCTCTCATCACTTCTATATATTGTAAAATTCTCATTTTTTGAGAAAGGAGGACATTTCTGGGATGTGGGAAAACTCTGTAAAATTTGTTTCTCAGTATCAATGAGTTGCAGGCCTTAGATTTGGATCTTTGCATGGTGATCCTTGCCTCTTCTCCTCTAATGTAATGGATTGTGCATTCATGAAGCAATAAAATTTGTGGTTTGTGGCTCTCTTCTACCCTTTCTCTGTTTTATTACATTTTCCTTGCTCTTCATTGCATCTGCAGGTGTTTTGTGTATATTTTTCTCTCTTACAGGGTCTCAGATTTGTTGTGATTTAGGAAGATGGTGGATTGAATGTTTCTTTGGACTGTGGCTTCCTTTTTCTACCCTCTTCCTCATCATTTTCTCCCCATTTTATATTCATTGAAATGTCTCAAACCCTCTTCTTGGTGTTATCACCTCTCTATTTTAGGTTTCTATTTTATGCATCTCCTTCTCACCCTGGTCCCTTGGAATTTTAGAGTAGAGTTAGATATTGCATTTCAATTCCTAGGAGTAGTTTATCATTAGGAATAGGTAGAGGAAGCTAGCCTTCTTCGGAGGTCTATCTCAGTTCATAGGTCCCTCAACTGAGAGACAATCTCATGTTGCCTCAGAATTCTTGTTCATTCATGATCATATCCATGGTGCAATTTTGAGGTCCAACAAGAATATGATGGGACAGTTGTCATGTTGAAAGATTCAATCATGCAAGAGTAAACTTGACAAATGAAAAGAAGTAGATAAGTACATGTGGAAGAGGTAGTTCCATCTAGAGTTGTAATATTTGATTAATTCTCTTCCACATTTGTTTCCTTGTAAAGTGGAAGTAGTATTTCAATATGGAGTTGTAGTGTTTGATTAAATCTCTTCCATATTTGTCTCTTTTTCAAGTGGAAGATGTAGTTAAGTATTTCCCAAGATTATAGGTTGGTAGTTCTATAATCTTGGTGTATTGGCCAAGGGATGAGTTATAAATATCTCTCCAAAGTACTCAATGCAACGGTGGTAGAAGATGGATGATTTTTGTAATATCATTTATGATTAATAAAATCCATAGTTCAAGTATCTTGGTAGTAGCTTGTTTTTAGTTTTGTTATCCCAACTATGAGGGAAGAGCAAGAGCCCACTCTTACCCAAGGAGGAGGATGATTTTTTTTTTTTAGAATAGATCATTATTGTTTTACTTACATTGTTTAAATCAGATTTGTGTGTTTTGCTTTGTTTTGTTTGTGAAGCTTAACTTTTATTTATTTATTGTCATTTCTTTATTTTCAATTATTTATTTTAGTCTCATAGATTATATTTGATTTATGTTATTTATTTTAGTTTGTTAGATTATATTTTATTTTAGTTATCTATTTGAGTTGTTAGATTATATTCAATTTTAGTTATTGAATTTCCTTTTAATCATTTTCAATTCTAGAGCAAAGAACTGTAAAATTATTGTTTCAATTAGCCCCTTTTGTAGATAGTCTTGGACACTGCCTGGTTTTGACATTCTATAATATTAAATGATGAAAATTACAACGAATCTTATCACCCCCTCAAGTTAATGGGTGACGTAATAAAATGATCGACAACCACTTGATAGGAGGAATAAGAGACTACCATAGAGAGACGGGAAAAATGGGATCAGAAAAATGAGAAATGAAGGGTCAAAGAGAAAAAATAGGGTTTTGGGATGTGAATTAGGGTTAGGAGAAGGATAAATAGAAGGATGGGTTGCTAGCAAAAATCATTGGTCATTTTATTAATGATTTGAGATGTTGTTGTGTTGATGATGGTATATGATATATGATAGACATATCAAGAGGATGGCTGTTTTATTTTTGCTTTGATATTGATTGTGATGAAATGATGATGGGACTTACCTTGCTTGTAGTTTTATCTTCCATCCAATTTTATTAATTTAGAGCATCCTACTTTGCTTTTGCAGAATATAACATGCACCACAATTATTAAATAACCACGATGAGTAATCCATAAGGTGTGTAAAAGAACACACACAACAAACATAAAAGTAAAATAAAACCCAATATACATAGTAGATATATGCACCATGGCTACAAATGAATAAATATGATAAACAATAAACTTGTAATTGGTTAACATTTAACTAAGAACAATAAAAATGCAACACAAATTTACATAAAGACATTTAACTTTATCCCTAATGTGTTCCACAATGATGATTGATATATTGTTTTACCCTTAAACAAGGATGTATGAAAGGGGTAAGATGATTCGAGATTGATTGGGTAATTACCCCAAGGATACATGCGAAGGAGAAATGAGAGCCGAGATTTCCCCAAGAGAGGATGCAAGGAAGGGATTTGGATTAGGATTTTTTGATGTTTGTGGTATATTTGGAACGAACACCAAGATAGGAGATAATGTGTTGTTTTTTGGGATTTTATGTTTTGCAAATGTTTAGGTGTTTTTGGATGTTTTTTGTTTTTTTGATTTTTTTATAGATTTTTTATTGGTTTTATATGTTTTTGGTAGTTTTAGAATATTTTATTTTTTATAGATTTTTAACTAGGTATAAATGCGAGGGATATAGTTGTGATAGTGGGAATGAAAAGTGACAGTGAACATGGACCCATTCCGAACTCAGGTAAAAACTACGAGTCTCATCAAGATTAAGAGATGGGTAGAGTGAAGATGGATGATACAATAGATGGTAAATGCATTGACTGTTTGGAACATAGGATAATAGAATACATGAGATGTGATAGGATATGATAGAAAAAAGGAGATATGATAACACACACATATACATGTTACACATTGGGAACTCATTTTAAAATAATATTAAATATTTCATTTTAGTGGCTGAATGTGTTGTAAAAATGATATAGTGATAGGATGTCTCACTCCACCATTGACTCCACACAACTAGGAAGATGTGAGGGATCAACACCAAGAGTTGAGAAGGACGTGAGACATAATATGTAGTGAATGGATGCAAAGACATTAGGTTTAACAATGGTCAATGTGGGAAATTGTGACTCATCTCCAATTGGGATTACTTGACCGACTCTAAGATGATTTTCACTGTATAGGTCTTTGACTAGATGTAGAACTACAAGTTTCCTAATGATTGGAAATATGTGGTGTAAGGAATGGTTGTCTCTCTTAACATGGGCATTTAAATTATTTCTTTTGAATTTTATACGATTAAACACTTTTGATGCACATTTTTTGAAGGATTTATTTCTCTTTGTTTTTTTTGAAATGACCCGCTACATTTTCCCCCATGCCCTTAGTAAGAGGTAAGGTATCATCACCAAAGAAAAAACAAAGGTGAGAAAGGGTATCTTTCTCCATTATGAACTTCACACTACTAGTAAGAAGCATGGGCTCATCATTAAAGACCATGAAGGAAGAAAGGTGCAATTTTTGGTAATTTTTTTTATATTTTTGAGTTATTTTGCCTTATTTTGCATTGTGCTTGTTGGGAAGGAATGTTTACCCCCAAATATTAGCCCCACATGACTAGTAGGACACAAGGGCTCATCACCGAAGACTGATATTGGTAGTCAAAATATCTAGGTAAAGAATTTTTAGAGATTTCTTGTTAAGGAGATAAATTCTTTAGATGGATGATTTTCTGTTAGGAATCTTCTAGACAAGACCATAGGTGAAAATATCCAAAATGGGAGAAACCAAAAGAGGTACATGATGCAAAATACCTAATAGGAGAAATATTAATTCTTGTCTCATGATGACATGAAATAAATAGGTAAAAAGTGCGAAGAATCGTGAAGACAATATGATTGGGAAATATGCCAATGGAATGAAAAATTTAGAATTGTTTTTAGATGATCTATATGGGAAGAATGTACAAACGACTTCCCTCAGTATAGAGAGTATCCATGAATAAGTGGTTCCTAAGAATAAAACCTCTTGTTAAGGTTCATTTTAGATGAACCAGTGTCTATGAAGGATGCCAAAGGTTGATGCAGATCTTTAGTTATTTCTAATTGAGGTTCCCCTCCCCTGAGAGGCTCATAAAGGTTTTCACTAGGGGATGCGTCCATTTTTATTTTTCTTATATTTCTCTTTTTCTTCTTGAGTAGCACCTCAGATGTTTTCACTATGGGAGATCTTTTTTTCATTTTTTCATTTTTGATTTTGGTGGACGAGGGTTTTCAATATCTTCATCAAAGTAAGTTGTAGCATTAAAAATAATATTGAATTCCTTCTTGTGATCAGGAGGTGGTATGTGATCCCAAGTTTCGATAAACTCCTTGATGGCCTTGCCATTTTGGAAGATGTCCATGGAAACATGATTTGGTTGGTCCTGATTGATAGGGGTAGGGTAGATAATGTCAAAGGGAATGGTGTGAATGGAAAGTTGGTCAAAATAATTATATCGGCGAGTTCCTTAAAGAGGTCATATATGGAACCTATCTTAACATTAGATTCAATATCTTCACCATTAATCATTATATCAATAGAAATTTCACATGCGGAAGCAATAGGGTTGTAACCCAAACCATAAGAGTTAAAATTTTCTGATGGGATAACAATATCTAGATGACCTTGTTCATTCTTTCGAAGACCTTTACCTTTCTATTACATATTTTTTTATGATTTTGTTTCCTATGACATGTTTGGGTGATTGATAACATGTAGCGAAATGATCATCATACAAAGAAGAGCTCTCAAAACCTTGAATCATCTCATCCTCTAAGTATTTGATTCATAAAAAAAATCCTTTTTTCCAATTTTATAGATGGGAGATATTTTTATATGCAAAGGATTTGATTTTCCATAGTTGTGTGGTGATAAAGGCAGGTTTCTAATATGAAAAGAATTTTCAACAGTTTAAAATTGGTACTCACCACATTTTGTTATCACCAAATCACACCACCCTCTGATTTCTTAGCATGTGGATGTGTTAAGGCAAGCAGTGTGACTAGGTACCATGGGTACTATCTCCAAGTGTGGGACTTGCTACTTGAGATCGACCTCTAGAGAAGGTTGGTTCCTCTTCCTACTCCTAGTGCAAACTAACTCTAATGAAATAAAACTACTGACTACCTCTATCCTAAAATTTTTAAGGGACTAGGGAGAGAGAAATATATGAAAAGTTAAAGAAACTACACTACAGAGGTGATGCACCAAAAGAAAGGGTATGTGAATAACTTCCCAATGTGTTAAAATGGAAGCAAAACAAAGGTTAGAAAGGGTGATGACAGTTCTCCACAATCCAACAATAACATTCAAAACAACATCTCCATACAAACACAATAATAATGAATCCCTGAAAGAGCATAAAATACACACATTACACCTACAATAATATTGAAGAGGCAAGAAGAATGGAACAAACACAACAAGGGAAGATACATCCATAACTTGCATTTATTGCTTCATTAGTATGCACAGTTCAAACAATTACAAACCAAGGGCCTAGATCACCATGCAAGGAGTCCAGTAAAAAGGCATGCAAAACATTGGATTCACAAAACCAAAATGACAGAGTTTTTGCTACTAAAAATTACCCCCCCCCCCCTTTAAATGAGAGAAAACCCCAATTTATAGAAAAATGGAGAAGAGGAAAGGGAGACAAGAAATATCATATCTAGATTTTGCATCAATTGTAAAGTATCCAAAGTAGGTGGAAATCATGATTTGCAACCTGAAAAATCCTCCCCAGATTGACCATAACTTGAAACAGTGGAGAAATGTCTATCCATGCTCATTAATTACACTTCCACCCACCAGTTGGGCCCCAGAATATTGGCTAAGTACAAGAAGGCATGTGGGCACATGCGGGACCTATTTGAAGAAGGTGAAGGCGTGCAAGGAAGGGTTCTAGCAGGGTTTTGCAGAACACATGGTGCATGCGCAAGGAAAGACAGGTTTTGGGACTTAGCCATATTTGGTGTTCCAGGAAGCACATGAGAAAAGCATGACCCATCTAGCATGTGGAATGGATAAGGTGCCAGCCTGACAGCTGTAGGATCAAAAAGGGAATATTCCATGCATGCGATGGAAGGTTCTAGAAGAACATCATTGCACAGAGTGGAGAGCTTGGATCAAAGGAGGCATGCTCCATTGGAGGACCACTTGGACACTTGGCAGCTGATCTGTTACCTCAGAAGGCATGGCGGTGAAGGAAGAAAAGCTATATATAGAGGTGCATGGATAGTAAAGAAGAGTATAGGTGAGGATAAGAGAAAGATGCAGAGAGAGATAAGAGGTGCACTGTGGAAAAGAGGTGAAGCTCTGTAGAAATATCATGGAGGATTCTATGGGTTGGGATTAGAGAAAATATAGGAGTGATGGCATATTTAGAGGGATGGGTCTATATTTATCCTTGTAATATGAAGGACATAGTGTAGTTTCTGATGCATGACTTGCTTTGCATTATTATATGGGTCTGTTATGACCTCAAGGAATGTAATGTGGTTATTGAACTCATTAATATGAATATAAGGTTCTGTTCTAAATCATATATGTGTTCATGAGCATAATCCTAATGCATTTCCTTTGTGTATGAATTAGTTCTATATGTTGTTTGTTATTTCTCTTTTATGGATGCATTGATATGATAACTCATCCTAGGTTCTCAGAATGAATGCATGGTTCCTTTCCTTTCTTTGCACTTAAGTATCTATCATAGATGATGTATTCTCACAAGACTCACATAAAGGAGGGATTGGTGCCCTGCACATGCCTTGGGTGAGTTGCCCAATGCCCACTGGGTGATAGGCTGGTGTGCATGGGATTTTACTATTAATCTAAGGGTATAAAAATGACTACATCTTGGTTCTATTTCTGGGACCTCTTTTTGAAGTTGTTGTGAGAAATGGCATACATCTTGGTCCCTGTGATGTGTGATGATAGAACATCTGACCTTGGAAAGTGTTGAAGCATGGTTCAAGAGCATGGAGGATGAATTTTCTCAAAGATTCAACACTGGACCTGAGTTTGATGCACGTAGATGGGTAGAAGAGAACCTGTACCATGAGTTGTATGAGACATTCTTCTATTGTTTTCTAGTAGAACTATATGAATGGATTTCAGCATATGCATCCAGATCGAGCTGGTACTATAGATCATGTGTATGGACCCAAGATGATTATCAGAGGCTACAGGATGTAGATCTGACTTGGACACATGTTGTTGATCACTGGTGGAAAGGAGTGTTGACCAGTTATACTCTAGAATATGCCATTTCTATGTATTCTTTCCCAGAAGTTGTTGAGTTTGAGTTTCTGAGGGAGCCCAGAGGATCATTTTTGCATGTTATTCCTTTGGCTATGAAGATCTTGATCATTACCTTAAGTTTAGAGGCATTTCCCATGGCCGGATAAGCTTCTCTGAGAACTGGGAGAGGAAGCTAGGGTGGAGGAAGATGGCAGACATTGTGGCTGAAAAGGAAAGGGAGGAGAGATGACTCAAGTATAGTGAAGCTCATGAAAGGGAGATGACTAGACAATGTGAGGTTACAAGTGTGATGGATCTATGGAGGTAAATGTTGTGGGAAGGAGTTGAGGTTCATGCAGAGGATGTGGAACCTGAGCAGTCTATGCTACCCCATCTTGGCAAGCATGGGAGAGAAGCCCCTTCAGCTTCTGATGAGAGTTCATCACATGGAGAAAGGAGAGCCATTGGCATGCATCTGAACCCACCTGGTGACCAACCCCTGGCACTTGGTTTTCCAGATCAAGGGAGAAGTATTGTTAACCCAGTTGGTATCAGTGGGAGTAACTGATCTGTGCCCAGGAGATATAATTTCTCATTTGGAACATCCATGGCTGCACAAACCATTCCAGTATTTGGAGGAATTTTTGGACAAGGTGCAAGTATGCAAGGTTTGGGTATCACATCTGGGAGTGGCACAGGGACACACAACTGGCAGTGGGACAATATCACAAACCATCGGTGCATAGTTCAGTGGGACATTGGGAACACTAGGCGTGACCACTTCAGGCCATTTTCTGGCTGCAGGAGGTGGATCTGGTGGTATAGGGGCTATGGAGGACCTGGTGGACCTAGTGGATCTGGAGGATCTGGTGGGTCAGGAGGAATGGAGACCTAGTGGATCTAGTGGATCTGGTGGAGGAGGAAAACACTAGAGGGAACCAAGGCTCTGGATCAGGAGGACAAGGGCCTCAGCCACCTCCACAAGTATTTTTTGAGATGTCTTTGCACTTACCAGACTACAGGGGTATTGAAGATGCTGCAGAGCATGTGCACAAGTGTGAATTACTATGGCATGAAAGGGATCACTACCCCAGAGTGGAAGGAAAGTCAGTTTGCAACAACATTGCAAGGGCATGCACATAGTTGGTACCAAAAGTATGACCCCCATCAAATGGTGGTAGACTACACTACATTGAAGAACACCTTCCTAGTAGAGTTCCATATCCTAGAATTTGAACAGAAGAGCATCAGTGCACTCTGAAGGAGATCCAACAAGGAATGGCAGAGAGTGTGTGGGAGTATGACATGTGTTTCAAGACTCTCTTGTCAAAACTATCCTATGACATTCACCCTTCTCAACATGCTCAATGGTTTTTTGGAGGATTGATAACACCGTTTAGAAGGGATCTGTCACACAAGACTTTCACAGACCCGTGCGAGGCATTGGAAGCTTCCCTGTGTGTTGAGGCTGTTGGGAGCATTGATACTGGTGTTAGTCCTTTTCTGGAGGCTCAAATTTCTGCAATGGCCAAGTAGTTGGAGAATTTTTCTGCAAACTCAGTGCATGAGGTTCGTAGTGGGCTTTGGTGTACAGACTATGAAGTGGAAGGGCATGCAAAGGATAGTTTCCCTCAGAATTTGGTACATGCTATGGTGGTAGACTGTGAAATTTTCCATGGGGATCATGATGCAAGTAGGTGTCCTCTACTACAACATGCAATCCATAAGAATGTTTCTTGCTATTGTAAGATTTGTACCTCTACGACCCATGATACCAAGGATTACAGACTGATTGATCAGATTCATGATGCTATTGATCTTGGTGTGTGCAGACTAGTCTTGCAAGTAGTTCCAAGGATGATGATCATCGCTATGAAGGGTGCACAGATGGAGGAGTGCATGTGGAAGAGGTTTTTTGTGGAGGATTTCATGGTCACAGTAACCATGGTGGAGGAAGAAGTGAATTCCCATGAGGAACCTGTTATAACTGTGGATCTACAGAGCATTACAAACATGAGTGTCCTGATCTGTTACAATGCTCATGGTGTGGGAAGAAACATAAGTATGAAGAGTGTCCAGATATTTATGAGCATATGAACCAGTAGCACCAGAAAGAACAAAGGTGCTGGGATGGTGAGCATCAAGAAGGCTGATTCATAGTGGATGCCAAGAGTGGCACATGAGTCAGGACTAGAACCTGTATTGGTGATGACATGAGTAGAGGCCGTGCATGCCAGGGAGATGCCAAGACAAAGGACACTAGTTTCAAGAGAGGAAGTGGTACATGGAAAGTATCTAGACCCTACTCATCAGAAGGAGGTGTATCAAGAGACTATGGATGTGATTCAGAGTTTGCAAGGGGAGATCCAATGTCTAAAGGAGAAATCAAAGTAGTTGGAGCAAAGGAATAATGTTGAGGCTCCAAAGGATGACCTGGATGAGGTCAAGGAAGTATGTAGGATGTTAAGGCAAGAGAATATTATTCCCTTGCTAGGAGAATGGCTGAGGGAGAAGGTACCACATGCCAGAGCAGAGTGTGAAAGGTAGGTTTTGCATGCAAACCTTCCTCCTCACAGCCTTGACTATGATAAGGAAATTACATTGAATGTAGTTGTTGATGGATGGCTTCTAAGTAATATCCTCATCGACACATGGGAGCGGAGGTCAATGTTCTTACCTTGGATGCCTGACATCAAATGGGAAGACCCACATTACAACCATCTTCAAATGTGTTGTATATGGAAAAAAAGACAAAGGAAATGCCCATTGGAGTCTTGAAGGATGCAGTTATCACCATTCAAGGGGCCAAGTTCACTGGAGACTTTGAAGTCTTGGCACTCGCTGAGGCAGATAACTTTCCAGCATTACTTGGGCACCCTTGGTGTTATAAGAACAATTCGACCTGTGGTTTAACAAGGGGTATATCATCTTTGAGAACAAGGAAGAAAGGGTGATTATCCCTTTAACAGATGGGAAATCAGCACCCTATACTGAACCCTTAGGAGAGGAATTCCTTGACAGAATCTATGTGCACTCCATCAGAGATCCTGAGATAATTCATCCCATGGAGGGAGTTATCTAGTTTGAAGATGCTCAGTCCTTGAGTGATACCACTAGCATGGCATGTGAAAATTGGGTGCATGGGACTTATGAGTTGATTGGGTGATAGTTGAGAGGATCTGTAACAAGGGTAACAAAGGTGCACTCAGTCAAGTGCCTAGGAGGGAAGAAGTTTCCAAGTTACTCTGGAGGAGCATACCCTGAAATTTTCTTGTGAGAAATGGAGGCTCAGTGGAAGAATGAGGATGAGAGAAGGGGAATGCTCAGTTATAACCTGCTCAGAACTACAGTGCACTGGTGGGCTACACATCAGGAGAGCCTCCTAGAATGGTGTGAGGTAAGAATCACATTTTCTGTAAGGTTCTCTAGGAGCAACATGCCCACTGTCATACAAGACTACCATGGTAAAGAGACCACCTCATTTCATATCCAAGCATGTGAGAAGGCCTGGATGGGAAGTGCAGAAGCATTACCACCTTTGTTATGGGTGCATAAGTTGTATTCCACCTTACAAGGTTGTGCACACACATGGTATATTCATTCAGAGATGTGTCGTCAAATAGGTAATTGACAGGAGTTGGTGGCTGATCTCATTCAAGATTTCGAGTATAGGAGTACAAAGCCATCAGTGGATAAGGTGTTACAAGTAATCAAGTGCCTTACAATGGGAGATAGTGCTATGGTAGAAGATAGGCTACTAGAATTATTGGGTGAGCCTTATTTGGAGACGTGCCTCAATGAAGAAGAATCAGAGGAAGTACAACTTGAGCGTGCGTGCATGGAAAAAGAAAAAGGAAAAATGGTCTATGTAGTAGATGGTGAAGAGATGGAAACTTTGGATGTTAACCATTCTGAAGGTATGTGTGAAGTCATAGATAACACTGATGAGTGAGCACACGCCTACCATGAGCCCTTGAAAACAAAGAAGGTTAACATTGGGATAGAGACAGAACCTAAGGAAGCTATCATTGGGGACTATTGGTCGGAAAAAGAAGTTTCAAAGGTCATTGATCTGTTGCACGAGTTCCAGGATTTGTTCCCTCATGGGTATCATGAACTCAAAGGCATCCACCATTCCTTAGGGGAGATGAAGATCAAGTTGAAGGAAGGTGCATGCCCGATTTGGAAGAGGCCTTATCGGATGAATCCAAATTTATGCGTATGGGTCAAGGAAGAAATAGACAAGATGATAGCATCTGGTATCATTGAGGTAGTGGAAGAATCAGAATGGATAAGCCCAATGGTCATCAGTATCAAGAAGGATGGGAGGATAAGGATCTGTGTTGACTATAGGGATCTGAATGCAGTATGTGTCATCGATCCTTTTCCAACCCCCTTTACTGAAGAAATTTTTGGAGGGAGTAGCTGGGCGTGAAGTCTACTCTTTCACGGATGGGTTCTCAGGGTATCACCAAGTCAGGATTGCAAAGGAAGACTAGAGAAAGACAACTTTCACCACTGAATGGGGAAGTTTTTCCTACATGGTTATGCCTTTTGGATTGAAGAATGCACCTATTGTGTTCTCGTGCATCATGGTACAAGCATTTCAGGACTTCATCCATAAATTTCTTCAAGTTTACCTGGATGACTGGACTGTGTATGGGTTGGTGAAAGACCATTGTGACAATTTGAGGCTGATGTTTGAGAGATGTCAGCAATTAAGGATATCCCTCAACATTAAGAAATGTGTCTTTGCTACTCCATTTGGAACCCTGTTAGGACATATTATATGCAAAGAAGGCTTACTAGTGGATCCCACCAAAGTTTGCAGTTATTGTGGGATTAGGGGAGCCTACTAGTCAAAGTGCAGTGCACAGATTCCTTGGGCATACGGGGTACTACAGGAAATTCATCAAGGGGTATGCCAAGATCACTGCGCCCTTGGAGGAATTGCTAAAACACAAGAGTCCTTTCATTGGGGAGAGGCACAACAGAGGGCATTTGACACTTTAAAGGATAGGCTTGTCACGGTGCCCATACTACATTTTCCTTCTTGGGATAATCCTTTCCATGTGCATGTTGATGCCTCAGGGAAAACTATGGGAGTAGTACTAGCACAACCTGGTGAGGGAATTGTTGATCATCCCTTGTGTTTTTCCAGTAGAAAGTTGACACCAGCAGAACAAAATTACACAACTACTGAGCGTGAGGCATTGTCTATGATCTACGTGCTGCATAAGTTTAGTAGTACCTATTGGCAACACCATTTATATTCTACACGGACCACATGGCATTGAAATACTTAGTCAACAAGCCCATTTTACAAGGGCGCATATGTCATTGGGTCCTATTATTCCAAGAGTTTGAGTTCACAGTGGTTGTAAAACCAGGAAAGAGCAATTCAGGACCTGACCACTTATCAAGGATTAACTCAGGGGAGGATGTGCAAAAGCATTGAGGATACCATGTTAGATGCACAACTATTTAGGTTGTGGCGCATGCCCTCAGACTTGGAAGATATCACAGTATTCTTGAAAATAGGTGTGGCACCGGAAGGGATGAAGGCTCTGGAGAGGAAGTAGTTAGCAATATGCGTCACACCCTACATGTTGATTAGTGGAGACCTGTATAAGTTAGGTCATGATGAGGTTCTGCCGATGCGTATTGGAACATGAGTGTGTGGAAATTATGGAGGAAGCACATGGTGGGATTGCAGGAGGACACTATGTAGGAAATGCTACCGTGCGTGGAAGATTTTACTAGCAGGGCTTTGGTGGGAAACCATCTACCAGGATTGTATTGAGTTTTGCAAGGCCTGTGACCATTTCCAGCACCTTGGAAAACCTGGGAAGAGGGATGAAATTCCCTTGCGACCAATAGCCAGTGCTGAACCATTTGAAAAATGGGCAATCGACTTTGTAGGGCCAATTTCACCAGCCACGCGAAGGACTGGTTCATGGTATATCATTACTTGCACTGATTACTTGACATGATGGGAAGAGGCAGTGCCTACGAAGGATTACACCACAACAACAACTGCTAGATTTTTATGGGAGAACATAATCAATAGGTATGGTTGTCCTTTAAGCTTAACAAGTGATAGAGGTACACATTTCCTCAATGAAATGGTCAGGATTCTGTTAGCAGAATTTATGGTGGCCCATCACAAGACTACCCCTTATCACCCTCAAGTGAATGGAACTGCTGAGGCATTTAACAAAATACTAAGTCACACATTGACTAAGATCTGTGACGTTGGAAGACAAGATTGGGATGACAAAGTATCAACCATTCTATGGGCATACATGACAACCTACAAGAGGTTGAACAAGGCCACACCGTTTCAATTGGTGTTTGGCATGGAGGCTATTTTTCTAGTTGAATTCATGTTACCATTGCTATGTATAGTGTGCAGGAGGGTTGGATGATGAACAAGCACTGGAAGAGAGGATTGATAAGTTGATGCAGTTAGATGAAAGGTGATCACTTGCTAGATGGAGTCAGAAGATAGAAAAAGCAAGACAAAAGGCATGGCATGATTGTCATATCAAGAACAAAGTAGTTTGAGGTTGGGCAGATGGTGTTGTTGTATGATTCCAAGTATCTGCGCCATCTTGGGAAGTTGAAAGTCCATTGGTTGGGACCCTACATCATCTCGTACATTCTTGATTCAGGCACTTTCCAGTTACAAGTGCTAGATGGGATGAGATTACCAGGTCATTTCAATGGGAGTAGGCTGAAGCCCTACTATAAATAAGTCTTCTTGGTGTTTGTAAATAAGGAAGTATTTCCAGTTAGCTTAGAATTTCCCTTTATGCTTTTCTTTTCTTGTGTTTCCCTTTCTTGTTGCTTGTTCCTTTCTTTTTGTTTCATTTTGCACCTTGTGCACTGATAACCACATTATTTTTCCAAGGTTGTGTATGCGCAGAGGACCACACATCTATTTTAGTGTGGGGTGGAGTAATGCAAAGAAAAGTATAGGCCTGTAATACAAGTTGAGTGGCCTAGTAGAAGGAAGCGCGTAAGGTTGAGAAAGTGCATGGGGAAATGGTGGATAATGAATTATGGTGTCAAGAAGGTTGTAACAAAGACCACATACAAAGGATGAAGAGTGCAGGAACAACATGAGGTAGGCGAGGGAAAAAATTAGGTAAAGGATAGAAGAAGTGCCTTCGGCACTGTAGACATGCATGCGTAAGAGTCTTTCGGTCAGATTGGATTTTTACGTGCCAGAAGGTTGTAGAAGGTTTTTCATGTAGGATTGGGCGTGGGTAAGGGTGCTTAAAGTCAGCCTAGTGGAAAAAGCCACATTTAATGTTAAAGTACATTGGTAGGTGGTATAGCATTTATTGCTAGAGGGAAGCAAAAACTATAAATATAAGGTCGGGAAAGTCATTATTCTACCTTGCTATTACGAAGTTGAAGCACTCTTGCAAACTAGGGCATCAAGAGAGATTTGTGTGAAGGAAGAAGAATCCTAGAAATCTAAGTGTGTGACTAGAGTGGATATCTGCAAACCAGGAGGAAGGAGTACACAGGTGTGAGAAAAGGTTGTTTGAAGTGCACCATCTTGTGGAAGGTTTTCCTAGTTAGGGTTTGGCAGCTAGGGCATGGAGATAGAAGGATTTATTCTAGGAGTTGAGCTTTGGAGTTGAGTTTGGAGTTAAGTAGAGTAGTAGAGTAGAGAGTAAGGAGTTCTTAATTTATCACTGAATAGAAAGCATGACACCTAAGAAGGAAACCATTTCACCAAAGAAACAGAAGGGCAAGGGAAAAGGAAAACAAACCGTTACCATCGCGAGCTCCAATGAGGAATGGTATGTAGAAATGCAATACCCAGATGGAGTATTTCTAGGAAAGGAGTGGGTGTCAGCACTTAAGACAAATGGCCGTGAGTGATTATAACCATCGCACAAGCACAACTAAGAAGGAAATGGTGTTAGAGTTGGTTCCATCCAACTAACAAAAGGACACCAGATGGGATGCCTATATACAACAACGAGGTGAAAGTCAAATTGGAGAAAGCAGGGTTATTACAACTGTATGAGTTACCTTATTTTGGTAAGCCTGAGCACCTTTATCAATGGTTGATGTCATGCACATACATGAGGATCACTTATATTTTTCAGGGCACAAGATGCGCATAACACCGCAGTTGATATCCAAGTTCACAGGCCTTATTTGTGAAGGAGAAAGTATAGATGATGATCTGAGTGACAAGGAGGCTATCAAGGAGACAGTAGCAACATATGACTACAAGAAGGGTTCATGATACTTTGACATCATAGAGATTCCATACCTATTATGAGGATGGCCACACACTTGGTGACCAAGCTTAATGATCAAGAATGATGGATGCAAGTGAACAAGGCATGGCTAAATGTATGCCAGAAGATATCAGAGGGAACCATCTATAACTTGTCCGCTTTCATTGCGGATGAGATCATAAGCAACACGCAGGAAGGAGAGAAGATATTATTCGGCAACGTTCTCCTCACCATCATCTTCTCAGAGATTGGAGTGCCAGATGGGCCAGAAAAATTTGTTTGGGAGTATCCAGAAGAGAACTCCTCACCCAAAAAGTTTTGAAAAGTACACTTGTGAAACCATGACGGCCACTCACAAGGCGCGCCTGGAGAAGTGGTACAAATGAATGTGTGACACATTTGGGGTAGAGTGGAGGATCCCAGAGTAGTTTCCCACACTCATGGATGGAGAAGCAAAGTTTTCAGTTTACCAACACTTCTACATTGGCAATTTACTTTGACAAATGGGACTAAGGGTCCATGGTGCAAGCTACCCTTCTCCTTCACCGCGCAATACTTCCAAGCTAGAGTCAACTGGTTCAAAGAAGCCAAAAGACTAAGGTTTGACCTTAGTGAGGTGGACCAAGACCACCCTGAGCTATGCTGAAAGCTCGTGTACCCTAAAAAGCACGCATACATGGAGAAGTATGTCTCCCATGAAGTACAAATGATGAAGCCCATAACGCTGCCGATCGCTGGAAGGACCTACAACAAGGGTGTATCTATGCATAAGGCCTAAGTTCAAGAAAGGTGCCTATTTGGAGAGTGATGTATCCATTCTAGAAGACCCCACAGGGAGAAATAAGGCCACACCAAAGAAGAGAGAAAGAGAAGAGGGGTAGGAGAAGAAGGCACCAAGTGTGTAGACAAACACAATTTGTGGGTGTGCCGGAAGCAAGCGCTAAGCCTAGCACTTACGCATGTAGGAAGAAGTCCCCTATCAAGGAAAAAACCCAAGAAGAAGAAGCACCAGAGTAGGAAGAGCCCCTCACACATGAGGAGTCACCAAGGAAGAGGTCACCTAGTGAAGAAAAGAAAAGGAAGAATCTCTTGTACTGGAATCCCCAGTAAGGAAGAAGTAAAAGGTGACAGAAGAGGCAGACTTAGAGGAGACAAAAATTTTAGATGCCTACATTGGTGACAAGGATGATGAAGAGCCTGAAGGAGGTGAAGACCATCCAGTGTATGATATACATGACTCAGAGGAGGAGGAAGGTGAAGAGAAGTATAACAAGGAAGATGAAGAGAAGAATGACGAGGAAGAAGTTGAGGATCAAGGCAAGGGGGTGAGTGAAGAAGTAAGCACCAAAAACCAAAGAACCCCAAGCCTCACCAAGGAGCAAGTGGAGAAATCCATGGAGAGAGAAGTGGTGGGCATCATGAAGGAGTTGGTGGAACAGGAGTTGGAGTGGAGTGCACAAAATTATGAAGGAGATGGAAGAAGAAAGCGTTGGGAAGGAGTATGACAACATGGGTGGGGATCCCAAATTGGCAGTAAGCTTCCCAAAAGCTGTGTGAACAGGTGGGAAAGGCATAGTGGTGGCACAAGGGCAGGGAATGGGATACATTAATGATCCTAGTAAGGTGCTACGCACACGATTCCAAAGCACTGTACCAACAGATCAACTCCTAGCTATGTCATCGTTTGATGAAGAAGGTGCATATCCCTGAACAAGGAAGATGTTATCTTGGGCATTTGAGTCTCAAGTAGATGAACCTAAGTTTGAAGTAAGATAGAGAACATTGATGAAGGTGCAAGAAACAAAAGGAGTAAATACCTTGGTGAACACTCAACAACTATCAGATGAACAGGTCTGTAATGCACTCAACAAGGTTTTAGTCAAAATTGAGGCCAGACTATTCGGGAGAAATGATAGAGTGAGATTCTTGGAGGAGGAATTGGAGAAGAAAAAGAAGGAGCTCGTGGAAAAGAGAAAGGACCTAAAGCAAGAGGAGCTGATCAACACTCAGTTGAGGTGTGAGTTGAAAGAAGAAAAAGCAAAGGTGTGCGAAGTATCCAAGAAGGTGGAGATGATTTTGGATGCCATTTTCTTGAAGCACCCCGACTTAGCACCACCCGAGAAGAAGTATGAATCAGCCTTGCAATGTCTGGAGGATTTGACTTGCATTCTCATGATGGAGAGGTGACCACTCACTTTAGAGTCTGTAGAAGAGGCACAAGCGCGCCAAGAGAAAGAGGAAAATATGAAGGTTGTTGAGATTGTGTCTTGATACACTAAAATTCTTGTAGAGGTAAAGGCCACTGCGCAAGTCACTGAAGCTGCTTATGACAACTGCGCTAATAGGGATAGAGTGGCAAGCATCTTGGTTGCCACCCATGAAATGGAACTCAAGGAGTTCCAAGAGAAAAATAAGGGGAATAGAGCGGAAAGAGATAAGATCCTAGCTGAGGTGGAGAAGAAGTCAGAAGCAATCGAGACCCTGCGAGGCTCGATCAAAATTGGCTAAAGGAATTATACCCCCAGATCACCCGTAGGATGGATGTGCTTGAGGACTTGGGAAAATAGTTGGAAAGTATTGTTAAGACCATGAGCACTAAAGGGGAGGAGCAGAGTTTTGAGGAAGTGAGTGCCCTGGTGGGTGACCTCTGTCAACAAGCTCAGAATGAGGTTGACACTTGGGAGAAGTTAGAGACAGAGTTAGGGAAGGATTTCCCTCTCCTCCTCCAACAATAAACAAGTTCCCCATTCTTTCATTCTTTCTCCCAATTCTTCATTCCTTTATTCTTTCTTCCTAACCATTTTAAGAGCCTGCCATTCTTTAATTTATTGAAGAGTGTTTCCAAGGACGGAGAACATGCATAGTTTGGGGTGATGTTGGACCCTAGAATATTGGCTAAGTACAAGAAGGTGTGTGGGCGTGCATGACCTATTTGAAGAAGGGCACATGGGTTGAAGGTGTGTAGGGAAGGGTTCTAGCAAGGTTTTACAGAACACACGGTGTGCACACAAGGCAAGACATGTTTTAAGACTCAGCCATATTCAGCGTTCCAGGTAGAACATGAGAAAAGCATGACCCGTCTAGCATGCAAAATGGATAAGGTGCCCGCCTGGTGGATGTAGGATCAAAAAGGGGATATTCCATTCATGAGATGGAAGGTTCCAAGAAGAACATCATTGCACAGAGTAGAGAGCTCAAATCAAAGGAGGCATGCTCCATTAGAGGACCACTTGGACACTTGGCGACCAATCTTTTACCTCAGAAGGCATGGCGGTGAAGGAAAAAAAGATATATATAGAGGTGCGTGGATAGTAGAAGGTGTGTGATAAGAGGAAAAGATAGTAGTGCGATGGGAAAGAGGTGAAGCTTTGCAGAAATATCATGGGAGATTCTATGGGTTGGGATTAGAGGAAATATAGAAGTGACGACATATTTAGAGGGATGGGTTTATGTTTATCCTTGTAATATGAAGGACATAGTGTAGTTTTTGATGCATGAATTTGCTCTACCATTGTTATATGGGTTGTTATGACCTCAAGGAATGTAATGTGGTTACTGGACTCATAAATATGAATATAAGACTCTATTTTGAATCATATATGTGTTCATGAGTATAATCCTAGTGTATTTCCTTTATGTATGAATCAAGTCTATATGTTATTTTTTATTTATCTTTTATGGATGCATTGATATGATAAATCTCCCTAGGTTCTCAAAATGAATGCATGGTTACTTCCTTTCTTTTTATGTATCTGTCATAGATGGAGCATTCTCATAAGACTCACATAAAGGAGAGGCTCGGACGCCTGCACATGCCTCGGGTGAGTTCCCAGCGCCCGCTGGGTGATAGGCCGACATGCATGGGGTTTTACTATTAATCTAAGGGTATTAAATGAATACACCAACCCATTTATCAAATGCATGTATGCTGAGTTGACATTGTTCTATTCGACCGCCATTGGTCAGGTGTCCAGCTCAACACCTATTTCTCTACATTCGCTGACTCCCATTTACATCATTGACCACCTTATAACTCCCAACTTGGCATATATGCACATTGGGTCGACTGCCTCTCGCTTCACACTACAGACTCAGCCCTTTCGCAGCGTAGGGTCACCAAATTATTTCCACTCTGATGGGTCGCGACTCATTTCCATATCGGCACTACATGGAATCTTCTTGCTACCCATCTACACCACTAGGTATTGATTGTGTTGGGTGTGTCCATAGCACCACGCTCCACGTGGAGGCCCCACACAACTTTGGGGTCTCCTCGACTCTTGAAATTTTGGAGTTGTGCCAAGGGGCCACATGGTGACTTGCCTTGTTCACCCAAATGACCCGCAATGAGGCTGACCTTGAGCTTAGACTTGGCTCGCCGAGTCCTTCTACTTTCCTTCATCATTTTAGCCAAGTGTTTATCTACCGACCCCTGCTCTGACTTACTTCCTTTGAACTCGGTAATCAATATGGCTCGATCTACATTCTTTCACCCATGCTTCCACAGACGGGTGTGTCTCCTTTGATATTCACCTCATCCACCAAGGTATCTTGGTCTCCATGTCTTTGTATTAGCTTGATGGGATCGCCTCATAAAACTTGACCTCCCGTGTAAATTGACAGCCTATTCTTTGTTACCCAACCTGCCTAAAATGCATAATATGTGAACTAATCCAGTACATATTGTAGCTTACCTATTCTGCTAACGAGATCATCTTGAGACAAGCTTAGCCTGGTTACTTGGTGCATCTCCAGCTCAATGTCACATAACTACTCATTGGCCATTTTACATAACTCGGTTCTATGTAACTAGTGGAGCTTGGTTTAGATCCTTAATAAATTGATGAGCTCCATCTTCCACTCCAAACCATACCTCACCGGGGCAGGTGGGAAAGACTTCATCGGATTGACTGAGCCATGATTTGGGCTTGATGGCCTACTTTGATTTCCTTGTCTTAGCACCTCCATAATATAACCCAGTTCTCGACATAAAACATCCCATCCATGCTAAGAACAACTCACCCCACAATTGGCATGAGAAACTTGGTGGTGCATGAATCGGTTTAGCAATGCAATGGCTCGAATAATTTTTCTATTTAAGTAATCAGCTCAATAGAAAGAGACAGCTCAGCCACTATTAGTCATCTTAGATTTGGTGGTGATGTAAGGTTGACTCATCCCGGTCTTTGCAATGAAGTAGACTAGTTACATAATATCATCCATCATCGAGGTCCCAAGACAATTTTTTAACCCTTTCAGCCCCCATTTGAATTTCTTGCATTGCAATATGTCAGAGAGTTATGCAAAGGGGCTAAGGGGATTTTAGACAAATAATCAAATTTTCTTTTCTTTGCTTACAAGGTGGGTCCTATTGTATTGGCTATTAAACTGAATAAACTTGAGATTCAATGAAGACTAAGAAGAGGAAAATTCCTCCTGAAACCTTCCCCCGAAGACCCTGATTCTACCCTAGGTATTGAAATTTGTTTGTATCCTCCAAAGTGCTTGCTACAAGATTCCTCCTATGAAACCATATCTATGGTTCAATTTCACCAAGGTACTGAAATTGGATAACAATTTGGTGACTCACAAGGCCATTTTCCCACTAATTGGAGCATGACTAGCTGTCTTTAGCAATCCATTGGGCATGAAGTCTATATGATCATCATGAATTGATCTAAACTCTAAAAAACTTGACCCTGGAACATTTGAAGTGTCGCTGCTTGATTTTTGAACTGCCTCTTGCCACTTGCATCCTCCCAATTTTCATAAGAAAATCTTCAAAGTTTTATTCGAGAGAACAATTGTTTTCAAATTAAAATTTCATTCTTTCTTGCAGATGCAATCCTTTGAGGTCTAAGGGTGAACACCTAATTTTAGCTGCTCTGTGTTTGAGTTTCTTGAAGATGGTAACTATTATTTTCAACTTTGAGTCCTTTCGCTACAATTTCTCCTTTCAAAAGCATGATGATCTATATATAAATCATACACTAGAAGCAATAGAACATGTGCACCAACACTTAGGGAAATTGAAAACTAATCTATAACAACAACAATGTGCACAATCACTTGGAGGAATGGAAATCCTAAACTAATATGTACAAGGATCGAGAAATCTTCCTTCTAGTACTAATGTTTGAGGTAGATTCCATTGATTGGAATCTGTCAGTTCTTCACCATCTAACTTAGCCAATTGGAAGGCATTGCTACTCTTGCACTCCGTGATTATGTAGGGGCCACTCCATATTGTATCAAACTTAGAATTATTTCCGAGATTTGCATGATCTGCATCCCACTTCAACACAAAATTTCCCTCTTGGAATGCCCTTTCCTTTTCTTTCTTGTCAAATCTCCTCTTGATAAATGTTTGATCTTTCTCCATGGTTTTTATTGCATGCTCTCTTGTCTTCTTCCAATCCATGAGTTCAACATACCTGATTTCCATGGGTTTGAATTTAGCTAGTTCCAGCTGCTTCATGAGCTTCCAATGCGAACAATTCAAGTGATATAGGCAGCACTACTTCTTTTTCGTATACAAGCTTGTTGGGAGAGCTACATGTTGACCTCTTGGGAGTGATCCTATCAACCCATAGAGTTAATTTTAGCTTCACGTGTGCCAAATTCTTTGATTCTCATCAAAGGTTCTTCTTATGATTCTTAGCAAGTTCTTGTTTGTGGACTTTGCTTTCCCATTACCCTGGGGGTAATAGTTAGAAGAAGTGTTGAGATATACTCCATTCTTGATAGCCCATTATAGTGATATTTGTGCCAAGAAAAGCCAATGCATTATCTGATATGATAGTAGCAGGTACACCAAATTTGGTTACTATCCCCTCGTAGAAGTCCAAAGATGCTAGATTCATTTTCTTCCTTGAGTGCCACCGCTTCATTCCATTTGGTGAAGTAATCCGTTGCCATTAAAATCCATTTATGACCTTGGCTTGAATTTGGATTGATGACTCCAATGAAGTCTAATCCCCATTGTCATGAAGGGCTGATCCAATGAGATTGGGTGAAGGGGCAGTGCACTGCTAACTTTTCTTTTCCTATGAAGAATGCACACTTTTCTTACATTTCTTAATCCATGCATAACAATCACTGAAGAGTGTGGGCCAATAGTAACCAACTTTCATGATATTGAGAGTTGTTACTCATGGAGAAAAGTGACCTCCCACATTCTCCATCATGGAATTCATGCAACACTTTCTCAATCTGATTTGAAGGGACACACCTTAGGAGAACTCCATTCACATCCTTCTTGAATAAGATGCCATCAATGAGAGCATACAAAATGGACTGCAATCTGAAATATCTCCTCTTTGCTTTTCTCAATTTCGAGGGGACATAGGCCCATTTGAAGGTAATGCACCATATCTTGGGTCCAACATGGAGTGGGTGCATCATCAACTGATTGTTCTTGATCACTTTCATAGCACTAGGACAACTTCTTCTTCATCATTCAACTCAGCATATTGTTTAGAAGCAAGTTGCTCACACAACCCTTTTCCATAGACCAAATTGGTCACTTTGATGTCTATGTCATACTCCATTACTCGTGTGATCCAACCTACCCTTTTCTCATTTAAATCCTTGTTTAGAAGAAAGTCCTTGACTCTGACATGAGATACTAACAGTTGGATCTTGTTGTTGGAAACCAAATGTTTGAACTTCTTCAAACTTCTAATCACAACAAGGACATGATTTTCAATAAAAGAATACCTTGCTTCGTAGTCTTCTAAACTCTGATTGAAGAATGATATGGGATGCTCCAAGCCTTCTTTATTCTGCTGCACCAAAATGGTTGAGATTGTATCCAAACCCCCAAAAGCATATAACATGAAATCCTTGGAGAAATCTGGATTAATAAGAGTTGGGGCTTGAGATATTGCATGCTTGATGGCCTCAAAACTCTCCTTACCTTCAGCTGTCCATTTGAATGCAAGGCTCTTCTTTAACATCATGGTCAATGGCTTCACCAAGGTGGAAAAATTAGGCACAAATCTGCGAACAAAGTTAATTCTCCCCAAGAAGCTTTGGAGAGCCTTCTTGTGGCTTGGAAATGGAAGAGCACGGATGGCCTCAACTCTTTTGGGATCAATGGTCAATCCTTCCTTTGAAACAATGTGGCCTAAAAAATTGCCTTCATGTGCTAAGAAAATACATTTTTTTGGATTCAAAGATACTCCAAACCTTCTACATCTTTGAAACACTTTCCTGAGGTGAAAGAGATGATCTGTTGCATTCTTGGAGAAGACAAGTGATATCATCAAGATAAAAAAGCACTATCTTGTTGATCAGCCCCTTGAATGCCATATCCATTGCTCACTAAAATGTAGCTCTGACATTTGACAATCCAAATGGCATCTTCCTATAAGCATAAGTGCCCCATTTTGTAGTGAAAGTTTCTTGAACTGGTCTTCTTCTTTCACCATAATCTGATTGTAGCTTGAATAACCATCCAACAATGAGAACCTTTTTGAACTAGCTATAACTTGTAAAATTTCTCCATTGAAGGGAGTGGATAATGATCTTTGAGTGAAGCTCTATTCAAGTCACATAAGTCTACACACAATCTGATTTCTCCATTTCTCTTCCGCACAGGCACTAAGTTTGCAACCCAACTCGAATGCTTAATTGGAAATATGATGTTGGATTCAATCAGTTTGTTCAATTATTTCCTCATGAGAGGTTCAATGTGAGGATTCACCGGCCTTTGCTTCTACCTGATGGGCTTGGATTCCATGGATCTAACTCAATAGTATGTTGAGCTAACTTTGGATTGAAACCTCTCAAATCTTTATAATTCAAGGCAAAGACATCAGGAAACTCTTAATAGAGTTGTAAAAAATCAGATTTCTCTTACTGAGTACTCACTTTTCCAATTTGCAACACCTTACCTTCACCTACTGAGATAGGCTCTGAATCTTCACCCTTCACTTGAATATTTTCCTTTTCTTTCCAGAATTGGTCATTGGGGTTGAAGATTGACTCTAAAGTCACAAGACCCTTTGGCAATTTGTTTTTTCTCAGCTGAACCACTTGGTCACCATACTGTTGCTCCAATTTGTCTTGATTCTTCGTGGAGAACTCAACTTCTTCTTGTAAGAAGTTGATGATTTTATTATCATTTTCAAAGACTTTCCAACTTGTATTGTTTCTGGGATAGACTGGTCTTACAATCAATTTTATATGAGGCTGAGTTTGATCTCTCTTGATACTTTCAACAACATCAAATGCTGCCCCAACTGCTGCAAGTCTATCTGCTGCATCATTCTTCTTCCTCGGGATGGAATTGATGTTAAAATCTTCAAAATATTCAATAAGATCCCATACCCGGTTTTTGTAGTTCTTCAAAAGATCATTCTTAGCATCATTTTGTCCTCTAACTTGGTTTACAATCAGCTCACTATCCCCAAACACTTGCAAGTTTTTAATGCCTCTTTTTCTTGCCCAATGCAACCCATGAATCAAGGCTTCGTACTCAGCTGTGTTATTTGAGAAAGAAAACTGAAAATAAAAGTTGAGTAGTATTTGATACCTTGAGGTGACACAAGCATTGCTCCTCCTCCAACACCTTTCCTACTCCTTGAACCATCAAAGAATAGTTTCCATACTTCATTATTATCTTTGTGATCTGATTTGGTGATGCTAGGGAGAGGTGTATTTTCTTCATGCAAGAAATAGATTCCTAGCTCAGCTTCTTCCATTTCTTTATAAGGATCAAAAGCATGTCTTTTTTTGGCCCAATCATCAAGATTCAAGTTTGGAATGCCTCCAACTTTAGTATCTACTTCATAAATACTTGGAACAATCTTCTTGATCAAAAGCTGAGCAATTTGCATTGATTGGACTTGGTACATGTGGTTCAATATGAAAATTAGCAATTGGCTCAGATATGATTGTAGCCTTTTCTCCATACCTTGTTTTGAATAACATATGTGACCAATTAGCAGACAAGTAGCCTCCAATTTTGGCAGTGAAGTCCCTTGACAAGCATAGAGTGAAGAGTGGTGGAAAGTCAATGAACTGAAACATCTTGCAACATTGTAACATTGGGACATGCATGCAATGTGAGGCTCAATCCTTTGATTACTCCAACTGTAGTCACTGTTATCCCATCTAATTACACCACACCTCTGGAAATGACTTCATACTATGAAGGCCCAACTGATCAACTATTTTTTTTGGCATGACTGAGCTACTTTCTCCTGAATCAATCATGCAATTATGCACAAGATTGATCCCGATGATCAGAGAGATATAAAATGGTGGAGGGATTCATATTTTTACCTTGTTGACCTCCTGAGCTCCTTCTTGGGAGTTGTCATTAGTGAGCAATTTTCTTGATCTTTGGATGACTGATTTGATGACGGACCAATTTGCCATGACAGCTTGCAACATATCTCTTTGTTCCAGAGATAGCCAATGATTCCCACATTGAGATGTTTACATTTTTTTTCTTCATTTTCTCAATGATATTGAATGGAGAAGCACTATCCTTTTGCTTCCCTTTACTTTGCACAATCTTCTCTTACACATTGGCTGTTACAACTGATGTATGAGCTGGTCTAGAAGATGGCCTAGGCTGATTTTGCACATTTGGAGCTGCACTTTGATTGACAATTCCTTGTGGAGTGACAGAGGGCTAAGTACCACTTGAATTAGATGACTTCCCTTCTTCAATATTCCTCTTCTTAGACTGTGTATTGGCTGTTACACCTTGAGAAGGAGTCTGATTTATACCACAAAAATCCTCCACTTTCCAATTGACAAGTGTGGTCTCATTTGGAGGTGCTTCCGATGTGCTAGCTTGCTGCTGATTTTCTTCTTGACTTTACCTCTTGTTCCACACTAACCATTGTCACCATTAGATCTTGATTCAAGGCACCATTAAATCATGTTGATTGGTTATGAGGTTGGTTGCATGGGAAACACCATTCATACTCTTGTGCCATGTTATTTTGAGTTGGAACCAAGGCTCTGGATGTAGATACAATATTAGGATTATAGGCTGAAATGACCTATTAGCAAGAGGTTTTACTTGGTTTGATTTGTAGCTTGAGCAGGTGGTCTATTAGGCTGATACAGGGACCTATTGGGTTGGGCTTGAGGCTGGTATGGTCTAAAATTTTGAGCTTGTTGCCTCTTAATTGTCACCAACTCATTGCCTAAGTTTTGCAACTATTTCATGACTTCTTGGAGCTCATTTGAGGTACTAGAAGATGAGGTAGAAGCTTCATTTAGTAAGATCTGATTTTTTGGGGAAGGAATGGGAGCTAATGTAGGTGCTTGACTAGTGCTTGGATTCCTAATTCTGGATAAAGAGGCATAGGTGGCCTAGGTGCAAGTTTACCAACTTGAATCAGGACAATTTTCAGCTCTAATAGCAATGTTATAGGATACAGGTAAAGTTGTACCTCCCATAGATTGTATCATCATGGAAATATCAGAATTTAAAGCTTTTAGAAAGTAAAGGAAGGCACCTTTAGCTATTGGTCTCACAACAAGTGGAATCCTATCCCATGTCCTTTGAAATCTGAAGTTGAAATCAACCATATGCTCATTTGGTGCTCTCTTGATTTTGGTTAATTACTCCAATGAGAGATAAATTATCTTCCTTTTCCCAAATTGACCATAAAGATCCATGCACAAATGGTCCCAATTTTGAATTGATCCTGCCCCTAGGACCTTTAAACCATTGTAGAGCCTTTCCCTTGAAAGAAGATGCCAATAATTTGACTGCCACATCCATTTAATTAACCTCATGTATAGCACAGACATTTGCAATGTCTTGAATGTGATCAATCAGAGTTGTATGGTTCTCCCTAGTGAAATACAAGATGTTATTCAATGCTGCAACTGGAATTGGATTTTGTGCATTGAGAGCAAGTGGGATGCTTCCCGTGAAATTCACAAAAGGATTTTGTGGTGGTGGTGGTTGATGAGCCATTCTAATTGGTCTGAGGACTCTGGTTGATTGAATGAAAGGCCTACTAGGTGGAGGTGTAGATAGTGTTCTATTTGGTGGAGATGGAGACCTTTGAGCTCTTCTTCCCCTTCTTCCTCTACCTAAAGATAGATGTAAGTATTCAAAAACACCTTCTTCTCTTGCTCTTGACCTTGTTTGAATTCTTCTCATAAATTTGACAAGCTTGGGCTGCTAAAACCAGTGAATTATACCCTTTTGGAGTCACCAGATGTCTATTTCAAAGCCTCTTACAAGCTAGTTAATTTTACAAAAAGAGCACATCAACATGTTGTAATGAGAAAATGAAGACTTCTTCTAGGGTCCCACGTGGGAGTGCCAGAAATGTTATCACCAAATCACAACACCCTCCAATTTCTCACAAGTGTGTGTGCTTGAGCTCATGGTGTGACTGGGTAACATGGGTACTATCTCCAAGTTATGAGACTTATTACTTGAGATAGACCTCCAGAGAAGGCTGGTTCCTCTTCCTACTCCTAGTGCAAACTAACTCTAATGAAATAAAACTACTGACTATCTCTATCCTATAATTTCCAAGGGACCAGGGAGAGAGAAATAACATGAAAAGTAAAGAAACTACACTACAGAGGTGATGCACCAAAAGAAGGGTATGAGAATAACTTCCCAATGTGTGAAAATGGAAGAAAAATGTAGGTTAGAGAGGGTGAGAACAGTTCTCCACAATCTAACAAAAACATTCACAAAAACATTTCCATGCATAACACAATAATAATGAATCCCTATAAAAGCATAATATAGACACAATACACCTGCAATAAGATTGAAGAGGAAAGAAGAATGCAAATAAACACAACAAGGGAAGATACATCCACAAACTTGCATCTATTGCTTCATTGATATGCAAAGTTCAAATATTACAAGGTGAGGGACCTAGATCACCATGCAAGGAGTCCACTACAAAGGCCTACAACACATTGGTTTCACAAAACAAAATGGTAGAGTTTTTCTACTCAAATTATCCTCCCCTTGTAAATGAGAGAAAATCCCCAATTTATAGAAAAATGGAGAAGAGGAAAGGGAGACAAGAAATATCAGATCTGGATTTTGCATCAATTGTAAAGTATCCAAAGTAGGTGAAAAGCATGATTCATCAACCTAAAAAATCCTCCCCATACTACCCATAACTTGCAGCAGTGGAGAAATGTCCATCCATGCTCATTAATTGCACTTTCCACCCACCATCTAACTACCCTCTTTGAATATGGTTCATTTTCTGCAAAATACCCCTCCATAAATCCATCAATTAATCTATAGATTTTTGACTGATGTGTGTAGAGCTTAGAACCATGATTCCAATGAGACCAATTTTGTACAATTTCGCTGAGAAATGCAAAAGTTATGGCCTCTTGAGAAGGTGCAACTGTTTCAAATTTTGTATTGCCATTTCTTCATTGTTATAGGAGTGGGCGATTAATATCCCTTATAGGAAAAGACAATTTCATTACTTTTTTCCTTCCCCAATATTTTGCATATCGTGTGAATGATTCAAGAATTAAAATTGGTGGGGCCCCCGTTGATTTGATCATTGTTTATATTTGGGGGGAGTTGTGCTTTTAATGTTTTGTAAGTGTCAGCTCAGCCAACTTGGTCAAGCTGGCTATTATTCCTTTATTTTCCCAAGCGGCGGGCTCCTTTGTATTGCTTTTCTCATTCCATGTTGGGAAGCCATTCCTTTTTTCATACCATCAACCCATTTATTGAATGAATGTATGCCGAGTTGGCATTCTTCTGTTTGACACCCGTTGGCCGGGTGTCCATCTCGGCGCATGTTTCTCCGTATTCACCGACTCCCATTTACATCATTGACCACCTTATAACTCCCAGCTTGACATATATGCACGTTGGGTCGACTGCCTCTCACTTTACACTGTGGACTCACCCCTTTCCCAATGCAAGGTCACCAACTCGTTTCTACTCTAGCGGGCCCCGACTCATTTCCATATCGGCGCTACGTAGACTCTTCTTGCTACCCACCAAATCCATTAGGTATTCACCGCGTCAGGTGTGTCCACGGCGCCATGCTCCATGTGGAGGCCTCGTGAAACTTTGGAGTCTAATCAACTCTTGACCTTTTGGAGTTTCTATGAGGGGCCACGTGGAAAATTTCCTCATTTGCCCACATGACCCGCAATGAGGCTCACCTCGAGATCATTCGTTTTGGCCAAGTGTTCATCCGCTGACCCTTGATCTGACTTGCTTCATGTGAAATCGACAATCCATATGGCTTGGTCTACGTTCTTTCTCCCATGCTTTTGTAGATTGGTGCGTCTTCCTTGCGATTCACCTCATCCACCAAGGGAGATTGGTCTCCATGTCTTCATATTAGCTTAATGGGCTCATCCTCGTAAAATTCAGCCTCCCGTGCAACTCGACAGCCTATCCTCTGTCACCTGACCTTCCCGAAAATGCATAATATGTAAACTAATCTAGTACGTCTTGTAGCTTACCTATTTCACTCACGAGACTATCTTGAGACAAGCTTAGCCTTGTTACTCGGTGCATCTCCAGCTCAATGTGACACAACAAATCAGTTGTCATTTCGCATAACTCGGTTCTATGTAACCAGTGGATCTCAGTTTCGATCCTCAATAAATCGATGAGGTCCATCTTCCACTCCAAACCATACCTCGTCGGGGCAGGCGGGAAAGACTTCATCGGCTCGACTGAGCCGTGATTTGAGCTTGATGGCCTACTTTGATTACCTCAACTTGGCAACTCCATAATATAATTCGGTTCTCGACATAGAACAACCCGACCATGCTGAGAAAAACTCGCCCCACAATTGGCATGAGTAACTCGGTGGTGCACAACTCAGTTTGGAAATGTAATGGCTCGACTGCTTTTTCTATTCAAATAACCATCTCAATAGAAAGATCCAGCTCAGCCATTCTCAGCTAGCTCTACTTTGGTGGTGATGTAAGGTTGACTCAGCTCGGTCTTTGCAATGAAGTATCTCAGTTGTATAATATCATCCATCATCGAGGTCCCAAGACAATTTTTTTAACCCTTTCAGTCCCCATTTGAATTTCTTACATTACAACATGTCAGAGAGCTATGTTGAGGGGATAGGGGGCTTTTATACAAATCATAAAATTTTCTCTTCTTTTCTTATAAGGTGGGTTCTATTGCATTGGCTATTAAATTGAATAAAATTGAGATTCAACGAAGACCAAGAAGAGGAAAATTCTTCCTGCAACCTTCCCCCCGAAGACCCTGATTCTTCTCTAGGTATTGAAATCTATTTGTATCATCCAAAGTGCTTCCTATGAGAGTCCTCTTGTGTAGCCAACTTTATGGTTCAATTTCACCAAGGTAGTGAAATTGGATAACACATCCTTTATCAATGATTTTGGACATGGATGGTTTCTCAGATGAAGTAGTAGGCATATTAGATGATGTAAAAGGTGGATAAGTAGATGTATAAGGTGGATTAGTGGATGTAGAAGGTAAAAATTAACTATCAAGACTATCTGTGCTAGTTTTTTGAAGAATATTTTAATGTGTATTAGGATAAATATATGTGATTTCAGAAAATGGGATGATATGAGGTGGAGTGGATTTATCTACGGATGGGAAATATTTTGCTTGTCTATACCTTCCCTAAAGAATTCTACAATACTTGAAAGGTTTGGTGTCAACGTACAATGTGACTTCTTTACCTTGATAGGGTATTTTAATACGTTGATGGTATGTAGATAGGATGGTCTACATGGCATGGATCCATGGGCGACCAATGAGGATGTTGTAAGGAATTTCCAAGTCCACAATGTGACACAAGGTTTTCAAGGTTATTGGTCCAATCTTGAGTGAAAGTGTGACTATTCTTGTGGATTATCTCTCATGATTATCATAGCCATGAATAGTTATGACATCAGTATCATGACTCTCTTTAATATAGCTAAGGAATCTTAATAGTTTCATAGATCAAACATTTATCACAAATCCATTGTCTATTAGCACTATTTTTATTTAACGATGAGTAATGAATGCTTCAATATATAAGGAATTGTTATTTGTGATATTTGGGCTCAAAAGGTCATGAGGACCAAATGATAGGATAGGAATATTGGTTGAAAGATTTACAATCAAGGCTTGGAAGTTTTGGGTATAAAAATGTGCTTCATGCAAGGCACAAGTAATGAAATTTTGTAATGTAAAAGAGGATTTGAGGAACTCTATGACAAAGATTTTTGCAGCTGTCTTTTCCAATTGTTCAATTATATATTTTTTTAGAAAAGGGTCTTGGAAAACCTTAAACTTCTCATTAGGATTTTTATTATTAGAGGTGTTTTCTAACTTCTATATCTATGTGGTCAATTAGATCTTGAATATAATGTCAGAGTTTCATACAATGTTCCGTATGGTGCCTATTGATATGATGGTACTCTCAATATTCATTTTCTTTGTACAATGTTGGTTTTGATTAACCCTATTGAAAGGGTCTTGAGATTGGATAATTGATCATACCTGCACTTACTAAGTGATGGAATACATTAGAAAGAATTTTTCCAAGTGGTGTGAATTATCTTTATTTGAATTCACAAGGAGTGGTTTCTTTAGTAGGAATGATGATTAGTTGATTAGTGGATTTGATTGATTTTGATTGTGGTGTTTTAAAATTTTGAAATTTGTGAGAATCAATGATCCCATCGTTCACAATGTTGAGCTTTCAATTGATAAATTTTGATTTGCCTTGATTTTGATAAGTATACTTGTTGGGTTTATCCCTAGAAGGAGTTTTGATGAGGCCCTTAGCAATGAGGGATCTCTCAATTTGTGTTCCATTCTCGATTACTTCCTCCAAGTTGGTTAAGAAATGCATTTGCATTTGGAATGATAATTCAACTACCTATTGAGATTAGGTATGAAAATTCTTACTAATTGTTTCTTAGGAATTGAACAAGGGAATCGGCTTTTGATCCCTCGCCATATTTGGAGAAATGATGTGAATGTTTCGTTACTTCTTTACTTTGTGTTGTAAAGGTCCATAAAAGTGACCTTGAAATATAAGTTAAATAAAAATTGTTTGACAAAATTTTCCAATAAGTTGGTGAAATTAGTAATGGATCCTTTAGGAAGGTGTAAAAACCAATCTAAATCTTATCCTCCTAAAATCTTAGGGAAAATACCCAAGAGGTATATATCATCGTAAGGTACTTAGTGAGCAGGGCATGAATAACTATTTAATGTGTCTCTTTTGGATCACCTTTCCCCTTTTATCTTGTCAAATTTTAGGAGTCTCAAATGATGGGGGAAATGGTATATGCGCAACATATATTTATTCTAATAGACAAGGACAAAAACTCTTCAAAGTTAAACTGTTATGGTTTGTTTTTACAATCCCATTAGCATTTCTTTCATGTTATTCCACTCTTGTGTGAATAGAGATTTTTTGTAATGGGTGTTTATGACTTTCATTTGGTTTCTTGACTAGGTTGTTCTTTTTCTTCATGGTTTGACATTTTTGCTAACTTTAGAAGCCATATGGGAGAGCTTTTGTGCCATCTCATGGATTTTCTCTAATAAGGATTCGTTGGATGTTTTTATTAAATTGTTGGATTATTTATTTCGTTTAATTGATTTGGGTTTTTCTAAGAGATGTTGCAAGTTATCTTCACCAAAATCTGATGGTAGCTTTGTTCCCATTTCTAGATATGAAGATGCTATTGGTTTTTTTTAATCTAAAGAGTTCGTATATTTATTCTTTTTCTTCTTTGGTAAGTTCAGGTTGTCTAGCTTCATTCTCTTCATCATAACTATCTTTGTTAAGAGGATTAAATATATCAAATTTATCATAGACATTATGGATTTTGTTGCGAGTAATCACCATTTTGCTAAAGGAGGAGTCTACAAGGAAGTTTGTATGAATGGTCCTAGTAAAATAAGGAAACTAGAAAAGTGTTAGATTTGTGCTTGGATTTTTGATATATTTTCCTTACAATAATTTTAAAATAGTCAAGCTGGATTAGATGGTAAAATTTTGTATACCAAATGGTAGGATTTTTTTGATAGGATTAGTTGGATTTGTTGATCAAAGAGTGCATACTCAAAGGGCGGGACTTGTTTAGGATTGGTTGATTTGGTTGAATTTTTTATGTAGGATGTAGAACACAATTTTTTGACTTACTGATTTGACTTAAATTTTTTCGTGAAAAAACAACAAGAAAAAAATATGATATTATTTTGATTTTTTAGCTTAAAAGGCTATATATTTGGTATGCAAGGTTATGATAATGTCATCTAAATTAATCAAATGTCATGGAACTTGAACATATACAAGGTTCTTATCACTCCAAAAAGATGCATCTTTCGATATATATCCCAGACCTGATATACCAAATCTATATGGGGATAGAAGTGGTACGAGGAAACCTTGGAATAATGAATGACTCTCATTAGATCAATAGTATCCATCTTAGAGGAGTGAATCACCACTTTAATGATGGGTTTTATGATTGGGTGGTAGGGAAATGAGGTAATGTTATGTGAATGGTGTCCTTATATCTCCTCGAATAATTTATAGATACGATGCCATATAATTCGTTGTTACATATATTTTAGGCATATGCTCACAGTAACCCATTATGATAGCTTTACGTGTAAGCTGGGGAGGAAGGCAAGGAAAACACTGAATATTGTTTGAGACTAGATCTCAAGTGAAATGCAATGTACTATGAGTGGTGTGTGGTTGTGAAGTCCATGTCACCAATGTAACTAAGTAGTGATGAAATCCATGTCTCCACATGATAATACATGTATGAGTGATTAATATGCAAGTTCTTTCCAACTTTGACAAAATAATGAGTGTGAATGATAAGCATAAACCAAAATTATACCTGAATTTTTAGTAAAAAATTTAGCAAGGTTTTTAAGCAAGAAGGTCCTACACGTAAACATATTTTTTGTTTGATTTATTTTTGAATGATTTTTTATTAGCTTGGAAATATTTGAGTTAGCAATCCTGTAAAAAAAGTTTAACCAAATACAAGATTTATACGAGACAACTTCAATTGTTTTTGGTTCTCAAGTTCATCCAAGGGGTGTGAGAGAAGAGCATACACATTTTAGGTTATATAAATGATATACTAGCAAATAAAGCAAGTTTAGAAATGAAATAAAACATGTTATATTATAAATAAATGTAAGAAAAGTTATATAAATTGGATAGAAAGTGATAGGAACAAGTTACCAAAATGCATAAAATTGAATATGCAACAATCTTAATCAATTTTGATTCTTAAGTTCGCCTAAAAATGGTACAAGAGAAGAGCATACAAAACTTTGATTCTAGGAATAAAATGTTATAAATGAAATAAAAACAAGAGAAATAATGAAAGTTGGTCAAACAAATGATCAAAAGATGTGTTAGATTCTATTTTTTGTGAAAAACTGTAGGAAATTGTAATAAAATTAAGAAAAAATAGTACGAAATGAACTGTTTGAATTCTGGAAATTTCTAGAAAAATTAAAATCTTACACAAAACACTAACATAAATAATGAGAATGGAAATGCGGACAAGTTGAACGCAAATGCACCTAAAAAGTGAACTTAAAATATAACACAAAACACCTTATATTAACATTGATGCATTGATTTTCACGAAAACACAGGGAGGAGCACGCTAGTGTAGAGACTGGGACATAAATGCATACCTACCAAAAAAAGTAACAAAAACACGCTAGCACAGAAACTAGAATGGAAACAAACTCAAGAGCACGCTAACACAAAGACTGTAACAGAAACATAGACATGCAAAAACATAGTTATAAAAAACATGTTAATGTGTATTACGTGCTACGCTAGCACAAAGAAGGCCACAGAAACACATAATAGCCAACTACAATTAAAAAAACAAAATACAACCAAAAATCTGGTTTTTTGAGAATTGGTCTCAAACTAGCTTATGGAATGACTTGAAAATTTGTCAGTGACCTCCAAATAACATAAAGAACAAGAAAAAAATATTAGATTTATTAAATATGGTCATAAATTTGTGGCTTTCCCATTGGGCATGCCAAAATGTATACAAGAGAAAAATGCAAAACAAAGAAAACAAAAACAATAAAATGAAAGCAAACCTTCCCTAGAAAACTCCTTGCAACCTCAATTTAGACTAACTAAAGAGTGGGGTCGAGTGATCCTATTATTAGATTCTGATGAGAGATTGGATTTTTTTGATATGTGGCTGCTCCGGAATGACTTTGAATGGAAGTAAACTCAACTACAAGAAATGAAAAGGGATTGGTGACTAATTGATTGGATGAATAAATGGATTAGTAATGAATGGTGATCAAATGGGCAACATAACATTATTGGCTCTTTGGAAGTATTTTGGAATAATGTAAGTACAATTTCTCAAGCTCTAGGTGATGAAAATGGAAGGAAAGAAGCTTCTTATTTATAGGAGGAATTTTTTTTAGAAGGCTATTGAATGCAAAAGGTTGAATTGACTGGATCAATGTCCATTGATATTTGATCAAGGTTGATCCATTCTTATTCTGTTGCAGGAAGTTGGAAGATTTAAATGAAGATTAAATGTAGGTTTTAATTTAATAAAAGATTTTAATTTATTCCAAAGTTGGTTGTATGTGCAAATTATTTGGAATATTTTACCAAGTTTGTAGGGTTCTAGAACTTGAGTGGGATGATTTGTCAACTTGAGTGAGTTGGCTAGTGAAGTGGAGATGAGTAGATAATTGATTTTTATTTGGTTTTTATTGAATTAAATTATCTAAAGGGGTGTATGGTGTATAATGAGTCTAATAGAATTAGTTAAATTAATTCTAGAAGTGGGATGTGGGTGAATAATGAACCAAATATTATATGCGAATGTTGTGCATCAATTATGGGAGGACATGGGTGTTTTCTAAGGTTATAATGCGTAAAGGGTATTTTTAGGGTGTCTACACAAATCACAACAAGGATAAGGTGTACGTGTTAATTTGATCAACCCTAAAGGAAAAATATATTGTGTAACATTTTGACTTTAGTTCCCATGTACTAATAATATCGTGGAATATGAAGCGCTTATACACGGTTTGAAGTTTTCTCTACAGAAAGGTGTTGAGCACTTAATAACATTTAGAAATTCATAATTAATCAACAAGCAAGTTTGAAGCTAGTACACTTGCCATGAAAAGAACCTATCCAGGTACAAAAGCCACATATGGAACCTCGTTGAATATTTCAATGCATTTGGCATCCATTGCATACCGCACAACAAAATTTGTGTTGCGAATGAGATAACTTGCATGACAAACACCTTGGAGCCAATAAAAAATTTGAATATCAAGTACATATTAGTCGAATTGGTTTCCCAACCATCCAACCTAGACAACATTGCAAATTTTTAGGTGTTCATTTATGACAAGCATATCATAGAGTTTCTCTCAAACTATTGATCTTTTTAGGTGTAAATCGTTGATGAAGTCTGTAGGGAGGAACCTGAATGGGATGAAGATGTAGTATTGAACATATAAACCAATGATATGTAGTATAAAATGTTTCTTTATGCTAAAATTATAGAATTTGAACCACAAAGATTGTGTTTTGGCATGGAATGGTTTTTCCGAGCGGAAAAACTGTTCAATCATGGAGACCTAATTTTATGAAATTGGAAGTGGTTAGTGGGATGAATTTATGTTGGATCAAACTGTATTCCCTCCCTCTATAATACAAGTGGTCTGAGATATTTTAGTGGATTGGTGAAGTTGTGGGAGCTTTTTGTCAACTAAATTCCTAATATTTTGGAACGGATGCTTTCTTTGTGTGATTGCAGATTAATATGGATGATACAAAATGTGTCCCTCAAGTTCATATTTTGAATATTCATGGGAAATAATTCATTTAACCAATTGGATATGAAGATTCGCGAAAAAAATGAAATTGCTGACAAGAGAAAAAATCAACATGGCCAAGTGGACATAATTTCACATGCCTTACTCCTATCCTTCCAAGTTGCAAGATGGTTCAACAAGGGTCATTTGGCACAAAAAAAAGTTTGGAAAATGAGACAAAGAGAAAAAAATAATGAAAGCATTATACAAGGAGGATATATTCTGATTTTGATTATGGGGGTAAAAAAGGTCAATGATTCTAGTTCTTTTACTTGTGTATGCCAACCAAACAGTAAAGATAATCATTCCAAAAAAATGATGTTTCCTAAAGGAGAGAAGAAACGAGGGGATAAATATGTATAAAAAGTACAACTTGAATGCATATTCTTGCAATATGTAGAGCTAGTAAAACTTGAACGTGCATGCTAGCTTGAGACCTTCAAGATAAGATTGATCTCTAGCCTCTAATTATAGATAAATATCATCACAAAATACAACTGGATTCAAAAATATCTATGGAAATGGTAGTGTCTTACCATAAGCAGTTGGATACATTTGTAGTTACATATATGGTTACAGAAACAATAGTATTTTAAAAAGACCTTGGGTAGGTTGGATGCATTCAGATCCTAGAGGAGAAAATAGTCATTAGGTTACATCTTACTAATGAAAAAATATCAAAAAGCATAACCAGGGGGCATTAATGGAATCTAAATCTATTACTCAATGCCTTGAATTATAATTGGTTCCTAAACATTATGTATCCTAGACAAAAATGGAAAATAATGACATATATTTACCCACCCCAAAAATAAATAAGGGACAAAAGTCCATAGTGGAGAAATTGGTACAATAATCTTTGGAGGTAGTAAAAATGGGGTTAAAAAAACGGTGGCAGAAATGTTTTCTACCTCAAGAAGGAAATTTTTCATATGATGAGGGGATTTCCAATCCCCTCCTTATTCCCCCAATAAATTTGGATTTGCAACTAACAATGGAAGAGATAATAAGAGTTATGAAAAAGTGATACTTGTTGAGCTATGGAAAATAGAGCATGGAAAGAAGTGGAAATGGCATTGGATCTTCTAGAAGCTATGGTTTTTTATAATTTCTCTTAACCATTGGATTATTTCCTAAGTTGTGAAAGTAAAAGAAGAGTTACAAAATACACAAAAGGGGTATAGTTTGGCGAGAGAAAAATAATGAACTAGTGTAAGTTTTGAAGGAGTTGAGGAAGCAAGGGACTATTGAATGAATATCATGTAATGTTTGATTGAGTTATGGAAGATGAGGATTTGGATACTAATTTTTTTTAAAATGGTTATAATTAGTTTTTGGATACTATTGTATTAATTTGGATGAGGGAGCAAAATGTTTGATCTTGTGGATATGGACATTTTTTCTACTGTAGTTTATATTGTTGATTTGGAAGACTTGTTTGCTTAATCTATCATGGGGTCAAGAATATTTTAAGATTTTTAGAAAATTTTCAAGATGAAGTCTAATGGTATGAATATGAGTTGCTTTGAACTCTTTCTCACTTTAGATAAGGCTAAATATGCTACAAAAAACATGTATATTTTTCTATGGTATTTGGTGGAATGGATGGTGTATAAGTTAATGATATATGTACTCATACTCATAATGTGAAGGAAAATTACAAGAATAGGTTAGTTGTGGGTATGTATGGAAGAGACTAAAATATAACGATTTCAAGATTTCAAAATAAATTAAATTAAAGAAGGTTGTGGGTGATTTTCTGGAAGAGTTGTAGAAAGAAAAATGTGGTATTTATTAGCTTACGAAGAGATGCGGAAAGAAAAATGTGGTATTAATATGGAAAAACACTATTAGAGACATATAGGGTAGAAAACTACAAAAGAAAGAGACCATGTCAAGAGTGAAGAAACAATGGGAAAAATCCTTTGAGATAGATAAGGATGGAAGTTTTAGAGGAGGAGAGTTCGAGAGAAGAAATAATGGAATAATTCATTTGAGATGGATAAGGATGGAAGTTTTAGAGGGGGGACATTTTATTCACTCTGAAATGTTGAATTCAATTTGTAAAGGAATTGATTTGTGTCTATAGATATCAGGATAAAGTAGATGTCATTGGCTAGAGGTAATATCCGTAGAAGTGCATTTCACGTCAGAGGCGAGTGATGCTACAGAAACATATGTATACTACTACTGTATTGGGTAAATTGGTTACAACATAAGTGGTTAGATATTTTTTTAATAGAGCGTCAAATTCTGTAGCATATTTTTTTGGTATATGTAGATGAAGTTTTTGCCACCTACTGTGAATGTTGCTTATTTTCAGCCAATGGAACATATGTAATTTTGGTTTATGATACTAATAAAAGGGTGAGGGACCTACCAACCCTCCTTTACAAATAAAAAATAAATCAAAGATATTATTGTTAAAAAACAATAGGTTGGTTATTTCTACTCTACAAATAGCTAAGGAGGGGCATATAGAGCGTCATGAAAAATATTATACTCTAGTTGAAAAATGACATAAAAAATATTGTACTCTCATTGAACAACACATACAAAGGGTTGATTTGAATGAGGAGAAGATGATCAAAATTGAAGAGAAAACGATAAATTTCCAATTGAGTTTGGTTTTAGCTCTGAATATTATTGGGCAAGACATGTTGAAGTGTTATGCCCTTAACCCTAAATCATATATTGGGATATGGATAGCCGACATGTGGCTAACATAATATCTTATCATGTCGTATCATATGTATTTATGCTTTCATATATTTAGTGAGTTGGCCTTAGGGATTTGGATAGTATAGTAGAGAGTATATATGAGTTAGAGAGTAGGATATTATTATCATATTGAGCACTTGATTCTTATTGTATGGTTTGGAGGTTGCCCCTTGAAAGTGGCTAAGTCATTCTAATTTCATTTGTGATCATTTTTATATATTTTTGTGTTATATTACTTATGATATTCATATTTATCTATGTAATTTCATTACAAGTGGTATCCGAGTTACAATCTTGGCCAAAATCAGGCAGAAACCCATGTTTTTTGTCTCGGCCATATCTTACAAAAAAAAAATTCAAAAAACAATTAATTGGAGTTGCAACATCTAAGGATACATCGACCATCTAAATTTCAAAATATTTTGATTTGTTTTGTGGAAGCTATCACAATATTAGTGTTTTCCATAAATGTACCTCTCATGTCACAAATTTTGAAGTTTCTTTTTAAAAAAACATTTTTAGAAAGGGATCTAAATTTAAGCTAGGTTTTTCTATCTGATCAAAATTATCTATAAAATCTAAACCCTAAGCTCCATGACAATGAGATCAACTAGATAATAAGAAAAAATTATGCCACTCCAGGGAAAACGCCCAACAAGGAGGAATCTGAATCGGAGTTGGAAATGGGTGTAAATTGTTGTCGGTGTGTGAGACTTGCCTCGTCGTCCCCTGGGGGTCTCATCCACATCACGTGGTGATTCATCTCACTTAGTGAGTTTATAGGTATTAGGAGTTATATGAAAAGTGACAGATTTTGTCATAGAATCTGTCATTGTCATATGCGTCAATGATGTCATAGGAGTTACATTCCCTCTTTGGAATTGTAACTCTTCTTTCCCGCTTGAAGGGAATGATTTTCTTGGCACGATATTTACACAACACTCCTATATGTGCCCTCATTTGTTATCTATGAGTATTCTATACCTATTTTTACTTTACACATGATTTTCCATTTTTGTGTGATTCTTGTTGATTACTTAGAGCATCTCGTCACCGTTGAAGTGCATCTTCTTCGATGTGCATGGGGTTCTGGAATGATCCTCATTGAACACTCTTGCATGGTATCATAGCTCTTGTTCGGTAAATGTGCACTTGGTATCTGTGGTTACTAATTACTTTGGTTTCAGTTTTATCATTCCTCGTGCAAATTTTCATTCGTTTTATTGGAATCTTGCTAACTAGTATTAACAACTGGTTTTTGGAGTTTTGTGCATTTTCAGGGTTTGTGCATGTGCAAGTTTTTAATTTTCACTACCAAAGTTCGTTGGTTGTAGTAATTTTTGGTGGGAAAGCAGTTATTTAGAGGTTGGTTCAAGTTTATGTGATTATCATTATTTTTAATTAAAAGTGACTTTTTTTTTTAAATATTTGGTTTTTACACTTGTTCTGGCCCTATCCTTTTGTCTTTTCCCCCGGCCGATCCTTTTGTCTTTTCCCCCGGTGAGCTCTGAAGCGAGGTCCCTAAGGGAACTGGCTCCCTATCAAGTTGCATTATACCTTGGGCGAGTTGTTTGACCTCGTGTTTGCATTTATTTATGTTACCCACCACTTCTGCCTTGTTTCCTTTTTCCCCTGTGCAGCTCCCGGATCAACTCGGTGAGTTGAGTAATAGGGTGAGCCGAGTTGGCTATAGGGATAGTTGTTTTTTTGTACATTGTTTAGTGCGTCAAGTTGGGTTTGGTTGCATTTATTCATTCTCACATTGCATGTGTTTCGTTTTGCACACTAAGTTGTTGCATTGCTTTGTTTTTAACTGAGCCTTCCATTCTACATTGGCCGAGTTCTTCGTTGCGTCGCCTTATTGTTGTTTGCATTGATCTTACCTTCTCTGCGTTTGATTTTGCATTGTTAGTTCACTGCCCTGCATTCAATCCTGCGTTGAGTTTTGCATTGTAAAACTTTAGCGGTTGTGTTTCCTTGCTTTGACCTCGAACGTGATGCTCCCATCTGAGATCTTCCCTGAGCCTCTCCGTCCCATTTCGAGCCCTACGTGTGACCTGCATACACTGCCTCCGTGTGTGACCATTCACATGATCCTTCGTTGGCTCGCTTCCATTGCACTCACCTTCTCTGCCTGACCTTTTTATTATAAAAGGGGCGGTTTAATTTATTGTGTGGGTCGGTTTTAATATAGGTCGGTGGGGTTTAATATTAAAGTGGTGGTGTTAATATTATAAGTTTGGTCTTAACATTAGTTATAGGATCTAATATACTATCATTTTGAAGGTTAATTTAATTCATCTCCTTTTGGGGGCTTTAATAAAAATTAGGTATCTAATTTTTTCGATAAGCTCTTTTATTTGATTAGTAGCATTACTTTCATTTAATTAATCATTTCTTAATTCGTTTTTTTTTGGGCCTATTAATCTCCAAAAATTAAACTCGGTGTGTTTAAAAGTTTGATTTTTAAGTGTTATTGGAGGATTTTTTATATTAATCCTTGTTGGAGAGTGAAGTATTATTTTTAGGAGTTTTTTGCCTTCCAGGAGCCCTCATTTTGTCGTGGAGGTCCTTTGTACTCATTTAGAGTCATGTTCTTGCATTGTATTGCCCTTGTTATTACTTTCAGACTAGTGAGCACGTCCGCCACATTCTTGCGGCAAGGGGGTTTTAACTACAACGTGAGACACACTTTCTCACACAGGACTGTATTTTTTCCCTTCTCTTACTTTTTGGTTATTTTGTGTTAGCTTACGGTGTCGAACTGTTGCGATCAACAAAACTTGATTGTGGTCTTCACTCTTATGCGTTATTACGCTGATTGCAAGGTGAGTGCCCGAATATTTCTCGATGAAAATTTGTACATGATTGTAATCAACACACTGAACTATAAAGTGCCAAATGTAGGGGGGTGATAATATTGTTCTGGGGTGGTTGTGTTTCTTTTTATTTCCTTCTACATTCCTTCTTTCTCTCTCTTCGCTATCGATGCCTCTAAAGTACCTTTTCTCACAACCGTTCAATTTCTTCGAATGGAGATCTAAAATTGCTATGGTTTTATGCAATAAAGGGTTATTTCATGTCACCATGGGAGTAGAGACTGAACTTGAAGATGAACCCAAAAAATCTAGGTGGTTTAACTGTTGTAACAAATCCTTAGGTCTTCTTTGTATGTCTATCTCTCCAGACTTTCTCTTCCACATCGAGACTTCCTCAACACCCGATGGAGCTTAGAAAGTTCTTGACGATATGTTTGGGAAGTAAGATGACATGAGAGTGAATGAATTAGAGAATGAACTACTAGGATTAAATCCTAGTGACTTTGAAAACCTACATGCCTTCTTCTCAAAGTTTGTTCACACTAGATTGCTTCTAAAGGAATGTACAGTAGAGAAGAAGGATTCTCAATTGATCTAGTCGATTCTTTCTAAGTTAGGTACCGAATACTTCGTCTTCATTTTGAATTTCCATGCCATGAAAGCATCCTTGTACAGTACTTGGAAAACTCCCACATTTTACAATTTTTTTGTCCCAACTCATTTGAGAACAAGACAAACTAATTCAAATGGGGACTCTAAAATCCAAGTCACGTGCTCTTATGACAAGTAAGGGTAAGAAAAAGAAAACTGAAAAGAATAAAGAGAAAAAGGACTAACCTAAGAAGGAAACCAAGACCAACCAATCCCAAACCAATCCTAACAAGAATGCTTCTACTTTTGAGCCTAAATGCTAACATATCATCATAACTTTTTGCAATTTCTCCTCTCTAGTTTCTATGCTTTTCCTTGTCTCTAGACATGATTTTGCCATCAATCTACAGGGTTATCAGGTATGCATCTCTTATCTACTTTATGTTATCAAGCATTCACTCAACAACATAAAGTACGGCACATGTCGATAAAAAATCACACACTTTGGGTAATTATCTAGTCCTGATTATATACTACTATTCATATGACTCCTAAGTAAGAAAAGTACTAACCCATGTATTTTGGCCATATTTTCTTTCTTTTTGTTGCAAATTTTTGGTCTTATACTCTTTCTATCTCAGTCTATCTTTTTAACGCCTCAACATTTATCATGCTAAACACCACCGCCCAACCAGGACACTAGCGCCAGACGCCCCCCCTTCCCCTCTAGGCGTCCTTGACCTCTTTGTACTTTTTTCACAAATTTTTGATACTTTCTAGCTGTGTTAACATCTTACCTTTTTGGTAGTTAGCATTTTCGGGGTTAACTACAAAATTCAAGCAAGGGAATCATATAAATATAAAGTTACATGATCATAATAAGGGGACAAACACTAAGCATTAGCTATCACCACCTAAGGTTTACATCTTATAAGGCTATTCAAGAGCATTCGAGCATCCATTCTAGTATTCATTCAAGGGAAAGGGACTACATTATTCTACATACACTTCATAGGAGGGGTTATCAGCGACATCGATGATCATTGTGCGACCTAATAAAGACAAGAAGCGAAGGATAATGAACATCTCACGACCCTGTTAATGAGGTTTTCTAAGGGTTTCAATAGTCACAGGTGCCCAGAACATGTATAGAGTGCCCATAGGCTCCCTTTCCCCTTTCTAGGTGCCCTAGTCCAGGAAGATCATTAGCTCACACATTTTTTTGAGGCTCTGTGCAACACTTCTCCCATCTCTGTTTACCTAGTCATCACTTTGGCACAATCTAGGATTAATTGCAAAACAACCAAGTCATCTTATCTCCTCTTTGCAACTAGGGTTTCAATACTTAATTACTTAATTTTCTTGATTCTATTTTGTACTTAATTGTTTATTCATTTACTACTACATAACAATTAGATTTAGGAATTTATTTCCATATTTTACTTAATCATTTTGGTGAACCCAACTCAATTGAACCCTTTCACTATTTATTACACGTTTGTCGTCATGAACATTTCCATCCATGATTATTTGTAGAACCATCCTGATTTTATCAATAATATCAAATCATAATTAGCTAACACTTATATTCATCCTCACACATCACTTGAATATGTATATCATAAGTTTACTTCCACTCCGTCTCTTAACAAAGATAAAATTTCTTTCACATCAAATGAGTTTCCTCTTCAATCATTGTTAGAACATGAACCTCCTATATATTTAGACTTGTATAAATAATATCGGGGTAAAGAGTGTATTAGTTGACAATGGCTCTAGCCTTAATATATGTAATATTTCCTTCCTCAATCAATTAGGTCTTTCTGAAACTTCCCTGACACCTTCATCAATATCTATTCGTGGATTTGACAACATCCCAAACGTGTTTTAGGAACTATTTCTCTCCCTATAACTGTTGGTCCATGTACAATCAGTATTCCATGCCATGTAATGCCCAACAACCTCAATTATAATATTATTCTTGGGCGGCCTTGGATCCATGTTATGCATGTAATCCACTCTATTCTTCATGTGTGGCTTAAAATTACATTATCAGGGAGTTGTGTATGATGTTCTAGCTGATCCATCTCTTTTTGTGTATTGCAATTCCATTGAGAAATCCAATGATACTCCTTGTTCTTTTGAGTCTACTCAAAATTATGATAAATATGGTCAAGGATATGAATATTTATGTTGTTATGGGTTTTTTAATAGGGGCTTAGGCCCGTAAGGACAAGGAGTCACAACACCTTGGGATCTTCCCACATAATCTAACATGTTTGGATTGGGATATCATCCTCCACCTCTCCCTCCTTCAAAAACTTATACTTCCTTGTATACTTCTTCACTTCCACTTATTCACCCAGAACTCATCAGTGGTTCTGCTTCTACTGCTTGGGATAGTTGAGAAACATTTTATACCGATGATCCTCTTCTGCAATACATGGGAATTTACAATCAATTCAGTTCTTTTCGCCATAAGAGGTGTTCTCCGTCATCTTTCAATACCACTACTTACTTTGGATATTCTGATACATTGGCTGACAATGCCAATCCTCTTGATACTATTCCTACTGACCCATACATTGAGGACCGATCTGCTCTTCTCAATGAAGATACCATTTAATATAACATTGGTACATTTGAAAACCCATGAATAATTTTGTTAGTTTCCTCTCTCATGCCTAATGAGCAAAAATATATCAAATAATTACTTCACGAATTATCTGACATTTTTTCATGGGAATACAATGACATGCCAAGTATTGATCCACTTGTTGTCATGCATAATATCGTTCTTAATCCTGGTGAAAAACCTCTTCAGTAGAAAATTTGTAATACTACACCCTAAAGTTGTACTCCCTAGTCAAAGAAGAAATCCAAAAACTACTTGATGTTGGTTTTATTTGCATTGTTGATTATCCTGAATGGGTATCTAACATTGTACCCATTATGAAGCCGGATGGTCGAGTCCGTTTTTGCAGTTTGTGGACTTTCATGATTTAAATAAATCTTGTCCCAAGGATAGCTTCTCGTTACCCTACATCAACAACATTTTTTATTCTACATTTGGATATGATATTATATCCTTCATGGATTCCTTCGCGGGTTACAACCAAATCAAAATCAACTCGATAGATCAAGAGAAAAATTCTTTCACTAGTTTTGTTACACTTTCATGCCCTTTTGCCTAAAAAACACCATGGCCACTTATAAACAAGTAATGAAACATATATTTCATTATTACATTCACAAGATAATCAAATATTATGTTGATGATATATTGGATGAATCCCGAGGCCATTCCACCCCATGGCCAAGACTACACACGCTATTTAAACACTTACAACAATATAAAGTACACATGAATCCCAAAAATGTTATACGACTGGTAAACTCCTTGGATACATTATCTCAAAATGTGGCATTGAAATAGATCCTAACAAAATGAAGGCCATTTTTGACATGTCTCCACCTCAAAATTTACATCAAGTATGATCATTACAAGGAAAAATTCAAGCTATTTGACGGTTCATTGCACAACTTGCTGATAAAACCCATCCATTCTTGCACTTGATGAAAAAAGATACTAAGTTCGTATGGGATGACCATTGCCAACAAGCATTTGATGTCATAAAAACATATCTTTTAAACCTACCTATCTTAGCCCCCCCCCGTTTTTGACCTGATGCAAAGACATTTAGACAATCAAACAAGTATTCAACATCCAAGAAGATACTAATAATCAATTTTCCTTACTTTTCATTTTGAGGGCCATCAATAAGGCTACAATGGTTGAGAATTTTAAACTGACTAGTTACTTTCTTAGTAGATCCATTAATTTCATGTTATAATCTTCACATTTCTAACAGTCTCAATATGACTTACCTCGGTGTTTCATAGCTCCTAATATCAGACCTTAGTCATTACCCTTATCTTAGCTTTATTCTCCATTTCTAGATTTTGGAATCTTGAATCAATCCAAACATTTTGGCTAATTTGTTAGTGGAGATGTCCCTCACCTTTATTCTACTCCACAACCCCAAATTAGTGATAACTTAGTTACTAAAGTGGATTAGGTGTAAGGATTTGCTTCACCTTGCATGGATGGCCTAGACTACCCTGCTTCCTTCTCCTTAGCTCTTACTCAAGATTGTAACTTTTAGAAAATTACTTTTGGATGCTCCTTAACTCTCTTTTCATGTCTCAACACCCAAACACTATTATTTCAATGGGAAATTACATTCATAACCTTCAAAGTTTCTTATTACTCTCTTCCTCACAAAATTGTCTTCTTATCCTTAACACAATGCATGCATGGATCACATGTAGTTAAATAATTCTATAGGTGTCTCTAAAACCTCACAAGTTCCAATAATGCCTTCTTACCATCTGTGATATGTACCCCAAATTTGATTACACAACTCCTGTTACAACTCACTGTAGCCCTCCTTTAGCAATTTTACTTCTAAACCCATAACTAGGTCTTAGAAGAAATATTTCCATGCTTAATTCATGTCAAAGGAAACTTTAAGACAAAAAATTGGTATAATTATACACCCATAAATGCATTTTTACTTACTTTAAAGTTTCAAGTTGATAATCCCTAGTTATCATATACCTCCTTTGTAAAGATGTCCTCTAAATTAAGATTGGATTGTGCATGCTATCAGAGCCATGGTACTGCCATGTGTAAGTCAAGTTCTCACCCATGAAACTTAAAAATTCCTTTTGTATCTCTTGAAGAGTTCCCTTGGAATCATTTACTTCAAGTTTTAGTTTAAAACTGCTTGAAATGCATCCCCAGTCATTAACCCTAGCTTAACACTGTCAAGGGACTTGAGAGGAGTGTAAACCATATAAATTCATCAATAGTTATGTTTTAAGGCAAACCTTTAGGTTTCTATAAACCATTGTGGGATTCTCTCTAGTCCCAGGCCATCAAAAGATTCCATACATGTAATAATATTTCAACAAAACATGAATTTTCATTGTTATAGTTCAATAAATCAGAGTTTGTATTAAAAATTCAGAGCATAAAGCAAAGTCATATATTCACTTATTGAGTAGGGTTATGTCTTTGAATCAAAATTTGGATTTTCCCCTCTTTACCCTCGAGCCAGAGGCATATTCACATGCAAGGCACAAGTAAAATCTTACTTCCAACCCTTTAACAACTTAGCCATCCTGAGGTCTTTTATAGAATTTCTTGCATACACTTATAAGGGAGTCATAAAAGTACCTTTTTCCAATTCTTAGATTAACTCCACATCATTCACTTCACAAGAAAATTTGAAAAGTTAAGGTTTCTCTAATAGTCTTAATAGATGGATTCCAAAACTCCCTTACAAGAGGTTACACAGTCACTGAGTCACACACAGTTAGACTATATTCTTAAAACCAAAGCAAACAATATTAACATTCCATATATTGCTAATGAAATCTAAAAAATCTCTAAATACTCTTTTATGAATAAGCTCTGAGTTTATACTGCACATTTCCATGCACAGATTTTAAATGTTCTTGTTGAAGACCTTACACATATTTCTTGCAAAAACATAGTACTTAACTTATTTCAACTTTTTCACCTCCACTCAGTCTTAGTTACATTCCATACACAACCCTTAACCAAGCTTCAACAAGTTTATAAGTCTCCTTTTATGGAATTAGATTATTGATTTCTAGTTGGTTATTCACACACAACCCTGAAATATCTCAAGGGTCAAATGGTTCCACATTATAAGATCACACTAAAGGCCAACACTACAAAATACAAGAGCTATCAAACATATATATTCACAATGATAACTTCTAATCTTTAGGATCTCTGAAACCCAACTCTCAGACCAAAGATGTCTATTATGCACAATAAAAGTACTAAAAATCAAGAAAAATCTATCAAACTTGAGTTTCTCCTTCAAATATCTTCTTCAAACTTCACAACTTGATTCATACCCTGGCAGAATGAGATAAGATAGTTACATCTGATAAATATAGTCATTTCACCAAGTTCTAACCAAATAGGCTTCTTGGTCACTTGAGTTTAACACTAGGTCTCTTAACTTAAGGGCTCTAACTCTTGTTTTCTCATTCAAATTATGACTTCTAGTCCCTAAGAGGACCTAAGGCGCTTAGTTGTTTCTCACTCCATCCTTTTTCAAATATTACAAGCTACAAGAATGTTTTAGAACATTATAACAAGCCAAAATGATCTCCAAATTTGAATTTACATTTTGGAGGGAAAATACAAATTTGAAATTTTTAAGAGTATAAGCACAAACTATCCACACCTAATTGACATGTAATGACTTCTAGCACTCATTACCATATGTGCAAGCCAAAATGGATGTCTTCATGACTTATTTATATGCATGGAGTGATGCTCTTGCATCATGACCATCCTTCCTTACTATACATTTTGGAAATGTTTCATGCCTTAAGAGCCCTCATTACGTAGCATGATGAATCTCAATGCGAATGGGAAATCTATTACATCAGTCGTACATTACTCTCTTATGAATGCAACTATAGTTATATCAAAAAACTATGTCTCGGCCTTATCTTTGTAACAAAAAAATACACCATTACCTTCTTAACAATGAGGTACATATTATTACCAAACTAGAACCATTACAATACCTCTTGTCATGCACACATCTCTTAGGATGTCTAGCACGTTGGGTCATGTTACTCACTAAACTTGACTTTAAATTCATTCTATAAAAAGCAATCAAAGGCCAAGTTATTATGGATCAACTAGAATAAGCACCTATGCCTGATACATCTCATGTCTCTGATTCCTTTCATGATGACGTCCCTACTTACACCATCGACTCTGATACTTATACCATGTATATTGATGGATATTGTTGTCACTTTGGTGCTGAAGCAAGCATAGTTTACATCACTCCGCATGGTGATCCTATCCCCTTCGCATACCGCTTAGGATTTTCTTGAGCTAATAATATTGCCGAGTATGAAGCCCTCATCCTTGGCCTCACTATCACTCGAAAACTTATTATTTGACATATTTGTATACATGGTGATTCACAACTCATTATTAATCAAGTTAATAACACATATCACACAAAATAAGAGCACCTAAGCCCATATAATACACTTGTTAAAGGATATCCTAGCTACCTTTGAGTCCTACTCTCTCATGGTTATCTCTCGTAAAGACAATCAGCATGTAGATGCTATGACTAGTGTGGCATCACTTATCCCTCAAGACAATATTAATGACTAGGCCACGTTCATTATTCAACACTTACGAAAACCTTCCACTTCTACCCTACCGCTTGTTGCTTGTGTCATCACATGTAGTCATGATAACCCTAGATGGTTCACTCCAATTTACAATTTTATCTATTGAAAAAACATAACTGATGACCTAAAACCTCATAAAGCTCGTCACTTGATACATGATTCCACCCGTTATGTCATCATCAGGGAGGAATAATTTAAATATGTCATTAATGGCCATCTACTGTGATGTATAAGACTTGCTGATATCCCCACCACTATTTCACATATCCATGATAGCCTATGCGATGGCCATTTTTTAGGAAAATCTATGTCACAGAAGCTATTACGACAAGGCTATTATTGGCCTACCATGGAGAAAGATTGCCTTGAATATGCTACATGGTGTGATAAATGTCAAAAACATGACAATCTGTACCATGTGCATGTATATGATCTCTAACCGATTGCACCGACATGGCCATTTTCTCTATGGGGCTTCGATCTTATTGGCATGATCAATCCTGAATCGGCTGACAACCAAAATTTTATTATCACTGCTACTGAATACTTTACTAAATGGGTTGAGGTAGCCCCACTGCACACCACAACTAGTTCTGATATTTATGGTTTCATCACTACCCACATAATTACACACTTCAACATTCCCTCCACCATCATCACCGATAATGGATTTCCTTTCAAAAATAATGATGTTATGAAGTTTTGCGCAAAATTCAAATTCAATAATCCATCTCAACTCTTTATTACCCATAGGGAAATGGCCAAGCCAAAGCCACCAATAAAACCATTGTCAAAATCTTGTGCAGGATTGTTGTTGCTAGTGGTGATGATTCACATAATCAGCTATTTTATGCTCTTTGGGATTATTGTAATAGTGTGTGTACACCTATTAACGCCACCCCCTTTCCATAGTCTATGGTATTGAGGCTGTTATCCCACTAGAACTTGAGATACCCTCATTATATGTTTCGCTCAAAGGCATACCTAAATAAAATGAATACCGCGAAAAATTCTTACGTAAATTGAAAATGTTGGATTCTCTCCATGTTTAAGCACTTAAAAATATTCGTGCATATCAATCTCGCATCGCTCACGCATACAATCGAAAGAATCATCCTCGCAAGTTCATCGTGGGTGACTTAGTCTTAAAAGAAAACCAAAAAAACACGAATGCCAAAGCTTTGCTCAAAGGAAAATTCTAGCCCAATTGTCTTGGTCCTTATGTCAATACTGATAAGCTTAGCAGTGGAGTTTATCACCTTACAAATATTTTGGGAAAGCCACTAAATAATCCACTCGATATTATGCACCTTAAACGATACTAAACATAAAACAACGCATATTTACTAATGACACACTTTTGTGCTTTGGTTCACACTTGACTGTTAAAGGCATCCTATATCCTTGAACCTCACACACTGCACACTATACACACTATACATTCTCACACACTTGACCATATCACACATTTTACACCGGGCACATTTACAACACATATTTCTATCATTGCTTAGTCACACTACACATTACACATCTCACACAATGCACATTATACACACACGACATCTTCCTCTTGCAACTTCTGTTACACACTAGGTGCATTACTCACTATACACATTCACGCTACATATTTCTTACATCTACTTATACACATTATGGTCATTATCCTATGACACGCTCTAGTTCTGAGGTTCATACTTGTTGCTAAGGTTTACATCTAAAATGAAGCTCACCACGCTCGCTCACTCACATAATCTCTACGTTTTATGCTTTGTTGATCATATATTCCTAGCACACACATTCGAACCATTTCCCAATGATGTAGTATTTTTATAAGGTTCATTCTTTAATTTTGAGGGGGCATGTATAAATTAACCACATCTCATTCAAACACATCCACTCGGGGGGGCACTGCTCCTATCATTCACTCTAGATTCCATTCCATATCATTCATAGCATAATGCATATCTTGGTCGCATTTAATCTTGTTTTCTTATGCTTTTACATGTACACTTTATTACACATGCGTGTTCACTTTATTTTGTAGTTGTGATCACACACTTTACACATATCTCCACACGCAACATGGATGTTTGGCGCAATACCTCATACCAGTCCCACATCGGCTCATGAGGTAGCATGTGATCCTATAGGTGTTGTCATTGATGAAAAACCACATTAATGAAAAATTGGATGATGGATTAGGGTCAAATTATGCTTTGGATGGTGTTGACATGCTGGTTCAAGTGAGTTCATGATGATACAGTGAGAATTGCTTACTTTAGCAATCTCATTTAGGTGTTCCAGCTAGCACATGTTGTGTTGCATTGAGGTATGAGCTTCTTGGTTTCTTGAGAATCATGTTGGAATGATAGACAAAAGGTTTAGAGAGTTTTTGGGAACTCACATTAGGTGCATGGTTTAGATACAAGTGATTGGCCATGTTTCAAGTGTCTATTTGGAGCAGGTATGGATGTTAGGAGATGTGAGATAGAGGTATTGAGCTATGTGAGCTCATGGATGTATGTATTCAGGTGTATCATGGTATATTAGGTTTTTTTTGTTAGTTTTAGTGATTTCATGATGATTTATAACATTTTTTAAGTTGAACCTAGCTTCTACAGTGTAAAACCCTAAGGAGTTACTATGCAAGTCTTAATAATTCCTTGATATTTTGAGAGATGGTGATGACATTATGATGATTGGATATGTTATTGTGATGTGTCATGGTGCTTTGAGATAAATTTCAGGTTACTAGGATGTTAATTTTGTAAGTTATGACAATTTTGGTAAGACAAGGTAAAAAAATAGTGCATTTCTAGCTCGAATTTGAACTTTTGATGCTCATCCTGAATTATGTGTTTTGCAAGGGAAATTTTACCAAAAATGGCCTAAGTATTTGGGCGTGAATGTAGGGTGCTGGAAGAGTGTGCGATGCTACAATAGGGTTGAAGCGCCCAGGATCAGGACTTAGCTGTTTTGTGGATAAGGGTTATTTTTGGAGTTAGTGTGTTGAGCACACAAAGACATGAAGACTTGTGGTCCACACAATGGTATTTTGGGAACAAGTGACAACTGAGCGTCATGCATAGTTTAGGCTAATAATAGGATTTCTACTCAGAGTTAACTATAGGAAGTCTATTGCTAGAGCACTTGCATGTTGTGCATCCTATTGTAAAGGTGCATGGCTACTATTATCATGTGACCTATTTTGAGAAGTGCATGGGTAGTGAAGGGAAAGTCCCCACCCCTATATATATGTATTGATTTGCATTGATTTGGGTTAGTGGGTGAAAACTATGGTAGAGTTATGTTGTTGGTTTTGTTGAGCGCATGACTCATGGAGATACTTATGTAATGTAAGAAGCTTTTGTGTTTTACATGTTTAATAAAATGGTTCATATTGGCTGGATGATGGTGTTGAACATGACTGAATCTGGTTCTTGCATGGTAAATCTTGTTATAGTCATTGTTTAGTTCATCTTATATATATATTCTAAGAACTAGATCTGGTTTATGCACTGTGTGTTGTTTACTATTGGTAATGAATCTGGATACCTATATGCACCATCATGCTAACATTATATACAAGAAACTCTAAAGAGGGACCTGGTGCCTTTGCATGCTTCAGGTGAGTGCTCAGCTCAGGCTGAGTGATGTGTGCAGCAGTGCCTGGGTTATTCACAGTAAATTCTAGGTTGCATCATTGTTTCTGTTGTCGGGACCTCTTTTTTAGTTTTTTCAGGATGTTGTGTGATGAAGACGTACCGATTGACCTTGGAAAGTGTTGAGGAGTGGATAGTAGATCTGGAAGAAGAGTATGCTTCAGAGATTCAACACTGGATCTGAGTTTGACACACGTGTGGGTGGAGCAGAATCTGTATGACTGCTTATATGAGAGCTTCTTTGTTATCTTTCCAATAGAGCTATACGAGTGGCTGGTTGCTTACATGTCTAAAAGGAATTGGAGGTTTTCACACACTTGTCTAGATGTAAGAAGAATTTCAGGCCCTCTATGATGCTGATCTGATTTGGATGTGCATGTTGTGGATACTTGGTTCTGTGGTGTTCTGAATAGCTATATTTTGGAGTACTCAATCTCCACCTATTCTTTCCTGGAGGTAGCTGAGTTTCAATTTTTACGTTATCCCAAGGGAACATATCTGTAAGGAATTCCACTGGTGATCAAGATCTTGATGGTAACCTTGAATTTGGAAGAGAAGTCGATAGCTAGCTAAACCCCACCACATGGGGGAAGGAGCAGGTGTGGTGAAGGATGGTGGACCTAGCGGCAGAGAGGAAAAGAGAAGAAAGGTGGCTTAAGTTCAATGAGGTGCATGAGAGGGATTTAGAGAAGCAATGTGAGATTTCAGAATGGATGGCATTGAGGAGAGAGATGGCTCGTGAAGGATTTAGAGCTCATGCAGAGGACATGGAGCCAGAGCATCTGGAACTCCCCATTTGGGAAAGCATGACAGGGAACCCTCATCGGCCTCTTATGAGAGTGTGCACCAATAGAGACAACTTGGGCCATGGGGCGTGCATCTAAATCTACCTGACAACCTAGCCCTTGTGCTTGGTTTTCCAGTTTCTAGTACAGCCAGTAGTCAACAAGCTAGTTTGGGAAGTAGAGTAGCAAGAGGTAGAGTTGACTTATCAGCAAGTTTAGGAGTGAATCAAATAGCAAAGTACATTTATGGCTAGGTAGACATCTTCCCTGTTATTTGGAGGACTGGTTGGAGGAACCTTTTTCAGGTGTGTCGTCGGTTGCACAGAATACAGGCAAAAACTTTGGACTCACATCGGGGAGTAGCACAACTTTGCAGACTATAGGAGTTCAGTTTAGCACCACTATTGGGACACAGGGTAGTGCATCCTCTGGTTCAATTCCTGTTACAGGTGGAGGATCAGGAGGAACAGGTGGCTCGGGATCTGGCAGATCTGGTGGATCTAGGGGCAGAGGTAACACAGGAGGTTCTGGATCTGGTGGGCATGGTCCTCACCAGCCCCAAAATATTTACATGGAGATGTCACTTCATCTCCCAGAGTATAGGGGAATAGAAGATGTTACTGAGCATGTGCATATGTGTGAGATAATGTGGTGTGTGAAAGGAATTATGGCTTCTGAGCGCAAGGCAAGTCAGTTTGTAACTACGTTGCAGGGACGTGCACATTTGGTATAGAAAGTTTGACCCTGATCAGACTTGTGTGGATTATACAGTGTTACAAGATGCTTTCATTAAGGAATTTTATATCCCTGAGTTTGAGCAGAAAATTATAAGCGCACTCAAGGATATCAAGAAGGGCACTACTGAGAGTGTTTGGGAATATGATGCTCATTTCAAAACACTTTTGTCTAAACTTTCTTATGATATCCATGCAAGTCAGCATGCACAGTGGTTTTTCGGAGGCCTGATCACACCTTTTAGGAGGGTGCTCTCACATAAGACATATACAGACCCATGCAAGGCACTTGAAGCAACTTTGCATGCTGAGGTAGTTGGGAGTATAGACACTGGAGTGAGCCCATTCTTGGAAGCTCAGATTACATCTATGGAAAAGCAGTTGGAGAAACTATCAGCCAATACAGCACATGAGACACGCAGTGGAATTTGGTGCACAGATTGTGAAGTAGAGGGGCATACTAAGGATAGTTTTCCTTGCAGATCAGTGTGCTCCTTGTTACTAGAATGTGAGATATGTCATTTGGACCATGATGCAAGCCATTGTCCATTGTTGCAACGTGTGATAAGAAAGAATGTGTCTTGCTACTATAAAAATTTTCTGGTCCATGACTCACAATACTGAAGATTACAGGTTGATTGATCAGATCCATGATGTCATTGATATTGGTGTACGACAGACTAGAGTTTCGAATAACTCTAAGGATAAAGGTGAGCAACATGATCATGATCACACTCAAGGGTGCTATGATCAAAATGAAGGGTGCTTTGAGGGAGGTCATGGTAGAGGTCGAGGATACCATGGTGGATTCAGAGGCTGAGGTGTGGCAGTGGAAGAAGTGAGTTCCCTCATGGAACATGCTATACGTGTGGATCCCCTGACCATTACAGGCGTGAATGTCTTCAGAACATTACTTGTTCTTTTTGTGGAAAGAATCATAACTATGAAGAGTTCCCAGACTTATATGAACATCTGAGAAAGAAGCAAAAATAGGAGAACAAGGGCACATGGATGGTTAGAATACAACACGCCATGGAAAACCAATGGATGTTGAAGTTAGCACTGGATCCTGAGGTAGTACCTGTGAAGATTACTACATGCGTTGAGGTTGTGTGCACCAGAGAAACATTGCAACAGAAGCCTACCATCACTAAGGAGGAGGTTTTACATGCAAAATATCCAGACCCTACACATCAGAAGGAGGTTTATTAGGAAACCATGGAGGTGCTTAGAAATCTGCAGGGTGAAATACAATGTTTAAAGGAATAGTCGTGGAAGTTGGAATAGAAGAAGGCAGCTGAGACTTTCCAGTCAGATGTTGATGATCTGAAGGAAGTATGCAAGATGTTGCGTCAGGAGAACATTATTCCATTACTAGGGAGTTGGTTGAAAGGGAACACTCACTGTGCACTGGTATTGAGAATGGACAACAGATTTTGCATGCTAATCTCCCTCCCCATAGCTTGGATTATGACAAGGAGATCACTCTGAATGTTGTTGTGGATGGATGGATTTTGAGAAATATTTTGATTGACACAGTGCATGGAAGTGAATGTGCTTACCTTAGATGCATGGGTTCAGATGGGTAGACCTCCATTGCAGCCATCTTCCAATGTGTTGTATATGGAAAATCGGACTAAGGCCATGCCAATTAGAGTATTGAAGGATGCATCCATTACTATACAGGGGCCAAGTTCACTGGGGACTTTGAGGTCTTAGCGCTTGCAGAAGCAGACAACTTCCCAGCTCTACTTGGGTGCCCTTGGTGCTATGCAAATAATGTTGATCTATGGTTCAATAAGGGATATATCAGTTTTGAGAACAAGGAAGAATGAGTTATTATCCCTTTGACAGATGGGAAATATGCACCTTATGTTGAGCCCTTAAGTGAAGAAGACCTGAACAAAATTTATGTACGCACCATTCGAGATCCAGAAAGCACTTGAGCCATCTAAGGAAGGAATTCTCCAGTGGGATGATGCACAGTCCATCAGTGATACTACAAGTATTTCCTATGAAAATTGGGCACATGGCACTTACGAGATGGTTGGGTGTGAGGTAAGAAGCGCACTGCATGTGTAAGCAGGCTGCGTTGTGTTAGGAGGTTAGGCAACAACATGGTACCCTGGTACACTGGAAAAGGAAACCCTGAGGTATTCCTGTGAGCCATGGAAGTACAGTGGAAGGATCAGGTGGACATAAGGAATATGTTAGTGTATACCCTACATGGGATAGCAATAACGCATTGGTGGATGGTTCATAGGGATAATCTCATAGAATGGAGAGAAGTGAGAATTGCTCTATCAGCCCAGTTTCTCAGGAGTAATGCACCTACTCAAATATGTGAATATCATGGTAATAATCTTGTTCAGCACCACGTTCAGTAGTGTGAGAGACTCTTGGACAGAGGGGAAGGAGGCTTTACCACCTTTGTTGTGGGTGCATAACTTGTATTTCACCTTGCGAGGTTGCGTGCATGTGCTTGGTATGTTTATGTGGAGTTGAATAGAGAGACTGGAAATTGGCAAGACTTGACTGCAGGAATGATCCAAACTTTTGACTACTTCTCCACTAAACCCTCTGGTGAATGAGGCATTACAGGGTATGAAGCACTTGACTATGGGAGATAGTGTAAAGGCTGAAGAACTCATTCAAGAGTTACTTGGTGAGTCAGACCTAGAAGCGCATTTTGAAGAAATGTAAGAGACAGAGGCGGAACTTGCTTGAGCGCACTTGCTTAGAGAAGGAGAAAGGAAAGATGGTCTATATGGTGGATGATGAAGAAGTGGAAAAGTTGGACATAGATCATTCAGAGGGTATGTGTGAGGTCTTAGACAGTGTGGATGAGAAGGCGCATGCCTACCATGAACCTATGAAGATGAAGAAAGTGAACATTGGCATGGATGCTGAACCTAAGGAGGCCATAATTGGAGATTATTGGTCTGACTCTGAAGTGGCTAAGATAATTGAGTTGCTATGTGATTTCCAGGACTTGTTTCCTAGGGGCTACCATGAGTTGAAAGGGGTGCATGAATCTTTGGGTGAGATGAAAATTAAGTTAAAGGAAGGTGCATGCACCCAGTTAGGAAGAGACCTTATAGGATGAACCCTAACATGCGCATAAAAGTTAAAGAAGAAATTGACAAGATGTTGGAATCTGGCATTATTGAGCCCATAGAGGAATCAAAGTGGGTTAGCCCTATGGTAATCAACATAAAGAAAGATGGAAGAATCAGGATTTGTGTGGACTACAGGGAGCTGAATGTTGCATGTGTGATTGATCCTTTCCCTACACCATTCACTGAGGAAATATTGGAAGGCATTACAGGGCACAAAATTTACTCTTTTATAGATGGATTCTCTGGGTATCATCAAGTAAGAATTGCTAAGGAGGATCAAGAGAAGACAACTTTCACCACTGAATGGGGAAGTTTTGCATACACAGTGATGCCCTTTGGATTGAAGAAACACCTGTAGTATTTTCATGCATTGTGGTTCAAGCATTCCAGGATTTTATTCACAAATTATTACAAGTTTACTTGGATGATTGGACCATGTATGGGCTTATCAAGGATCATTATGACAATTTGTGGTTAATGTTTGAGAGGTGCAGATAGTTAAGCATCTCTTTAAATATCAAGAAGTGCATATTTGCTACACCTTTTGGAACTCTACTAGGGCATATCATCTGCAAGGAGGGTTTGTTAGTAGATCCAGCTAAGATTGCAGTCATTTTAGGCTTGGAGGAACCCACCAGTCAGAGTGAGGTGCATGGATTCTTGGGCCACACAGGATATTACAGAAAATTTATCAAAGGATATGCTAAGATTTCCATGCCCTTGGAGGAGTTATTAAAAGGTAAAGGGAAGTTCTATTGGGGAGAACCGCAGCAACATGCATTCGAAGCGCTGAAGGAAAGGCTTACTACGATGCCTATTTTATGTTTTCCTTCATGGAATATACCCTTTCATGTACATGTGGATGCCTCTAGCATGGCCATTGGCATAGTTCTAGCTCATCCTGGAGAAGGTATTGTAGATCATCCTATTTGCTTTGCTAGCAGAAAGTTGACTCCTGCATAACAAAATTATACAACTACAGAGTGCGAGGCTTTGTCAATGATTTACGCACTGCATAAGTTCAGACAGTACTTGCTAGCAACACCTTTTGTGTTCTATACAGATCACATGGCATTGAAATACTTGGTAAATAAGCCCATTTTATAGGGGCACATATGCCGATGGGTTCTATTATTCCAAGAGTTTGACTTTACAGTTGTGGTAAAGCTAGGTAAAAGCAATTCTGGCCCAGACCACTTATCAAGGATTCAATCAGGAGAGGATGTACAAAGTATTGAAGATACAATGTCAGATGCACAGTTATACAGGTTGAACCATGTGCCCTCAGAGTTAGAGGATATTGTTGTCTTTTTATGCACAGGTATGGTGCCAGAAGGAATGAAGGCCTTGGAAAAGAAACAACTTGCAATTCATGCCACACCTTTCATGTTGATCAGTGGTGACTTATACAAACTAGGCCGAGATGAAGTATTGTTTTGGTGTGTATTGGAGCATGAGCGCACATGAAATCATGGAGGAGGCTCATGGTGGTATTACAGGTGGACACTATATAGGTGATGCCACCACGCGCAAGATTCTACTAGCTGGTTTATGGTGGGAAACCTTGTACAAGGATTGCAAGGAGTATTGTAAGGTGTGTGATCACTGTCAACACCTTGGAAAACCTGGGTAGAGAGATGAAATGCCTTTGAGGCCTATTACTAGTGCAGAGCCTTTTGAGAAATGGGAAATTGACTTTGTGGGTCCTATTTCCCCAGCCACACACAGAACTGGATCGTGCTATATCATCACTTGTACATATTATCTTACAAGGTGGGTGGAAGCAACACCTACAAAGGATTGTACAATGGCTACAACAACAAGGTTCTTGTGGGAAAATATTCTTACCAGGTATGGATGTCCTTTGAGTTTGACAAGTGATAGGGGCACTCATTTCCTGAATGTGACAATCAGGATATTATTGGATGAATTTATGGTTGCACACCATAAGACAACACCTTATCACCCTCAAGAAAATGGGACTGTTGAGGCTTTCAACAAGATATTGAGCCAGACTTTGACAAATATTTGTGATGTTGGAAGGAAATATTGGGATGATAAAGTTTTTGTTGTACTTTGGGCATATAGAACAACCTACAAATGGTTGAATAAGGCAACACCCTTTCAGTTGGTGTATGGCACAGAAGCAGTTCTTCCCATGGAATTCATGTTACCTTCTTTGTGTATTATGTGCATGGGAGGTCTAGCTGATGAGAAAGCATTGGAAGAAAGAATTGACAAGTTGATACAGCTGGATGAGAGGTGCACCATAGCACGTTGGAGTTAGAAGCAAGAAAAATCCAGGTAGAAGGCATGGCATGATAGGAACATCAAGGACAAGAAGCTTGAGGTTGGGTAGATGGTACTTCTTTATGATTCAAAGTTTCTGTGCCACCCAGGCAAGCTTAAGGTGCATTGGTTGGGACCGTATGTTATCACTCATATACTTGGATCAGGTGCTTTCCAGTTAGAGGTGCTTGATGGAACATGGTTACCCAGTTACTTCAATGGGAGTAGGCTGAAGCCCTACTATAAATAAGCCTTCTTGGTGTTTGTAATAAGGCAGTATTTCCATTTAGATTAGATTTCCCTTGTTGTATTTCCTTTAATGTGTTTCCTTCCTCGTCACTATGCTTTGTCAATTTAGTTTCAGTGTTTTGTGTAATAAGCGTGCTTGTGTGCCAGAAGCTGATTACAATCTCAAGTGTTTTTATGTGTAGAGGACTACACATACCCTTAGTGTGGGGTGGATAAAGAAGGTTAGTCTGGTACAGAAAAGAAATAAACTCACAGGTGTCCATAAAGGGAACAGGTTTTGAAAAGTGATGAGAACTTCAAGAGAATTACTCAAAGTTAAAGACCATGTAAGGTGGTGAGCACTCAGTATAAATCAAGGAGGCTGTAACATTTGAGGCTACGTATGTTTGGGTCACATTGGATAAATACTTTGGCATAAGGAAGCATGGGTAGAGGAGATCTGTGATAGATAAGTAGTGGTGCGCCAGAAAGTTATGACTGAGGCACAAAATTTTGAGGCACGAGAGATTGGGGCGTGGGATAAGGAGGTGTGACACACACTCAATAGGAGTTAATGTCGTGTATGGTGGTAGGTGGAGCAATTAATGAAGGGAATTTTTTTGAAACTTGGTTTAAATTCAGCATTTTCAACGTCATTTGTTACCTTGTGAATTCGAAGAAAAATTGAGAAGTGTGAAGAAGAGATGGAGACGACGAGAGCACTCTATAGAAATGAGTAAACCTGTCACATTTTGAAGCATGTTGTTGAGCATCTAGGTACAGAAGCAGGATTCAAGTGGTAGTGTGCATGTGCATGATGGGAGGGTGACTTAGGTTTCATTTGCACGATAGCTAGGGTTTTCATTTCACACTCACAGAATCAAAAGGAGAAATGGCACCATGGAGGGCTCCCACAGTAGAGAAGGAGGTTGACGACCAACAGAGGAGTGGTTGGTTGAGATGTTATATCCAGAAGAATTTATTGAGGGGTGGCCTTGGACAACAAAAATTACACAGTGTAGGGTTTCAGAGATCAACCACCACACTGAAAAATTCCTAAAGGACGTCACAACAAAAGTTTATAGGAGGACAAATCAATGATTGGCAGATGACACTAGGGTCTTGGATGACTCTGTGAAGAAATTACTTGAAAGTGTGGGGGTCATGAAAATTATGGAGTTGCCCTATTTTGGGAAGCCTGAGTAGTTGTATCAGTGGCTAATGTCATGCGTCCATGAAGACTTTTTCTACTTCGTGGGTAGGAGAATGAGGATCACTGCCAAGTTGATTGGGAAGGTGACAGGGCTGTGCATGACTCAGGCTCAGAGATCACTGGAGACCTATCAGATGATGAGGGAATTGATGCCACAACATCCCTACATTAGTATAAGAAGGGGGGATGAGCCTTCAAAGTCACCAATATTACAAACATATGGCCACTAGAGTTGTAGCACACTTAGCGGGGAGCAAGTTGGGTGCCACTGAGTGATGGAATGAGGTGAATATGCACTGGTTGCATATAACACAAAAAATGGTCAACAAGACATACTACAACATCTTCAGGTACATCATAGAAAGCTTGGTAAATGAGGCACATGTCCAAGTAGATAAAGGTGAGAAGATTACCTGGGGCACAATTCTATTATTGATTGTATTTAGTGAAATTGGAGTACCCCACAGACCTAGGGAGAATATCTGGGAGTTTTTGTTGGAGAATAAGTCCCCAGCAAAATAAATATTCCAAGTACACTCTACGTGGGACTACTTCTAATACATACAAGGAGCACCTAGACAAGTGGTTTAGGAGACTGCACAGGGCATTTGAGGGAGAGTGGTGCATTCACATGAATTGCCAAAGGTGTTGGATTGGAGAGGTTGAATTTGTGGTTTACCAACATTTCAGCTTGGGGCGCTTCCATATGAAGTCTAGAGAGAAGAGCCCATGGTGTAAGTTTCCCTTTGCATTTACCGCAAGATACTTTAAAGATTCTGTAAATAGATTCCATGACATGTGCCAACTTTAGTTTGACACAAGACAAGGTGGACACAGATCTTCACATTCTGTGCAAAACATATGTATGGCCAGGTAAAGAGGCCTATGTAGAAACCATGGAATCAGGAAATGTGGACATCATGCTAGAGAGTTTGGTCATAGGGCAGATTGAACCAACGCACATATATATATATATATATATATGTATATGTATATGTATATGTATATATATATCTGAGGCCAAGGTTCAAGGATGGAAAAGTGGTGAAGGGTGCATATATGGCACTTCCAGGACCTCCAAAGAAGGGGCAGATAGTAGGGACTTCAAGGCATGTTGCATTGTGCCCCCTGCTCAAGAGGATCAGTGCCTACAGGACTAGAAAATGTCATAGAGTAGGAAGAACCAGAAGACATCCCTAGACTTGTGCATACCAGGAGAGTTCTGTGGAGAAGGCACATATCAAGAGACACTAGACACAGGGACTTCACAGCCAGTAAGGAGATCACCATGCGTGACTCATGTGAAGGATGAGGAGGAAGAAAGGAGAAAGCACAAGAAATATGTTCATGTTAAAGATAGTGAGGAGGAGTCCCCACAACCAAGCACGCAGAGAAGAGGAGGAAACTCCAAGTATGGGTGGGCATAGAGTAGAGGCCACCCCCAGTGTGGAAATGCAAGAAGATGAAGATATTGGTGAGTGCGTAGTCTATGAGACTATAGACCCAAGTCGTAAGTATTCATGAACAACACTCTAGTGAAGGAGAGAGCAGTGCCAGTGGAGACACAAAAGTCATAGTATGCCCCACATAGAAGGAAGGAGAGGATGAAGGAGAAGTGAATCAGGATATCAGAGGCACTGTACAACAAGATGTAGGCATGGTAATACAACAAGAAGAGGGCACATCTGCTCATGAGGATGTTGGTGAAGCATGCAGGTGGGCATGATGAGGAAGAGGCAATAGGTACTCAGAACTTGGGTTATATGGATGACCCTTCAAAAATTATTTGCGCCCACTTCCAGAGTACTCTTCCCAACAAGCAATTATATGGCTAGGATTGGATGGAATTAGAAATGGCCAACACATGCACTCATAAACAACTATCCTGGAGTATGCAGACTCACATGGATGAGCCTGATTTTTATGTCTTCGAGGAGGCATGTAGTTCAAAGAAGATGAGGAAGGCACCTTACACATGCCATGTGACTATTAAGCCAACACATTTTTTAGATGAACAGGTGGGTAACACATTGGTCAAAGTGTCAATAGAAGTAGCGTGCCAAAATATTGATAAGGTGGAAAAAATATGAGTGTTATTAGATGATAAGAAGGAAAAAGACAAAGAGATCAAGCACCTCACTCAGGAGTGAGATAATGCAGTAGCTGAGGCCCAAAATGTTAAAAATATGGTGGAGCAGATTGTAGATGAGATTTTTTAGAAGAGGCCCAATTTTCAGGAGAAGGTGCCTCGGGACTTCAAGTCTGAATTACACTATCTACGCATGACAATTCACCTACTTCTGGAGGAAGGACCAACGTGCCTCCCTAAGAAAAAGGATTTTGTGGAAGAAGCATCAAGGGTCAAGGCTTCAATTGCAAGAAAGATATCCAGCTACAGAGGCTATTTTACAAGCCTTAAAGGATGAAATGAAGAAGGCAAATACAATATTGGTCCATGTGTATAGTGCCTGATAACTTAATACAGGAAAGGACAAAGGTAGAGGAGAATGAAGTTCTACAGAAAGCAAAGGATGAAACACTCAGGCACAGAATGAGTTACCTTGGTAGAAACAAAGTGCAACGTGTTGGATGTTGCGAAGAAACAACATATGGATCAGATCAAGGGCATCAGGAAGCTCATTTCCATAAAGGTGGATGTCATGGAAGGGATGGTCTCAGGTATGGCCAACATCCTTAGAATTTTGAACAGTGAGGGTGGAAACATGACTATGGATGAGTTAGATGGCATCATTGTGGACATCCCTGACAAGACCAATGTAGCGCTTAAGGAATGGTATGAGTTTGAGGGAGAAATATAAAGTGAATATCCAAAATTCATTCTGCCAGAAGATGAAAAGGGTACATAATAAAATGGCTCACCATATTCTTTATTCCTTGTTCTTTCATTCATTTATCCTATATTCTTTGGAGTGACAAGGTGATTACCCATTTTTGGGGAGGAAATGTACTCTAGTGTGGGGTAATTTTAAATGGAATAAAAATGGCCTAAGTATTGGGCACACGTGAATGTAGGGCGCTGGAAGAGCGCGTGGCACTACAATATATCTGAAGAGCCTAAGGGATCAGGACTTAGACATTTTGTGGATAAGGGATATTTTTGGAGTTAGCGTGTTGAGCACACAAAGGCATGAAGACTTGCTGGTCCATGCAATGGTATTTTGGGAACAAGTGACAACTGAGCATCATGCATAGTTTAGACTAATAATAGGATTTCTACTCAGAGTTAACTATAGGAAGTCTATTGCTAGAGCACTTGCATGTTGTGCATCCTATTGTAAAGGTGCATGTGGATACTATTAGCATGTGACCTATTTTGAGAAGTGCATGAGTGGTGAAGGGAAAGTCCCCACCATATGTGTGTGTGTGTGTGTGTGTGTGTGTGTGTGTGTGTGTGTGTGTGTGTGTGTGTGTGTGTGTGTGTGTGTGTGTGTGTGTGTGTGTGTGTGTGTGTGTGTATTTATTTGCATAGTTTTGGTGTGTGTGTTAGTGTGTGTGAAATTATGGTAAAGTTATGTTGTTGGTTTTGTTGAGTGCATGACTCATGGAGATACTTATGTAATGTAAGAAGCTATTGCATGTTTTACAATGTTTAATACAATGGTTCATATTAGTTGGATGATGGTGTTGAACACAACTAAATATGGTTCTTATCATAGAAAATATTATTATAGTCATTGTTTAGTTCATCTTCCATATATTCTAATAACTAGATCTGTTTTATGCACTGTGTGTTGTTTACTATTAGTACTGAATCTTGATACCTATATGCACCATAATGATAATATTCTGTATAAGCAAATCTAAATAGGGGCCTGGTGCCTTTGCACACTTTGGGTGAGTGCTCATCTCAAGTTGAGTGATGTACCAACATGCCTGGGTTATTCACAGTAAATTCTAAGTTGTATCAAAGGTTGTGATAATAAGTGGGCCCCACTCAAACATGTTAGTTTCTGAAGAAGATTTTTTTGGGACTAAGTTGTCCAAAGAAGTTATGAACTAAATTGTTTTTGTATGATTTATGTTAGTTTTTCTTGATGTAAAAGGAGGTTTCAGGACATTATGATATAGGTACATGGTCAAATGAACTTCATTCATGTTGACTGGTCAAAGGGTAGTTTTGAGGCCATAAAAAGCAATGTTCAGTAAAATGGGCATAAATAGAGCTACAGGTGGAATTGTGAGATGATACAAAAATTTTTGGAAAGAGGATTCATATATATTTTCATTTATATAATTATTGTCTCATGATGAATAGTTTTTATATTGTTTCCATGTCATGTTTTGGACAAGAATATTTTTTCAGTGCACGACAGGACAAGATCTGCTGAAAGTTTTGAGTTGTTTGAGCCATGAGATGGATTGGGTGATATTTTATATCACATGGAATGTGAAGAGGGATGAATTTTTAAGCCTAAGAATTAATTTATATTTCTTTATTTTTTCTATAAAATAATTATCATTTGATCTTTGAAAATATTTTTTTGGGAAGGTTGATTTGGTGAAGACAAAAGTGACTTTGGTTTGCGCAGATGAGTGTTTCAAGGCTTATAACTTTGTTAAAGTGTTCTACAGGTTCTATCATTTCCATAAAGTTGTTACACTGCATGTTTTGGTTGTTTTGAAGTGATCTAGTGGCAGAAATAAGTTTCCATGGAATTAAAGGGTGCAAGAAACAATTTGACCCCATTAAATGAAATAATCTGATTGGTTGAGCTAAATTTTGACCATTTATGAATGTTAAATTTTATCTTAAGCATGTCTAATGATTTATGGTTCATGAAAAATTATCTTTTTAATGTTAGGGCATTTTTATCTTTGTGCCCATGGGGATTTGAGTCATTTTTGAAGTATGTAACGAGGTTTTTTAGCCAGGGCGACCTACTTGGGTCACTTGTGACTATTATGATTTGAATTTGGGGTTTTTTCATGATGCATGGGTCAAGTCAAATGAGGGAAAATGTTTGTATTTGAATTTTAAATTAAGAGGAGCTTATAAAAGCATGGTTTTGGGAGCTTTTAGAGCTAGTTTAGTGTGAGTGGTGTGTGTGTAAGAAGTGCGACATAGGTGAGAGATATTTTCAGTTTTTTAAGTATAAATTGCATAAAAATAAAGTGTTTTATTGTTCAAGGAAGATTATCAATTATGTGTGCATGTGTTTGAATCTTGAAAAGTGAAGAAAGTGATTGTATGTGAGAGATTGAACACCTAGGGTTTGTATGAGACTTTGAAGAAGTGCGAACTAAATATTTGGTCTTAATAAATTGTGGCAGAAACAAATCAGAGATCAGATCATCATAAGGTGGTTGAGTGGGTGATTGATCATCTTGGGGGCTTGTAGCCTCCTTATGGAGTTAGTGCTTCACAAAATTAGGGGTTGGTGCTCTTGTAGAGTTATAGCTCTACAAAACTAGGGTTTGGTGCTCCTTGTGGGGTTGGTACCTCAATAAATATGAAACATATCAATATAAATATTGTGTTTCAGTGGGGTTTCTTTCCCTTGAGGGTTTTTGTATGGATGAAAATTGACATGCAACCTTCAACCCCCACTCGACCCCCCAATGTCATGTCGGAGCATCCGATGTTGAATGTGTGTGGCTAAGTATATGAGGATCGGTGACTAAGATCTGGTAGTGTGATATCCTTGTAGCTAAGTTGGCAAAGGGGAGATTTATGGGCCTTGCAAGGGGTAGTATGAATTCCCTATGGTTTCTTCACCTAACTTGGATCTAAGTGTTGATCTAATTTGAAGTGTCCATGTAAATTGAATTAAATTAACAATCTATGCTACTACTGAAAGAGAAACTAATCTAAACAAGTCACAAAACTGAAATATTACAATCAAAAACAACAATTTGCTTCTATACTAAGTATTTAAAATGTTTCTACACTAAAACTAAACAAGTGAGATAACTTGGTGTGGTTATTCACCTATGTTGAGTGTATTGAATCTAAAATAACTTAAAACAATAAATTTTCAAAATGATCTATTATATGTAGAAAAAATTATACAGATATTCTCTCCTTTAGATCCAAAGGAATGGGAAGAAGAGGATACGTCACCCAGGGCTGCTATGAAAGATTAAAAACCCACTTGGAAATTAACTAATTACTTATAAATGAAAGGAAAATGATTTCTGCTCTATTTGATATGATATAACAATGATAAATTGTAGGAATGGAGGAAATCAAACAAAAAAATTTGACGTGGAATTCACAGAAAAAAGAAAAATCCAGCTATGTAGTAATTTTTTCACCTCATTTTTATCCTTTCCTTCTTTGTGTGTCCATATGATTCCAAGGAATTGGGAATGCAAAAGAAGCATCAGCAGAAGGCACTTCAACAATGGTAACTTTAAGGAAGTTTGGTTGTAATGCAAGTGGAAAAAAGATAGCACAAGTTAATAGAGCTTTGTTATGTAATTTCCAACAAGATTGTGGCAACAATACTATGCAAGATGCACAAAAATTCTAAGGCCTTTTTTCTTGAACACGAGCATGGAATATATAAGAATTGGGGTTGGGATGTTCCTTTATGCACAAGGAAAGAATATGAAGTTCCAACTAACTAAATCTATTTAAAAATAGCATAGGGAAGGAATACCATTCAAATAAGACTATTTTTAGGAAATTTGGTTCACAAACACACCCTAAAAGTTGAGTTAAGTGAAGCATCATGTGTTAAAATCATGCATGAAGTGTTCTTGAGAAAACCTCTAGGACTAATGCCCCTACGCAGGGAGGTGGTACCAAGGACCTCGCGCCCCTCTCAGGGAGGTTGTCCTAGGGACAACCTCCCTACTCTGTGAGGCAGTCCCATGATCGCCGCCCCTTCGTGGGAGGTTGTTCTAGCTCTAAAGGCAAAAAATACACAAAATGAAGTGGGAAGTTGGAAGAAATCATTGAAAAGATAAGGATGTCTAGGATACAAATATACATTGTGAATGGTTTTATGAGCTCAAACATCTTCTCAAAGGACATGAATCAGCATTGGGGACTTTCATAACCATTTTAATGAAAATGTAGAACATGTAATTTTGGGTGCCCCCTCGAAGAAGCATCTTAGCCATGAAAAGGTGTAAAAGATAAAGTTCAAGTATGGCGTTCCCGAAATGGGAGTTACAAGCTATACCTGACATGTCCGTGTGTGTTGAAATGTCATTATCCAAACTCCTTCTACATGCAAAAAATGAAGAAGACTCAAGTTCAGATAGATGAAATATCGAAAAAAATACTAAATTATAATGACAAGAGGACTTACCATTTGTGTGGGGATATAGAAATATACCTGCGCCAGCGCTCCAATCTTGTGAACATATGCACTCAAGAGGAAGTTATAACAACATATATATATATATATATATATATATATATATATATATATATATAAACTCATTTTTGAATTCATTTGCGCATATCGAATTCGTGATTTTTGAGATTTGGGCACATGGTGACCATTTCATTTTTAAGTATGGTTAAATTAGAATGGATTTAGGAATTGTATTTTTCATTAGGCTTGGACCTTTGTTGTTTGAATGATTTTGAGAATTAACTCCTAAGAAATTTGTACCTAGAGTGAACATAAGGGGGCTCAAAGAGGCAGATAGGAAGAGTGCCTTTATTTCTTAGTTTCTATTTTGTTGGGAATTTATATGATGTTTTGGTATTTCATGCTCATTGCGAGCATTTTTACCACACCTAGTGTGCGATGGAATTGTAAAAAAATATGACACACAATTATATGTACAAAACTCTTCTTTTTAGTTCAGTAATCTATTGTATATGAGTTGACTTCCTTTTGGCTCATCTCACATGTGTACTCTAGATGTTTAGAATTTCAGCGTTTCTATGATTTTCAGAATATATGCAGTCGATGTGAATGACATCTGAATGACTTATTTTTAGTATTTTATAATTCTAATATATGATAATACAAACACATTTTAGTGTTGAACTTTAGTTTCTCTAACCAAATTTTTGTACTTTATATTATTCTGGAAAAATGTGGTGAAAGAGTGATATGATAAGTGTTATCACTGAATCACAAGACCCTTATGTTTACACAAGTGCATATACTATGAGATCAAGGTATGATTGGATAACATGGGTACTATCTCCAAGTTGTGGGACTTGCTACTTGAGATAGACCTCCAAAGAAAGCTCGTTCTTGCTACTAAACTACCTGCCACAATCTACTCTAATGCAGGCAAAACTAACTGTCCTAAATCTAACTTTCCAAGGGACCAAGGAGAGAGAATTCATTAAAAAATGAAATCATACACTACAATGGTGATACACTAGAAAAGGGAGGGGTGTGAGAGTAGTCTTCTAATGTGTGAAAAATATAAGTAAAATGCATAGTAGAAGGGGTGATAACAGTTCTCCACAATATGGAAAATGCATTCATGACAATATTTAAGGACACTTCTCTCTTGTCCCCAACCCTACATCACTAGTAAGAGACACAAGCTCTGCAAGAGAATTCATAAAAATAGTGCTCCACATTTATGTCTTGTAAGTTTGAAGGTGATTATTATATTGGCAAGAGTTTTTGCAAACAAACACACGTAGGGGAACATGCAGTCAACAAAATTGTATTGTGGAGAGATCTCTTCATAGGGATAGTTGCATAGTTCAACCTCCTTGAGTATAGGAGCATAGTCACCTAGATCACCATTGCAAATTTGTTGTACTACAAGGGCCTATCAACACATTGGATTCACAAAGAAATTTTTACAGATATTATGTCTACAACAAAACTACCCTCCCCCTTTGTCATTTGAGCCTAACACTCCAATTTATATAAAAATGAGAAGTCCTAAGACAATCTATAGGGAAAATGGAAATCCTAAAATCTATCCATGGTCAAGCACTTGTAAGAGGATATTTAAATGGTAGTGAGAACTTGATTTGTGATGTTACTTGCAAAGGCTCCCCATTTATCTGTCCTAGGTGCTACAGCAGAGAAAGAATGATGATCCATCGCCTCTCTAATCAGCACATCTCATCGCCAACTGTTAATAAGGAACAGATGTTCATGAACCCGGCCACTTTTTATGAAAATTATCTTGTCTGGTCCTGCATAAAATAACCAAATTTCTGTGATTTCTGATTGCATCGAATATACTTGGGAGTAGCTGCCATGGAGATTAGAAAAAGGTATCCTAGATTTTGTGTGATTTCGTTGAGATTTATGCAAAAGTTTCGGACTTTCTGAGTGGCGAGAATAAAAGCTATTTTGGGTATGGCAAGAATTAGTTGGCTATCATATGACAGGAATGAGCATTGATTGACTGGAGCTGAATTTGACATCGTATTCATTCCAGAACAACTTCCAATTTTATGTAAAATCAGAGCTCGAAGTACAAAATTACTACCATTGCGTCGCTTTCAAGCTTTCGGGAGCATCAAACGATTCACAAATCTTTTCTCTATATCTGCGGTTATGAAAAAAATCTATGGTCTCGCAAATGTCACGTGAGTTTTGTGCACTAGACCAACTATGATTGGGAATCACCCAATTTAGGATTCCTTGTCCCTACACGTCTATAGTTTTGAAAAATCAATTAGGCCTATGAGTTTTTGTTGACCTAATTGCAATTTTCACCGCAACGTAATGGTTCCTTTCGCCGACTTTATCATGTTTTGGGCGTCAGTTCTCTGAAATATTGGTACTTTTGGAATCCTCGATTTCCTCCCGATTCACATTTATCCGTGCCACCCACAATGCATTTTCTGACCATTATGAGAAAAAATCCATTTAATCGTTGCATCCCACATGTAACTTTGTTCCAGACGTCCCGTAGACCATGTGAGACGGGAAACTTGCAACTTTTCCATAACTTTTGCATGGTACCTACGACCATCGAGCACCGCTTTGTGTGTCCCGCGTGATTATTTTTTTATCCCTGTTGCATTAGTTGTGCGGTCTGGGACACAGAATAGCCAATTTAGCTAATACCCTCTTGTATTTCAGCTCAAAACCAATGGTACGATGAACCTTGGTACGATTTGTACTGGTCTGATATGCAACCCCCTATACTTGGCAAGTGCATATACAGATGCAAGCCCGTGACTAAAAATCTTTAGAGGATAGTAGATTTTAATTTTCTCTACTTCTATGGGGAGCTGACCAAATTTCTAGAATGGGGAAGTTAGAGATGTTCAAGGGGATCCCCGAAGCCATGATTTTGGGCCTTGAATCAATTCTCAGTTACTCAGGAGCCAAAGGATGTTGATGCATCGTTATCAAAATTACCCTCATGAAATATGGTGAAATTTTGGATAACAAAACCTTTGGTGCTAAATGAACTTGCCCTGCAAAAAATTACCCCATGCCAACCCAGTGACAATTGTTCAAGGGCCTCATCAACAAGATCCACCAAAGGAGCTACAATGTCCAACCATATTAAAGTTATTTGAATGGTCTCCTGATCCCAGAGAAAGAAAGCAATTTGATAAAAGCTCCAATAGATGATGAAGACTGCAAAAGCTCTCTCTACTGAATATTTTATCCTTCATAGTACAATACTGTTGTCTTCACACTTGGTCAGATGCCTTCCAACTCATTGGAAGATATGATATCAGCTCTCCTAGCTGAGGAAAAATGGACCAAAGAAGATTTTGAAGATTTTAAACAACAATCGTATGGAATTTTGAACATACTAAATCACTTTGTTGTGATTTATGATTTCACAGCATTTGAATGAGACTGCTTCTAACTTTCAAGTATTTTAGAGACATACCCCCTACATTTTGTAGAGCTCGAGCTCATGCTACCCCGTAGTGGAAAACTCAAAGGTATCAAGGCTCAATTTCACCACTGGACAAGGAATAGATGGGTAATGGGGTAGTCATCTCCTTTCACGGACCATAAATCACTAGTAAGACTTCTTACACTAAGCATCAACACTAGAGGTTGGTAGGGAAAAATAGGATGTTTGGAAATAAATATTTTCTGTGGACCTCTCAGCAGTTGCCAATTAGTTATGGGGCAAAATGTTTATAAAAGTTCTTATGGTCCAAATGAGTGTGTGCAATGGGATTTTAGATGCAACACCATGTGGTACAGCTTCTAGCAACATACTATAAGTGGAAAAGACACATTGAGGGGGGGAACATGATCCAATGTTCCATTTCCATTATGTCAATTTTTTCTATGTATGTATGAGCAGCAGATGTCAGTAGAATTTCCTATCTTATTCCTTGCAATGAGATGTGATGAAATGATTTAGAATAGTACTTCGCATGACGTTATGAATATGGTTGTAGAGACAAGATTTGAATGTTTTTTTTTTATTATGGGCAAATAGTTTTTTTTAAAGGGACTATACCCTTATACAAAAGTGCTCAACATTTGAAAGATTGTGGTAAATCCCATTGCAAAATCCCAACAACAGAATAATCAATCTATCGAGGAATGAACCGTTTGCAAAAGCAAACCTTGAGGTTTGCTGATCAAAAACAGCTAATGAAACAACAACATAACATGCAACACAGCTGCCTAGTACAACTGCAAGTATTAGACCATTTTCACGCTAAATGTAGCAATGATAGGCACCCATAAAGACAAGTGCTCAAACCTTGTCTGTTTATAGGTTTGGGGGATTATAGATATTGGCATTTCCCTTGTTTTTCCTATCTCACGTACTGTCCATTAGTTGAGTTGTTTGTGGACATCCAGCTATTATAGGAAGAGTTGTTAGAGAAACCTGCAATGGAGTTTGATGGGGATGTGACCCTTTAGGAAGGGGGGGGTCGAAATATCCTTAATCATTGAATCAGCAACCTGTACATAGAATAGTCTAGAAAGGCTTCTCTGTATTGTGTCTAATTCTAATCAACCATGATCAGGGTCAACAGTTAAGGTTGCAGTAGGGGCACTAGATGTGTAAAATAGCCAGATTTCTTTGGATTTTCAATTGTACTTATTTATCTAGGTAGAAAATCCTTCTACCAAATGTTATTATTTCCATATAGATGTGGAGATGTTCAACACCATGAAGCTTCTAGAACATGACTATAGACAAAGACACCTACATCTAGAAGGCAAATCTATAAAAATAACCAAGTATGCATGCCTTGTACCCATTGTCAAATATTTGTCTTATCTTTTTGGATAGATGAAATGATTCAAAAACAACTGATGACACATAGTGAAGATTTGAAGAGACGTGATTTGAATTTTTTGCCAATGTTTTCATAATTTTTTAGGAATTTCTATAAGAATAAGTCCCTTGATCAAAAATTTTACAGAAATGAATTTGCAGATGAAAATGAAATGTGGATGCAGTAATGTACATATGGAAATGCTAGGTGAAACTACATGTCACTGATAGCTAAGGTGAAGAAAGTTGATGAATATCAAATTCTTCACCCCTAAAAGTACACAACGGAGAACCATGATCCTCAAAATTTCTGTTCTCTTGACAAGGGCCTACCGTTTATGGGTTTAAAATTACAACCCTTTCCCAGAAGCTGTATATGTCCAATCATTAAAATCATTTGTCTGAAAGAGGCATTTTTGCACCTCTTTGTCATGTTCTTGAGACATGATGTGTGGGTGAGCATGACTATGTTGCTCGGCCTTATTTCCAATGTAGAGCGTTGTGTTTACTTATGACACTTGCTGAATGATGAGGCCTTTCCCCATGGATATGGAAAGCTTAGTTTTATATGGCTCACATGGGTTGAAATAGGGGTTTAGAATAGAACAACCCTCAGAGATGGTTTTGATGGGCATCATTTCAATCTCAAATTTCCCTTCTTCATTTGTTAATTGTATCATGTTTACACCTAGACCTAGGTTGTCAGAGGGAAGAGATGCTAAACCGAGAAGACTACCCATCCCCTGTGGTTCAAATGGGAGGAAGATCGGATCTTCACTCTCTAAGAGTTCATAATTTCCATTGTGGTTTTAGTGGACACTATTTCCATAGATATTGATTTACCCTTATTTTTTTTTCCACCTCAAATGTTTTTGGGTTAACAACTTCAGCCTTTGGCACAGCCGGGGTGATCGGGACTAACTCTTTTGATGGAGGTGGTTTGTTCAATTGATTCATAGGAATTTCATACTCCTGTATGGACTCCTTCTTCTTCTTGATATTTTTCTAAGTGTATATCGAAGGGCTTAGGATCCCCTTGAGTGATGAACAAACCTTCCCCAAATGGAGGAATCTAATCTCCTAGAATAGGGTAGAAGGGATAACCTTCATTCGATGAATCCAGGGTCTCCCAAGGATCATGTTATAACTTTTTTCCCTATCGATAATGTAAAATTATCCATCAAGATGGTTTTTGGACCAAGCGTGACTGGAAGAACTATGGTTCCAATCAAGGTCACTTTAATACTGTCATACCCCCGTAACGTGTTTCTTGTAGAGGAACAATTTGTCTCTCCATATCCCAATTTTACAAGAAAGATAAGGGAAACACATTTACAGCAGTCCCCATGTCATCAATCATGGCTCTCTTAATGCAATTTTTATAAACCCAGACTTGTAAAAATAAGGCAGGATCACCTCTTCGGGTAATTTCAGTGTCAGATGGCATCTTGTCTATATCAAAAACAAACCCAGTATCCCTATCATTCTGTCCCAAGAGGATGTATGTCAAATTCAATATGATTTATTTGAGTGCTAGGAGGTGGCGTAACATGGATTAGATGACCAAGACCTAGTGCATTGAGCAATGTAGAACGATGCGCAGGTGAATTCTTCAGCAAATCTAGAAATGAAATGTGAGAAAAGGTCTTGTTCAAATCTGATATTAAATCATAGGCTCCTACTGGTTTTGAGATTGTAGGAATGTCATCCTATGGGAAGGAAAGAGTGGGTAGGGGTTGTGAAATGTAATCCTTCATCCAAGTTGTTGCATTAATTTCAAGCTCTAACCTCTAACTCAACTAATCCCAAAATTTTGTATTATCGTTTGAACCAAGGTTAGGAGCAACCCGAGAGTTGTCAAAAGTTGAGGCTTCATGATCATTGTTTCCTATAGGAATGCCCTTATTTATATTTTGAGGATTCACTTGGGAATCCCCAGGATGTTTAGGGTTCACATTTTGAGGTGTGACAGGTCTGGTATGACTAGGTTGTGGGTTTGTTTCAGGATTTTCTAGGAACATGTCTACAAAGAGTTACCTTTGGTTTTCAGGAAGTCTTTGCAGAAACTTGTTGCAATCATGGCAAGTCCTATCGTCATGACCTCAAACCTTATGGAAACCACAGTATAGGTTAGGGTCGTAATCTCTTGGCCTTTGATAAGCATCTTATTGTTGTTGATTATAACCTCGGTTGTAATTTTGAAATTGATTGTTATAACCATGATTCGCTTGCCCCTTGGCCAGAGTTTTGATACTGGTTTGGGCCTTGGGTTTGATTTTGTTTTTGTGAGGGAAGTTTACGTCAATTGTGTTGATAGAAGACACAATGTTAGTGGCCTCTTTGATTTCTCGAGTTGTTGTTGTTATTGTTAGTGTTATCATTATTTGTAAAACTAGTGTTCTTGGCTTGATCAGTAGCACTATTTGTGGTAGCACCATGATTGTGATTCACACCCTTAGGTCCTTGGTTGTTGGCACCATTGTTTTGATAATTTTCATTATTTTGATTTGGGGATACCAATTTCCCATTGGGACCATAGATCTTATGCCCACTATCTATAGCGGCTTGGTCAATCCAAAGTGCACCTTCCAAAACTTCCTCATAACTATAGAAAGGAAACTTTTGGACCTCCTCCTTAGTCTCTCGATTGAGCGAGTGAAGGAAAATATCACAAAGTTCCATCTGGTCCATGTTGGGTGCACTTGTAGAGGAATAGAGAACTTGGCGCCATCTCTAGATGAAATGGGTGGAAGATTCATTTTGCTCCTGTCTAATATGCAGGAACTCCCTAATCCCTGTACGCAACAACTTGTTCATGTCAAATGCTTTGATGAACTCGAGAAACAAGTTGTTTAAAGGAATGTATAGAAGCTTCTGGAATATGGTAATACCAATCCAATGCAATTCCTTTGAGAGTCTTTGGAAATATCTTAGCCACTACAACATCCCAAGGAAGCAATTCCCTGATAGCAGTAGTGTAGGCCTTGATATGAGCATTCGGGTCTCCTTCTCCCTTAAATTTTGGAAGATATAGAAATGGGCGTGGAAGCATGACACCATGTATGGTGAAGTCAAGAGGCTCCTTTAAGTACTCAGCGTATGTACCCATTGCATAAGATTCCACCATTGAAGATCCTTGATGAGGAGGTGGAGGAGGAGGAGTTGGATAAGCTACATTATAAGCATTAACGGGAATGTATGGGGTCCCTTGATATGGCATGTAGGGAGTAGGAATGTATATGGGTCCATCTAGGGAGTTTTTGAATACATTTGCATGTAAGGTGGGATAGTACCAGGATATGGACTAGCAGGCATAAAAATAGGGAACGTCGCATTTCCTATTGTGGTGGCATTCGAGAACGCACTTCTGAGCCAGCCCTTGCATAGGATAAGCTTGAGAAGGATGAGGACCCATCCCTAGTGTGTCTAACCCTGTGAGAAGATCACCTGGATTTGAATGAACAAGATAACCTTGTTATACATGATATTGCGTTGGTTGCTCATTGGAAGGGATGTATCCTTTGTTGTCAACTAGATACCCCGTGTTCTTCCCTACTACATGTGTTGGTTGTGAAGTCCTGGGAACTTTCTAGTTCTCTAATCCTCCCTACTAAAGTAGAAATGAGATCGTTGGGAGAGGATTGAGTCCCTTGTTGGGGTGCCTATGGCGTAGGGTTTGATTGAGTAGGCTCATGATACCCTGTCATGAATTGTTCAGTGTTATAATTCTTGTCTTCCTCAGAAGTAAGAATCTTAGGATAGGCATTCAAAATCTCAGAGGTTGTAGCCTTCATTCTATCCAAAGACTCATCTATCTTGATGAAGAGGATTAGCTATTCATGCAAATGTATCATCTTCTGTTGATTACATGGAAATGTGAGGTCTTGACAAGACTCTATGGTAAGAACATGTTCCATTTGTGATAACAACGTGGTTTGCATTGGGTTGACCGTATTACATGTTTAACGGTTGATCAACCTCCTCCATCCTTACATAGCTAATGGGGTTTGAAGTGTAACTAGGGGAGGTTTGAACTTTGCTTGTGTAATTTTCACCCCACCTCAGAAAGAGAAGGGGATTGTTGTGGTTGAACATTGGTGTAATATCTATCAGAGCCAAATGGCCCACCAAACTCTCTTCTAGACATATTTTAGAAAGTATAAAATACCTACCAAAATAGGGGAAGAAATGGAAAGATGAGGTAATAACAATGAAAGAAAAGGAAACAAGAAGGAATTAATCCTTCATGTCGGGTTCACCAATTTGCACGAGATGAAAATTGAACATTCAACCTTCAACCGCACTCGACCCCCCAAAGGTCATGCCAGAGTAGCCGATGTTGAATGTGTGATGGCTAACTATAGGAGGATCAGTGACTAAGATCTGGTAGTGTGATCTCTTGGTAGCTGAGTTGGAAAAGGGGAGATTTAGAGGCTATGAATGGGTAGCATAAATTCCCTATGGTTTGTTTTCCTAACTTGGATCTAAGTTTTAATCTAGTTTGAAGTGTCCAAATTAACTAAGATCAAAATTAACAATCTATGATACTACTGAAAAGGAAACTAATCTAAACAAATCACAAAACTGAAATATTACAATCACAAACAACAATTTTCTTCTATTCTAAATAATTAAAATATTTCTACACTAAAACTAAACAAGCAAGATAACCCAGTTGTGGTTATTCACCTGTGTTGAGTGTATTGAAACCTAAACTAACTTAAAACAAGAACTTTTCCAAATGATCTATGATGTGTAGACAACCTCCTACAATATTCTCTCCTTCAGATTATAGGGATGGGAAGAAGAGGATCCGTCATCGAGGGATTGTTATTAATGATTTAAACCCTCTTGGAAATTAACTAATTACTTGCAAATGAAAGGAAATTGATTTCTACTCTATTTGATATGATGTAACAATGATAAATTGAAGAATGAAGGAAATCAAACAACAAATCCAACTTCTGGAATTCACAAACAGAGGTAAATCCAGTCTGTGTGATGATTTGTCCCCTCATTTTATCCTTTCTTTCTCTGTGTGTCCATATGAGTCCAAGGAATTGGGAATACAAAGGAAACATCAAGGAGAAAGCACTTGAGAAATGGCAGCTTGAAGGTAGTTTGGTTGCAATGCAAGTGGAAGAGAGATAACACAAGTGAACAGAGCTTGGCTATGCAATTTCTAGCAAGATTGTTGACAAGCAATACTATACAAGATACACAAAATTCTAGCCATTTTCTTGAATACAAGCATTGAATATATAAGGAATTGGCTGGGATGTGCCTTCATGCATGCAGCCTTGGAGTGCCAAATCATTAGGGTGAAGAGGTAGTTCAAACTAATTAAATCTATTTAAAAATAGAAGAGGGAAGGAATACCATGCAATCAAGACTATTTTTAGGAAATTTGGTTCACAAACGCACCTATAAGTAGAAGTGAAGTTAAGTGAAAAACACACTTAGCATGGTGGTTTTTAAATCACACATGAAGAGTGTGGAAGGCAATTCCAGGACTACCGACCTACACATGGGCATAGTCACTTGGGACTGCCACCCTACTTGGGTAGGATGTTTCAGAACCGACCACTGCCAGGAAGGGAGGTGGTCTTGACACTAAAGGCCAAAACATGCACATAAATGAGTGGGAAGCTAGAAGAAAGCATGGAAAAGCTAAGTAAGGATGTCTAGGCTACAAATATACATTGTGAATGGGTTTAGGAACTCAAACACCTTCTGAAAGGACATGAATCATCATTGAGGATTTCCCTAGACATAGAAAATTTGATCACTGGTTGGACCATCCAAGTCATAGTCTTAGCTAACGCTTGGCCATCCAATTAGCTCTTTTAACTCGTGAAATTTTAGTCTGATCATAAAGGCAATGCGCTATTAAATGGTTTATTTTCCTGGTGGCCTAAGATGGCTAAGGATCTAACCATAGCTCTGAAGCAGTTAACATGTACACCCCATGAAAATTTGCCAGATACTTTGAGACATACCATAGGGGCCTTAGCAACTTCTTCCTTGTTTGATCAAGTATCCTCCTTAGCTCGTGAAACTTGCTTACAAGTAGGAAAATCATATACTTGCATTAGGTGCTTTTGGAAATACATCACATGCATTGAAATTAAGATGGGGAAGCAATACTACAAACAACAAACAAGATGAGGTAAGATTGAAAACTCAAAGTTTCTAAAATCTTCTCATCAAAAAGGATAGAAACTCCTTCTTCTTGTATTGGTGCTCAAGTAGAAATTGTACCTAGTGTAGGAAATAGAGGAAATTTGAGAATGAGGGGAATGGAATAATTTGGCTATCTCCTTTGTTCTCTCAAGGTAGGAATTCACTCTTGAGCTTACAAAATTAATGACCAACTCCCTTTGAGATGGGAATGGATGCTTGACAATTTATAGAGTAGACTCAACTCCTCATCTTCTTCATGACCCTCCATATGCCTTATTTCTAACTTTAGACTATTCATATTCCTACAAAATATTTAAGTCCCTTTTATAAAATCAAGGTGACTTAATTTACATTATGTTTCTAAACACTTTTAGGTGACTTAAAGTCATATAAAAATGCAAACCCCAATTTTTGAAGAATTAGAACATTTGAAGGGAGAGAAAGTTTGAGGGAGAGGGAATAGAGAGAAGAGGAGAAGATATTACCCTTGATGAAGTCTGATGATCCTCGTTGATGGAAAGCTCTGATGCAATGAAGTTTTGAATGTCCCATTGTGCCAAAACTACTCTTTGAGTGTGACTTACTATTTTTAGTAAATGCCCAGATGGGAGACTTAGCTATTTTAGTAAGAGGTGATTATTTATTCTTCTTGATCATCTTGATGTGATGAAAATCTTCACTCAATCCTATGGACACTACCTTTTCTTTGATCACTTCCTTGATGTCTTACTATTTTTAATCATCCATATAAGGGACTTATTATTTTTAGTAAGTGGTCTTCACTATTTTATGCTCTGGATAATCATTCTGGATTCTTGGAGATCTTCAGCACACATTTCCTTTTCATAGCTGGCTTTTGATGAAGACTTACCAAAACTAGAAAGCATGTGTAGGAAACCTTACTATTTTTAGAAATTCTTGGATTTCATGGGTGCTTGAGTTTGGCGATGGAGTATATTTTTTTGGATGCCATAGACCTCTGTGGGGGCACTGGTCAGTCCTACCAAAATTCAGAACTTGATTTTGATAGAATGATTGGAAATAAATTTTGAAATCCTTTAACCTGGTAGTGGCTTTGACTAACGGAGCTACCATGGCAGCCATTAATGGACTCAAAATTTGTAGGTCTAATTTTTGTCTCCATTTGTGAAAAAACAACTCCATTGCGATAGGTTTTTCATTTGGAGCTCATGTGCAAGTTTTTAACTTGTTTCCATTATCGGATTGATGGGAAATTAGACAAATGTGAGCCGGTGCACGAAGTGGGGATTTTGTTGGAACAAATGTTTCAGGGACACCATTTGACCTCCATTTATTGCATCTTGATCACCTTGAAAAATGTGGAAGTCTGCAAAAGACGACACCACTCAATCCAACTTGTATTTTGCAAGATATGAAGATTTTCTAGATTGGGTGACTTCATGGTTATTTGGCAAAAAATATTGGTTTTCTCTTCGTTTCTTCATTTCTCATTTTTTGACCCATTTTTTCTCTAAGACCTATGCATATTTTGATGAATTGGATGGATTTTTGTGGCCATGGTGGAGATGGTTTGGAGAAACAATGGTGGATTGGGTGTCTGGACAATCATGAATAAAGCCATGGCAAGGTATGAAGCTGTGAAGGAGAAATGGGGGGAAAATACGGCTAAGTGCCGGATTTAAATTATTCAAAAAATGCACAAGTAAGGGGCTGGGAAAATTTTTTTGTTTTGACATGTCCCTCACCTCAAAGGGATGTGAGGGACATCAATTTCCATGGTGAGTCAAGGTGATGACACGTGGCGGAGATCCGACGGTTAGGGAATTTGAGCTGACAAACAGCACTGGGGGCTGGAAATTCACTCTTGAAGAGGTCACATGAGTGACCAGGAGTCTCCTTAGGGGTTGGGAACATTTTTAATGTTTTGATGTCCCTCACCTCAACTTGTGGGACATGAGGGACATCAAATTCCATGCCGGTCCTAGATGATGACACATGGCAGACGATCCTGACAAGGAAGGATTTGAGCTCCAAATAAGCACCTGGGGGCTGAAATAGCAATCCTGATGGTCATATGTGGGTTCTAGAGGGTTACATGGGGGCTAGGAACATTTTTCCAACCTTGATGTCCCTGACCCTTGAGGGATGTCAGGGATACAAAATCCCGCCAAGTGGCTCCTGGAGCTGAAAATTTCCAAAATTTGGCTAACTCCCGAACTTGCTCCAAGAGGACAACTTGTGACGATGATAACCTTGAGCTCCCGATGGAATTTTTTTCAAAAAATTTTATATGATCTTGACTAGAAATGGAATTTTGAATCCAATGGTGGGGGTATCATGTCTTGATTCTTCCATTTGATCCCTGAAAAAATGGATTTTTGATTTGGTACTCCACCTGTGCCTGAGAAAAACTGCCTGTAGACCTAATGCGCCAAAGTGTTGTGAAAAAAATGATTTCACCATCTTGTAGGGATTGGAATTATCTTTCTAAAGATGTTTTTTTTTTTCTCCTAACTCCATCTGGAGCTCTAGAATCACCTTCTGAAGCTCAATGGTTGTTTTGGCCTGTGCACTGACTAGGCCTGTGAACCCTAATTTTGGTGAAACTACCCCAACTTCTTTGAGCCCTTCCAAAATCTTCCTGAATCATTTCCATGATGTCCCAAGACCTTTGAATCACCTCCACATCTACTTAGGCTCTTCTTCTCTACTCCATGGGGTTGCTCCAGCCCTAGGAAGGCAAGTGATAGCCCTTCCCACAACTGCCTGTAGCTTGCAAAATGAACTCCTAAAATCACCTAGGGGGAATGAATGGACTTTCCTAAATCACCTAGGGGGATGAGATAACATTAATTAGGAGGTCACTTGGACTAGATGGGTAGACTTAGGTGTCTTGGAATGATAGGACTTGAAAAAATTAACACAGGGGTATAGTTTTCATGCTTGGAAATTGTTAATTTCCTTGTTGCACATTTGCATGAAAATAGTTGGCTCTAGCTTGGGGACATGACATGGACTGAGTAGTAGAAGACATGACATGGGAATCTAGAATCTCAACTTTAGACCATATGATCCATTGACCAGTGCCTTATCCATTGGGCCTTGCAGAGTCATGTACAATTTACAGAGAGAGAGAATAGAGTGAAGAAGGAAATACACACACACAAAAAAAATGAAGGAAGGAAACACAAAACACAAAAAAGAAGGGAAAACACACTTAAAAATCACCTATGGTACAAGGTGGGGGACAACCCACTTTCACTGAAGAATTTTTTATTCCTCAAAAGTTACCCCTGAAGAGGCAACACCGAATGATGATGTTCTGTGAAGCCGTTGACTGGTTCTAGAAAGTAGCCTCCTCTCCTCAGCTACTTATGAAATCTAGGTGCTTTCACATTTTTATGTACACTTTGTAGGAGTGAGCCTACATGAGCTTCTTGATGCTCAGGCCTTCGCTTAGAAATTCCATTTCCTTCATGTTCTTTGAAATCAGTTTCATAGTGTCTAGTTGCCTTCGTATTTATCCACATAGTTGATTCTTCATTGAGCATCTCTATCGCTGCCCCAGGGATGATTTTCATTCAAATTACTTGAACATTCTAGATTCTTTTCTTTCCCAGGTCTATGCTCATTGACCTCTTTTCCATGAGAAACCTCAGACTTATCCTTTTTCTCTACTCCATTATGAGGTGCTTGAGTACTTGATGGAAGGATTGGAAGCAACCTCATACTTGTCTTGTATGGCCATGACATGAGTTAAGAGATCAAGAATCAGCTCAGGGTCTTCCACAACTTCCACTGCATCCAATAGTCCTTGCACAAAGATCTCCTTTGTTACTTCCTGCATCTCATCTTTGTATGCCTTCGAAGAATCTTTATTTTACATCTCAAGGAAACTATCTGGAGGGATTACTTCATTATCTTGGGAATCACTGCATTCTATCAATCCTTCATCAAGAGGATCTTTAGCTTCAAAGGCCTCAAAACTCCTTGCTTCAATTTCTTCATCATGGAAAGAGTCTTCTTCTTCAAATGGGAAAGAAAATATCTCTATTTCATCATTACATCCATCAATCATTGGCTCAGGGGGGCATCATATTTCTCATCTTGCTTTGTTTCAACATGGCCAACCTTCACATTGATTGAAGCTTTCAAATCAGATTCATGCTTATCTTGTAGGTTCATGGATTGCATCAGGAGTTTGATACTGAGCTTAGGATCTTCAGTTTCTTCTGTGGCTCTAAGAAGTTCTTGTACAGGTAGTTCTTTCAAACCTTTCACGGGTTCATCACAAGATGGATCTTTGTCTCTCCATAGATGGCCTGGATGAGGTCATCTTCATCCCCAAATGGGAATGAGAATAACTCCTCATCATGGATAAGCACATAAGCTGATTTTTCTTCTTGAAAATCATCAAGAACCATTTCCTCTTCTTCATGGTTTGCATCATATCAATTTGGGGCTGCCCTCTTGTAACTCAAATCTCCTCAATGCTTCTTTAAGGTCCATGCCTCTCTGGGAAGGCATGTCTGGCCCTATCAAGATGGGAATATCCTCTTCCTCCTTGGTTGTCACAAAGTGATTCATCCACCTGCTATCTTGGTACAAAAATGTTAGCTTCTGGGCTTCATAGAATTTCATACCATGTACCTCATCTTCTTCTCTGGAAGTAATTTCTCCATGTCTCCCTTCACTAGTATGGTTGTGGATGACCAATTCATCTAAATTTTCCCTCCCAAGTCTTGACAGAAACTTCTACTCAGCAACATTCTGAATGAGGCTGGGATGTCTGCTACCAAAATCATCACTGAAACTTTCTTGTCTGGAAATTTGGCAAGAGCCACTTGTGCATCTTTGACCTTCCCTACAAGTGGGACCTCTTTTGACTCCAAAGAGTAACAAGAGCCACTGGGTGGAGTCATGGTAAGTTTGAGAGCCTTGGCGACCTTCAAAGGCATCACGTTATCTGAGGCACCAAAATCTATTATGCAATTGTTCAGTACATATTCTCCAACAAGAAGGGAGACATAGAAAGGATCAACCTTGTCAGTCTTGGATGCACTTAAGGAAAACATGTTCTGTGAGGGAGGTGTAGGTGGGTTTGGCAACATGCCTTTGGAACTAGAAGTTATAACATTGGGTGTTAGACTACCACTCCTGATATATCAGAACAAACCTCTCAAATTGTTTAGGATGAGTCGTGCAAATATTCAGTTTCAGTAATTTGGACTTTGGCTTTGTTCGCATATTCTATGAAATCAAAAGGAGAAGATGCAGGGGAAGGTGATGAAGGGACTGATTTTGGATTTAGGATAGGTTTGGAAGTAGGAGTAGATTTTTGGGGAATGGAGGGTATTTTGAAAGGTACACTAGGAGCTTTCAAAGTACTATATTTTACAAGGGGAAAATTTTTGATTTAGAATTGGAAGAGGCATCTGAAGACTTACTTGGGATTGCAGGAGCCTTATTACTTGCTACAGGATCAAGACTTCAACAATGCAGACTCCATGGAGGGTGGGAGTGGAGATCCTCGATTGATTATTTTGTTTTGCAGAGTCACCACAGGAGGATCTTCAGCCTTATTTTTCTTTTACAGTAGTGGAGGGAGGTGTTCCTTTCTTATACTAAGAATGAGTGAATACTGTACATGAGAAACTAGGTACATCTTCTTCATCTTCTTCATCACCTCTAGAATACTCACAGAATCTGATTTTTGTATCATTCTCAAACTTCATCACTTTCTAGGAAATCACCACCTTCACTTTCTGGTTCAAGCTCCTCTTCATTTCCCTTACTCCTACAATTTGCATTGATAGGTGGGGCCTCCAAGGCAAGCCTTCAGGGTGCTCCTACAATCTGATTTCCATTGCTTGCTTCTTGAGAAGAAACTTGTTCAAATATATTCCCTCTTCAATGATGTCATCTCATTCACCAATTTTTTGTAGTAATGGATATGTTCTCTCATCTCTAGGATGTTGTGTCTTTCCCTTTGATGGATTCTTGATCTTTCCAGAGAGGATGAGATCATCATCAAGTTCAATGGCTATCCTTTATTCTTCTACAATGTTCCTTGGTTGAAATCTTCATAGGAGAAATCCTACCTCTAGTGATTGAGCATTGATAAAGAATCTCTTGACATCGTTTTTCAGATGGCGAATCCTCTTCAGGTATCCTGCAGAAGCAACTGGTCGAAATGAGCCACGAAGTATCTCATAGTTTTCATTTTATCCTTTCTTTATTTGTGAAAATTTAAACAAGGAGGTCTTGACAGTCCTCAATAAATATAAATCTTTCCTCAAACTTCCTTTTGATGTCATTCCAGAAAGTGATGGATTGGGCAGGTAGGAGGTAGAACCATTCCACTTACTTTTTCTTAGAGAGACTCCACGAACAATCTTACAGTGACATCTTCATGTTGGACACCAAGAATCCCACATGATGTGGTGAAGGCTGATATGTGCTCTTCAGGGAGTTGTGTGCCATCACATTTGAACTTTGGAAATTTCTTATGGGAACTTGTTGGTAGATCATGAAGAGGTGGTTCAAGAGAAATGGGCCTATATTTATTCCCCATGGAACAATGGGTTGAGGTCTTTTTATACTTCACGCCATCATTTCCACTTCTTCTATTTTACTTCAAAAAATTCTTCTTCAAATTCTAGAACTCAATCGCTCTGAGAAAAATATGATGAAATTCTTGAAGAGACAATAGGAATATGAAAAGACACTGTGGAATATGAAAGGTCACTTGTAAGAATCAACAAATTGATAGTGTAGCCTTCAACAATGGATTTTCATGAACTCTTTTTTTTTTGTTTTTTTCAATATTTCATTTTTTAAATTTTTGGACCTTGTGGTCATATTTTGGGTGCAAATGCTACTAAATCTACCCCACGGTGGGTGCCAAAAACTATTGGCAAGAAAATTTTCAGGTTGGAAAAACTTGTGGATTTCTTGCCAATGCTCTGGGAATCTAAGTCCCTCTACTTAACCAAGTGCAGTTGCCATATATGCATGCACATGAAAAGGTGGATTTTTTGGTGGCTTTTTGATTGGGGATCCAATAGGGACACTCCACTGACCTTGTGAAAAGCTTGTAGATACTTGCAAGAGAAGAATTTTCTAGGAGAGTGGGAAAGGGAGTGAGAATATTAGACAAGAGAAACTAATGTTGTAAGTAGGAAATCAGAGACTTGCATTACACTAGTTGGAAATTACATCACATGCATTGAAATTAAGAGGAAACAATACTACAAAAAACAACAAGATGAGGTAATATTGAGAACTCAAAGTTTCTAAAATCTTCTCATCAAAAAGGATAGAAACTCCTTCTTTTGTATTGGTGCTCAAGTAGAAATTGTACATAGTGTAGGAAATAGAGGAAATTTGAGAATGAGAGGGGAATGGAAGAATTTGGCTATCTCCTTTGTTCTCTCAAGGTAGAATGCACTCTTGAGCTTACAAAATTAATGACCAACCCTTTGAGATGGGAATGGATTTACAATTTATAGAGTAGACATCGACTCCTCATCTTCTTCATGACCCTCCATATGCCTTATTTCTAACTTTAGACTATTCATATTCCTACAAAATATTTAAGTCCCTTTTATAAAATCAAGGTGACTTAATTTACATTATGTTTCTAAAGTCACTTTTAGGTGACTTAAAGGCATATATAAAAAAGTGAAAACCCCAATGAAGAATTAGAACATTTGAAGGGAGAGAAAGTTGTGGGGAGAGGGAAGAGAGAGAATAGAGAGGAGAAGATGTTGCTCCCTGATGAAGTCTGATGATCCTTGTTGATGGAAATCTATGATGCGATGAAGTCCTGAATGTTCCATTGTGTTAAAACTGCTCTTTGAGTGTGACTTACTATTTTTAGTAAATTCCCAGATGGGAGACTTACTATTTTTAGTAAGAGGTGATTCTTGATTCTTCTTGATCATCTTGATGTGATGAAAATATTCATTCAATCCTAAGCACACTACCTTTTCTTTGACCACTTCTTGGTTGACTTACTATTTTAAGTAAGTGGTCATTTTCACTTGTTTTCTACTTCGGATAATCATTTAGCTTCTTGGAGATCTTTAGTGCACACTTCCTTTTCCATAGTCACTTTTGATGAAGACTTACCAAAAATAGCAAACATGTGTAGGAAAGCTTACTATTTTTGGAAAGTGGATTTCCAGTGCTCGGTTTGCGACAGAGTATATTTTTCTTGGATTTAGCTTGTCATCGCGGTCACATCCTCTGAATTTCACTTGATTTTTCTTGCTAGAATGATTGGAAATAAATTTTGAAATTTTAACCTGGTAGTGGCTTCAGGCATGGAGCTGCCATGGCGGCCATTAATGGAGCTCAAAATTTGCAGGTCTATTTTTTGTCTATGTTTGCAATGAAAACAACTCCATTGTGATAGGTTTTTCATTTGGATCTCGTGTGTAAGTTTTTAGCTTGTTTCCATTTCTGAAATGATGGGAAATCTGATGAATGTGAGCCAGTGCATGAAGTGAGGATTTTGTTGGAACAAATGATTCTAGGCACCATTTGACCTCCCGTTTTTGCATCTTGATCACCTTGAAAAATGTGGCAGTGTTGCAAAAGACGACATCTCGATCTGACTTGTATTTTGCAAGATATGAGGATTTTTTGATTGGGTGACTTCGTAGTCATCTGGTAAAAAAATATTCATTTTCTCTTCGTTCTTCATCATTTCAATCCATTTTTCTCTGAGGCCTACATATTTTTAGGGATTGGAGGATTTTTGAGTCATGTTGGTGCTGGTTTGGAGCAGCAATGGTGGACCAGGTTTCTAGACAAGCAAGAACATGGCCATGGCATGGTGAGGAGCTGTGAAGGAGAAATGAGGGGGGAAAATGGCTAAGTGCCAGATTTAAAATATTCAAAAAATACATGGCAAGGGGATGGGAAAATTTTTATGTCCTTGACATCCCTCACCTCAAAGGCATGTGAGGGACATCAATTTCCACGGTGATCCTAGAGGTGACACATGGCATTGATCCGATGGCAGGGAATGAGTGCTCCAAAATCAACTTTAAAGCACCGAGGGGCTTGGAAGTAAAGAGGTCACATGGGTGACCAAAAAATATCTCCTAGAGGGATGGGAAAATTTTTCAAGGTTTTATTTCCTTGACCTATGAGGGACATGAGGGACATAAAATTCCACAGTGGTCCTAGAGCTGACACGTGGCAGAGATCTGACGATGATAGGGATTTGAGCTCTAAATTGCACCTGGGGGCTAAACTGACAATCCTGATGGTTGTATGGGGTTCTAGAGGTCACATGGGGGCTAGTGAAATTTTTCCAAGGTTGATGTACCTGACCCTTAGGGATGTAGGGGACATAAAATCCTACCAGGCTCTTAGAGTTGACACGTGTCCTCCCAAAAATTTGGCTAAGTCCTGAACTTTTCCAAGAGGACAACTTGTGATGATGATAAATTGAGCTCCCGATGGAAGTTTTTAGAAAATTTTTATATGATCCTAACTGAAATGTACTTTTGAATCCAATGGTTGGGGTCATCATGTCTTTATTCTTTTATTTGATCCCTAAAAAAATGGATTTTTTATTTGGTACTCCACTTGTGCTTGAGAAAAAATGCCTACAGACCTAATGCGCCAAAGTGTTGTGAAAAATATGATTTCACCATCATTGTAGGGATTGGAATTATATTTCCAACAATGTTTTTTTTCTCCTAACTCCATCTGGAGCTCTCAGAAATCACCTTCCAAAGCTCAGTGGTTGTTTTGGCCTGTGCACTGACTAGGCCTGTGAACCCTAATTTTGGATGAAACTACCCCAACTTCTTTGAGCCCTTCCAAAATCTTCCTGAATCATTTCCATGATGTCCCAATACCTTTGAATCACCTCCACATCCTTCTTAGGATCTTCTTCTCCACTCATGGGGTTGCTCTAGCCCTAGGAAGGCCAGTGATAGCCCTTCCCATAACTACCTCGTAGCTTGCAACTTTTAATGAACTCCTAAAATCACTTAGGGGGAATGAATGGACTTTCCTAAATCACCTAGGGGGATGAGATAACATTATTCGGGGGGTCACTTGGACTGGTTGGACAGACTTGGGGTGTCTTGGAATGATAGGACTTGAAAAAATTAACACAGGGGTATAGTTGTCATGCTTGGAAATTGTTCAATTTCCTTGTTGCACATTTACATTACAACAGGAGTTTTGTCATCTTTTTCTGATAATGTAGAACATCGCAATTTTGGGTGTGTATAGTTTCCCACTTATATCTTGTTTCCTGTGTTGATATTTTGCTTATGGTTTCTTTCTCATGTGATAATTGATTGTATGCACACATATATGGATGGGTTGAATGTTTGTGAGTATTTTGAAGAAGAAAATTTGAAATATGAATTTAAATTTTTTGAAGGATTGATTCACTCCCCCCTTCTCAATCCATTGTGTTTCTAACACAAGTGTTGTTGTTTCATCTTTTTCATAAACACATTACTCTTTATCATATTATACATGCTTTGACATACTTTTTATCTCTTTAACATGTTAACCGGGTGCTTCATGTGCAACATTTGTTTTTTTTGTCTATTTGCTTCCATGGTTATCTGTTACATTACTTGAAATTGTTTTCTCTTGTCTTCCATTATATGTCATTATTTGTGTTCTTTCCCCTTTGTCTTGTGTGCACACTTCTATTCTTTTGGCCTCGTCGTCATTGATTGTCTTGTGACATCATGAGTGATGTCCCATGTTTACAACCTACTTTTCACCTTCTACATTTTTATTCTTGTGTGTTAGCTTACACATTGTATTCTTTTTTGCTAGCTTACATTTTTTCATTAACATGTATGTTTGTATTGTTTGCACTAACACTTATTTCCTAGCCACTTTGTTTTGAGAGTGCCTTGGTTTCCAACAAGCACACTCCCTCCCCCATGCAGGGAAAAATTTCATCACTGCATTCGGTCCTCCTTTGGGCTGCATACCCCTCATCAACGTTCTCATATACCCTAAATGAGGAGGGAATCATTTGGGTGAATCAGTCACCCCATACAACAGTTTATAGTTATCACACAAACATAGTTCAGTGTTAGTACAACACAATTATCAACATTAGATAGGGCTCAAAATTTGACTTGGGTCCTTACTACAGCACAGAAACTAGTGCCCAGACCAAGACAATAGTGCTTGGATGCCCTTGACCCTTCCTGGATGCATATGACCAAGGGGAAGTTACACAACATTATTTAAGTACAACGCAATTTATAGCACTTCACACAACAACGTTTGACAGGAAAAATAGTCTTTTATCTCTTGGGCATACATACATCACACACTTTATTTTTTTCCGCATTAGATTGGAATTGGTCGAAACCGAATCAGATTTTTATAACCATCTCCAATGGTGTTCTACATTGTGGGAAATGGTTAAAGGATGGAGGATGACACCATATTTTCCTCCCTACACTTCTTCCATGTTTTTGCGTGAGATCACATGAAAAAAAAAATTAGCCAACACAACTGGCGTGAGATCGCAACGAAAAAACTTGTAGCCAACATAACTTGCACCTATTACGTGATGAGAAAAGAGTGTAAAAAAGGATCTTGATGATGATCTAGAAGACCGAGTTTTTCTTTTCGATCTCACGCCAGCTGTGTCGGCTATAATTTTTTCATGCGATCTCACGCCAAAACATGGAAGAAGTGTAGGGAGGAAAGTTTGGTGTCCATCCTCCATCCTTTAACCATTTCCCACAATGTAGAAACACCATTGCAGATGGTGTGTAAAAAATCCAATCTGGTTCAACCAGTTTTGATCCAATGCATACTATTATTCATATGATTCCTAAGTAAGAAAAGTACTAATTAGCTGGTCTTCTGGCCATATTTTATTTCTTTTTTTTGCCACTTTTGGGTTTTACACTCTTTCTAGCTCAATCTGTCCCTTTTCACACCTCAAAAATTTATCATCCTAGACACCAGCGCTCAACCCAGGACGCCAACCTCAAGTGCCCTCATCCCCCTCTGAGTGCCTCTGAGCTCTTTATACTTTGTTCACGTCTTTTGGGTACTTTCTAGTCGTTTGAGCATCTTAGCTTTTTGTTAGTCAGCATTTTGGGGGCTAATTATGAAATTCAAGCAAGGGAAACATATAAATATAAATTTTATGTGATCATAATAAGGGGCTAAGCACTAAACATTAGCTATCACCACCCTAAGCTTGCATCTAAAGGCTATTCAAGAGTATTCAAGCATCCATTCTAGCATTCATTCAAGGGGTAAGGGGATTTCATTATTATAAATACGCTTCATAGGAGGGCTTATCAGTCGACATCAGGGATCATTGTGTGATCTAATAACGACAAGAAGTGAAGGAAAACGAACATCTCCGCGACCCTACGAAGGAGGGGGTTTCTTAGGGTTTTAACATTCATAGAGGCACCCAAAGTAGGTCCAGGGTTCCCATAGGCACCCTTTCCCCCTTTTTAGGTGGCCCCAGTCCATGAAAAATTGTCAGCTCTCACATTTTTTTTAAGGATTTGTGCCAACATTTCTCCCTCTCTTTTCACCTTGTCATCACTTCGACACATTACAGAATTAATTATGAAACAACTAAGTCATCTTATCTCCTCTTTGTTACTAGCGTTTCAATACTTGATTACTTAATTTTCTTGAGTCTATTTTGTACTTAATTGTTTATTCATTTATTGTTGCATAACAATCAAATTTAGGAATTTATTTCCATATTTTCTTAATTATGAAGATGACTTCCATACAACTGACCCTCACCATCGCTGCCACAAATAGATGGGAATTCCACTAGATGGACGTTAAGAGTTCCTTCCTTCATGGGGACTTAGAGGAATCGATCTACATGGAACAACCTTTGGGTTATGTCCATAATCCCTCCCTTGTTTGAAAGCTAAATAAGTCTCTCTATGGCCTTAAACAAGCCCCTTAGGCTTGGTATTCCAAGATGGAATCCTTTTTACTTTCAGCAGGGTTTACTTGATGTCACTCTGACCCAAATGTTTATATTATGCGGCAGGATGACACCATGCCCATCCTTGTTCTGTATGTTGATGACTTGTTGATCATGGTCAAATCTTCCTCTATCATTGATTATTTGAATATTTCCTTAAACAACAAGTTCTCCATGTCTGACTTGGTTTTGCTTCATTACTTTCTTGGGATTCATATTTCACAATCTGACTCAGGAATTGTAATTTCGTAACCTAAGTACTCCCTTGATTTTATTGCTCAATTTCACATGTCCAATTGTAATCCTTGTCCTACTCCTTTCCTTTCAGGGGTTAAGTTGGTCTATGATTGCTCTACTCCCTTGGATAATGGTACCCGCTATCAACAGTTGGCGGGGAACTTGATTTACCTGACTCACACTTGGCCATATTTATCATATATTGTTGGGATCATGTCCAGATTTATGCAAGAGCCTCATAAGTAACATTTGAAAGTAGTGAAGTGGATCCTTTGCTATGTTTGTGGCACTCATACAGATGAAATTCACTACTTAGGAGGGAAAAATATTGACTTGGTTGGATATATAGAATCTGGTTGGAATAGTGATCTAGATCATCAAAAATCTACCTCAGGATACAATTTCTCACTTGGTTCGGGTCCTATCCATTGGTCTAGCAAGAAGCAGAATGCAATTACCATATCATCTACATAGGCATAGTACAAAGGAGAAATTAACACTACCACAGAAGTTGTTTTGTTGTAGGGTATCTTAACAGAGTTTGGTATTCACTTTCAGCAGCCTACCATTATCTATTGTGACAGCATAAGCACCGTATCAATTTTCCAAAATCCGGTTCAACATCAGCGGATGAAGCACATTGATATCCACATGCACTTTATTCAGGAGATGATACATGAAGACATCATCAATTTACATTATTTTTAGACATATGATCAAGTTTGCAAACATATTCACCAAGCCCTTCACTGAGGTGAAGTTTCTTCACTTATGGTCTCTTCTTAGGGTGAGGTATGCTACAACCACACATATTATTCGAGATTTTTGGTCATTCTTCTACTCTTCTTATTTTCCAAAGAGGTGTTTTTTATACATGGGAACCTTATGAGGCCTTTATTTTTTGGACCCCATTGAAACATCTTTCTTAGTTGTCTAGGGGAGTTCTCTTTCTGTTCAGACTCACCATGACCTCTACCTTATCTTCGATGAAGGGGGGTGTTGGTGTGTGTGACTTATCTCATCATCCTTAGGGATTTCGTCATGTCATCTCACTTAACGAGTTCATAGGTCTTAGGAGTTATATGATAAGTGGCAGATTCTATCATAAAATTTGTCATTATCATATGCATCAATGGCATCATAGGAGTTACATTTCCTATTTAGAATCTTTACTCCTCTTTCCCTCTTGAAGGAAATGATTTTCAAGGCACATGAGCTACACAACACTCCTATATGTACCCTCTTTTTTCAATCTATGAGTATTCTAGAATTATTTTTGCCTTACACATGACTTTCCATTTTTGTACGATTATTATTGATTACTTGGATCATCTAGTCACTGCTGAAGTGCATCCTTTTCGATGTGCACAGGGTTCTGGATTGACCCTCATCAAACTCTCTCGTAATTTTGATGTTATTTATTCATTTTTGAATGAAAAAATCCAACCTATTATAGAGAGCATGAAAAATTTGAAGGGGAATATGGAGGTGATGGATCACAACATACATGAAGAAATGGAGGCCATCAAAGGCAATATGCAGAAGATATCTAAAAATATTGAGTTGTTAGCTTCTCACACAACTCAAGGTGAATCGAATAGAAATAAAAATCATGAATCACATACTACATAATATTCATATGGAGTGAGCTTCAATTTGGGGCCGCATAACTTACTCCTTAAGGTGGACATGCGTAAGTTTGATGGTAAGGACCCACTCAACTGGATCACCCAAATGGAGAGTTTATTTGATCTACATCGGATCCCAAGTGGGAAAAAGGTTATTATGGCATCATTATATCTAGAACCAAAACAATCCACTTAGTATCATTGGTTGTGCACCTAAAAGAAGAAGAAGGTTCTCAATGTTACTAGGTTAGTTTTTATGGAAGAGTTGTAAATGCATTATAGTACTAGTGTGGCTTAGAACTACTTCAGCCAATTGGATAAGTTTTGACAAACAAGATAAGTAAAGGATTATATTCAACAGTTCTAGATCCTATCATTGCATGTGGATACCATTACATATGATAATCTGAATGATTTGTTCTTTGGTTGTCTCAAGGATCACATCCAACATGAGGTACAAATGTTTGATCCACTCACTATTTATGAATCTATTATCATGAAACGTAACACGGAGAAAAAATCCATTTCTAATGAAAGGAACACATTCAAAAATCATATCATTCCCACACTATCAATCCCTAAACCTAATAGATTGTGTCTTCAACAAATTAAAGAGAAACAAGAAAAAGGATTATGTTTTAATTGTGATAGAAAATACAATAAAGGACATTGATGTTCTAAAAAGAAGTTATTTTACATGGAATCAATTGATGATGAATTCAAATATGAAGAAATAAAATTCAAGGTTATGGATGAACTAGGGTTTGGAGATTCCCAACCTACTATTTGTTGCCATGCATTGTTATGTGTTATCTCCCCACAAACCCTCAAGGTGAGGGGTTGTTTAATGGAACATCAAATAATGATATTGATTTACTCTCGAATCATGCATAATTTTATCAATAATAAGTTGGATGCACATTTGGATTGTATTATTTATCTAGACCAAAAAAATTAGGTCATGGTTGCAGATGGAGGTATACTTAATTGTTCAGGGAAATGTTGTAGTATCAAACTTGACATGGGAGACTACAGGCTAAATTCCTCTATGTTTTTTATTCTTATGGGTGGAAAAAATATTGTTTTATGATTCTGATGGCTCATAACCTTGAGAACAGTTGAAATGAACTTCTAGGAATTATTCATGCACTTTTGTTCACAAGAAAAGATGTTTGGGTTTGCAGGGTTATGTGTAAAGTCTCCTCAAAGGGTGATCTCTCATCAAATGTAGATCATTAAGGGGCCTAAATCAAAATTAATTGTAGTGGAAAATAAATAGCCTATGGCCTATATAACACCACATTCTCAGGAGAGGATACAACAATATTCAATTATTATTGAATATGTTATTAATCCATACACCTAAGAAAGACTTTTTTTCCAAAATATCTCCTCGTTTCTAGCCACCACCACCGCAACAACCTTAAAGATCCACCTAGAGGTTCAATAAGTCAAAGAATAGAGTACATGCTAGAAAAAGAAGGCAATCCATGAGTATAAAATCAAGGAGAATATCCACAACAAGGAAATAGAAATATGGGAGGAGGAATATTTCTTTTACCATCATCCAATTATCACCGACATTAAGGATTGCACTTATGTGAAGCAACATTCATAATTGCCCAACATTGGGGACAATGTTGCTTTCAAGGTAGGGGCGTGCTATATGCTTAATCCTAAGTCATATATTGGGATATGGATAACCAACCTATTTCTAACATAATCTCTTATCATGTCATATTATATTTATTTATGCTTTCATATGTTTACTGGGTAGGCTATAGGGCTTTTGATAGTATAGTAGAGTATATATAGGAGTTAGAGCCTAGGATATTATCATTATATTGAGCACTTGAGTCTCATTGTATTGTTTGGAGTTCCCCCCTCAAAGTGGTTAAGTCATTATACTTGCATATTGTGATCATTTCTATATTAAATATGGATTCACATTTTAATGATAGATTACTTCTCAAAGAATTTCCTAGTATTATTACCGATATTGTTTCTCATTGGTTTCATTATTTTCCTCGTGGATCTGCTAATACTTATCTTGATATGGAAGAAGCATTTATTAGATGTGTTTTATTTCTAACAACAGTCTTAAAGTTACATTTGAGCATTTAGCTTTTTTGAATTAAGGAAAGAATGAACATTTTACCGATTATATATTACATTTTCAATCTTGCATGTATATTACTTTATCACCCTTTTGATATATAAATACAATAAATCTTTTGTCATGGATTGATTCTTCCCTTAAAATAAAAATTATTATATGAAACATGTGAATCTTTTACACTTATTTGTCTTAAAGTTATTCATTTAAAACAAGAGATGCTTAATGTAAATTTCATTGCACATGATTATATCTCTTCTACTACTCCTCCCCCTAATACATATTCTATTCTTCCTTTTGCACCACCCTCACATTCCCCATCTCCCATTAGACATAATCGTGATAAGTCATCCCATTTTTGTAGACCTCCACCATGCTACACTCCCCCTCATAAGCGTGAGACATTGTACTTTTCACATTCTAATATGTCTCATGATATCTTACACACCTTGGTTGATGAGAAATTGATTTGGCTACCTTCTAATGAGCATCCTCCTCATTAGTTACAACAAAATTGTAACCAAATTTTTTGAAATTACCATAAAATTAATGGCCATAAAGACAATGATTGTTATGCACTCTATAATAGGATTCAATTTCTTGAGGAAAAATGTTTTATTGCTTTTCCTGCACGACATGTTGATTGATCACATTCTCCCATACCACGATGTCAAACAATGGCATGTGTTACTTTGACTACATCTTATCCTCCTAAGTTCATTTTGTATATTCATCCCTCAAGTTCGACTACGCATGAGAGGACTACCCCAATTATTATTCACCCCAAACCTAAATGGGTCCCGAAGCAGCACCACTCACCACTACATGATTCACGTCTTCCTAATGTTGCTACGATCACCTTGGGATTATCATTAAACACTTTTTTTGATGATACTACATTAACATCATTTAAGGCATTTGTGCATAGTCATCACCTTATTTTATGCTAGATATTATATGTTCTTCAAGTGTTATATTATTTCATGCCTATTCTATACATGTATGGTAGTATTGTTTTATATAATTAATTACGTAGGTGCACTGGCATTCCATTCAAACATAAATGAATGCTCACCCAAAGAGCACCAAAGCTACTAGGTCCCTCCTTCATGCAGCATTTTCAAGATGTTAGCATGAGTATTTATAGTAATCGTTATCAAAGCATACATTCCAGTACAAACATCAAATCCATGAGCTCAAATAGGAAACACACACGATAAGGAAACATAACTGATCAAACCATTACTAAGATGAATTTCACCATGCAAATACCATGATCAAACACATCGATTACTAGACTCCATCCACAAATATACATTGCATTAATCCATCAAGTAACAGAAGATAAGTACATTATATTCACTATCACATGGTCATGCGCGCTAGTAAATCAGGGCAGCATAACTCTATTACATCATTGAATACTAAAATAATGTATATTAACTACTATATAAGGGTGGGAACTTTCCCTTCACCACCCCTATATCTCAAAATAGACTACAGGCTCAAAATAGCCATATGCTTACATATAAAAGTAATCATAAAGCACACATGCTTTCTTTACAATCCTAATAATATATTAAACCTATAAATCAAATATGCTTTAATCCTATTATTAGATCAAAATATGCATGACGCTTGATCTTCCACTTTGGTCCCAAAATAACCCTTGCTTGGCTGCGAAGTCTTCTAGGTTTGTCTTTGTTTGGGCCGTACTCCAACCACTTTTCATATTTTTGGCATGTGTCGTGCAAAATCGGTAAAGTCTTGAACTGATCTTCTTAGGCGTGCGCCTCTTTAACCTACTTTTGTGTACACTTCTACACCCCACATGTGTGCCCTCTCAATACTTAGGCAAATTTTTCAACCTAACATTACCCCACTCTAATTTCATTACCATCCTTGACAATGGAGTTGCACAACTTATCCCTCTAAATAATAAATAATAAATAATGAATAAGAAAGAACGAAAGAATGAAGAAATATGGGAATAGAAGAATAACCAGTGTGCTCACTTAGATGGTAGCATAATTTCAGGGTAATCCTTATTTATATCATCCTCTAATTCATTCCATTCACCTAGCCCCTTTTTTGCCTTCTCAGGAACATCACCAAGTACTTTTTCCATCTCCTCTAGGGCCATGTCTTCACTCTTGTCCTTATGTTGCCTCATCACTCCAGCCAACCCTGAAATCATGCCCTCGATGAAATCCATCTTCCACATGAATAACTTCCCCATATCCTTTATTATTTCTTCATGGGGGTCCCTAGCGGCTTTAAACACATCACGCTTCTTTGCCACTGCAGCTAATTTCTCCTCTCGGCCCTAGGTTTCGTCCTTCTTAACCACAAGGACCTCATTTTCTTCATGTAGTGTCCTTCTCTTAAGGATATGTTCTAGGTCCTCGCAATTCCCCAGCACCCATCCTACCTTCTTCAATATATCCTTCAAAGTCTCGAGTATAGCATCATACTATGAAATACAACACGCAATCAACTTTTTAGTTCTCTCTTTCTTGGTTGTAACACTTTCTTATGTCTCTCCCATCATGGCCGGATTTTTATCAAGCAAAAGATGAACACAATCTTGCAAAAAGTGTAAGGATGAACTGTAAGTTTTATTCGTTTGTTCATCAAATTCTACATGTGCCTTGAGAATTTCACTCCCAATTTCCGCAGCAAAGTCCAGAATCTTTTTTTTTGTTCCTTATCCTTCTTACGCGCCTCAGTTAGTTGCTCAATTTGTTCCTTCATATTTTTTATTATCTTCTATCAACATCCTGAGCACAACTGCCTTGTCCAAATTCCTCTGTGCTAACTCAACCGCCATCTTAGTTAAGGCATTACTTGCTCATTCATCAATGAATTTTGTTGGCTTTACTGTTATATGCACTACTTGGGCACCCTTTTTCACCTTCCTCCTAACGCATGCTCCTTCCTTAACATCAAACTTTGGTTCATCCATATTAATTTGTATGCTCCAATACAATTACTTCTTTTTGCACATGCTCACTCCCTTGGGATCTATCAATTCCCATACATATAATTTCTCTGGTCCAAGGGTGCTTTGAAACTGTACACGAATGATCTTCGAAGTATCATTGACATATCCTAAGTCAAGCATCTTCAAAAATTCTTCTCCTTTATTCCTACCAGACTTCCTTCCCTTGGGAATATGCACCTATGCACTTGAGACTGGGCCTTCACCTACTGTACCCCATGTTGTCCAGAAGGCTCACCAATACTCTTCTCTTTCTCCTCCTCTTCTCTTGTGGGCCCTTTCTCTTTATCACGTGCACTATGCACCTCTGTATCGTGTTGGGTTCCTTCATCTCTCATTGCCTCATCTCCTTCCACATTAATAACTGATTTCGCCCCCATGGTGTGCATTGCCTCTCCTGAAACCTCTTCTTCACTTTCCTTTTTGGGAACATACTTGCGCCTTTTCTTTATCTTCTTCTTTAGGCTTGGTTTAACTGGTGATATCCTTGGTGACCTCCTTAATGGCTGAGAGGGTCCCATGTTAGTACAATGTGTCCTCGTCTCTCTTGGTACTCTTATAAATCCTAGGTCCACTGCGTTGTCTTCCTCTTTTTGAGACTCCTCGGCCTCTATTTCAATTTTTATTTCTTCTTCTCCCTCCTACCTTGAAGGAGTACTCCTGTGCAACATCTTCACTCCCACATTTTGTTACCTCCTCGAGCTATGAACTAGCCCACCATTTTCTTCCAACTCCTCTTCTTCTTCATGCATTCATTTCTCATATGTATGAGGAGGAGTGGGCTCATCATTGTGCATAGTTCCAACTGTGTATCCCTTTCATCATCTCAGGGAGCTTGAAATCATTCTCAATGTAATTTCCATTGACTAATTTGGGCTTAAAATCAATATGTACCTTAACCACACCCACCTTCCCAATCGCCAAAGACATGGAATTTATTACAATTTTATCATATATCATTATCTCAATATATGCAGACTTACTGGGGTAGACATAGGTATTCTAGAGATTATGGTATTCATAGTCAAATTTATCTACATCAAATCTCAGTTTGTGTGCATCTGTGAATTTGTTGACAGAATCTTGAAAATAATGTGCGATGAGAGCATAAGGGAGCTTGCACCAAGGGATCCATTTTCCATTCTTCATCCCAAATTTGTCAATGCAGTAATGCTAAAAAACTACAAATTGTTCCTGCTTATCCACCACTATATGCAAATCCTTAGGAATGTGCCATTCATATTCAAAAGCTTCATGTATCCCTCTATACCAAAGCTACAATCTTTGCTTATATGTATCACTCATGGTTCCATCACATGTATAATTAGCAAACCGATCAGTCAATGACTTCTTCTCCTCTGGATAATGCCACACCTTATATCTCGGGCCATCAGGAACCCCAAATTTTTTAAGTATGGTAGATAGAAGGATAGTGCCCAAGCTGATTTTATCCCCCTTGTGTGCTTCCTCAATGATGCTCTCTGCTATAAAGGTTGTAAGATTGTACACAATACCTAGAGTTGTTTTCTTTGCAATAAACATCCACTTCTTTTTTACCATGCCCCATCTCTCATGGCCATTAAATTTTGTTAACAAATAGGTGGAAATTTTCACAACATGGTTGGTTACCTTGGATAATGGAATCACATGCCCTTATTTCTAGTATACCAAATCTTCAGTAGTGGCCTCTACACCCACGTCGTCCTCCATATCATTGGTAATCTTCATGCCCAATATTCTCAATCCAGTAAGCCTCCCAATGAAAGGCACAATGAGTCGCACTCGTCTAATAAAAAATTAAAATAAGTCCTCATTGAACCTTGAAATTAACCACTAGTAAAGCCCCTATGGTTTTCTAAAATAAGGCAGCTCATAAATTTGTAAAGTGTCAACTTTCTCCAAGATCTTACGCTTGACATCATCATAGATCGGTTTTTCGTCCTCTATGCGTAAATCAATTTTCTCCACAACCTCCTTCTCAATTTTGTCTTTGTTTTCATGGGTATGGTGATTGTAGTCACTTACTTTAAATTTTTGAACATGAGACTCCTAGTCGTGCCACATAATAAATCCTTCAGGGTATTGCATTTTTGAAAATCTTCGTTCTGGTGCTTCTTCAACTTCCACCTCCGCTTCACTCTTCTTCTTTCCTCAAGTAGATGGTCTACATGATCTCTTGGGTGCCATTGTGATTTTTTACAATGGTTCCTTGCGCTCGTTCGACCTCTAAAACTTAAAATTTGTGTACCCTAGCATGTTCTAGTTGTAATTTTGTTCTCTTCAAACCCTAGCTCCATGAACTTTCCTTCCACACACTTTCTAGTAGCTCAAACACTCTTCTAATGGAGCTTTGTTATGGCTGTGTCTAAATATCAACTAGTTCACTACTATATACAATTGCTCTCACACATCACGCTTCATTGCAATTCAGCTCACTCTTCTCAACTTGAAAACTTAAAACATGCAAGGTAAGAATGATCTCGTATGCACCCCTTTAATAGATTTTTCCAACTTTTATGCATTAATTGTTCTTCACCTACCACCGTACCCAACTTTTATTTCATTTTTCTACTTTTTCCACACTTTTTGCTACTTTTTCCCACGCCCCAGTCATAACCTTCTGGCGCACCCACTACTTTTCAACCACAGACCTCCTTACGTGTGCCTCCATGCGCTGAAGTACATAAACCTTTGTGCCTCATACTAAGTAATTTCCCATATTGTTTCCTTCCTCTTGTTACACTCTATGAACCCTTCTCTTATGCGTGGTCTTCAATCTGAGCAATTTTCTTCATTCCTTACTATCACCATCCTTCTCATTATTTGTAGAACCTTTCTCTCCATAAACTAATAGTGTCATCTACGAGTGCACTCCTTCAGTTCATAGTCAAAATTCAACACCAACCAATTTACTCTTCTGTGCGTCTTTGTAATCCACCCCACATGAAAAGTATGTGCATGAACTCAAAAGATAGTAATTAGCTTCATGCACGCAAACACACTTATTATAACACATAACTAAAATTGACAAAGCATAACAACACTGTAAGGAAACACATGAAAAGGAAATCTAATTTAAGTGTCAATACTACCTTATTATAAACACCAAGAAGTGTTATTTATAGTAGCACTTCAACCTACTCCCATTGAAGTAATCGGGCAATAAGGTGCCATCTAGCGCATGTAAATGACAAGCACATGACTTAAGTATCTTCAATACTACAAAAGTTCCCAATCAATGCAATGAATCATCGTTAATCTAACTACATCAATTTTTCAATGCACTCTTCAAGGTATTTCTCATTAGATAGTCCTCCTGTGTGCATAATATGTAAGGATGGTAACACAAATTCAATAGGTAGTACAACCTTCGTGCTAAACACCAACTAAAATGGTGTGTATTTATTCAACCTCTTGTTGGTAGTCCTATATGCCCAAAGGATAACAGATACTTTTTCATCCCATTCTTTCCTTCCAAAATCACATATTTTTGTCAATGTTTGTCCCATTATCTTATTGAAAGCTTTAGCAGTACCATTGGCCTATGGGTGATAAGGAGTGGTCTTATGTTGTGCCACCATAAACTTAGCCAAAAGGATTCTAATCGTGTCATTCAAGAAATGAGTGCCTTTATCATTGGTTAAACTCAATGGACATTCATATCTACAGATAATGTTTTCCCATAAAAATATTGATGTTGTGCAATCCTTAGTAGGTGTTGTTTTTACCCACCACATCAAATAGTATGTACAAGCTATAATATAGCACACGCTAGTCCTACATGCGGGTGGGAAAATGAGACCTACAAATTCAATCACCCATTTCTCAAAAGGCTTAGCCCTTGCAATAGGCCGCAACAACATCTCATCTTTATGTCCAGGATTTCCAAGGCATGGAAAATGGTCACATAACTTGACATACTCCTCGGTATCCTTATACAAGGTTTTCCACCAAAGTTTGGGGATTAGAATCTTGCACGCAATAGCATCACTGACATAATGACCTCCTGTAATTCCACCATGAGATTCTTCCATAATAGCCTCTCGCTCATTTTCCAGAACACACCGGTGCAAAACTTCATCATGGCCTAGCTTATACAAATCTCCTCCTATCAACTGGTAGGGTGCCACGCGTACTTCAAGTTGCTTCTTTTTCAATGTCTTCATTCCCTCAGGTGCATGTCCAGTGCGCAAAAATATTATAATATCCTCAAGTTCTATGGGGGTGTGATTCAATCTAAATAGTTGTGCATATGGCATTATATCCTCAATGCTTTGCACATCCTCACCATAATTGATCATTTATAAATAATCTGGCCCTAAATTACTTTTTCCTAGTTTTACAACAACTATAAACTCAAACTCCTGAAAGAGTAGTATCCACTTGCATATGTGCCCTTGAAAAATAGGCTTGTTGACCAAATACTTGAGTGTCAAATGATCTGTAAAGAATATAAATGGTGTTGTCAATAAGTATTGTCTGAATTTGTGTCACACGTAGATCATGGACAAAGCCTCCCACTCAGTAGTTGTATATTTTTTCTCCGCTGGTGTCAACTTCCTGCTTGCAAAGCAAATGGGATGATCCATTATTCCTTCTCTCGGTTTCACCAACACTACGCCAATTTCCATACTAGAAGCATCAACATGGACATGAAAGGGTTTTTCCTATGAAGGAAAACGCAAAATAGGGGCAGTAGTAAGCCTTTCCTTCAATGTTTCACATGCCTACTATTACGCATCATACCAATAGAATTTTCCTTTATCCTTCAGTAATTCCTCCAAGGGCATGGAAATATTTGCGTAACCTTTAATGAACTTCCTGTAATAACCTGTATGTCCTAAGAATCTATGCACCTCACTCTGATTGTTAGGTTCTTCAAATCCCAATATCCACATCTACCTTGGCTAGGTCTACCAACAATCCTTCCTTGCAAATTATATGCCCAAGTAGAGTTCCAAAAGGTGTTGCAAAGATGCATTTATTGATGTTCAATTTACTAGATAACACCCTAGTCATGTTGGCACATCACTCAGCCTTGACTGAGCGCTCACCCGAAGCACGCAAAGGTACCAGGTCCCTCTTTAGGGTTGTTGTAGCAGGATGTTAGCATGATGAAGGAAGAAACATATAGATTCATAACTAATCCATCATTCTACAATGCATGCTACCCTCAGATCTATGAAAGAACAAGCTTAAACAGTAATCATGATTGAATTAATAACATGCACTACTCAACTACACACAGAATGACACTTAGATTCAGCCAATATCTTCCATCTATTAATAAATACAGAAGCTCCTTACAGTATTGTCAATCTATACCAATGTGCGTATGGATCTGATACAGTAATTCAGTCATATGTGTATATCTCTATACCTACATACATCACACTCATACATGTTACACACACACTATATATTCTTTGTTTACACACACCTCTACTATGTACCTAACATCATATATATAGGGTGGGGACTTTCCCTTCACCACTTATCTATTCCAGAAATAGGCCGCATGCTATTGATAGCCACATGCCATTTACAGGCATAGCCACACATGCAAGTGTGCTATCTATAGTCCTCTTGCAGTTAACTGAAGTGTCAATTCTATTCTTAGCTCATCTCCATGCAAAACACTTGATCCACTCCTCCAAAGATAGACAATGCATGGCACGCACGTCTCTGCATCGTTGGTGTGTTCCACATGCCATCTTCTAAAAATAGGTCTTCATGCTCAAAATTGGCTAAGTCCTGAAAGCTGAACTTGTCTTCCACATGCGGGTCCTTCCTGTCCTTCCGCGCCCTTGGTTCCTGGGCCTTCTATCCCACACGAACTCCTTGTGTGATCTTTGACAAGTATTCTTTGATCAACATTACCCCACACTAATCTCATTGTCATCCTGACAATGGGTATCTCCAAAAATTGAAGTAAAGAATAGAAGAATGGAAAGAATAAGAATGAAAGAATGTAGATAAATAAAGAATTTCTATGAGGTTATGAGGCAGCCTCCTCTGTATCAGTTTGAAGTATCAACTCTGGTACTCCTCCTTTATTTCGGCCTCCAAAACCTGCCATTCAGTGAGTGCTTGTTCTACTTTTTCTGGGATGTCCACAACAATGGATTCCAACTCATCCCTCACAATCTCTCCTTTCTCATTTGTAGAACTAACACAACACTGGACATTGATGTCATTCTCCCTTCTAAAAGATCCATCTTCTATGTAATTAGCTTCCCAAGCTCTTCCAGCCGAGTCTTGTGTGGCTCTTGTGCTACTACCAGGGCCTCGTGCTTCTGTTTAACCATTGACAATCTTTCTGCGTGGCCCAATGTCTCATCCTTCATCACTTTCTAGACCTCATTGTTTTCTTCTAGGGTCTTTATGTTGATAAGCACCTCTGGAGCTGTGCATATGTTTAAAGCCTGGTCTGCTTTCTTCAATACTTCCTGTAATGCTTGCAACAACCCTTCATAAGATGCAATCTTTCACATCACTGATGCTTTCTCTCATTCGGCATCTTGTTCTGAGCTTCTTGGCACTGGCATGCGCAGAGGTTCATCTTCAAGTACCAAGTCCACCAACTTTCCTACATAGTGTATCGCTGAAGGAAACGTCTGTGGTACCTTGGCCTCCAAGTGTGGCCTTGCTCTGATGACATTATCCCCAATCTCCTCTATGATGCTGATAAATACCTTGTTTTTCTTCTATGTGAAGTCCCTCTCTTACGTTATGTGCACTATCTCTACATCCTTTGTCTTCAGCTCCTCACGCATGCAGTGCTCTGATCATTGCAGCTTTGTCCATGTTTCTTCTAGCCACCTCAGCAGAAACCTTCACCAATGCATTGCTGACCTGCTCATCTGACATGACAGTAGGCTTTACTGTCATGTGTCTAGCTTGGGGTGCCTTCTTCAGTCATCTCAAAATGCATGACTCTTCACACACATCAAAGTCAGGCTCATCCATGTGGGTGTGCATTGACCATGATAGTTGCTTTCGAGTGCACACAGTCACCATATCCTCATCCATTAGCTCCAGCCAAATAAATCCTTTTGTGCTATCGTGCTCTGGAAGCGGGTGTGGACAATTTTTCCTGTGTCCTCTGCATACCCCATGGCTGGTGGAATGTGCTCTCCACTTGTTCTTCTAGACCATTGCTACTTAGGAACTTTAGCTTCCAAATTTGGGACTTGTGTCTCCATGTCCTGAACATTCTCTACAGTTGTCTCCTCTGGTCTTTTCTCATCCTCTTCTTTTTCCTTTGATTCCTCACCCTGTTCTTCTATGTTCTCTGGAAGTGTAGGAGAATTAGGTGTGCTTTCCTCTGACTCTTCCACCTCCTCATTTAACTTCAGTTTCCTCCTTCTTTGCATGGTTGCCTCCTTTTGTGGAGAGAGTCTGGGTGATTTGTGCACAGTGGTTGGAGTAGCACCTTGGGTCCTTGTTCTCCTAAACACCCTCTTAAACCTGTGCTCCCCTTGGACTGCATTCAAGTCCTCATCATCCCCCTCTTGTGGCTGAGGTGGTGTAATGGCATGCTCAGCTTCACCCTTATTTGTAGGATGTCTCCTACCTCTATGCTCCAAACCACCACTATCTTCATGCTCCTCCTCCTCATCCTCCACTTCAATTGGCTCTGTGGGCTTAGGCACTGGGATGTTCTCCATTGTATGCTTTCCCTTTGGTGGTGCTGGAAGTGTGAACTCACCTTCCACATACTTGTTATTCTCCATCTTTGGCTTCAGCTGGAGATACACCAATGCTGCCCCCACATCTGCTACAACCAGACTTATTGGCTTAATATTCAGCACCTCCGAAATGATCCTCTCTGTATAAGCACTTCTGCCAGGATACACATACTTCTTCCTCAATGTATGGTAGTCACAGTCTACCTTATCTGCATTGAATACCAGTCAGTGCGTGTCTGTAAATCTATGAACAGATGCTTGGAAATACCTTGCAGTGAATGCGTAAGGCAATTTACACCAAGGGCTCCAGACTCCATCTTTCATTGGGAAGCATGTGATGCAGAAATGTTGATATACAAAAACTGGACTTGTTTCCCTACCACTGCTGGTAGGTCCTTTGGGATGTGCCACTCTTCCCCAAATGCCACATGGAGCCTGTCATACCATTTCTCACCCTTTGCTTTACGTCATCTGTCATGGCCCCTTTACATAGATACTTGTTGAATCTTTCAGCTGGTGACTTGTTCTCCATGGGGTATTCCCATACTTTTTCCTTCGGTCCTGTCTGGTACTCCAATCTCCATGAATACCAGTGATAGTAGAACAACCCCAAAGCTGATCTTCCCTCCTGTGCATGCTTCTTTGACTATTTTCTCTGCAATATAGCCTGCAATGTTGTAGATTTCCCCTTCTGACATCTTACGTGCCACGTGTAACCACATAGTATTTACCTGTGACCACCACTCCTGATCATTCAACTTTGTAACAAGGTGTGCTGCAGCTTGCACAACTGGACAGTTCTTCAATTTGTCTATATCCATTCCATGCGGACCCTTCAGGTACCCCAACTCCTGTCTGGTCTTTAAAATCATGGCTTTATCTGTGAGATCACTTTTTATGTCCTCTCCTGTGGCCTTCAAACCTGTAACTGATGAGATAAGTGCAGATGAGATTCTAACTCTGTGTCCTGCAAAGTAGAAGAAGTCCTCGTGCACCCTGCTCATGAGCCACTGATACAAGGGCTCATACTTCCCAAAATATGGAAGCTCATATAATTGGTAGACCCCAATTCTCTTCAGAAGCTTCTCACCTACATCGTCATAAACTGGCATGTCATCTGCCGTGTGCTTGTTCATCCTAGCAGTGAGCAAGGAATCGAGCTCCTTCTTGTTCTCTGAAGTCCTGTGATTGTATTCACTTACTTTTCTCTTTCTGATGGGTGAATCCCATTCCTGGCCAATGATGACTCCTTCTGGATATTACATTTCTAAAAAATGGATTTCAGGTGCCATCTCTTCCTCCTCGATGACCACCTTCTTCTTTCCTTTTACTGCTGCTGCAGATGCCTTCTTAGGTGCCATTTTTACCTTGCAAATGTCTCCTCTTTAACTCTGCAACTTTGTGAATCAAACCCTAGCTCGATTCAATCGTGCCCTAGGTGGAAACTTTGTAACCTAACTCTTTTCTGTCTCCCTGCTTCACTCAAACCCTTCACCACTGGGGATGCAAGCTTCTTGTCACACAGATCTAGTTGTCACGCTTGGTTTCACACCCTTCGCACCTTAACCCGATCACTCGGCTCTTCACTTGGCTCTTTCCTCAAATACTCTTAGTCGCAATGGTAAAAATGAATCCGCATTCCATCCTTATATATTTTTTTTCAAATTTTGATGCATTTATTGCTCCTTCACCTACCAAATATCCCCTCATTCATTGACCAAATTCATTCATTCCCATGTGGTACATCTTCGTGCCCCAGCTATAACCTTCTAGCGTGCACCTTCCTACCCTCTGGTCACAGACTTCTCTTCAGTGTGTGCCCTTGCGCCTGAGTACCTCATCACTGTACCTTCTCCTGGTAGCTATCATGGCCTCCACTTACCTCGTGTTATACTGTTCTTTCATTCATCTCCATCCTTGGTCACTTTTGAGAAGCAATCTTCTTTTGACTTAAAGCACACCCGTAGCAGCTTATTCCTTTCACCTTTCAATTCCCACAGTCTTTTACTTGGATAACTACAACCACCCCACATGAAAGGTATGTGCAGTCCTCTGTGCATAAACATTCTTCATATAGTAATTAGCTTCATGCATGCAAGCGTGCTTATTACACAAAAACAACAACTAAATTGACAAAGCATAGCGACAATGAAGGAAATACATTAAGGAAATACATAATTGAAAACCTAATCTAAATGGCAATACTACCTTATTACAAACACCAAGAAGACTTATTTATAGTAGGGCTTCAGCCTACTCCCGTTAAAGTAACCAGGTAGCCGTGTTCCATCAAGTGCTTCTAACTGGAAAGCACCTGATTCAAGTATAGAAGTGATGACATACGGCCCCAACCAATGTACTTTGAGCTTTCCTGGATGGCGCAAGAACTTTGAGTCATAAAGAAGTACCATTTGTCCAATCTCAAACTTCTTATCCCTTATGTTTCTATCATGCCATGCCTTCTGCCTGGCCTTTTCCTGCTTCTGACTCCATCGTGCTATGGCTCGGTCACTCATCCAGTTGAATCATCTTTTCGATACACTCTTCTAAATCATGTTCATCAGCTAGACCTCCAGTGCGTGCAATGCGCAAAGAAGGTAACATAAATTCTATAGGGAGAATAGCTTCCATGCCAAACACCAACTGAAATGGTGTGGCTTTGTTCAATCTCTTGTAAGTTGTTCTATATGCCCAAAGAATAGCTGACACTTTGTCATCCCAATCCTTTCTTCCAACATCACAAATTTTTGTCAAAGTCTGGCTCAAAATCTTGTTGAAGGCCTCAGCAGTTCCATTTTCCTGAGGATGGTAGGGTGTAGTTTTATGGTGTGCAACCATAAACTCATCTAATAGGATCCTGATTGTCTCATTCAAAAAGTGTGTACCTCTATCACTTGTCAAGCTTAAGGGACATCCATATCTTGTAAGAACATTCTCCCATAGAAACCTAGCTATTGTAGTTGTTGTACAGTCCTTGGTAGGTGTTGCTTCTACCCACCATGTGAGATAATCTGTGCAAGTAATGATATAGCGTGATCCAGTCCTACGTGGCTGGTGAAATAGGTCCTACAAAGTCAATGGCCCATTTCTCAAATGGTTCGGCACTAGTAATTGGTCTCAAAGGCATCTCATCTCTTTGCCCTAGTTTTCCTAGGTGCTGACAATGATCACATGCCTTACAATATTCTTTACAGTCCTTATACAATGTCTCCCACCATAATCCAGCAAGTAGGATCTTCCGGGAAGTCGCATCACCTGCATAATGGCCTCCTACAATACCACCATGAGCTTCTTCCATGATATCCTTATGCTCATGCTCTAATACACAACGGTGTAATACTTCATCTCTGCCTAGCTTGTAAAGGTCACCACTGATTAACATAAATGGTGTCGCGCGTATAGCAAGCTGCTTCTTTTCTAATGCTTTCATTCCTTCTGGTGCCATACCTGTTCGTAGAAAGACAACAATGTCCTCTAATTCCATGGGTGCATGTTGTAACCTATATAACTGTGCATCTAGCATGGTTTCTTCAATTGTCTGTGCATCCTCTCCTGAATTGATTCTAGATAAATGGTCTGGTCCAGAATTGCTTTTCCCTAGCTTCACCACAACTGTGAAGTCAAACTCTTGAAATAGGAGCACCCATCTACATATGTGCCCCTGTAAGATGGGCTTGTTTACCAAGTACTTCAATGCCATGTGATCTGTATAAAACACAAATGGTGTTGCTAACAAGTACTGTCAAAACTTGTGCAATGCATAGATCATTGACAAAGCTTTGTGCTCTGTAGTTGTATAATTCCGTTCAGCAGGAGTCAGCTTCCTACTAGCAAAACAGATTGGATGATCTACAATACCTTCACCAGGTTGAGCTAACACAATGCCAATGGCCATGCCAGAAGCATCCACATGCACATGAAATGGTTTATCCCATGAGGGAAAGCACAGAATGGGTGTGGTAGTAAGTTTCTCTTTTAATATCTCAAATGCGTGTTACTGGTTCTCCCCAATAAAATGTACCTTTCCCCTTCAGTAATTCTTCCAAGGGTGCAACAATTTTGGCATACCCTTTGATGAATTTTCTATAATATCCCTGTATGACCTAAAAATTTGTGCACCTCACTTTGACTGGTAGGCACTTCCAGGCCTAAAATGACTGCAACCTTGGCTGGATCAACCAGCAAACCTTCCTTGCAGATTATATGTCCTAACAGTATCCCAAATGGCATAGCAAATATGCATTTCTTGATGTTCAAAGAGATACTCAATTGTCTACACCATTCAAACATTAAGCGTAGATTGTCACAATGATCTTTCACAAGCCCATATACTATCCAATCATCTAGGTAGACCTGTAAGAAGTTGTGAATAAAATCTTTGAATGCCTGAACAACTATGCGCGAGAATACAACAGGCACATTTTTCAATCCAAAAGGCATCACAGTATAGGAAAAACTACCCCATTCAGTAGTAAATGTTGTCTTTTCTTGATCCTCCTGAGCAATCCTAACCTGATGATACCCAGAAAACCCATCTATGAAGGAATATATTTCACGCCCTGCAACTCTTCTAGTATTTCCTCAGTGAATGGCGTAGGGAATGGATCTGTGACGCATGTAGCATTCAGCTCCCTATAGTCCACACATATTCTAATTCATCCATCCTTCTTGATACTGATCACCATTGGGCTAACCCATTCTGACTCATCAAGGGGCTTGATAATTCTAGATTTCAACATTTTATCAATTTCTTCTTTTACCTTTTTGTGCAAATTAGGATTCATTCTGTAAGGTCTCTTTCTAACTGGCCATGCACCATCCTTAAGTTTTATCTTCATTTCCCCAAGTGATTCATGCACACCTTTAAGTTCATGATACCCTCGAGGGAATAAGTCCTGATAATCCCTGAGTAACTCGATGATCTTTGCTACCTCCGAGTCTGACCAGTAGTCTCCAATTATGGCCTCCTTAGGCTCAGCCTCCGAACCTATATTCACCTTCTTTGTCTTCATGGGTTCATGGTAGGTGCACGTATCCTTGTCTGCACTATCCAAGACCTCGCGCACCCCTTGTGAATGTTCAATATCCAGGTTCTCAACTTCCTCATCATCCACGATGTAAACCATCTTTCCTTTCTCTTTCTCAAGGCAAGCACGTTCAAGTAGTATGGAGTCCATTTCTTCTTCCTTTTCAAAACATGCTCCGAACTCTACCTCACCAAATAATTCTTGAATATGCTCTTCTACTTTTGCACTATCTCCCATAGTTAAGTGCTTGAAAAATTTTAATGCCTCTTCTACAGGAGGTTTAGTCGAGAAGTAGTCAAAAGTCTGGATCATTCCTGCAGTCAAATCTTGCCAGTTTCCAGTCTCTCGATGTAGTTCTGCATATACATACCAGGCACGTGTGCATCCTTGTAGCATAGAATACAGTCGATGCACCCAGAGTGAAGGTGGTAATGCTTCCTATCCTACTGTCCAGAGTCTCTCACACTATTGAATGTGATGCTGAACAGGTTGATCACCATGATAAGTGTAGATCTACGTAGGTGCATTGTTCCTTATAAACCTAGTAGACAAAGCGACTCCAATCTCTTCCCAGTTTATAAGATTATCTCTGTGGACTACCCACTAGCACGTTGTTGTCCCACGCAAGGTATATACTAACATATCTCTTCTCTTAATTTGATCTGTCCACTATGTTTCCATGGCCTTCAAAAATGTAGGAAGATCTTCTGCCCCTGTATACCAAGGTACTGTGTTACCTATCCGTCGAATCAAACAAAGTCCATTCTTACACGCAACCATGCTTTTCACCTCATGTCCTACTAATTCATATGTACCATGAGCCCAATTTTCACAAGCAATACTTGTAGTATCACTAATAGAATGAGAATCCTCCCACTGTAGGATGCCTTCTTTTGATGGCTCATTGACCTCTGGGTCCTGAATAGCACGTACATAAACTTTGTTTAAGTCCTCCTCACTTAGAGGCTCAACATATGGTGTAGAATTCCCATCTGTCAAAGGTATCACAACCCTTTCCTCCTTGTTTTCAAAGCTGATATACCCCTTATTGAATCTCAAGTCAGCATTATTTGCATAACACCAAGGGCATCCAAGCAGGGCTGGAAAATTGTCTGCTTCTGCAAGTGCTAATACCTCAAAATCCCCAGTGAACTTGGCCCCTTGTATAGTTATAGATGCATCTTTCAAAACTCCTATGGGAGTGGCCTTAGTCTGGTTTTCCATAAATAACACATTAGATGATGGCTGCAATGGAGGCCTCCCCATTTGTACCCATGCATCTAATGTAAGCACATTTACTTCCGCACCTGTATCAATCAATATGTTGCTCAACAGCCACCCATCCACAACAACATTCAGAGTAATTTCTTTGTCATAGTCAATGCTATCAGGGGGAAGATTTACATGCAGAATCTGTCGTCTGGTCTCAAGACTTGTGCGTGGAGTGTTCCCTTTTAACCAACTTCCTAATAGTGGAATAATGTTCTCCTGGCACAACATCTTACACACCTCTCACAGATCATTGATATCAGTTTGGACTGTCTCTGATGCTTTCTTCTACTCCTTTAGGTATTGTATCTCACCCTGAAGATTCCTTAGCACTTCCATGGTATCCTGGTAAACTTCCTTCTGATGAGCAGGATCTGGGTACCTTGCATGCAAAACCTCCTCCTTGGTGATCGTAGGCTTCTAGTGTAATGCCTCTCTTGTGTGCATGCTTCAGCGCATGTAGTAATCTTCACTGTCAATGCCTCAGGTCCTTCTGCTATCTTGGGCATCCACTGATCTTCTACCGTGCACACTGGATTCTAACCATCCCGGATGCCTTTGTTTTCTTGCTTATGCTACTTACTCAGATGCTCATATAAGTCTGGGCACTCTTCATAGCTATGGTTCTTTCCACAGAAAGAACATGCAATATTCTGAGGACATTCATGCCTATAGTGGTCAGGAGATCCACATGTATAACATGTTCCATGAGGGAACTCACCTCTTCCTCCACCACGGCCTCATCCTCCATATCCACCATGATATCCACGTCCCCTTCCACGACCTCCTTCAAAACAGCCCCTCATTCCTGTCATAGCACGTTTGATTATGATCCCAATCCTGGTGCTCATTCTTACCCTTAGAATTATCTGTTATACTTGTCTGTCATACCCCAATGTCTATAGCATCCTGGATCTGACCAATCAACTGACAATCCTCAGTATCATGGGTCGTGGACCTATAAATCTTGCAAAAGCAAGATACATTCTTCCTTATCATGCATTGTAACAAAGGATAGTGACTAGCATCATGATTCAAATGGAAAATCTCACAGTCCAATAGTAATGAGCATACAGATCTGCGAGGGAAACTATCCTTGGTGTGACCTTCCACTTCACAATTTGTACACCAAATTCCTGAGCGTGTTTCATGGGCTGAATTTGCTGATAGCTTCTCTAACTGCTTTTCCATAGCTGCAATCTGTGCCTCTAGGAATGGACTAACACCAGTGTCAATGCTCCCAACTACCTCAGCACACAAAGCTGCTTCCAGTGCTTCACGTGGATCAGTGTATGTCTTATGTGACAACGCCCTTCTAAAAGGTGTAATCAATCCTCCAACAAACCATTGTGCATGCTGGCTAGCGTGAATATCATAAGATAGCTTAGATAGAAGTGTCTTAAAATGAGCATCATACTCACATACACTCTCAGTAGTGCCTTGCTTGATATCCTTGAGCACACTTATACTCTTCTGCTCAAACTCAGGGATATGGAACTCTTTCAAGAAAGCATCCCTCAATGCTGCATAATCCACGCAAGTTTGATTCAAGGTCAAACTTCCTATACCAGCTGTGTGCACATCCCTGTAATGTAGTGGTGAATTGACTTGCCTTACACTCAACAGTCGTGATCCCTTTAGCATGCGCCACAATATTTCACACATATGCACATGTTCGGCAGCATCCTCTATACCTCTATATTCTGGGAGATGAAGAGACATCTCCATATAGATATTCATGTGGTTGTTACGGACCTTGACCACCTGATCCAAAACCTCTTGTGTTCCCTCTACCTCCAGAACCACCAGATCCACTAGAACTAGAACCACCTATACCTCTTGATCCTCCACTTGTAGTTGGAATAGGACCTGTAGATGTACTCCCCTGTGCTCCGACAAGTAGTACTATACTGAACCCCTATAGTCTGTGAGGTAGTTCCACTTCTAGAGGTGAATCCAACATTCTGCACTCACATTCTGTGTGGATGATGTGCCTAAGAATGTTCCTCCAAATAACATTGAAGTCGTCTATCCTGCCATTGATGTACTTGATCCCTGACTTACTCCTGCTCTCCTACTTCCCAAGTTAGCTTGTTGGTTACTTGTCATACTAGATACTGAAAAACCAAGTGCAAGGGCTAGGTCACCAGGTGGATTAAGATGCACACCCGACGGTCCAGGTAGTCTCTACTGGTGCACTTCTGTGTGAGGCCGAGGGGGGATCTCTATCATGCTTTCCAAGATGGGGGAGTTCCTGATGCTCTGGCTCCACGTCTTCTACGTGAGCTGTAAATCCTTCATGAGCCATCTCTCTCCTAATGCCATACTTTCTGCAATGGAAATGTTGCTTCTCTATCTCCCTCTCATGTGCCTCATTATACTTAAGCCACCTTTCCTCTCTCTACCTCTCTACCGCTAGGTCTTCCATCTTAAACCAAACCTGTTCCTACCCTCACACGTGGTGAAGTTTAGTTAGCCATCAGTTTACTCTCCAGGTTCAAAGTTACCATCAAGATCTTGATCGCCAGTGGAATACCTTGCAAATATGTTCCTCTTGGATACCACAAAAACTAGAATTCAGCTACCTTCTGGAAAGAGTACGTCAAAATTGAATATTCCAGAATATAACTATTTAGAACACCACAAAACCATGTATCCACAGTGCAAGTCCAGATCAGATCAACATCATAAAGGGCCTGAAATTCTTCCTGTGTCCAGACAAGTGCATGATACCTCCAATTCCACTGAGATGCATAAGCAGTAAGCCACTCGTATAGTTCTACTGGAAAGATAGTGAAAAATATCTCATATAAGTTGTCATACAGATTCTGTTCTACCCAAGTGCGTGTGTTAAACTCAGATCCACTGCTGAACTGCCATGCATATTCTTCCTCCAGATCATGTATCCATTCCTCAATACTTGCTAGAGTTAACTGGTACATCTTCATCATGAACCATCCTGAAAACAACTGAAAAAGAGGTCCCAGTAACAGAACCAATGATGCAGCCTAGAATTTACCAGATAACACCCTAGTCGTGCTGGCACATCACTCAGCCTTGACTGAGCACTCACCCAAAGCACGCAAAGGTACTAGGTCCCTCTTTAGGGTTGTTGTAGCAGGATGTTAGCATGATGAAGGAAGAAACATATAGATTCATAACTAATCCATCATTCTATAATGCATGCTACCCTCAGATCTATGAAAGAACAAGCTTAAACAGTAATCATGATTGAATTAATAACATGCACTACTCAACTACACACAGAATGACACTTAGATTCAGCCAATATCTTCCATCTATTAATAAATACAGAATCTCCTTACAGTATTGTCAATCTATACCAATGCGCGTATGGATCTGATACAGTAATTCAGTCATATGCATATATCTATACCACATACATATCCATCACACTCTATATATTCTCTATTACACACACCTCTACTATGTACCTAACATCATATATATAGGGTGGGGACTTTCCCTTCACCGCTTATCTATTCCAGAAATAGGCCACATGCTATTGATAGCCACACGTCATTTACAAGCATAGCCACACATGCAAGTGTGCTATCTATAGACCTCTTGCAATTAACTAAAGTGTCAATCCTATTCTTAGCTCATCTCCATGCAAAATGCTTCGATACGCTCCTCCAAAGATAGAAAATGCATGGCGCGCATGTCTCTACATCGTTGGTGTGTTCAGCATGCCATCTTCTAAAAATAGGTCTTCATGCTCAAAATCAGCTAAGTCCTGAAAGCTGAACTTGTCTTTCGCGTGCGGGTCCTTCCTGTCCTTCTGTGCCCTTGGTTCCGGGCCTTCTATCCCTCGTGGACTCCTTGTGTGATCTTTGACAAGTATTCTTTGATTAACAGTGGTGAAAGTTGTATTTCCCTGATCTTCTTTCACTATGCGCACCTAGTGATAACCAAAAAAAACCCATATGTAAAGGAATATATCTCACACCCAACAACTCCTTCAAGGATCTCCTCTGTGAATGGGGTGGGAAAAGGATCAATAACACATACAACATTAAGCTCCCTATAGTCCACACAAATCCTTATCCTCCCATCCTTCTTAATGCTTATTACCATGGGGCTAACCCATTCAGATTTCTCAATGAGCTCAATTATATTAGATTTGAGCATTTTATCAATTTCTTCCTTTACCTTGACACGTAAATTAGGATTCATCCTATAAGGCATCTTCCTAGCCGAACGTGCACCTTCTTTAAGTTTGATTCTCATCTATCTTTTCCACTTCTTGCTCCGACCAGTAGTCACCAATAATGGCCTCCTTGGGCTCTGCCTCTATACCAATGTTAACCTTCTTTGTTTTCATAGGAGCATGATACGTGTGTGCCTTCTCATCAGCAGTATCCATTACTTCGCATGTACCTTCAGTGTGGTCAACATCGAGTGTATGTAATTCATCATCATCAATCATGTACACCAATATTCCCTTTTCTTTTTCCTTCTAGGAACGTACCATCTCTTCTTCATTTGTTTCCTCAAGATCCAGGCGCGCCTCAAGATTAGGTTCTCTAAATAGTTCCAACATTAGCTCTTCAACCTTCGCACTATCTCCCAACATAAGGTGTTTCATAATCTACAGTGCTTCATTGACCAAAGGTTTAGTAGAAAAATAATCAAATGTATGAATCATACTTGAGGTCATCTCTTTCCAATTGGCAGTCTCCCTTTTCAATTCTGCATAGACAAACCATGCGCCGTGTGTAGCCGCGTAAGGTGGAGTATAAATTATGTACATAGAGTGATGGTGGTAAATCCTCCCTACCTTGTGACCAAAATATCTCACACTTATGGACGTGATGAGAGGCAAAAGACCTCCCATGAAATTCACATATTTGAGAAGGTACATTACTCCTTAGGAACCTCATAGAAAAGGTGATTCTCACTTCTCCACCATTCTAGTAAGTTACCTCTATGTGTAGCCCACCAGCACATTGTTGTCCCACACAGAGTTTGGACCAACATATTTTTTCTATCCCCTTCATTCGCCCATTAGGCCTCTATAGCACACAAAAATACATCAAGATTTCCTTCACTAGTATACCTAGGTACCCTATTAAATCCCAACCCGCCTCACCATGCGTGGTCTAATCATCCTGGTGGTTTGTCCTTTCACTTTGTGCCCAACCATTTCATATGTTCCATGACCCTAGTTATCACAAGCAACACTTGTGGTGTCATTTACAAGCTGCACGTCTTCCCAATGAAGTATGCCTTCTTCAAATGACTCCAAATGTTCTAGATCATGCACTGAGTGTGCATATATTCTATTAAGCTCTTCCAAGCTTAGTGGTTCAACATAGGGCTCAACCTTATTTTCACAGAGAGGTATAATCACATGCTCCTCATCATTCTCAAAGCTGATGTACTTTTTATTGAAGTGCAAATTTGCTTTGTTCGCATACCACCAAGGTTGCCCAAGTAATGCTAGGAAATTGTTTGTTTCAGCAAGTTCCAATACCTCAAAGGCTCTAGTAAACTTGGCTCCTTGAATAATAATAGTTTCATCCTTTAGTAACCCAATAGACATGGCCCTAGTTATATTCACCATGTAAAGAACATTCTTGGATGGCTACAATGTTGGTCTACCCCATTTGATTCCAAGTATCAAGAGTTAGCACATTCACTTCTACGCAAGTATCAATTAGAATGTTGCGCAATAACCAACCATCAATTACTGCATCAAGTGTAATATCTTTGTCAAATTCACGATTCTGAGGTGGTAGAATTACATGAAGGATCTGTCTTTCACGCTCATTCCTAACGCACAATACCTTTTCTCGTAACCACTCCCCCAAACAATGGAATGATGTTCTCCTATCGCAACATCTTACACACCTCTTTCAAGTCATCAATGTCATTAGCCTTCAACATCTCACGATTTCGTGCGGCCTCAGCGCACGTAGTCACCATCATAGTTTGTAACTCAGGATCAGGGGTCTTCTTCAACATCCATTGATCATAAGCGACACACTCCACTTTAATCATTCCTGTGCCCAAAATCACCCATTTCCTGTGGTGCCTTATCTATCAGGGCCTCCTTCATAAAAAGGCTTAAACACCTTGGTGTTATCGACCCCAAATGTCCTAGTTATAGGATCCCTGAGACCTTTAAACACATCTTTTGGTTATGCCTTTATGCTCAAGTTGCCTGGTCCTGGATACACTTGTTATTCGAGCCTTATCACCCCCGAGCACTATGTTTGGAGACTATTCTCAATGGCTTGCTTACATTACTTTCTTCTGGCAATTTTTTTGAGCTATCATTCTTTTTCAATTAAGGAAAGATAGAAATGTAGCTATCTTTAATAACAATGTTATTTCCAATCACTTTGAATGTAAATGATAGAATTAATGTTATTTCTTCAGTTTACCTTCAAATTCAAGCGTAAGATGAGAAGGTGGCTCTAGAGTTCCAACATCTTCAAGAGCCGCTCACACACTGGGGAAGTGTCCCTGCACTATGAGTTGGATGCCTTTGGATTTACTTTAGGTTGGTTCACCACCATCGATTGTTCGACGTTGGGAAGCCATTTGCAAAGTCGTCATCCCTCCTAGGACCGTGTCCATTTTCAATCCCAGCCATCTTAGTAGCAAAGGGGATGAAGTCCACCACCTCCTCGGGGGAATTTGTGGTTGGTTGATTCACTATTTCACCGTCTTGTTAGCCGTCCCCTGCACATAAAGTGCTTATCGTGAGCTCCCCACCTCTTGGGTGGAGAATTATGGTAATGTTGGCTACTCAACACCCTTCAAACGACTAGTTTATTTAAGATCCGTCGAATGATCAGCCGTCTACCATTGGCACCCTTTCACCCTACGATAATCCTCCTCTCACGCCCAGTGCTGCGACTGCCCGTGCCTTGATGTCTGTGATGTAATATTTTGTAAGTTGCTTGCTCCATCTTTTTAGTGCATTATTTTGGGTCGTGACTCTTTTTGGCCACCCCTTTTATTGTAACCTCTTTTATTATAATATAATTGCGAGAATCCCAATAAAAAATTATAATATAAATAAATAATAATCTCCAAATTCTTTACAAAAAAATTTTGTGGGAAGAACATGGAACCTTAGGGCTGCTAATTTCTCCTATGTTTTGTCCCCTCCATGGGACCGCTCCTTTAAATTGGAGATCTAAGTTCTTTTATCTACCTACGCCTCCTCCCTCCTCGAACAAGATAGCTAGATCAGCCGTCTCGGCAACTCCACACTCAACAACAATCCTTCTTTGGTAGTGTCGTGGACGTTAAAATATCTTCTTCTGCGTCTTCTTCTTCTATAACCAAAGAAAGAAAGAAAGAGACGAAAGGGAGAGAACGCATTGCCCTCGATGCATAGATTTTTTTCCATTTCTTTTGCAATAACCCATAAACCAAAATGGATGATAAAAACTGACTGAACAAACAAAAAATTCAAAAAACAGCAGCAGAAGGAGGCTCTCAGGCCCCATCCTTGCTCCCTTCTTAGGGTTTCTGCATTAGGGCTGCACATTCCTAATCGTTGGGGATAATTGAACCAGCGGTTAAATGGCGATGGGTTATATCGCAGAGCACGGGGCTAAGTTGGTTTCCAAAATGTCTGGCATTATGGGAGGGGTATCAGTATTGAAGAGGAGATATACTACTATTCCCATGGTTAACACGGGCGAAGCCAAGCTCGGCATTTTCTGGGACGTACAGAGCTGTGGCATACCTGATGGCCTTTCTCTTCAAGACGTCGCCTTCAACATCACAAAATTTCTGCGTAAGGGTGGACATGATGAACCCATAACCGCTTTCAAAGCCTATGAAGATGCAACCTCTGCTATTACTATTAATCCACCCCCAATGTAACAGATTTATTGTTATGGATGGAAATAATTCAGTTGAGGTTTCGGTCGCGAAACCCCCCTTGGATTGGTAAAGCCATTGTCACAGACATTTTTGTATTTGCCCTTCACAATCCTCCTCCTTCCAAGATTCTTTTATGCTCTACGAAAACGGATGTTGCTGCTGCAATGCGGGAGTTCAAGAAACGAGGGTACATTATTTTGCTTGGTCACCCCGGTACCAAATTGGAAAAGAGCCCGAGCCCGCCCTTAGTTGGCGGACTGTAGAGGTATTTGTACCCTAACCATTGAAATTTAATCAATCTTTCCAGGCTTCCAGAGAAAATTGAACCATCAACGTTTCGGATCACCCTACATGATCCATCATCAGGATCATTTAAGTGTAATTCTGAGATTGCAGTTTGCTTCAGTTTAGTTTTAAAATAATTTTGAAGAAGCCCCATAATTGTGTTTTAAAAACAAAACTTTGTAACTTTCCGCACAGTAGATAAATCTTACATGGGTTAAGGTTAGATCTATGAAAACCTACATTTTACTAAAAATTTGAAAGAAAAGTTTTGAATGTATTATTATAGTCAGTGGGCCGTGCAAATTTAAAATATGGGACACAATAGGGTGCTAGGAACTCTCAAATTCAAGATATAACATTCTAAGAAAGACTTTGATTGGCGGAGCCATATACGTGTTCTTCAGGACACTGGTTTCTGCCATTGTATGGCAGCAGTACGAAGCATTCAAATCATACTGTTATTCTTCTCTTCTCTGTTTAGACTTCCGTATATATAGAGGCATATATACATTTACACTTGAAACATATGATCGGCTGCTATTGCAGTGACTTTAGATTATGGCAGATCATGGTTTTTATTGGCTCTTCATTTTTTATCAAGTGGACGATCTCTTGATAGGAGTAATTCTATATCAGGACAATTGGCACTCTTTGTTGTTTGACATTCTGAGTACAATACAAAATCTCTGAAAGACCTTTGACAGTTGATCCTTGATGGCCTTTTTATTGACAAGGCATAGATGTTATACTGTTTGCTGTGGATATTTTCTCTGCTGAATGGACTCCTTTTTGTGCGAACTTGTAATCCCTTTTAAGTTTGAATTATGTCTTATTTCGAGGTCTTTTCTTAGGTTTTCTATCATGTTTAGTCTAAGCTTACTGTGGAGGAAAACTATTGCCAAAAAGGGGGATTACGAGTTGGTGATACATGGGCATTACTGCTGATTGTGAGAATCACATTCTAATTAAATTCAAACGGCAATCCTGGATTAAGAAGATTTATGAGAAGCTTTTAAATTTTTGTCAGTTGGCTTATGCTCTATATTTAGAATGAATTTCTGGTTAGGAAGACTTGTAAGCAACTTTGAACTTTTTGTAGGTTGGCTTATACTGTATTTTTAGAACTTTACTTTGGTCTCGAGTTTATATGCTTTTAGGATTATCTGATATGGAAATATTGATTATGTTTACACAAAATTTAGTGTGACCCTGTGAATTTTTATTCCCTCTTGTAATCCTTCCCTTTGCTTATATATTTGTTCAGCTCTGGCCTCATTTACCTAACCTTGAATGTCACTTCTTTTCTTCTATCCCTTAGGGTCTGTGGATTCGAGGTAGGGAGGTAATTGTAGCAGAAGTACCAAAAGACTGCATGTAGTGTGTAGGCAGTAGAATGTGTGTTGCAACTATACAAGCAATTACATTGAGTTGGACTGATGCCTGGAGAAATATAATATGACTGTTGGCCCGTGTGTTGTACCTTGTGGTTTACACATATATCTGATGTTTATTGGTAATTGAGCTTGAGATGGGTCACTGCCCTAGGTTTTGGAAAGGAGCCATAGCCTTTCTATTTTCTTGTGTAAGATCGCCACTTGCTTAATTCATATGGGATGTTAGCCTATTTACCCTTCGGATTCGTTGCCAAAATTATACAAATATTAAAATTGATACGAGTGTCTGTAACCATCTCTCACGGTGTTCTCAGATTGTTTAAATATTTGTAACCTCCAGTGGATGCCTGGACTCATCGGTAATGTTCATTGCTATCAGATACCATACCCTATCGTTCTTTTGAAAGTTTTGCAATATAGAGTTTTGGCTGGACTTTGTGGTTACCTTTAAAGTATTTGATGCTCTTGCTGTTATGTTCTGGCTGGACTGCGAAATTTGATGGGATTTGTGATTGAACTGTGCTAAGATGTGCCAGATGGTTCAAGATTGTTTGTTGTGGTATGAAAGATGTCAGTGCTACCTTGATTCACAGGTAGTGTAATTGTGCAAATTGTTGACAGCTGCATGCTTGCACACCCTTGATCCCTGCATAGTTCATACCTTGTTGCTATGATATTTGCCCTGAAATGGATTTTTTTTTTCAGTGAGGGTAGGTGACATGCTTATAGATTGCCACCTCGAGTGGGGAGGATAAAGCCTGTTCTGTGTTGGCTGTACCCAACTCAACGCTGCCAAGAAACTTGTGTAAAAGGTCAAGAAAGATCTGAGACTGTTGACATTTAAGTCTAAAGCTGTAAAGGAAAGCGGTGACGAGCTACTTCAAGTTATACACACATTCATATACTGTTTCACCAATTGTTGTTTGTACGGCACCTATGGATTGAGTGTCACACATCATGTGTGGTCATGTTTGAATGGTGTTGACATTGAGACAACAAATGTATTAGTTGAAACTTGATCGTCGTTGACTGTTGTGTATGTTTCAAACGATCTTGTAAGTTTCCAAATGATCTTGTAAGGTGACTGCAGGTCCCAAGTATAATATATACCTAACACATGAATTGAAATGTTACTCCAGTCATTCTGTTGTAGTGTTGACTTGATTGTTTTAACAGGGGACCTTAGACTGTTTTTAATTTGATTGCAAAATGAACTTAAACAGGATTTTACTGTTGATTAAAGTTATTTGAAAACAATAAATTAATGTTGTTTCAGATTGTAATAAATAATGCCAAATATTGTGAAGTGGAATCTTTTGGTTTCTCAAAAAGGTTTCAATAAAATTGCTAAGTTGTGATAGCAATAGCCTCTCAATATCATCAATAACTTAACCATAATGGAAGCAGGCTTTCTTGACTCATGTTATTTCTCCGATCCTGTGGGAATATCTTCTTAGGACAGACTATACCATGTTGTTGAACTGTAGAGTGTTGCTGAACTATAGACTGTAGTTGAACTGTAGAGTGTTTCTGAACCATAGAATGTAGTTGAACTGCAGTTCTTCAATGCACTTTGATAAGCTGTAGCATATTGTTAAACTGGTATTTGACATGGTCCTGAATTAACATTCATGTTTATAAAGCAACCTACTGGGATTTGTCTCGGGATACTGGAGAAACTTGCCCATTTGGAAACTTTCATGGACTTATAGTGCACCTGCATCCCATGCTCCTGCTTCACTGAAGAGCTGAATAACACGAGAGCTAGAAATCAGGTAAGAAAGAAATGGAGCTTATAAGCTGCATGGACTGTTTGCTTGATTATACTATTGTTTGCCAACCACCCTCAGTCTTTTTTGAGCATTTTGTCTTGACAACTGGTAGTTGAATGGTTGCAGATGGACCACTAAAGCTTCCTTTAGGGGAAGTTGAATGAGTTATAGAGAAGAAGCGGATGGTAGGCTTTGAACAATGACACCTCAGCATACCCTATTTGTCTTTTTCTTCGCTTACATAATTTTGACCAATGAAGATCTCAATGGACTCTTTATCATGAAATAAATCTAAGTAGCCGATATGTTTTAGATACGGGTACAGTACGGAGTATCCGATATGCAGATACGGCAAAAAAAATATTGGTCCCGGATACGGCTGTACAAAATATATATAAATTAGAAAAATATATAAATTCCAGCCTGCTAAATAACCACAACAAACTACTCATAAATTCATAATTTTATTTGTCCCTACCATATCTAGTTGAGGTGTTTATTACATTTATGATTTATCTCATACTATTTTTATCCATGTTTATGATGGCTTGTATTTGGTACCTTCTGTAGAATAATGGTGCTGTGAAAACTGTAATTTCTGCTGTAATGATATATTAAATTTAAACTAGAAAAAAAATATTAAAAAAACCACAGTTTTGGGCTAGGATACAGCAGGATACGGCCAGGCAGGTCCGGGTACATCTGCAGACGTACCCGGCCGTACCCAGACCTGCCTGGCCATATCTTGGCCGTTTCCGGAAACGTATCCAGGCCGTACCTGTACCAGGTACATTTCGTACTGGTACCAGGTGCCCTAGGGGTGCCGTATTGGCTACTTAGAAATAAATCAATATCATCTTTGGAAGGGGCAATAGATTGCACTTAACAACAATATTATACTTAAGTGGATTGGATGCAATTTTTCTTAAAAAAGTCACGAACTAAGCACACTTCATACATTTCTCCTTTTCTGAAAAAAATCTTATAAACATGCATTCTAATCACAGAAATCAACTTGAAATGCAAAGGAACACCCATTGAAGTCCCGTAAATGCCATTCCCATTATATCAATGATAAATTGATTGCATTAGTCTTAATTGTTTGAGGCCTTTATGATGATTATTTACTGGCAAAAAGCTTATGATTACACCAGATACGAGTTTATAATTTCCTACATATGTGTGCATAAATCTTGCTATTAGATCCATGTTCTCAATACAGTATATAATTGCGCAAATGCAGGTAGTGGAACTTCTGAACAATAAAACTGTCTTTTTAACAAATATATTAAACTAGAATTTCTCAATAACTCGTCACATGTTACAATTTCCTTTTTTTTACCAATGCCCTAATTTTCTTTTTCTTTGTTTACATAATTTTGACCAATGGAGATCTCAGTGGACTGACCATGAAATAATTCAATATCGTCTTTGAAAGGGGCAACAATAGGTGACACTTAGCAACAATATTTTACTTAAGTTGACTGTATGAATTTTTCTTTAAAAAGTCACAAACTGTAATGTCCCCTTTTCCAACCGAAGACCTTTGGCCTATTTTGTCAACCCGATGGCCAAAGGAAAAATATAAGGGTGACTTAAGTTTTATTAATTTTATTATATTGTGCAAAAAATTACAATATAATAGCACATATAATAAATTAATAAACTTAACATTAAAATAGAACCTATAAAAGTACATCAAAAGAAAAGCACTTATTTAATTTGTATTTTCTAGGGAAAATGACGACTTGCCTTAAGGGGATCTTTCAATGGTATCAGAGCAATGTTCCTCCCACCTGGAGGGTTTTTTTATTTGATGTAGCCACAAGAGTTGGTGATAGAGCTGAATCATGGAAGTTAGACAGAAAAACTTTCCATGGAATATGGATAGCGATCTTCTTAGGACTATGATTACCACCCATCAGCAGATGATACGGACCATGCAACAGATTATGCAGAGAATGAATGTGGATAGGTCAAGAGGTAGAAGAGACAGTTTGAGGGTCAGACAAGATCGGAGGCCTAGATTATCATCACTTTCTATTCATAGAAGTCCAACACCACAGGACAAAGAAGCGGAAGTGATTAGCATATTTGACGAGTATAGCATTCTTCCTCAAGATGTTAAGGAGAATCTTCCTTTCATGGACTACATGGATATGCACCCGAAGATTGGCTACAAGATTGAGCAGGCAAAAGAGGAATATCACACTATAGCTTTCGAATGGTTGATACGTGGAAGGAATAGAGAATATTCAGAGATGGATGATACAACTCTTCATGGGAGCGCTTTGGTGTCTTTAAATTCTAATGAGGTATGCAAAAATTTATATGATGAATTTGATAGTGCTGATTTGAATTTGGTCATATCATCTACACATGAAGATAAATCAGAGTTGTAGCCAAGGGAAGAAGAAGAAGAGCCTAGAGAGAAAGTGCAGGAAAGGAAATTTGTATATGCAACCAATGAAGATGTAATGGAAACTCTGAAAAGGTGTGACGAATGGAATACCAGAGCTAGAGCTGCCAGATTGATAGCCGCTCAAACGAGACAACACCTACAAGAGTTCAAAACAAAGATGGGGACGAATGATGCAAGGGAGTCTACACCCACAAAGGAAGGCTCGATGGAGCAACTGGCACATGAGGAGAAGCCTCACATGGACACTTGTTTGGAATTGCAGGTTGTTGCAATCTCCAAACCAACAGCTCAAGCTGATTGATGAAGAATTTCAACTCTTTATGAACCAGGATGAAATCATAAGGTATGATGAACATAATAATGTATCTTGTTTATTGCTGCCTAGTCCAATCTATTTTCATCATGGGATGCATGATATGGTAGATGATGAAGTCTTCATTTTGGAGTTTGTTGAACCATTGGTCCAAATATACGAGCAACTTGTGGATGATATATGGTGGCAAGTTTTAGTTCACTTGACAGGGACAGGTGCCAGGCTTGCGGATCACTTCAACATGTTTTGTCTCTTGTGCATGACACTTGGACAAAACAAGATCAGAATTGCTTGAGGGCAAGCAATCTCGGGAAGGGAGGACTGTAATGTCCCCTTTTCCAACCAAAGACCTTTGGCCTATTTTGTCAACCCGACGGCCAAAGGAAAAATATAAGGGTGACTTAAGTTTTATTAATTTTATTATATTGTGCAAAAAATTACAATAGAATAGCACATATAATAAATTAATAAACTTAACATTAAAATAGAACCTAGAAAAGTATATCAAAAGAAAAACACTTATTTAATTTGTATTTTCTAGGGAAAATGGCGACTTGCCTTAAGGGGATCTTTCACAAACTAAGCACACTTAATTTCTCCTTTTCTAATACAAATCTTACAAACACACATTCTAATCACACATATCAACTTGTAAGGAAAAAGGAACAGCCATTAAAGTTCTGTAAATGGGCCCATTCCCATTATATTAATTATAAATTAATTGCAATAGTCTTAATTGTTTGAGGCCTTATGGTGATTATTTACTGTGAAAAGCTTCTGGTTATACCAGATATGAGTTTAACATTTTCTATGTATGAGTGCATTAATCCTGCTATTACATCCGTGTTCTCAATACTGTATACAATTCTGAAAGATGCTGGTAGTGGAACTTCTGATCAATAAAACTGTCTTTTTAAACAATACATTAAACTAGGATTTCTCATTCAATAGGAACAATAACTTGTCGCATGTTACAATTTCCCTTTTTTATTCACCACATTTTATTCCAAAGAATAATACCTATAGTTTATTCTTTTCGCCAAACTTCTTTTAGAACTGTTGATGATTAGCTATGTATGCATACGTGTTGATGATTTGATGTATATTTGCTTATGATGAATTTGATGATAATGCGCCTGTTTTGTGCATATTGATGTACGTGTTAACTTTGATGTGTTGTGCATGTCTTTGATTTTTTTACATTACTTAATGTGTTGTGTAACTCTGTGACTTTTAACATTTCTTTGTGTTGTATTCTATGGGGATTTGCTCTTAACAAAGGTTTAAGGTGCTTATTGTGCATCTCAAGTGAGCAGTTTGCAAGGGCTTATGTGTAGTTGCAAGATGGCTAATAAGTGTTAGTTATGATTTGTTAGTGTGCATGTGTAAAAATCGCTGATAATTTGGTTCCATTGCCAAGACCTCCAATGAGCAATGTGACCCAACTGCAGAATGTATTGGTGTGTTACAAAGGACGAGATTGATGATTGGATTCATTGGAAAACTTTGGAAGTTATGCACAAGAAGCTCTCATTGGTGTGAAGTTGGAAAGGTGGTGTTACCAAATGCTATATGATTGTTTGTATGCGTTTTTCTGTTTTGAGCTAACTTTGCATATCTACGAGTGGATCACATCTTGGACTAAGCAGTGTCTGAGTATTTATAATTAGGAGGTGGCGTAGATGTGTGGCAGAAAGATTGACAAAACAGACATTAATGAATGCAAAAGAGATTGATGTTTGCCAACGCTGATTATGGAAAGTCTAGAAGTTTGTGAATTTCAGGTACAAATGTTCAAATATGTTTATGAGGCCAAAATATGAGGTAAAGAGCTATGGATACCAATCGATGACGATCAGGTAGAAAGTGTTTGATATGATGAAAGGATCAATAAATGGGCATTGGTAACAGACAGAGAGGCTTGACAGTGCAAAGATGTGCTATGGGGAACTTAAAAGGCTTGTAAGGTCCTAAAAATGGAGATTTGAGATTGTTTAGAAGGCCAAATAGAAAAGGTAAGGGTAAAGGGGTCGATCGACGGTGATAGGGGGTCGACGGCAATCCCTGTGGGAATAACTAATATTCTATAGGTGGTCTAAATGATTGAACGAGAGTTGGAATGCAAGAAGTCTATGTTAGATGGTGATGACGGCAAACTTTAGATGACAAATAGTGAAAAATGAGCTGTTAAAACAATGAAAGACAAGGGGTACTAACCTTGGTAGTTGTTTGGAGATGATAGAACTATTGGCTAGTGAGGTGACAGAGCTCTTGGAGGACCTGATAGCCTTGGATGCAAGATGTTGATATCCTTGAATCGTGATGATGCCGTCTAGGGAGGAAGTAATTCATCCTTGCGCGCAGGTTGTGATTAACTAGAGAAGGGAGATGGAAGTTGATTAAATAGAATCGACGATGTTTGCAACGATCGCCGCCAATCACAGATTGTTGTCAATTTCACTGCAGAGGTTAAAACCAACAAGAAGAAGAATTGCAAATGGTTAAAGCCACTTGTCATTCGGGATATCAAGTTGTTGGGAAACGATGGGAGGTTGGGGATTCAAGTTGTAGGAAAAAGGGGGGTTAGGATAAGTGGGGTAAATTGGTTTTAGGTTGTTTTGAGTGGTTAGGAGAGTAAATGGATTTACATAGGTAAGATGGGTTTTACGAAGGTGGGTTTTATGATACTTAGGATTGGGATAATAAGATAGGTAATGATAATTCGATTGATGTATGTCAGGTCACCTAGGGGAACAAGGGGTGTCTACAGATGGGTCAAAGACTGCCCAAGGGGGTGGCACATGCATTGTCTTTATCACACCCCAAGGCACCTCTATTTTGCTCTCGTTCAAACTTGATGTCCCATGCACAAACAACATGGCAGAGTATGAGGTAATTTTCATTGGTCTCCAACTAGCAATCACTCTCAATTAAATGTTTACAAATCATTGGTGACTCGCAACTTGTCATTAACCAAATCTAGGGGTCTGACCAATGTTGTAAGGACACTACAACAATATAAGACCCTCGTGGATTCATTGCACACTCAATTTACACATTTTCAAATTGATACCACTCCAGGATCTTCCAATCAATTTGTAGACACCATGACTTCTTTATGATTTTATATACCTTTGGAAAATGAAGCCAAAATTCTTCATGTTCCCATTTGTGTGATATCCCGACCATCTTTTGATCGTACCCATGCACTTGATATTTTTCACCATGAGACCATGTCACCTCCTCTTTGGTATGAGGAACTTGTTACGTACTTGAAATTTAATACCTTGCCAACTGGACTTAGTAAAGTTAGACATCATACCTTTTGTCAAAGGGCCACTCGTTTTGTGCTCATAGGTGACCTTCTTTATAAGTGTGGATATGATGATATATTATTACAATGCTTATTACCCAAGAGAATGTCATTGCACTCACTGAAGCACATGATGGTACATGTGGGGGTCATTTTAGTAGCATGGCTATTGCACAACATATTCTTCACATGGGATATTATTGGCTTTAATTAGAATAAGACTCTTGTATGTATGTTAGATGCTGTGAGAAATACCAAAAGTTTACAGACCTCTCTCATCTTCCCACACAAGAGTTACAACCTCTCCGATCCATTTGGCCTTTCTCCCAATGGGGACTTGACCTTATTGGAAAGTTTACCCCATTATCTTTTGATGTCCACACGTTTATCATTACTTCTACTAAGTACTTTACGAAGTGGGTTGAGGCCGTACCACTTACATGCACTACAGGTCCACAAATTATCAAATTCACTGTGCAACACATCATTTTTTCCATTTTGGCATTCCTGCCAAGATCGTTTCAGATAACGAAAGTTCATTTAAGAATAAGGACGTCAAAGCATTGTGTGATAAGTACAAAATCCAACACAATTTTTCTACAACATATTATCCACAAGCTAATGGGAAAGTAGATGCTTCCAACAAAACCATTAAGAAAATCCTTCAAAAGATTGTCAATACTTCTCACAGATATTGCCACACATAGTTGCCCTATGCCCTTTGGGCATATCATACTATTATTCACATGCCTACAGGTGCCACACCTTCTATTATATATGGGGTTGAGGTTGTTATTCCCCTGAGCTTGAGATCCCTCCTTGTGAGTCACTCTCCAAGAGTTCATCACTAATGGTGATTACCGTTGTGGGCACCTTGCACAACTTGACTTACTTGACAAAAGGTGTGTCAATGCTCTTGATCATCTCCAATTGTACTTTGATCATATAACATGAGCTTACCACAAGAAAGTCCATATTCGTGAATTTGAGTTAGGTGACCTTGTACTTAAAGAAAACCAACAAAATGTGTCCTAAGCACTTGATCAATGGGACAAGTTTGCCCCTAACTAGTTTGGACCCTATGTGATCATTCAAAAATATGTTTCTGGTGCTTACAAATTGGTTGACATGGATGGCAACGAGGAACTAGAGTCGTTAAATGCCATGCATTTGCAACGATTTTATGCCTGAAAATCCTAAAAAACAATATATCATTTCTGAAAAAAAAATCCAAAAAAATTATAAAACTTCTAAAATCACAAAAACAATATAGTACTACAAAAGTAAAAAAACAATACAAAATGTTCAAAAAATGAATCATGTGACTATCCATGTGCATTATTGATCCCATTTTCTTTTAGTGCACATATTCATCCATCTATAATAAAATTTCTCCCAATTCCACACTTGTATATAGGTGTCTCAATGCTTCTATGTGTTATGCACTCAATTCGGACACATTTGAATTTTCTCCACATGGTTAACTCCGGCCTTTTGAGCATGGTCTTCATTGTTTGGCAGATTTAAGAACTGAATTCATCTTTTGAGAGATCCATGCACTTTCACACATTTAAAACCTTTTTTACAAACACTAAAGGGACATTATTTATTGCACGCTAAGCAATGACATCTCCATTTACACTTTCTCACCTCCATCCATTGAGTCATAGTGGTTCTAAACCCCCAAGAAAGAGAGCTGAATATCATGTCAATATCATGTCAAAGAAAGAAAGAAATACACAAAAGGAAAACAAAAAAATGAGAAATAGAAAAGAAGTCAAATCAACAAGCTCAAAACAATATCCAAAACTCTCTCAAAGGGGTCTTTCCCAATATCTCTATCGAGGCTATGAATGCCTGGCTGGCAGTAGAGAAATGATGTGACTAGAACCAAATGTATCTCCATCAGGGCTATGGATGCCTAGCTGGAAGTGAAGCAATGCACGACTCAAAACTTATCCTCCATTATTCACAATCCATACTGGATGTTCCCATACATACCTACACATTGGCTAGCGTGTCCTCATTTGTTTTCTTGACGGTTATGCCTCAAACGACAATTTACTCACATATGCACACACAAGATCTCAATGGAAATAAAGGGCTAGTATGCCACCTTGTATTTGATAGACTTTGTTCAAATCACTAATTTTCTCCATGTTCGTCTCGCACGCTTTGGTGTCCCTCCATAAGTCTTATTGCACCTACAAGCATTGCATTACATTCATACCACATTAATAAACATGTTCAATTTTTCCATTTCATATTGTATATCCCATCGTATTACACAACTATAGTCACACGACTCTATGAAAAACAAAAAAATAAAAGCATTGGCTAATTATTGTACATATCCATTTCACAATAAGACCACAAGCACACACACACAGACACACACCATTTTCATATTGTATATCCCATCGTATTACACATCTACAGTTACACGACTCTATGAAAAACAAAAAATAAAAGCACTGGCTAATGCATGCACGCACGCGACTCATATTGTGCCACAACAAAAAGGTGATATCAATGTCTCATCTATATATGGCCATCATTTCGTACATACAAAATAATGATCACATGTCACTATAATCACGGGGGCCAGGCCTACATCAGGACTGGGCCTACTATCACCTATATGTGATCATGTTGGATGCATTGATCCACTCCTAGGAGGGCCCGTGTTGGTCTAATGCATCCTAGACCTAGAGCTAGATGATCTCAAAAATGATTACATTGTAACATGTGTGACATTCACTCGTGGTAGCGCCTCATAGTATTTGACATGTGTACCCTCTCTAGCAATCTCATGACTAACACAAGCCAGTGTCTCCTCTACGAGCTCTCGATGACCTCACTCATACTCATACACTGCCACAAGTGCCTCAACTGAGCAACTCACTCTCAATCATGCTCTCGCTCGGCCACTATGACCTCTAAATCATGAATGTCTCATGGCATATGACTTACCACCATCTAGCCCTCCAACTCCTCAATCCACGCTTGATCCACCTCTTGGTATCGTTGTAGCTCTGTCATATCCCCCTGTAGCCTATCATGTTATGTTGCCACCACATCCAAATAAGCCAATACTAACTCCACCACACTCCCAACATCTCGACCTCTAACTTGATGTGGCCACCTCGATGATACTTGTTGCTCACTGCTCTCTCATGTCTCCACATGTGATACTGGCTCTTTCCTCACCTTCGCTCTCAGGTTCGCCCTGTCACTCCATCTTTTCTACTAGCTCATATGACCCTCCCTCCATCCCCACCCTCCCTCTTTAAGGGCATGTCATGTATATCTATCTCATCCCCTTACATCACCACCTATTTTCCCACTAACCTCTGTTGAATCCTCTACTTTGTGTTGTTGACTCCGTACTAGAGTATCATTAACCTCTATCATTGTTTTCTCTATCTCCTCCTCATCTTCCTCTGTATCGTTACCATCTCGCAACTCTCTCATATTTGGAGTTTCCCCTTCTGTACATCCTCTTGGCCCATACACTACCCACCATGTATCAAAGTCTCATGTAATACCCGCATCACCCCCTACAACAAGCTCTATTGGTGGGTCATCCTCATCACCTATCTCCTCGTATGTTAGTGGTGGTCACCCATCCCCACTCAATCATGAATATCTAACTGGCTTTGGTGGTACACCTGATGTAACCCAAACTATCTCATCACGCGGCCATACCAAAATATCTCTGTCTCTTGTGTTTCACCTCCCAATCACCCACCTAGTCCTTTGTACTCTGTCGTAATTATACTACATCATCTCGCCATCCCACAAATCCTGCCACCTCCCTATACAACCTCCATATGATATCACTCGGCTCCAAACTCATCATCATCTGCTGATAGTGATCCATCATACCCTCATATGGCATTGTTCGCTGAACATATCTCGATCTAGTTTCCATCGTAAATAGAATGGTGACTATGGTGAGAACTACTCATGGATAGAGTATGACAACCCATGAGGTCTATCTACTGCTATATGCTCTCATGCCCACACCTATAATAATACCCCCATGTTCAAACCAACCCTCAATCAACTGGTGTATTACTGTAACTCTGAATACATATGTGCTAGCAAGGTTTGTCCCCATGCATACATTGTACTGTGCTCTATGAGCTCCGACAACACCTCACCCAATCCCATGTAGGAACATATACCCTGATGAATATGAAAAAATGATACTGCAAATCACACTACACAAGATATGACACCACTCACGTACTTGCTCCCTGCTTATAGAGCTCACGATACTTGAATTCACTAATATCAATCTCAATCTCTTCTACCACTGGCCCATGTAGTCTCCACAATATCCCATCACACATAGTCAGATCTGCCACTGAGACCACCTACTCACCCTCTATGGGAATGCAAAATATCCTCCATATTTCCTCCAAAATGATCATCATCTCACCTATCACCAAATGAAATGTGTTTGTGTCACTGTGTCATCTCTCTAATAACGTTGTCAATAAGACCATTTCCATCCTCACCTGCTCAATCCATGTGATATAAAATAAGCCCACCTTTTGAACTAACTCTATCTTTGACCGAGTCATCTCCTGCCACAATTTGTACATAAAATTCCAAAAATTGGTGTCATAATGTCACCAATGGCAGGCCCTGTATCCACCAAACAACATCCTCATTATTCCCATATTTCATCAAATCACCATGTCAAAATTTCAGCTTAGACGGCTGTAGGTTGGTCATAGGCTAGTTGCAGGCAGTCGCAATAAGGTTGTGGTGCAGTTGCAACAAAGTTGTAGGCCAGTCCCAACAGTGTCAAAACCCTCGAAAAAATCAAAACAATACAAAAAAATGAAAAATATACTCAAAAAAATGCATACCTTTGATTTTGTAGCTCTATGTCTCAGTGTTAGCTTCCTACACAAACATGTCATCTCTACCACCTTCGCTCTCTTCTCTAACCCCCAAGTGTCCAAATGGCCCCCCTCACCACCGACTTACACTACCCAACACCACCATCTACTCCTTCGCTCGATCGCACCTACGATCGAGACACTCTCCACAAACTGCACTCACCACTCACACCTGCAACCGGCCCACACCACACCCCCTCTACTTCGCCCCACCTCTTTGTCACCCCTCCGGGCTTGTACAATTCACTCTCCTTTGCTTGTTGCACCTGTGGCCAACATGCATCCCACACTCCGGGCCAACCCTACACCACCAACCATCTCCAAACTCTACCTGCCCTCGCTCCAAGTACTCTACCCACCCTCGCTCCGAACTCCACCCACCACGCACCCCACTCTCTCCCCACAACCCCCACACCCCTTCTCCCTGATCACACTCACGACCATGCCTCGTGCCAAGACTGACCCCTCGGCCCTGCCCCTGTGCTTGTTGCTTCACCTGCAACCCTACACTCATTGTGTTGTCACTCATCGCTCGTAACCCTGCGCTCATCGTGCTTTCACTTCCCTCCCACTGTTGCACTGCCTTCATTCTACGCCCAGTCATTGTTGCAACCGGGCTGCACTCCCCTGCCGCCGCCCTCTGCAACCCCACCTTTATGCTACCTCCCTCATGTCTCAGCCCCATCCTTAGCTCCCTTCATCCTCGTACCACCACTCCCCTCCCCTTCCCTTCCCTCCCCTCACCCCTGCTCGCTACCCGCATTATGCCCCTACTTGTGCCACCACTTCACTCCCCTACTTGCATCTCCCTTCACCCTCTCTCCTCCCAATTGCTACAATGATTAGGCTCCTTCTCGCACTACCACACTGACCCCGTCCTTCCCCTCCTCCTGGTCACATATGTGACCGGGCTGCGTTGTTTCTTCTGCCACTATCACTTGACACCGCCACTGCCGCCCCAAGCTCACCTACCACCGCCACCATGAGCCACCCCCTCTCTGCCACTACCGTTCACTCACCCACCACTGCCACCGGTTCCCTTAACCCACTCGTCACTGCTGCCACGACCCACCTCCTCTCCATTGCCACCATTCGCTCACCCGTTACAACTTCTTTTCTCCCACTGCTACCCTACCCAAAATTAGATGGGGTCGGTCGCAAGCTTGACCGACATGTTTTCCCAAAACACACAAAACCAAAAAAATCACAAAATACCCTCACAAAAGTTTTTCCTTCACCTTCACCATTTACACCTCAAGCCCCGCTCGTGCTCCAATCGACCCTTACACGCGCTCTAGTCCTCCCTTGCGTGTGCTCCACCCCCACGTGCTTCGATCCTCCCTTGCGGGCGCTCCACCCCACACGCGCTTAGGTTTGCCCTTGCGCATGCTTCGCCCTGTGTGTTCTCTAGCCCTCCCTTGTATGCACTCTGCCCCATGTGTGCTTCGGTTCGCCCCAATGCACTCTCTGTCTTGCCCTTCCACGCGCTCTGCACTATGCTCCATGCCCCGTTTATTCCGCACTATACATGTCTTACAAAATCTCCACAATTCTCTTTTCATCAACCATTTCCTTCATTTTTATCCCACACTCACGCCCCACTTTAGGTTGGGCAACACAACTCTCATGCTCTCTAACTCGCACCCATTCTTGTACATACACATCATCAAGTATTCACCTACACATGCCTAGGGAAACAATGTCCTTACTTTCGCTCATCATCCCTTTCTTTAGGACCCTTTTCTATCATTTTCAATAGCCACTTTTTTGCATTATGTTGGGGCAACCCGCAGCTCCAAAACATGTCACTTGAAGGACGATATCACATCAAAACCCTTCTCATTAATCTTATGACACTCGATCATAAAAACACCTTAGTCAATTGACTCATTACTATATCTTGTGAAATCGATCTAATAATGCCTTCATAGACTTCGGCTAAAGTGGCCCATCGATCGCATTTCAAGGTTCCCGTCTATCTAGTCAACCATCTAAGCCCATGACTACAACAACCATTGTCATAAAGTTAGATGACCCCCTGATTTAACAAATATTGAAAATAAATGGTAAATCCTAATTGTAAAGTAACAACACAATGAATTGATATTGCAATAAAATACATATTCTGACCTAAGCAATAAGCAATTAAAGTTTGAAACCCTAAGTGCAAGAGAAGGGATAAGATAATTGATTTCACAATTAAACCTAGATTGTGTCAAACTGAAAAACTACTGGAACAGGAGGGCAGATTGTCGCAAATAAGCCCAGAAAATTGTGCGAGTGTCAGAAATGCTGGGACAGGAGCGCCTGGGCGACAGGGACCTTCTGTAGGCGCATGTCACTGCACAAAACCTCAGAAACTAAATTTTACAGGGTTGCAAGATGTTCGCAAAAGGTCATTGTTAGTCACTGGTGTGTCGTTGTAAGATCACCGAGTTTGCTTGAAACCTGTAAAGAGAAAGAACACTTGTGAAACCCCAAAACACATCAAATCCTAAAAATAATATGCAAATGATGAGTCGAACTGATCCTAACAGTCCCCTGATTGAGTGAACTTACAATATGGGCGTTACACTACATTTCAAACTCCATGCAGTTCTGCATGTGTGTGTGTAGAATCATGCCCTAGGTGGCTCTTGTGCAAGATGCACTGAATAACAAGCAATAACTAGATGTAGAAGATGTAAATATATGTGTGCATGGAAAAATGAACTTTCCCTCCTATGAAGTGTATGCAAAAGAATGCAGTCCCTTGTCCCTTGAATGGATGTTAGATGGATGTGTTATCACCAAAAAAAAACATCCTCTGATTTGCTTGCATGTGAATGGAATAGGAAATCAGTGTTTCTGGGAAACATGGAATTATCTCAAGGTGTGGGACCATGAAACTAAGATAATTCTCGAGAGAAGGTTGGTTCCCTTCCTAATCTAATGCTAAAACTACTCCTAATGCTGGAAATACAACTATCTACTATCTTATGATTACCAGGGAGAGTGCATGAAAATGAGAAAACACCAAGGGGTGAGAAGGGGGGTTGGGACACTCTAATTAATGAAAATGGGAAGAAATGGAGATAGAGAGTGCATGTATAACACCACAGTCTAGAAACACACATTCACAACACCATTTCCATTAAACACAACCATTCAGAGCTTGCAAGAAACCAAAAATACACACAAATACCTTCAAATGTAATGTAGAGGCAAGAGAATGCAATGACATACAAGCCAAGGTTGAAGAATGGCCACAAAACTTGATTTTATTGCTTCATATGATCACACAGTTCATTACAATGAGAAGGAGAGGCATGAATCTCTTACAAAATGCTCAAAATGGAGGCTTGAAGTTCACATACACCTGCAATAACCTATAGAAGAATGGAGAGCATATAGAAAATGTCCAACCACCACAAAATGGAATCTCCATTACAATATGTATAGAAAGTGAGAGAAAGAGGAGAGAAAACCCGAAATCCATCCTTGAACCATCAACATTAAATGAAAAAGAGGTATGAGCACCCCCAAATCCATTCTCCAACGTTCATGCCTCATGAAAGAAGAAAAGACCATAACACATTAAATGTTGGTGGCCGAGGAAACCGGAAATATGCTTTTTCTAGAGCTGGGGACATTTTTTTCCTTTTTTCTCATCTATTCCCATCAAAACCAAAATCTAAAGATACCATGTTGTAAAGTTTGAAAAGATGAATCCATTGATATAAAGTTTTTTGAAAAATGGATTACCTAGTCAAAAGATATAGCCATGGGATATTTAGGGGTTGTTTTTCTCATTTCCACAATTCTCGGGCTCTGGGTCTCTTATATGCCTACAGTCTGCAATATAATCCTTTTCCCCCTTTTAATATTTTAAATTTCTTCACTGCGGACAGTTTCGGGTATTTTTGGTACTTGGGGCACTAGAGGGAACTCGGGTTGTTCGGGTCTTAAAACTCCGCATTCTCTACATTGTATCCTTCCCCGCTTGTGATCCTCTTTTGCACTATATCCTTCCTCGCTTCTAACTCCTCACCTTTTAATTGCATCCCTCCTTCCTCTGCAGGGAACACAGGTTCTTTTGTATGTGGGCCTTGTGTTCCTCACGGGCCTGCATGGCCCGCACTCTCCACACCAAACCACCAATGCCATCTCCCTTTGCTTTGTGGAAACTTCGGTCCCATTGGGAACTTGAGCCCCACGGGAACACGTTCCGTCCAGGCCACTTAGGCCCGCATATGCCACTCCACCCATACTCAACACAACTCGCCCTGGATCCTTTGCAAATTGGCCCTTCTGGCCATGCAGGGAACAGTGACCCCACCGTAAATTGTTTCGTTTAGGCCCCGAAAACCTGAATCCTCCACAATACAAAGGACTCGTTCCACAAACTTAGCATCCAGAAAAATTGGACATCTGAGGAACTCGTCACCCAAAAGAACTTGTATGACCCTCTGTACCTTTAGGACCCGACTTAGCTGATTAACACTGTAAATGGTTTTTCCCAATTTTTCAAATTTTTCTCCATTTTAACTAACTCCTTGGAATTTTGGAAAGGAGAAAAATGAATAAGGACAAGACGGGGCTTCTCCTAACACAAAAATAGTTCAACTCACCTGAAATCATCTGATTTTTCTAGTTTTCTCATCAAGCCCCATTAAACTATTAAGTTTTCTTCTTCCCAGTTGAACCATTTTGTCAGGAGGGAAAAAATGGTGAGCAATTTGACGACTCAATGGGGCTATCTACCTAACAGATGAGTGACAGTGACCTTATGGCATCCATTGGGAAATGGAGTCAACTTTATAGCCTGAATTTGATTTGAAATTGAATCCTCCACCCCTAAACCTGCTTGGACTGCTGAAATCGACCTGACTTGAAACTGCTTGAGCGAGGCTGAGAACATGCAAGGTGCTATGAAAAACACTCTCTGAAATGTTTTAAGCTGCCCCTGCAACTGATTTTCTGATCAAAAGAAGAGGCACTAGAAGCCCAATATGTAACTGATCTGAAGAGACAAAAGAATGAGAAAATTGAAACTGTCTATAAATATGATTTTTAGTTGCTCTACATTTGATTCTCATGAAGATGCAACTGATCCATGACACTTTAAACTTCTTCCCACAACATCTTCTCAAGAACCATGATGAAAACTGTGCAACAAGACCATCCAGAAGCAAAAAAACCTGTGTAAAGCACTTAGGGAAGGGAAACCTATTCTACCAACAAAACACTGTGTAAAAAACACTTAAGAGGAATTAGAAACCTAATCTAATATGTACAAGGATGAGAATTTCACTCAATAACAATGCTTTAGATAGATTCCATTGACTGGAATCTATAGTTCTTCTCCATCCAACTTTGACAACTGGAAAGTGCATTGTTTGACTTGCACCCTAAGATCATGTAGGGACCACTCCATATAACATCAAACTTTGAATGCTTACCAACTTTTCCCTCGTCTGTATCCCACTTAAGAACTAAGTCTCCCTTCTTGGAAACTCCTAGCCTTGGCCTTCTTGTCAAAAATCCTCTTGATTAAAGCTTGATATTTTTCCATTAGTTTACAACTTGGTTTCTCATCTCCTCTAACTCCATGAGTTCTGCATATCTGACCTCCATGGCTTCAAACTCAGATAACTCCAGTTGCTTGATAAGCTTTGGTGCTGGCAATTCAAGAGATATGGGATATTGCTTCTTTTCCATAAACTAGCTTATAGGGAGAGCTGTCAGTGGATCTCTTGGGTGTGATTCTATCATCCCACAAGGCTGATTTCAGTTTTGTGTGCCATGTTCTCTGATTCTCATCTAGATTCCTTCTTATGATCCTCAAGAGATTCTTGTTTGTGGACTCATCTTGACCGTTACCCTGGGGGTAATAGTTAGAGGAAGTTCTCAGATATATCCCATTCTTAACAACCCAATCAGAAATTTTGGTGCCAAGGAATGCTAGAGCATTGTTGGAAATGATAGTGGATGGGACACCAAACCTGTTACAATTCCTTCATAGAAATCCAGTATGCTAGACTCATTTGCCTCCTTGAGTGCCACTGCTTCAGTCCACTTGGTGAAATAGTCAGTTGCTATGAGAATCCACTTGTGGCCTTAGCTTGAGTTTGGATTGATGACCCAATGAAGTCCAAACCCCACTGCATGAATGGTTGATCAATTGAGATTGGGTGGAGTGGAAGAGCTTTCAACTTTTCCTTTCCTATGAAAAATGCACATTTCTTGCACTTCTTAATCCATGCATAGCAATCACTGAAAAGATTAGGCCAGTAGTAACCAACCTTCATGATTCTAAGAATTGTGACTCTTGGAGAAAAGTGGCCTCCGACTTCTCCATCATGGAACTCATGTAATATTTTCTCAATTTGATTAGTTCCAATGCACCCCAGTAAAACACCATTCACATCTTTCCTGAACAAAATATTGTCAATAAGAACATATGGAATAGATTGGAGCCTGAAATACCTTCTCTTAGATTTTCTTAATCCTCTGAGGGAATTGACATGTTTAGAGGAAGTTGATAATATCTTGAGTCCAGCAAGGTGTGGGTAAGGCATTGGCTTGTTGTTCTTGATCATCTTGGAGCACTAGAATAACCCCTTCTTCATCCTTTGACTCTGCATGTTGATTTGAGACTAGTTGTTCACACAATCCCTTGCCTCTAACCAATTTTTTTACCTTGATATCTATATCATACTCCATTACTCTGGTAATCCAACCAGCTCTTTTTCATTTAAATCTTTGTTCAGGAGGAAATCCTTCACACCAGCATGTGAAACTAACAAATGGATTTTGTTGTTGGAGACTAGATGCCTGAATTTCTTTAAACTTCTTATGATATAAAGAACATGCTTCTTAATGAATGAGTATCTTACCTCATAGTCTTCTAGGATCTGGAGTTGAAGAATGCAACAGGATGTTCCAAATCTTTCTTTGTTTAGTTGTACCAGTATTGCAGATATTGTGTCTGAGCCACCAAAAGCATATAAGGTGAAGTCTTTTGAGAAGTATGGATTAACGAGAGTTGGAGCTTGTGATATTTCTGTTTTATAGCTTCAAATTGTCTCTTTAACCTTAGTGGTCCATTTGAAATTCCATGCTCTTTTTCAACATCAGTGTCAAGGGTTTAACAAGATTAACAAAATCAGGACACAAACCTTCTGACAAAATTTATCCTCCCTAAGAAGCTTTGGAGAGATTTCTTGTGACTTGGAAGTGGCAACACCAGAATAGCTTCAACTCTCTCTAGATCAATAGTTAATCCTTATTTAGATACAATGTGGCCTAGGAGCTTACCCTCATGACCAAGAATATGCATTTCTTCAATTCATGGAAACTCCAAACTACCTACATCTCTCAAACACTTGCCTGAGATGGGAAAGATGATCAACTACATTCTTGGAAAATATTGTAATGTCATCAAGGTAAACAAGAACCATCTTGTTAATCAACCCCTTGAATGCCATGTTCATGGCTCTTTAAAATGTAGTTCTGACATTGGATAAGCCAAATGGAATTTTCCTGTAAGCATATGTGCCCCATTTTGTTGGTGAAAGTTGTCTTGAATTGATCCTCCTCTATCACCATGATCTGGTTATAACCTGAGTAGCCATCTAGAAGTGTAAATATCTCCTAACCAACTACTACTTGTAGAATTTTCTCCATTGAGGGAAGTGGGTAGTGATCCTTGAGGGAAGCTCTATTTAAATCTCTAAAATCCACACACAACCTGATTTCTCCATTTCTTTTCTAGACTAGCACAAGGTTTGCAACCCAAGATGAGTGCTTGATAGGGAAAATGATGTTTGCCTCAATTAGCTTGTTCAATTTTTTCTTCATTAGAGGCTATATGTGAGGATTAAATGGCCTTTGCTTCTGCCTAATGGGATTAGCTTCCAAATCTAGTTCAATAGTATGTTGAGCTAAACTAGGATCAAATCCCGTAAGATCTTCATAGCTCCATGCAAATATATCAGGAAACTCTTGACAAAGTTGTACAAAATCATGTTTTTCTTGTTGAGTGTTTACCTTGCCAATTTGGAGCAATTTTCCTTCTCCAACTGAAATGGGCTCTGAATCTTCACCTTTGACCATGATGTTTACTTTCTCTTTCCTGAAATGGTCATTGGGATTGAAGATGGATTCCAGAGTTACTAGACCTTTTGCCAGCTTGTTCATTTTGAGATGGACTACTTGATCTCCATACTGCTTCTCTAATTTGTCCCGGTTTCTTGAAGAGAACTCATCCTCTTCTTGAAGGAAATTGATGATTTGTTGGTCACTTTCAAACACCTGCCAACTTGTGTTATTATCTGGAACACTTGGTCTCACTACCACCTTGATATGAGGTTGTGCTTTGTCCTTCTTGATATCTTCAGCAATGTCAAATGCTGCCCCAATTGTTGCAAGCTTGTCTGTAGCTTCATTCTTTTTTCTTGGTATGGAATTGATGTTGAATGCTTCAAAATATTCTATGAGATCCATATACCATATGCTTATAGGCTTTAAGTAAATCATTTTTTCTGCATTTATCCCTCTAACCTGATTCACAATCAGCTCATTATCCCCAAATACTTGAAATTTCTTAATATTCCCTCTTTCTTGCCCAATGTAGATCCATGAACGAGAGACTCGTATTCTGTCGTATTATTAGAGCAGCTGAATTGAAACCTGAAAGGATGAGTAGTATTTGGCATACCTTAGGGGACACAAGAACTACTCCTCCTCCTGCACCTTGTCTACTCCTTGAACCATCAAAGAACATTTTCCAAACTTCATTCTCATCTTCATCATTTGGCTTGGTGACACTAGGAAGGGGTGTGTTTTCTTCATGCAAACATTAGATCCCTAGACCCTTCTTCAAACTCTTGGTTCTGTAAAGGGAACTCATCTTCTTCATTTCCTTGTAAGGATCATAGTTATGTAATGTTTGTGTGCCCATTCATCAAGTGTTAAATCTAGAATACCCTCAATCTGAGTGTCCGCTTCTTGAGTACTTGGGAAATATTCTTCATCAAAGATTGTGCAATTTGCATTGATAGGACTAGGCGTATAAGGTTCTAATGGTGGTATGCAACAATTGGTTCAGACCTTGATAGTGGCCTTGGCTCCATACCTAGTCGTGAAGAGCATACGAGATCAATCAGCTGACAAGATACCCTCCAATCTTAGTGGTGAAGTCTCTAGATAAACATAGAGAAAAAAGTGGAGGTAGGTCAATTATATATATCTTGAGAAACTAAGACATTGGGACATGCATGGAACAGTGTAGAGGTTTAGTCCTTTGATGACTCCAACGGTTCCCATTGCTTGTCCCATCTAGTTATACCACTCCTTTAGAAATAGGCTCATACTTGAGGCCAACTGATCTACAATATTCTTTGACATTACTGAGTTGCTTGCTCTCTGAGTCAATCATGTAGTTGTGCACTAGATTATCCTTATGATCAAGGACAGGTAGAATGGTGGAGGCTTCATGCTTCTACTTGGTTGACCTCCCTTTGTTGCATGCATTGGTGAGAACTTTTCTTGATCCTTAGATGACTCATTTGAGGTGGAAAGTTGGCCATGGTTTCTTGCAATAAATCCTTTCTGTCCTAGAATAGCCAATGATTCCCACATAGAGATACTCACATTTTTTTCTTCATTTGCTCAAGGATATTGAATGGATCTAGATTATCCTTTTGCTTCCCTTTGTTCACCACAACCTTTCTCTTGTACATGAGATTGGTATGGAAGATGACTTAGGATGATTTTGTGAATTTTGGAATTGTGTTTGAGCTACCACCTCTTTGGAGTGTCAAAGAAGGTTGAGAAGGACTTACATTTGATGATTTCCCCTCCTCTATGGCTCTTTTCTTAGACCTTGTGTTTGTTGCAATACCTTGAGGAAGAGGTTGATTTATTCCACAAAATTCCTCTACTTACCAATTCACAAGAGAAGTGTCACTTTGAGGTGCCTCTTGAGAAACCATTTACTATTGATTTTCCTCTTTGGTTGTTTCTTGGGAAGAGATAAGCACCTTGAACCATCAAATATTTCCTTATAATGCTATTGGGGCATGTTGCTTGGTTATGTGGATGACCACAAGGTAAACACCACTCATAATATTGTACAAGATTTTTTTGGATGTGAACTAGAGCTTTAGATGAAGAGGTTGCATTAGGATTATAAGGTTGGAATGGCCTAGCAGCGGGAAACTTTGGTTCTGATTTTCAGCTTGAGCAGGAGGTCTATTTGGTTGATATGGGGACTTGTTTGGTTGGTATTGAGGTTGATAAGGTCTGAAAATTTTGGGCATGTTGCCTCTTGATTGTCACCAACTCATTCCCTAGATTTTGCAATTTTTTCATGACCTCTTGGAGCTCAACTGAGGTGCTTGAAGAGGTAGAAGCCTCACTAGAATTTTGATTTCTAGGAGTAGGGATAGGAGCTAACTCAGATGTTTGGCTAGAACTAGGATTTCCTATCTCTAGCTAAATAGGCATAGGTGGCCTAGGGGCAAGTTTACCAGCTTGAATTAGACAATTCTCAGCTCTAATGGTTAATGCATAGGCTCCTGGAAAAGTTATACCTCCCATAGATTGCACCATAACATCAATATTCGAATTAAGGATTTTAAAAAGTAAATAAATGCACCTTCATCAGTTGGTCTTACAAGGGTTGGAATTTTATCCCACGTCCTCTGGAACTTGAAGTTGAAATCTACCATGAGTTCATTCAGAGCCCTCTTTATGGTGGTCAATTGTTCTAACAAAGACACGTTATTCGCCCTCTCTCCAAATTGATTGCAAAGAGCTATGCACAGTGTATTCCAATTAGTGATGACCCTATTGCTAGACCTTGAAACCATTGTAGATCCTTTCCTTTGAATGAGGAAGCTAGAAGCTTCACAACTACATCCATGTCAACAATTTCATGGATAACACAAACATTTTCAATGTATTGAATATGATCAGCTGGAGTAGTGTGATTCTCCCCAATAAAGAATGGAATGCTCTTCAAAGCTACCATTGGAATAGGATTTTGGGCATTGAGAGCAAGGGGACTGCTGCCAGTGAAGTTAACAAAACTATGGGTTTTGTTGTTGTGTTACCATTATGATGGGTCTAAGAACTCTAGTTGATTGCAAGAAGGGCCTACCAGGTGGAGGTGTTGAAAGAGTTCTATTTGGTGGAGATGGTGATCTCTGAACTTTTCTTCCCCTTCTTCCTCTATTTGGTGATAATTATAGGTACTCAAAAAATACTTTCTTCTCATGTCCTAGACCTTGTTTGGATCCTTCGTCATGAATATGAGACACTTGGATTGCTAAAACCGGTGGATTTTGATACTGGGAGTTGCTGGATGTGTTGCTGCAGAGCCTCCAAAGGCTAGAATTTTACCAAGATACATATCCAAACTTGATAAAATTGGAAATATGACTTCTGAGGTCCCACCGTGCATGCCAAAACTATTATCACCATAAAACATCACCCTCTGATTTTCTTGCATGTGAATGGAATAGGAAATAAATGTTTTAGGGAAACATGGAATTATCTCGAGGTGTGGGACCCTGAAACTGAGATAATTCTCCTGAGAAGGTTGGTTCATCTTCCTAATCTAATCTTAAAACTACTCCTAATGCTGGATATACAACTATCTAGTCCTATCATATGATTCCAAGGGACCAAGGGAAGAGAAAATACATGGAAAATGGAAATCCTACACTAAGGGAGGTGATGGCACCAAGAGAAGTGTGGTTGGGAAACTCTCCAATAAATGAAAATGGGAAGAAATAGAGATATAGTATATAACACCGCAGTCTAGAAACAAGCATTCACAACACCATTTCCATTAAAAACAACCATTCACAACTTGTAAGAAACCAAAAATACACACAAATACCTTCAAATGTAATTTAGAGGCAAGAGAATGCAATGAAATACAAGCCAGGGTTGAAGAATGGCGACAAAACTTGACTTTATTGCTTCATATGATCACACAGTTCTTTACAATGAGAAGGAGAGGCATGAATCTCTTACAAAATGCTCAAAATGGAGGCTTGAAGCTCACATACACCTGTAACAACCTGTAGAAGAATGAGCATATAGAAAATGTCCAACCACCATAAAAATGACTCTTCATTACAATATGTAGTAGAAAGTGAGAGAAAGAGGAGGGAAACCCGAAATTTTGCCTTGAACTATCAACATTGGTTTAAAAAAGAGGTATGAGTGCCCCCCAAATCCATTCTCCAATGTTCATGCCTCGTGGAAGGAGAAAATCCCATAACACATTAAATGTTGGTGGCTGAGGAAACTAGAAATATGATTTTTTTGTAGATGGGGACATTTTCCTTTTTGTTTCTCATTTGTTTCCATCAAAACCAAAATCCAAAGATACCATGTTGTAAGGCTTGAAAATAAGAATCCATTGATATAAAGTTTTTGAAAAATGGATTACCTATTCAAAAGATCTAGCCATGCGGATATTTAGGGTTCGTTTTGCACATTTTTATAACTCTCAGACTCTGGGCCTCTTATTATGCATATAGTCCGCAATATAATCCTTTTCCCCCTTTTAATCTTTTAAATTTCTTCATTGCGGATGTTTCGGGTATTTCAGGTACTTGGGGCACTAAGGGAACTTGGGTCATTCGGGTCTTAAAACTATGCATTCTCCGCATTGTATCCTTCACTACTACTAACTCCTCGCATTCGAATTACGTCCCTATGGCCTATGTGGCGATCACATGTTCTTTATGTACGTGGGCCTTGTGTTCCTTACAGGCCCGCATGTCCCACACTCTCCGCATCAAACCACTGGTGCCATCTCCCTTCGCTTTGTGAACACTTCGGTCTCGTAGGGAACTTGAGCCTTGCAGGAATAGGTTCCCTCCAACCCACTTGGGCCTGCATCTACCGCTCCACCCGTACTTTACACAAATTTCCCCGACTCCTTTGCAAATCGGCTGTTCCAGCCATGTGGGGAACACTAACCTTGCTGGCACTGTTCCGTTTGGACCCCAAAAACCTAAATCCTCCATAATACAAAGGACTTGTTCCACAAACTTAGCACTTCGAAAAACTTAGACATCCGAGGAACTCGTGACCCAAAATAAATTATACCCTCTATACCTCTAGGACCCGACTTAGCCGATTAACATTGTCAATGTCCCCTTTTTCCAAAATTTTCCAAATTTTCTCAATTCTAACTAACTCCTTAGAATTTTGAAAGGGAGAAAAATGACTAAGGATAAGAAAGAATGTTCCCAACACAAAAATAGTTCAACTCACCTGGAATCATCTGATTTTTCCGGTTTTCTCATCAAGCCCCATTGAACTGTAAAGTCTTTCTTCTTCCTATTTGAACCATTTTTTCAGGAGGGAAAAAAAGGTCAACATGATGCTTTGATGCTCTTGAGATGCCTTTGGATGTAACGTTAGGTGATGGCAGCAAATGCTTAGAGTTGGGTCCTTTATTATGATCACACAGCTTTGTATTTATATGATTACCTTGTTTGAATTTTGTAATTAACCACTAAAAGGCCGACCGCCAAGAAAATAAGATGCCCAACAACTAGAAAGGACCCAAAAGATGCAAGCAAGATACAATGGGGTCGGGGTGCCAAGAACGGATGAAGCGCCTGTGCACTAGTGTCCCGGTTGGGCGTTTGTGTCCAGACTCAGAAGATCTTAAGTAACGAAGGTCAAACTGAGTAGTGGGGTGTAGAAGACTAAGATGAAAATTAGAAAGAAAGAAAAGAGGCCCAAGACATCAATCAATTTGTATTTTTCTCGCTCATGAATCATATGAATAGTAGTATGTGATCAGGACCTAGAAATATACCTAAAGTGTGTGATTTAGTGTCTACATTTACCCCCAATTTATGTTGTTGAGTGAAATCTTGATAATATAAAGTAGATAAGAGATGTGTACCTGATAACCATGTAGATTGATGGCGAAAAGCATGCCGATGAGGCAAGAAAAAGTGTGGAGTGATAAAAAATGAAGCATGGAAGCTAGAGAAGAGGAAGTGGCCCTAGGGGTGAAAAATGTACGTGTATATGTCGCATTATACATGTTTTCGATGTTGCTTGTACTTGATGTTGATGTTTTTTGATGATGTACTGAAGGCCCAAGTCATGTTCTAGGCCATTTTTATGACTGTAGATTGTGTTGATTTTGTATTGAACTATGTTATACTGTAATTGTGAACTAATGTATGGTGTGCTTGGTTCTCCTAATGTATGCCCCACTTGTTTGGGGTGCATGTGACGTCACTAGGAGAATGTGGCCCAAAGGAGGACTCGATAAACATCTGAAACTAAAGCCCTACAGGGGCAATATGCTTGGTAAAAACCAAGGCACACACAAACAAAGTGGCTAGGAAACATGTGTTAATACAAACAAGACAAATACACATATAAGAGACAAAGTGTAATCTAGCAAGCAAGAAGACAATGTAGACCATGAATAGTGGGTTGCAAACATGAGACATCACTCACAATGTCGCAAGACAATCGAGGCCGAAGCGGCCAAAATCATACAATGTGTACACAAGATAAAGGTAAAAGCCCACAAGAAATGACAAAAAATGACAAATAGTAGCAAGCAAATAAACAAACAACCAAGGTAGTAAATAGCTCTTGTAATACAAATGTTGCACATGAAGCACCTATTATCATGTTAGAAAGATAAAAATTATGTCAAAACATGTATGATCCAAAGTAGTAGTGTGCTAATGTGAATAATAAATAGTATAAAATGAAAATATAACACTTGTGATGTGCACGAAAGTAGATGCCACCAAGAGTCATTGTGGGACGGGTAAGAGGTACACTGCCAATCATCCGTGTTGCATGTAATAGATCTGTGTCAAGTCTGCATTCACAACTAGAAGGTAAGTGAATGCACATGTGTATATAGAAAATATAATGACATACAAAATATTTGTCTAGCATGTGAAACAACGTGTACATGTAAGCATAAGTAAGCAAGAGTAAATGCAACTGAGATATGTAGTATGTTGTGAGTGTGTATGGAATGGAATGTAAAGTGAGTTTGATAGGAGCAGCATGCCCCCCGAGTGGGTGTGAATGAGTATGCGTGAGACGAGGTTCATTTATAAATGCCCCATCAATAGTCAAGAATGAACTATAGAACAAGAGTGTGTCATTAGGAAATTGTTTGAATTATGTACTAGAAAGATATGATCGAGAAAGCGTGGAGTGTAGAGAGTGAGTGAGTATTGTGAGGATCATGGATGTAGTATGCCCTCAACAATCAAGTGTGAACCATAGCACAAGAGTGCGTCATCGAGTAATGAGTGTTTTTTATGCGGTAGTATCGCTTAAGATGCATAATGTTGAGTGGGTTCTTAAGTGGCTTACCCAAGAGAGTGGCAAGGCGATAGATGTCACCCCCAAGCTTTTCAGTGATGATATAAGGACCGAGCGAATTGGGCTTCAATTTTCCTTTGAGGGGAGCTTCAACGTTTGTTTTTTTCAGATTTTATTTTAACACAAGATCACCCACATTTAATTCATGAGGACGAGTTTTGCGATTGTATGCTTGGGTAAGTGCATGGAAATGGGGGGCCAAAAGGGGGTAAAAAAAGACACATTTTTCCTAAAATCAACAAAACTTTAACTTCATCTAATAATTTGGCATGTATATGCTCAAATTTTGAAAAATTCATAAGAATGAGTATCGTAGATCTTAGAATCTAGTTTCTGAACTATGATTTTTTTTAAATGGTGGAGATTAAGAGGGTCAAATGTGGTGTGCACACAAAGTATGTCTATTTTTGTTTCAAAAAAATAAGAACCTATTATGTGTGCGTCCCCTAGTTTTTAGTTTATAAATTATTTTTCAAATCCCTTTGGTAGAAAGTTAGCTAATTCCATGTACGAGGTCCCACTAATTGTTCATAATTTTTGGATGAATATATATTTTTTATTAATTTCCAAAGTTCACATATCCCGAAAATGAAATATTTGTGTGTGAACCCTTGTAATTTTAAAAAAAAAAATCAGTTTTTTTTGTTTTTTTATAGTGTGTGTAGAATGGAATTTAGAAAAAAACCACTTTTTACAAAAATTTAGATGAAAAAATTATAAATTGCGCACCAAAAGATATGCATAGGTTTTTGTAAGAAAAGAAGGCACTAGTAAATGAAATTATGGATGAAAGCCTTAAACTAATCAGATTTTAGAAAGAATTATATCATCATCAAAGTAAAAATGAGCTTGACATCGTACTATAATTTATTTTTGAATATTATGTTATAATGCATGAGATATCAGGGTGCACATGTGAGATTTTGATGTTTTTCTCTCAAACACGGATTTATTCATGGATTACATAGTCCAAACCTTTGGTTTGGATATCCAAGGAAAATCCAAGCCTATGGATTGGGAATTTCAAACCCAAAGAAGATGAAATGTGCTTGCGTTCCTGATTTCTATGTGGTATACATGCTTATGGGAGGGATATATTTACTAAAATAAATGGTTTAAGTATACATTTTTCTTTTATTAATCTTTATAATAAAGTATAAAGATTAATAAAAGAAAAAGTTATACTTTAAATTTATTTTAGAAAATACAAGAAGTTAGGGACACTCTGCACCCTATGGAACTAGTCTCACAACTCCATCTGTCATGATTTATAAGATAGTTTTTTATATTCTAATTTTGTCAGTACATAGGTATTTTTTAGGATTTAAACATTCAACATTCAGCATTCAAGCTTTTTTGGTTTAAATTATACCATTAATATCTATTTTGTGAAAAAATATCTATGTCATTGTTTAGGTTTTGGGGCCTTTTGGATTAGTTATTGACATTTGTACGAGTGTTAAATGTGTCAAAATTAGAATTTACAAACCTCACAACTCTTAAAGATAGTGACAACTGGTCGAATATATGGACTCATGAATTTTCCTATGAACATGGAGTTGAATCCCTAATTTTGTCTTAGAATATGGTAAAATCATACTATGGATGAGTACCTACTTTAAAAGCTTAGGGAATGCATCATTCGCTTCCTGGTCAATGGTGTGTCCTTCCTATGACCAACTTGCCTCAGTACCACTCTCAACCTGGATCAAAAGAGATTATTAGCAAGGTTTTTAAAAGTTTGTTTCAATGTACAGGGATAATTGGATACAATGATTGATGAGTTAAGTGTGACTTGATGGAAGATAAATTCCTCTGGAGGCCTAAAAGGCCATTATGAGATAGTCAAACACCCTCTGGGAGAGTTCAAGAAATATATTAAGCATATAGAGGTGATGTCAGAGAATATTGGAAGTGTTAGAAGTAATTTAGGAAGATTTAGGAATATTTTTTAGGGATTAGGGTTTAGGGTTTAGGGCTCATGGTTTAGGGTTTAGGATTTAGGGATCATTGTTTAGGGTTTAAGGTTCAGGGTGGTAAAAATAGGGTTTAGGGCTCAAGGTTTAGAGTTAATGGTTTAGGGTTTATGGTTGAGGGTTTAGAGTTTAGGGTTTACGATTTAGGGTTAAGGGTTTATGGTTGAGGGTTTACGGTTTAGGGCTCAGGGTTTAGGGTTTAAGGTTTAGGGCTTAGGGTTTAGGGCTGAGGGTTTAGGATTTAGGGTTTAGTGTTCATGGTTTAGGGTTTAGGGTTTAGGATTTAGGGCTCAGGGTTTAAGGTTTAAGGTTTAAGGTTAAGGGTTTATGGTTTCTAGTTTAGGGTTTAGCGTCTAGGGCACAAGGTTTAGGGTTTAAGGCTCGGGGTTTAGGGGTTAGGGTTTAGGGCTCAGGGTTTAAGGCTCAAGGTTTAGGGCTAAGGGTTTAGGGTTGATGGTTTAGGGTTTAGGGTTTAGGGTTTAGGGTTTAAGTTTTAAGATTTATGGTTTATAGTTTAGGGTTTAGGGTTTAGGTTTTATGGTTTAGGGTTTAGGGCTTAGGTTTTATGGCTTATGGTTTAGGGTTTAGGGTTTACAGTTTACAATTTACGGTTTAGGGCGCATGGCTTAGGGCTTAGGGTTTAGGGCTTATGATTTCAAGTTTAGGTTTTAGGGCTCAGGGTTTAGGGTTCAGGGCTCAGGATTTAGGGTTTAGTGTTTAGGGTTTAGGGCTCATGGTTTAGGTTTTAAGGTTTAAGGTTTAGGATTTAGGGTTTAGGGCTTATGGTTCCAGATAGGTAAAAAACAAGGTTTAGGGTTTAGTTTAACTTTTTTAGGTTTAAGGGTTTAGGGTTTAGGGTTTAGGGTTTAGGGATTATGGTTTAGAGATTAAGGCTTAAGGATTAGGGTTTAGGGTTTAGGGTTTCCTCCTCTATATGGAAGGATTGATCCATGAATGAGACTTGAAGGAATGTTTGAGGGTGAGATCCATCTTCTTGAACTCTAACTACATTGAAGCACTATGAAATCCACTCCTTGAATTACAAGATGTGAGCACATCGCCAAATATTGATTAAGTGTTTAGAAACAATCTCAAGAGATATGCACCATTTGTGATCTCAAGAGGAATACCATCACCATTGATGCAGGAGCATAATCTCCATCTTTGTAAATATGTCATGGTGTCATCAATTTTTAGTGTGCAGATGTGTTATAGGTCTAGGGAATCCATGTGAGTTAGTTTGGTGTGGTTATTTGAGTCTTGGCCTTTTAAATTTTTAAATTGTATACTTTCCATCCAAAAGTGTAAAATGTGAAAGGTGTCATGTAGGTCTTTAGGGGATTTATGTCACAAATGTAAGTCCTAGTGGGGTCTAGGAGTCAATGTCAATGAATTTAGGAAGTATGGGTCTTGGAGTCACCATTTTAAAGCTATGATGTTGTATTGAGGGACTTGAAAGGTCACACAACTAAAAGAAGTTGAAGGGTCACAATTTAAATCGTAACTATATTGTAAGGAGTACAAAAACTCATGTTTGTAACTGATGAGAATATCATTCAAATGATCTAAGGTTTGGGAGAGTTGAGGCTCCAATAATTTGAAAAAAACATAGTTTGCAAACCACTATGATATAGGGAATCTATGTATGGTGATTATATGATGAAATTGCTAATGGCGAATCCAAATGCTTGTTCAAGATGGTGTTTGTAGACTGATAGAGAGATAAGTACAAATTATTTCATTACATTCCTTCTATGTATAGATATGCTTGTTCTTGTGGTTGTGAGTTATGTTGATTTTGTTGAATAATTAATGGTTAAATACTGTGAAACATAATCAGAGTTAAAAAAGACAAGAGGAATGAGTTGAAGAGTTGAACTATGAATGAGACATGCTCATAACAATATCTTACATATATGTTCGGTTGTATTTGATCATTATTATTGATAATGTTGTTAACACTTTGGAGACATGGCATGTTAGTGTACAAGTTGTGTAAAAGAATCACGAGAGAGTATCATGAAGACAAGTTTAGTGGGAGAATACCAGAAGATTATGGAAGAGTGCATGACACTCCATAAACTTCCAAAAATGTGGAATGTTGGCTGGAACTGTGATTAGTTTGAGTAAACCATTGAAAGCATAGTAACCCTGCCCTACTGTAAACTTATAGGAAGATAAGAAAATACCCATTGTTCTAACCCTTTGAAAGGTTCATTACTCTCTCACTGGTAAAATCATCATGAAGGGAATGTGTTAATAAACCTAGAGAATTGATTTGGAGTTTTAAAAGTTTGTACAAGTCAAAAGGTAAAGGAAATTCACCTTTCCGAGTTGTTTAGTAACCCCTCACTGGTTAAGCCTAGGGCTCATGGTTTGAAGGATCTAATCGATGAGTTGAAGCTTGAAAATTAGTAGATATGATGCTAAGGAGGTCTATTAGGATATTCAAAGGGAAATTAGAATGTTCATTGGGTGCATGTTGAGGTGTGAGTGACAGTCTAGGGGAGAAACAACAAATACAGACCTAAACCTAATTGTTAGCTCAATTTAATTAAGGAAATGGTATTTATCTTTAGAGTTCAAACCCAAAACTATTCATACAACTAGAAACCCTTAATGGGTACTAGACAACACCCTCAACTTGTTGAATATATGTTTAAATATGAAGATATAATCAACATAACACCCAGACGGGGCTAAAAAGTCGGAAGGCCAGTCTAAGAGAGTGGATAGTGAATAGGGAAGCTAATGGAAGGTCGTGTTAACCAAACTTGTCATACCTCCTTGAGATTGAGAAGGGCATTTCGGGATGCTTTTAGCTTGCATGAAGAGTTTGCAGAGTAGAAAAACCAAGAAGTGACTAGTGAACCTTGCTCTTGTGTAATGTAAGGGAAATTTTGGTAAAGGCAAGTGAGAGGAGTCTTTGGATGAATGTTGAGCAACTAGATAAGTGAAATAGGTGGTTTAGTTGTCTAAGAACATGATGGAATGATACGGTTATCTTAGAAGAGAGGAATAGATTCAAAGGTGCCTAGATTTGGAGCTTCTTAGTTGAGGAAACAAACTCAATTGAACTAGTCAGGGCAAAGTTGGACCAAAACATAGCACTAGATGAAATTCTTGGGATAGGGATAACCCTAAGAGATTGAAGGAAGCCTTGAGGAAGACCTCACGATTTTTCTAATTACACCCATTGTCCTCATGATGTTTAAGATCCTTCACATACCTCATGAAGACCATTCCCTTGATTATTTGAATCGAGAAAAACTTCCAGATGTGTTTTGATTTATTATGTGTTATAAGGAATTGCATGAGTCCTGTTAGTGCAAATCTACAACACCCCCTAAATGACTTTCAGATCTGCAGTTCAGAATTGGGTCATTTAGTGTGACTGCACAACATTGAGTTTTCTCCAAGGTGTGGGACCTTGCAAGGTGAGAAAACTCTCTAGAGAAAGTTGGTTCTTACCCCTCTGTTTAGGTGTATGCATGAAATTTTGCAGAGGTTCTGATTCAAAACTCTTACTCTAAAATTTCCAAGGAGACAGGGTTGAAAGAAGCATGGAAAAAGAAAACAAAACTAAGCTAAAACAGTGATACACCAAAGGAGTGATGAACTTTTTTCTTGCAAATAATAGACACAGATCATGAGGATGTAGCATCAATACATGCACAAATTTTCCAAAATACAATGAAAGATCAGAAGGAAACAAACCAATGCAAGAGAGGATTGGAAAATCAATCACAGAGCATGTATTGTCAGTTCCAGAATCGATACAATACGTTGCAATAGAAAAGAAGGAAAAAATGAGCTACAATTTCCATGGGAGGTCTGAAACTCCTCAAATCCACCTGCTAAGGAGAAAGGAAGAGCTTGCAAGAAACAAGAAACGTTCAACCCTTTACAAATGAGCCAAAACTGGCTTTTAATGGTGAAGCAGAATGAAGGAAAAGCAAAAAATGCGGGAAAATTGATTTATGAGCTCAACCACCAATCAAATCCCTTCAATTTCACCTGCAAAGTGATGGGATTCATGGAAAAACCCATACGCCAAAGTACATTGCTCTGCAGATCCAAAAAATGACCCATACTTCATTAATTTTGGTGGTTGAATGTCAATTCTGTATTTTTTACGTGCCAGAGGTGTTTTCTCATTTTTCTCCCACCAAAATCCACCAAAAAAACAAAATTTAATAGTCCATCGTGTGGATAATTTCAACAGCTTTCCAATGATATAAAGAACGTGAAAATCTGAGCTTGGGATCGAACGTTATGCCCCTCTGAAGATTTAGGGCAAAAATGGCAATTTTAGGGCAAAATTCGGGTTGGCGGGCCGAAACTTGAAAATTTTCCTCTTTTTTGAATTTGGGAAAAATTCCCAAAATTCTCCACGCCCTGCTCCTGCTGCCACGTGGTCACCCAATTCTGATTGAATCTGCGGGCCTCAAACTTTGCTTTGCCCTTTTGATTTTAATTGGGAAATTTTTCCCAAAATTTTCCCATGCCCGACCTCCGCTCCCGGTGACATGTGTCACCTTCTGATTGCTTGGCAGAAATTTGTCCAATGCACGCCCTTTGCACCTTTCGCAACTTTGGAAAATTTTCAAAAATACCTCCGCCGCCCTAACTCCCGCCGCTGACAGGACACATGGCGCTTAAATGATTGCTCGGCGGGGCCTTAACAAAATTTTCTCCATTCCTTCTGTGGGCCTTTGACCTTTTTCCTTTGTGCCTCCACCAAAAAATTTTCCAAACTCCACTCTGCTGACCCGACCTCCACCCTGCCACGTGGCATCATTTCATTAGCTGCGGGCCTGTCTAGGGAAAAATTTCCCAAAAAACTCCGTCGAGCCATAACTCAAAAATTACAAGGAGTTAGGAGGAAAATTTTACCTTTCTGGAAAGGTGAGAAAATTCTCTATCTAATGAAGCTATTTCCAGAAACCTTTGAGTGCTTGAAATGTGTAAAATTTGATATTGAAGCACAAGGAAGGAAAGAAAGAAGGCAAGTTAGCCAAAATAAGCAGGGGGCTTATTTTGGATAACAATTTTGGCGACTCAGAGGGGTCATCTGCCTGCTGGATGAAGTGACCAGCTACTTGAAGCAATCCATTGGGAAATGGAGTCATGAACTTAACTGCTTGTTACTCTCAATTCATTAGAAAATCTCTAAGATGAAGATTGTGAGAGTAGAACATTACTTTGATCTGGAACATGATCTGCAAAAGATGCATCCTTGGGGCAACAAAACTTGTGCCAAAGCACTTAGGGAAATGTAAATCTAAGCTACAACAAAACAATGTGCATAATCACTTGGAGGAATGAAAAATCTAAGCTAATATGTACAAGGTGAGAAGTTTCCCTTCTAGTAGCAATGTTTTAGATGGATTCCATTAACTGGAATCTGTAGTTCCTCACCATCCAATGTAGACAATTGGAAGGCATTGTTGTTTTTGCATTTTGTGACTATGTAGGGACCACTCCAAATGGCATCAAATTTTGAATGCCTTCCTAGATTTGCTCAGTCTACATCCCATTTCAACACTAAATCTCCAACTTGGAAAGTTCTAGCCTTAGCTTTCCTATCAAAGCTTCCCTTGATCAAAGCTTGGTCCTTCTCCATTGTTTGGGCTGCATGCTCTCTGATTTCTTGGAGTTCCATCAATTCTACATATCTAACCTCCATGGGCTCAAACTCTAACAATTCCAATTGCTTCATGAGTTCCAACGTTGGCAACTCAAGTGACATAGGCAAGATTGCCTCTCTCCCATAAACAAGTCTGAATGGAGAGTTACCTGTGGACCTCTTGGGAGTTATCCTATCAGCCCATAGAGCTGATTTGAGCTTAGTGTGCCAAGTCCTTTGATTTTCATCAAGAGTCCTCTTGATGATCCTTAATAGATTCTTGTTTGTGGACTTAGCTTGGCCATTACCTTGAGGGTAATAATTTGATGAAGTGCTCAAATAGATCCCATTTCTAACAACCCATTCAGTTACCTTTGATCCTATGAATGCCAACACATTATCTGATATTATAGTGGTAGGTGTACCAAATCTGGTTGTTATCCCCTCATAGAAGTCTAGAATGCTAGATTCATTTGCCTCTTTGAGTGCCACTACCTCAGTCCATTTGGTGAAGTAGTCTGTTGCTGTTAGAATCCATTTGTACCCTTGGCTTGAGTTTGGATTAATGACTCCAATGAAGTTCAAACCCCATTGCATGAATGGCTAGTCCACTGATATTGGGTGCAATGGAAGTGCTGCTAACCTCTCTTTGCCTGTGAAGAATGCACAATTCTTGCACCTCTTGATCCATGCATAACAATCACTAAACATTTTGGGCCAATAATAACCAGCCTTCATGATCTTGAGAGCTGTCACTCTTGGAGAAAAATGACCCCCAGTTGATCCATTATGGAACTCTTCTAACATTTTCTCAATCTGATTTGTCCCAATGCATCTCAACAACACTCCATTGATATCCTTTTTGAACAAGACACTATCAACAAGTGCATACAGAATAGCTTGCAATCTGAAGTGTCTTCTTTTGGCTTTGTTCATCTCTGGAGGGCATATGCCTGTTTGTAAGAAGTGCATTATGTCTTGGGTCCAGCAAGGAGTGAACATGCCACCATTTTCTTCTTGAATATCTCTTTGTTCTTGGTTGTCCTGCAACACCAAAACAACATTCTTCTCTTTGCTTGCTTCAATTGATTGGCTCAAGGCCAATTGCTCACACAATCCCTTTCCTCAGACCAGCTTGGTGACTTTGATCTCAATGTCATACTCCATGACATGAGTAATCCACCCTGCACATTTTTCATTTAGATCTTTGTTGAGGAGGAAGTCTTTAACTCCCACATGAGAAACCAACAGTTGAACCTTGTTGTTTGAAACTAGATGCTTAAATTTCTTCAAGCTCCTAATCACTGCAAGAACATGCTTCTCAATGAAGGAATACCTTACTTCATAGTCCTCCAAGCTTTGGCTAAAGAAGGCAATTGGCTGCTCTACATTTCTTCGTTCTGTTGTACTAAAATTGCAGAAATTGTGTCATCACTGCCAAATGCATAAAGGATGAAGTCTTTGGAGAAATCTGGGTTAATGAGAGTTGGAGCCTGTGAGATAGCTTCTTTGATTGCCTCAAAACTTGCCTTACCTTCAGCTATCCATTTGAATGCCACACTTTTCTTCAACATCATAGTTATTGGCTTGACAAGGGCTGCAAAGTTTGGAACAAACCTTTGAACAAAATTGATTCTTCCCAAGAAGCTTTGAAGAGCCTTCTTATGCTTTGGCAATGGCAGTGCTCTTATTGCTTCAACCCTCTCTGGATCAATTGTTAATCCCTCTTTGGAAACAATGTGGCCTAGGAGCTTGCCTTCATGAGCTAGGAAAATGCATTTTTTGGGATTCAAGGATACCCCAAATCTTCTACATCTTTGGAACACTTGTCTCAAATGAAAGAGATGGTCTGCTACACTTTTAGAAAATACAGTAATATCATCTAGGTATATCAGCACTATTTTGTTGATCAATCCCTTGAACGCCATATCCATTGCCCTTTGGAAAGTAGCTCCGGCGTTAGACAACCCAAATGGCATTTTTCTATATGCATAGGTTCCCCATTTGGTGGTGAAGGTTGTTTTGAACTGATCATCTTCCTTTACCATGATCTGATTATACCCTGAATAACCATCTAGCAATGAAAACCTCTCAGAGCCAGCAACAACTTGCAAAATCTACTCCATAGAAGGAAGTGGGTAGTGATCCTTGAGGGATGCTCTATTCAAATCTCTAAAGTCTACACACAACCTGATTTCTCCACTCTTCTTTCTAACTGGAACCAAGTTTGCAACCCAGCTTGAATGCTTGATGGGGAATATGATACTTGCCTCTATTAACTTATTCAATTCCTTCTTCATGAGAGGCTCAATGTGTGGATTGACTGGTCTTTTTTTTTGCCTGATGGGCTTAGCACTTGGATCTAGTTCAATTGTGTGTTGAGCTAGCTTGGGATTGAAACCTCTCAAGTCTTCATAGCTCCAAGAAAATACATCCGAGAACTCTTGGAAAAGTTGCATGAATTCATACCTTTCTTGCTCGGTTGCCGCTTTACCAATTTGAAGTGACTTGCCTTCTCCAACTGAGATGGGCTCTGAATCCTCTCCCTTGACTTGGATGTTTGCTTTCTCCTTCCTAAATTGATCATTAGGATTAAAGATAGACTCTAAAGTCACAAGTCCTTTTGGCAGTTTGTTGGTTCTCAGTTGTACCACTTGATCACCATACTGTTGTTCTAACTTTTCCTGATTTTTGGCTGAGAACTCAGCTTCTTCTTGTAAGAAATTGATGATTTTTTGGTCACTCTCAAACACTTGCCAACTTGCATTATTGTCTGGCACTAATGGCCTCACAATCACATGGATGTTTGGCTACATTTTATCTCTTTTGATACTTTCCACAACATCAAAAGTTGCTCCAACTTCTGCAAGCCTATCAGCAGTCTGGTTCTCTTTCCTAGGGATGGAGTTGATGCCAAAGCCCTCAAAATCCTCAATGAGGTCCCACACCCTATTCTTATAACTCTTGAGCAGGTCATTCTTGGCAGCATGTTGTCCTTTAACTTGATTAACAATCAACTCACTATCACCAAAGACTTGTAAGTTTTTGATGCCTCTCTTCCTTGACCAATGCAATCCATGTATCAAAGCTTCATATTCAACAGTGTTGTTAGAACATGCAAACTGAAATCTAAAAGTCTGAATAATACTTAATGCCTTGAGGTGAAACGAGCATAGCTCCTCCTCTTACACCTTGTCTACTTCTTGATCCATCAAAGAACAACTGCCATACCTCATTGTCATCTTTATGGTCTGGCTTGGTGATGCTAGGAAGAGGCTGATTTTCTTCATGCATGTAATAGACTCCTAGTTCAGATTCCTCTATTTCCTTGTAGGGATCAAAAGCATGTACCTTGCTTTCCCATTCATCAAGGGTCAAATTTGGAATGCTTCCAACTTTGGTGTCAGCTTCATGTGTTCTTGGATAATCCTCTTGATCAAATGCTGAACAGTTGGCATTGATTGGGCTTGGAGTATGAGGCTCAATGTGAAAGTTTGCAATAGGTTCGGACCTGATTGTGGCCTTGGCTCCATACCTTGTCCTAAACAACATGTGTGACCAATCAAGCAGATAGGTAGCCTCCAATTCTAGCTGTGAAATCCCTTGACAAACATATGGCAAAGAGTGGTGGCAAATCTATCACTGACACATCTTGCAAAATAGTGACATTGGGGCATGCATGCAAAGTAAGGCTCAAATATTTAATTACCCCAACTGTGGCTACTGTTGTCCCATCTAATTGCACCACCCCCTTAGATATGACTTCATATTGAAGGCCCAGCTGATCAGCTATTTTCTTGGGCATCACAGAACTACTTGCCCCAGAATCAATCATACAATTATGTACTAGTTTATCCCCAATGATCAATGAAACATAGAATGGAGGGGGTTTCAAAATTTTACCTTGCTATCCTCCATGCTTTCCCTCAGGCTGAGTAGCATTTGTGAGTACCTTCTCTTGCATATGAGCTAGCTGATTTGAGGTTGACCAATTCTTCATGGCAGCTTGTAGTAGATCCCTTTGTCCTGGGATGGATAGTGACTCCCACATAGATATGTTCACATTGGTCTTCTTCATTTGTTCAATGATGTTAAATGGGGATGAAACATCTCTTTGCTTCCCTTTAGTCTGCACACTCTTTTCTTGTACATGGGCTACAACAGCTAGTATTTGAGCTGGTCTAGAAGGTGGCTTGGGCTTTCCTTGCACATTTGGAACTGTATTTTTCTTGCCAACACCTTGTAGAGTGATGGAAGGTTGTGAATCACTGGGATCTAATGACTTCCCTTCACCAATATTCCTCTTCTTTGACCATGTGTTAGCTGCTACACTCTGAGAAGGTGTTTGATTCATACCACAAAAATCTTCAGCCTGCCAATTCACAAGTGTAGTCTCATTTGGAGTTGTATTTTGCTGAGATGTTCCTTGTTGTTGGTTTGTTTCTTGACTCACCTCACTCTCTACACCAGTTTTTGTCACCATAAAATCTTGGTTCAAAGCACCATTGAAGCACATAGACTGGTTGTGAGGTTCATTGCATGGGAAACACCAATCATACTCTTGAGCTATATTATTTTGCACTGGCACTAAGGCTTTAGAGGTGGATGCAACATTGGGGTTATAGGGCTGAAATGGTCTATTGGCAGGAGGCCTTACTTGATTTTGATTTGCAGCTGGGTTGGGTGGCCTATTAGGCTGATATGGTTGTCTATTAGGCTGAGTTTGAGGCTGATAAGAAGGCCTAAAACTTTGAGCTTGTTGCCTCTTGAGCGTAACCAGCTCATTGCCTAAATTTTGTAATTGTTTCATAACTTCTTGGAGCTCATTTGAGGCACTAGAGGATGAAGTAGAAGTTTCATTTGAACTCTGATTTCTAGGAGTGGGAATAGGAGCTAAAGTAGGTGCTTGACTAGTACTTGGGCTTTCCAAGTCTGGATATAAGGGCATAGGAGGCCTAGGTGCAAGTTTACCAGCTTGGATCAAACAATTCTCAGCCCTAATGGCGATGTTGTAAGCTACAGGTATAGTTGCACCTCCCATGGATTGTATCAACATAGAAATGTTAATTTAAAGCCTTGAGAAAGTATAAGAAAGCACCTTGAGTTGTTGGCCTCACTGCCAATGGGATTCTATCCCATGTTCTTTGAAATCTAAAATTGAAGTTTGTTAGCTGCTCATTGGGAGCTCTCTTGATAGTTGTCAGTTGCTCCAATAGAGACAAGTTGTCCCCCTTTTCTCCAAACTGGTTGTGGAGAGCTATGCACAACTGGTTCCAATTTTGGATAGAGCCTGCCTCAAGGCTCCTGAACCATTGTAGGGCTTTCCCTTTGAATGAAGATGCCAACAATTTGACAGCAATTTGCATCTCAACAATCTCATGGATTGCACAAACATTAGCAATGTCTTTGACATGATCACCAGGAGTGGTCTGATTTTCCCCAGTAAAGTATGGGATGTTCTTCAATGCTGCAATTGGAACTGGGTTTTGTGCATTGAGAGCAAGTGGGCTATTACCAGTAAAGTTGACATAAGGATTGGGTTGTGCCATTCTGATTGGCCTGAGAACCCTTGTTGATTGGATGAAAGGTCTACCAGGTGGAGGAGTTGATAGAGTTCTGTTTGGTGGAGATGGAGACCTTTGAATCCTTCTTCCTCTTTCTGGGGATAATTGTAGATAGTTAAACAATCCCTCCTCTCTGGTCCTTGACCTTGTTTGGATCCTTCTCATGAATCTTCAAGCTTGGACTACTGAAACCAGTTGATTCTATCCTTTTGGAGTCGCCAGATGTGCAAATCAAGGCTCTTTCAAGCAAGAAACTTACAACAATTACACATCAAATTTGTTGTAATGAAGATGAAGACCTCTAAGGTCCCACCGGGCATGCCAAAACTGTTAGTGCAAATCTACAACACCCCCTAAATGACTTTCAGATATGCAGTTCAGAATTGGGTCATTTAGTGTGACTGCACAACATTGAGTTTTCTCCAAGGTGTGGGACCTTGCAAGGTGAGAAAACTCTCCAGAGAAAGCTGGTTCTTACCCCTCTGTTTAGGTGTATGCATGAAATTTTACAGAGGTCCTGATTCAAAACTCTTACTCTAAAATTTCCAAGGAGACAGGGTTGAAAGAAGCATAAAAAAGAAAACAAAACTAAGCTAAAACAGTGATACACCAAAGGAGTGATGAAATTTTGTCTTGCAAATAATAGACACAGATCATGAGGATGCAGCATCAATACATGCACAAATTTTCCAAAATACAATGAAAGATCAGAAGGAAACAAACCAATACAAGAGAGGATTGGAAAATCAATCACAGAGCATGTATTGTCAGTTCCAGAATTGATACAATACATTGCAATAGAAAAGAAGGAAAAAATGAGCTACAATTTCCATGGGAGGTCTGAAACTCCTCAAATCCACCTACTAAGGAGAAAGGAAGAGCTTGCAAGAAACAAGAAACATTCAACCCTTTACAAATGAGCCAAAACTGGCTTTTAATGGTGAAGCAGAACGAAGGAAAAGAAAAAAACATGGGAAAATTGATTTATGAGCTCAACCACCAATAAAATCCCTTCAATATCACCTACAAAGTGATGGGCTTCATGGAAAAACCCATATACCAAAGTACATTGCTCTGCAGATCCAAAAAATGACCCATACTTCATTAATTTTGGTGGTTGAATGTCAATTCTGTATTTTTTGCGTGCCAGAGGTGTTTTCTCATTTTTATCCCACCAAAACTCCATCAAAAAACAAAATTGAATAGTCCATCATGTGGATAATTTCAACAACTTTCCAATGATATAAAGAACGTGAAAATCCGAGCTCGGGATTGAAAGTTATGCCCCTCTGAAGATTTAGGGCAAAAAATGGCAATTTTAGGGCAAAATTCGGGTTGGCGGGCCGAAACTTGAAAATTTTCCTCTTTTTTGAATTTGGGAAAAATTCCCAAAATTCTCCATGCCCCGCCGCTCTGCTGCCACGTGTCACCCTCCCAATTGGCTGAATTGCGGGCCTCAAGATCACTTTTCCCTTTTGATTTTAATTGGGAAAATTTTCCCAAAATTCTTCCTGGCCCACCTCTCCTGGTGGACACGTGGTGCCATTTGATTGGTCGATGGCATAAATTCGGGTCCAATGCCCTTTGCACCTTTTGCAACTTTGGAAAAATTTCCAAATCCTTCTGCCGGCCCGACTCCCGCCACTGACAGGACACGTGGCGCTATCAAATTTCTCGGCGGGGCCTTAACAAAATTTTCCTCCATTCCTTCTGTGGGCCCGCGGGTAAACGCTTTCCTTTGACCTCCGCCAAACTTCTTGGCAAAATTTTCCAACTTTGCTCCATCAGCCTCCACCCTGCCATGTGGCATCTTTTCATTGGATGCAGGCCTGTCTAGGGAAAAATTCCCCAAAAAACTCCGCCGAGCCATAACTCGAAAATTACAAGGAGTTAGGAGGAAAATTTTACCTTTCTAGAAAGGTGAGAAAATTCTCTATCTGATGAAGCTAGTTCCAGAATCCTTTGAGTGTTTGAAATGTGTAAAAATTTAATATTGAAGCAAAAGGAAGGAGAGAAAGAAGGCAAGTTAGCCAAAATAAGCAGGGGGCTTATTTTGGATAACAAGTCCATATATTCGAGCAATTGTTGCTACCTTTGGGAGTTGTGAGCTTTATAAAATATAGTTTTGACACATTTAAAACTCCTACAAATGTCAATAACCAATCAAGAAGACCCCAAAAGCTAAAAAATGACTATATTATTTCACAAAATAGATATTGATTGTATAATTTAAACCCTAAAAGTTTTAGGCTGAATGTTGAATCCTGAAAAATACATATGTGCTAATCAGATTAGAATCTAAAAAATATCTTGTAAACCATGACAGATGGAGTTGTGAGACTAGTTCCATAAGGTGCAGAGTGCCCTAACTTCTTATATTTACTAAAATAAATTTAAAGTATAAGAAATAATAAAGTATAAAGATTAATAAAAGATAGTAAATATATCCCTCCCATAAACATATATACCACATAGAAATTAGGAATGCAAACACGTTATAATGCACCCGTGTTTTACTTAAAATCATATTTGTGTCTGCTTTTTGCCCCCAATTTCCATGCACTTACTCACTTGGGAGATGCAGGATTGATATGTTTGAAGATGTTCAAGAGCTTGGACACGACGAGAATCAAGCATTTCAACCTCATGTAAATGCTTTCTGCGATATTCATTGTCTTTAAGTATGCCTTTGAGTGAAACGCGTAGTGATGGTATCTCGAGTTCTAGTGGAATGAGAGCCTCAGTATCATAGACTAGCGAGAAGAGGATGACATTAGTGGGTGTACGCACACTAGTGCGGTAAACCCACAGGACATATAGGAGTTAATTATGCTAGTTTTCACCACCAACGTCAATAGTCTTACGTAAGATTTTGATGATGGTTTTATCGGTAGCCTCAGCTTGGCCATTTTCCTGTGGGTAATAAGGAGTAGAGAATGATTTTTTAATTTTGAATTTTTCACAAAAATTTTTAACATCCTTGTTTTTGAAAGAAGACCCATTATCAATGATAATGGCATAGGGAATGCCGAAATGTATAATGATGAAACGAAAAATATCATAACTAGTTGTAGTTCACAATGGTGCTTCTACAACCCATTTAGTAAAATATTTTGTGGCACTAATAATTTACTTGTGGCCATCAGTCGATTCAGGATTTATCATTCCAATAAGATCAAAACCCCATAAATAAAAGTGTCATGTTGGAGCAATTGACTGGAGATCATATGCAAGTGCATGGTGAAGACTTCCATATTTTTGAAATTTATCACAGCATTTAGCATATTCTAGGAAGTCTCACTCCATAGTAGGAAAATAATAGCCCTGGCGCGCTTATGTGATATAGGTTTTATAGAGAAGTGGCCATTGCATTGACTGTCATGTATTTGAGAGATAGTGGTGGGGATATCAGTGAGTCCAAGACATCATAGCAAACGACTGTAAAATAAACATTTAAATAATTTTTCCCTTATGATGACGTAACGTATGGCCTCATGTCGTAAATCAACGATCTCCATGAGGTTATAGACCATCAGGAATGGTTTGTCGATAAAGAAAGTTGTAAATTAGAGTGAACCATTCGGGATTTTCCTTACTACTTGTGATGACACAAACTGTAAGAGGTAAAGTAGCTATGGAAGGTTGCCGTAGGTGCTGAATGATGAACGTGGCTTGTTCATCAGTGATGTCTTGAGGGATAAGTGATGTCACACTAGCCATAGCATTTGCATGACGATTATCTTTACGGGGGATGGAAGTAAGAGAGTAAGGCTCAAATGTAGTTAATAGATCCTTGACAAGTGTATTATATGGAATTAGGTGTTCCTATTTTGTGTGATATGTATCATTAACTCGATTGATAATGAGTTATGAATCACCTTGGATGTAGATATTTTGGATAAGGAGCTCTCAATCGGTGATAAGGCTGAGAATGAGGGATTCATACTTAATGATTTTATTAGTACAGGAAAAACCTAGAACTGATATAAAAAGGAGAGATGATCACCATGTGGAGTGATGAAGAAAATCCTGACCCTAGCACCAAAGAGACAACGAGACTCGTCAAAATACATGGTCCATGTATAAGTGTCAATGGAATAATTAGTGAAATCATCATGAAAAGAATCAAAAACATGAGATGCATCCGGAAGAGGTACTTTAGGTAGTTGATCGAAAATAACTTGGCCTTTGATTGTTTTCTGTGGAATGAATTTGAACTCAAAATCAGTAAGTAACATGACCCATTACACGAGATGCCCCGAGAGATGTGTGCGAGACAAGAGGTATCGCAACGGATCTACTTTGGTAATAATATGGACCTCATTGTTAAGAAGGTAGTGGTACAACTTGTCTGCTACAAAGAAAAGACCACGACATATTTTTTCAATGTAACTGTAGTTGCATTCGTAAGAGAGAAAAGTTGAGCTAATGTAATAAACAACTCTCTCACATAGAAAATTATTGTGTTGGGCTAGAAGGTCCCGTAAGGCATGGAATGTAGTAGAAATATATAGTAAGAAAGGCCACTCAGCCGTGGGAGGGACTAAGACATGAGGATTTAAGAGAGTTGCTTTAATGTCATCAAAGGCCTTTTGGCAATGATTGTCCCAGAAAAACTTAGTGTCTTTCTTTATCAAATGTGTGAATGGCTGAGTTTTATCAGTGAGCCGCACGATAAAATGATGGATGGCTTGGATCTTACCTTGCAATGAGTGTAATTGATGAAAATTACGGGGTGGATGAATATTAGTAATGACACAGATTTTATTCAAATTGATTTCAATGCGACATTGGGAAATAATATACCTAAGGAGCTTACCAATGGTGACTCCGAAGACACTTCATATTTAAGTGCACTTTAAATTTTCACAGACATTCAAAGAGTGTGTGAAGGTTGTGAGCATGCGTAGAACAACATTGTGATTTGGAAAGTATATCATCAACACAATCCTCAACAATCGTATGAATCTAGTCATGGAATATATGTGTCATCACTCGTTAGTAAGTGGATCTGGCATTTTTAAGGCTAAAGGGCATGACGGTGTAGCAAAAATTTCCCCATGGAATAGTAAAAGAAGTTTTCTCTTGATCGACGAGGTAAAGTTTAATTTGGTTATAACTAGCAAAGCCATCCATGAAAGAAAGAATATCATACTCAACTCTGGAATAAATAATGACATCTATGTGTGGTAAAGGGAAACTATCCTTGGGATAAACCTTATTTAAATCATGAAAGTTTATGCAACAGTGGACCCTACTGTCTAGTTTCATAACGGGAAAAATGTTAGACACCCACTCTGAATAATCGACGACATGAATAAATCCAACATCTAGTAGTCATTGTATTTCTTATGTAGCTAGGTGTGTAACCTTTGGGTGCATTTTATGGATTTTTTTGTTGAACAAGTTTTTCTCTAGGGTTAAGAACGATGTTATGCATGGCTATAAATGGATCAATACCAGGCATATCACTATAGTCCCATGTGAAGATGTCTAAAAATTCATGAAGAACTTGTTTGATATCATTTTTATCATTAGGTGTGAGAGAAACAACTAACAAAACCATTCGTGGGTTATCAGAAGTGTCGAGGTTATATTGAATAGTATCCTCATTGAGAAGATCTGATCGATCCTTGATGTATGGGTCAATAGGAATAATATTGGGAGGATCGACACTGTCAATAAGTGTATCAGACTCTCCAAAGTAGGTGGTAGCATTAAGAAGTGATGGAGAACACTTTTTATGATGAAAATAAGGGAGGTGATGTAAACCCCCATGTATTCCAAAAGAGAGTCATCAGTAGTAAAAGTGCCTCAATTATCCCAAGCAAAAAAATTAAAATCACTGATGAGGTCCAGATATACCAAAGGAAGCGATGAAGTATGCAGAGTGGTATGATAATCTAAAGAAGGTATATACCGGAGACGGTATCCTAAGCCAATCTTGTCAGATTGAGTGTGGATAGCCCATGGTTCTATGACTCCTTGCCCATGCGGGCCTCGGCCATTATCGGAGAAACCATAACGGAGTAAATATTTATAACCAAGACCATATTTATAAAAATTGTGACTAGATGTAAAAGAACTAGGAGTGTTTGTGGAATTATCAATAGAATTACAATATGTGAATGACGATGGATTTTTCGGAGCATCGTAGAAAACTCCTTGATAAAGAAATTCAAGCCGTGTATGAAGAGTAGAAGGAACTACATGCATAACATGGATCTAAGGCCACCCAAGAAGAATATTGTAATTAAGATTATTGGGCATGGAATGGCATGGAATGGGCAGCGTACATGGCCCAATAGTAACATAGAGGGTGATAGTACCTAAGATACGCTTGGGGATATTGTCAAATCCATGGATAGAAAAAAACGAAGGATCCAAAGAGGTCTCAGAAAGACCCAATTGGTGGAGGAATGCAATATTACAAATATTTAGCCCTGGGCCATCATCAACTAAAGCACGCTTAACCCCCCATTATTGATACAAAACTGAATATAGAGGGGATATCATTCTCTAACATGTCCTGCGAAGGAAACTCATTGGATGTGAAAGTGATGTGATCTTCATTAAGAGACATAACGGAAGTAAACTTATGATACACATACTTAGGCGAGGTATGAGGATGAATATAAGTGTTAGCTAGACAGGACATGAGTTTATTGATATAATCAGGATGGTATTGCAAGAAGGCATGGATGGAAACATCCATGATGATAAGCCCCTAAGAAGAAATTAAATAAGTGAAGAAACAAATACCCAAGAGTGTTCGAATGAGTCGGGTTCACCAAATGATGTAACAAATATTGAAATAAATAAATGTTAGATTCTAATTGCAGAGTAACAACACAATGAATTGATATAGCAATGAAATACAGATTCTAACCTAAGCAATAATCAATTAAATTTTGAAACCCTAACTGCAAGAAAAGGGATAAGATACTTAGTTGATTTTGCAATTAAACTTGGACTGTGCCAAATTGAAAAACTACTGGAACAAGAGGCCAGACTGTTGCAAATAAGTCTGGAAAATTATGCGAGCATCAGAAATGTTGGGATTGTGGCACCTAGACTGGGTCAGAGGCATTGTGCCAAGGACCTTCTATAGGCACTTGTGACTGCGCAAAACCTCAAAAACTCAATTTTAAAGGGTCACAAGATGTTTGTAAGAGCTCACTGTTCATCACCTGTGTGTCAATGTAAGATCGTCGCGTTCATTTGAAACCTGCAAAGAGAAAGAGCACATGCAAAACCCCAAAACACATCAAATACTAAAAAGAAAAATATGTAAATGGAGAGTCAAACTGACCCGCGATGGTCACTCGACTAAGTGAACTTACGATCCAGTCACTGCACTACATGCCAGACTCCATGTAGTTCTCTGTGTGTATAGAATCGTGCCCTAGGTGGCTCTTGTGCAAGATGCACTGAATAGTGAATAATAGCTATATGTAGAAGATGTAAATAGATGTGTGCATGGAAAACTAAACTTCCCCTCCTATGAAGTGTATATAAAATAATGCAATCCCTTGTCCCTTGAATGGATGCTATATGGATGTTTTGATGTTCTTGAGATGCCTTTGGATGCAACCTTAGGTGATGTTAGTAGATGCTTAGAGCTTGGTCCTTTATTATGATCACATAGCTTTATATTTATATGATTCCCTTGTTTGAATTTCGTAATTAACCACTAAAAGGCCAACCACTAAGAACATAAGATGCCCAACAACTAGAAAGAACCTAGAAGATGCGAGCAAGATACAAAAGGCGTTGGGGGCACCTAGAGGGGATGAGAGCGTATGAGAATTGGCGTCCCAGCTGGGTGCTTGTGTTCAAACTCAGAGAAGTTGAAGTACAACAATGGTCAAACTAGGCGAGTGACATGTGCAAGACCAAGATGAAAACCATAAAGAAAACAAAGAGGCCCAAGACAGTGATCAATTATTGTCTACCCAAAGTGTGTGATCAAGACCTAGAAATATACCCAAAGTGTGTGATTTAGTGTCTACACCCCCATCTCGTCTTCAATTTTTTGTGTTGCATCATGCCTGTTGTTACATGCAACCTAAAAAGGGGCAAAATATAGACACTAGAAAATACACCTTACGCATAAGGTCTCCTATTTAAAAATACCAAAAACATCATAAAACACAAAAAAATCAAATAATCCCACAAAAGTAACTAAAAATATAAAACCCCACAAAATGGTGATAAAAGACACTACATCACTCATTTACTAACCCTTACCCACTCACATTTAATTCCGTCCATTCCACCTACCCATTTTCATGCTCAATGCACTATAAACCCTATCATCTCAGCCATCTATGCACATTGCACCCTTATGTGTCACAATCTTGTATGCACTCCAAAAACTATAAAACACCATACATCACTCATTTACTAACCCTTACCCACTCACATTTAATTACGTCCATTCCACCTACCCATTTTCATGCTCAATGCACTAGAAACCCTATCATCTCAGCCATCTATGCACATTGCACCCTTATGTGTCACAATCTTGTATGCACTCCAAAAACTATAAAACACCACTCACCCCATCATTCTAATCCCTCGACTTTTTGTGCACTTGATCCCATATATGAGTTTTTGCTTATTTTCTTACATATTTCGGTATTGTAGATTTTGGAGAGGTGCAAGGAAGATGAAAAAGAACTAGTGCAACTTGCAAGATCACTCTTTTAGCGAAATTTCAACACAGGTGTCAATCGTCCTACGACTAGCCTGTGACCTCCATGTGATTTCCAACGAATCACACCCATGACTGGTTTGCGACTGAGTCAGGTATATTTTTCATTTTTATGCATTGTTTCATCATTTTTATTCAATAAAATTTCTTTCATCTCCTTAAATGGTTAGGGATTTGACCGAGGCAGATCCCCTAACCACTAAAAATAAATGACATTTTTCTAAGTATGTTTGTGTGTAGGTCATAGATTCAGATTAGGAAGTTTACCCACTTTATTCATTGAAAGAACTCATGATTTTCCTTCTCTTTTCAGTGATAGTGTAAGTCCATTTATTTAGTAGCATTGATTTGGAGATTTATATATCAACTAACACATCTTGCAGGTGATCCAAATCTAAGCATACATCCACTAATCATGGAGGAGTTACACGTTGACTCTCTTATATGTACATCTTCATTTGTGAGCAATTAAAATGAGTGTATTTGGAGAATTTTTGGTTTTGTTGCATATTTAATTATTTTTACACTTTCATGCTTGTTAGTTATTTCGTTATCTGCAACTACGTGTGCACTTGTTTTTCTATCAACGATCCTTATATATAATCTGATATAAAACATTCTTACCATGTCCAATAACTTTTTTTTTTTTGTTATAAAGTTAAAAATAATGAAAGTCATGTAGTTATGTAATGCATGATTCTCTATTTTATCTTTTTGGTATCGAGTTATTCTTCGGTCTTGTTTTGATGGTGTTTGTCGTTTGTGACATTCTTTTAGTTGTATATTTTTCCAACATTCTTTTAGACTGCGATTCTCGCGAGAACTTTTTTTATTGTAACCATCTTGTATTGAGCTATTAATATATTGATGTGCTCCGATTAAATAATAATAAAAGTCACATATGAAATATATATTCATATTGTAAATTGTTCTTATACAATTTGACTTGCTTATATTATACGAAAAAGAATAATGTTATTGGCATTGTTTGAAGAGAGAGATCTTTGGGATTAGATGTAGAACAATTATTAGAGGGTAAAATGACTTTTTTGAATATCTTAAATCATATTATAATAGATAAAACTAGCAATTAAAAATGTTTTTTTTTCAAATATTGTTATAAAAGAAAAATTTAAAATATTTTTCTTGGTGTAATTAATTATACACTTCATCTTTATATTCGTCATAGATCTATTATGTTATTAGTACTGCTGAAGGAAGTATAACTATAGATTTCACAATTGCTTAAAATGTTGTTATTGTTTATACTTTTCAACCAATCAAACATGACTATTATTTTCATTAACAAAATATACACTTTCCACAATAATAAATATCAATATACCTGCGCATTGTTTAGCAAAATAATTGTAAAAATACATTTATCTACAATATTCAATTGGCCTAAAAATTAACATGTTATTATAGCCTTCAACAATTTCGAAAAAAACATAATATCATTAACATGTATGACATTAGCATTTAAAATTCTACACTGGATATTTTTACGAGAATCAATATGAACTTAATTGGAATAACAACACATAGAACAAGATATTTGTACGAGATTCAGTATGAAGATTAAAAAAAACCCATAAAAAAACAACCTATAAGGTCGTGGTACAATATCTCCCCCTATGATACAACACAATTTCCTGGATGTATGTCAGAAACTCTTCTAAAAATTGACACAAGCCAGTTCAGTTTACCTATTTCTGCATTAAAATAGCTCTCAAAATGCCAGGTGCAAATTAAATGGATACTACCCTAATTTATCTATTACCGGGAAGTGGTCCTTCATTGGGGTAACTTCGTTTCTTGAACTCAACAACCCATGAGTAAATGGGTCTGGAAAAATTTAACTGGTGAATTATACATAATTATTGTCCACTGTAATTTGAGGACTCAAGTAGCAAAGAGACAGTATTATTTTGTGGATAATGTACAAACACTCGGGCTATTCTAGTATAGATTCTGCAACATTTTCGGGATTCAAAATGGTTAAATAAGCTACAGAAAAGTGAAGATGGATATGTGGTATGTCCAAGTTCCATCACATGATAAGCTTAGTGAATTTCAAAAACATTGGAAAACATCCTAAATAACATTTTAATCCAAATCTCTAAATCTGAATCATAAGCTTGCAAATGATGGATGGAAGAGAATTAAATACATTTTATCTCATGGGACGAATTCTCCTCCACAAGCCTTCTCATTAATCTTAGACCTCAATGTTTGCTTTTAAAGTACATCATAATAATCCACTTCAATAATTTTAATAATTTATTCATAAGAGATTGCAAGTGCAATGACAAGGACGATGTTTCTCTTGATTGGATGCGGAAATTTTATAAATAAATGGCTCTTTTACATTTCCAAATTGTCCAGAGTTGCTAATTATGTCAATAATATAGATTTTGACTTGGGCACCATGCCCGTCGATGGAACCTTCACCTTGGAGCAGGGAAAATCTTGGGGAGAAAGTATTTTCGTGGCAATTTTGAAAGGCCGGTCCATGTCAAGACCAAATTCGACCCAACTAATACTTACAGGAATGCTCATTCCCCTCCATTACAAGTGATTCTCTCTCTTTCTTCATCTCCATCTGAACGTGGGATTCTTCCAAAATAAACCCAGAGTTCAATTCTGGAATTGCCCTCCTATCATTTAATGTTCTAAATTCTATTTTATGTGGGATTAATTAATCATTTATTGCCCATCAATTTCTTATTAGTACGTGCATGGGAGCATTGATAATGCAATGAGAGAGCCATCCAATACATTTTCATTTTAACTATTGCACGTGCACAACATTTTGCACCCATCAAAGGCAAAAAAGGTTGGGTGGACTTTAATCCCCCAGAAAAATTTAAAAAAAAAAACAAAAACAAGGTCTGTAAATAGGAGCAAGAGGATGAAACACGTGGTAACATCACCGGATATGAAATAAGACACGCGGAGTTGTTCTGCGAAGGTCTCAAGGAAGATTGAGTAGCAGAATCCAAGCTTCCAAATCAAGTAAACTACAAAATAGCAAGTTTGAGGTCCACCCAACCACTGTACATAGTGAAGAAATACTCCACCAACAAGAGCAAACAGTGTATGCCACATGGCAGCATCACAAGGCACAAAAGGAATACACGTGGGGACATTCCACGAAGAGTGTCAAGGGAGATCATGTAATGTGGAATCCATACTTCTGAATTAAACAAGATAACAAACTATTACAAGTCCACCCTGCCCTGGTACAAAGCTAAGAAGAAAACAAAGGCTCAAATTCCTCTTGAGTAGCTAATATATTAATATTTATATAACTAGATGACATCCTTTTATATTTTTACGAGTACTCGCAATAATAACAATGCTTCACATTGGCGTAGAAGAATTGTCCAATTGTTTAAAGATATCTATTTCAAGTAGCCATATGATCCATGCGATTTTTTCACCTTAAGTTTGACTATTATAATATTATGGATGTAAGCAAAGAGACCAATATAACGAGGACAATGCTACACACATACAATCTATGTTATTCACTGTTCCATCATTGCAATAGTCTGACTAGATTCAAATTGCTAAAGCAATGTTCTTGATTATCATATGTAAAGGTTGCAGGAGAAACAACTCGATTTTTCAGTTGTGATCTTTCTCAATAGTGGTCTTAACTGCCAAGAATGTACTTTTAATATTGATATCCACTTTTCTAGCGCAGGGATTGTTATTTTGTTCTCTATGATTTATAAACATGGAAATAAATGAATCTAGACATTTGGACACCACTTGCCAACTACTTGTGTTTCTCCAAATGTATCCACCACATCTCTTATGAGATCATTTCAATTTTCAACTTTAGCACCATACATGATCCTTTCAACTGCTGCAGTATTGTGCAACATTGTTGCTCTTGTTCTATAATAGTTGACACGTATGATACCTTTTTAAAAACACATCTAATTTATTTATTTATTTCTACATTGAGTCATTAAGTTGAAAAATAAATTAAACTTTATTAATATTATTAATTTAAAAATATATTATATTTTTATTTTCTACTAGGATTTTTCGTAACAATTGGTACATTTAATAAATACATCTTGGGGTGATGCTCCTTACATTGTTATTTGTGTTTTGTCGTTCCCTCAATGGGGCTCCCTCTCCAAGGGGCAGAGGTCATTGGTGTAGTCACTCTCGTCACCTTTCGTGCAACAGTTTTGGGTGGGGCTCACCTACTCATCGCCACTCTCATCCCCCACTTCAACGAGGAGGGTGGGGCCCGCCACCACCTCGCCATCACAACTCACTGTTGCTTGTGGATACTAGCAAGTTTCATCAGCTAACATTGGTCATTCCGTTGCTCTGAGGGCAGAAAAATGCAAATGATGAGCAGAAGGACAACATTGTCATTGCTTCCTTTGATTTGAAGCCCATTCCCAACAGGCAGGACCTCTGAGGCAACGAGTGAGACAAGCCTGATGACAAAAATCCTCTACCTTCGGATCTATTTTTCGTTGAGGCCTAACTATTCACATTTATATGATTTTATAGTTGGTGTGTTACCTACACACTTATAATTTTTTTGTTTCCCATACTTTCAGACAAATTTGAATGCGAAACATACTTCCACACCCCTTACTTTTTGTAATGAGTAATTGTAATATCTTATTATTTGGTAATATAGAAACTATTTCATAAAAAAATAAATACAAATTAAGGTGAAGTCGTTAGTAATTTAATGTATACCACTTTTAGAGCATGGTCACATACAACGGGAAAGCTAAATTTTTTGAACAGATGCAAGAGAGAAAAAATAGGTTATTTTAGCATTAATAAGGTCCCATGAATTTTTATTTTTTTGTGCAGAGATAAAATAGAAAGCTTTAGCACTATCAAAAATAGAGTCTCATAAATCCGAAATAAACTTTTGGATGGAAAATTGAGAGGGAAGCTTAAACATCAATGCTAAGTGTCAAAAAAATTCCCTAAAAATTTGAAACATTTGATTTATATTTGTGCCCCCAAATACTTTACGGGCTAAAAATCCTCTTCCTGAAATATAGCTCCTCTCAAATTTTAAACAACTTTATTGGATTTTAGCACCAGTAATTTTTATTTTTTTTGGTTGTGCATGTGACCATATTTCCCAAATAAATAAGCGAAGTAGCCCCAACATGGGACCATGCTCTTAAGACCTTAGTAGGAAGGAAATTATTTTCTCAACTACCTTTATATTGTGTATCACCCTACCACCTTTAGTTTCCAACACGTCAACTCCTTTATAAACCATACTCGCGTAATGCATTTTTCATGTCCCGTTTGAAATACTGCTGCATAAAACCCTGAACTGGTGGTTTCAACTCATATTCGACACTTCTTGGGCTGGTATTTTTTGAGAAAGCAGAAATTGAAGGTTATTCTTGCTCGCTCTCTTCTGTCAACTAAGTAACTATTCTCAATCTTATTTCTATATTCTCATGCATTTTTTACCATCTGTTTTTCAAACATTTTTTTAGTCGTTCACAATAAGAGTTTTAGTAGAATTCTACAATGGCTACGGCTCCTTCGATTTCAAAGCGGGGTCAGGATTGTGCGTTTTCATTTTATATATGTACTTTAGAACCCTAAACCCTTTTGTTCTTCTCATCTAGTCTTAGCGAGGGTTGCATATATTTTTGTTCCTTTCAGCTTAGGGAGTATTGCCTGAAATTAATGTCGTACCTCAACTTTTCGAAAATTTATAAAACTATTGAGAAATTCTTATGTCACATATATATATATATATATATATATATATATATATATGAATATTATGTTATCCGTCTCTGAAACGGGTTTTGCTGTTTTTATTTCATGTCAAGGTCAGGGTTGCACTTTTCCGTATGGTTATTTTAAAACCCTGAACCCTTTTGTTTCTCCCACCTAATATTATTTCAGTTAGGGTTGCATTCTTCATCGTATTTTTAAAGAAATTTTGGGTTGCAGTTAAATGGCTATGGCAAGTGGGCTTCTTCTGAATTCTAGTGTGGTGAAGGGGAAGACTTGCTGTAGAATGCTGCAAATGGGCATCAAGGGTATACCTGCTGCGAAGGGGCGTTGCAGTTTAAAATCAGGCGGATGTATATTGGGAACTGAAGGAGCAGTCAAGAGTTGCAGATACGGTAGTACTGCGATAATGGTGATGCGAGGGAGCCCTGTTTCAGTGGGGGCTTGTTCTAAATATAGTACTTTTCACTTGGGCTTGGGCATGGGAATGGGAGTGGGAGGGCCAGCAGACATAGGACGCCAGTTGGGCATGTTTATAGATGTAAACAGCTGCCCTTTGCCAAAGGAGAAAGGTGAAGGTTCACGCGATTATACAGGTAATGCAATAAAATTTCTTCGAATGAATGGAGTGAAGGATGAGATCATTTCTTGTATAATCTACGGCGTGGGTTATTCCCTTGCTGTTCCTCCGAAGGGCAGTAGCGGTGAAATTGAGCCAGTTGAGAGTGTTTATTCTTCAATTCCTAGCATTGATGGATCGGAACCGTATGAAATTGAATGGAAATTAGTGGAGAAAACTGATTTGGTTGAAAATAAAATTATACTGGACATGGGAAACTTTGTGCTTGATAATCCTCCTCCTAGCACCACAATTCTGTTAGTTACTGGCCGATTCCAGTCTACAACTATTCTGCGGAAGTTGGCAAAACGGGGCTACAAAATTCTCGCAGCCGTGCCTAATTTTAAAAGTGCAGGTGCTGACATTATTAATGGCTGTGAATCTGTTTGGGAGTGGTCTGAAATGGGCACTTACCAAGGTATGTGAAGTCATAACCATTGAATGTTATTTTGACATAGTGATTTGCTCCAGTGGAGTTTAGTTTTAGTCTTTTAGATTGATTTATGAAGTCCCAACAAATTAAAATGTAAACACCTTACTTATAGTACGCCGTTAATTTTGGCCAGGATGACCAACAATGTACATACTCCCATATGTTGCTATGGAGGACATGCAACAAGTTTTGTCAGAGAGAAGTATGCTTGTCATGGACTAATTAGGTTGTTTATGGGTCTCAGAATGAAATTGAACATATTTACTGTGTAATGTTTTGCAATATGTATTTCGGGTGATAAACAAGTGAGATATTTCTTGTTTCAAGGGATGGCATTTAGAAACAATCTAACCAGTGCTGAAAGTAGGCAATTTGGCGACAGAGAGATAATTTCAAGACTCAACTTTGGTATTTGTCAAAAGAAATCCCTTGGTTATCCTTGCCAAAACATACAGCCTTTCTTTTTTTGTGAGGCATGTTGATAAGATATTTCTAAATATTGGAGAATCTAACACAATTATAGCCTTACTTATAAGATTAATTCTCTTCTTAACCGTTAGTAATATTTCTCCCTTTCTAAAAGTTCTGATTATTTTTCATGTTATTTGGATTCAGCAAAGTTAGCTTCTAACTTTCTTTTCTGTTTAGCATTATAACTCTGATTTTCAAATGCTACCTGATTTTGGTGAGTATACATTTCAGTATAGATATAAGGAGAATTCTATGTTTGGTTGGCTGCACTAGTGGGCCTCTTTGTCTATGTTGACCTCCTTGCTAGGTTCTTAAGTATTTCCCTTAATGGTTCACTTTACAATTCCCTTTGGTATGCATTAAACTTATTTATTTTTGCTCATGCTCTGCCCATCTTCGAGATATATCAACCTATCCCTCTTGTTGTTCTTAATCATTAAAGGCCCTCTAGAAGATCCATCAAATGCACTTTGAACTGTCTATCACGGACCACTAAATGTGCAGTGAGAGCTCTGTCATATCCCACCAAATGTCCATTGAGATCCTTTGTAAGTTCAAATCATGTTCTTAGTTCCAGGTCTTTAATCAGGGGTATTTTTTCATGTTTAATCAGAATGTGCTGAATGTGCTGCAGAGAAATACTATTGAGAAAAGGGGCTTGTGAATCAACCATATTGGTCTTTGATGGCTGGGTATTACTATTGACTGGAGTAATCATAGAATATGTGAACTAATCAAATTCGTGGATTAATAAGTCTTGTGAGGAAGTATCAACTTTCTCTTAGCTGGCTCATACCCTATTCCTAGAGCTTTTCTTTGGTCTCCTTTCTTTATTCTTGTGGGACCATCTGTGATGGAATTGATTTTGTTTGTGTCATATTAAGAGCAACCGTCTGGGAATTTCTTACAAAGATACCTCTGCCCTTTGCTTCTCTTTTGCACAGGTGACTTAATTTACTTAATCCATAAATTTGGGTTTTTGAATCACTGAAATAAATCTTGTGCTGTTATTCTTGTTACATCTTTTCTTTTCTTTTCTCTTTTAGTTTCTTTAGGTTCAAACTTCATGGTTGGGAGTTAATGGTAGTGGGACACACCTTACAGATTGTTACATTGAAAAACATGTTATGGTCGTTGGCCTGTGTGTGTTCCTCATGGTTTATATTGTAGTTGTACTGGAAAATAATTGCCTATAATCAATTTGATTTTTTTAGTTTAAGTTGGTGAGCCTTAAGGCTCAAACACACGGTACATGTTTCTTACAATCGTTCAGGTTTCTACCCTGCCCATTAGAGACACTCACAGAGCTGCAATCTCAGTTCGCAATCTCTGGTGGGTGGACGTGCACTGGTTTGTCACAAGCAATCCCAATGACCCAGGTAAAATGCCTCATCGCAGGAGGAATCGCCCTGGCCTTGCGAAGCACATTGTCAATATTCTTTGCAAGGATAAGGCATTGTCACTGATAGTCAGTGTTGCAGGATTCACATTGCATTTGGCGTGGCATGATCATTTTAAAAAATAATGGTTTCGTGGCGATACTGTAGACAGGGATGTGATTTAAATATTTTAAGTTAGGATGAGTAAACCGTAAAAAGAGATCTGTAAATTCATTTAAGTGTGCAGGCTTATATTTGTCTATCAGTATACTAAAAATATGAACACTAGACATCCGGCTTAGATAGTAATCTGTTCAGCTATAGAGAAAATGAGCTAAATGATTGGTCATCTATTGACGTGAGATTAGAAGAAATGATGGAAAAAAGATGTTTTGAGAAAGTTGAATATTAAGGCATATACAACAAAATTTAATTTATTATTTTTAATTAAGAGCTTTAATGCTTTCGATTTTGTAGTCTTTTGTATTTCAAGAAATCATTGCAACACATTAAGCCAACTACACTGTTCGTATTTCTTGAAACAGGTCATGGTCATTGGTCTGTGTGTTGTTCCTTGTGGTTTATATAGTTGGCATACTTGATAAATGGTTCGCCATGATTGATTTGATTTTTTTCATTTTGAGCTGGGGAGGCTCAGGGCTCAAACACAAGTGACAAGGCACACTTTGTTTACACTCATTGGGATTATTAGCCCAGCCACTAGAGACACTCACTGAGCAGTTTGCAATCTATAGTGGGTGCATATGCACTGCTTGCTAACAAACAATCCCAATGACCTGGGAAAATGCCACATTGCAAAAGAAATCACCTCAGCCTTGCGAAGTGCAAACAGTAAGGCCCAATAGTCTCACCTCTGCATGCCCGAAAAAAGGGTTTGCCCTACCTGAATAGGAAATAGCTTGAAGTAGGGCATTGCCAACACTCTTTGCAGGGATAAGGCATTGCACCAATAATGAGTGTTGCAGGATTCACATTGCATTTGTTGTGGCATGACCATATAACAAAATTGTGGGTTTTGGGCAATACTGTAGACAGGTAGATGGGTGTGCAATTTAAATACTTTAAAGAAAGATGAGTAAACCCTAAAAAAGAGAGCTGTAATTTGTCCACCAATATTCTAAAAATGTGAACACAAGACATCTTGCTTACGTAGCAATCTGTTCTGCTATTGAGAAAATGATCTAAATGATTGGTCCCCTATTGCTGTGAGATTGGAAGAAACAATGGTAACAAGATTCTTTGAGAAAGCTGAATGCAAAACATGAACAACAAAATTCAAATTGTTATTATTTAATCAAGATCTTTTAGTAGTAATGCTTTCAGCTTTATAGTGTTTTGCATTTCAAGCAATCTTTGCAACAGACTAAGCCATAGGGGAAGAGGAAGGCCCAACTACTCTGTCTTTCTTGAGGCAGGTTATGGTAGTTGGTCAGCATGTTGTTCGCCCAACTACAGTGTCTTTCTTGAAGCAGGTTATGGTCAGTGGCCAGTGTGTTGTTCCTTGTGGTTTATATAGTATGCATATTTGAAAAATGTGTTTCTATAATTGATTTGATTTATTAATTTTGAGCTAGTGAGGCCCAGGGCTCAAATGCACACACACATTTCTTACACTCATTCGGGCCAGTAGCCTGGCCACTAAATGCACTCACTGAGATTCTACCTCAGTTGGCAATTTGTTGTGGGTGAATATGCACTTCTTGCTTACAAGCAATCCCAATAACCCGGGGAAAATACCACATTGCAGGAGGAATCACCCCAGCTCTGTGAAGTGTAAACAATAAAGGCCCATTAATCTCACCTTTGCATGCCCAGCAGAAGGGTTTCCTTACCCTAATGGAAATTGGCTTGGAGTTGGGCACTGTTAACCTCTTTGTAGGGAGGCATCATCGCTTATATTGAGTGTTGCAGGATTCACATTGCATTTTGTGTGGCCTGATCATTTTTTTAAGATAATGGTATTTTGGTGACACTGTGAAAAGAGAGCTGTAAATTTATTAAAATTGTGCAGGGTTATATTTTTTTATCAGTATACCAAAAATGTGAACATGAGACATCTGGCTTAGATAACAATCTATTCAGCTATAGAGAATGAGCTAAATGGTTGGTTGCCTATTGACGTGAGATTGGAAGAAGTGATGGAAACAAGATACTTTGTTAGAGGTGAATGCCAGAGCATATACAACAATTTAAATTATTATTATTTAATCAAGAGCTTTTAATAGCAATGCTCAAAAGACAAACTAAGACGTAGGGGATGGAAGGCCCAACTAGACCATCTTTCTTGAAACTGTGAAAATTGAAATGATTGTAATTTTGCGTCATGTATGTATTCTTTGCTCGGCTTTAGAAAAGTATGGTGTAGTGTGACAGGCTCATGGTTACCAAATACAGCCGTATTTTAGTTTTTTACCGATTTTTTGCGTTTTACAGTCTCCACCGTATGGAACTCCGAAATTTTCGGGATTTAATTTTAAAAAATTAGAAAAAGCAGAAACTCAGTAAACCTAACCCGTAAAAGCCAAAAAGTGAGGAATTACAGTGAAATTAAGGCATTTGTTTAGAATTTTCTATTTTTATAGTAGCCCGCACCATATTAATTAGAGAGTGAACAGCAGAGGTAAAAACAGAGCTTTCAACAGAGGTAAAAACAAAACTGTTTTTTGGTTTTAACCTTTCTAATTGCACTGTCGTAGATGTTTCCAAAGGCCTTCTTAAAAAACAGTTTTGTAAGGCAGTTAGAGAGTGAAAGTGCATAGTGAGCACTGAGCAGCAGAGGTAAAAACAGAGCTTTCAACAGAGGTAAAAACAATAATTTTCCAGAGCTTTCAACAGCAGAGTTAACAAAGGTTTCATTGCAGCAGCCTGCAGATTAGTTAAAATTTATTTCAAGTGTAATTTTATTTTTATTTTTAATGGTTTATTCATCACTGCCATAATTTATTTTATCAAAAGAATATTTCATTCATATATTTTACAAACAAACATAGTATATCAAATTCGAAATCATATGAAATTCAACTTAAGATCTTATATTTTTATTTCAAAACAGGGTGAATATGGCACAAAAAAGGTCCACAGCACCTGAATGGAAATACATAGAATGGGATGATACAGAAAAGGTGTATAAATGCACATTTTGTAAATCTAGAATGCAAGATAATTTAACTAGGATTCGAGGTCATCTTCTTGGAAATTCAAACCAAGTTTCTAGTTGCCTAGCATTGATAAGGATACAAAACAGAATATATTAAAACAGTTTGAATCCAAACTAGAGAATGCTGCAAGGAAACATAAAATACACATTGAAGTTGGATCAGTTCAATCTCATCTGCAAATTTCACAAGGAAAACAAAAACAAACATTGAAAAACATTTTGGAATCAAAAGTCTAAGGAAGATGTTGATAGGGCAGTGGGCAGGTATTTTTATGGTGATGCAGTACCTTTTAATCATGCTAGATCTCCATATTTTTGTGGAATGGTGTGTGTAATTTCAGAATTTGGGAAAGGGTATCTTAGCCCTTCTTATGAGAGTTTGAGGACATCGGGTCTCAAGAAAGAGAAGGATGAAATAATAAAGGAGCTGAAACCTATTATAGATTCTTGGAGCAAAACTGGATGCACAATTGTTAGTGACGGTTGGTCAGATAGGAGACGTAGAACTCTTATCAATACTCTTTCTTGTTTTCCTCGTGGAGCTGTGTTTTTAAAGGTTGTGGATGCTTCAAGTGAAACAAAAACTTCAGAATATATTGCTAATGTCCTTGAACAAGCTATTTTACATGTTGGAGTGGAAAACATAGTTCAAATTGTGACTGACAATGCTACAAATTGTGTTGGAGCAGGAAAAATTTTGATGGAAAAATATCCAACTATAATTTGGAGTTCCTTGTGTTGCTCATGTCTTGGATCTTCTTTTGGAAGATTTTGGAAAGTTACATTGGGTATCAACAGTTGTGGAAGAAGGCAAATTGATTGCCAAGTTTATTACAAACCACCAATTTACACTAAGCAAATACAGAAAAGAGTGTAAGAGAGAATTATTAATGCCAGGGGACACAAGATTTGCAACTCGATTTATTACCTTGCAAAGAGAAATTGAAGAGAAGGAAGCAATTAGAAGTGTGGTGGTTGGTCGAGATTGGGCAAATAGTAAACTTTCATCTATTCAAAAAAACAAAGAAATTGCAGCTATCATTCTAGGGGAACAATTTTTGGGAGGGAGCAATAAAGGCCAATAAAATATTGGAGCCTATTGGTAAGAGTGCTTAGAATGGCTGATGGTGACATTCCTTGCATGGGAGATATTATTGAGGCAATGGACACGGCAAAAGAGGCAATCAAACAATCCTTTGGTGGAGATTCTTGTAAGCCAGAATGGAATTATTTATGGGATATGATAGATGAGAGGTGGTATATGATGCACTCTCCGTTACATTCAGCAGCATGTTACTTGAATCCTCGGTTGTTTGGGATGAAACATGAAAGTGATGAGGAGACTATGGATGGTTTATATCAATGCAAGGATAGAATGTGCTTAGATCCTGATATTCGAAGCAAGTTAGATGTTCAAAAAAATGCATATAGGGATGAGATTGGGCTCCTCTTCTCTCGACAAAAAGCAAGAGAGAATCGAACTAATCCAGATATCACACCTGTGCAATGGTGGGAATCTTATGGTGGTTCAACTCCAGAGTTACAAAAGTTTGCTATTCGTATTCTAAGTCAAGTATGCAGTGCATCTAGTTGTGAAAGGAATTGGAGTACATTTGAACTCATTCATTCAAAGCGGAGGAATAAATTAGGGACTCAACAACTATCAGATCTAGTTTTTGTCCATAGCAACATGCGAGTCCTAAGTGCCAATATTGCAAAGCAATACTCTTCCACCTCTACTCCTCATTCTTTGAATCCTGATGCAAATTTGAACTATGATGCAGAGTACTATTCAGATGTAACTAGTCGTGATGATGAGATATCAGATGGTGAATATTCAGAGAATGATACAAATGAGGGATGACTCTTAATGTGGGAGCTTCATAGTTGTGTTCCTATTTTTAAGAATTGTAAACATTTGTCAACACTCATGATGTTAGAGACATAAAATATTTTATTTCCATCATTTTAGTTAATGCATACATGTTTTAAGTTTAAGCCAAAAATATTTTTCACTTTAATAATTTTTAATTTGTTGTATAGTTGTGTGTTTAATTATTAAAATTACCATATTTTTTTATATATACAAATTACCGTATTTTTTTCCGTATTTATCGTATTTTTCCTATGGACCGTTTTTTTTCCATATTTTGTGTCCACCATTTAATACTCTCCGTACAAAAGTTGCTACTATAGTGATAGCAATATACAATCGAGGCTAACATATTTAAACTAAAAAGAAAAAGTTTCTATTATTAGTTGAAATCAAAATGTATAAACCATAGTTACTTAAGACGGCGGAATGGCGGGACAGGGGGACGGAGTTTCCGGGACGGCAAAAAGTTTCCAAAATTTTGGGACAGCAGGGGGACGGCTATTAATTTAATATATAAAATTATAAATATTGAAAATATACAGATAAATTTTTAAAATTTTATGAATAACAATTCATATTTATATATCAGTGCATCATGTGCATACAGTCCACATTCAAATGTTGATATTAAAAAATTTGTAGCATACTTATAGCTATACTAATGTTATATGTCCATATAACTTTTAATATTAATATCAAATATGTATGATGCTAGTTTTCATAGCATGTTATTACAGTCCATGTGCATTTGTGCTCGAAATTTTTTGTGTTCATATATCACTCTTGTTTTTTAATGTCTTTGTAATACAATACAATTGGGTTATAGTTAATGGGTAAACATTTATAAAGAGAAAACAATAAATAAAGTAATTTACAAACAATTTTTTTAAATTAAAAAAAAAAAATTATTAAAAAAAAAACTAGAAGTCCCCGAAACGTTTCGGGTGTTAGAAGCACGAGGAATATTAAGAGGGGGGGTGAATCAATATTTGACAATGAAAAACATTTTCTCCAACTTATTAATTTTCTTTTTCACACTTAACAAGATATTCAAAATCTGAAAGTAAAATGAGAGCAAACACAAAAATCAAATGCACATAACACCAGATATACCGTGGTTCACCCAGTGTGAGTTACATCCACCAAAAGAGACTGCTTGGATCTACTGTCCAAATTCAACCCAAAAAATAGTGTTTACAAAGTGTGAGCACCCACTCACAGAAGACACCAATCTCCACGCCGAACACCAATTCAACCCTTGAATGCAAACACCATTGACTGTGCAATCTCTTTTTCGAAGCCACCAATTTCTGGTGACACCAATCCCCAATCTGAAGCACCCAATCTAGAAAATCTACAATACAAATTAATGATAATTTCTCCTTCTATATTCTCTCTCATATACTCATACTCACTTAAGAGATTTATAATATCAACTCACATACATATCACACTCGTGCAAAATGCTCTCTTTCTCGCTCTCCTTAAAATGTGCACACAACACTTGCTTATATAGAAAGAAGGAGAGGAAAAATGAATTGTGGTTTCCCTAAAACCATGTGCCCATACCATGGGCCAATTTGCTCCAAATAGCAATATTCTCTTACACATGTAAGAGTAACTCCTCTTACGCATCATAGAATCTCTTACGCATCATAAGCTGTCATAGAATCTCTTACATGTCATAAGCTACCATAGAATCTCTCAAGCGTCATAAAATCTCTTACACATCCCGCCATGTGTCGTAAGATTCCTTAGTGATGTTGAATATTAAAACATTCAAATTTTGACATCACACTAATTTTGACATGGATAAATATATTACGAACACTAATGTTGTAATGTTGAATATTAAACAAATATTCAAACCTCAATATTTCCATCAACATTAATGTTGTATCTTTGACATCAATAATAAAATACTCAACAAACTCCCCCTTTGTCATTGATGGCAAACACCTGTTAAAAATAGACATGAAAACTTGTTTGCTCTTAAATCCAACTTTTTGCCTCTGAGCTCTTTCTATACTGTTGCATTGTACATGTTCTATGCAACTCTCCCCCCATTCTACAATTCTCCCCCTTTGACATCAATGGCAAGGGGATAACTGAACCTGTCACCTGAACCTGTACTCAAAGTTGAAGATACTGCAAATGTGTAGCTCCCTTAATGTCCATACTCTCCCCTTGAGATAGTCAACGAGTAAGAGTGACAAGAATCACTCCTAACTTCTGTCTGAGTGATTCAAAAGATTCCTTCGGTAGAGGTTTTGTAAATATATCAGCAATCTGATCCTTAGTCCCAACATATTGTAATTTCACCTACTGATTTGCAACTTTCTCTCTCAAAAATTGATACTTAATGGGAATGTGCTTTGTCCTGGAATGCATGACTGGATTTTTCGAGATGTTAATAGCACTCCTATTGTCACAAAAAATGGAAATAGGATGTTCATACTCTACCTTCATGTCCTTCAATGTTTGCTTCATCCAAAGCATCTGTGTACAACATGCCATTGCTGCAATATACTCTGCCTCTGCTGTAGACAATGAAACTGAGGCATGTTTCTTGCTGAACCATGACATTAATCTATCACCAAGATAAAAAGCTCCCCCAGTTGTACTTTTCCTGTCATCAACACTTCCTGCCCAATCTGCATCAGTGAATGTTATAAGAGTGAAATCATCACTCTTTGGATACCATAAAACATAATCCAACGTACCTTTCAAATATTTGAAAATTATTTTTGCTGCTAGCCCACATGAGTTTCCTTTGGTGCCAGCCTGAAATTGTGCAACTAATCCAACAACCTGTGTAATATCTGGGCTAGATGTTGTGGTATATAGCAAGCTACCTATCATGGACCTATACAAGGTCTGATTAGCATCGAGAGACTCATCATTCTTACTCAACTTGCAACCTGTAATCATGGGTGTACTAATTGGATTGCAATCTTCCATTCTAAACTTTTTCAACATCTCATTTATATACTTGGTTTGTGAAATAAAAATGCCTTGACTAGACTGCTGAATTTGCAAACCAAGAAAATAAGACAACTCGCCAAGCATAGACATCTCAAACTCCTTCTGCATCTCCTCTGCAAATTATTTACATAGTCTTCTGCATCCGCTTCCAAAAATAATGTCATCCACATAAATCACAACTATCACTTGATGTTCTCCTTCTGTCTTGATGTACAAATTGCTATCCGCAATTCCCTTTTTGAATCCTTGCTCTTGCAAGTACTTGTCCAGTCTAGAGTACCAAGCTCTAGGAGCTTGTTTCAAACCATAAAGAGCTTTTTTTAACTTGCACACAAAATCTGAATTTTCTGATAGAATAAAACCTTTTGATTGCTCTATATAAACTTATTCCTCTAAGTTTCCATTCAAGAATGTTGATTTTACATCCATTTGATAAACTTTAAAATTCTTGAAACAAGCAAATGCTAAAAACATTCTTACCGCCTCCATACCGAGCAACAGGTGCAAATGTCTCCTCGAAATCAATGCCTTTAACTTGTGAGTACCCTTTGCACACTATTCTGGCCTTGTTTCTGACAACTTCTCCTTCTTCGTTCATCTTGTTTCTAAAGACCCACTTGGTACCCAATGATATTCTTTGTCCTTTGGCCTTGGTACTAACTCCCATGTGTCATTCTTTTCTATCTGATTAAGTTCTTCTTCCATGGTTTTTATCCAAAACTTATCCTTGCTAGCTTCATTAAAATTACTCGGTTCAACTTTTGACAATAAGGAAAAGTTTACCTCTTGCAGTGCACTTTCCAGTCTCCTCCTTGTCTGTACTCCAGTATCTTTGTTTCCAATGATTTGATCTGTTGTATGATTCTTTTGAACAAATTTGGATGGTGCCTTTGTGTTTTCTCATTCAGATTCTTCTTCTTCTTCCTCTTTCTCAGATTTGATTTCTTCATCCTCTTTTTGCACCACTGAGTGTCATATTTTCTTCTCTCGACTTCCAATCGTCGACTTTCACATTTATATTTTCCACTACTTTATGTAGTCTCTTGTTATAGCACCTGTAAGCCTTGTTTCTCGATGAATAACCAAGGAATATGCCCTCATCTGCTCTAGAATCAAAATTACCAAGCTCATTTTCATTCTCTCTTAATGTAGCAATTACTTCCGAACACTTTGAAGTGTTTCACAAAAGTTGGTCTTCCCTTCCATAGTTCGTTATGGTGTCTTTTCTGTGTTTACTCGAATTTGTGCTCTATTCATAATATACACCGTTGGGTACACTGCTTCTCTCCAAAAAGCATCTGGTAACTTGGACTCATTTAACATTGTTCTTGCCATTTCTTGCACTATTCTATTTTTCCGTTCAACTACAACATTATGTTGTGGTGTTCTTGCTACAGAAAATTGTCTTCTAATTACATGCTCTTCACAAAACTCATCAAATTCGTTATACATAAATTCACCTCCTCTGTCTAATCTCAAACACTTAATCTTAGAGTTTGTCTCATTCTCAATCAAAGCTTTAAAATTTTTGAATTGATCAAAAGCTTCTGATTTTTCTTTTAGAAATGCAACCTATGTCATTCTAGTAAAGTCATCAATTGATAACATAAAATAAGAATCACCTTGCAAGCTTTGTGTTTTTGTTTGGCCCACAGAGATCAGTATGAATTTTTTCTAATGGCTTTGTTGTAGAGTACTCCTTTGTCCTGAATCTGACCCTTGTCTACTTCCCATGTTGACATTGTCTGTAGATAGTACTTTGTGGTTTTGTGATCTTGGGTAAATCTCTCACTGCTTGTTTTGAGTTGATTTTTACCATATTGTCAAAATTAATGTGACCCAATCTCTTGTGCCATAACTAACTTTCATCAATTTGACTCATGCAACACTTTTCTCCCTTCACATCACTTAGCATGTACAAGTTGTTCCTTGTTCTATTTGCATCTGCAACCCAATTACATGTATCCTTCTTTATAATTTCACAACCCCTCAGTATAAAACGTGAGTGTATAACCTTGATCACACATTTGACTGACACTCAAAAGATTATGTTTTAGTCCTTCAATGAGTAAAACATTTTCAACTTTAGCTTGACCATTTAAATTTATGTTACCTCTTCATGTGATTTTGACTGTAGTGTTATATCTAAACTCTATTGTACCTCTACTAGCCTTTTTCAGCTTCAGGAACTTGCTTCTGTCACATGTCTTATGGCTGGAACATTCACTATCAATGTACTAGGGTTGTTCTTCATCTTGTGCATGGAGTGAGGTTTGTACCACCATAGCCTCTATCTTTTCTCCCTCCTTTATTTTTTGCCACACTTTCTTATTGTTGGCTTTCTGAATGATTTGTTTTCCCTCTTTCTCTTGCTTTGGCTTTTCTGTAATCTTACTCCTGCAAAATCTTGCTATGTGGCCAAATTGGTTGCATTCATAACATTTAATTGCATTCTCATTCAAATTTGACAATGCAACAAAAGAATTGTAATTTCTAGCATGAAAATTATGATTCCAACTCTGAAACCTCGATCTACAGTCCATTATCTTATGACCAAAATTGTGACAGGAAAAACAATAACCGTAAAAAGAATACCTAGTCATGAAGGGTTGCCTCTGATAAGATAAACTTATAAAACTTCTTATTGGTAACCTTATTCCACTTGCTCTCTTCTTTGTTTTTGTTCTCTAGAGAATGACCTTCTTGTTTCTTGTTGCTTTCTCCTTTACTGGAGCCTTTTAGGATATCTGCATAGTTGGATTTCTTCTCTAGTTCTTTGGTCTCTTTCTTTTCTGCTTCATTGAATCCAATACCACCTTTGGATGATTTTGATTTCTGCTCTCTCAGAATGTTGCTTAACACCTCAGAAATTTTTTCGAACTTGAGTCTCTTGTTCAAATTTTCAGTTTCCTGTCTTAGTGCGACAATCTCTGCCTCTAATCTCTCGCATTCTTTCTCTTTTGATTTCAGTTGTTCTCTGATCACTTCCTTTATTCTTTTTTCCTCTCCAACTTGGGTCTTTAGATCAACAATAGTATTCTCATGTTCTTTGTCAGCATGCAGATTTTTCTTTGCTTCGGGGGTCTTCTTTTTTAGTCTATTGATCTCACCCAAGGCACAAATGAGTTCTTCATCTAATTTTACCTCACCTCTTCATCAACTGCATCTTCAACTTCCACTTTTCCATCTTCAAGGGCCATAAACAAAAGTTCTTCAATGTCACCTTCTAAACAATCTTCCTCTGAGTTGTCATCTTCTATGGTGCATAGACTCTTCTTTTTTTGGTTCCAGTTCTTCTTCTTTTCAAACTTCCTTTGCTTGAAATTCTTTTTGTAGAAAGGCTTTCCTTTCTTTGTTTTGATAGGCTCTTCATCATCACTTTCACTTTTTGCATGTAGACAGTTAGCTACAAAATGTCTAATCTCACCATAATTAAAACATTTAAAAGGAAGTTTACCTTTGTACTTGCCAGATCCTCTTTTCAGATTTTTCACCAATAGGGCTTCTTCTTCCTCATCGGGTTCATCATTCGATTTAACCTTCTTCTCCTTTCCTTTTAAAGCTTTGAAAGAAGATTCTCCTTTTCTTAGCTTATCTATTTTTGTTCTCAATCTCATACACCGTGAATATTCCATGTAACTCATCCATTTTCATTTTATCTAGATCCTTAAGTTCTTCAATAGCTGAAACTTCAGCATCAAATCTAGGAAGTAGAGATCTTAATACCTTTTGTACTATTACTGGGTCTTCCATCTCTTCACCCAAGGCCTTTGATCATGTTTACGGTCTCATCCACAACGAGTAAATATGCTGCAATGTTCTCTTCCTCTTTCATCTTTAGACTTTCAAACTTTCTTCTGTGTGTTTGAAGCTTTGCCATCTTTACTTTCGAATCTCCTTCATATAAATTGTTGAGCTTATCCCACATCTCCTAGGCAGTTTTACAAAGCATGATCTTTACAAACTCTGAATCTGCTACACCACACAAAATAGCATTCATAGCTTTAGCAGTATTTTCACATGCTCTCTTACTAGCCGGATCTATCGGTGGTGTTGTCGGTGTCATATATCCATTATCAACCGAATGCCAAATATCATGTCCAAGAGAATTCAAATAGGTTCGCATCCTTATGCTCCAAAAGGCATAGTTTGATCCATCGAACAAAGGAGCTTAATATGTGGAGAATCCTTCCTGAGCTGTCATCATGCTTTCTGATCTACCTTCTAGCTGTTAAGCTACACAGAAGGAACCTACTCTGATACCAATTGTTAGAAGCATGAGAATACTAAGAGGGGGGGTGAATCAGTATTCGATAATAAAAAAAAAAATTCCAACTTATTAATTTTCTTTTTCACACTTAACAAGATATTCAAATCTGAAAGTAAAATGAGAGCACACACAAAAATCAAATGCACATAACACCATATATACCGCGGTTCACTTAGTGTGGGATACATCCACCAAAAGAGACTGCTTAGATCTACTGTCTAAATCTAGCCAAAAAAATAGTGTTTACAAAGTGTGAGCACCCACTCACAGAAGACACCAATCTCTAAGGCAAACACCAATTCAGCCCTTGAATGCAAACACCATTGACTGTGCAATCTCTTTTTCGAAGCACCAATTTCTGGAGACACCAATCCCCAATCCAAAGCACCTACTCTAGAAAATCTACAATACAAATCAATGATAATTTCTCCTTCTATATTCTCTCTCTCACATACTCATACTCACTTAAGAGATTTATAATATCAAATCACATACATATCACACTCATGCAAAATGCTCACTTTCTCGCTCTCCTTAAAATGTGCACACAACACTTGCTTATATAGAAAGAAGGAGAGGAAAAATGAATTTTGGTTTCCCTAAAACCATGTGCCCATACCATGGGCCAATTTGCTCAAAATAGCAGTATTCTCTTACACATGTAAGAGTAACTCCTCTTACACATCATAGAATATCTTACGCATCATAAACTATCATAAAATATTTTACGCGTCACAGAGTCTCTTACGCGTCATAAGTTGTCATAGAATCTCTTACGCGTCATAAGTTATAGAATATCTTACGCGTCATAAGCTGCCATAGAATATCTTACGCGTCATAAAATCTCTTACACATCCCGCCATGTGTCGTAAGATTCTTTGGTGATGTTGAATATTAAAATATTCAAATTTTGACATCACACTAATTTTGACATGGATAAATATTTTACGAAAACTAATGATGTAATGTTGAATATTAAACAAATATTCAAACCTTAATATTTCCATCAACACTAATGTTGTACCTTTGGCATCAATGACAAAATACTCAACATCGGGGACTTCCAACCGTCCCCGTCGTCCCTGAAATGTCCCACACGTCCCCGAAACGTTTCTTCTTCTCTCCAAACGGCCCGGGGACATTTCCTTTGATTTTTGCATAGTCGAAAACATGTGGGAAACGTTTCCCCCACGTCCCGTTATCCCCAAGATGTCCAGAACGTCTGGGACTCCTAAATTTTTGAGGGGACGTGTCCCTACATAACTATGGTATAAACTAAATAAAAGTTGTTTCTTTTATTACTCGAAATCAAAATGTCATGATATTTTTTTCATGAGTTGTTAAGTGCAATAACCTAGATTTTCCTTCACCTCTAATCAAGATAATTATGTCTTCTGAACTTTACATTATGAAAAACCACAAATTTGTTTAAATTATCATCATTATCAGTATATCCAGCTGAAATTATTTAGCTATATGTATGTACTCCTATTAAACTACAATGATAAACATGTGTTATTTGGAAATTATGGCCAAAATCAAGATGCAAGGGGAATACAATTTTGCATAGCAAGCTAGGCGAAATGCTGGTTGTGTTTTTGTTAATTGTAAAAAGAACAAAATATAGCCTGATCCTTTGGAGAACATGTATTATAGGATATACTAAAAATATGTTGTTGATATATATTTTTTAATAACATCAAAATTAGATGCCAATTAGGATATGGGCATCACAAATGAAACATGAAATTGAAGTATAATAAAAGTGGTGATCTATAGACAATTGGTCTTATTGGCGTTTGTTTAATATAGAGCTACCTATGGTCAAATATTGGCAATTGTTCACCTATGAATTTGAGACATTTATATGGCCAAAATTATGTACTCCCATTCATAATCTTACATTTGCAAAGACAAATGAACTCCATAGTCGAGTATCGTGATTTGAGTTGGTATTTAAGCTTACAAAGCTAAGGCCCCTAGGGTTTTGCTTCAATGGTGTACCATTGTATTGGTAACCACTAGGTCACAAGCATGATTCCTTATTTAACTGCAGTGTGTGGAGTGTGACATTTGTGTGTTGGGATCAACCTCTGTTTTGAGCGCTATGAGTTGTTTCAAGTCGATGGGCAACTGATTTATCTCGTTAACAAAAAATAAAAATAAATCTTGCAATACAATCTTCAACAAATCTATAGATGCCTTGTCTAAAATTTCTCTTTGAAGGTGTAGTTTGCTTGAGATTACTATTCCATGCACTTTTTTAGAACCACAGGTTGTGCTTGCTAATCAGATTTTGTTTTTGTTTTTGAATTGTCTTGGATTTATTGTTTTTCCTTGCTTTGGCATTGATTGTGATAATTATAATTGGTTGGTTGATTGAACTCTACTAGATTTAGTTTCTTCTCCTGTAACTGTTGTTTTGACCACCTTCATGTATTAAATGAGACTTAATATGCCGATAGGCATTACCAAATGGCAAGGATAGGTTGCACCTGTAGCCACAATGGAGAATCGATGGTTCACGTTCACTTGGGGAGGAGAATAACGGCAGAGCAGGGCTTGTCCATTGAATTTATTGATTTTCTGTTGATTTTTTTGTCTGTTCAAACACATAGTTCAAACAATCCTACAAGTTTTCTACAAATTTTTCGTCACCAAGTTCAGGCTAAAAATTGTGGCCCTTTGTTCTGTAACCTCCATATTGATGGTGATAGTGGGTGACCTCTCAATTTAAAATCAATATTTAAACAGATAATCTTCAATCCGGCAACGAATTCAGTAATTGTTCATTCATGTTATGTAGCCTTGCATCCTTGTTTTCAATTGTTTTTTGGTCATGCAGAAAATTTGATAACAGATAGGTATCCAATTACACTTCGATCTAGGGGTACATTGCATCAAATATCATGTTAAAAGGAGTTTTCTATACCTCCAGCCATTATGAAAATTTACATCTGACAATCCTCAATTTCATGATCTCAAATTATTAAACAAAAAAGGCACTATAAAGTTTTTTTATAAAGTGTCGCATCGTCTTTTGCAATTCCTCTTTCTAAATTTACAATATTCATCACCGGCTTTCATGGGATGTCATTTTCTTCATGGAAATTAGACGGAGTTTTTTTTTTTTAAAAAATCTACAGCTTAGCCACAATTAAACTTACTATGCCTTGTTCCTCCATCACTTCTGTCAATGGCGCAGTTGGGAAATAGGGCATCATTTTAAATATATATATATATATATTCCCTTCCCCACCCAATAGTTATAATGCATTGTGAAGGCAGGGCTGGACTTCGATTACAACACTAGCGAAGGGGCTTAACATGTAATCTAGGGCTGGAAAATTGGCAGTGGCTATTCTTTCGATAGAATGTATAGGCCCTACATCATGCTCCCATGAACGAACCCATAAAAGGCATGTATGCATATGTGTGGGTGGGCCCCATGGTCACCTGTCATATTATAGGTAGATTTGTTTAATAATAAATGAGCTTGAAATGTATGGTTGCATCTCTAAAGTTGCAGCTAGATTGGTGGGAACGTGCACTACTAAACAACAGGTCTCCAGTTTGAATCTCGTCACTTATTGCACTATGTTTTTACACAAAGTTGAAAAACATTATGCTTTTGACCATTAAAAAATTTGCCAAAAAACTAACTACAGGGTCCCCTGCCACATGGCATTGGATGGACATTGTATGGGTGGATAGGTCTTTTATGGGGCCCGGTGCATTCTATCAAGAGGATAGCCATCATCATGGACAATAATATGTTTCTTCCTTGTAAATCTCCTAGTCGAATAATAGCTACAATTTCATGTCTTTTAATTGTTATACATGTTTTTATATTCCTCCTCTATGTATCAAGTAATTGTTAAAATGCTTTAATATACAAATTTGTAGTTTGCCAAATGTGGACTTTTTTTATTTTTCCAATTGAATACTTTTATATTATATTTGTTTCTAGCATATTTTTTGTGTTGCGCCAATTTGAATTCTTTTATATTATATTTGTTTCTAGCATATTCTTTACGTTGCACCAATTTAAATGGGATTTTTGATTGGTGATTTATTTATGAGAGCTCAGTGGAAAATAATACATGAAAACAAATCAAGCAACATGATATTGAGAAACAAAATGATGTGCATAAAATACCATGCAAAGGTAATCAAAGTATGTAAGAAACTTTTTAAGTCGTTGACAATGGTAACATTATTGTTCTTTTGTTATGTAAATGTAATTTTGTAGCGAAATACTAAACTTGAAGAATAAGAGTCCCAATTTGTTGGAATGTGGAATATTCAATTCAAATATAATATGGATTGCAGTTGTGTCAAGAGTTAGTTCTCGACACTACACCTAACAATGAATGAAATTAGTCCTTTAAAAGATATGTTTTCTTAGAATTTAAATAGAGGCAAAAATTTACCTAAAAAAATACAATTGTAGAGAAAAACATAGAGTTTTATTAATTTTTTTATCAGCAACATCCATAGGTGCTTGTGAACCAACATGCATGTTTTGCATAGGCATGATTCTTATGAAGAAAGTATACACTCACAAGATTTTTGGTTATATCTAATCATACAAGTCATAGAGATGTCAAAGGTATATTTCATTTGTTATTAAATAATTTAAATCCTTTTTCAATAAGATACAATGAATAAGTGATAACTCTTTAAAATTTATATTTCTAAAATGCCTTTTCACTTTCTATGTGCTTATATTTAGAAACATATAATATTTTATGTAGAAAACCACTAATCATGACATATGATAGCCTTGATAAAATGTTGTCTGAGAAGTCAAAATAATAGATTTCCTTGAACCGTTTAGTCTCTACATAAAGTATAGTTTTGAGAATGTTTCAAATGATAAAACAAGAGATACCATTTGATTTGGGAAATCCAAGCTTTGAATCTCATAAACTTCACTTACACCTATTTAGGTTTCCATTTAGAATTCCATATACTAGATTACATCTTCTTCCACCTTATACTAAATCTTTAACCTACCTAGATGCCACAAGCTTACACCATACAAACACAAGGATGGAAAGTGACAAAATTATTTACCAAAAACTTATACATAAATATTATGCCATGAAAATAGGATCAAAACTTGATTATTTTCTTTGCTAACATTGAGATTTAGGCTTGCATAATATTAGACACTTGACATAAAAATACATGCCTATAAAAATATCACATATATAATATGTCACACCATACTAAAACTTTACCATCTTAGTGGTCACAAAATTGCCACATGAAAACACTTAAGGTTGGAAAGCCACATAGTTTGCTATGAAAATCTTACACATCCATAGAAATGGGATTGGATATGTCATGTCCAACACATGAGGCTACACGAGTGTGGGTAGGAGCCATCATGGATGACCCCTTTCATCCACCTTTGGTTTCTTTCCATTCCCCACACACGTAACATCACAATTTCATAAACAAGATTCTAGCAAGTGATTTCACAGGCTAGGTTTTTTGTTAGTCCCAAAAGGAATTATGTTTTTCAAGAGAATTTCAACAAAAACATCTATATGATTTATGTTAGGGTATTTGTATATGATGTTATTCATCCCCTGTTTGAAATTGGTTGGTCAATTCTTGAATTAGTTAGCATGTCTACTTGACCACTTTCATAAATCTAGAATCGGGCATTATCGGTAGTGAAAAGCCACAACAATCACATAAGAAATACATAGAAACATGAAAAATCTAATCACACATTGGTGATAATTTAACAATTAAGTCTAATAGTAATGTTTTAAATTTAATTAAGTCTGACTTTAATGTTTTAACTAGATTTAATTTAAATGTGTTATATCTAGTGTATAATTATTTTCAGCATATTCATCTTGCAATTGATCAATCCTTATGTTGGTAAGGAGGTCATTTCCATTATGGCATCACACCTATCGGCATAAACATCATCATATACTGAGGTTTATATGTTATTGCAGACCACACCAATTAACTAACATGGCATTAATTTTTTGATTGAATGAGATTTTTTAGGGTCATAGACGTAATTCTAAGATGCATTCAAGAGACATATCTAACTTGGGCTAGTAAGACATGTTTATAGACAAATTTAAAGGATTTTAAAAATGTATGAAAAACCATAAATATGAGGATAAAATTTCATCTATTTTTGAGTTTGTTTAACTTATAAATACAAACATTTTATTTATCACACATCCATACTTAGCTAGTTGTTTTTTGGAAGAAAATAATTGTTATAATTAGATGAGATTAATTGTTTTATTTTCAATCAATTTATAATTTGTATGATACATTTCAAATAGGAAATTTTAATCTGACAACTATTTATGAGTTTTCTGTGTTTTTCCTATAAAATATTTGTAAAATATAAATATTGTTCAATCTTTTAATGTATAGATTCAAAATATGACACCAATTTTTTATATAAATTTATATTCGAATTATAATGATATATGCAAATGTTTTCAGAAATGTTTTAAATGAAAGAAAGTAGTTATTTCATTTTTATTAGTGTTGTAAAATACAATTTGAAGGGCAACATTAAATAGTTAAATGTGACACATGGAAAAATAGAAATATTTATTATTTTGTCAGTAGTTACATGTAAGAATATAGAAGATCACAATACACAGTCAAACTTATATTAATATAATGTCCTTTTTCAATTTTTTTAGATGCTCTTTTTTTCATTATTCCTTTGACCATAAACTAATAAGTCACAACACAATGTTCATCTAAATAATTTACAATAGGAAAAAAGTGTAAAATTTAGTATTAATCTTTTCTTTGATATTGTTTCTTTTATTATTTATAAACGCCTGTGACTGGAGCTATGAACTAGTATTACATTTAACCACTACCAACTTCAAATTCACTTCATTTGGTTACAAATAAGTCAAATTCACATTGGTTGACCAGAATTGACTTCAATTCTAGTTCATTTGGCTCAATAACGCATGCGCACTATAAGAGTTGACCTGGGTGGTGTAGAACGTAACCACCCCACTTTACCAACACATCAACACTTCATCGACCTTTTCTTTGTTATTGTTAAAAACTAAGCTTATATTTTAAAAATACTTTTTAGTGTAAGAACTGATATCATCAACTCGATAAAACACACCCAATAAGCAATGGAATCTGGATCCTCATTTGTTGAAATTGATGGTATTTGTCTCATCCCCAGTTGTCGTGTAATCATTTCATGCAATGACATGACAATTATCTACAATGATTGCCATGTACATGGATTTGGATACTCAGTGATATTCATAGGTGCCTTCACTTGGGAATGCATTCTTCCATCAGCATAATGAATTTCTTTGATTTGGTATGCGTTGCTATATACATGATACATTTTCTTCTCGTATATCTACGACATGGTGTAGATTTAAATAATTTTCATCGCTCAATCTTTTGTTAAGCACAAGGCCTTACAAAGATGTTTTCTTATTGCTATGTCAAGTATATGTTTTAATATAAATTTTGAATTCATGGCCAAAAAATAAGGAAACAACTCCAACAAGACTAGGAAACCCTACTTTTTTAGCAAGAAATTAGCTATTCCTTTGATGAATATCAAAATTTACCAAGAAAGAGGAATTGGGCCCTTCCAAATATGTTTTTTTATTTCTATGTCAAATATATGTTTTAGTTTAAATTTTGAAGCTATGGCCAAAAAACAAGAAAGCAACTCTAACAAGACTAGGAAACCCTACTTTTAAAGCAAGAAATTAGCTATACATTTGATGACTGTCAAAAGTTATCAAGAAAGAGGGATTTTTTGAATGTAATGCCTATCAGACCAAGCTCGAACATCAACATTTTTTATCCCTAAAATCATACTAAAAATTCAAAGACTATTTGTTTGGTATTTGTGATACAAAATGAGGAATCAACAAAAATGGAGTAGAATTCCTCTTCTAAAAGTTTTACAAATTTAGGTTATCTTAGAAGTTTAAGATTGATAAAGGTATCGATTGTTCCTCCTTCACCTTCCCCCCTTCTAGTTTGTGAGTTCGTTCTGGTTGGCACTTCAAATTCATTAAAAATAGATATAAAATATAAAATAACACATGCAACTATGAAAACATTACCAAGAAAGTGCACTTAGCAAATGTTTATTATCCAAAAATATTTTCCAAATTTTAAAAACACTCTGGCAAGTTAGCCTCATCTAATATGAAAGTGTTCTTTAATTAATGTTAAATAGCAATGATAGGTCAATTCGTGAGAAATCAAAGATGAACAAAGCTAATCAGCTCATGTGGATGATGGAGGGTGAGGTGGAGTTAATGATAGGGAGGATTATGGAGGGTATGAAGGAGGTAGATGAGGAGATGGGCCTACAGAAGACAAGGAAAATTGAGTTTGAGAAGAGTGTGTTCACATAACTATGAGTGATGTTAACATCAAGTGACTTTAATATGCCTAAGAATTGGGTGAATAAGGAGGTGAGGGCATTAGAGTTGCACAACATGGAAGGTGATCCAAATCACGAGTAGGGGATGTGTTGGACAACCATCCATTTAATATGGTAGATGTAGAACCAAAAGTGGACTCGAGGTCTAGTGCCATATAGGAATCCCAACAAATAGATATTAGGTTTATTCCTAGAAAAAGGTTGGTTCATAAGTCATCAAAGTCTATGGCTTCATATTCTCATCCCTCACTCTCAACTTGTTTTCCAACCTATATCTTGGTTTTTAGGGTTTACACTTCTTTTCTCGGTCGTGTGGGTTCCCTGTCATCTATCGATGTCAATATGCCTCAACATTGGTTAATAATGAATTCAAGGACAATTGGGAGCTTTATAGAAGTAATGTGGAGGTTAACGAATACATCAAGTGGTTGAGGGTGGGAGGTAGTTTGGAAAGTTAACCGAAAAGGAATTTTCTAGGCCAAACTAGACCATTTGGTGCCCATGTTCATTCTCTCTCACCATTAAATGTGAGCTTTCCCTTGGTTGATATATGGTTTTCAAAATGGATTCTTACTTCCCTTTTTAATTTCATGGATATGCAGTTGGTTAGATTTTCCCTCATATCGGGTACCTAGAAGAGGGTATGGAAATTTTTCAGTAATCAAGAAAGCATGAGGAAAGAGTTGGAAATTGGTTATTAAAGGGAAACATCCCAAAAATGTTCAACTAATTAATCTTGTTAATTGGAAGGTTCCTCCTCCCCCTGTCTAGTTCTCTAATGTATTCTTTGAGGGGAGGGGGACATTTTGTCCTCAAGACAAGGTAACCTGGTTTACCTTGATTATTGAGAAATAAGTGAGAATAAAGGAGATTTCTTCATCAAGGTAATGAAGGTTGTTGAGAAGTCTTGTTAGTGCTTTGGAACTGCTATGAAAAATAATTAGCATTTGTATTGTTGAAAGTATTGGATTCCCTTGAGTTCAATGGAAATTAAGAATATATGAAATCTTTGTTATAGGTCCTTATCCTACTAGGGTTGTGTTTGTTTATGTGTGGATCTACCCCTATTTTGATTTTATGATTTTGAATTAGTTTTCAACACCTAGTGTAGATTACCTTTTTAAATATGTGCTTATGTAGACACCAAGTTTTGGTATGTTTTTCCCCCATCCCGTGTTCGCTCCCCTCTATCGTCATCTTGCACATACATACCTCTCTTTCTATTTGAATTCTCCATTCCCTCCTAAATCACATTCATTTCATCTAAAACTCATTTATTCATTTTATTTCCCACTTTCCTATATTTATCCCATCATTAATTTTATCCCTCCTAATCCACCACTAATTACATTTTAATTACCCCTAAACCCATCTATTACTCTAATCACATCCCTAACACCCCATTTACCATCCCTAGACTCCCATCTACCTTCATTCAATGTCTTTCAACCCTCCAACTGCCTTTTACCATCCCTATGCAACCCTAACCTACATAAAAAATTCAAAACCCTAATTTTACCCCCTTAGGGCCCCTTGTATCGACTTGTACATCATCTCCACCACCAAGATCAATGGTCGGTCATAGTCAATGGTGACCCTTGAGGATTGTCGTCGACCCTATCAAGTAAGAACATCCCCCTTCCTCCTCGAGAGGATGAAATTTTGAGAATTCGACTCTATTGTGAGTTTTTCTTTATTTCCTTATATTCTTGTGAGCAGCAATCATCAATTTGGAACTATTTTGGACCTTTGGCATGCCATCTTGGGAGATTTGAAGTCTATTTTTTTCTTGGATCCACACCTTTGTTTCATCACCCCTTTACATCAATTTTGCAGGTATGACTAGCATCTTAGGGATATGTCATCGCATTTTCCATCACTAAACGTCCTTCATAATCCCTTTTTCCATATATCAATCCCATCAAAATCCTAAACCTGCCTCGATCACTATCGATCCAACCCAATCGTGCTTGACCTAATATGCATCTATCCTATCTTCTACCTTCTACATTCTCTTCCACTTGTTTTTTAGTCCTTGCAACATCTCAGATCTTCCATCCTTTTTTGTTCTTCCACACCTAACATTTCAGATCTCATCTTCACTATCCCCAGTCATCATCGATCCATCCTAGTCATCGTTAACTTGATTTGCATCCCCCACATTCCCATCAAATCTGTCAATTTTCTTGCATCCTTTTTATTTTCTTAGCATCCCAACATCAAATCTAGAGCCTCCTCAAAGCTTCACAATTTTTTTCTAATATGAGTTTTGCACATCTTTCGGTCTACTCTGCTGCAATCATCGTCGATTTTCCTTGTTAGTCTCAGGTTGTCGTTGACCAAACCAATTTCTCTTTTTGGTGCAGGTTATTGATCTCTCCCTGGAGAGGATATTTGTGTCCATATCTCCATCTTCATCATCATCGCACATCAGGGCATAGCCTTAAACCCTCCCATAATTTGGAGTTTCCTATTTTATTGCCACCATTCCATTAACTTGAAACAAGAGCGGGAAAATTCATCAAACATTCTGGCAATCTCGGTGGGACCCACCCTTTCTCTTTGGTGAGTTATTTCTTTATTTTATTTCATAATCTATTCATTTATTTCTACTAATTCTGCAGGTAGAGCTTCTTTGCTTGCATGCTTCGATGGGTTTTACTTTCTTTGCTTAACAACACATGTGCTTAAAAAAAAATGGGAAAAATCGTTTATCCAGATATTCTCCATTTTTTCCTTATTTTCTCTTTATTTTCCATCTTCTCTCCCTCCTTTATTTGTGTGATCTTGTCGAATATAACATTTCATTTTGGGATTTAAAAAGAACACCTTCTCATGCTTGCTTAGTCACATAGTCTAAGTAGATGGTAAATATTTTTTCATTCACACTTCTTCCACACACAACCAAAATGCACAAACAAATTTACACATCAAAACATCTCCTACCAGGTGGAATTATTGGGATTACATCACCCAATAAGGAAACCACCGCGGTGTTCTGACCGCATTATAATTTTTTTGACTATCGGTATATCGGTTAAGCACCTGACGCCCTTATCACTGTAGTGTGTGAAGTGTAGGGGTAGTCCCTAATACCAAGCCACGTAGTGGTAGTCACCACAAATTTTTGCCTCACGTAACTTTGGGTATATCGAGGACTCCAACCAAAACAACCCAAAACCATCCTTAGATTGGCCACTTCTTTAGGTTCCATTTGAGCCTCTTTCTTTTCTTTTTCAAACTTCTCTAAATAACCAAGATAATAAAAACTTTGTTGTTTGATTTTAATCTTCATAAGTTCTTGTTTGTTGTTTCATTCTTGTTATAACTCATTCTCAAGCCAAAAAAATGGAACAATCAACCTCATCCAACAACATCCCCACTTCCAACAATCTTTCCCAACAAACTTTTACACTTATCATTGTTTCCTCTACACCTATGATCACCACACATTTGGTTTCCCAACCCATTGTTTCTATGGTTCCTCTTCATGAGACTCATGGTCTCATCCAAACTAATCCTCATCTTGAAACCAACCCTTTTCTCTCTCATCAGTCTATTCCCTCTAGACCAGCTACTCCCCCATCTTCCACCTCCTGAGGAGCCTTTGGACCTTCCACTATCCCTCGCGGGTGTGTGGAGTTTTAAGAGCTTCTTGACACCAATCTCATTTGCCCTTCATGATTTTATTTCTTGTAAATCCACTCATCTCCCCATTGATGGACCTCCCCTTCAACAAATCTATGCCTATCCTCTACATTTTGAATCCACCAAGATTCTTACTTCTCAACTTGTCATTTTCTTTCCAAGAGGCCATGAATGAATTAGCAATGGCTCAACATGAACATGGCCCTCACGACTCTTCCACCATGATCCCTCAATCCCATCAATCCACTCAATTGGTGGTCCATATTCCACCCAACCTCCCTCACATCAACACCATCCCCACATCTTTCTATCCCCATCACTTCTTCATCTATTGTGGTCATCAGCGCTCCTACACAAACTTTCCAAGAATCCCATCTACTTCTTCCACCACCCGAGTTCAAAATATTTCAACCTCCATGGTCCACCCTTTTCAAACTCATCAACCTCCACTCAAGTCCTTTCACACATGTTCCCTAATCAACCCTCATCTCAAACCCAACATCATCCTATGTAAACTCAATCTAATATCCCCTTCTCTCAACAACAATTGCAAACCTACCATCTCAATTATATCCCCCCACAACATCCCATCTCCCAACCTATCCAATCACAAGCATTCAACTATCTTACTCCTTATCAACCACCTCCACAAACTCCTAATTATCCTCAACAACATCAATCTCATCCACAACCTAACCCATCCACTTCTTATAATCCACAACCTCATCCATTAGCCCCTCATCCCCACACATCTAATGACCCCATGCAATATTTTCTAAATACAATGGAAAATCTAGAAGCCACTACTTTGGGTCCTAAGAGCACTTTCACTTATGAACAAATTCTCAATGAGCCTATCAACCCATTAGTACCCATCAAGTCCTTATCCTCCACACTAAGAACTCCCCAAATTTTCTAAGTTTAACAGTAAGGAGGACCACTCAACAACACCTTTGTGCCTTTAGGCATGCATGTTATCTTATTTCCCAAGATCAAGACCTCATGCTTCACACTTTCCCCATGTCATTGGTCGAACCATTTTTGGACTCATACAATGACATTCCCCAACATTATTTATTATCTTTCACCCAACTTGTGCAACTGTTCTTAGAGAATTTCTCCATTAATATTGTGTGCAAAATCACCATTACAGACTTCTACACCATTAAACAATTTGACAACGAATCAATCACATATTTCATCGCTAGGTGGCATGGCATCATCAATCAATTATATCCTTATCTCTTCCTCAAACCTAACTCATCAAACTCTTCTCTAGATCATGTGTGAAGCATATCTCATCCACTCTCCAAATCTAATATTTTCAAAGCTTTGAGGAAGCCTTCACCATGGCTTACAAAATGGAACTTTGTGCCCTTGAGTAAGGCCATGTTAAGCTTCACTCCAACAAGCCAAAAAACTGAATTCACCAAGTCATCTACCCATAATGAAAAATCTAATCATGCAGCCAATGCAATAGTAGTCAAATCATCTTCTGCATCCACATCCCATGTTTGGCCTCCACAAAGGGCTCCTAAACCAACTCCTAACTATACTCCCTTTGGAAAATCCTATAGTTCTATCTTCTGACAAACTTATGATTCCACGCCTCATCTAACTTCACCCTATCTGACCCATTGACGATTTGTGTCCCAAACCCACATGGTACCGCAAATCCTACTACTGTAAACATCCTTAAATCTATGGTCACAATATCAAAAAGTTTCATACCTTCAAATATCTAGTGCAACAGCTCATAGAACATGGGGACCTTCAATTCGACAATCCAAACACTCCTACCCAACCAATTAGATGTCTTCAATCATCCCTTCCCTAATCATCTACCAAACAATCAATCTAATCCCCCTACATCTCAAGTACATAATTCCCATACGATCAATACTCTAGGTCACAATTCAACATCACCATCCATTATCTTCTCTATTCTACCTGCATCTATTGTGCCCATGTCTACTTGAATATCTACCCACTACCTCTACAATCATATTTTCATTTGTACCCCTATCTACAACTATTATACCCATATCCACTATATCCAAATATATTACATCTACATCTACCACATCCACATCTATCTCAACACCTATCTCTACACCCATCCCTATATTTGTATATGTTTCCCTGCCCTTATCTACAACCACATCCACAATCACATCTGTTCCCACATATACACCAATACATCTATCTCTACATCCATGCCTACTTCCACATATACTTATTTATCCACATCTGACATCTACATCCGCATCATCCCTTAAAACCTCTACCAAACGGATATCCCCCCTTGATTCTATTAAAAGTGATGTCCCAATCTCATCCTCATCAAATACAACTACTTCTATATCGATACCCCCAAATCCCACATAATCTGCAACCTCTTCCCATCCAGCAATTGTGCCATCCAAAAATCATCTTCATCTTCAATCCTTACATCTGTAGAAAAATCTACATACAAATAATCTAATCCTACTTCTAAAGACAATCCCACCATTGAAATCATTGTCATCCCCACCAAGGGTAAAACCCCACAAAAAAAAATCTAAAAACCTTGGCGCCCCTATCCAAAAATATCCCACTTATCCACACAAGAAACTTGAGCTTCTCCCTTCCAAATCCCATCAACCTAAAAAAACCAACCTCCAATCTTCTATCTTAGGACCCCCGCCCATCCATTTTGGGACTAGGCCCTTCATCCAAATCCCCCATCACCACCAAATCTAAAGCAAAACCATCCACTCCTCCTTCTAAGTCTAAATCAGAATCCAAGGCCCCTATCAAACCTCACAAAAGTAAGGTACCACTTTTTCCTTCATCCTCCTCCCAAAAATCTAATCAATCCCTAATCCATTAAAACCCCTTCTTCAAAAACCCCCATTGGGGCATACATGTAAATCCTTCATCAACTCATTCAAGCATCTACAATCACCCTTCCCCTCATCAAATCCTTCGATTCACGTGGGAAAAAAACCCACGTGGTTTGACTATAATGTCATGTGTGCTTATCATCGTACCCATGGACGTGATACTAAACATTGTAGGGCTTTTCAAACCCTCATTGACAATCTCAAAGAAGAAGATGATCTTATTATTGAACAAGACCACCCTCTTCCATCTACCAATTCATCCACATCCAAATGAAACCCTACAATCAAATCAAAAACTTCTAAGGCCTTTAAATTTGGTCCTTCATCTACACCCTTCATCGTGATCCCTTCACCAAACTTTTCCTCTTCTAAATAAGGTCGCCCTCTTTTCATCGATGTCGTTCGTATCGCCACTTACCCTTGACCTCATGATCCTCAACAATATACCCAACCAAGACCTAAAATTCATCATCATTTCTCCCTCTAAAGATCTTATCCCATATTCATCTTCATCTAAAGCTAAAGTATTCATCCTTGTTACCCCACATACCCAAAAACAGGTTGTCATTGAACAAAGTGTCGCAAAGCAACTGCATCAGGCCCTGTTAAAATGTCTCTCTACAAGATCATTGAAAGCTCTCCTAACCATCAACAGGTTTTCATTAAAGCCTTACGATGTATCCCAATCACCACTAATGAGACTCAACCTTTCACGGCCCTTGTTAGAGCCCTTACAACTTCTTCCTGCCATCACCTTTTTCAAATTTGAAATCCCCAACATTTTTCCTGAAGATCTGATGTAACATATTTCATTGAGGGAGTATCAACTCTTTTCCCTTAATGCTCTTCCCACACCAAATCGACTCGGTAGACCCGAAAAATCTCCCATGTATCAACCTAATGTCAGGGATATCATTTCCTTTGGTACACCTCATCTCAAAACCAATCTTATTTATGGTGGCATCGATCACCCTTCCTCTCATATCGATAATCAACCCCACACAGATTCATAGACCAATGGTTTTGAATTCCTCTGCAACAAATCCTTCACTTACACCTACCTCCATCATTGTGCATGGAAGGGATTTGGTCTTATACGTTATGAACAAGGCATGCATGATCTCATCATCGACCAATCTCGCAAACCTCAAGAAAAAATCACATTGGGATTCAAACAACAACCCACTGACTCTCTTCACGCCTACTTCATCTACATCTCCGATACACATCAATCCCTCATCTAATCTTTCTCCATCCAATGACCCCATGGGCACGGATTAAATTGTGTCCGTTTCTTCTAGCTTTTTTTTAATCTCCACCATCACCTTGGGACCGGTATCTTATCAGTTTGAAGGTGAAACTAGGTCCCTGCCACTCTAATTTTCTGATATGGTAGTGTAATATTCCCCTACCATTGACATTATTCAATGTAACAATGACAACTCCATTCTTTCCTACATGGGTACTTAATATTCCCATCTTCATAAGTCCTTACCTCCTAACACATCACCCTTCTCAACGAGTCGACATCAACATAGGGACTTCCACAAGATCCCCATATCCTCAAAGTTGGGTCAATCTCTTGATCAACAAGAGCTAGAGTCCTTCACCACCTTCCTTTCTAAGCACAATCAGGCCTTCGCATGGTTGTGCGTCGACATGCTAGGCCTTAATCCCAACATTATCGTCCATAACATTGTCACCATCCCCAACGATAATCTGGTTAAGTAAAAGCTACATTACATGCATTTGCACATTTTCCTCCTTGTCAAAGAATAATTGCAACGTCTTCTTTCCACCATTTTCATCTAACATATCGACTATCCCCAATGGATTTCTAACATCGTACATGTTTTCAAAGCCTCTAGAAATCTCAGCATCTATATCGAATTTTGAGAGTTAAATCTCACTTACCTTAAAGATGACTTTCCCCATCCTAACATCGATCAACTCATTGACCTCACCGCTAACCACGAGCTGCTTTATTTTATGGATGCTTTTTCTAGATATAATCAAATCCTTTTTATTCTAGAAGACCAACATAGACGTCTTCCATCACCCCTTGGGGAACCTTTTATTATCATGTCATTCCCTTTGGTTTGAAAAATGTAGGGGCCACAGATCAACGTGTTGTGACCTATATCTTCCATGACATTATCCATAAAACCATAGAAGATTATGTCGATGACCTTTTGGGTAAATCCAAATGTCAACAGGACCATCTTTCTATCCTTGAAATCCTCTTTGCACATCTCAATTGTTTCTTCATTCATCTTAATCCCACCAAGTGTTTTTTTAGGGTTCTAACTGGAAAAATTCTTGGCTTCATCATTTCTATCAAGGGAATTGAAGTTGACCCCGTTAAGATCAAATTTATCCTCGATATTCCTCCCCATTCCAATATAAAGTAAATTTGTAGTCTTCAAGGCTGAATCCAATTAGTCCCCATTTCATCTCACAACTTTCAGACCTTTTTCAACCTTTTCATCATCTCCTCCGCAAAGAAACCCACTTCAAGTGGGATGCCAATTGCCAAAAAGTCTTCGAAAACTTAAACATTATCTCCTATCACCACTTTTGATCACGCCTCCACGCAAGAAGGATCCATTCTATCTTTACATATTTGCCACCGACCATGCTCTAGGTGCCATGTTGGAATACCATGATGAGTAAGGCAGGGAGAAAGCAATCTATTATATCACCCGTACTCTTCATGACCACGAAACCCGCTACACTGAAGTCGAAAAACTGTGTTGCACTCTCTACTTCAAAAATTCCAAGATTTGTCATTATCTTCTTAATCACAAAACTTATGTCATCACCAGTTTTAATCCCCTCAAAACCATGCATTCCAAGTCTTACCACAACGATCACATCACTCGATGGCTCATGCTCATGACTGAGTTTGACCTAGAGTCCTCTCTCAAAAATCAATCAAGTGCCAAGATATTGTTGAGCAACTCGCCGACGCCCCTCTCCCTAATAATCAACTCCCTCATGAGCACTTCCCTAAAAAATCCATCAACACCATTGATCACAAGTATTCTCCCCTCAAAATGACACTTTTATTCAACATATTTAAGTGTCGCCAAGGGGGAGGTGCTAACATAATCATTATTCTACCTTGGGAAACTCATATCCTCACCACTTACAATATTAGCTTTGAATGCACTAACATGGTTGAGTATGAAGCCCTCATCTTAGGCCTTTAAACTGCTATCATGCTTAGCATTAAAATCCTTGATATCTATTGTTATTCTCATCTCATCATTAATCAAATAAAGGGAATATATTAATGCAAAAATGAAGTCGTTCAAAAATAAAATGACATCATGGACTTTCTCCTCAAGGCCTTCGATCAATATACCATTCAAATCATTCATTGTTCATCCAATCACTTCACAAACACCATGACATCCCTTGCATCTCCCATCCCTTGGAAAACCAAATAATCCAAACTCTTTGTTTCCATCCACTATGTCAATCAACCATCTCATACTCATGAGCTTCCTCACATCAATCTCATCAACGCCAATCAATCTGACATCTGGTACACCCAGATATTTGACTATCTTTCTCAATCTAAAATCCCCTCTGACATATCCAAGAATGGTATGAGGTCATTTCTTCAATGGGATAACCGTTATGTCATCCTTGGTGGCATCCTATACAAACATGGATTTTATGGTATTGTGGTGCATTTCCTTGAATCCCATGAATCTATCCACGTTATCTAAGAATTCCATGACAACATCTGTGGTGAACACTTTAGCAGTTTGGGTATCGCCAAACGTGTTCTTTGTATAGGCTATTATTGGACCACCCTCAATAAATATTGTTGTATGTTAAAAATTGCATCAAGTGCCAATAACATTCCAATATCATTCACATCCCTAGTCAGGCCTTATAACCGGATCAATATATTTGGCCTTTCTCGCAATGGTGTCTTGACCTCATTGGTCTAATCAATCCATGCTCTTCTTAGCATTATCATTCTATCATCACCGGGAATACTTCACTAAGTGGGTGGAATTTATTTCTCTTGCATCCACCAAAGCTAACAAAATAATTGACTTCGTTTAATAGTACATAATTTTTCGTTGTGGCGTTCCTCAAAAAATCATCACGAACAACAAAAATTCCTTTAAAAATATATATATTAAGAATATTTGCGACTCTTTCAACATCAAGTTTAGCTTCTCTTCTACTTATTATCCTCAAGCTAATGACCAAGTTGAATCCACTAACATGACTCTCTGTAACATTCTTACTAAAATTGTTGATAAATCAAGTCAAAATTGGCATCTTCATATCCCCTTCATCCTCTGGGATTATTGGAATAGCATCGGCACCTCTATGGGCATCACTCCCTTTTTTATTGTCTATGGATCTTAGGTCGTTCTTCCTCTCAAATTACAAATCCCATCCTTGAACATTTCCCTTCGCGAATTCATCTCTGATGAGGACTATCGCCAAGAGCGTCAAGAATAACTTGAATTGCTAGACGAGTGTCACTTAATCACTCTTCAACATCATCACATCTATCAAGAGCGAATAAAACACACCTATAAAAAACATCTAAAAGAACATGACTTTAAGATCGGTGAGCTCGTCCTCATAGAAAATCAAAATGTCACTACTCTGGAAAGGAGCCAACATGGAAATTTTTCTCCAAACTAGATTGGACCATATATTATCACGCATATGTATTGGCCCAAGGCCTATCGTTTAGCTTCCCTTGATGGTAAAGTGGAAACAAAACATCAACACTTTGTACTTGCGGCCTTTCTTTGTTAACACACCTACCAACATGATTTTAGTCGTAATTTGTAAAAGCTATGAAAATGGGGTAAGAACACTCAAGAGGCCCCAAATCTTTAAAAAACAAGTTCAATGGACCATCAGATAAGAGATAAACAAGGATTCATTACTTTTGCATGCATTAATCTTGAAAGAAACAAGTAAATCTAACATGTCTAGTTATCCTCTACTCTTGAAAGCTTTACAAATGAACCTAGTTAGATTCTAAGCAATCAATTTATGATTGTGAGAATGGAATCTCTCCATTAATGGCTAAAGAGCCACATGGTTTCTTCCATTTACTCAAACTTGAATGGAAATAGAAAAGCAAAAGCAATATTAGCTCAATATGACAAATGAAGAAAAGCTCTAATCCTAACAATAATACTATAGTTTAGCCTAGAGAGAGGAAGTGTTCTTAGAAAATGACTTGGGGTAGTGGGGTATTTATAGGTTTTGATTTCCAAGAATGGAAAGGTTTAGGTGCATGTGGGACAAAAGGATAGTCCAAAAGTCACTTTTAGGTTTAGAAAATTTCAAAACATGATTAGGACTAGTTAAACTAGGTTAGGCTAGTTAATCCTTTTTAGAGAGGAATTAGGGGTTTAAGAGGGTTTTGAGAGGTCTAATCAATCCAATGAAATGGATTGATAGTCTAGGAAGTTAGTAGAAATGGTCTAGAATAGGTATAAGAAAAGGGTTTAGTCAATAGAGGCTATAATAGCATGCTTAATTGATTATAAGAGGAATATGCCAAAAGGAATGTCATAAGGGGGGAGTTAGATAGGTCTAATTAACGGTATGTCATCAATTTGCAAGGAGTGAGAATAGTTAGTGAAATATTAGGAATAATAGTGCTTCGAGAAAACTACAGGTGTCTACATTTTCCCCTCTTTGGGGTGGTGTAAGCTACGCCACTTCAAATAAAGTAGACAAACACAAATGACTACAAATTTTTTTGAAGGAGTGGAAGAAAAATTAGTAGGGTGAAGGATGCCCCCTCAAGTGTCGATAGGGTGATGAAAGAGGTCGATCGAATGATCAAAAAGATGATAGAAAGAGAACAAAAGAAAGAATAGTGTGAAGAAGAAGAAAGAGGAGAGAGGAGAAAATAACAAGGGGGAGATATTGAGCTATCTACGATGGTGCTTTGCATAAGACAATTTTTGTTACATCATATTGCTAAGAATATTCATCATTGGTCCTTATTAAAATATAAGCATATGATAATAGTGTAGAATGACATGAAAATCCATAATACAAATAGTTATCCATTGCTGAAACTGCCAACTCCATTTAACATACAAAATGCAATGCAATACGAGAAGTAAACAAGCTGATCTAACAGGGAAATAAGTACAAACACACACACTCAAACCAACAATGTTCAAGATAGTTGCCAAAATATTTTGTTATCGATTGAAGTCCCAAATGTATGTGATAAATGATAAGGGTAGAAATGATGCCCCAAGAAAATTTTACATGGAAGGGAAAGAACAAAGAACACTTGGGTCCTAATGAAAAAGTATGTGCACGACGAAACAGTACCAGGAAACTCATTGTGCCCTAGAGTACAGACGAAGTAAGCATCATAGCTTTTGTAAATGATTGTAGAGTCTAGGTGATCCATGAGTTGTTGTTTTCAAAATAGGTGAAAATGCCAGCAAGATATGAGATGAGTGTCATGCAAGAGACATAGATTTCAGCTACAAATGAGCTTGTTACCAATTTTAGTTCATTTTTCAAAGTTTTATGATTTTTTAGATTTTTGGATGATTTTATAATTTTTAAATTTTTTGATCAATCAAAAGAATTTAGGAAATGGAAGATCATCTAAAAGCATGTGAAAATGCCCCTGGGGCAAAGAAATGGGCGATCAGGTGGCAGTAAAATGCCAACGAGAAGAAGAACGAGTCAAAAATAATTATTTAATAAAAATAACCATCGCGATAGGTAAAATAGAAGAAAATAGGATGAAAATAGCACCTTGAAATATTTAAAAATGCCCCAAGGTGAAGAAATATTGCTAAGAAATAGTGCCTTAGCACATAAAAAAAATTAATAAAAAATAATTACGGTAGAATAAGTGCTAGAATGATCAAGATAGTTGAATGGAGCAGTCTCAGCCATCACGGTGGTGAGAGGGCATCATGAAGGGTCAAAAAAACCCTATATACCCCTCCCGATGGGGGTAAATCAATCATGATTAGTTCATTTGTTGTAGAGCCCTTGCTAATTTTCATTATGAGTGCTTTGTGAGCTGAGAGAGAGATGACGAGAACTTCAGAGGAGGAGGAGGTGAGAAGACCACATCTGGGAGTACCTTTGGGATGAGGCGGATGGACCCTTCATGAGTGCCCTATCCTTTCTTGTTAATTTCACATTTATTGTTTATTTTTTGCTTTTTTATGTCATTTAAGGGTAGTTAGGGCTAAAACAATGTATATGTGCATACGCATATGTGCCAAAAAGATGGGTACGTGCACACGTACGCATTGAAAATGTGGGTACATGCACATGTATCCATTGGAAGATGGTATGCATCTACATCTAGGGGGTCAAAAACATATGCACACATGCATGCGCGTCAAAGGGGCACGCGTATGCGCCAATCTAGACGCATGTGTCCTGTAGGAGTTAGAAAATTTAGGGGAAAATGTTGGGCACGTACGCATTGATATGGGCACATATGCATTGTTAGAAGTGGGAGGTGTATACATGTGTTGGGTGCATATGCATCAGAATAGGACACGTATGCATGCATTGAAAGGGGCACATATACACTGGAAGAAAGACTTAAACAAATTTTTGAGAAAAAATAAGTTAAGTGTAGAAGAATGTAGGCTAGAAATTTGTAGAAGAAAGTAGAAATTAGTATATTTTAGAAGAATAATAGAAGAATATAGATAGAAAATATCCTTAACAAGTGTATTTTTATTTTTGTAGAGACGATTACCCATTCTCCATACTAGAGAGAGGTATGGTCACCTAGCAACTATAGAGGTGGAATTTGATGAGTAGGATAGGAAGATACTAGATATCCTCCTATATGTGACTAGATTAGCGTATGTGGCCGATATGCCATAGATTACACTCGACCATGACCTCCTAATAACCTTAGCTAAGAGGTGGCACAATGAGAGCCAGTGTTTCCGGCTCCTGACTAGTGAGATTACCATCACCTTAGAGGATGTATGCGGATATACTCAGGTCCCCATCCAGGGTGAGCTGATTCAGTATACGAGCCATCAGCCTGATATTGATCATTGTATTCTAGAGTTGTTTGGAGCTCATGGACATACCTCTTCGAGGTATGATAGTCATATTATCTTGGTGTATAGCAGATCTTGAGCTGGATTGAGTTGTAGTATACTTGATGGCCTTTGTTAGTGGCATTTTTACTCCCTGACAAGACCAGAGCCTCATTTCCACTTGGTCTCATCGGAGTGATACGCATGGATTGATTGATGGTGAGAGATACTATTGGGGCTAGTGCATACTAGAACATTTATATTGGGACCTACACTTGATTACATACTACCGTCAGAAGATGGTAGGTCTAGCCCATTTGTTACAGATTTGGGCTGTGGGACCATATTGCCATTGGTCACCCCACATGTGTTTTGAGAGCTCATGCTCTAGAGGATCCTTCTACTATGGGTTGGGTTCTGGTTGGTGATGATGTGCAGACGAACATGGGAGATACATACCATTATTCACCATGAGTTTGATGAGCTACAATAGCCCATGCTATAGTATGGAGGCCATACAAACACTTTCAGTGGCTCAAGGATGATCTAGAGCTGAGCATAGCTGACAGTTGAGCACTTCATGTTTGGCAGCCACAACTACATGCAGAGAGTTTTATAGATTTGACTAGTGTCAGAGATAGTTTGGCACTATACAAGATGTTCCATGGTCAGATATGTGGTATGCTTGTAGGGCCAAGAGTATTTTGATATGGGGCCACATATTACTATGGACAGGGCCATGACTAGTTATCTTCAGATGGTGCCAGTTCAGTGGGTACCTTTGAGGTAGGTTAGAGATCTAGGGTTACAAAGATGAGTATGGGCCTTGGTATCACATAGTATTACCTCATCGATTGATGATTCCTGAGAGCAGCTTAGGATGCAAAGGAGTGAGAGAACCTCCAATGGGACCTCCTAGTAGTGGTGATGAGGGTGATGGTGGGGATGATGGAGATGATGATGAAGATGAGGATCCATTTGACATCCAATGTCATGATGGGGGTGGGGGATAGGGTCCTCCACCACAACAACCACATGGATAAGGGCCTAGACCTAGACAAAGATAGGTACCCCAGGCTCCACATATGTAGTTGACCCCAGTTGGGATTCCAGTTGGGGTGCATATTCCATTACAGTAGGTACATCTAGTGGTTCAACAGGGTCCTCCTCTGCATGCTTCAGGTGGTGGAGGAGATGATGGTCAGCTAGTTGCACTTCAGCAGCAACAACAATAGGTAGTTGATAGCCAAGCGTTTATAGGTGGCGGTCGAGAGGGATCGGGCTAGGGTACAACTGTAGAATTGTGACAATAGAGAGAGACTAGGTGAGAGCTCAAGGCCACTCAGGGTAGAGATGGGGCTGCATGGTTGCAGTAGATACAATAGTTAGCAACACAGGGTGCTCAGATTTTGAGCTTATTACATCAGGCACAGACACATACTCAGGCCACCATTACACAGTGGGATCAGGCCCAGGCCCAGGGTACATAGGTATTACCACTCAGAGAGATCAGGCACTAGCCCAAGTCCAAATATTACCATAGACAGAGATCAGATAGGTTGCCACACTGAGAGAGGCTCACGCGGATATAGGTAGGGTTACAGGTGAGCAAGATTCCACTATTCAGGAAGCTACAATTTTGGACTAAGATGATACTAAGAGATGATACTTGACATTATGAGAGCTAGTGGTGAGGCCTCGTATTACAAGGCCACCTATTATAGAAGTGGTGCCAGAGGGACAAAGAGTATACCATTTGATCAACTTGATGTGAGTAGGACATGATCTAGATCATGGAGGTCAGGGTGGTCAGTGAGATCAGTACAACAACCTACTGTATAATAGGGTGGTACACCTAGGAGCTGGACCATCCCATCAACAACAACAGCCTCCATTTCAGCACCCATGTCCTAGCAGTCTAGGAGAGGGGGAGAGCCATGGATGATACATTTTGTATATGATGTACCCTTTATATGTATGTATGCCTCTTATGAAGGCTGATTTTGATCGATGTATACATTTGATGTACCATTTTTTATTGTATGCCTCTTATGAAGGCTTCATCATGATTCATGCCTTGTGATGGAAGATTTTGTATCGATGATGTATATCCATTTTTGAGACAAACATTTTACATGTATATATGGACATTTGATATTATATTTCAATCATGTTTTCATATGTCTTATGATGATGACTCATGTGTATGGATGTAGATTAGATCATGATGTTGTATGATTTTATTTCATATGTATGTACCATGATGGATGTTGATGATGTACCACATGTTTTAGATTTGATGATATATCTTTAGATGATATCATATGGTTTGTACATGAGATACTTGGTAGATTAGTATACGGGATGATATGATGATATTGGTGTGGGGGGGGATAGATTTGTGATCATGTGCAATCCCTCTTGCCCCCATTGATGATATGATATGTGATGATTAGCTTATCTTACATGCTTGATGTAAAACTTAGAATTATATATATGATGTATATATGATGTTATATGTGATGAGATGATAGATGATAGATGTGATAACAAACAAATGTGCATGGAACGAACAAACACACAAGAAAAAGTTAACAAAACTAAACAAATATACACAGACAAGACAATGCACCCAAACAACCATATGTAGATAATAATGAATCCAAAACATGCTTAATAATAGATTAAATCAATACTCAATCTAAGCAAGTAAATGAACTTTTAATAAATGCACACAAGCAATGATGAAAACAACACCAATTTGTACAAGTATGAAAGTTTAAAATGAATTCAATGCAACACAACAGATTTAAAAGTGAATTTAAACCTAAGTTAAGAAAATGTCTTCAATCTAAATCATACAACATGAAAGGATAAAGCAATCAAAACTCTACAAACCGACAACTAGGAATAATCTAACCATTACTTTATTTTTCCAAGACAATTTTGATTTATTTTCTAATGTTTTTTGTGTCCTTGGAAGAAAATTTTCAAGGCTACTGTTCACGTTGTTTTCGAGGTTTCCTTAACAAAATGTTATGAAGTTAGTGTAGCTTTGTCTCTAGAAGGGAGTTTTTCAAATGTTTAGGTTTTTATGTATCATTTTGTGCTAAATGCTTTTGTATAGTTTCTAAGGTCCTATTTTGAAAGCAATGTAAAATGAATAAAGAAGTGTGGATGCCCCCAGCGTGATGTGGGAATATACAAAAGGAAGAATGCCATGCACGTGTATGTTTGATAAGGTGAAATGCAAAGGTTCCCCTAGCATTAGATGGGAATATACAAAGGTGATTCCTTCACGTAGATATAAGAATAGATGAGCCAAATCACGACTTTATAAGATAGCTTTAGTAGGGTTCCTAGACTTGACAAGGGAAACTAAATCCTAGATAGAAGCGAGAGTTACTCATCCAGATGCAAGAGTAGCTTGTGAACAATAAATCCTCCTTAAGCGCCGGAAACTTATTTTCACCCAAGGACTTGCCCAATGTGCCACAATTGTGTGGTTTTCACACTTGGATGACCTGTTTTGTTTTTACTTTTTATTGATTTAAAAAAATTAATTTTTTTTTTTGCTTGTTTTTTCTTTTATTTTTATGGATTTTTAATTATTTTTTGATATTTACACCATGCTTAAGTTTAAAAATACTTGAGATGCATGGAATTCATGGGTTTTGGAAATCTCTTCACCATCTGAATATGCAAGTTTATATGCTCCTGATCCATATTTAGCAATCACCACGTATGGCCCTAACAAGTTAGCCTCAAATTTTTCTTTCTTTTCTCTATCCTTGACAATATTTCTCTAGTTATCTTTTAGAACAAGATCACCTACATCAAACTCGTGATGAATGATCCATTTTTTATATCCTCTTGACACTCAGTTTTGATAAATTTTTAGGTGATTGAGCGTCTCTCATGCGCTTCTCATCCAACAGCTCTAACTCTGTCCAGTCGAGCAACTCTATAGTCTTCATATTTATCAAGATAGTCTTGGAGAGATATTCTCAGGGAGGGAAGCTCCACTTCCAAGGGTATGATGGCTTTAGTGCCATAGACTAAGGAATATGGGGTTGCACCAGTAGGAGTGTGGATGGAGGTTTGATAGGCCCAGAGGGTGGGATGTATTTGTAAGTGGCAATTACGGCCACTCTTACTAACCATTTTCTCCATGATTTGTACATAGAAGAGTTTTATTGGTGGCTTCATCTTGTCCATTACCTTGAGGGTAATAGGGGATGGACCACTTCAGTTGGATTTGTAAGCTTTGACATAAGGCTTTAACTGTTTTATTTTTGAAAGACTTACCATTATCTGTGATAATGGTGAGAAGGAATGTCATAACAGAAAATGAGGTGATTCATGATGAATTTGGAAATTTGTGCATCAATTATGTAAGTGAGAGGCACAGACTCTACCCATTTAGTAAAGTACTCAGTGGCAGTGATAATGTGGGTATGGCCATCTGAAGAGGTAGGATGGAGCTTCCCTATGAGATCTATGACCCATTTAGAAAACATCTAAGGAGTCGCAATGGGTTGTAATACCTATGTGCTGCGTGAGTGTATTAAGTTACCATATTTTCTTATAGAGTTCAGACTTATTGATGAAGTTACAACAATTTTCTTCTATGATAGGCCAATAATAGCCTTCTCTAAAGACTTTCTTAGCTAGATTCATTCCACTAGTATGCGCTCCACAAATACCTCCATACACTTCTTTAATAACATGTACTGACTTCAGTAATATCCAAACAACGCAGTAGATTCCCATCATAGCCACGATAATAGAAGATGCCTTCTAAGAGGGTGTAACGAGATATACAATGGATAAGGGACTTTCTTATCGGTATGGGTAATGTTTGGGGGAAACATTTTCATCTTATAGGTAATTAAATATGGTATTATACTAGGGTAATAAAGGACCAACAACTTCACATTCTAAACAAGACTCTGGTATGTCACATGCAGGAATTCGTACATTCTCTCCAAAGAATGAAATTTTAGTTTCCTGAGGTAGAATATGTATAAGAGATAACGAATTATAGCCATAGTATCCTGCAGACCTATTGTGTGATCTTGGTCATTGTTCCAAAATAATCCACACAAAATAATCCTTCAAGGTCTCAACCAATCTCTTAATATGAAATGAGTTTTTCATATTTTATGTTATAATTATCATTAAATTATTTAATGATTAGTTGGGAGTCATCAATAAATCATAGCTGTCCTAGATATTCAAAGTGATATCTAACTTAATGCTAATGATGAGTGCCTCATACACCACAATGTTATTAGTACAGGGGAAACCCAAAAAGAAATGCTTGTGGAGTAACCTTATCCATATGGGATTGATTAGTACCACTCCATGCTCCTAATCCATGAATTGTGAATTATCCATCAATGTGGACTTGTCACACGAAGGAACTCTTCAATGATATCATAGATACATCTGGAAGGTCTAGAAAAAATGGTTCTATTCCTAGGTAGGTGAGCTTCTACCAATTGATCGGTCAATACCTTTCATTTCAAATATTTTTGGTTAACTAAATCAATATCAAATTCACTAAGGAGAATGATCCAATTAGCTATTCATCCTCTAAGGGAAAGTCTAGATAAGAAATACTTAAGAGGGTCAACCTTGGATATCAATCTGGTTTTATTGCTAATAAGGTATTGATGTAGTATCATGAAAAGGTAAAGACTACTACTAGGTAGGATCCTTATCAATCCATGGGATAGTTCAATTCATAGGAAATCAAGGTGTGACTGAGATAATAAACTTCACCCTTTCTTTATGATCAAGGTTCATGTTGGGAAAGTCAGTGCACCAATAGCAAACTGGGTGGCTGAAATATACAGCAGGAGGGGCTCGACTTGGGGTAGGCGGAATGAGAATAGGTGGGTTGATGAGATATAGCTTAAGCAACTCAGATGAATTTTGACAATCTAGTCCCCAGGTTTAAGGTAGTATCCTTTTTTAGTAGATGTACATCATAAATGGGTGACACTTATCCGTGAGCTGTGAAATAAAATGGCGGGATTGCCTAAATATTTCCTTGTAAAATTCATAGTTGTTTGAGATTTGTAGTTGGAGGCATCTCTATGATAGTTGAAACCTTTGTGGGATCCACCTCTATCCCTCTATGTGAAATTATGAAACCTAAGAGCTTTCCTGATAAGATGCTAAAGACACACTTTCTAGGATTCAAACAGACCTTATAATCTCGAAGATGCTGGAAGATACGTCTCAGCACTTCACAGTGCTCTCCTCTAGTTTTGGATTTCACTAAGATGTCATCAACGTAGTCTTCCATGATGTTATTCATCATGTCAGAAAAGATCACTGTCATTACACATTGATACGCACCCAAAATTACATGTGCTACATTGTTGGAAAATGGTTACAAAAGTCCCCAATGATGATTCGTGTCATTTCAGAAGGTGTTCAAGCTCCTAAACCTGTCTGCAGTGTATATTTTTAGCCTAGATGTCCTTATCTTTTCCACACTTTTTCCAGTTTCTCGCTTCATTCTGTGTATGTTTTGGCCTTAAATGTCAGGACCACCTCCCTGCCTGGGCGATGGTTTTGAAACTGTCGCTCAAGTAGAGCAGCGGTCTTGAGTGATTTTTTCAGAATTCTTCATGCATGTTTTTAACATGTGACGCTTCACTTAACTTCACTTTTAGGATGCATTTGTGAACCGATTGGTCTAAAAATAGTTCTAATTGCTTGGTTCTCCTTCCCTCTTCTATTTTTACATGTGTTTTAATTAGTTGGAACTGCCTCTTCTTTCCTTGTCCATGAATAAACATCTCAACCCCAATTCCTATATGTTCCATACTTTTGTTTAAGAAAAAGACCTGATAATTTTGTGTATTTTACATAGTATTGTTTCCATAATCCTGCTAGGAATTGCATAGCCAAGCTCAGATCTCTTGTGTTATCTCTCTTCTACTTGCATTGCAACCAGACTTCCTTCAAGATACCATTGCTCAAGCGTCTTCTTCTGTTGTTTTACTTGCTTTCCCAATCCCTTAGACTCATATAAACACACAAAGAAAGAAAGGACAAACTGAGGGGACAAATTTCTACATAGCTGGATTTACCTATGTTCTGTGAATTTTGTTAGGAAATATAATATATTAGTGCTCTACATTTGTATATGTGTGAATAATAATTACATTGGTAATTATTATTGTAGTGAATGTGTTAGCATATGGATTTGCACGCATGCAAATGACATGCAACAGTGTGGGAACGAAGTCCCTCCTCAATGAAGGTGAGGCTGCCTTTATTGAAAACTAAAACTGTATTTACACTTGTACATTCAAAATTGTATGTGAGGGGTATTTTGGAACAACAATGGAAAGAAAAGTGAATGATGGAGATGGAATGGAATGGAATGAAGGAAAGGAATGAATGGAAGGAACATGCAAGAGTTAGGTAAAAGCAAAGCCTAATATTGCATGGAGAAGAACAAACAATAACTAACACAAATAAAACAAAGTTTGCATCAACTAAACAAGAATGAGTAAAGGGAACACACACGAGAAAGTAAATAATAGAGCTTGATCATTGTGAACAAGAACAACAACTTAATAACGTTGACAATAAGATCAAAGACAATATTTGCATGCAAGATTTAAATATCTAACATCTTATGAACATAAGAACATCAAATGTTACAAGAGACAATGAATGAGACACAAGTTCGTATTTCATTAACTCCAAAATGTTTTCACAAAAGAACACAAAGTTTCTTCTTGAAACAAAGCTTGCACACAAAAGTATTTTCTTCTCCTCTCTCAAGGTCACCTTTACAAATGAGCCCCTAACTTTATTTTATAACCCAAAAGTTGGTTACAAAGTAGTTAGGGTTTACATGAACACTAAATAGGGCACTTAAGTGAGTTTGACTTTTTCAACCAACTTTTAAAAAGTGACTAAAAATAGAAACCACTTAAGTTAAAAAGTCATAAAAGAAATGGGCACACGTGGACCCCACTTAAATGACTTGGACACACACATAGACATCCTAATCAACAATGTGCACCACCTAGATCAAAACATCTATGGTCAGTGCCTTATCCATTGGGCCAAGAGTTCGCCTATCCCGGTTGTACGGGAATGAACTCATTGACCGAGCTACGCAATCCTCCAAATGCCAAGAAGAGATGAGCTTGAAACTTGAGCAATTCATCCACCTCTCCGTTTGAGCAACATCCTAGTGTGAGCAAATTTTTTCTTCATTCGTATTCGCATTCAAAATTACATATAATTCTCCACATGCTCTGAATAACTTTCCATGGTGAATTCTTCATTTTTCACGAGATCGAAGTCATTATGCCACCTTAGCCTGTCAGAATCCAGCTCTTGATCTTTCGCCATCAAGAAGATATTCCAAAAGCAAAAATTGTAATTCACTTCCTGAAGTTATGTCCTTTGTCTTTGTCACCATCCTAAAGCGTTTCCATTTTGATCCGCTCACGATCGTCCAGTTCGAGAATGCTCCAACTTTAAGACTGACCGATGAAATATTGCACCTGCTGCTAATTGAGAGCTGATAGGGACACACTTGAATGATGTGGCCTTTCTTGATGATCCGTACAATGATCAAGTGAAAACAATTTGTTGTAGACAAGATCTTCTCCCATTATTGATCTCTGCCGACAATAATGGATTTTGACTCCGAAGAGACCTATACCAATAGTTATGACTTATACCACATAATGAGGAAGTCAAAGGTTGCTTCAGCTTCAGAAGCCGTTGGAGTTGAATCAGCCACACTATGCAGGTTTTGTGGTGCATCCATGCAAGTGATGACCAATTCAGAACAAGCATCAGGAAAATTGTGACTCGCCTTTGGTTGATATGCGATCGCAAAATCGACTTATGTCCATGTTTCCCAAGTAGGTATCAACGATGTTCTCATACTCTAAATGGAGCATCGAGGTGAGTAGAATGCCCTAGAACCTAATACCGCAACATCATATTTTGTTTGGAGATGACATGACTATGACAGAAGCGTGATTTCAGGGTATTACTTCCATCTTACAAAACTGCACAAATTGTCTATAAAACTACCTTGGGAAAAATAGTACAATTTTTTTCCTGAGAAGTTCTCACTGCATGAGAAAGTATATTAAGGCACTAAAAATTTGTCGTGTCAGAAGGTTTTTCCCCAATCAAATTCTTTAGTCAAATATTAAAGGTCAAAGTTGACTCTTCTGAAACTGCTAGGAAAATGTAAGTGTAAAACTGCGAAAATCTTGTTTAGTTTTAGCCTGGGAAAAATACCAAACGTCACCCTGGGAATCTACAAATTGGAAAGGAAGCGTATAAAGATGGGAATAATTGGAATGAAATAATTATTTTCTCTTGACGATCATCTGAGTTCAAAATATCAACTCTCGAAGTGAGTCACCTTGACAGGCTGAAAAATTGCGTACGCAGCGAAATCATGCAAACTGCATTTTATTTGAATCCGTGAAAAATATCAAACGAAGTAATCTACATTTGAAATTTTTCAAATGTACATGAACGTGGGGATAATTGAAATTTGGACTCTGGGCTTGAAATACAAATTCCCAAAGTATGACAAGTTAAAACTTTGTGTGGGAGCAAATTGCGTTTTTCTTGAGTTCGTGAAAAATATCCAAACATTTATTTCCGACGAAGAGAGGGATCAATGAAATAAACCGTTCTTTCAAAAATCAAGATTCGAGATATGAGCTCCAAAGTTGATTACTTCAACAGATACAAACCGCGGCAAAAATAATAACTCTTTTTTTAAATACGACTCTTTCTATTATTATATATTTTTAATAAAAATAGATTTAGTGAATGCCGAATTCAAAATGACCATACAACAATATTGAGGCGAAGCTCAAATCACCATAAAAAAATAATACAATTTTAGATCATTTTAACACTTCTAGCGACACGTCGAATTCACTCTATGTGTAAATATCTCCATCCACCTTGACGTGAGAAAGCTATCGTTTCCTCAACATGTGTAGCTCCATGAGTATTTTCATTTTTAAAATAAAATAAATTTACACTAAACTTCAATCCATTGTGCATGCGTGGGTTTCTAATTTTTGGTTATATTTTTAATCTTATTCATCACTCCAAAGTATGCGTGGAAAGCTTGTCTTCCATAAACTGCTACGTGGATTTTCATTTTAACTGCTATTTTGTTTCTTTTTGCAGGCTACATGGATTTCTTAATCTATTTTTGTTATGTCTTTCTCTTGCAAGTTGTGTGGATACTCCTCTTTTCAAGCTGTGCACAAATAAAAACAAATTCCATTCTTCCCTTCCAAGCATGGTGTGGGACCTAGTCTTGACTGATGCGTGGATTTTTATTTTAACTGCAGTTTTGTTTCTTTTTGTAGGTTGCGTGGGATGCGTGGAAGCTAGACTTTACCTCTTCAGGCTATGCGTGGAAAAAGACAAACCTCTTTCTCCCTTCCAAACATGGCATGGAAATTGCTCATGGCTGATGCATGAATTTATTTCCTTCAAATTCCACCGATTTTATTCTCCTGGGCAGCATATCATCTCTCTGAAATGGACTGGTTGTGCGTGGAAAACTTGTCTTCTTCCTGCACAAATCAATAACAAACAAAAACAAACGTGGAATTTCACCTTTTCCTCTGCTGCATACGGGATTTATTTGGGATTCCAAATCAATCCTTACAAGTGCATGAAATTTCCTTCATTTCCTTTGCAAGCATGGATCTCAGAAACTTCCTGCTATTGCTTCCCTTTAATGGAGAAAACTACCTAAAACTCTCAAGGTTGCCTGGCTCTAGCTAATGCCCATGCTCAGGTTTTCCGTGTGAAAGCCGGGTAATGCTCCTGTAGAATAATCTTTTCCTTCTTCCAGGCTCTGGATATCTGTAATATCTCATTGTTTCTCCTTCTTCCCAATCTCCTCTGCTTAAAGAAACCTCTTGTAACCGTCTCCTCATCAATTTCCAGATGATAGAATAAAAATTAAAATTGTGTACGAGAATTGGAAGCGGAAGAAAAATTGCCCCTGACACTTGCTCACGACAGTTACAACAATTAATAAAAAGAAGAAAAGTTCTCCCAAGTTTGTCGAACAACTTCCATCCAATATTAAAATTAATATTTATTAATTAAAAACCCTACAATTTAATAAATATTAATTTTATTAAATAACAGGGTAAATATTAATTAAATAATTAAAATACGGTTTGTGGTGTAGCGGGAGAAGGGCTTATTCAAAATGGATGAAACGAAAGCCAAAATGACCGTGAGAATAAGACGATTGCGATGGAAGAGAACAATCATGCAAGATAACACTTCTGAATTTTTTTAAAATAAAAATTTTCACGTTTACTAATTTTGCGAAGTCAAAATTAGCTTATAACAACTGGCTCTAATTGGGGACAAGGAATTCACGGACGTAGCAACACTGGACCCAGACCCAAATATTTAATGAACAAGATCCCAAAAAATTATGGTGCACAAAAACTGCGATGACAAAAGAGAGGAAACCAAAAAACAAAGAAAACAAAACAAACCAAAATCCTAATTACCTATGTACATATAAGGGACAACTCATTTTCAATTTTGATAGTGCTTAAGATATTGTCCATTAGTAGGGAAAAAGCTAAATGAATTCCATTGGGATATGCCAAGTAATAGGTGTTATCTCCACAGAAATTTCTGATCTTGAAAGGGCCTAGCCACAATGATTCATACTTCTCGTATGTGCTTTCCATTCAGTTCACATCTCTCGTCCGAGACGAAGAACTAATTCATTGATTTGAAATTGTCCTCTCCTTAGTTTTCTTGTTGAACAACCTCTTCACTTTGGATTGGTATGTCCTCAAATCCTATTCTTGCTATCTTGGAGACCCAATTACCTCTTTTAGATCTTGGTTCTTGCTTAGCATCAACACCGATTTAACTGCGGTGTCTGGATCCAATGACTTTTGTGCGAAGCATTCAACACATAGTACCTGAACTGCTTGAGCCAATCTGTCACCATGCCATGTACGCATGCTTCTCAAGGGGGGGTGTAATTGGGAATTCGTGATTCATCGGTTCCAGAACTCAAGAGTTACAATAGGAGACATCATGATTTCCTCTTGATTATGTCAAGTCAAGATGGCAGAAACTGTGTGTGGTCAAGCCCAGCAATAGCTTCATATAATCCTTCTTAAAATTGTGACACACTAATGTAGGAGCTTTTGCAATAACACCCTTGATTTGCTTGAATGCTTCTCTAACTTGCTTCAATGATAGTGAAGGATGTATTTTATTATTGGATCATTTGCAACGATTTCATTTACTTAGCTTTGTAATAATCTAGCACAGAACCTTCTAAAACAAAGATACCTTCCCAAAGAATGAGTGGACCCCAGGCTAACTTGTAGGCAAGGAAAGATTTTTGATAGCTTGAACACACTCAAGATCAATTTTGGTGCCTTATTTAGAAATAATATAACCTAAGAGTTTCCCTTTCGTAACTCTGAACACTAACTTCTTTGGATTCAAGAGAGATCTTATGAAATCTACACCTTTGAAATATTTTCTCTAAATCTTTTCGGTGATCTTTTTGCTTCTTTGAGAACATTGTCAAGTCATCTAGGTATATCACGATGATCTTGTCTTTATAATTTGTGAATGTCATATCCATAGTCCTTTGAAAAATTGCACTAACATTGATCAAACCAAAATACATTCTTCTATACATGAATTTACCCCAAGGGGTGGTGAACGTGGTTTTATGTTGATCCTCCTCTAACCACTTCGATCAGATTATAACTAGACAAACTATCTAACATGGATAACATTTCCGCTCTAGTTAGTGCCTATAGAATATGGTCCTGTGACTTGACAGTGGAAAGTTATCCTTACAATGAGGCTTGATTAAGATTACAGAAATCCACGCAAATCTTAATTTCTCCCTTTTTCATACAAACTGGTACAATATTAGTTATCCAAGTTGGATTTCAAAAAGGAAAAAAAATTTATGTGTCTAACATCTTTTGAACCTCGTGGAATATCATCCCTGCAATCTTGGGATTATATTGTCTTTTTTTTTTTCCTGAATAGAGTTACACCAGGTTTCAAGGGTATGGCATGCTCCATTTCCCTAGGTTGGAAAGACTTTAAGTCTTTATATGAGTAAGCTAAGACATCAGAATATTTGGTAAGGAGGTTTACAAATTTTTTTGTGCTCCTCAGGTGAGAAACACTTACCAATGTTGAACTAGTGAAAGGTTTGTCCTTTGTACCAATGTTAACTTGCCCATAGTCTAGCAGAATTCACAGGTCCTACCTGCTCTTTCTATTTGATAAACCTGTCATAATTATCAAAAAAATCCTTAAGTGAAGCCAATCCTTTTGGAATTTTATTTCCTTTGAGTTAGATGATGCCATCACCAGGATCTTCGTTCTCATCTCCTTCTTGAAAGGGTTAGGTCGTCGATTCACAAAATGCAGAATCACTTCCTTTAAAGTACAATTTTTCAAAATTATCTCTCTTTTCCAAGAAGGCCATAATTTGTTGATCATCATTGAATACTTACCAATTTTCTGCATTTTCAGGAACACTTGACCTAAAAACCATTTCGATGGTGTATATGTCTTGATCAAACTCTAAATGAAGAATCATTAATGAAGCTGAGACCGCTAGATAATCAGATTTTTAATTCTTTTCATGAGGGATGGATTCTATAGAAAAATCATCGAAGATTTATATTGCATCCCACACTTTATTTCTATAGTGTCTCAAACGATCATTCTTTACTTGAAACTGATTTTTAACTTGTTTCAGGATCAACTCCTCATCTCTAAAAACTTTCAAATTTTTAATCCCTTTCTCTTCTGCAACTTGGAGGCCAAGGATTAATGCCTCGTATTTTGTATTATTCTTAGTATTTGAAAATTTGAGTTTGTAAGAAAAAGAAAATATTTTACCATTCGGAGATATGATCACCACTCCTGCACTAAAACCTGTTGAGCAAAAACTTCCATCGAACTCAAGAGCCCACAGTTCATTGGGATCTTGGCAAGTGACATCAAGTGCATAAACCTCTGCAGTCATCATATAATTACCCATACTTGAGCCTTAGAAACATGACCTGTGCATGGGGGTCTTTGGTTTTCGTTATCGGTGAACTTTTCCTAAGTCTTTGGCATTAGCTTCTTTATTTCTCCACTGATAGGGATTATAACATGAGACCAATCCATTTGAATTTTTCCACCCATATCTCTGTAAAATTTCTTGTTCAACAATGTACCATATAAAGCAGGAATGTTAGACAACTAGAATGGTTACCTTGACTTGATTTATGAATAAATTGGAGCTAAAACCATGTGAGCATCTTTAATTTTGTTCGATCAGAGGAAATTGTCTCATTTCCTTTGAGTAACATGCCATCTGAATGTTATCATACAAGTCAACCCAAGAGCATGTGCTACTTTTGCCAGGCATCACATTATCTGAGGCTCTAGAATCTATAATGCAATTACTTAATTTGCATTCGTTGATCAGAAAGGACACAAAGAAAGGTTCAATCTTTTCATTTGAACGTGTAGTGGCCGCCACAATATTTTGAGTCTTCCCATCTTTGGGAGTTTTTAGAATTCCTTTGGAGGAATGAACAGTAGAGTCGCCTTTGATAAACTAGACCAATTTCTCGAGTTGATCCTTAGTGGACTTCAAGTACTCTGCCTGTGACATGGAAATTTTTATTTTATTGATATGATCAATGATATCAAATTTGGGCAAAGTAACCGTACTTGATGTCTCAGATACTAGTTCTTTCGAACTTGATGATGGCACACTTTTGACCTTTGCTTCGGGCTTGGTTGATACTGATGTAGTAGAAGAAACTTTCTTCGTAGCTGATTTATCAACTGATTGACTTGACAAAGGTCATCCTTTCTTTAAGATAGTTTTGACCTTGGAAACCTCAATCACCTTGGACTCTTTAGGAATCTCAATTGTCTTGGATTCTTTGGAAGTTTCCTTAGTCTTGGATTCTTTAGGAACTTCCTTGGAAACCTCTTTATCTCCCGCCTTAGTGGTATTCTGCTCCTTTTTCTGAGAGCATGTGAAGACAACGAAGGATTGACTATTCATATCTTCTATAATTTCTTCGTATTCATCTTCTTCTTCTGAACGGTACTCGAAGAAATGATTATTACTTTCTCCCTCAGGATCTTCAACTTCAGGTTCAGATGTTCTAGAATCCGGCTCTTCCTCATCAACCTCGACGACTTCAACTTCATCATCGCTTTCTTCAACAACATCACATTTTGAGTTAGTTGCGGGAGCTGCTTCAATAGCAAGCCTCATCGGAGCACCTGCAATCCTGGCTTTGTTGGGAACGTAGCCTTTTCTTGGGATGTCTTTGTAAGGAGCAGGTTTACTACTTTGAGCAACTTACTTTTTCAAAGCCAGCACATCATTAGCCAACTTAGTGAGTATAGCTTCTGAAGCATTGGGGGTTTCTTGACTCTTTCCCTTGAGGGAAGTTTTCTTGAATTTTCCTACCATGATTAAGTCATCCTCAATTTCTATGGCCAAGGATTGAGAAAGTTCCAAAGTAGCCTACTCTAGCCCTTCTCAACTGATAGCACACTTCTGGTTGTTATGCGTTAATAAAGGAAACAAAATTGCCCATCAAGGTTTGGACGAATCTCGACAGAAACTTTGTTTACCATTTTGTTGAACTTAGACACAAAATTCCTTATGGGTTCTGTTGGCTCTTTCTTTTCCTGAGATAGTTGGGCAAGAAGAGTATGGTCATCTTCTGTCATCTTGAATCGATCTTTAAACTTAGTTTTTATTAGCAGTCGAATTTGTAATGCATCCATTTAGTAGATGATGAAACTAATCTGCAGCAATATCATGCAATATTTTCGACGAAGAGGCGAATATTAACATCTTCATATTCTACCGATACAAAACAGCACATGCAATGGAGAAGGCAAAAATATGGTCATCTGGTGACGTCTTCCCATCTCCGGCGAACTTGGGTAGAATCTTCCTCGATCCTCTTAGGAGGTCATGTCGAGCTAGTAAGGCCAATGGACCCCTGGCATTTCCCCATGGTATGTTAACTACCATTTTGGGAAAGGTGGTATGTGAAGGCAAAACAACGTGAGCAAGGACAAGTGCTTGACTGGTAGTGATTCCTTCCTTCCTTGCTCTTTCGGGGCTTGATGCAAGGCTTACAAATCTACGAGGTGTGTTCTTCTTGGGAGGAGATAACTTAAAACCAAACTTTCCTTAAAAGTAAAAAATGGGATCAAATCGACCTTTAGCTTTTTCTTCTCGTGTAAACCTATTTGCTGCCAGTTTGAAATATTTATTGTGAAGGGATCATTAGCTTGTTTTGATTGGCTCTAGCCTTTTCTCTTCGCTCTCTTTCTTGAGCCTATTTACGCCTGAATAACTCTAGCAACTCTCGTGGCTTTCTCTTCTTTGTTATCTAGTATTGCTACGGCAAGATGAAAATGATAGTTGTTCGTGCACTTTTACCTAAATAGCTTGCCTCAAATCTGATGATATGTCTTCTTGAGTATCTGCAAAAAGAATATTTGGTTACAAAATAGGTGGGTTACCTATAATAGTCATATAAATTATTTCCTTGGTGGAAGAGGGACCGCAGTCGGGTGAACAACGATCAACACGTGTCCAGGAGGTCTTCTGGCCACAAGTGCGGGTGCTCTTCTTCTAAGGTCTTCAATGTAGATTTCTCTATCAATGGCTCTATCAATAGCCAAAAATTACTGCAAGCTTCCGTGGTTATCCCAAGCTACTATTCAAAGGTTGGCAGCAATGTCTCCTTGAAAATCTTCGTGGCGGACACAAGGTTCGGTTTAAGAACTGGAGCTTGTGTAGAGGGGATAGTGATAAAGATTTAACCAAGCAATTGTTAACGATTCCTGATTCCCTCAGTAGAGTCGCCAAAAATTATTAACATATGGATTTGCACGCATGCAAATGGCATGCAACAGTGTGCGAACGAAGTACCTCCTCAATGAAGGTGAGGCTGACTTTATTGAAAACCAAAACTGTATTTACATCTGTACATTCAAAATTATATGCGAGGGGTGGTTTGGAACATCAATGGAAAGAAAAGTGAAAGAGGGCGATGGAATGGAATGAAGGAAAGGAGTGAAAAGGAAGTGAATTGAACTTGAACCTGCAAGAGTCAGGTAAACAGCAAAGCCTAATATTCCATGAAGAAGAACATATGAATAACTAACACAAATAAAATGGAGTTTGAGTCAAGCCGAACGAGAATGAATAAAAGGGAACACACTTAAGCAAGTAGATAATCTGAGCTCGATCACTATGAACTATAATAACATACTTAGTAATGTTGACAATAAGATACAAAGACAACATTTACATGCAAGATTCAAACATCTAACATTTAATGAACATAAGAACCTCAAATGTTACAAGAGACAATGAATGAGACACAAAGTTCGTATTTCATTAACTCTAAAATGTTTTCACAAAAGAACACAAAGTTTCTTCCTGAAACAAAGCTTGCACACAAAAGTATTTTCTTCTCCTCTCTCAAAGTCACCCTTACAAATGAGCCCCTGACTTCCTTTTATAACCCAAAAGTTGGTTACAAAGTAGTTAGGGTTTTACATGAACGTTAAATAGGGCACTTAAGTGACTTTTGACTTTTTCAACCATCTTTATACAAAGCAACTAAAAATAGAAACCACTTAATTTAAAAAGTCATTTAAGGAAAAATACATAAATAAAAGAAGTGGGTACACATGGACCCCACTTAAATGAATTGGATGCACACACCTAGACATCCTAGTCAACAATGCACCACCTAGATCAGAACACCTAGGGTTAGTGCCTTATACACTGGGCCTAGATTCTGCCTATCTCGGTCGTACAAGAATGAACTCATTGACCGTGCTCCACAATCCTCCAGATGATAAGAGAGCCGATCTTGAAACTTGAGCAATTCATCCACTCCTCTCCGTTTGAGCAACATCCTGGTGTGAGCAAGTTCATCTTCATTCCTATTCACATTCACAATTACACACAATTCTCTATATGCTCCGAATAGCCTTTCCATGGTGAATTATTCATTTCTCGCGAGATTGTAGTTTTTATGCCACCTTGGATTATCAGGATCCAGATTTTGATCTTTCGCCATTGAGAAGATATTCCAAGAGCCAAAATTACAAATCACTTCCTAGAGTTATGTCTTCTGTCTTTGTCACCATCCCGAAGTGTTGGCATTCTGATTTGCTCATGATCGTCCAATTCGCGAACGCTCCAACCTTAAGATTGGCCAATGAAAGTATTGCGCCTACTACTAACTCAGAGCTGATAGGGTCATGTTTGAATGATGTGGGCTTGCTTGATGATCCGCAAAATTGTACGTATCATTAGTCTTGGTTTGTAGATGAATAGATTCGTACAATGATCAAGTGAATATAATTGTTGTATACAAGATTCTCTCATTAGCGATCTTTGTCGATAACAATGGCTTTTCGACTCCGAAGAGATTTATGCCAATAGCTACGACTTATACCGCATAATGAGGAAGTCAGAGGCTGCTTCCGCTTTGAATCCGTTAGAGTTGAAGCGCCACACTATGCAGGTTTCGTGGTGCATCCATGTAAGTGATGACCAATTCAAAACAAGCGTCAAAAAAATTTTGACTCGCCTTCAGTTGATATGAGATCACAGAATCAACCTATGTCGACGTTGTCCCAAGTTAGTATCGATGATGTTCTCATACTCTAAATGGTAGCGTCGAGGTGAGTAGAATGCCTTGGAACCTCATACCGCAACATCGTTTTGTTTGAAGATGACATGACTGTGATAGAAGCGTTATTTTCAGGGTATTACTTTCTTCTTGCAAAACTGCACAAACTGGCTTCTGAAAACTGCCTTGGGAAAAATAACAGATTTTGTTCTAAGAGAAGTTCTCACTGTATGACGAAATATATTAAGGTACCACAAGTTTGCATGTCATGAGGGTTTTTCCCCAATCAAATTCTTTAGTGAAATATTAAAGGTCAAAGTTGACTCTTTTGAAATTGCTAGGAAAATGCAAGTGTAAAACTGTGAAAATCTCATTTAGTTTTAGCCTGGGAAAAATACCAAATGCCACCCTGAGCATCTAAAACTTGGAAAGGGATCATATGAAGGTGGGGAGAACTTGAAATAAATAATTATGTTCTCTTTATGATCGTCTAAGTTCAAACTATCAACTCTCAAAGTGAGTCATGTTTACTAGGCTGAAAAATGCATGTGCCTGTTATGAAACCATGCAAACTACATTATATCTTGGCATCTGTGAAAAATATCAAATGAAGTGTACTGCGCATTTGAAATTTTTTAAATGGAGTACATGAAGTGTGGGAACTAATTCAATGAACCAAACTTTTTCTTTTGAAAATCATCTGGGCTTGAGATACGAATTCTCAAAGTAGGCCTTCTGCTAAGCTGAAACTACGTGCTCGACAAAATCGAGCTAAATTGACGTTTTTCTTTGAGTTCGTGAAAAATATCAAACAAAGTGCTGCGCATTTGAATTTTGGTAAATGAGTATACGAAGGATGGGGAGGATAATTCATCAAACCAAACGTTTCTTCCCAACGATCATCCAACTTTGAGATATCGAACTCCGAAGTTAATTACTTCAAAAGATACAACCCACAACGCGTTCTTTCCGCATAACAATTCTTTTTCTTTAAATTATGACTCTTTCTATTATTATATTTGTGCCGATTTACATCGGTAAGAGCATTTGAATGCGTGATATTGCCGAATAGCCTAAATGACTTCATACAACGATGCGTTGAAGCGAATGATTTTTTTAATGACTTCACGCATTGATCTATTTAATACAATTTTAGATTTTTTTAATTCGCCTCACTTCTTTGCATGACATGTCGATATTCACTCTTTGGCAGCTAAGTGATCTTGTTTCATCCTTCCCTGTCGCAATGATCAAAGCTTTCGTCTTCTTAAACTATGCATAGTATCCTTGTTATTCTCTTTCTTTTCTTAAAAAAGAATTAATAAATCTAAAATAAAACTTCAATCCATTTTACATGTGTTGGATTTGGAGATTTTTGATTATATTGTTTAATCTAGTATGCGTGGAGATCCAAAATGGTTGCGTGGAATTCTTCTGCTGCAACCTGCGTGGGCATATTTGAAAACGGCCTGTGATTATTTGTTTTTCTTACCAACTACACTATTGATTCTCCCCTCTTCAGGCTATACGTGGACTTCCTTTGGTAGGCTGAATGTGTATTTTTGTCTTCAAATTAATTCCTCCTAGCTACGTGGGTTAAAAACAGACTTCTTTCTTCCTTCCCAAGGTTGCGCATGGATACTTCTTGGGACCTTATCTCTCAGGATACGTGGACATCCAAACAAATGCAAATGGATCTTCATTTATTGCAACCTGCGTGGATTCTTTGCCTGGACTAATTTGTCTTGGGTGAATGTATAATCTCATTGGGTGAATGCATGGAGATCTAACTTTTTGCTGTTTTTTTGTTTCTTTTTTGCATAGGTTGCGCAAGTATTGTGTGGGAAGCTAGCCTTACCTCTTCAAGTTGTGCGTGGAAAACGACAAACCTCCTTCTCCCTTCCAAACATTGTGTGGAAATTGCTCATGGCTGATAGCGTGAATTTTTTTCCTTCAAATTCCACCGATTTTATTCTCCTGGGCAGCGTATCATCTCCTTGAACTGGACTGGCTGTGTGTGGAAAACTTCTTTTCTTGCATGCATAAATCAATAACAAACAAAAACAAACGTGGAATTTCACCTTTTCCTCTGCTGCATATGGGGTTTAATTTGAGATTCTAGATCAATCCTTGCACATGCTTGAGATTGCCTTCACCTTTGCAAGTGTGGATCTCAGAAAATTCAAGTTATTGCTTCCCTCCAATGGAAAAAACTACCTAAAACTCTCAAGGTTGCCTGAATCTAGCTGATGCTTGTGCCAAGTTTCCGTGAGAAAGTTGAGATAGTGTCTGTAGAACAAGCTTTTCCTTCTCCAAGCTTTGGATATCTGCAATATTTCTTTATTTCTCCTTCTTCCCAATTTCCTCTACTTCTGCAACCTCTTGTAACCGTCTCCTCATCAATTCCCAGATGATAGAAGCAAAATCAAAATTGTCTACGGCAATTGGAAGCGGAAGAAAAATTGCCCCCGACACTTGCTCACGGCAGTTACGACAATTAATAAAAAGAAGAAAAGTTCTCCCAAGTTTGTCAAACAACTTCCATCCAATATTAAAATTAATATTTATTAATTAAAAACCCTAAAATTTAATAAATATTAATTTTATTAAATAACAGTGTAAATATTAATTAAATAATTAAAATATGGTTTGTGGTGTAGCGGGAGAAGGGCTTATTCAAAATGGATGAAACGAAAGCCAAAATGACCATGAGAATAAGACGATTGCGATGGAGGAGAACAATCACGCAAGATAACACTTTTGAATTTATTTTTTAAAATTTTCATGTTTACTAATTTTTCGAAGTTCAAATTAGGTGATAATAGAATGTTAGTAATTAGGAATTGAAAATTATATTGTTATATAGTTATAACAATATAATATATATTGTTGTCACCCATAACTATTCCAGGTTATTCATTCCTATTTTCTAGGACATTGTTGTGCTTGCCTCTATAGCTATATATTAGCCATTGTATTAGCAGAAATGATACAAAGAATTATTATAGTGTAAAGAATATTATTTGTAATTATTTTGTCTATTCTCTGTAATTATTATGATATGGTCTTTATATTTGGTATAAGAGCCATGTAAGATATTTGTGATCAAATTCGGTTGTGTGTTTTTCTACCAAAGGTAAGATTTGGAGGGACTCACATTATGGTTGATGGATTTTTATTTGCACTTGCAATTATTGAATGAGTTACCACATCATTGTACCCATAGATGGAATTGCAGCTATAAAAAAAATTGATCCACCCCTCAGAAGAATCATATGCATTCGCAATTCGCATTAGATCTAGAGATCCCCATATTTATTTTGTAGACATTGTGTTTATGTAGATGCATGTAAATACTCAGACTTGTCCGCGGTCTCCTCGAATTGGACGTAGCTGTATCAACAAATCTTCATGTGCTTAGTTTTCTTGGATATAAAAACATTTTGATCAGTGAATTCTGGTCCTTTGACACATATCAAGAGAGTGCATCAATAGGACGAGTATTGACAACATTGAATGATCAATAATGCATATTCCAGATAATAAAATAACATGTGTAACCTCTGTCATTTGTTTACTATGCATATTATTTTGGTTCTATCATAAAAAGTGAATGTGTTGATCACCGATTGGTGTCTGTGATTCACTTCCAACGCTATGTTCATGTTGGCTTCCTCCATGTCATGAAGTCACTCTTCTCTGGACACTTCACTATTTTGTTTGAACATGTGGCTTCAACAAAATATGCTTGCAATCTCTAAACATAAAAGGTGTGATTATAGAAACTACACGTGTTGGTTTAGTCGATACTACTTTTTCACTCTAGGGTTCTTTGTATTTGTATTAGTTAGTTTTAGAATATTTTTTATTTCCATGTTATTCTGAGTTTCATTAGAGAAATTTTTATAGAGATATTTTAGGTGAGAGTCTAAAATGTCCTATAATTGTTTTTTTTGTCATTGTCAAAAATCATTTGGTACACATTCATTGTATTTTATAATGTCTGTAGTAAGTCTTTATTTTTAATTATTTCAAGTTATAAAGTTAAAGTAATTCTTTTCATGATGTTATGTCATAGTGTCATTATCTTGATTATTTCATTATTCTAAAAAGTAATCAACTATTAATTTGTATGTGTTAGTTAATTCATCAATAGTCATTTGTTTTCATTAAATTAATACTCTCCATCTAAAAGTGTCATCATTTGTTGTCTTTGTCATTTGTCAATTCATCAAAAGTGTCAAAAAGAAGAAGAAGAAGAAGAAGTTGTCATTGTAAAAGTCCAATAGGTGATTTTAGGTATTTAGTATTGTTTGGTGTCAAGAGTCAATGTTAAAATATTGTAAAAAATACAAAATAAAAATTGCCTCCCATTTAGCCGGACGCATTTTCGATGGAATCCGACATTCAAGTTGAACTTGAGGGGGGAAATTGTCATATGATCTCCATTATCAAATCCAACTGAACTAGCAACATGAGACTGGAGGTAGGAGGAATCGAGAGGTTGGAGGTCAATCAGTGAGCTCTCGTCATTTGCCAATGATGAGGCTGCATATCATCTTTTGTGACATGTGTGTGTGTGTGTGCAGTTTGATTTTAGTGCTTCAAGTGTGGTACAGTTTGCAATTTATAATAAGTGGAAATTTCACATTGAAGGGGGGGAATATGATCTAATGTTCCATTTCCATTATGTCAGCCTTTTCTATGTATGTACGAGCAGTAGATTTCAACAGAATTTCATTTGTTATTCCCTGCAGTGAGATGTGATGAGAGCTGAGAATAGTATTTGGCATATCATGATGTGGTTGTAGGTAAACCACTTGAAAACATTCATTTGTGGTTTGTGGTAAACCAATAGCAAAACCACCATTCTTGGTTGTTGGTAATCCATTCCCAAAACCATCACTTTGTGGTTTGTGGTAAACCAATTGCAAAACCACCATTCTTAGTTTTTGGTCAATCATTTGTAAAACCATCCTTGAGATTTGTGATTATCCTGTGAAAATCACCAGATCATGAGCAGGTGCAAGTACAAAGGCAAGTTTTCCCCATGTTCGCACTAAGGGGGGAATGTTAGGAAATATAATATATTAGTGCTCTACATTTGTATATGTGTGAATAATAATTACATTGGTAATTATTATTAAAGTGAATGTTAGTAATTAGTTGTTGAATATTATATTTTGTATATAGTTATAATAATATAATATTTATTTTTATCACCCGTAACTATTTCGAGGTATTTGTTCCTATTTTCTAGTACATTATTGTGCCTACCTCTATGGCTATATATTAGCCATTATATTAGCAGAAATGATACAAAGAAATATTATAGTGTAAAGAATATTATTCGTAATTATTTTGTCTATTCTCTACAATTATTCTGATATGGTCTTTATAAATTTCAGGTTGGATTTGTTGTTTTATTTCCTTCATTTTTGCAGTTTATTATTGTTACATCATATCAAATAGAGTAGAAATCAATTTCCTTTCATTTGCAGGTAATTAATTAGTTTCTAAGAGGGTTTGAATCTTTCATAGCAACCCCTGGTGACGGATCCTCTTCTTCCCATCCCTGTGGATCTGAAGGAGAGAATATATGTAGGTGGTTGTCTACATATCATAGATCACTTGAGAAAGTTCTTGTTTTACGTTAGTTTAGTTTCAATACACTCAGCACATGTGAATAACCACAAAGGGTTATCTCGCCTCTTTAGTTTTAGTGTAGAAATATTTTAATTATATAGAATAGAAGCAAATTATTGTTTGTAATTGTAATATTTTAGTTTTGTGATTTGTTTAGATTAGTCTCCTTTCAGCAGTAACATAGATTGTTAATTTCAACTTAGTTAATTTGGACACTTCAAACTAGATCAACACTTAGATTCAAGTTAGGAAAATAAACCATAGGGAATTTATGCTACCCATTCATAGCCTCTAAACCTCCCCTTTGCCAATTCAACTACTAGGATATCACACTACCAGATCTTAGCCAATGATCCTCCTATAGTTAGATATCCACACATTCAACATTGGCTGCTCTGGCACAACCTCGGGGGGTCCAGTACGGTTGAAGGTTGCATGTCAATTTTCATCCGTACCCACTATGAATAAACTTTTCCCAATGGTTCAAGGCATCTTTCTCTAGCCACGTGTCATTGGCGACACAGAAAGGTTTGATATTAACAAATCTTGTTGTTGAGTGAACTGATCATTAGGGCCATATTTTATAGATGTGGCTTCCCATGATGTGAAGGGATTAACCAATGATGGGAAATTTTGATTACAGGGAGTAAGTGCATCTGGATCTATATGTTCCTTCATAGTCTCTGTTTATAAGGGAACAACAATATCTGTCGAAGGGCATTCATATGTTACACGTGAAAAGTTGTGCAATGATCTACAATGTTTGAATGGTTTTGGATCACCTAGAATTGTGATTATCTATCCTCCATGACACAACTTTATACATTGATGGAAAGTAGAGGGAATGGTCTGCATGACATGAATCCATGGGCATCCCAAGAGCATGTTGTAAGGTAAATCTCAGTCAAGGACATGGAAAGTTGTATCATGGAAATTCCGCCCTAATTCCATCGAAATCTCTATAGTGCTTGTTGATTCTCATTCCTCATTATCATAGGTTATAGTGGTAATGGTCTTAGCCCCTGTATATTTATCTAAATGGCATAAGTGCTTAACTAGCATCAATGTGTAAATATTTAGGACCGTATCCATCATCCACAAACACTCTCTTAATTTTATGATGAGTAAGAACAACCCTTTATATATAAGGGAAAGTTATGTTATGGGTCATTACGTGGGATTGCAATGCGATCAAAAGTGATATAATCATTAGAATCCAGGTGTGTGAACATTTCTTGCAAATGTGCAGGATCTACTTCTATGGAGACTCCTAAACTCTAAAGTTTTTTGTATAATATGTTTTTATTAGCAGTAGAGATCTTAAGGAGATCTAGGATTGAGATTCTAGCTAGAGTCTTGTCTAACTATCCTATGAAGTTATACTGACCTTCCTGCGGAACAAGTAGAGGGTCTGGTATTACCAAACAAGCTCATTTTGTACCTGTAACACAACTCTTCTCTAAGATCCTAATGGTATTAACTTGTTCATCAAAAGAATATATACATCTTATGAGGGAGTCAAATGGCTTGTCCTTGGTAGGATATACATAAGCAACATTTCTATAATTGTTAGAAGTTTTTCCATGATCTTTCTTCTTGTGTTTTTTATCCCCATGTTTAGGAAAGGGTTATTTGAATTTCCACATATATTTGTTAGGTCTGTGCTCTGATTCAGGTGGAGAATCTATTATGATTTTACCCTCTTCAATGAGGTCTTGTATATTATGTTGCAATTTGAGGCATCTATCAATTTTGTGTCCTTTGACATGATGGAAATCATAGTATTCATGATCTTTGAACCAACCTGGATTAGGCGCATCTTATGGATATGGTACTATCATAGTTGGGTACTGCACCATGTTGACAATGTCTAACTGTTTAAGTATATCAGACAATGATTCCATTAGAGGTGTAAACGTGTGTTTTGTAGGTGCCTTTAGGTTAGGTCCTTGTGAAATATTTAAAAGCGGACTAGTTTGTATAGCTTGGAATCTCTTGGAATCTGTGATTCCATCGCTAATAAGATTTTTCTTTTTATTGGAGAACTTTGATTTATCATCGGATTTTGTTTCGTGTTTTTCCTTTGTAACAGGTTTGAGTTTCCCCTTCACAATAAGATCCTTTTCAATTTGAATTCCTTTCTCTATAACTTATTCAAAGTTAAAGATGTAGTGCATTTATAAGTGAAAGGACATTTCCGAGTTCAAGTTAGGGATGAATATGATTAATAATTTTTTTTCAGGAAGGACATAAGGAAAAGGACTTGCCATTCCATGCCATCACTGCAAGAATCTTGTGAAGGTTTCATTGGGTTTCTATTTAGGATTTCAAAGGTCATTCATGGTGATATCATTCTCCATATTGAAAGAGAAATGTCGCATAAAATTTTCAAAAAGTGTGGGCCATGTTGTGATCGATTCCTTAGGTGTACTGAAGAACCATTCTAATGCCTATGTTCCTAGGCTACGAGGAAATATATATATCAAGAAGTTATCGCTATAAGCGACTTCTTGACAAGCCATGTAGAAGTATTTGAAATGATTATGAGGATCACCTTTACTTTTATACTTGTCGAATTTGGGGATATTGAAATGTTTTAGAAATGTTTGTTACAACATATCCTTATCAAAGGGGTAAGGACATAACTCTTCATATAAGTATTTTCTATTGTGTTCTACATTACTCTCTTGTAGAGTAGTAAGTGTATTCTTCATCGATTGTAACTCATATTGAATGAGTTATTATTTTGTGGGTGATATTGGTCTGTTCACTTTAGAAACTTTGAAATTTGTGTCATCATATGGATTTGTGTAAAATTCACCTGATTTTGTTTTAAGTTTATCCTTATGCACATTAGTACTTGAAGATCCTAAGTTTACTAGATTTTGAATAAGTTTCAGTATCTGTATCTGGATGATCTCTTCTTTGATTAAGGGATCATCTTCTTCATCAAACCTAGGAGGTGGTGAGTCCTTGCACTCATTACGTGAAGCCTTAACATAAGGTCTTATCCAATCACTTGTTGGTTTTTATTGGTCATCTTCAACATTTTTGTGATGTTTTCCCGAAGTGGAAGCATACCATGTTTCAAAGGGGTTATCCATGTATATAATGGATGGTCATGGTTGCTCTTATCCTTTGTGGTTAATGGTTTTAATCACTACTTCACGCTCTTATGGAAGCTTAGCTCCTAACTCAAGAACTCTTGCGAGTACTTGATATATATTATAATAAAAGAGCTCATTGAAGTGAACTAGGTCTAACTTGTGTTGTTCCTCGGAAGAATAATAATCTTCTCCACTATGATCAACCAAACGTTTAGTGTCTTTGAATTGTGAAAAGAGATGTTTTAACTTATGTCCAGTGAATCAGTATGATGAGAAAGTATTTTCTTATAAGTCACACTCATCTGATTTAGATGTAATTTTCATGATTCTAGGCATGACTTAGTCTAAGTTTACACTAGGTTTTGTCTAAATGCATCAATTTATAAAAAAATCTATGTGTATTTTATATGAGTCATTTAAAGTCTCACTATCTATAAAGACGTCCTAAGTATACAAATATGTGCATGTTATTTGTAATAGGAACAATCACACAAATTCTCTAGTAGTTAAACACTCAAACTGCTTTAAAACACTCTATACCTTAAGCTATGATTGTTATCAATGATAGGCACACAAATCAGATAGTGACAATATCCTATCAATACCTAGGTTGAGTTGAAATATCAATAATATCTAAGCACAAAAGTTATACTAACGCGATATCTCCATGAGATATACTATGACTAGTTCAAATGCCAACAAAATCTATCCCAAATATGCAAACACTATCTATGACAAAACTTCCCCAAATATGCCTTATTCTATCCCAAATGGGCAATAAGAATGTAAAGGTATAGATCCAAAGATGAAAGATAAACTTAGCTACACTTGGGCAGAGTTTTTCCTTATCTAAAGGTGAGAAATAAACCAAGTGAAGTGATACGTCGTTTAATTTTGTGATGAGAGAAAATTCGATATAACTTAATTGGATTAATTACCATGTTCAAAAAACAAGGCTTTGAATCCAAGCAAGTTATCACTTCGTGATGGTTTGACAAGACGCGACAATGGACTAGAAAAGTGGGCTCCTTGAAAAAATGGCTTCCCTAAATAATTCACTCCACTAGGTGTCAATAGTTTGTCTAATGCGAGATCGATTTTCCAAGAAAGTCATGATGACTAATCTTGGTTTATCTCTTCTTTACTTTACACCCTTCTAATACAATGAGAAACTAGTTTGTTCAGTTGTATTATCATTGGACTCACAATACAGATAACTTTGACTCTAACTTTGAATGTAAAATCTAGCCAAGTGGTTGTGTGGAACACTTCCTATTTCATCCACGATGTTACACAGTGGTGGATTACTTTAGGATTCCTAGAACCACACCTATTGTTATAGCTTAAGGCATTATGCCAAAGGGGTTATGTTCTAGTTGAGCGGATAGGGACATACCGTTTTTTGAAACCTTCAATACAGTGTGATGTATGTGGTGTATTTTTTATCTTGTTTAACTTAATGTGGTTTTAATTAGCACACCATTTGGAAACCTATGATCAAACACATATTAGTGAGCTTTTTGTTTCGAACCTCCCTTATCCAATAAACGAATTTGGGTCCTACACGCAAAAGGTTAGTAATTTTCCAAAAGAGATTACAATAAAAAGAGATTTTATGTGTTGTTTTTTATTTCCAAGGTCACAAAAAAGGTGTGAGCGAAGAGCATACACAACACGAAAAACTCAACTATAAATAAGTAATGGAAAATACTTGAAGAAATTTATGAAAAGGAATTAGTTTTAACCAACTTTGAATATTAATCCATTCTGGAGCGTAAATCAAGCATTTTGAAAGCAATAAAAAGGTTTTAGAAGTGTTTTTGGTTCCCAAGATTGCTTATAAGGAACGAGGGAAGAGCATACACACTTTGAAAACCTCTATCAACTAATAAATGAAACACTTAAGTAAGTTAGTTAAAACAAAAGCAAAACACCCTGCAAACAATCGTTAAGAACCTATAAACAAGTTAGCAAAAAACTAATTTTTTTTGATCGTACAACTCATAACAAATTTCAACTTTTAACATAGATGCATATGCACCTAAACTAACACATGCACGTCCCAACTAAAGGATACACGCCCCTAACAATGGATACACATGTAAACAAAATGAGACTATGGGTTTTGACACCTACACGGGTAGAATAGCATATGTGCTAGGGTTTTTAACGGATACATACCACAGAGGACAGATACATGGGAAAGGTAAAATACAAGTTGAACAAATTTTTTGATAGACACCTGCACGTCCAAAGAAGTGGGTATGCCGATGGTTTGACACTTACACATGAGGTTTAATGGATACGCCTCCTTTTGTAAAAGGTCTGATATCTCAAAGTACAGACAGACAGATGCATGACCAGATCAATGTGTGCGAACCTATTTCAATGGATGTGCGCCATTCCAAGACACCTGCACTTACCCCCTATAAAAACCTCAAAATTCACAAAAATGAAAAATTTAAAGAATTAAACAAGTTATATTTCAACTATTAAATCCTATTTCTAGCTTCAACCCATTAAATGCTTTAGCAAAAGGAAGATTTACCCCATTTAAAATGTGAAATTTATTAAAATATAATATTTTTAACCCTAGAAAGCATAATATTGGTTAGAAATGGATGTGTAAAGCCTAGAAAATACTTTAAAAGGACTATGGAGTAAGTCCCACCAGGCGTGCCAAATGTTAACAAGGAAACATTTTGTAATAACTATAAAAATGGGGTAAGAACACTCAAGAGGCCCCAAATATTTAAACAAATAGTTCAATAGACCATCAGATAAGAGATAAACAAGGATTCATTACTTTTGCATGCATTAATCTTGAAGGAAACAAGTAAATCTAACATGTCTAGTTATCCTCTACTCTTGAAAGCTTTGTAAATGAACCTAGTTAGATTCTAAGCAATCACTTTATAATTGTGAGAATCGAAGCTCTCCATTAATGGATAAAGAGCCACATGGTTTCTTCCATTGACTCAAACTTGAATGGAAATAGAAAAGTGAAAGAAATATTAGCTCAATATGAAAAATGAAGAAAAACTCTAATCCTAACAATATTACTATAGTTTAGCCTAGAGAGGGGAAGTGCTCTTAGATAATGACTTGGGGTAGTGGGGTATTTATAGGTTTTGATTTCCAAGAATGAAAAGGTTTGGGTACATGTGGGACAAAAGGATAGTCCAAAAGTCACTTTTAGCTTTAGAAAAGGTCAAATCATGATTAAGACTAGTTAAAATAGGTTAGGTTAGTTAATCATGTTTAGAGAGTAATTAGTGGTTTAAGAGGGTTTTGAGAGGTTTACTCAATCCAATGAAATGAATTGATAATGTAGGAAGTTAGTAGAAGCATTCTTGAATAGGATTAGAAGAGGGTTTATTCAATATGAGGTTATATTAGCTTGCTCAATTGATTAATAGAGG